>OY776133.1:27114726-28542814 GCA_963675135.1 Galeopsis tetrahit
CAAAGTGTTGGAGCTCCAAGAAGAAAGGTCTCTACAACTTGCTCTTAGAGAGAGCAGAGCTGAAAGCAGGACCAAGTCAAAGTCAAGGACCAACTCATCTGGTTCTGGAACTCCAGAATCCAAGGTCCCTGAAGGTCAACCAATAGAGGCCAACATCACTGAAATTCAGAACCCTGAGCCCAACTCCCCTGAAACCCATATAACCCCAACCAACCAACCTATAACCCCCATCAATCTTACAAAGAGATACTCTCCTGAAGGGAATGTGCAAAGAAGTGGGATAGATGTGCTAGCAGATATAGCAGTAGATGAGACAAGACTACATTCTCCCCTTGACTCATCTATGCTCAATTACTCAAAGCAATTAGAAGCTGCACTTTTTGAGCCAACCCCCTTGAGTAAAGCCCCTTCAGATCCATTGCTCTTTAAAGCAACTGAAGCACCTTCTACTGCACCCAACTCTTCTGAAGCCAACATTCCTGAACTAAACCTTCCTGAAGCCACTTTAGGAGAACCCAGAGCCAACTCCCCTATAACCCAAAGTCCCCATTCAAGTGGAGATGTGGAGGAGTATACTTATGAGAGTATGCTCAGAGGAGGAGCCATGGCTACTGTGGACAGTTTGTATCCACAACTTGCTGAATTTCCAAGAATTCAGAGGACTTTTCATGATCTAAGGATGCTTGTTGATGTAAAAGATAAGTCTATGATGGAGATATCACAAGTCATCCAAGATAAGGGAGCAAACTGGTGGCAAATTGAGGAGAACAGATTGCTACACTTTGCTGGAGTCTCAAAGACAAGATTTCTCATTGATGAGGAAATCTTTGCAAAGCTGGTAGCTGATAAGATTAAGGAGGAGAAGGAAAGAAAAGCTAAGGGAATCAAACACCCTGATAGTAGCTCCAATGATGATGATTCCCCTAATGATCCCTCAAACCCCTCAAAACCCAACCCTTCTGAAACCCCTCAAGCTAATATCCCTAAGCCTTCTGTATCTGAAAGACTTTCCAACCCTCCTAAGACCTATCATAGGAAAGGCTCTGTCAATTTAGAGGTGTTGACCAAGGATGGTAACACAACCAATGACACATCTGCCAATGAAGGTTCTTCTGAACTCAAGGCACAACCTAAAGATGTGGAGGTTCCTGTTTTAGAGGCTGGCTTGGTTAAGGCCTATTCAGTGTCAGATGAGTTGGACACTGATCAGCCCTTAATCATTCAGGATGACTCAGTGGCTGCTGATATAAGCACTGTGATCTCCCCACAACTGCCATCTTTGAACCTTGTTGAAGGTGGAGATGCTGCAGGTCTAGGTGAAGGAGTTGAAAAGGAGATGATAGTGGAAAAACCAGAGGGAGAAGTAGATGATAGAGAGGTTGTGATCACTAGAATAGTGAGTGTACCACCAAATGAGGGTGATATAAGTGAGGAAGGGCAGGCTATTCTTGAAGTCAAATCTGAACTTCAAGAATCCCTTGATGAGAGGAGGCCTGTTCCTTTAAGTGAGGAAATCATTATTGAAGGGAGAAAAGAAATAGTTGAAAATGAGGAGAAGACTGTTGATGTATCAGAGTCTTATGGAAAAGAATTGGAGGGAGACAAGTGTGTTTTTACTGATGCTTTTGATTTGTCTGATATTGCAGGTATAACCTTTGATCAAATTTTTGCAGATGAACTCTTAACAGATGCACCCATCCAAGTTGATAGTGGATCAGCACAAGCCTTGCTTGGGATGCAATCAGAGAAGTTGGATTCCTTGGCTCACCAGGTACAATCAGCTCATGCAGAAACTTCTGGAGCCTTGGATGAGCATGGAAGAACTTTGGCATCTGTGGAAATGAGGCTAACTGGCTCAGAGGATGTGGTGTTACCTACCTTGGAGGCAAGGATCAGTGGAGTTGAGACTGGTTTGCAAACCATCTCCACTGAAGTTATCAAAGCCAAAAACACCATGAGGTCAGTTTCAAAGGAGGTTAAGAAAGAGCAATCTTTGCTAAGAATCAACCACAATAGGAATGTGAAGACATTAAGGTCAGTAGTAAAGAGAGCTCTTGGAAGAAAGACTGCACTGCAAAGACAAAGAGCTGAAGAGCAAAGGCTAGCTATGGTGAAAGCAGCCTCAGAAAAGTTTTTCCAAGAGGTATTGGCCAACATTGCTGAAGGTGCAGTGGCCAACCTCACTGAGCTTCTCAAAGCCCAATTGGATGCATCCCTTAAATCAATCATGGAGGAGGTTGTCCAACAGAAAATGAAGCCTGTTCTAGCTTTTCTTAGCTTGAGCAGTGACAGGATGCAGAATATACATGATGAAAATGTATATTTGTTGGAAGAAATGAAATCTCTAAATCAGGCACAATCCCTAATGGCCACAACAATGAGTGAGCTAAAACCCCAATGTTTTGATGCTGCCAAAAAGGGGGAAAGGGAAAGAGCAAGGGCAAAAGGTGCCTTAGTGATTGGAAGCCCAGTTAAGGGTAAGGACAAAGCCCCTGAAGGAAAGGGAAAAGAGCCAGCAGTACTTAACTTGGAAGAATTGGATGAAGAGGAGCAGTTGGCACTTGCATTGAAGAACTCTATGGCCTCAGCTCAAGAGGAAAGAGTAAGGTTACAACAAAGACCAGGTGGTGAGGTATCTGGTTTGGACAAGGATGCTGATGGTGTCCAAACTAGAGGAAAGATCAAGAAGGCCCAAGGAAAGAAGAGACAAGTTGAGAAATTCACTGACTTTCCCAATAGCCTTGATCTTCCACCTGAATTCAGAGTTGTTGATAATGAGCCTATCTCAAAGAAGGCCAAAACTACTGAAGATCCCAAGAATGCTGAAAAAGACAAGTCTACTGAGACTAAGTCCACTGAAAGTACCAAAGCCTCTAAAGATGTTGAGGAATTATATGAAGAAGGCTTTGGACCTGGACCAAAGAAGACAAAGATTGTGGTACTCAATGATCCATCAAAGCTGTTTCATGAAGGGTATGGCAAAGACCCTGAAACACAACAGAAACTGGCTATGATGAGAGCCCAAGAGAAAATGGACTTGATGGAAGAGGCCAACAGAGCAAGAGATAAGAGAAGAACAGACTTCCAGAAGCCAAGAAGGAAGAGAGCAACTTACAACAAGATGAAGCCACAGCTATTGATCCCAATGGACACCAAATATCCTCACTTGGATAAATGGGTACCAGTTCAGCTGAATGACTTATGGGAGGAAGCCAAAAGGGAGTATGTCTATGATCAATATGTCATTGACAGATGGAATGGAAGAGATGCCAACTCCACTTTTGCTGAGTTCATGATAGAATACTACAAAGAACTCTATCAACAATTGCTTGCAGCTGCTGATATTGCAAGAATTGAACTCACAGCTCCTAAGCCAATCATATACATGCCTCCAAAGCTTGAAGGATGGATTGACCAAGCAAGAATTCTGAGAGAATTCACTGAGATCCTTAAGCTAAACAAGATGGTTCTTGGTCCTAAGGGAACAAACCAAGAAGCCATGGCATTGAAAAGAAGAGTGTGGGCACAGTATGGAATGCTGCCACCTCCTGAGGATGATCTTTGAAATGGCTAAGTCTTCTGACCTTTCTTGATTGATCATTTATGCTGAAAAAAATGGTCAAGATTGCTGATGTGGTGTGCTAATCTGTTTACTCTAATTTGATATGGATTGCTCTGATACAAGCTCTGTGCTCTGATGTTGAAAATCTTGTATATGTCTTGAAGTGTTAATATTTGTTCTGATATAAGATTGGTGCTCTGATACAAGTTTATGCTCTGATACTGAAAAATCTTGTATATGTGTTGAACTGTTAGAATGAAATACTCTGATGTATTTAGCGTTGATGATTCATGCTCTGATATGTTAAATTCAACTATCAACATGCTTGTAATGATTTTTGAATGAATGATAGTTGAACTTATTTTGAATCAAGAAACACTCATCTCTCTATGCCTATCTATGAAACCTATGTGCAACATGAACGGTGAATACACTAACTCATTGCTTTTCAGGATAACTGACCTTAGTCATGTCTTCTGAAGATTAATGTAATAGGTGTAGCTAAGTCACTTTTGCACAAGCTGTATAGGTTTTGGCATCATCAAAAAGGGGGAAATTGTTGGGAATAAAATGAGTTATGTTTTGATTGAATACCAAAACCCCCTGAGATATGCCTAAGTCATGATTGAATATGTTCTAGAAATGTTAGAACATATAGTATAAAGGCTAGATGAGGAGCTAATATGTTAGGTAGCTCTTAGATGATTAGATGCACAAATTGAGGGGGAACACATGCTTGGAAGTTCATTTGAATCAAGTCCCCTCAAGGCTCAAACTCTGGATACAACACTAAGTCTTTTGAGACTAACTATACTGATCAGGAGAGTTGTCCAGAGGAGTTGTCTCAGTACAAGAAGTCAAGATCAAGTGCTCTGAAAACCTGCAGTCAACTATGCTGAAGAGTTTGAGACAATCATTCCCTAAAGATCTTCAAAGAAACAAGCTAAGATCATCTTCAAGAGAAATAAAAGGGAAAGAGCCATCTGAAGGAAAAGAGCCATCTTCAAGAGAAATAAAAGGGAAAGAGCAAGACAATCTTGCTGATAAGCAAGACTGCTGATAATGATAAGGAGAGTTGTCCAAATGATGAGGAATGTTGTCCTATCATTGGAACAACCTTCAGAAGACATGTCCACATTCTTAAAAGAGAATCTGAATGTCAGATATTGGGAAGAGTGCTACAGAATGAAGACAAAGCTCTTACAGCCGTTTATTTCCCAAATAAGGACATGTCACTATCAAGATTCTGTCTTCAAAGTTGAAGAACTAAAAGAAGACATTTATGGACATTGGAGGCTGCCTCTCCAACGGGCAAATCCTTCATTTGTCTATAAATACAGAAGTGTGAAGACCATTTGAAAGCATCCAACTTCAACCTCAACCAAGCACATCCAACCTTAAGTTCTTACAAGCTAGAGTGCTTTCAAAGCTTTCAAAGACTATCTTAGTCTTCAAACACTTCATCTAAGTTGTACTACATTGTATATCCATACACAAGCTTAGAGAGATATCCTATCCTTATACACTGATCTTCATTGTAAAGGATATCTCATTAGTTGGAACCTTACTTCAATCCTCATATCTTTCAAGAGTGAAAGTGAGAAGGTTGTAGTAGTAGAAGTGGTAGGAGCTGACTGTTGAGAGAAGAACAGTTCAGTTCTGAGTTGAGAAGAGGGTACTAGGACTCTAGACATCCTAGGGATCAATTCACCAAGAGTGGTGTTATTGATCAAGTGCACCTTGACACTATAAAACAAGTTAATTCCAAGAGTGAAGGAATTATCCTGTTAAATCAGGGAAAGTGGATGTAGGAGCTTGAGTCTCTGAACCACTATAAACTCTTGTGTTGATTTACTTTCAAGTACTTTCATACACTCAACACTGCACACAAAACTGATCTTTCAAAGGATAAACATTCAAAGACTGTGCAAAACTGATTTGGACAAGTTCCCTGAAACTGGACTGTATTGAATTGACTAAGTGATTTCAGAATCTAAAGGAGTTTAAACTAAAAGGGCCAACCATTATTCCGCACATATAACTCCCCTAGATAGTTATTCAACTAAGTACTCAATAGTGCTTAGTAGTCTGATTATCTTAGAAGAGTTAATCATCTTCAGCAGAGTTGTCCAAGACAACCTTGCTGAGCTCTAGTTTGATCAAGTTAGAAAAGAATTTGAATACAAGTGTATTCCCCCCCCCCATACACCTGTTATATACTCCTTTCAGGACCAACATCGGCAGCTTTGTTCTTTCCTCTGTCTTGGGCGCGAACAGAATATGTATGATAGGAGCGGTCGTCATCCCCATCATTTCCCCTGGCCTTCGCCTTTTCTTTCTGGGCTTTGTCGAAGGCCTGATCTTTGGCCTTCTCAAGCTCTTCCTTCTCGTTCTGCCTCCTCTTCTCCAGGAGGTAGTCCAAAAGGTCTTTCAAATGCTGGGGATCTTTCAAGATGTCCCCCATGTTCACGTTTGCAAAAGGATTTACCGACGGCGGAGGGGGATCGTTCCCTCCGGGAGCAACAAATCTGTCTTGAGGAGTATGATGAGACGTCGTTTAAAGAGTGTCTCCTGGGGATTATTACAAAGATATGACTGTTCTTAAGCTTTCGACGCTTAAAAACGAAAGATTTGAGTTCTTACGCAGAAGAACGTGCTATTACAACTACTTTCGAAGCAAAGTAACAACAAAAGAAACTCAAAAACAAAGTTACAAGGAGATCAAACTCCAAAATATGTCTCGAATATCGCAAATATTCAAGAACACGAAGAACACTAAAATACGTAAATAAAGCTTTAAACGGTGGAACTACCGATTAAAACCTGAAAAACGGAGTTTGCAAACCGATCGCTCGATGATCGGTCGAAACTGAGGTAATGAACACGTAAAAGGACCCCCTCCTTCTAGCGCCAAATGTTGTACGTGCTTTTGTTGGTTGATTCGGATGTGGACTATTTGTTAGCACTACACAAACATATATGATTATCGGGGGTTTATTACGTGTTTAGAGAGGATTTATATGGTGATCTTGATGATCTTATGAAGAACAAAGCAAGAACAAATGAAGAACAATGATGTAGCTTCTTGGAGAAGCTAAAAGCTTGAGAGCTTTGGGAGAGTATATTACTTAGGGTAGGGTGATTTGGTGGAATGTGTAACTTGTCTTTACAAATGAGCCTTTTAGGCATTATATAGTGGTTTTTGGGGGCTGCCCGCCCTTTACACGTGGCACGCCCTTATTGGACCTGTCTTCTGCCCGAAAAGGTGATTTGATGGCGCATTTAATGCTAAACCGCCTACGGTGGTCGTCCTCGCCGAGATGCCGAGGAGCTGGGCCACGGTGGTCGCTGGAGGACCTGATCGTCTAGGAAGGTGGTCGCCGAAATACCTTCGAGGAAGGTGGTCGCCACGCTCCTTGTTGTCTCCCAAAACTTCAACACTTAACTTCTCTAGCTAAAAATAGGCATGTGCTCGCCAACACATTTGGGCGAGCAGCTAACTAAAACATGTGCTCGCCAACATCTTTGGACGAGCACTTAAATATATTAAATACATTAAATCTATTACAATTTCTTCATCTTGTTGACTAGTCGTCGCACGACTTTGTTGACTGGTCCTCGCCACGTAAGCTGGTGACTAGGATTGACTTGTCAAAGATTGACCTCTTTGACTAGGTATAACAATCACCATCTAAGCTAAATAGTGACACTTTGTACATTAAATAATAATATTTGAAAAAAAGTGGTTCACATAAAATTTACTCATAGATGATTTGATGTGCATCCAGGTGGGCCAGCAATATTGGATGAAGCTGAGGTGAAATTAGGACTAAAGCCCGAAAAACTCCGATCAACGAGACGGGTGTTGAGCGAGTACGGGAATTTGTCGAGCGCTTGTGTGTTGTTTATATTGGACGAGATGAGGAAGTTTCGGTGAAAGAAGGGTTGAGGTCAACGGGGGAGGGACTAGAATGGGGCGTGCTATTTGGATTTGGGCCGGGCCTCACAGTTGAGACGGTTGTGCTGCATAGTATGCCCATATATGAATAGTACCATTCAGGTTTCGAGCATGGAGCATGCACCTGGTTTTGAGAATATTAGAAATTGAAATTCCATTCTGCTTAAAGCCCATTATTTCAAGATTATGCAAGGAAGTTGAGGTAGTTTCTTTTAATTGTCATTTAAACTATGGATTTTGAAATCCTAGTATTTGAAAATCATGATGAATAGGTAAGATGTATGTTTGTTTTAAATTTTTCTGGTAGGATGGATGAGATTGTTGCTTATGTCAAATCAATTACGAAAAAGTGATGGATGTTAGGGTTGAAGTTAATAAGGTTTTAAAATCGTACTTTGAGGCACGAAACAAAACGGGGGTTTTGGATCGCAAAGTCCGACTGGGCTAGTCATGAAACAAACATACTAGTGTGATTTATATGCAAGGCAAAGCTATTAGTATGGTTTTTACATTAACCATCTCTTTTTTTCTCATATAATGTGGAAACAGATTGGTTGTTAGGCTATTCAAATAATATCTATCTCTCACTATAACCTTGTTGTATTGTGCACAAATGTGTAGTGCTTTTAAGCGAACTGAGTTCCTTGTGAGCTCAGCTCTACTAGGCCTGTTAAACGAGTTAAGTTCAAGCTCGCTAGATATTCGATTTATTAATGGTTTGAACTTGATTTGTTAGACTTGACTTGACTTGTTTCTTTGCTCGTCAATGTAATCGAGCCGAGCTCAAATTTTAGTATTTGGCTCGTATACTTGGGGAATATAATGATTTTGTTGGTGGTTCACGAATAGGTAGGTTTTATTGATATATATGTAATCGGACATTAGTTAATATGATTAAACGGCCAAGTAAAAGAGAATAAAATCTCACGTATTGGTTGGATATTCGGGTCAGAAAGATCCATTTTGCTTCCGACCCCGACCCGTACTATTTGGGTTGCCCTGTCGTCCCGGATTCGTATTGAAATGGGGCGGGTTTGGGTATCACTTTTGCTTCGTGTCCCGGACCCGTGACCCACTTCATATATGGATTTCATATATGCCAATATAAAAATATGAAATACAATATGATATTTCTTTATAATGTGGAAATAAATTCATAAATATGTTCCTAAATTTATTTTATTTATTTTTCAATACAAATTAAAATAAACAAAAAAACAGCAATTTTGTGATGACATATACATAGTTTTTTTGGTGGGATTGGTCTCCCATATTAATCGGTTCAATGATAGGATATAGAAAGTGCAAATACAAAATCATGGAAAATAAAAGTATTATGGATGATTCTATAAACTATCAAATAATCACACATCATAATCGTGCTATAACATGTGAGAAAGTGTAGTACTAAATTATTCATATTCTTATCATTGAAATAAAATATGCAGCACACATTAATAAATAAGGCAATACGCGCCTTCTAAAAAAAGCAACACATTGTGGTTCATAAAAATATGCAGACTAAAACGTGTTACTATAGTCTATATGAACAAAAACGTGGTACAATATAAACAAAAAAAAAAATATCACGTGCACACAATAACACTCATAACTCACAAACTACCAATTATATCCCTTATTCTATTACTACATTCTAAAAAAAATTCCACCTCCTCTATTCTCTCCTCACCGTCGCCACCCCTCCTCCTCTTCCCATTGTTATCGCCCCTTTCCTTTTCATTCGATTTGGATTATAATGTAAATGATCTAACAAGTGATTATTGTTGTGATACCGTATGTGATGAAAAACCATCTTATACATGAGTCAGTTTCATATAAATTTTCGTTATGAAACATATAGTGGATTATAATGTATTGAGATCTAACAAGTGATTATTGTTGTGATACCGTATGTGATGAAAAACCATCTTATACATGACTCATATATATGTATTGAGAGTTAGTTTTGACATTTTTCAGACTTGTGATGACCTCCTCGTACCATATTATTTAAGTATATCATTACTTGGTTTTCCCATGCGGTTTTAATTGATACTATAAATTAGTTATATATTATAATATACAATTTTGAGAAAGCTCGACTCGTTAGATACTCGATTTACTAACGAGCCGACTCGAGCTCGACTTGTTAGGCTCGGTATTTAATATATTTTTTTTAATTTCATTAGGCTCGTTAGACTCGTTAACAAGTTAAGTTCGACTTGATAAGAGCTCGAATCAAGCTCGAATTTTAAGTACTCAGCTCGAATAACAACTCTGGGAGAGCAATCAAATTGAATAGAAGGATTTAACATTCATTGTCAAGGAATCCAAACATGCATACATCATTAACTAAAATTACAAAAAGTCTAAACTATATATGCTTTCTAATCATAGGATCTCACATCCCCAAGTAAAATTAATATGAAATAATCAAATATATAATATAATTTTCTAGAGTTTTTTTTTTTTTTTAGTTTTAATTTTTATATATAAAAAACAATAATAAAATAAAAAACAATAAATTAGAGAATCAATATCTCCGGAATTATGTATGTATTAATCAACTAAGTTAGTACGGAGTAATATTTGGAGCACAAAATAGTGAAAATAATATTAAATATAAAATTGAATTAAATAATATAATATTACTAATATAAATGAAAGAAAGATGTTGAGATTTATATAAAAGAAAATATAAGAATATGGCAATTGTTTATGTGTACCAGTTACATGTATGTAACTGGCTATTTACTCTCCTTTTTTAATAAATGCACACTCCTTTTTTTTAGACACTCCCTTCTTTTAAGCACTTATGTGTACAAGTTACATATATGTAACTATATAAATCCAATTTTTTACATGGGTTATTAGTTATTTACCTTATTTTTTATTAATTCCACCCCCAAATTTTTTAAAAGAAAAATACATGTAAAATACTATATTATCATTTTATCAATTAAATTAAAATACAACTCATTAAAATTATAATTATACACCTACTATTGATTCACCAATGAATTACCACGAAGTCAAATATTATTCTATTTTTTTAACTTTTAAAAAATAAATATAAAAACATAACGAATATTAAAAAAATATGAAACTCAAAAATAAAATTATGAAATAAAATTTCCAGTTTTTTTTTTTCAGAAAATTACCAAAATTTAGGAAAAAAATACAAAAAAAATAGAAAAAAAAAACTAAACTAAAAAAATTCAATTTTTTTCTAATTTGGGTATAAATGTATGAATATGACATGCTCACTTTCTATCTTTATTTTGTTATGTCTTCATTATTTCTAAAATGATACTCCCTCCGTCCCATATTAATCTTCATAGGTAGATGGGCACGCAAATTAAGAAAGTGTAATAATGAGTGAAGTTTTGAGGGGTAATTTTGTAAAACTTTATGTATAAAGTAAAGAAATGAGTTGACTTTTGTGTATGTGTGAAGATAAAGTAATGGCATTTGTGTAAAATTGAGGTTATTGTGAGGGTGGAGTTTATAAAAGATTTTCCATTTTAAGGGTGTGAAAGTTATTATGGGACGTCCCGAAAAGGAAAGTGTGAAAGTTATTGTGGGAAGGAGGGAGTATCTGATTTGTTACAAGTTTTTTAAGGTTGTAGATTATTTTTTAAAACTAATTAATAATATAATCTAATTGAAAAATAAAATTTATATTTAGAAACTTAAATGAGTTGAGAATTGGGGAAGAAATCAGCATAATATTGCATCAGCTTTATTATTTTCTTTGGGGTCATCGTCATTTTGATGCATTCATATGTTTATTGAGTGTGGTCGTATCTATTAATTGAATTGTGTGTTTAGTGTGATTCATTCTCACTTTTGTTCTTCTTACTAGTTAGTTAATATATTTTTTTAATATTGATGTATTAATTTGCATGGTATGCCTGAAATTTTAAATGTGTTAAGTTATGTATTTTTTGTTAAATATAAATATTAGTTTAAATACGATATAGTATTAGTACGCCTACGGTATATTACTAGTTAATATATTGTATAGTACTAGAGATTAGTGTGGGTATAAAAATATTACGGAGTATTTAATATATGAACTAATACTATACAATATTTGAATTTATACTATACTATATTTGAACTAGTACCATAGAGCATGTGAACTAATACTATACAATATCTGAACTAATACTATACTATATTTGAACTATTACCATAAAGTATGTGAACTCGAAACTCGAAAAAATTAAAACATGTACCAATATAAACTAATATTATACTGTATATGAACTAATATGTACAGTACTGCATATTAACTAATAATATATCATAATACTTATCAACGGTTATCATAACACTTATAAACTAAAAATTATATTCATAAAAAATTAAAATAAAGTGATCAAAAAATAAAAGTTCAAATGAAAAAAATAATTAAACAATGTAAAACGAAGTGAAATTTATAAGGAATGAAGTAAATTTTTTAAAAGGATAATTATACACCAATTAATTAAAGTAAAATAGTACCAATAAAATTGAACACTTGCCTAAGAGAGATGTGAGTTTTATTTTTTAAAACAAATTATTATTATACTATTTAATACTTAAAAAAATAATTAATATTATTTTTAAAATTTTCTTATTAGACTTTAAAATTTTAGAATAATTATTTATGACATAAAAAGAAAGTACGTTAAAAAAATTATCATTTGAAACACAAATGATAAACAGGAAGAAAAATAAATTTAAAAAATAATATTAAAAAGATAAATATAAATATCAATTGAGTAAAAAAAAAAAAAAAATTTTAAAAAATTAATGGAGTATTATTTTTTAATGATAAAATTAAAAAAAAAATTAATTGAAGTAAAATAAAGGCCCATGAAAAAATGTATGTGTTAAATTGATATAGTAAATGGGTCATGTGTTATTGGATTGGATATAGTAAATGGTTCATGTGTTATTTGTAATGGGTTATTGGATTGGATATAGCAATTAAATATATTGGATTGGATATAGTAGTTACATCCATGTAACTGGTACACAAGAGTGCAACTCTAAGAATATAGGGTTGAGATTAAATATTAAAAATTGACGATTTATACATTTACAAGTGATTTATGGTAAGAAATCCACTTTCTGATTCCATATCATTACTCCTTTTTATATATATATATATATATATATATATATATATATATAAATAAATAAAAATAAAGTAAAGATATATATATATTGTTGAGAATTTTAAAGAAGCTTTAATAATTGTGAATAAAAAATAAAATCTTGCAAGTAATTAGTATAAATACGGAAGAATTTGAAAAAAGAGATAAATTAAGAATATTTAAAAAATAAAAAATTTAGATTAAGATTAAGATTTCTTAAGATAAATATGAGGAGTGACCGCGTTTAAAAGGGAAAATATTTGATATTTTTCCAATTTAAAATAAGTAAAAACATAAAATTGTTACTAGGAGTAGTTTTTAAGAAAATTATTTAAAATTAGGATAAAATAAAGCTAATAATTAATTAAAATAAAAGTTAGCGACAATGATGGGATATGAAGATTAGGAGTATTTTGTTAATTTGTATATATTCATATCTTAATAAATATCTCAATAAATATATTTTCCATCCCTTCGATGTTGTCTATATATACATGTGGTATTGTAAGTGATTTTGAACATTCCCGGTATTGTTGTTGAAATTGAAGAAGATTTAAGATGGAATGGATATGGAGTCACGTGGCCCCAGCGACGAACAAGTACGAGACGGAAAGTTGTTGCATCTAACAAGTACGAGACGGAAAGTTGTTGCATCTGCATTGAAAAATTTGAAGAAGAAAAAAAAGAAGAAAAAGAGGTAAATTTGGAAAAGAGAAAAGAAGAAGAAGAAAAGGAGGTATTTGCAATGCCTTCGTGTGAGCATGTTTTCCACAGCGGTTGCATCGGACAATGGCTCATAACAAACCATAACTGTCCTGTTTGTCGCACCCAACTCCCGCCTCCCATCATTTATCGTTAACTACCTTTTCTTTTAATTTGTTTTGCACAAAAAGTGTGTCTAGTTTTTTTATGTTTTATATTTATTTATTTTTTGAATAATAAATCTGATTCATATTCTGTTCGATTTTTTGGAACATATTCTAAATAAATCTGATTCATAACTAAGACTTTAGAATAACAAAAATACTGTAGGCAACTTTCCATAATGGCAGCGTGAATTTCTTAATCTTTAAGACAATCACTTCGATCGAGTGTCTTCCAAAACTCCTGATATTTTCATCATAACAACTTCAACAGAGACGATGAACAACTGACAAGAGAAAATGAAGAGGCGGCAATGGCAGAGAAAGGAAATGGGAGTGTATTTATTAAGAAAGTTTTTAAAGAGAGAAAGGAAATGGGAGTGTATTTATTAAGAAAGTTTTTAAAGAGAGATGGGTAGTTTAGGCAATTTGAGGGAAGTGTATCTACAAATCTTTTTTTTTTTGGAAGTGCATATATCGGGGGAGTGCATCTAATTAGGGGTGTAAATGAGGCGAGTAGTACTGAGCTCGAAATTCGACTCGACTCGGTCGAACCTAAAATTTTAAAGATAAAGCTCAACTCGCCTCGACTCAATTATCTATATAATTTTCAAAATTAATAATAAAACACGTTTTTTGCTAAAGTAACTAGAGAGTAAACTCAAAAGTATTTCGGGTTCTCAAGCAATGTAAATGAGTAAACTCAAGTAGGACTGTAATTGTATCAATGTAATCGGTAAAATGAGCATAATAAGACTTCCCAAATTGTACATTGGAGAAAATGTTATCTTTTCCCCTTTTTCCTCAACTGGATAGCCCTGGACTCGGTCCAAAACTCATCATCTCCTTCCACGCCTTCAGCCCTAAATTCACGGAGTCAGTTTCGTCTCTCCAGCTCCAACTTCCCTCCGAATTCGGAGTTTACTCCTCTTGACCGAGACTTAGTCCACATAGCCCTGATGATATGGGCCGAGGGTTAGGCCCATCTCTCCATTTATTTTTCAAGGGCCTGGGCCACATCTTCTCGTTATTATCAAGTTGGGCCACTTAATGGACCTGTTCTCATTACAATTGGACTTCTAAGAGGCCAATTGGATGGTTTACAAAACATATAATCAAGCATTACAATTGGACTTCTAAGAGGCCAATTGGATGGTTTACAAAACATATAATCAAGAGTGTATTAATCATCTCGTAATATGAATATAAATACTTGGTGGAGATAACTCATCGTTTATCCACGTGTCGTCACTTCATAGGACGACATATTTTGACCGCATCAATTTATTTGATAATTTAAATTAAAGGTAGATTATACTTTAAAATCTAAAAAGTTTAGATATCATCTTAATATAGTCTAATGAGTCATTGTTATCAAACATGATATTAGTGTTGAATTTATCTTTATTATTTGTCTTTAATTTGAATAATAGGACTTGTTATTGAGTCAGTTCAATTCGAAAATTTGATTTTCTCGTTTTGTGCCCACCCCTTTCTTAATATGTGTACGTGTATCTACATTATAAAAGTTATTATGAAACGGATAGAGTATTGCGTATGATTTGTGGACTTTTGACCATACTCGGATCATATTTTAAAACAAATTAAATAAGATATAAATGTTAAAGTAAATTAAGTTACGTCTTATGACCCGTCAGGCCTGGGTCCATTAGGCACGTCGAGCCAAATCTGGTCTAGACAATAGTATAACTTGCCAACCAACCAACAAATAAATAAAATAAATTTGTTTTTGTAATCAATAGACAATAGTTATCCTTATCTTCGCTTCAACAGGATTGTTGGTAGGTGGTCTCATTTCCTTCATGGTACATGATGATGTCGACCGGACACTTACATTCGCCATTTTGTGTGATAAATTATATAATCGGTTCAGATCATGTTTGATAGTTTAGATTAAATCTATATTAACTCTATTTATTTCAATTTTATAATTTATTTGATAATTTAGATTAAAGGTAGATTATACTTTAAAATCTAAAAGATTTAGATATCATCATAATCTAGTCTAATAAGTCATTGTTATCAAACATGACATCCGTGTTGAATTTATCCTTATTATTTGTCTTTAATTTGAATAATGGGACTAAAGTTGATATCGTGTTAGTGAAGATTCTGCTCCAGCCCACAGACATTTCAATCATGAAAAAAGGTAGAGTCAGCTCTAATCTGAGCCAGATTATGCGCTCCCATTAGATAACTTCTCGAGAAATATTTGAATTTGCACACTACAAATTCGTTGGTTAGCAAGAGAATCTCCCTAACAACACCTTCTTCTAGTCCCGAGGAAGTTCGTTTTTGCTGGAATAATGGGACTTATTATTGAGTCACTCTTATATACATTCAATTACATAGTATTTTTAAAATAATACTTCTTTCATTCAAAGGAAATTTACATGATACACATTTTTTAAAATGTTTAATGAGTAATGTTTTGAAGGTAGTTTTATAAATTTTTATAAATGAAGTAAATAAAAAGGTAGATTGAGTGTGAAAAAATATTGACATATGAGTAAATATGTGTATATTTTGAGAGGGGTTATGAAGATATTTTCTTTTATGTAGTGTGTAAATTGGTGGAAAGTGTGCATTTACACTATTTTATGTTCACTCTCGTACTATTACTTTATTTATTCATAAACAATCACTTTATTTATAAATGGACCACACAGGCAATACTATCAGTGTGTGGTCTAGAAGTTTCTGTTGTTAGGCAATGGCCTCCGAACAACAGAAACAACATAAAGAGCATATTTCCTTGTTCCTGCAACTCCAGGAAACTCTGTCATATCCACATCGCTTGGTTCCATTCCATCAGGCAAAATCCAATCAAAATGGTAGAGAAGCATTGCTAGTTCCATTTCAATGATCGAAATTGCAAACGATACTTCGGGGCATATCCTCCTTCCAGCGCCAAATGGGATGTAATCCAAGCTACTCGCTTTGAAATCAACACATTTTTTCAAAAAACTATCTGGTTTAATGCTCTCTGCATCCTCCCAATACTCGGGGTCTCTTCCAATTGCCCATACATTCACCAAGACCCAACTTCTTGCAGGAATCTCGTACCCGTTGATCTCGCAACGCTCTCGACTTTCTCGGGGCAGGGACAGCGGCCCTGGTGGGTGCAATCGGAGAGTCTCTTTGACGACTAGTTTAAGGTAGTTTAGTTCGTTGAAACAACTTTCATCCACGACACAATTCTTGCCATCGAAAACCTTTCTCACCTCATCTTGTGCCCTTTTCAAGACTCTAGGGTTCTTTAGCATTTCCGAGATTGCCCAATCAACAGCTGTGGTTGATGATTCAACTGCAGTACCATCCTGTTCTTACATAAAAATTATTAAATCAAATCATATTGTAATGTCCATGCCACAAAATGCATATATACTCCCTCCTCTGTCCCCTAAGTTTCATAGGTACGTAAATTGACATTAATATTAAAAAAAATGTAATAATGAGTAGAGTTTTGAAGGTTAATTCTGTAAATTTTTACATATAAAGCAAGGTTGTAGAAGTCGAAAATCGATAGTCGGACCGCCTAGATATTTTTTATATATATAAATACATTTTTCACCCCTTAATCGATAGAATTTGGTAAAAAAAATTATAAATCATGGCACGTATTATTTAGATCCTCTTTTTCTCTTGAAAAAATGTGTACTATTGTCTAAATCAAACTTCTAAACAAAAAAAAATAAAAAAAATGGGCACCTTTGCGGCCACCTAGCTTGCCTAGGCCGATTTTTTCACCAAAAGCGCCTAGTGAGGCAAATTAAATCGGTCAGGGGCCGGTCTAGGCCGATTTTTGAAACATAGGTATAATTTTAAAAAAATGTGTTGATTTGTGTGTATGTGTGGAAAAAAAGTAAATACAATTTGTGTAAAATTGAGGATATCGTGAGAGTGAAGTTTATATGAAAGGTCGTTGTTCATTTTAAGAGTGTGAAAGTTATCGTGTGACATCCCGAAGAGAAGAGTGTGAAAATTATTGTGGAATAATTTAAAAAGAAAAAATAAAAATATTTTATGTGGACGGAGAGAGTAGTACCTGAAAAAATTAGAATACTCACCAGGATAACAGATTTGATGTTTTCAGTAGTTAAAGGAATTTGGAGCGATGGATCATTCTGCAACTTCAATAGCACATCCAGTAGATCTTTATCATCTCCTCCGGCACCTTGCTTTCGCTTTCGCTCCTCGATTATGCCATTCGTTATCGTGTCGAAAATCCGATGATGTTTTTCGATCTTCGTCCTCATCCCACTTAAGAAACTCAGGAATTTAAAAGAAGGATACACATCAACAAAGTTGAACAAAGTGTGGAAATTCTTAATTTCGTTTATCACATCGATGAGTGCATCTACTTGACCACTTTTGTTCCCAAAGGCTGTCCTAACCATAATGCCAAGATTGGTCAAGCTCAATCTTTTGGCCAGATTGATCTTGGATCCTTGATGCAAGGCTATCCATTGGCAGAGGTCCAAAACTTGTTCCTCTCTTACACGTCGGAATGATCGAACACGCTTAGTTGTCAACAGCTCAAGCGTGCAGATCTTCCGCAGTTGTCGCCAGTATTCGCCATACGGGGCAAACGTTATGTCCGTGCCTCCGTAGAAGTTGATCTCAGCTACTTGGAGGGACGGCCTAGAGGCGAATATGATATCGTGTGTTTTCAAGAATGCTTTCGCGGTCTCAGGAGAAGAGACGACGACGGTGAAAATTTGGCCGAGTTGGAGGTGCATCAAGGGTCCATATTTCTTCGCCAAATGGGTTAGGGTGTGGTGGGTGGGATCATTGGAACGAGCAAGTAGGTGTAGGTTTCCGACGATGGGCAACTTCCGTGGGCCCGGAGGGAAGTTTGGCTTCGGCTTCTGGGTTCGGAAAAAGACAAGGATGAGGACGAGGACGAGGATGAAACACCGAAAGAAAATATTGAGGATCATTGCAATTATTAACAAGGGATGGTAATGCATGTGTTTAAACTTCATTTATATACTAGTCCAATTAAGAGTTTTTACTTTGTGGGAAAAGGGATCGATATTGACTATGTTATACCTAGTCAAAGAAGTCAATCTTTGACAAGTCAATCCTAGTCACCAGCTTACGTGGCGAGGACCAGTCAACAAAGTCGTGCGACGACTAGTCAACAAGACCAAGAAAATGTAATAGAATAGATGTATTTAATATATTTAAGTGCTCGCTCAAAGATGTTGGCGAGCACATGTTTTAGTTAAGCTGCTCGCCCGAATGTGTGGCGAGCACGTGTCTTTCTTAGCTAGGAAAGTCTAAGTATTGAAGCCTTGGGAGATAGCATGGAGCGTGGCGACCACACTCCTCGACACGGTCCTCCGGCGACCACCGTAGCTCAGCTCCTCGGCATCTCGGCGAGGACGAGCACCAAAGGCGGTTTAGCATTAAATGCGCCATCAAATCACATTTTCGGGCAGAAGTCAGGTCCAATAAGGGCGTGCCACGTGTAAAGGGCGGGCAGCCCCTAGAAACCACTATATAATGCCTAAAAGAGGCTCATTTGTACACAAGTTACACATTCCACCAAATCACCCAACCCAAAGCAATAAACTCTCCCAAAGCTCTCAAGCTTTTAGCTTCTCCAAGAAGCTACTTCTTGTGTTCTTGCTTGTTCTTCTTTAGATCATCAAGATCATCACATAAATACTCCCTAAACACGTAATAAACCCCCAATCATTATACATGTTTGTCTTGTGCTAACAAATAGTCCACATCCGAATCAACCATCAAAAGCACGTACAACATTTGGCGCTAGAAGGAGGGGTCCTTTTACGTGTTCTTCATCTCAGTTTCGTCCGATCATCGAGCGATCGGTTAGCAAACTCCGTTTTCAGGTTTTTAATCGGTAGTTCCACCTTTTAAAGCTTTGTTTACGTATTTCCGTGTTCTTCGTGTTCTTGAATATTTGCGATATTCGAGACATATTTTGGAGTTTGATCTCCGTGTAACTTGTTTTTAAGCTTTAAGTTGTTGTTACTTACTTCTAAGTAGTTGTAATAGCACGTTCTTCTGCGTAAGAACTCTAATCTTTCGTTTTTAAGCGTCGAAAGCTTAAGAACAATCATATCTTTGTAATAATCCCCAGAGACACTTTTTAAACGATGTCTCACCATACTCCACATGACGGAATCTTACCGTCCGGAGGGAACGAACCCCTTCCGACGCCGGTAAATCCGTTTGCAAACTTGAACGTAGGGGACATTTTGAAAGATCCCCAACACTTGAAAGACTTTTCTGACTTCCTCATGGAGAAGAGGAGGCAGAATGAGAAGGAAGAGCTTGAGAAGGCCAAGGATCAGGCCTTCGACAGAGCTCGCAAAGCCAAGGGGAATGAGGAGGACGACCGCTCCTATCACTCACACCCCGTTCGCCAAGACAAAGGCAAAAGCAAAGTTGCCGAGCACTCCCACAATAGCCACACGGGAGACTCGCGACACAGAAATTCGGTTTTCAACCGGATGGAAGACAAAGATAGAAGGGCTCCTCGCCGAGTGCCCTTCAATGTGGATGGTCGACCAGGCAGAGCCGACCACCACCGAGATCACGCTGATAAGAGAGATCAGGGTGACAGAGTCTCAGCTCTAGATCGAGTGGGACCAGGGAAGGGTTCGCGAGCTCCGGCGAAGAGTTATCGCAGCCATCATTCTGACAGGCACTCTCCCAGGCGATCACGTCATGATGATCGCCCAGCCGCATCCCAAGGGAGTCGACGCGACGAGGACGTCGTCCCCAAGCCACAGACCGCCGAGGAGGGGCAAATCGCCCAGTTCCTCGCAACTCAGAAATTGATGAAGCAGGAGATGGACGCTCTGCGAGCAGAGGTGGTCGCCTCGAAGCAAGGGACTACACCACCAATCACTCTGCCCGCACCTCCACTAAGTGTTGCAATTCTTACCGCCCCCATTCAAAGAAAGATTCAAATGCCTTCCATGGCGGCATACGATGGCGCATCCGACCCCAGAGTACACTTGTCCAAGTACTCCAACTACATGGCCTCAATCGGGGCAACGGACGCCACCCAGTGCAGAAACTTCTCCCTAACTTTGGGAGACCGGGCTCATCGATGGTACACAACTTTGAGTCCCGGATCGGTCACCTCATTCCTTGAGCTGGGACAACTCTTTCTGGCCTACTACGGGTCTATTGCTGCTCGCCCAGCCTCAAAGCAACGTTTGGCAAACGTTCGCCAATCTATAAATGAGTCAGGCAAGGACTTCATCGAGCGCTTCGATAGGCTGGTGATCGATGGGGAGGCCGTGAACGATGAGACGAAGCTGATTTCAGCCGTTTCCGGTCTAAGGATAGGTACCAAGCTTTGGGAATCTATCCATCTTACTTTTCCCAGTTCTTATGCGGACTTCCGCACGAGGGCTGGGAACTTCATCCAAATGGAGGAAATCATGGACGCCGCCAAGGCTAACGAGCAGCCTGAGGCGTCCAAGAGGGTCTGGCCCAAGAAGAATGCAAACACTGGGGAGTCGTCCCAGCCCAAAAAGGCGACCACTCAAGCTGGCAGTGCTCGCCCAGCGAACTTCAGGCCATTCGAGGAGTCTCCTGAGATCATCCAATTCAGAGAATCTCTCTCTCTGGATCCCAGGGGCATTTTCAATGCAGTTAGGGGAAAGAATCTGCTCCCCCAGGCCAAGCCAATGCATACAAGTGATGAAAACCTAGATGGTAGCAAATTCTGCGACTACCACAACTCCATCGGCCACCACACCAATGGGTGCCGAGACTTGGTGAGAAACCTTTTTAAGCTGTACAATGAGGGCAAGCTCGCCCAGTTCATCAAGCCTCTAGGAAATGGCGACAACAGGGGGAAGAAACGTCGCGACGACAGCGGCGACCTGCGCCAACAACTGAATCGTCCCAAGTTAACTCCTCCCATGCCACATAATCCTGGCAACGACATTGATAACGTGGGAGTCTGTCTAGTTATAGAAGGCCCATTGGGAGGAACCCAATCTGGGAAGGAGCTATCTGTTCGCCGGGCTCAGAGCGAGCAGCGAGCACTGAACAATGTCCATCAGGTGTGCGTCGCTCCGACTGCCGAGAAGCCTCCATCTCACCAAATCCTTTTCTCGGACGACGACATGAACGACGTGGTGCACCCAAACAATGATGCTTTGGTCATCACGGGGAAGATCATGGGAACAAACGTCCATCGCATGATGGTCGACACTGGGGCATACACCAACATCCTCTTCAAGCATACTCTGGATGCTCTCGGTGATTATGCAGCATACATCGAGCCTTGCGATGATATAATCGTAGGTTTTGGGGATACGCGCAACCTTCCCATTGGGAAAATCAGACTATCCCTGGAGTTGGCATCATCGAAAGAGCCTGAAATGCACCATGCTAGGCAGCTCGACTTCCTGATCATCGACATGCCATCGTCCTACAATGTGTTCCTCGGCCGACCTTTCTTCAACGAGTTCAAGGCGGCCGTTTCTACTTATTACTACTGTGTAAAATTTCCAACCCCGGCGGGAGTTATAACCGTCAAGGGCGATCAGACGCGGGCGAGGGAGTGTCTCGTCCGTTTTGCAAAACGTCATTCTAAGGAAGGGGCTATGTTTGGAAAGTATATTGAGTGTCAAACACAAAATCAACAAATGAACTACTTGGAGGGTCTTCCTAGCAAGTACAGAAAGATTGAAGTTGGGGAGTGCAGTCGTAGTTCCGGCGACCACCAAGTGGAGGCGAACGAGCACGCCTCCATGGAAGTGGACGACCACACCCCAATGGAGATCGATGAGCAGACAGTCTCGGGCGACCAGCTCCCCGGCGACCAGTTTCCAGAAAACTTTCCAGATCTGGAGCCTAGGTTAGGCTTTGAGCCAGAGTTCGGAATCGAGGATCCTCGTTGGAAGGAGCCTAAAGAACGGGCAACTTCAGCAGAGGACCTTGAAACCATCCATTTAAACGAAGCTCGTCCAGAACTCGAGGTATTCATCGGTTCGAATCTACCAAAACATTTGCGATCAGACATGGTCGCATTTTTGAAAGAAAACATCGGTGCATTCGCCTGGTCGCACGAGGATATGGTGGGCATTCCCACGGATCATGCCTGCCACAGATTGAATATTGATCCAGCGAGGAGACCTATCACCCAAAAACGAAGGAAATTTGGGCCTGATAAATATGCGGCTTTGGCGGTCGAAGTCAAGAAATTGATCGACAATAAATTAATCGAGAAAACTGGAACTGATCCCGAGTGGTTGGCCAATCCAGTGCTCGTCAAAAAGACGACCGGGTCGTGGAGATTGTGTATAGACTTCACAGATCTAAACGATGCCTGTCCGAAAGATCACTTTCTGATGCCCCACATTGATCACCTAGTAGACAACACAGCGGGGCACGAGATGTTAACTTTCATGGATGCTTTCGCGGGCTACCATCAGATAGCGATGCATCCCGACGACCAGCGACATACGACCTTCATGAAGGCCACCGATATGTATAGCTGGAAGAGAATGTCTTTCGGTTTGAAAAACGCGGGGGCAACATACCAAAGACTGGTAAATAAGATGTTTGAGAAACACATCGGCGAGATGGTGGAGGTCTATATCGATGACATCGTTGTCAAAAGCTTGCGGAAAGAGAATCACCTACACCACCTCGCCATGACGTTCGATATACTGAAAGAATACAACATGAAGTTAAATCCGAAAAAATGCAGTTTTGGTGTTAGCTCAGGAAAATTTCTGGGGCACTTGGTTAGCCAGCGGGGCATCGAGGCGAATCCGAGTAAAATTCAAGCAGTCATTAACATGCAAAGCCCAAGGAACGTGAAAGAAGTACAGAGGTTAACAGGATGCCTTGCATCGTTGAACAGATATATTGCACGAACGGGCGATCGTTGCAAACCTTTTTTCGATGCTCTGAAAAAAGGGAGGTTCGAATGGACCGATGAGTGTGAGAAATCTTTCGTGAAATTAAAGGAATATCTATCGGATCCGAAGATCCTGTCTAAGCCAGTCCCCGGCGAAATTTTATATCTATACTTGGCGGCCACTGACTGTGCGATCAGTTCAGTGCTCGTCCGAGCTGAGGGGAGCACACATCTGCCTATCTACTACGTAAGTCAAACACTGAGAGATGCGGAGTTGAGATACACTCCTATGGAAAAATTGGCATACACACTGGTCATGAGTGTCAGAAAATTAAGGCAGTACCTGTTCGACCACGAGGTGGTCGTCCTCACAACCTTTCCACTCCGACGAGCACTGCATCGTCCGGATACCACTGGAAGACTTTTGAAATGGTCGGTGGAAATAGGGCAATTTGGGCTCACCTATGCACCTAGAACGGCAATCAAGGGACAAGTGCTGGCAGAATTCATTGTAGAGCTCACTTTCCCGGAAAAAGTGGACGAGGGAATCGAACTTCCTTGGACACTGTTCGTCGATGGCTCGTCGATGAGCACCAAAGCAGGGGCAGGAATCGTCCTCACCAGCCCAACCCGATAGACGTTTGCTTCGGCGATCGAGTTCGAGTATCGGGCGACCAACAACGAAGCAGAGTACGAGGCTCTGGTTGCAGGAATCAAGATGGCTATGGCCGTGGGCGCCAGAAAACTGAAAATTTTTTCTGACTCACAGCTGGTTGTATGTCAAATTACGGGCGACTACAAGGCTCGCGGCGATCAAATGATAAAGTCCGCAAGGTACACTGTTATTGGCGACCAGCTGTACAAACGGGGTTTTTCAATGCCTTTATTGAAATGCCTCGGGGAAGACGAAGCGAAGATCGTCATGTACGAAATCCACGATGGATCATGTGGAAATCATACAGGGGGGCAAGCGCTCGCGTTAAAAATCATGAGGCAAGGCTACTTTTGGCCAACACTGAAGAAGGATGCAATTCATTACGCCCAGGCGTGCAAGAGATGTCAAGCTTTTGCACCCGCTATTCACTCACCTCCAGACGAGCTCATCTCCGTCTACAGTTCTTGGCCCTTCGCAAAGTGGGGCATCGACATCATTGGACCTTTCCCGCCTGGCGTCGGGGGGGTAACTTTCGTAGTCGTAGCAGTCGATTACTTCACCAAGTGGACCGAAGCGAAGGCATTGAAGACCATCACAACGACCCAGATGAAAAGTTTCATATGGAAAAACATAATTTGCAGGTTCGGCCTACCACGAGCGATAGTGACGGACAACGGACGTCAATTCACAAGCCAAGACATGCTGGATTTCTGCTCAGAGTGGAACATCAAGAAAAAAATTTCAACACCCTATCATCCACAATCGAATGGTCAAGTAGAGGCAATCAACAAAATCATCAAGCACACCTTGAAAGCTAAGCTAGATGGATTGAAGGGCAAATGAGCGGATGAGCTGCACATGGTTTTGTGGGCATATCGGACGACCACGAGGAATTCTACTGGTGAAACTTCGTTCGCGCTCGCGTTCGGAACCGAAGCTGTCATACCAGCAGAGGGGCAGGTCCCAACTTTTCGAGTAACAAATTATGACGAGGAGTCGAATAACGATTCACAGCTCTCCGACTTGGACTTCCTAGAAGAGCGAAGGCTAACACCGGACGAAAAGAACGTGGTCTACAAGCAAAGGTCAGAGCGCTATTATAACACCAAAGTACGTGCTCGCCAATTCACTATCGGCCAGCTCGTACTTCGGAGGGCGACGGAGCAGTCCATCGGCATACTTGGCCCGACTTGGGAGGGTCCGTACCGAATAATGCGCACACTCCCGAACGGATCGTACGAGCTAGAAGATCTGGAGGGCAAGCCGAGCAAGTACCTATGGAACGCGGTCAAGCTGAAGAAGTATTACCAGTAAGTTTTTAATTTTTTCATATTTGTATAGTTTGCATCTAATCATCATTTCAATACAAGTACAAGTTTTAAATTTCCATCAAGTGTTAGATAAGTTTGAATTTTTAGACAAGGCTCTGCGTAGCCTTCTAGGAAACAAAAGACGAGCACTCTTTCTTAACGATGCTCGCAAGGTAGTGGCGACGACGACCACTACCTGTCAAACAAAAAAGAGTTCAAACCGACGAATGGTTAACTCTAAAAGACGAGCACTCTTTCTTAACGATGCTCGCAAAACAAAGACGAGCACTCTTTCTTAACGATGCTCGCAAGGTAGTGGCGACGACGATCACTACCTACCAAACAAAAAAGAGTTCAACCGACGAATGGTTAACTCTAAAAGACGAGCACTCTTTCTTAAAGATGCTCGCAAAGACAAAAGACGAGCACTCTTTCTTAAAGATGCTCGCAAGGCAAAGACGAGCACTCTTCCGCAAAGATGCTCGCAATAAAAGGAGTTTCCAAAAAGACAAGTACTTATCAAAAAATGCTTGCAAAAATTAATCACAACATAAGTTGAAAAGCAGTAACGAGAACGATCACTCAATATGTAACAAAGTAAACGAACACATCATAAGCAAAAAGTTCCATTCTTTAAAAAGCCTAAAAGGCTGAAATTACAAAAAGGCCTTAATGGCCGAGCAGTCCTAAAAAACAGAAATAAAATACAAGTAAACTAAGCTACCGGAGCGTTCTCCTCGGCAGGAGCATCCTGCTCGCCGGCAACTTCCTCCTCGTTCGCATCCTGTTCGCCCTGTTGAGGTGGGGAGTCCTCGGGAGGATCCGCAAACAGCACCGGAACTCCCAAAAGTCGAGGGAACTGGAGTCCCATTCGCATCAGTGGAAGCAGGGGGAGTTCGGTTTCCGGTTGAGGATTTTCTTTCATAAGAAGGTCATCCAAAAACCCACCGAGCGGAATCACGTCCACTTCCGGATGAACGTCCAGCAATCGATGAATGAGCCCGTGGGCAGTAAGCGCCACCGATAGCATGGCAACGCCCCCAACGAGCTCATTTGTCTCATCTCGCTCATTGGTCATATCGACCAGCTCTTGCCGGAGAGTAGCCAAATCTTCTTCATCAGCTGCAGACTTATTTTGGAAAGAGTTTACCTCGGCGCATTTCATTTTCAGCTCATCCTCGGCAGCACGGAGACGTTCGATCTCTTGAAGATCTTCTTGATCTTTCTTTCGAACCATCTCAAGTTGGGCCTCAGAATCGGCCAACTTTGCCTCGAGGTCGACCACCTTCCTCTCAACAACAGCTTTAGCTTTAGCCATTTGGACAAGCCTCGAGCTCCTCTCCTCGCTGACCTTGCGACTCTCGGCGATCTGTACCGCAAGCCTCTCGAGGGTGTATGTGGCACGGGTCATATCGATGGCGGCCAGGCGCGCGTTCTCCAGAGAGCTCTAGTTGTTCACCTCGTCGAGTAGCGTGGTCGTCAGCGACCGGGGTACATTCCTCATGACCCTTGCGACGATCGGGTCCAGAGATTCTTGAGGGACCGCATCCCGCGATCGGAAGAAGCCGAGGAGGTTTTCGTTGTAAGGCTCAACGACCGAGTTCTCGGCAACCCTAAAAAAAAAAAAAAAAAAAAAAAAAAAAAAAAAAAAAAAAAAAAAAGTTAGAAAAAAGTACTTGAAAAAAAAATTCTAACGCTTTATTGATTATAAGCTTACCTGGCAACCCTTGCGGCATCCCAGCCGAGTAGTGTGTTGTCTCCCTGAGCTCTCTCCCCGGCCGACGAGCTCGTTGCAGTCTCTCGCGACCGAGTGCTTCGGGGAGGAGGGGATACGACCTGAGTAGGGGGAGGCGAGCTACCCCTCAGCGGAGGAGATCTCCTCGGCGAGATCCTCTTCTCGGCAGCAGGCGGGCGAGAAGAACCCCCTCGAGTCGTTTTAGCAACTCTTTTAGGTGGAGCCCCCGAGGTCTCCGCCCCCTTCCTCTTCTTTCCGGTTCCGTCAACTACCTTGCGCTCGCGCAACATCCTCGCTTGTTGCATCATCCTGCTAGATGTTATGCGATCAACTTCGACGGATGGAGGAAGGTAAGTAACAACTCTCTCCGGAACCACTACTAACAAAGAAAGACGAGAAGTTAATATTTTACGAGGAGTAATTTCACAAAAAACTTAGAAATATGTTGATACCTGGAGGGAACTCTCGGGTGAAGTGATGAGGAGGTACTCTGAGACCTGCTCGCTCACGCATACACTCCCTGTTCAAGAAGCGACAGGACCTCTCCAGGTAGCGACGGTTGAGAACGCAGCAAATGTGGTATTGGAAGAGGGGTGTAAGACGGTGTTCGGCAGTTTTCTTGCGAGCAGTTTCACCTACAAAAACGAGGAGTTAGTCAGTATAGAAAGAGCGAGCAGAAATAAAAATAACTTACCACGAATTCTTTGATACTCAGTATCAAGGGGAATGAGATCAGAGGAGCCATCCGGCTTCACTGGACTTTTCCAGTCCCCGGCTACCCACCACCAGTTGGTTTTCCAATCCCTAATCTTGTTGGGAACCCCCTCAACCAATTTGAAATTATCTCGGCCCCTCACGTAGTAGTATCCATGGCCCACTTTCTCTCCGGCCTCGGCCGCCTGAAGAAGATAGTTAATCTCCTTAGGACTGAGCCATGTGTTGCGACATCCGTTCTCGACCGCCACCAGGCCGAACAGTGTAAGGATTCCGATCAGGTTCGACCAACCGTTCGGCAAAATTTGAGAAGGGGCCACCCCTAAGAAATGTAAAAAGTTTGAAATACTGGGGTGCAGGGGGAACCTCAGCCCTGCCTCCATCATACCGATGTTGACGGCGACCATCCCTTCTGGCGGGTGGTCGGCCCTCTCATCTTGGCGAGGAACAAGAAGCAGACGTCGGCCGGCAATTGATACTTTTTTCGTGAATTTTCTAGCTGGGCCGAGGAGACGGTGCTCGCATACTTGCTTGATTCATATCTTGATTGGAAAGCTTCTCGGCGCGGGCGAGGAACCTCTCGAGGAGGGTATTCGCAGAAATATTTATAATAGGCCTCCCTCGAGACCTCGTCGCCATCCAAATTCTCCCTACCACTCAAAATGTCCTTTATGCTCTCTGCATACTGAACAACTTCCTCGAAGTCCTCGCGGAGACTCCTCGTCAAGGTCTCCTCGACTTGGGCAGTTTCTATCTGTTCGCCCACCCCTCGATTCAAATCCGGATCACGCAGATCTGAGTCAGTCTCCTCGACATCCCCCTCCTCGGCATCGTTGCCGGCATCATCCCTGTCAGATTCATCGAGCTCGTCGACGTCGACGACCACTGCCTTTCCTAGGTTTCGAACTCCAACGTTTATGGGTTCAGGGGAGTGGATCCTAGAGTCCGAGGAGGATGCCCTCTCCATCAAAGCCAAGGCCAAACGGTCTCCGCCATCGGAATTCTCAGAACCGCCCACCAACGGCGGCGGACCACCGTCGGAACCACCACCGGAGCCACCACCAACCTCCATTTTTTCTTAGAAATGGGGGAAGAAAAAGTTTTAAAAGAAGAAAATGAGAGTTAAATACCTTTATATCGATCGAAAACCACCCAAACACGCCGGAAAAGCTTGAAGTAGAAAGCTTGGAAGAAAGCTCGAAAGGATTTCAAAAGTTGCAGAATTGTGAAAGTGTTTTTATGAGGAAGAAAGGCCTATTTATAGGCAAATTTGTGCAGGGACCTATGTGCAAAAACGGGGTCAAAAAAGCAATTTTCCCAAAAATTTGGGTTCATTTCCGAATTTGAGTTCGGCGAGTGGACCCCACGCGCGACCTTTGAGGTCGGCACGCGCCCCACGCGCCAAATTCAAATTTCCTTGCGCCGCCCACGCGCTTGACATATGTCAGGTCCGTCATTATTAAAAGTGGCTTCGATAATCGTGCTCGGCGCTGGAGACGAGGCGACCGCCTCCATCACACGTCATCAAGATCTCAAATTTGATTGTGTTGTCGAGGACAATTATCACCATCTAAGAAGACGACCATACTGCTCGCCTTACCATTCTACGAATACGAAGAAAGGCGACCAGAGGGCAAATGTTATACCTAGTCAAAGAAGTCAATCTTTGACAAGTCAATCCTAGTCACCAGCTTACGTGGCGAGGACCAGTCAACAAAGTCGTGCGACGACTAGTCAACAAGACCAAGAAAATGTAATAGAATAGATGTATTTACTATATTTAAGTGCTCGCTCAAAGATGTTGGCGAGCACATGTTTTAGTTAAGCTGTTCGCCCGAATGTGTGGCGAGCACGTGTATTTCTTAGCTAGGAAAGTCTAAGTATTGAAGCCTTGGGAGATAGCATGGAGCGTGGCGACCACACTCCTCGACATGGTCCTCCGGCGACCACCGTAGCTCAGCTCCTCGGCATCTCGGCGAGGACGAGCACCAAAGGCAGTTTAGCATTAAATGCGCCATCAAATCACCTTTTCGGGCAGAAGTCAGGTCCAATAAGGGCGTGCCACGTGTAAAGGGCGGGCAGCCCCTAGAAACCACTATATAATGCCTAAAAGAGGCTCATTTGTACACAAGTTACACATTCCACCAAATCACCCAACCCAAAGCAATAAACTCTCCCAAAGCTCTCAAGCTTTTAGCTTCTCCAAGAAGCTACTTCTTGTGTTCTTGCTTGTTCTTCTTTAGATCATCAAGATCATCACATAAATACTCCCTAAACACGTAATAAACCCCCGATCATTATACATGTTTGTCTCATGCTAACAAATAGTCCACATCCGAATCAACCATCAAAAGCACGTACAACAGACTACAAAGGAACACGACAAATATATAACGTCGGCGCGCGTGACAAATTGATAATGATAGAAAGTCGGGCAAGTTTAAATTTTGTTTTGGAAGGACCCAACTAATTATAAGTAGGGATGTGCAAAGTATTGTTATCAAACCGATCGAACCAAATTAAATCATTAAGTATGGTTCGATTTTTTATTTACGGTTCGATTTACGATTTTAAGAATTGATATTTTTTTAGTGTGATTCAATTTACGATTTTCACTAATAAAAAAATTGAATCAAATTGAACTAATATTATATATATATATATATATATATATATATATATATAATAGGGTTAATTCTAAATAAATACACCACCTTTAATCTCATTATCAATTTAATCACGATTTTTACGATTATTGTAAAACCCCCCAACCTTTCATCGTGTTGCAATTAGATACACTTTTTTTTTCTCCGGCCAATAATTGATGAGCACTTTAGATTACACATATTCATTTTTATTTCTTTTCAACATCAAATTACTCTTTATAAAAATAAAAATTTGGGGGAGTATTTATAAAGGACATTTCACCTATAGACTTTACAAATAAATACAACTTTTATTTTTAATACAAATAAGGTCAAAATTGATGATAGATTTACTACTCTACCCTTCCCATTAATCAAATGTCAAAATTATATATTAATTAATAAGTCAACTTTTAAAAAATGAAATCGGTAAAAATTGACTACAATCACGTTAATTGATTATCTTTCCAAATTTTAAAATTCTTTAGTCAACTCGTAGCTCACAAATGAGTCTAAAACTTAAAATAGACTACAATCATGTTAATTGATAAACTGCATATATGCAGATATGAAAACATATATGTACAAAATGGTTACATATTCTTGCTGACATGCAAAAATATGTTGCATATGACTTAAAATACATGATAATATGAAAAAATGTCTAAGTTGTCGAAACACATGTATCCTTGGATTCCATGAAGACCAGCATACCAAAGGCCTTCCTTGGAGTGGATGAAAGACCACAAGATACGCTATTTGTTGATTACATAAAGACAGAGTAACCGAACTATTTCGTAAAAAAAAAAAAAAACGAGGGATTACAGTGGATCGGAGCGAAGCGTCTCCGGTAGCGTCTCTAGATTTATGTTGGCGACGGCGCACGATGATTTTGGGTTGTACAACCTTGATGTGCACAAGATCACGGGTGCGAACAACCTGCTGCAAATCGAGGATATGGATCTAAATATATCATATGCAAGAAAACGAGGCATGAGAATGATTTTGAATTCTTGAACAAAACGAATGACAGAAAGAAACTGCAATGTTTCTGCAAAAAAAAATCTTATTTTTGGAAAGTAATGAAAAATAAATTGACAATTGAGATACGAAAGGTAGTTATTTGAAAAATGAAATTTTGTAAGTGATTGAGTAAAATTCGGTTACTAAGGAGAGTGAAGATTTAATTTCATTCTTAATAACAATACCAATGCGTTAAAATTGGTATTTAAATTTCGAAATTTATTATATTAATGAATTAATATTGTTTTTTAAGACCAAGGAGCATAATTGGATATTAACACATCAATTTGACTTTAATAGAATTGTTATAATTTGTCGAGATTACTCCCTAATAGAGTCATTCCTATAGCACCTTACTCTAATAGAGACTACAACTTTTAAAATGATTTATATGATGATTTGTGATCTTAATATGAAGAACAACAAGAACACAGGATGTAACTTCTTTGAGAAGCTAAAGCTTTGAGCTTGGGAGAGTATATTGCTTTGGGTAGGGTGTAGCAGGAAATTGTAACTTAACTTACAAATGAGCCATTTTAGGCATTATATACTAGTTTTTTAGGTATGTCCGCCTTTACACGTGGCGGGCTGATATTGGACCTGAAATCCCACCTCGAAAAGGTGATGGGACGCTGTATTAAATGTTAAACCGCCTCTAGTGGTCGTCCTCGCTCGAGACGAGGAACTGGACCTTGGTGGTCGCCGGAGGACCTGGTCGTCCGGTCATCTCCATGGATGGTGGTCGTCTTTCTTCATGCTCGCCATGATCCTTACTCTCTCCCAAGACTTACACTTATCTTTTCTAGCTCTACATGTGCTCACCAACATCTTTGGGCGAACACACAATTACATTTTCTTCATAATGTTGACTAGTAATCGCATGACTCGGTTGACTAGTCGTCGCCACGCAAGCTGGTGACTAGGATTGACTTGTCAAAGATTGACTTCTTTGACCGGGTATAACATTTTCCCCCTGGTCGCCTTTCTTCGAGTTCGAATTAGGAAGGCGGGCAGTATTGTCGTCTTCGATGGATATGAACATGTCTTGAATGTCAACTTTGGAAAATCTTTTGAAAAGATTTCACCAAAATGGTCGCCTCGTATTCCGCAAAAGGTCACGTCCTTCAAGCACTTTAATGACGTCAGCAGCCGCCAATATCAGGCGCGTGGAAAGGCGCGAAGATTTGAATTTGCGCGTGTGGGCGCGTGCCGACCTCAAAGGTCGCGCGTGACGCCCACTTTCTCGCCTCGATTTCGGGGATGGCCACAAATTTCGGCAAAATTACGGAATTTATCCCGTTTTTTGCACTTTAGTCTCGGGGCACTTTGTGCCTATAAATAGGACTTCTCTCCCTCGTAAATCACTTTCACAACTTTCGAATTTTAGAACTCTCGAGCCTTCTTCTTCCTCAAGCTTTTTTGGTGGTTCTTCTACAACTCCGGCGACTGAATCTTCGACATCCGGCTTGTAAGGTAAATTAAATAACTTCTTTCTTCTCTTCCTTTGCTCCTTTTCTTCAAAAATCGAAACAAATGGTGAGGGTTGCACATACCGGTGGGTCGGGACCGCCACCGCCGGTGGAAATGGTGGATTCCGATGCCTCGACGTCGAGGATTGGCCGGAATCCTGGAAAGAGGGTTGTAGTATCCTCGAGCTCCGATGGATCGGAAAGTCCCTCTCGAACAATTTCGGTCGAGGCCCTAGGTGCTCGATATTCTGAGGACAACATAATGAAGGATCTTACACTTTGTGAGGATATTCTCTCCGATGGTGGGGACGATCGGGTTGATCGTGGTGATGATGGGGGGAATGGTTCCGAGCATGAGGACGGAGCGGACGACCATTCCTCGGATTCGGACATGGGCGAGCCGGGCCCACCCGTAGAGATGGGTGGTGAAGTCGATCACGAGACTGCACGAAGGATAATCAGTGGTAGTCTTTGTGAGTGTGCTGACGAACTAATCCTGTATCAGGCGAGCATAGCGGATTTCCTCTCAGGACGAGAAAGGTTGGACGGGGATGACCTACATAGGAGGACATATGCTCAATACGTTTCAGAGTACGAGTTCCCTCCTCCTACTCGCCAATATCGGACTGTCGTTGAGTCGAGGTATGAGGCATGCGAGCATCCGAGTAAGGTATCCTCGGCCCAACTTGCAAACTCGAGGAAAAAATACTTCATTCCGCAAGATGTTCATTTCTTCATTCCGCGGGAAGATGAAAGAGCCGACCAACCTCCGGAAGGCATGATCGCCGTGAACAACGGGATGATGGAGGCTGGATTGAGCTGCTCACGTTTCTAAAATAACACGACTAAATAACAACATGATGATGGAGGATGGGTTGCAAATATTAATTTCAAGAAATTAGCCACAAAAAATATATTTCATCGCAAAATAATAGCGACTAAATATAATTTGCATTGTTGTCCTGATTATTAACAACAAAATAAAATATTAGCCACAAAAATTATATTTTTATTTCATCGCAAAAATTATTTCAATAAATTAACCACAAAAAATTCTATTTCATCGCAAAATATTAGCAATGAAATATAATTTTCATTGTTGTTCTAATTATTAACAACAAAATTGTTGGGATGTAAATTCACCCTAAGCCCCACTTGATGTTAGGATAGTTTTGATGGCCAAAACACTTAGAGTTTATAAATGTAATGTACTAGTCCAGGACTCGGCTGATTCCCTAAAGTCATCTTACAATTCAAATGAAGACCTACCTTATTTAGAAGATTGACATGATCCCAGGATTGAAGCAATCAAGCGGTTGGAATCAAGGAATCAAGCCAATATGGAAAGATTGCCCCAACGGCTAGTCAACTCCAACGGCTAGTTGCAGCAATCACCACTATAAATACAAGAGGATGAGAAATCACAACACACGAAGTCACAACGAGAGAATTCTACAAGTTAAACAAGCAAGCAAGCAAAAAGCCATATTGTATTGAGAGTTCTCAAAGAGCCCAGAAACCATTAGAACACCTCTAGCTCTTAAGTGATTTCTATCCAACCCTAAGAACCTGAATCCTACACTTATTGTATATCCATTGATTTAGGCATAGTGGTTAAGCAAATTATAAGCTTGAACCATTAGTTGGAAATATTCAAAAACCCCAAACCCCCACCGAAAGGTTAAAGTTTTTGAACCCCTGCAAAGTGCAAGTGCTTACAATCACTTGTGGAGACCGTAGCAGTTAGGACTGCTCAGATCTCAAAGTCCTACCCTTGGGACTATAAAGGACAAGCCCTTGTAATTTTTGGTAAATTAAAGGGATTAAACATCACGTTAGGACGTGAGAGTGGACGTAGGAACGTATATCCGAACCACTATAAACCTGGTGTCATTTATCTTTCTGCACTTTACATTATTGTCATTTCCATATATTTTATATAGTGCATACTGTGTTTTCAACTATCTTCAAATCAAGGCCATAACCTTCAAACCAGCATCAGCTGAGTATTTTGATTAAGTAATCAAGTTGGAACTTTCAAAAGAAACAAAAGAACAAGTCTAATCAAGGCCTACCAAACTTCCGCATATAACCTCTTCATCAGATCACTATAGTCATCTGGACCAGCAGACTTGTAGTCCAGTTGACATAGAAATCAGAAGAGGTCCCAAACTCTCTTGAAAAAGTTTTAAAGTCTATTCACCCCTCCCCTCTAGACTTTAAACCCATTCACTACTCGTTCAGGGACCAACAAGTGGTATCAGAGCAGTGGTTCTAACGGACTACTGTCTCTAGATTATCAGAAGACTTGAGGGAGTCTTTCTGTAGTCCTCTTGAACAGATCTATTCTTTTGAAAAACTTGTTTTTGAAAACTCATACAGCATGAGTGCTAACATGCGTAAGTTGCCTAAGTTTTCAGTGGAGGATTATGACTACTGGAAGATAAGGATGAGGAAGAATCTCACATCAGTTCACTACAAGATGTGGTCAGTGATCACAGAAGGCCCAATTACAATCATGACAGTCAACACTACAAATGGTGATCTAGAAGTTCCAGTTGGAGAACTTGTTCCCAAGCCAATGAAGGACCTCACACCTGAAGAAATGAAGCAATCAAATCTTGACAGCATTGCTCAAGATTACATCATGCAAACTCTACCAAATGAGTACATTGCAAAAGTAATCCACTGTGAGTCAGCTAGAGACATGTGGGATGCATTGGCACTTCTCTGTGAAGGAACTGAGCTGATCAAGGAGAGAAAATTGTCAACAGCAGTCAAGAAGTTTGAACACTTCAAGATGCAACCAGAAGAATCTATTGATCAGCTAGACAATAGATTCACCAAGATCATCAATGAGATAGAATCTCTGGGCAAGAAATATACTAATAGAGAGAAAAATCTAAAGATCCTAGACTCTCTAACCAAGAAATGGAGACTCAAGAAGACCATCATAAAAAATACTCAAGATATCAAGAAGTGGTCTGCTCAAACTCTATTTCAGAACCTAAAAGCCCATGAATATGATCTTGAAAGAGAAGAAAACTCAGGAAGTGATGAGTCAACTGCAACACCATCTACCTCCAAGACTGTGGCCTTCAAGGCAGCCAATACAAAAGCTGCAAGTACCTCATCTGGCAAAACCTCTCTGAAAACAGAAGACTTTGAAGGATCAGACATGAGTCTGAAGGAGCAAATGGCCCTTATGATCAAGAGATTCGAAAGGATGAACACTCTCAACAGCAAATATAGAAAATTCTACAGGAATTATAAAGATAGGAGAGCTGGTTCATCTTCTAGAGAATCAAGAGAAAGAACACCAGAAAGATATCCTAGAAAAGATGTGGAGTCATCTGACAGCCGAGGTTCTAGAAGAAGAAATGCCACTCCTCCAAGAAAAGGCAATTCAAATCAAAAGCCTGGATCATGCTTCAATTGTCACAAACCAGGACATTATGTCTATGAATGTCCGGAGCTGAATTTGGATGACAAAGAAGAAAGAAAGCCAAGAAGAGACAAAAGAAATTCAGATAAGCAAGCAATGGTGACTGAAGAAACTGAATATCAAAGTGATGAACTTCTTACATCACCAGACTGTCAAATCTTCTCAAATGATTCAGATGATCTAGCTATGATGGCCATAGGTGAAAATGAGGTAAATTCATATACAACAACTTTCCATTCACCTATTTTTTCACAAACAGATGAGATAAACTCATCTGAAGGCGAATCAGAAGACACCTATTATCAATATTTAAGAAAGGTAAAAGGTGATCTGGATATTGCCACTAGAGCTTTTATAGAAGTGGAAGAGGAGAACAAGGATTTAAGGAAAGAAATTGCTAGGTTGAAAAAGGCTAAGTTTGATAACACCCCTAAGTTGGTCACAATGAATGAAAGATTGACCAAAGAAGTAGAACTTCTTAAAGAAGAGAATACCACAATAACTCAGTTGTATGAAGGGATGTTAGAAACTCAAGCCTTAGAAACCAAAGAATTTCGTTCACTACAATCTAAGTTCGATGACCTCTTCCAAGCACACAAGCTCTTAGAAAAGGAGAAGGAATGCCTAAATCAAAAGATATCAGAGTTCAATAAAGCATCTGCTACTATTGAAAGTATCTCTAAATATTATAGATCTAATGGCAATAAGATGGGTTTTGGTTATGAATTTAACCCATCAACATCCTCTCCAGCTGGGGGTAGTACACCTAACAAGTGCACTACTCAGTCACATGAAAAAGGTGAGTGTTCTAAACACAATGAACCTAATATGAACCAAAAGGCATCTGTACCAGCTAAGGCTAACTATCCCAACACCAAAAATGGTAAAAGACAAGTTAACCCCAAGCTTGTACAGAGGAACAACAAACATCCTAGACCATCTCGTTTGAGACAGTCTCAGCTGTATGCTGCTCCAGCCAAGAAGAAGAAGTCCTCTTTACACAAATCTGTTCTCTTTGCACCCCCTATCTCTTATGATATTGTGAGAACAGAGGAGTATGGTCCATATAATCGTGTGCATCGTCCAGCTAATGCACCCAGGCCGAATGTAACTAGTCAAAAGATAATGTATGTACACTCCTATAAGAGGAAACCATTTGACTATTACTTAGCTGACACAAGTAACAAATCAAACCAGTCCAAGGTGTCAACTAGTAAGATTTGGTTCTGTGATGCCCGAGGGAAACAACTCAAGTGCTCAAGGTTGTTCAAACGACCAATGTATATGTGGGTTCTCAAGGGTAGTACTAACACCCAAGGACCCAAGACAAAATGGGTACCTAAGACTTAACCTTTCTTGCAGGAAATGAGGGACCTATACAGAAGAGGAGGTCTAGCAGGAGAAACATGGTACATAGATAGTGGATGCTCAACTCATATGACTGGAACCAAAGCCCTGCTGACCAACTACACAGAAAATAAAGGTCCAAAAGTCTTCTTTGGTGATAACGCGCACGGTAACACAAAAGGATATGGCACCCTTAAAAATGGTGACATTGAGGTACATGATGTATCATATGTAGAAGGTTTAAAGTTCAATTTATTATCTGTTTCTCATTTTTGTGACACTGGTTACTCAGTAAAATTCTCTAAAGATGAGTGTCTCATAAGTGATAAAAGAACAAAACAGAATCTTCTAACAGGATCTAGAAAGGGAAGTATGTATCTTGCAAATTGGAACAGCTGTCCTAAGGATACATGTCTGCTTGTGAAGAGCCCTAAAGATGTCAGCTGGCTATGGCACAAACGTCTTAGTCATCTGAACTTTAAGACTATGAACAAGCTAGCAAGGGAATCCTTAGTTGATGGACTGCCTAATGAACTCTACTGTAAAGATCAGGTATGTGATGCATGTCAACAAGAAAAGCAAACAAAGGTCTCTTTCAAGACCAAGAAGACAGCATCAACCAGCAGAGTTCTTGAACTGCTTCACATGGATCTCTTTGGACCAATCACTCCAACCACACTTACAGGGAGGAAGTACACTCTTATTGTTGTAGATGACTACTCCAAGTTTACTTGGGTTATCTTCTTATACAAGAAGAGTGAAACTCAACAGAAGCTCCCTGAACTATTGAAGAGAATCCAAGTAGAGAAAGGAGAACCTATTGTGAAAATTAGAAGTGACAAAGGCACTGAATTTATTAACTCTTATATTATTGCCTATTGTACTTCTAATGGTATTCAGCATGAGACAAGTGCAGCAAGAACACCACAACAGAATGGTGTAGCTGAAAGAAGAGTCAGAACACTCAAAGAAGCTGCAAGAACACTCCTTGCTGAATTCTCAACTCCTAAGAAGCTATGGGCAGAAGCCATCAACACAGCTTGTCACACTCAAAATAGGCCAGGTATTCACAAAATTCATGAGAAAACCCCATATGAACTATGGAAAGGAAGGAAACCTAGAGTATCTTACTTTCATATATTTGGTTGTAAGTGTTTCATTCACAACAATGGGAAGAGTAAGTTGAATGCTTTTGATGCCAAAGCAGATGAGGGGATATTCTTGGGATACTCCTCTACTAGCAAAGCATTTAGAGTACTCAACAAACGAACCCTTCTTGTGGAAGAAACACCTCATGTTGTTTTTTATGAATCTTGTGAAAAGAGTGTAGTAGAAACAGACTCAGCTGCAGATCAGATGAGAAAGCTAGTGATCAAGTCCAGACCAGATGAGTTTATTGAAGTCAATGAACCATTCCCTGAAGAACCAGAGGAGGATAAGCCACACAGACCAGTCACTAGATCTCAAACCCAAGCTGAGGAAGCTGACCAGAATCAGGATGCAACAATCCCAAATGCAAGGGGGAATGATCTCTTTGACACACAAGATACATATGATGATCGACCAAATCAAGTCAACCCTCCTGATGGCACTAGAACAGATGAGAATCCAAGCTCCTCTAATGCAGACACACCTGTGAGGCATACATGGAGAAACAATCATCCATCAAACCTCATCTTAGAAGGAGCAGACTCAGGTGTCAAGACCAGAAGACAACTGAATCAGAACCCCCAATCATCTATGTTCTGCTGGTGTGCTTTCTTGTCCAACATTGAACCAGCTGACATAGAAGAAGCAATGACTGATAGCAATTGGATCACTGCTATGCAAGAAGAACTAAACCAATTCAAAAGAAATAAAGTATGGGAATTGGTAGATCGTCCTGAAAACCACAATGTAGTAGGAACAAAGTGGGTATTCAAGAATAAGAAGGACGAAAATGATGTAATAACTAGAAATAAAGCAAGGCTAGTTGCAAAAGGATACTCACAATCTGAAGGGATTGACTATGATGAAACCTTTGCTCCAGTAGCCAGACTAGAAGCCATTCGACTGTTTCTAGCTTATGCATCATATATGGGCTTCAAAGTATATCAAATGGATGTCAAGAGTGCTTTTCTAAATGGTATTCTGGTAGAAGAAGTGTATGTAGAGCAGCCTCCAGGATTTGAAAAAGGAGATCAAGTATATCGTCTGAAGAAGGCTCTTTATGGTCTAAAGCAAGCCCCTAGAGCTTTGTATGACACATTGTCACAATTCCTACTTGACAATGGATACACAAAAGGCAAAGTTGATAGAACACTTTTCAGAATACAAGAAGGAGAAGACATTCTAATGGTGCAAATATATGTAGATGACATTATATTTGGATCACCCAATCAAGAAATGTGCAAGAAGTTCTTTGAGCTTATGCAAGGAAAATTCGAAATAAGCATGATGGGTGAGATGAATTACTTCCTAGGACTCCAAGTCAAGCAGAGTCCAGAAGGGATCTTCATCAATCAGTCCAAGTATACCAAAAGCCTATTAGAAAGATTCAAAGCTCTACAAAGCAAGACTGCAAGGATTCCAATGATGACATCCTTCAAAATGGTACCAGATGAGTCTGGAAAGGCAGTTGATCAAGCTGAATATAGAGCACTGATTGGATCTCTACTATACCTTACAGCCAGTAGACCAGACATAACATTTGCTGTAGGAGTATGTGCTAGGTTTCAAGCAAACCCAAAGCAAAGTCATCTGGAAGCAGCAAGGAAGATTCTCAAGTACCTAAAAGGAACAGTCAACTTAGGACTATGGTACCCTGCTGATGACAACCTAGAACTGAGTGGATACTCTGACTCAGACTATGGTGGATGTAGAATTGATAGGAAATCCACATCTGGAACCTGTCAATTCCTAGGCAACAAGTTGATATCATGGTTCTCAAAGAAGCAAACTTCAGTTGCAACCTCCACCACTGAGGCAGAATATATGGCAGCTGGAAGTTATTGCAGTCAGCTGCTCTGGCTAGTTCAACAACTCAAGGATTACAATGTAGAGGCAAGAGAAGTCCCTATCTACTGTGATAGCAGCAGTGCTATTGCCATCACTCAAAATCCAGTCCTCCACACAAGGTGCAAGCATGTCGACATCCGACACCATTTCATAAGAGACCACCTTGAAAAGAAGGACATCAAGATGGAGAAAATTCACACAGATATCCAAAGAGCAGACATCTTGACTAAGCCCCTAGCTAAAGAAAGGTTCAAGACCCTATGCTACAGCTTAGGACTCCTGGATCCAAGCACATGAAGAGTAAAGATCAGCTGAAGACCTCAGCTGATACAATTGCAGCAGACTAGGAGGATCAGATGAGGTGAATAGACACCCTCATCTTCAGGTAAGTACATTCCCAATGAAGACAAATAAAGCTGAGGGAAATGTTAGAGTCATTTAATCAAGGGGGAATCCATGATACCTTAAGAATCCTTGATGAAATACTCTACAATCTGCATTGCATAATATATATATACACATATTCAAAAGACTTGAACAAAGTTACTTGATATTTGTACACAAAGCATTGTATAGCAATAAACTATTCTTCATAAAATACTTTATCACTATACAAGCATACAGTATACTATTGAGTTATACTTTGTTGGATTAATACACCATCCTCACCGACTCAACAGTATGCAAGCACTGTACGGATTTCAAATAACTCTTGCTCAAAATCTATAATTTCTGCATTCCACAAGATAGAGCCTGAATCTCTTTAAATGTGAACCCTTGGATCAAGAATCTCATTGTTGATCTTAAGAAATAGCTTTTCAGAAATTCAGACCTATCAACTCTATAGTTTTGTCATCTTTCACTCCACTACCTCATTTCTACCCCTATAAAAGGAGGAAGGTATGGGAATAGCTAAGAACACAAATTACTAACTATTATCCTTGTTTCAGGTATGGAGAAAATCGAAAGAAGAGATGGCATGGACATCATCCCTCAACCTAAGACTTGGGTGAAGGAGTTGAAGATCTGTCCAGAAGATGGAGATGATGCAGATCAGCATACTTGGTTTATCCAACATAAGTATGTTCCTGAAAAATAAAGGAAGGAGAGACGTTCTAGTTGAAAAATAAAGGAAGGAGAGATGTAGAGGACAAAGTAGCAAACAAGCAGAGCTTCTTATCCAGGGGGAAGTTCTACATGGAGAGCTTGTTACCAAAGGCTACCTTGTCAAAACAAATCAAGAAGACCAAGTTCCTGCCTTTCTCTTCACACTCCATTGAAGCACCTTCCAATCTTCTCCCTCTTTCAAGAGAGGCGAAGAAATTCAATCAGAAATCATTAGATGCTACAACCCATCTGATGATGAGGAACATCTGATGGTGAGGGCAATCTGAACTAGTGGGATACCATCTAGGCCAAACCATCTACATATTGATTTGATGGTCCCACATGGTTAGGAGGAAAAGCTGAAAGATCCATCAAACCAGGTTGGATCATCACAGGCGAATTAAAGGATCCATCAAACCAGGTTGGATCATCACAGGCGAATTAAAGGATCCATCAAACCAGGTTGGATCATCACGCACAGAAGATTTACTCAGCAAACCTCAAACCTCTACTCAGCTGATCATAAGACCAACTCAGCTGACCAGAAGACCTTCAAGAAAATTCAGCAGACTTTTCGAAGAAATCAGAAGACCTCACTCTGCTGATCAGATCACTTTATTTCAGAGCATAATGACTATCTTTGATCATGTAATTCATTCTAGATTTATTTATGAATGTAATTAAGGAAATTGGCCTATATAAGGAATGAAATTCACTTATAGAAAACGGCTTTGATGATCAATTCTTGCTAAAATTTAGTCTCAACGGCTATCTTTGGTAATGATGTCATTAGTACTCAATTACTGTTTTGCCAACGAATCATCAATTGACACATGGCAAATTCAGCCGGCAAAATTAAAGGAATGGGCCGAAATCAAAGAAGGAAATCTTGGGTTCTACTCCACAATTAAATCAAATCTGACCGTTGGATTGTACAATTCTCAAGATTTGCTGGAGTATATATAAAAACCCTTAAACCATTCCCCAAACCCTTACGCTCACAATACTCAATTGCTCTCAAATCACTCTCGTTCTGAATATTTTCTTAAGCATTCTAAACCTAACCCTCAAACTCAGAATGGGAATCATCGAAATCTTTGATGAGAAGACCAAGATCACAGGCACTCTAGATGATGCAAAGTGTTCTAAGGAAGGGAAAATATTCACAGAGAATGCTCTGTTTTTCAAGAGTAAGCATACACCAGCGAACAAGGAGATCCTTCTTCGCTGCATCAACCTCAATCTTCGTGATTTTCTGGAAGCAGCACCAACGAACGTTTATGAACAAGATGTGCTGGCCTTCTACTCGAATGCCGTGATGAAGGGATCCCATGTTGAAAGTGTCATGGGTGGACACAAAGCTAAAATCACAAGAGAAATTCTTCAGGAATTGTTCGGCTTGTCAAGGGGGAAGATAAACATCTCTAACTACATTATGGGAAGAGAAAAGGAATACATGGAGATGTTTACTGGTGGAAGAGTCAAGGCTGTTGATGCCTCTGGAGTCAAGAAATCTCAACTTGACCCTAAGTTTCAAACCTTGATGGACATAGCAGGCAAAATGTTGCTAGGTAACACATTTAGTCATGATGTTGTTACTACTCTAAAGGTTAGAGTTGTGGCTGCAATCTGGGATCAGATTGATGGATATTGGCAAGGGCTATTCTTGGATAGAATTGCTCTTGAGGCCAAGAAGGTTACCTTGGACCTCCAATCAAGAGAATGGAAGGTGACATCTACTGTCAGCTTTGTCAACAAGTTGAGTATCATTCTTCCAGAAATACTCCCAAAGAAGTACAAGATGGGTCCTCATAAGACCTTCCACACCTCCAAGTATTACTTGAGAAAGGAAGCTCTTCTTGAGGCAACAAGGCTGAAAGAAGAGAAGAGGAAATTGTTGACTGAAGCATCCTCCAAAGATGTTGTGGAAGAGGCAGAAGAGTCTGCTCATGACTCTGCTGAAGAAGAAGAGCCTTCCAAAGAAGAGACTCAACAGAAGAATGCTGAGGATGATGATGATGATAATCAGACCTTAGCACAACGAAGATATCTGATCAGGTCTGGGCTCATCTCCCCATCTGATTCAGATGCCACTCCTTCAGCCTCTCCGTTGAAGAAGGCATGTACATCTATCCCATCCCTTAATATTACTCCTTCTAAATTGTCCAAGGGTCAGAAGAGAAAGAAGAACACTTCTTCTTTCACCAAAAAGACAAAGAAATCCAGGCTCCCTACTCCCATGAGCATAGCCCCTATTTCATCCTTCAACCCTTCTGAAGATGCCAACCCATCTGAACCTTCAAACACTGATACCCAAATCCCTGCTGATACTCACACAGCAGAGGAACAAGCCCAGCCTCAAACAACTCTTGAGCCACAACTGCCTACCCCTGCTGATGTACAAACAGCAGATGACCAAACTCAGACCACCTCTACACCCCCTGCTGATGATCAAACTCAAATCACTTCTCCATCCCCTGCTGATACTCAAACAGCAGATGACCATGATCATCAAGCCCATCCATCTACTGATCTTCAAGTAGAAATAGAACCAGACCAGCAGACCCAAACCTGTGTTGATGCCCATCCCACTGAAGATCAAGCATCTACTCAACCTGAAAATATCACTTCCCAAATCCCTGCTGATACTCACACAACAGAGGAAACTATCCCATACACTCAATCTCCTACCCTCACTGCCCCATCTACACAAGAAGACTTGGCACCAGCAGACCTGGTACAAACAGGCACTTCTCACTCTCAGCCTCAATTCAGCATGGTGCACTATCCTATGTGCACAAGGGAGAAGATAATGAGGATGAAGATAGCCAACCTGCTCAAGTCTACTACTCCTGGTATTGATGAGGAGTCAACTCAGTTTGAACAAGTACTTAGGATATGTACTTGGATTAAACTCCGAAGAGATGATGTGGATGACCTTCTTGAAGTCATGGAAGGAATGGGAGGAAAGGCTAATTTCCTGGACTGGGAAATGGAGCAAAAGGAAGTTGCTCAGGTTCAATCTTTTGCTCAGCTGCTGCCAGCAGAGGCCCTGACCGCAGTATGCAACAGGATTCTAGGAATCCCCACTGATGATATCTCTGTCCCAGAAGGCTCATCAGATCAGCAAACAGCTGATAAAGCCTTGGTAGATGACTCAGCTGCACCAGCCTTGGTAGAAGACTCAGCTGCACCTGCTGACATAGTGGAAATTGAAAGAGAAGTGGTCAGAGTACCAGCTCACTTCAAGCCTTCAGAAAATCTGGCCCACTTCATTGATCAATCAGAGGATAAAAGCAGAAGGATCATGACCCAGCTGACTAAGGCCACTACCTGCTTCCTCAATGAAGACTATCTATCAGCTGAAGAAAGAGGCCAAGCACTGATAGTTCATCCAAAACCTCAGGGTTCTGCCTCCACCTCTACCCCATCTGTTGATTATACAGCAGACATCTGCTCACAGGTCAAAGCTGCAATAGACTTGCACTTTGAGAAAGGTTTAGGCCTACAGCTTGGAAGATATGTTGAGAAAGTTGTTAAGGAGCAGAAGACTCGTCTTCACGACCAGATTATTGACATTGAAGACAAGTTTGGTGAAGCACTTCATCAACAGATAGGTGAATACTTGAACACCATTCAGAAGAAGGCATCTGACTCCTCCAACATGTTTGCTGATCTCTACACTAATGAGATTACCCGCATGGAGACCACTTACAAGACAAGAATTGAGGATGTTGAAGCAAGAGCCACTAAAGGTCAAACTCTTCTTAAATCAGCTGCAGAGGAGAATGAGAAACTGCAGACTCAGCTGAAGGAGACAGCAGCCAAATTGGAACCACTTACAGCTAAGCTAGAAGTTGTCTCTTCCTCCAACTCTCATGCTGAAGTCCTAGAGCACAGCATCACTCATCTGACCCAAGTTGGCAAGGTCAATGCCATGGCCCTGAAGCAGACTCTGAAAGTGGAAATTCTGAATGCCATGAAGCCTTTTGTGGCTGCACTTGCTGAAGCCAAAAAGGGGGAAGATGTATTGATAAAGGCTCTGGAGAAGTCTACTGCCCAGCAAGCTGTAATGGTAGTATCTCAAGATGAGCTGAATGAAACCTTGGGAGGTTTGAAAAGCAAAATCAAGAACAGACAAGGCAAAGGCAAAGAAATTGCTCAAGAAGAAACCCAAGCTCCTGCCAAGAGTCTACAGATCACTGCCTCAGTAGAACAAGTTCCTGAAAAGAGGATGACAAGGAAAAGAAAGGCAGATGAGCAAGCTCAGACAAGTGAGAAGTCAGCTCCAGCAGAGCCTACTGCAGAAGAGAAAGAGGCTTTAGAGCTGAAGAAGAGAAAGTTGCTTGAAGCTCAAGAACTCAAGCAAAAGAAATTCAATGATGCGAAGGCACTCAATGCCAAATTTGATAGGAAAGTGGCCAAGCTAAGGAAAGCACTCAAGGACAAAGCAAAGGAAGACAATGTCCTGGTGTTTGATAGCACTTATGTGGATTATTTAGCCCTTCAAGATGAGCTACCAAGATGGTATCCCCTGAAGAAGAAGAAGTGGAAAATTCAACACCACATAGTAAGGAAATTTGGCCCTCTCCCTACTTATGAAGATGAATTCTTCCAGTTCAATCAGTTCATGAACATTGAAGATCAAGAGTTCTGGAAAGAAATAGTCAAGACAGCCAAAGAACTTGACAACTGCAGAATCCTAACCCCTGAAGAACCCAAATGGGATGCATCCACTCTAGGCTCCGGAAGAACAAACATGATTGAAGTCAAAAGTATTCTGGAGAAGATCTACCTTGAAGAGAATGTTACAGACCCTCAACACATGGAAGATGTTCGAGCTCGTCTGTACCTTGCCTTCCGCATCTGACGATCAGAAGACCTGATGAAGACTACTTTAGAAGTTTAAAGAAACTATCACTTGTAATCTGTAAAAGCTCCATATATATTCAAGTTCTAGTTCTTTTTCTTACAAGACAAACTCTCATTGTCTTCATCAGATTTAAAAATGTTATGAACTCTTATCTTATTTCATTAAGAGCATTTATCAAGTATAGTTTTGACTTCATCAAAAAGGGGGAAATTGTTGGGATGTAAATTCACCCTAAGCCCCACTTGATGTTAGGATAGTTTTGATGGCCAAAACACTTAGAGTTTATAAATGTAATAGGATCAGCTGACTGTGTATAGAACAGCTTAGACTAGTCTTGTGTGATCAACTGTATTGATATCAGCTGATCAACACAGCCCTGGCTTACATGCCCATCCTCAAGATGAGAAGAGTAGAAGACATGAAGACTAGAAGATCCTTGAAGACCAGTTAAGTAAGGTGCTTGTATACCTACTTAATCTGATGGAGTCCAAAGTGAAGCTGGCCTTAAAGCAGCACAAGGAATTGCCAGATCAGAAGAGTGTTACTCGACTGATATCAGAAGACAGAAGACCAAGGCCAGACGAGTAGTCAGAAGACTATGTACTAGTCCAGGACTCGGCTGATTCCCTAAAGTCATCTTACAATTCAAATGAAGACCTACCTTATTTAGAAGATTGACATGATCCCAGGATTGAAGCAATCAAGCGGCTGGAATCAAGGAATCAAGCCAATATGGAAAGATTGCCCCAACGGCTAGTCAACTCCAACGGCTAGTTGCAGCAATCACCACTATAAATACAAGAGGATGAGAAATCACAACACACGAAGTCACAACGAGAGAATTCTACAAGCTAAACAAGCAAGCAAGGAAAAAGCCATATTGTATTGAGAGTTCTCAAAGAGCCCAGAAACCATTAGAACACCTCTAGCTCTTAAGTGATTTCTATCCAACCCTAAGAACCTGAATCCTACTCTTATTGTATATCCATTGATTTAGGCATAGTGGTTAAGCAAATTATAAGCTTGAACCATTAGTTGGAAATATTCAAAAACCCCACACCCCCACCGAAAGGTTAAAGTTTTTGAACCCCTGCAAAGTGCAAGTGCTTACAATCACTTGTGGAGACCGTAGCAGTTAGGACTGCTCAGATCTCAAAGTCCTACCCTTGGGACTATAAAGGACAAGCCCTTGTAATTTTTGGTAAATTAAAGGGATTAAACATCACGTTAGGACGTGAGAGTGGACGTAGGAACGTATATCCGAACCACTATAAACCTGGTGTCATTTATCTTTCTGCACTTTACATTATTGTCATTTCCATATATTTTATATAGTGCATACTGTGTTTTCAACTATCTTCAAATCAAGGCCATAACCTTCAAACTAGCATCAGCTGAGTATTTTCATTAAGTAATCAAGTTGGCACTTTCAAAAGAAACAAAAGAACGAGTCTAATCAAGGCCTACCAAACTTCCGCATATAACCTCTTCATCAGATCACTATAGTCATCTGGACCAGCAGACTTGTAGTCCAGTTGACATAGAAATCAGAAGAGGTCTCAAACTCTCTTGAAAAAGTTTTAATGTCTATTCACCCCTCCCCTCTAGACTTTAAACCCATTCACTACTCGTTCAGGGACCAACAAAAATGAAGCAATTCGTTGCTAGTATAGCGATGAAATATTTTAATTTCATCGCATAAATTAATTTCAATAAATTAGCCACGAAAATTTCTATTTTATTGCAAAATATTAGTGACGAAATATAATTTTCATTGTTGTTCTGATTATTAACAACAAAACGAAGCAATTTGTTGCTATAATAGCGATGAAATATATAAATTTTATTGCAAAAATTAATTTCAAGAAATTAGCCACGAAAATTTCTATTTCATTGCAAAATATTAGCAACGAAATATAATTTTCATTGATGTTCTGATTATTAACAACAAAATGAAGCAATTTGTTGCTAATATATCGATGAAATATATAAATTTTGTTGCAAAAATCAATTTCAAGAAATTAACCACGAAAATTTCTATTTCATCGCAAAATATTAGCAACGAAATATAATTTTCATTGTTGTTCTAATTATTAACAACAAAATGTAGCAATTTGTTGCTAATATAGCGATGAAATATATAAATTTTGTTGCAAAAATAATTTCAAGAAATTAGCCACAAAAATTTCTATTTCATCGCAAAATATTAGTTCACGAAATATAATTTTCATTGCTGTTTTGATTATTAACAACAAAATGAAGCAATTTTTTGCTAATATAGCGATGAAATATATAAATTTTGTTGCAAAAATAATTTCAAGAAATTAGCCACAAAAATTTATATTTCATCGTAAAATATTAGTGACGAAATATAATTTTCATTGCTGTTTTGATTATTAACAACAAAATGAAGCAATTTGTTGCTAATATAGCGATGAAATATATAAATTTGTTGCAAAAATCAATTTCAAGAAATTAACCACGAAAATTTCTATTTCATCGCAAAATATTAGCAACGAAATATAATTTTCATTGTTGTTCTAATTATTAACAACAAAATGTAGCAATTTGTTGCTAATATAGCGATGAAATATATAAATTTTATTGCAAAAATAATTTCAAGAAATTAGCCACAAAAATTTCTATTCCATCGCAAAATATTAGTGCAAGAAATATAATTTGCATTGCTGTTTTGATTATTAACAACAAAATGAAGCAATTTGTTGCTAATATAGCGATGAAATATATAAATTTTGTTGCAAATATTAAATCTAACAATTTAGCGACAAAAATTTATATTTCGTTGCTAAAAATTAATTTTAGCGATGAAATTTAGATTTATCGCAAAATTTATGTTGTTATTCCCCCTATTTCTTGTAGTTGTTTATGATTTATGTAGAAAAAATGTTTACTTGCTTTAATAAATATTTTATGCATAAAAAGTTCGGTTTAAACTGAGTCGAACCGACCGAAATTTAATTCGGTTCGATTCGATTTTACAGAAATTCAGTTTGGTTGCGGTTTAACTTTTTAAATTTTCGGTCATTTCAGTTCTATTGAAAAAGATTCAAAACCGAAGCGATCGAATGTTCACCCCTATAAGAAAATGTAATAACAAGTGGAATTTGATGGATAATTTAGTAAAACTTTATGCATAAAATAAAAAATGAGTTGATCTGTGGTATGTGTGAGTTTAAAAGTAATGACATTTTATTTAAAATTGTGTATATTGTGATGATGTAATTTATAAATGATTGTTCATATTAAGAATGTGAAGTTATTATAACATGTTTAAAAAAAAAAAGTATGAAAGTTATTATAAGATAGAAGTACATGTCATGTACTCCTTATAATATTATTCTCATACAATTTTTTTTTAATTTGAACATTACATATTTTCTTATGCATTAGTTAGTGCTTCCACTTTTATATATTTTTCATAACTTTTGGTCAATAAGCATTTAATAATTAACATATCTGAGATTCAGAGGGAAACTCATGTCATGAAAGTATGTCCTCAAGCAACAAGCATAAGATGTCTTATAGCCAGCTCTTCCAATATATTAACTCGAGACACGTGAAAAAAATAATATTATATCAAGTGAAAAATACGGAAGGGTCCATCCCGAAAACCCTAACAAGTTAACTTTTGACCTCCTTCCCAATATTATTTGCCTAGTTTGAGTTACATGGTTTTTTTAGAAAATGGAATTTAGTGGTTGATGATGTAAGATAAATGAGGAGTATTTTAGGTGATTTGATGATGTGTAAAGTGATTTTGATAAGATGTATAGTAAAATGTATGTAAAAATGAGTGACAATTTTTAAAATGAAATGATGTTGGGAGGGTATTAATTTTGTAGGGTATTTACTTATTAATAATGTGCAATTAATTTTGGAACGTGCCAATAAAAAAATGTGTAAATAATCACGGAACATAGAGAATACTACATAAACATAAACGTGGTACAATATGAATAAAAAGACATTACATGCCCACCATAACACTTTAGTAAAACTTGAAAAAAAAAATTGGGGTTGAGTAGAAATTGAAGATAAATTTAGTAGAAATTTGAGATAAACTTGGGTGACTTTTCCTTATTTAAAATAAGTAAAAAGATAAAATTGAGTTTGCGAAAATCATGGGATATGACGATTAGGAGTATTTACTTAATAATTTGTATATATTTATACCGTATCCCATCAAAATATATATATATATATATATGTCAAATTCTTATATGTTTCTGAGTACACGGTGTACTCTAGGCCCATGTGTAGCCCTACCTTACCCAATGTTTTTACCAGGCCCAATTTTTGCGACCCGACCCGCAGTCAGTAGACTTTGACCAGTCAAATGTTGACCGTTGACCAGTCAACGGTCAAACTTTGACTTTTTTTTTTTTCAATTTTTTTTTTCGAATTTTTTTTTTCAAATTTTTTTTTTCGAATTTTTTTTTTTCGATTTTTTTTTTTTTAATTTTTTGAAAAAGTGTATGTTATTATAACTAAAAAATGTATCTTTGTTTTTTTAATTAAAAGTGTATGTTACTATATTGAAAAGTGCAACATTGTTTTTAATGAAAAGTGTATGTTATTATAACTGAAAAGTGTATGATATTATAAATGAAAAGTGTATGTTATTATAACTGCAAAGTGTATGATCTATTAATGAAAAATGTATGTTTTATTAATGAAAAGTGTATGTTATTATAACTGCGAAGTGTATGATATATTTAATGAAAAGTGTATGTTATTATAAATAAAAAGTGTATATTCTATTAATGAAAAGTGTAAGTTATATATTAATGAAAAGTGTATGTTATTATAATTGAAAAAGTGTGTGATATATTTAATGAAAAGTGTATGTTATTATAAATAAAAAGTGTATGTTCTATTAATGAAAAGTGTAAGTTATATATTAATGAAAAGTGTATGTTATTATAATTGAAAAAGTGTGTGATATATTTAATGAAAAGTGTATGTTATTATAAATGAAAAGTGTAAGTTCTATTAATGAAAAGTGTAAGTTATATATTAATGAAAAGTGTATGTTATTATAATTGAAAAAGTGTATGATATTATAAATGAAAAGTGTATGTTATTATAATTGAAAAGTGTATGATATTATAAGTTATAACTGAAAAGTGTAGGCTAATGATACACCTTTTGTTTATTTGTACTTGCACTTTCATAATCTAGAAAAACGGGTGCTAAATTTTTTTAAAAAAATTATTATTAATTTTACACGTTTTATTATTTCTTTACTTGCACTTTTATTACTATTAATAATATTATTAGTAAGTGCAATTAATGATATTACGTACTTGTACTTTTTTTTTATAATGTATAAAAAAAGTGTTGCTAATTTTTTTTTTAAATTATTATTAATTTTACAAATTTTATTATTTATTAATTGCACTTTTATTATTATTTATTAATTGCACTAAAACTGCTTATTTATTAATTGCACTAAAACTGCTAAAATAAAATTTTCGTTTTTTTATAATGTATAAAAAAAGTGTTGCTAATTTTTTTTAAAAATTATTATTAATTTTACAAATTTTATTATTTATTAATTGCACTAAAACTGCTAAAATAAAATTGTTCGAAGTGGGATTCGAACCTGAGACATGATGGTAATACAATCCAAGAATAACCATTAGGCTACAAGGACTCTTGTTAAATCTTTTTATTATTTATCCTATATATAATTTATATTTCCTATATAGTTGGACTCAAGTACACCGTGTACTTGAGTACACAGCAGCCCTACCCTATATATATATATATATATACACACACCGTATCCCATATCTTAATAAATATGTATCTTGTCTCTTTCTATATATATGGCATTGTAAGTGATTTTGAATATTCCCGGTATTGTTGTTGAAATTGAAGAAGATTTAAGATGGAATGGATATGGAGTCACGTGGCCCCTAGGGATGGCAATGGGGCAGAGCACGGCAGATAGTTAAATATCCAAATCTGCCCTGCGTTCATAAGTATCTGCCCTGCCCTGCGACCTGCTGCGGGGCAACATTTCGTGCCCTGCCCTGCCCCATGCACTCCAAAAGTCCAAGTAAAACATGCAGATTAAATTAAATTAAACAATAAAATAAATATTAAAAATCCACAACTAAATTAAACATTAAAATTAAACATTAGAAATTCACTAAATCATATCCAAAATACTTAACATCAAACAAATGTGTTTTGTGAAATTGTGATTTGAAGACAGTGAGAGAATGAGCGGCGGGATGGGAAAGTTAAATTAGGGTAAGTGGAATAGTGGTCATAATTAAATAATATATATATTAATATAATTTTTTTTTATATACAGGGCAGGGCGGGGAGGTCAGATTATTATAATACATGGATCCATGTCTGCCCTGCCCTGCGTGCGGGGCGAGGCAGATTTGCCCTGGGGCAGGTCAGATTATTATAATACATGGATCCATGCCTGTCCTGCCCTACCCTGCGTGCGGGGCGGGGCAGATTTGCCCTGTTTTAAGGATGGGGCAGGGCAGAGCGGATCTAAACCTCTCAGAGCAGGGCGGGTCGACCTCGGGGCAGATCATTTTGCCATCCCTAGTGGCCCCAGCGACGAACAAGTACGAGACGGAAAGTTGTTGCATCTGCATTGAGAAATTTGGAGAAGAGAAAAAAGAAGAAGAAAAAGAGGTAAATTTGAAAAAAAGAAAAGAAGAAGAAGAAGAAAATGAGGTATTTGCAATGCCTTCATGTGAGCATGTTTTCCACAGCAGTTGCATCGGACACTGGCTCGTAACAAACCATAAGGTGGTGTTTGGTTTAGGATTGTGGTGGATTGGATTTGGATTGTGGTGGATTGGATTTGGATTTGGGTAATCCATGAATAGTAAATTGTGTGTAAGTTGTGTTTGGTTAAGGATTGAGAAGTAGGGGTAGATTTAACTTTATGTCACATAAAGAGTGATGTTATAATATTTTATTATTGTTAATAGTGAAAGAAAAGTAAGAGAGAGAAAAAATTAGGAGAGAGAATGAGTGTGTGAAAGAAAAGTAAGAGAGATAATGATTTGATGGTATAAAAATAGGTGTATAGGTGTATTTTAGGGGTGGATTGATATTTGGATTTGTATTTGGATTTAAATGGATTGAGAGAGATTGGATTGGGATTGGGCCAATCCAAATCCGGATTGGCCAATCCCAAAACAAACACCACTCCTGTTTGTCGCACCCAACTCCCGCCTCCCATCATTTATCGTTAATTACCCTTTTGTTTAGTATATCATCATCTTATATTAATTCCTTCTCAATTTTTTTTTTAATATAACATATGTTTCAGTCATTCATACAATGAAATAAGTTGTAGGAACACTAAGTAATTTCCAGGGCCGGTCCTAGGAATATTTGGGCCTGAATCGAACTTAAAAAAAAGGCCCCGTCCCTTCATATTTTTTATTCTATACGAACTTAAACATAATGTAAAATAATTTTTAAAGGAACCGTATATAAAATTTAAAGGACTCACAATATAGATTTTTTTTTATATAAATTTTAGAATTTCTAATTTTTAATTAATAGATTTTTTAAGATTTTAAGTTATTTAATTTTAAGAGATTTTTCAGATTTTTAATGTAATTATTATAATTTTTAGAAAATTTAATGAGATTTTTAGAATTTTTTTATTTTTTATACGAGTAATTTTCGTTTTTAGAAAATTTTAATATTATTTTTTTATTTATAAATTTGAAGGAGGTAAATTGAACTATTTGTCCGAAATTTCAATAAATTGGACAAAAAATGATGTAATTTGGACACACGTAAAATCTTTTTACTTTTTTAGCATTTCTCTTTATGCGTCTTTATATAATTATATTAATATTTTATATTATACGGAGTAATATATATATATATATATATATATATATATATATAAAAGATATCTTAAAAAATGGGCCCCTAAAAAAGTGAAATATTTCTGTGCCTGAATCGATCGCCTCGTTGGCCTTACATTAGGACCGGGCCTGGTAATTTCATTCCTCAGTATTCGATTCGTGAAAATATTCGAATATTCATATTCGTTTATTTTTCGAATAATATATCTGATTCATATTCTATTCAGATTTTTTTTAACCTATTCTAAATAATATTATATTCATATTCATATTCGTTTATTTTTCATAATCACTTTTTTTTAAAGTTGTCCAGGTTTTACTTTTGAAAAGTGCTTTTAAACTAGGTTTGAAGGCCCATCTATATTTGTAGAGCTCTAAAGTTTTGGGTCTTGGCCCACACGAAATTAGTAATAGCCCTGTAAGTTACAGAAATGACAATTACCATTCCTGACATAATGTCCAGCCATGTGGTGGCAGTTACTACCATAAATGCCCGTCTGCTCCCTACCTGAGTGGCACTGCCTATAAATAGGAGTACATTGTTTTGGAAAAATTCACCTTTGCAAAACGTCATAGCACTTGAAAATTTCCAGCAAAACTGCATTCTGCATCACATTTAGAGTGCAATCCAGTTCAAACGTGTATTCAGTTCGTCGGAGCTTTGTACGCTGCCCGTGAACACTAGCTGGGACGTGTTTGTTTTACGAAAAAAGGCATCACCTTGACTCGACTGTTTTTCCCTAACTTTTCTGTCTCTATAGTGTTGCTACCTTACAAATTCGGACCTGTCATTTCAAGAAGCTACTCAAAGAAGAACGCTGCCTCATTTGAAAAGCTAGAAGAATCTAATGATTTTGTAATTCTTTAATTCTGTCTTTCTATTTATTTTTCGTCTCCAGTCATTGTTGTTGGTAAATATAAACCAACATTTCCAAGTAAAATTAATATGAAATAACCAAATATATAAGTATAATTTTCTAGAGTTAATAGATTGCGAGTCATGTGTTGTAGAATATAAGATATATAGAATTAGCCCAAGATTTTTTATTTTAATTTATATATATAAAAAACAATAATAAAATAATATCTCCAGAATTATGTATGTATTAATCATCTAATTAAGTTAGTACGGAGTAATATTTGGAAAACAATCACAAATGGGTTAATTGCAAAAAAAATCACGACCTTTAGTGTATTTATCAATTACAACATATTTTTTTTTCTTTGCAATTTGATACACCACCTTTTTATATTTTACAATTCGATGCACCAATATATTTTTCGGCCAATTTTGATTTAACTTGGCGTCGAAAATAGCGAACTAACCACGTTGTCGACACATAGACTATCAACTAATAATTTTTTTTAATGAATGACACACATTTTTTAAAATATTTTTAAAAATTGCACACTAATCCATCAATATATATTTTCTTTGATTTTCGATAAAATTCTCCATCATTGCACTTTGATATTATAGGTATTGATTGAGTGTTTTTCATCTCAAACTCTTATCCTCCATACAAATGTGATATCTATATAATTTTATTGGAAAAAAATCAATCAAGAAGTTATGCAAAACAATTCATATAATTATATTTATTCCTTTGAGGTGCATTAACGTGTTTTGCAAAAAAAAAAAAAAATAATAATCACTCAAGTCGTGCATTAATCAGAATCATATTTATTCCTCTATTGTCTTATTTATTTTCCTTTATTTATTTTATTTTTTTCTTAATCACATAAAATAGTTTTTCGTATGTTATGTTGTATTTATTTTCTAATCGCACACAACATGTCGAATTCATAATTTTAGACCGCCATATCGAATTAAAAATGACCGAAAAATATATCGGTGCATCAAATTGTAAAACTTAAAAAAATTGTGCATGAAATTGAAAAATTTAAAAAGATGGTGAATCAAATTGCAAAGAAAAAAAGAATATGTTGTAATTGATAAATACTCAAAAGATGGTGATTTTTTTTGCAATTAACCCATCACAAATATATAGTGAAAATAAAATATAATATTACTTATGTTGGGAATAAAATGTGACATGTTACCAAAACCCCATGAGACATGCCTAAGTCAAGATGATTATGTTCTAAGAATGTTAGAACATATAGAATAAGGCTAGATGAGGAGCTAATATGTTAGGCAGCTCTTATTTGAATAGATGCACAATTTGAGGGGGAACATATGCTTTGAAGACTATCAAGAACAAGTCCCCTCAAGGCTCAAATTCTAGAACAACCACTAAGCCTATTGAAGGCCAAGTCTGCTGATCAGGAGAGTTGTCCAGAAGAGTTGTCTCAGCACAATTCATCAAGAACAAGTGTTCTGAAGATTAAAAGTCAACTGTGCTGAAGAGTTCAAGACAACTATACCCTAAAGATCTTCAAAGAAACATGCTAAGATCACTTCCAAGTGAAGCAAAGGGAAAGAGCCAAGTCATCTGAAAAGAGCAGGCCAACCATGCTGATAAGCAAGTCTGCTGATAGTTATAAGCAGAGTTGTCCATTTGATAAGGAATGTTGTCCTATCATTGGAACAACCTTCAGAAGCCATGTCCAAGTCTTAACAAGAAAATCTTAAAGTCAGACATTGGGAAGAGTGTTGCAGAATGAAGACAAAGTCTATACAGCCGTTTATTTAATTTCCAAATGAGGACATGTCACTATCAAAAACCTGTCTTCTAAGTTGAAGAACCAAAAGAAGACATTTATGGACATTTGAGGCTGACTCTCCAACGGGCAAATCCTTCTTTTGTCTATAAATACAGAAGTGTGAAGACCATTTTGAAAGCATCCAACTGAACCTCAACAGAATCCAACTACACAAGCATTTTGAAGCTCATAGAACTTTCAAGCTTTCAAAAGACTATCTTAGTCTTCATACACTTCTTCTAAGCTGAACCTTATTGTATATTCATACAAAGCTTAGAGAGATATCCTATCCTTATACACTGAACTTCATTGTAAAGGATATCTCATTAGTTGGAACCTTACTTCAACCCTTACCCCTTTCAAGTGAGAAAGAGAGAAGGTTGTAGTAGTAGGAGTGGTAGGAACTGACTGTTGAGAGAAGAACAGTTCAGTTCTGAGTTGAGAAGAGGGTACTAACTGAGAAGAGGGTACTAGGACTCTAGACATCCTAGGGATCAATTCACCAAGGAGTGGTGTTCTTGATCAAGTGCACCTTGGCACTATAAAACAAGTTAATTCCAAGAGTGAAGGAATTATCCTGTTAAATCAAGGAAAGTGGATGTAGGAGCTTGAGTCTCTGAACCACTATAAACTCTTGTGTTGATTTACTTTCAAGTACTTTCATACATTCAACACTGCACACAAAACTTACCTTTCAAAGAACTTATACTCAAAGACTGTGCAAAAGACATTTGGACAAGATCCCTGAAAACTGGACTGTATTAATTGCCTAAGTGATTTCAGAAATTAAAGGAGTTTAAACTAAAAGGGTCAACCACTAATTCCGCACATATAACTCCCTTAGATAGTTATTCAACTAAGTACTCAATAGTACTTAGTAGTCTGATTATCTTTAAAGAGTTAATCATCTTCAGCAGAGTTGTCCAAGACAATGATCTCTAGTTTGATTAAAATGTAGGGTTGAGATTAAATATTAAAAATTGACGATAACTCAAATTAATGAGAGTTGAAGAATTGAATAATAAAAAAAATAAAAAATATAGATTAAGATTTCAATTAGTTAAGATAAATATGAAGAGTGAGCGCGTTTAAAAGGGAAAATATTTGATATTTTCCGAATTTAAAATAAGTAAAAGGATAAAATTGTTAGTAGGAGTAGTTTATAAGATAATCATTTAAAATTATGAAAAAAATAAAGCTAATATTTAAAATAAAAGTTAGCGAAAATCTGAAGATCAGGAGTATTTAGTTAATTTGTATATATTCATATCTTAATAAATATATCTTTTCCATCCATTCGATCTATACATGTGGTATTATAAGTGATTTTGAAATTGAAGAAGATTTAGAGGGTGTTTGCAAACTCTACAAACGGCTTTCATAATCACTTTTTTTTAAAGTTGTCCAGCTTTTACTTTTGAAAAGTGTTTAAGTTGTTTATAAAGTTTACAAATACTCCCTTAAGATGGAATGGATATGGAGTCGTCTGGCCCCAGCGGCGAAGAATAAGTACGAGACAGAGAGTTGTTGCATCTGCATTGAGAAATTTGGAGAAGAGGAGGAAGAGAAGAAAAAAGAAGAAGAAAATGAGGTAAATTTGGAAAAGAGAAAAGAAGAAGAGGAAAAGGAGGTATTTGCAATGCCTTCGTGTGCGCATGTTTTCCACAGCGGTTGCATCGGACACTGACTCGTGACAAACCATCACTGCCCTGTTTGCCGCACCCAACTCCCACCTCCCATCATTTATCGTTAATTAGCTTTTGTTTTAGTTAGTTTTGCACAAAAAGTGTGTCTAATTTTTTATGTTATGTTTTATAAATTTACTTTACTTCTCTTCTATGCTATATTATTTTTTTAGTATTAATTATAAATAAATACACCACCTTTAGTCTCAATATCAATTTAATCCCCACCTTTACACGATTATTGTAAAAAACACTCGCCTTTCATGGTGTTACACTTTTTTTTTCTTCGGTCACGTGGCTTGCCGGATTGTCGGAACTTGCACGTTAGATTACACATATTCTTTTTTATTTTTTTTGTTTTCCCATCATCAGATTACACTTTATTGAAATAAAAATAAAACTTTATAAAAATAAAAATAAAACTCACCACTTTGCATTTTCTTCTTCTCAATCTCAATAAAGTTCTTCTTCTCAAACTCAATCAAGTTTTTCTTCAAAAATCTTCTTACCTTCTCGAACTAGCTCTAGCACTTGCTTCACTAACTTATGCTCCATTTGCTAACTTATGCTCCATTTGCTCCTAAACACATTAACACACAACTACAATTCTTATTTATTTCGGCTTCCTTGATTTGATTTGACCGTCTGACATGTTTTTGGGATTTATCAGCTCAAGAGTTGTAATCTAAGCTCAAAGGTTATAATTCAGTCCGGGAGTATATTTTAAAAAATTATAAATGTATTATAAATATAATCGAATTATTACGAATATGGAATCGAATATTATAATTTTGTATTTGTTTATCAATCGAATCAAAAAGAAAATTTGTATACGAATTCGAATAATAAAATTTCGAATACGAATACCGTTACTTTTTAGTTAAAAATATATGGCCGACAAATTGAGATTCTACTGGATTTTTTTGTACTTTCAAAAGTACGTCCATTTATAAAATCCATAGATTTGACAAGATTGTGGAAAATTGTGACAATTTTGAGAAAGAGATCGAGAGCAATCAAATTGAATACAAGGATTCAACATTCGTTGTCAAGGAATCCAAACATGCATATATCATTTCAGAGTTTGGATGATTTCTATGGTTTACTGAAAACTCATGGATTTTCTTGTTTACATCAATCCAACTACATCCACGATCCTTCTTACTTCCCAACTCTCTCACCTTCACCTTCTGCCCCCACTTTCCCGATCTCGAATACACGTTCGACATTATAACACACGCAGACGACGACTTTGGATCCAAACTGAAAATCTTTCCAGCCACCCGCTCAGCTAATTTCGTCTCCATCCAAAACCAACTAGCATGGAGCAACGTGATCAGAATAACGTTATCTGCTTCAATTGGCATCGTCTCAATAAGTTTCTCGGCTTCATGTAGAAGCCCCGATCGCCCTAGGAGATCTACCACGCATGTGAAATGCTCTAGTTTTGGAGTTACACCATATTGCTCCTTCATAGAATGGAAAATTCTCATTCCTTCGTCTACTAAACCGTCTCTTGCACAAGCAGATAGAACAGCCACGAAAGTTGCTGCATTTGGAATTATCCCTCTTTCTAGCATTTGATTAAACGACGACAATGCATTAGAGCCAAGCCCGTGAATAATTGCAGTCCAAGCTGCCACGTTCGGAGAATATATGCAGCGAAATGCCACCCTTGCATCGGTAATGCTTCCACATTTTGAGTACATGTCAACGAGGGCTGTTCCAGCACAGACATTGGATGAAAACGGAGTTTTTGCCAGATGGGCGTGGAGTAGTTGTCCCTGTTGAAGAGATCCAAAACACGTACACGCATACAACAAGAGAGAAAAGGTGGACGGTGATTTACTTATCGATGATCTACACATGTCAATATAGAGTTTTAACGCGTCTTCATGGTGTTCGTTTTGGATATATCCAGAGATCATCGAGTTCCAACTGATGGGACTTCCTTCTACTTTTGCCTTTTCGAATAGCTCTAAAGCTTTGTTGATGTAACTGTTATACCTAGTCAAAGAAGTCAATCTTTGACAAGTCAATCCTAGTCACCAGCTTACGTGGCAAGGACCAGTCAACAAGACCAAGAAAATGTAATAGAATAGATGTATTTAATATATTTAAGTGCTCGCTCAAAGATGTTGGCGAGCACATGGATTAGTTAGCTGCTCGCCCAAATGTGTGGCGAGCACATGTCTATCTTAGCTAAGAAAGTCTAAGTATTGAAGCCTTGGGAGACCACACTCCTCGACATGGTCCTCCGGCGACCACCGTAGCTCAGCTCCTCGGCATTTCGGCGAGGACGAGCACCAGAGGCGGTTTAGCATTAAATGCGCCATCAAATCACCTTTTCGGGCAGAAGTCAGGACCAATAAGGGCGTGCCACGTGTAAAGGGCGGGCAGGCCCTAGAAACCACTATATAATGCCTAAAAGAGGCTCATTTGTAGACAAGGGACACATTCCACCAAATCTCCCAACCCAAGCAATAAACACTCCCAAAGCTCTCAAGCTTTTAGCTTCTCCAAGAAGCTATATCATTGTTCTTGATTGTTCTTGCTTTGTTCTTCATAAAGATCATCAAGATCATCATAATAACCTCCCTAAACACGTAATAAACCCCCGATCATTATACATGTTTGTCTCGTGCTAATAAACAATCCACATCCGAGTCAACCCGACAAAAGCACGTACAACATTTGGCGCTAGAAGGAGGGGTCCTATTACGTGTTCTTCATCTCAGTTTCGTCCGCTCATCGAGCGATCGGTTAGCAAATTCCGTTTTTCAGGTTTTAATCGATAGTTCCACCGTTTTAAAGCTTTATTTACGTATTTTCGTGTTCTTCGTGTTCTTGAATATTTGCTATATTCAAGACGTATTTTGGAGTTTGATCTCCGTGTAATCTTGTTTTTAAGCTTTAAGTTGTTGTTACTTTGCTCATAAGTAGTTGTAATAGCACGTTCTTCTGCGCAAGAACTTTAATCTTTCGTTTTTAAGCGTCGAAAGCTTAAGAACAGTCGTATCTTTGTAATAATCTCCAGGAGACACTCTTTAAATGATGTCTCATCATACTCCACAAGATGAAATCTTACCATCCGGAGGGAACGAACGCCCTCCGGCGCCGCCGGTAAATCCTTTTGCAAATCTAAACATGGGGGACATTCTGAATGATCCCCAACATTTGAAGGATTTTTCTGACTACCTCTTGGAGAAGAGGAGGCAGAATGAAAAAGAAGAGCTGGAGAAGGCCAAAGATCAGGCCTTTGACAAGGCTCGCAAAGCCAAGGGGAACGAAGAAAATAACCGTTCCTATCACTCCAACTCTGTTCACCCCCAGGACAGAGGAAAAGACAAAGTTGACGAGCACTCCCATAATAGCCACACCAAGACTCGCGACACCAAAACGTTCGCCAATCCCTGAATGAATCAGGCAAGGACTTCATCGAGCGCTTTGATAGGCTGGTGATCGATGGGGAGGCCGTAAACGATGAGACGAAACTGATCTCAGCTATTTCCGGTCTGAGGATAGGTACCAAGCTTTGGGAATCTATCCATCTTACTTTCCCAAGTTCTTATGCGGACTTCCGCACAAGGGCTGGGAACTTCATTCAAATTGAGGAAATAATGGACGCCGCCAAGGCTAACGAGCAGCCGGAGGCGTCCAAGAGGGTCTGGCCCAAGAAAAATACAAACACTGGGGAGTCGTCCCAGCCCAAGAGGGCGACCACTCAAGCTGGCAGTGCTCGCCCAGCAAACTTCAGGCCTTTCGAGGAGTCTCCTGAGATCATCCAGTTCAGAGAATCTCTCTCTCTTGATCCCAGGGGCATTTTTAACGCAGTCAGGGGAAAGAATCTGCTCCCCCATGCCAAGCCAATGCATACAAGTGATGAAAACCTAGATGGTAGCAAATTCTGCGACTACCACAACTCCATCGGCCACCACACCAATGGGTGCCGAGACTTGGTGAGAAACCTTTTTAAGCTATACAATGAGGGCAAGCTCGCCCAGTTCATCAAGCCTCCTGGCAATGGCGACAACAGGGGGAAGAAACGTCGCGACGATAGCGACGACCTGCGCCAACAGTTGAATCGTCCCAAGCTAACTCCTCCCATGCCACAAAATCCTGGCGGCGACATCGATAACGTGGGGGGAGCCTGTATGGTGATAGAAGGCCCGTTGGGCGGGACCCAAAAGAGCTATCTGTTCGCCGAGCTCAGAGTGAGCAGCGAGCACTGAACAATGTCCATCAGGTGTGCGTCGCTCCGACTGCCGAGAAGCCTCCATCTCACCAAATCCTTTTCTCGGACGACGACCTGAACGGCGTGGTGCACCCAAACAATGATGCTTTGGTCATCACGGGGAAGATCATGGGAACAAACGTTCATCGCATGATGGTCGACACTGGGGCATACACCAACATCCTCTTCAAGCATACTCTGGATGCTCTCGGTGATTATGCAGCATACATCGAGCCTTGCGATGATATAATCGTAGGTTTTGGGGATACGCACAGCCATCCCATTGGGAAAATCAGGCTATCCCTGGAGTTGGCATCGTCAAAAGAGCCTGAAATGCACCATGCTAGGCAGCTCGACTTCCTGATCATCGACATGCCATCGTCCTACAATGTGTTCCTCGGCCGACCTTTCTTCAACGAGTTCAAGGCGGTCGTTTCTACCTTTTATTATTGTGTAAAGTTTCCAACCCCGGCGGGAGTTATAACCGTCAAGGGCGATCAGATGCGGGCGAGGGAGTGTCTCGTCCGTTTTGCAAAGCGTCATTCTAAGGAAGGTACTATGATTGGCCAGTATATTGAGTGTCAAACACAAAATCAACAAGTGAACTACTTGGAGGGTCTTCCTAGCAAGTACCGAAAGATTGAAGTTGGGGAGTGCAGTCGTAGTTCCGGCGACCACCAAGTGGAGGCGAACGAGCACGCCTCCATGGAAGTGGACGACCACACCCCAATGGATATCGACGAGCAGACAGATTCGGGCGACCAGTTCCCCGACGACCAGGTTCCAGAAAACTTTCTAGATCTGGAGCCTAGGTTAGACTTTGAGCCAGAAGTCGGAATCGAGGATCCTCGTTGGAAGGAGCCTAAAGAACGGGCAACTTCAGCGGAGGACCTTGAAACCATCCATTTAAACGAAGCTCGTCCAGAGCTAGAGGTATTCATCGGTTCGAATTTACCAGAACATTTGCGATCAGACATGGTCGCATATTTGAAAGAAAATATCGGTGCATTCGCCTGGTCGCACGAGGATATGGTGGGCATTCCCACGAATCATGCCTGCCACAGATTGAATATTGATCCAGCAAGGAGACCTATCACCCAAAAGCGAAGGAAATTTGGGCCAGATAAATATGCGGCTTTGGCGGTCGAAGTTAAGAAATTGATCGACAATAAATTAATCGAGAAAACTGGAACTGATCCCGAGTGGTTGGCCAATCCAGTGCTCGTCAAAAAAACGACCAGGTCGTGGAGATTGTGTATAGACTTCACAAATCTAAACGACGCCTGTCCCAAAGATCACTTTCCGATGCCCCACATTGATCACCTAGTAGACAATACAGCGGGGCACGAGATGTTAACTTTCATGGATGCTTTCGCGGGCTACCATCAGATCGCGATGCATCCCGAAGACTAGCGGCATACGGCCTTCATGACGGCCACCGATATGTATAGCTGGAAGAGAATGTCTTTCGGTTTGAAAAACGCGGGGGCAACATACCAGAGACTGGTAAATAAGATGTTTGAGAAACACATCGGCGAGATGGTGGAGGTCTATATCGACGACATCGTTGTCAAAAGCTTGCGGAAAGAGGATCACCTACACCACCTCGCCATGACATTCGATATACTGAAAGAGTACAACATGAAGTTAAATCCGAAAAAATGCAGTTTTGGTGTTAGCTCAGGAAAATTTCTGGGGCACCTGGTTAGCCAGCGGGGCATCGAGGCAAATCCAAGTAAAATTCAAGCAGTCATTAACATGCAAAGCCCAAGGAACGTGAAAGAAGTACAGAGGTTGACGCTTTGAAAAAGCAGTCCTTAACATGCAAAGCAGTCCTTGCATCGCTGAACAGATTTATTGCACGAACGGGCGATCGTTGCAAACCTTTTTTCGACGCTTTGAAAAAAGGAAAATTCGAATGGACCGATGAGTGTGAGAAAGCTTTCGAGAAGTTAAAGGAATATCTATCGGATCCGAAGGTCCTATCTAAGCCAGTCCTCGACGAAATTTTATATCTATACTTGGCGGCCACTGACTGTGCGATCAGTTCAGTGCTCGTCCGAGCTGAGGGGAGCACACATCTGCCTATCTACTACGTAAGTCAAACACTGAGAGATGCGGAGTTGAGATATACTCCAATGGAAAAATTGGCGTACGCACTGGTCATGAGTGTCAGAAAATTAAGGCAGTACCTGTTCGACCACGAGGTGGTCGTCCTCACAACCTTTCCACTCCGACGAGCACTGCATCGTCCGGATACCACTGGAAGACTTTTGAAATGGTCGGTGGAAATAGGGCAATTTGGGCTCACCTATGCACCTAGAACGGCAATCAAGGGACAAGTGCTGGCAGAATTCATTGTAGAGCTCACTTTCCCGGAAAAAGTGGACGAGGGAATCGAACTTCCTTGGACACTGTTCGTCGATGGCTCGTCGACGAGCACCAAAGCAGGGGCAGGAATCGTCCTCACCAGCCCAACCCGACAGACGTTTGCTTCGGCGATCGAGTTCGAGTATCGGGCGACCAACAACGAAGCAGAGTACGAGGCTCTGGTTGCAGGAATCAAGATGGCTATGGCCGTGGACGCCAGAAAACTGAAATTTTTTTCTGACTCTCAGCTGGTTGTATGTCAAATAACGGGCGACTACGAGGCTCGCGGCGATCAAATGATAAAGTATCAAGAGCTAGTGAAAGGATTGCTCGAGCAATTTGACCAATTCCACATCGAGCAAATCCCTAGGGAGGACAATACGCAAGCAGATGCGTTAGCTCGGCTGGCCACTTCAGAGGGGGAGGCAATATTTTCAGAAGCGACCATCACTAAAATTTCTTCCCCATCGGTGAACAGAGGTCAGATTTTGCAGGTTGAAGCGACCAGCGATGAGGACTGGAGATCGCCGATCATCAAGTACATCAAGACGGGCGAGCTCCCGGGGGACAAAGTGAAAGCGACCAGATTGCAGCTCAGGTCCGCAAGGTACACTGTTATTGGCGACCAGCTGTACAAACGGGGTTTTTCAATGCCTTTATTGAAATGCCTCGGGGAAGACGAAGCGAAGATCGTCATGTACGAAATCCACGATGGATCATGTGGAAATCATACAGGGGGGCAAGCGCTCGCTTTAAAGATCATGAGGCAAGGCTACTTCTGGCCAACACTGAAGAAGGATGCAATTCATTACGCCCAGGCGTGCAAGAGATGTCAAGCTTTTGCACCAGCTATTCACTCACCTCCAGACGAGCTCATCTCCGTCTACAGTTCTTGGCCCTTCGCGAAGTGGGGCATCGACATCATCGGACCTTTCCCGCCTGGCGTCGGGGGGGTAACTTTCGTAGTCGTAGCAGTCGATTACTTCACCAAGTGGACCGAAGCGAAGGCATTGAAGACCATCACAACGACCCAGATGACAAGCTTCATTTGGAAAAACATAATTTGCAGGTTCGGCCTACCACGAGCAATAGTGACCGACAACGGACGTCAATTCACAAGTCAAGACATGCTGGATTTCTGCTCAGAGTGGAACATCAAGAAACTTTTTTCAACACCCTATCATCCACAATCAAATGGTCAAGTAGAGGCAATCAACAAAATCATCAAGCACACCTTGAAAGCTAAGCTAGATGGATTGAAGGGCAAATGGGCGGACGAGCTGCACATGGTTCTGTGGGCATATCGGACGACCACGAGGAATTCTACTGGTGAAACTCCGTTCGCGCTCGCGTTCGGAACCGAAGCTGTCATACCAGCAGAGGGGCAAGTCCCCACTTTTCGAGTGGCAAATTATGACGAGCAGTTGAATAACGATGCACAGCTCTCCGACTTGGACTTCCTAGAAGAGCGAAGGCTAACAGCGGACGAGAAGAACGTGGTCTACAAGCAAAGGTCAGAACGCTACTACAACACCAAAGTACGTGCTCGCCAATTCACTATCGGCCAGCTCGTACTTCGAAGGGCGACGGAGCAGTCCATTGGCATACTTGGCCCGACTTGGGAGGGTCCGTACCGAATAACGCGCACACTCCTGAACGGATCGTACGAGCTAGAAGATCTGGAGGGCAAGCCGAGCAAGTACCCATGGAACGCGGTCAAGCTGAAGAAGTATTACCAGTAAGTTTTTAATTTTTTCATATTTGTATAGTTTGTATCTAGTCATCATTTCAATACAAGTACAAGTTTTAAATTTCCATCAAGTGTTAGATAAGTTTGAATTTTTAGACAAGGCTCTACGTAGCCTTCTAGGAAACAAAAGACGAGCACTCTTTCTTAACGATGCTCGCAAGGTAGTGGCGACGACGACCACTACCTATCAAACAAAAAAGAGTTCAAACCGACGAATGGTTAACTCTAAAAGACGAGCACTCTTTCTTAACGATGCTCGCAAAATAAAGACGAGCACTCTTTCTTAAAAATGCTCGCAAGGTAGTGGCGACGACGATCACTACCTACCAAACAAAAAAGAGTTCAACCGACGAATGGTTAACTCTAAAAGACGAGCACTCTTTCTTAAAGATGCTCGCAAAGATAAAGACGAGCACTCTTTCTTAAAGATGCTCGCAAGGCAAAGACGTGCACTCTCCCGCAAAGATGCTCGCAATAAAAGGAGTTTCAAAAAGACAAGTACTTATTAAAAAATGCTTGCAAAAATTAATCATAACATAAATTGAAAAGCAATACCAAACATCGTATAAGCAAAAAGTTCCATTCATTGAAAAGCCTTAAAGAGGCTGAAATTACAAAAAAGGCCTTAACGGCCGAACAGTCCTAAAAAACAGAAATAAAATACAAGTAAACTAAGCTCCCGGAGCATTCTCCTCGGCAGGAGCATCCTGCTCGCCGGCAACTTCCTCCTCGTTCACAACCTCCACCTCGGCAGGAGCACTCTGCTCGCCCTGTTGAGTTGGGGAGACTTCTGGAGGATCCGAGAAGAGTACCGGAACACCCAAAAGTCGAGGGAACTGGAGTCCCAATTGCATCAGAGGGAGCAGGGGGAGTTCCATTTCCGGCTGAGGATTCTCCTTCATAAGGAGGTCGTCCAAAAACCCGCTGAGCGGAATCACGTCTACCTCCGGATGAACTTCCAACAACCGTTGAATGAGCCCGTGGGCAGTAAGCGCCACCGATAACATGGCCACGCCCCCAGCGAGCTCATTGGTCTCATCTCGCTCATTGGTCAGGTCGACCAGCTCTTGCCGGAGAGTAGCCAACTCTTCTTCATCAGCTGCAGATTTATTTTGAAAAGAGTTTACCTCGGCGGATTTCATTTTTAGCTCGTCCTCGGCAGCCCTGAGGCGAGCGCGGAGACGTTCGATCTCTTGAAGATCTTCTTGATCTTTCTTTCGAACCATCTCAAGTTGGGCCTCAGAATCGGCCAACTTGGTCTCGAGGTCGACCACCTTCTCCTCAGCAGTGACGAGCTACCTCTCGACGACAGCCTTAGCCTTGGCCATTTGGGCGAGCCTTGCACTCCTGTCCTCGCTGACCTTGCGGATCTCGGCGATCTGGACGGCGAGTCTCTCAACGGTGTAGGAGGCACGGGTCAGGTCGATGGCGGCCAGACGCGCGTTCTCCAGAGAGCTCTGGTTTTTCACCTCGTCGAGCAGCGTGGTCGTCAGCGATCGGGGCACATTCTTCATGACCCTTACGACGATCGGGTCCAGAGATTCTTGAGGGGCCGCATCCCGCGACCGAAAGAAGCCGAGGAGGTTGTCGTTGTAAGGTTCAACGATCGAGTTTTCGGCAACCCTAAAGAAAAAAGAGAAGAGAAAAGTTAAAAAAAAAAGTACTTGAAAATATTCTAAAGCTCTATTGATGAAAAGCTTACCTGGCAACCCTTGCGGCATCCCAGCCGAGAAGTGTGTTGTCTCCTTGAGCCCTCTCCCTGGCCGACGAGCTCGCTGCAGTCTCTCGCGACCGAGTGCTTCGGGGAGGAGGGGATCCGACCTGAGTGGGGGGAGGCGAGTTACCCCTCGGTGGAGGAGATCTCCTCGGCGAGATCCTCTGCTCGCTAACGGTTTCGGCCCTCTGCTCGGCAGCAGGTGGGCGAGAAGAACCCCCTCGGGTTGTTCTAGCAACCCTTTTAGGTGGAGCCCCCGAGGTCTCCGCCCCCTTCCTTTTCTTGCCAGTGCCATCAACTACCTTGCGCTCGCGGAGCATTCTCGCTTGTTGCATCATCTTGCTAGACAATATGCGATCAACTTCGACGGATGGAGGAAGGTAAGTGACAACTCTCTCTGGAACCACTACTAAGAAAGAAAGACGAGAAGTTAATATTTACGAGGAGCAATCTCACAAAACTTGAATAATTTCACAAACTTAGAAATATGTTGATACCTGGAGGGAACTCCCGAGTGAAGTGATGAGGAGGTACTCTAAGACCTGCTCGCTCGCGCATACACTCCCTGTTCAGAAAGCGACAGGACCTCTCCAGGTAGCGACGATTGAGAACGCAGCAAACGTGGTATTGGAAGAGAGGCGTAAGACGGTGCTCGGCAGTCTTCTTGCGAACAAGTTCACCTACAAAAACGAGGAGTTAGTCAGTATAGACAAGAACGAGCAGAAATAAAAAAACTTACCACGAATTCTTTGATATTCAGTGTCTAGGGGAATGCGATCCGAGGAGCCATCTGGCCTCACTGGACTTTTCCAGTCCCCGGCTACCCACCACCAGTTGGTTTTCCAATCTCTAATCTTGTTGGGAACCCCCTCAACCAACTTGAAATTATCTCGGCCCCTCACGTAATAGTATCCATGGCCCACTTTCTCTCCGGCCTCGACCGCCTGAAGGAGATAGTTAATCTCTTTAGGGCTTAGCCACGTGTTCCGACATCCGTTCTCGACCGCCACCAGGCCGAACAGTGTAAGAATGCCGATCAGGTTCGACCAACCGTTCGGCAAAATTTGAGAAGGGGCCACCTTCAAGAAATGTAGAAAGTTTGAGATACTGGGGTGCAGGGGGAACCTCAGCCCTGCCTCCATCATGCCGATGTTGACGGCGACCATCCCTTCTGGCGGCTGGTCGGCCCTCTCATCCGGGCGAGGAACAAAAAAGCAGACATCGGCCGGCAGCTGGTACTTCTTTCGGGAATTTTCTAACTGCGCCAAGGAGACTTTGCTCGCATACTTGCTCGCCTCGTATATTGTTAGGGAAGCTGCTCGATGCGGGCGAGGAACCTCTCGAGGAAGGTATTCGCAGAAATATTTATAATAGGCCTCCCTCGAGACCTCGTCGCCATCCAAATTTTCCCTACCACTCAGAATGTGCTTTATGCTCTCCGCATATTGAACAACCTCCTCAAAGTCCTCGCGGAGACTCCTCGTCAAGGTCTCCTCGACTTGGGCAATATCAATCTGTTCGCCCACCCCTCGGTCCAAGCCCTGGTCGCGCAGATCAGAGCTCGTCTCACTGCCACCCTCCTCGACATCACCCTCCTCGGCATCGTTGCCGGCATCATCCCTGTCGGATTCGTCGAGTTCGTCGACGTCGACGACCACTGCCTTTCCTAGATCGCGGACTCCAACATTTATGGGTTCAGGGGAGTGGATCCTAGAGTCCGAGGAGGATGCCCTCTCCATCAAAGCCAAGGCCAAACGGTCTCCGCCGCCGGAATTCTCAGAGCCACCAACCAACGGCGGCGGACCACCGTCGGAACCACCACCGGAGCCACCACCAAGCTCCATTTTTTCTTAGAAATGGGGGAAGAAGAAGTTTTAAAAGAAAGAAATGAAAGTTTTTTACCTTATTGACAATCGAAAACCACCACAAAACTCGCCGGGAAAGCTTGAGAGAGAAGCTTGGAAGAAAGCTTGAGGAAATTCGAAAATGGCAAAGGTGAAAAGTGTTTTGAAGAAGGTAGAAGTCATATTTATAGGCAAAGTCGATCAGGGACCTTTGTGCAAAAAACAGGGTCAAAAACGCAATTTTCCCAAAAATTTGGGGTCAATTCCGAAATTGAGTTCGGAAAGTGGCCCCCACGCGCGACCTTTGAGGTCGGCACGCGCCCCACGCGCGCTTTTCAAATTTTGGGCGCCGTTCACGCGCCTGACACATGTCAGATCCGTCATAATTAAAAGTTGCTTCGATAATCGTGCTCGGCGCTGGAGACGAGGCGACCGCCTCCATCACACGTCATCAAAATCTCAAATTTGATTTGTTTTGTCGAGAAAAAATCCACCTTCCAAGAAGATGATCAGACTGCTCGCCTTACCATTCTACGAATACGAAGAAAGGCGACCAGGGGGCAAATGTTATACCTAGTCAAAGAAGTCAATCTTTGACAAGTCAATCCTAGTCACCAGCTTACGTGGCAAGGACCAGTCAACAAAGTCGTGCGACGACTAGTCAACAAGACCAAGAAAATGTAATAGAATAGATGTATTTAATATATTTAAGTGCTCGCTCAAAGATGTTGGCGAGCACATGGATTAGTTAGCTGCTCGCCCAAATGTGTGGCGAGCACATGTCTATCTTAGCTAAGAAAGTCTAAGTATTGAAGCCTTGGGAGACAGCATGGAGCGTGGCGACCACACTCCTCGACATGGTCCTCCGGCGACCACCGTAGCTCAGCTCCTCGGCATTTCGGCGAGGACGAGCACCAGAGGCGGTTTAGCATTAAATGCGCCATCAAATCACCTTTTCGGGCAGAAGTCAGGTCCAATAAGGGCGTGCCACGTGTAAAGGGCGGGCAGCCCCTAGAAACCACTATATAATGCCTAAAAGAGGCTCATTTGTAGACAAGGGACACATTCCACCAAATCTCCCAACCCAAGCAATAAACACTCCCAAAGCTCTCAAGCTTTTAGCTTCTCCAAGAAGCTATATCATTGTTCTTGATTGTTCTTGTTTTGTTCTTCATCAAGATCATCATAATAACCTCCCTAAACACGTAATAAACCCCCGATCATTATACATGTTTGTCTCGTGCTAATAAACAGTCCACATCCGAGTCAACCCGACAAAAGCACGTACAACAGTAACCATTCCTGGCATACGCAACGATCATCGTATCCAAAGAACTTAAGATTTCGACTGGCGTTTGCTTCATCAACCTTTCTGCGTCCTCCACTCGACCACACTCCGCATAGCCTTTCATCATTAAATAGTAAGAAACAGGATTTTTATCAGCCATATTGCAGAAAATCAACTCTGCTTCTTTGATCTTACCCACCTTCAAAAGCCCTCTAATCAACTCATTTGAATCCGTCAGCGATCGACTCAACATGTTATTGTAGAAACTCTTGGCGTCGTCCAATAATTCACAACTACAATACAAACAAATCAATGCACCACCAACAGAGCATTCATCTTCAAACCCGAGTTTTATTACAAGCCCATGGATCATCCTTCCGTTCGACGGATCCCCCATTCTACCACACCCTCTCACTACGCAATCCAAAGTGAATTCATTCGGAGTTGCCTCACAATTCTCCTTCATCATCTTGAACACCTCCAATGCCTTCTTCCACCCATTCTCACTCTTCACATAACCCGAAATTAACGTAGTCCAATCCACCACACCGCGCCTAGGCATTCTATCAAACACTTTCCGAGCTTCACTCATTAAGCTGCACTCAACATAACACACTAACATCAAACTCCATAACAACTCATTCTCGTGGTGTAACTCATCAAACACCCTCCGACCATCTCCGATTTGACAACAACAAGCATACACGTACAACAACCCGCTTCCCACGAACTTAAACCTTTGATGACCGGATTTCAAAACCAGCCCATGAACCTGCTTCCCGCCTCTCAACAAATGCTCACGCCCACAAATACTTAATGCGATTGAAAATGTGGTTTCGTTGAAGGCGACATTGGAACGATGCATGAGTGAAAACAAACGTAAAGCGTCGGAATTCATATTCTGTTTGGAGTAACCCGTGATCAGAGCATTCCACGACACGACTGTTCGTTCAGGCATTCTGTCGAACACCTGGCGAGCACGCCGTAACTCCCCAGTTTTGCAGTGGAAAGTTATGGCTTTGTTGGCCGAAATGACGTCAAAATTTGTAGGGGAAATGGGATTCTGTTTCTGTTTCCAGGTTCCGAAATATGAAGATGGCTCCACCACCACCATTTTCACTGATTTTCGAGCATTAGGACGAGATGAGGAAGGTTTTGGTGAAGGAAGGGTTGAGATCGACGGGGGAGGGACTAGAATGGGGCGTGCTATTTGGATTTGGGCCGGGCCTCACAGTTGAGACGGTGGTGCTGCATAGTATGCCCATAGGCCACGGATAAATGCACCCCCAATTATTATGTGTTCACCCCTTATATGTATTCACCCCTCACATATGAGTTCACCCACCTCTTATTTTCCAAAATTACCCTCCTTACTCATAAACCCTAATTTTCCTCCTACCTCACCCCTTTTTTTGGATTTCTCTTCACCATGGTTCAATTTCGCACTCACTACTCAATATATGTGTAGTGTATTTCGTTTTCGAGTTTATTTTTACAAAAATCGCATTTTGCAAAAACTCAGCACTGGTTCGCCGAGTTTTGTGTGATTTTTCGGAAAAAAATTTCACGTTATGATTCAAAACTCGGCCAAGTTTTCCACGTTATGATTCAAAACTCAGCCAACTTTTCCACATTTTGATTCAACACTAGTTTGACGAATTTTGAATCAAAACGTGGAAAACTTGGCCGAGTTTTGAATTATAACGTGGAAAAGTTGACCGAGTTTTGATTCAAAACGTGGAACTTTTTTCCGAAAAGTTTCACAAAACTCGGCGAACCAGTGCTGAGTTTTTGCAAAACACGATTTTTGTAAAAAAAACTCGAAAATGAAATACACTATACATATATTTATTACAACTACACAATCATGCAATAATACAGTCAAATAAAACAATAATAACATGAAAAATAATCAATTACAAAGAAATACTATATTTAAGAATGCAAAAAAACTATTTTTTTATTTATTTATGGGTTGGGGGTGAACTCAGCATACGGGGGTAGTATAGTCTTTTTACTTATTGATTTAAAATATAAATTGGGATTGGGTGAACACATAATATATGGGGGGTCATTTATCCGTGGCCATGCCCATATATGAATAGTAACAATATATTGCACCTCTTAAAATTATGGAATACGAAATAAAATGGTATAATGTGCATGGGAGATTAGGCTCTCAATTAATTTTGCTACAGGTGGTTTGAGATTAATTTCATGAATTTGTTTAACATATGAAGCTATTCAAATTTTTATTTTAAATTGTATTTTATGGAGTATATATTATGCTTATCATATAATATCCTACATGGAAAACCACCCCAACCAAAACCACCGCCTAAATAATCCGTCGCCCACCTTCGGCATAACCCACCTCTCTTTTCCATCTTCTCAAAAAATCATCTATATATTAAAGAAATCGGATAAAAAGTGCCCCGCCGCACCGCCTGTAACGCCGACGCACCGCAGCCCGGATTTAGTTGGGATCAATGGGTGAATCTCCCCGTCGGAGCCACGGTGGCCGATCGGGTGAGTCATCCGGTTGATCCCATTTTATTTTCGTTTTTATGCTTTCTGCATGTTATTTTAGTTTGTTTCCTAGTTTAGATCTGGCGTTATTTTAGTTTCGCTTTTTTCTTCCTATGTTGTTATTTTCTTCCTACTGTATTTTACTTTTCCCTTGTTGTTCTGGTTTCCTCCCTGATGTGATGGGTTTTCTTTTCGTTTACGGGTTTTCCCATGGTGGCACTTTGTTGTGCTTGTTGGAGCTGGTAGCCCTTGGGTCCGATTTGCTATCTTCTTAGATCGCATAGCTCCAAGGAATGCTGGATTGATCGATGATCCTTCCACTCTCTCACGATTGAGTTTGGAAAATGTAGTCTTTTGGTAGAACTTTACTGTATGAACGTGTGAAATGTAATTTATTTCCTGTCTATAATTCTACCCTCAAAAAAAAAAAAAAAATATATATATATATATATAATATCCTACATGAAAAAAAAAATGCACTTTACGATAGGTTCAGTACAAAATACTATTGTCTTTTTCCAAAAAATTGAAAAAAAATAACAATTACTAATTGACAATTATTTGGGCCCTTTGATGAATGGGAACCCAAAAGCAAATCTGATACTTTGTACGATAGATAAGACCCTTAGACATGTTTGATAGTCATGTTTTGTTATCTTTAGACTTGCCTAGTTATTTAACTGCACGTGTTAAATGGTGAAGTGTTATATTAGTTGGTTGTTTGGTTCCCAATTTGTATGGTGCCGATTCAAGTCAAACTAGGACATGTGTTAGTATTGTTCATGCTCAAAATGACCAGATTGTCTTGTTTTTTTTTGTTTTTTTTTTTACTAGAGAGCCAAATTTATTCGCAAGAAGTGCAAAAATCGAATAGGTCATTCACAAAATTTGGAGGCTCTACCCAACAATGAGGGCTCTCAAAATCACGGGAGACCCTAGCAAAAGCATGTGCCATAGAATTGACATTTCTCCTAACCCATCTAAGTTTGTATGAATCCTGCTCACTCAAAAGTTGTCTTATTGTCCTTGTGAAGTCTCCAAGAATTGTGTCTGATATACCTTCCAAGTTGACGCCGTCCACCACTGTTTTCGAATCTAATTCTATGATGACTCGATCGTAACCCTGTTATGTCGCCCATTTTACAGCCTCCATTACCCCCCACGCCTCGCCTTCATCAATTCCCATGACGCCGGACATTTTCATCGTACGTCCTAATATGAAATCCCCAACCTCATCTCTAAGTACCATCCCAATGCCAGTTTAGAAAGTATCCATGAAGAAGCCGGCGTCGACATTAATTTTTACAAACGTGGCTTTCGGTTTATGCCATTTTATGCAAGGGTTGATTCTCTCATGACGTGTGTTGTATGTGCCCTTTGCCGCCTTCCGCTCTTCCAGGAAGATCATCGCTTGGTGCACAGCTTGGATGGGATTTGTGCCCCCATTCTTCCATACCACTGCATTTCTATTTTCCCATATTTTCCAAGCAACCACCATTAAATTTTGTCTACCTTCCTCAGGTAGCAGCTTCTATAATTTTAGCATCAAGTCAGCATGGCATTCCACTTCAGTAAATGGATTTTCTATTTAGTCCCACAAACCAATCTCAGTTCAACATCCCTTTGCAAATTCACATTCAATAAACAAATGCCAGAATGTCTCCATCTCATTGTTGCAAACTGGACACACACCATCCCCGCATATCCTTTTATTGTAGAGGGATGATTTCGTTGCAAGGAATCCATTACATAATCTCCAGAAGCAAGCTTTGGTTTTTGGAGGCGTATGCATTTCCCATAAGCGTGCCCACGTCTCATCTCGATCATCCCAATCTTTGTTCAATAAATTCCTTGCGAGTTGGTATGCTGACTTTACTGTATACTTTCCATCCTTCGAGAAGTGCCAAAGTCTTTTGTATGGAGTCCCGAGTGGGCTATTGGTTGTATTCAATATTCCCACACTGTCTTCCTCATCAAATATTTCACGGATAAGATCCACATCCCAATACCTTCTACCAGGAATGAACAGACCACCCACCCTCGCGTCCTCTTTGCCCTCCACATGTTCAGTTCGGATTCTAAAATTTATGTCCCGATTCACCCATGAATCTGCCCATATCCGAACTTGCGACCCCTCACCAATCTTCCACCGTGAGCCTCTCTCAACCAGTTCTTTAGCTTCATGAATTCCATGCTAAGTATAACTAGGGTTATGCCCTAATGAGTGTTGGAAGTCAGACCTTTGGGTAGTATTTTGCTTTCAGCACTCGCCCCAGGAGATCTTCCGGGTTCGTCATTAAACGCCAACCAATTTTTCCAAAGAGCGCCATATTGAACAAGCGTAAGTCTCGAAATCCCATCTCTCCTGCTCCTTTATGCCAGCACATGCGATCCCAGCTTGTCAATTTTGTATCTTTTTTCGGGTTTATCCCATGTCCCCACCACAATGCATTCAGCATTTTTTGCAGTTCGTCAAGTACCGATTCAGGGATCATAAAAGTACTCATAATGTACGCCGGAATAGCCTGGGCAGCAGACTTTATGATGATTTCTTTTCCTGCTTTTGATATCTTCTTTGTACGCCACAAATTCAGTTTTTCCCATAATCGGTCACGAATATACTGAAAAATCCCAGCCTTATTCCTCCCCACTAATGCAGGAAGTCCCAGATACTTCCTAGTACCCAGAGGATTATGAACGCCCAAAATATTTTTGATCGCTTCCTTAACATCCGAGCTGACATTTGCACTGGAAAAACATTCAGATTTCTTGTAATTCAATGCTTGCCCAGATGCTCGTTCGGTCAAGTTGAGAACCTCCTTAAGCGACACACTCTCCTCTCGCGTGGCTCTGCAAAATAGTAGACAATCATCTGCAAAAAGTAGCTGGGATATATAAGGAGCCCCTCTACACACTCTACTCCCATGCAGTAATCCTCGTTTCTTTTGATTGTTGGAGAAGACTCGACAAACCTTCCGAGCAAAGGATGAATAGATAAGGGGAGAGTGGGTCCCCTTGTCTTAACCCTCTCTCTGGTTGAATCGGGCCAACTACTTTATCATTTACTAGAAAACTGAGGGATACCGATCAAACACACATATTTATCCACCCTCTACATCTTTCCGTGAACCCCATACGTGTGAGAACTGCATCGAGATAATCCCAATCCACCCTATCATATGTTTTACTTATATCGATTTTCATAGCGACATCTCCTACCAGACTTCTTCTCTTTCGTTTCATCGAGTGCATGGTTTCAAATGCTATAAGAACATTATCCTGGATGGCCCTTCCTGATATAAATGTCGATTAGGCCCCGTCGATTAAGTTAGGTAGCGCCTCCTTTAGCGTATTACATAGGACTATGGAAATGATTTTGTATAACACGTTGCATAACGCTATTGGTCGAAGGTCCTTCACTGTTTGAGGATTTTCACACTTTGGGATTAACATTACGTGAGTGTTATTCAAATTATCAGGGAATGCCCCTTGGTTCAACCACTACATACCCGCCTGAACGATATCCAGCCCACATGTGTTCCAGAATTTCTTGTAAAAACCGTCAGGCCCCGGGCTCTTAGTCCTTGTGCATTTGCATAATTACCTTTTTAAATTCATCTGATTCAAACTCCCTTACCAGCCTCTCATTCTCTTCATTTGACACCCTTCTCCGTATTGAATCTGTGACCCTTGCAACATCCTCCGGTTGATCTGATGGTCCGAATAGCTCCCTGAAGTAATCCATGATAACCTCATCTATCTCTCTTTGATTCATTACCCAGGTGCCATGTTCGTTGTATAAGCCCTTTATTTTATTTTATTTTATTTCTTTCTTGCAGATGCCATTTGATGGAAGAAGTTTGTATTGAATCGCCATTTTTCAGCCAAAACGTTTTTGCCCTTTTGCTTCTGTTGGTCCCTAGTTGAGTTAATAATATTGAGTAAGCTAGGAAAACGTCTAGAGGGGGGTGAATAGACTTTTCAAAATCTTTCAATATATCAGAATACACAATGCGGAATAATCAGATTTAACAATGAGCCCAATCAAGTTTATACTCAACTAATATTCGCGAACTTCTGTATGAACACTCTACTTGTCTTGTTCTTATGTGTAATTCAATCAATTAAGCAGTTAATCAATCAAAGACAAATAAAACAATAGAGTAAATCAAACACAAGATTTATAGTGGTTCGACAACTTGTCTACATCCACTCTCACAACTCCAGTCGTAAAATTCTTATTACTCTTCCAATCGAGTAGTGTATTCTTGTGGCTTAGAGTCCCAAGAAATAAGACTTTGATCTTCTCGAAAACACTACCAAGTGTCTCTTCGATCTAACTAGCTATTTTACAAGAAACTGGCAACTTGAACAATTAAAGGAAAAACTTCTCTATAGCTCAGTAGTAGCCTTCTTCAATTTCTTCACTTGTCTTCTGGCTTGATTTTCTGAACTTGAACTCTGAGAGTTTCTTTGCGTTGAATACTTCGTAATTCGCTTCAATAGTATGTAGAATATCAGTGCATCAGTAGTCTTTAATCGTTGAATACCTTGGGGTATATATAGACTTCTAATATCAAGAACTTTTTGTTATGTAACCACCTTTTCTTGATAATTGATTTCTAACAACTTCTTCATATCCTTCCACGCGTTTCTTCAGTTAATTAGTTATTCCACAACTAACTCTTCAATCCTTATCTTCATACGTGTTTTATGACTTAACAAACTTCTTCTTGCTTGCGCACCTGTCTTGTCTGGTTTCAACACTTAGACAAATTCTCAGTCTTCACTTGACTTCTCTTGCGCATCCTGTCTTCAATAGTAGACTTCGACATAGAACACTAAACTAGTCCTATCATCTAATCTAAACAAGACTATTACATTACTTTAACTTTTATAATTTCAGCTTAGTCAACTTAAGATCTATACAATGAATATACGAATACATACACGAAATATGAGCTTCTATACATCTTCAAATAGCTCAGTATAAATCCTAAAAATAAATTCAGTACTTATAAAATGTACTTATCTTTTTATTATAAACTTTTCTTTTGTACTTATCTTTTGTACTCAACTTTTGCACTCTACTGGTCTTCTCAAGATGGCTTCCATAACTAGATTAGTCAACATTTAGAAATTATTCAAGTCTACTTTTGGCTTATCAAAACTCATCTTATCATCAACTAGGACCTGTATCAGGATTCATATCCCAACAGCTTGATTCACGTATTTCACAACTCTAAAATACACAACCGCAAGTATACGGTGTATATCGTAACGAAGTAAGTACGAGGTCGATCCCACAGGGAAGGGTTAGTGTAAAAGTGATATTTGTTGGCACGATTCTATCTAGACATGATTGATTCTCAATGAAGGTTTTACAAACTAAGACTAATTCTAGTGCTATTTATAAATGTCACTAAGAAAGCAAATAAAACTTGTCAAATCTAAATCAATAACAAGCTAATGAAATGAAAATAACAAAACTAATCAAGGAAAAATGTGGTTCCAATGCATATGTAATATTTAGAAATCTATTTATGAATAATGACTCATTCAAATGGCAATTAAGTTTGTCTTTATAGGGTTGATCACTAAAGAAGAATTAATTAATCTCTCGATCTAATTAACCCAAAGGAAAACACAATATAAGTTTGTATCTCTACCTCACAAATATTGTATCACCTAAATTAGCCCAAAGGATCATTCATTTCTCTCCCAATAATTAATTCTCTCTCGAGATCATAATAATATTGAGTTGCATGCTTATGTACGGTTAATGGAATAAATCTCTCAATACTACCCCAATTAACAATAAATAAGACATATTATCATGGCCACTAATAACATGCTTTCAAATAATAATTAAACACATAAATAAGAGACAAACACCATGTAAAGTAAAATATTAATCCATAAACTTCAATCCAAATAATTACAAGCCTTGAAACCCTAAAGTGTTTTACATAATCTCAAATACAATGAAATGAAAGGAGAAATAACTAAATAAATAAAAGGGAAAGAGAAAGCTTAGATAGTGTAGGTGATGGAGTGTGAAAATTCCAATCTAATCCACCATTTTAAGCCCAATGGAAGAAACACCTTTAAGTAGGTGTGAGTGTGTGTGAATCGCAGCTGCTCCCTCAAATTCGCCAATCTGCTGCGTGCTTCCCAATTCGCTGTCTACTGCCTTCACGCCCCAAAATTAGAATGTATGGGCTGCCAAATTAATAAATGTTGGCCCAATTCTAATTAATTCAATGGGCCGAAGGCCCATGGCAACTCTTAAGTAAAGGGCTGCTCAAGAATGGCCCATTTCCCTTCCATTAAATCCAAATTGGGCTGCCAATTAAATGCAGAAAATGGGTTCTTCAATATTAAATTGAATGGGCCGCCTGATTAATTAAATGGGTCAAACAATTAAATTGTTAGGCCCAAATAATTTACAATCTCAATTTCAACTCGTTTTACTCTCGATTTTGATATCTTCCTTCGATTGGCTTCACTAAAAATTAGGTGAGTGTTTTTGCTTCCAAAATAACTATTTTTCCTACAAAATACACAAAACACCACCTTTCTCTCTATCAAGTGCAATTAGCCAAAATTAAGCAATAAAAACATAAAATCCTAAGAAAATTGAGTTCAAAATGTGTCATAAAAATATGTAAATTCCACCCGAATCAACCCCCCCCCCCCAACTTAAAATATTGTTTGTCCCCAAACAACGAGAAAAATAAAACATGAGGGTGGAATGATTGCGAATGAAATGTTCAATGGATACCAACAATGAGACAAAATTGTTGAATTCCCTCAATGACAACAAAGTTTCAAGGTAAAGAAATCCACAAACATTCAAACATGTCATGCTTTGAGAGATGCAAGTTCATGTGCCCAATTCATTGTTTCTCTCAAGGAAGTGTTTCTCTCAACACTCAAAGTATTTATGTAGGATGTGTATGCACTCAATCACCAATTCACAAAGATACAAAACCACAAGTCTACATTCTCTACTAATTCTTGTGTGTCAACAATTGAATCAATAAGGACTTTATTGGGTTGTAATTTTGGCTCTTTGGTCAAGGTGGGGTAGATTTAGATGAAGTGACTCGTAAACTAGTGGAGAGCGAGAGATAAAGACGTATAGACACATCTCAAAAACTTCTCAAGATAAAGTTACAATTGCGCGGATTGCAACTCAAAAACTCTAACTTCCACAATTTATTTGTTCTCTTTTAAGCACATTCTACACCACCAAAAACCATTGAATACTTTTTTTCCATTCAAGCTCTCCCAAGTAGCTATACAAAAGAGGTAATTTTGCAATGCACTCACTCTTTTGTATGCATCATTCATCAACTCATCTTTCTTTCTTTCCTTCTTTTTCTTCTCACTTTTTCTTTTTTTTTTTTCCTCTCTTTCTCTCCTTCTTTCTTCTTTTCTTTCTTTCTTTCACTTAGGCACAACTAGCCTCCCAAATTTGCATTCAAGCTCAACTCAACCATATTTGTCAACAATTACGCTCCGCTAGTTCATATAAAGGTAAGCTCGAAAAAATAGACAAATAGGCTAAATTTACGTAGGTTGCCAAAAAAATATAAGTCAATATGCTCAAAATGGCTAGCTACGAATAACATTTCATTTGGTAAGGACAAATTTGGCCAAGTGACTATTCAAACAAAGATGGCCTTATATCATATTCAAAAAATCTTCACACAACTTAATTTCAAATAAGACCGATGGCAAGTTCTAGAATGTAAAATTATGAATGATGCTCTCAAGAGTAAATCAAACCGATTTAATATTTCAATTCAAAAGGGTCAAAAGCTCACCGGTTTTACATGAACATGAATATGGACACTTTCACAAACATCAATCATCACACAACACATCATCATGCAAGTATTCAAACTTCACCAGTCAACTCATCACCACATCAAAAACTCAACAATCCATCAATACATGAATCAAGTATCCAAAGAACGATCATCTCAATCATACACACAAATCAATGAACAACTATGACACCCATGTATCCACAATCAACTAGAGCATAATCATCCAAGATCAACTCAACCATCACAATAAGCATAAGAGACAAATTGTGCGCCGGTGCAAGGTGTAACAAACTAGTGAAAAAAAAAAAAACTCCCCCAAACTTAGAATTTTACTATGTAAAAATTCTAAGTTTGGGACTAAAATTTGTTACCTTTCTCCTTGCACATCCTAAAGCTCTTCTTAGAAATCACCATTGCACAAGTGCTCTCCCACATCATGATTGATCTTGATCCTTCTCCATTTCTTCAAGTGCTCCAAATTTAATCTTCCATACCTACACAAAATCCAAACCATCAAGCAACTACAAAACAAAAGCAAAAACTAATGAAAGCAAATAAAATCTTGGGTTGCCTCCCAAGTAGCGCTATTTTTAACGTCCTATGCCGGACAACTCCCGCATGATGACTCTTTAAGTCACACCACTTTGCCCCTTGACCCGATACTTCTTGAATACAATCATATCCATGGGTCCATCGAAACAATGTAGGGCTACTCCATTGGGGCCTTCACTCTTATCACAAAGTCTTTGTTTGCCCGTTTCACCACTCAAGTCGGACATTTTGAAAGAATTTGGGGAGTTTTCAAAGAAAACTCCCCCAAACTTGGCTATTTTGCTCATCTCAAGGCACTTAGCATCAAGTTTGGACAATTCTTCCATGAGCTCAACTTTGTAGTACTCCTCAATCATATTTTCATCTTTCTCCAAATTAATGCCACTTTGTATGCCTATGGACATGCAATGCTCTTTTGGGTTGCACTCGGTAGTAGATGGAGACTTGTCATCTTCAATTTGTTCTTCAATGGTACCTTCTTGACAAACTTGAGTCTCACTCACATTCATTAATACTTTAATGTCACCCATTCGAGCCTTAATACTTTCTACTTTATGCACTAAATTCTCAAGGGCCGAATCCGCCTCGTTCAACCTTTCATCAACCACTCCCATGAATTTTTTTTGTTTCTCCCATGACACTAGTTAACATTTCCTCCATTCTTAACCTTTTTGACTGTTCATCCATGACATCATTGGGCACACCAAAATTGGAAGGTGGTTGAAAGAAATTTTCCGAGTTGGCATAATGGAAATCATCATGGTCCCTCGACCACGGGTAGTAATGCTCATTATGGTGGTGACGAAAGCTTCCGAAGTGCCTTACTTCATAGTCCATCTCTCTTTGATAGCCCATAAAACTTGCTCTTTCCACATAACTTGGCCTTGACAACCAATTGGGAGCTCGTTTAATTAGCAAAGTCGTCAATCTAACCAATTGAGTTGCCAAATTCATTATAGCCTCCGATTCACTCATATCTTCAAAAGAGCTTGACCTTTTTCACCTGGAGAAACGACAAGAAAGAGAAGCAGTGATACAAAAATAACACTAGAAGCAAGAAAATAAAAACAAATATTTTTGGTGTTTTCAAAAAAAATCAAAAACAAGTAAAATCTAGCTTAAAATCAAACCAACTACCACTCTAGAACTAAAACGCCTTCCCCGGCAGCGGCGCCATAAACTTGATTCACGTATTTCCCAACTCTAAAATACACAACCGCAAGTATACGGTGTATATCGTAGCGAAGTAAGTACGAGGTCGATCCCACAGGGAAGGGTTAGTGTAAAAGTGATATTTGTTGGCACGATTCTATCTAGACACGATTGATTCTCAATGAAGGTTTTACAAACTAAGACTAATTCTAATGCTATCTATAAATGTCACTAAGAAAGCAAATAAAACTAGTCAAATCTAAATCAATAACACGCTAATGAAATGAAAATAACAAAACTAATCAAGGAAAAATGTGGTTCCAAGGCATATGTAATATTTAGAAATCTATTTATGAATAATGACTCATTCAAATGGCAATTAAGTTTGTCTTTATAGGGTTGATCACTAAAGAAGAATTAATTAATCTCTCGATCTAATTAACCCAAAGGAAAACACAATATAAGTTCGTATCTCTACCTCACAAATATTGTATCACCTAAATTAGCCCAAATGATCATTCAATTCCCTCCCAATAATTAATTCTCTCTCGAGATCATAATAATATTGAGTTGCATGCTTATGTACGATTAATAGAATAAATCTCTCGATACTACCCCAATTAACAATAAATAAGACATATTATCATGGCCACTAATAACATGCTTTCAAATAATAATTAAGCACATAAATAAGAGACAAACACCATGTAAAGTAAAACATTAATCCATAAACTTCAATCCAAATAATTACAAGCCTTGAAACCCTAAAGTGTTTTACATAATCTCAAATACAATGAAATGAAAGGAGAAATAACTAAATAAATAAAAGGGAAAGAGAAAGCTTAGATAGTGTAGGTGATGGAGTGTGAAAATTCCAAGCTAATCCACCATTTTAAGCTCCAATGGAAGAAACACCTTTAAGTAGGTGTGAGTGTGTGTGAATCGCAGCTGCTCCCCCAAATTCGCCAATCTGCTGTGTGCTTCCCAATTCGTTGTCTACTGCCTTCACGCCCCAAAATTAGAATATATGGGCTGTCAAATTAATAAATGTTGGCCCAATTCTAATTAATTCAATGGGCCGAAGGCCCATGGCAACTCTTAAGTAAAGGATTGCTCAAGAATGGCCCATTTCCCTTCCATTAAATCCAAATTGGGCTGCCAATTAAATGCAGAAAATGAGTTCTTCAATATTAAATTGAATGGGCCGCCTGATTAATTAAATGGGTCAAACAATTAAATTGTTAGGCCCAAATAATTTACAATCTCAATTTCAACTCGTTTTGCTCTCGATTTTGATATCTTCCTTCGATTGGCTTCACTAAAAATTAGGTGAGTGTTTTTGCTTCCAAAATAACCATTTTTCCTACAAAATACACAAAATACCACCTTTCTCTCTATCAAGTGCAATTAGCCAAAATTAAGCAATAAAAACATAAAATCCTAGGAAAATTGAGTTCAAAATGTGTTATAAAAATATGTAAATTCCACCCGAATCACAGCTTCCAATATTTATCCTCATTTATAAGATGCGCCGCCAATTCTTTCCGTGCCTCCAAGAATCTCATATGAAAGTCATGATCTGATCTGTCTTCCAAACATCTAAGTTCAAGCTCAAATTCCCTTTTCCTTTCTTTCCATACCTCGGCGAGGTAGCGTCCCCATTGTTGTAATACCTCCCTCGTCGCTTCCAGTCGCCGGAGGAGATCAAAATCACCAAATCCCATCCAACTTCGTTCTACCACCGGCTTCAGGCTTCCCTCATTTAGCCACTTGTTCTCAAATCTGAAGCATCTCGGGCAGTGACTTCTAACCACTGGATTGGTGTCTAGCATAATCGGGGAGTGATTAAAGATCGGCGCTATTAATCGGGGAGTGAACATGATGTACGACTGGAGATTGGCCTTTCGCAACCACAACAAGGCGCAGATTCGGGGTGTAGACGAGGATAAGGTTGACCTGTGGGAGTCGTTGGTTGCGTGCTGGATGGACCCGAAGTACCAGGAGAAGTGTGAGAAAGCTTGGGCAAACCGCAGAACCGACGTTGGAGGCGGGATGTCAAGGCATCGGAGGGGAGCCCGGTCCGTCCTCGAGCAATCAATTGCTTTCGTAAGTTTTCATTATTTTTAAAAATTAAATAATTATATTTAATTTATTTATATTAGTTATCTAAATTAATAGGAGCGGGAGACGGGACGTGCACCCACCCACTTGGATCGGATGAGCATTATTCATCTGTTTGATCCCGAGAAACGGACGTCCATGATTCGGTTGTAAATTGCATAAGATTTCATGTGTTTTAGTGATAAACTTTGAGGGATTTTCATGCATTTTCACACTAATATGCTTGATTTGATTGAGAAAGGCGTTTGAGCTCGTTTTGTAGGAATACGATGTGAATTAGGCATTAAAATCGTAAAAACGAGTGTTCAATCATTATTTTCACTCACTGGACTGAAGAGAGGATTGCACCATTGGATTCGTCTCGAAAAATTGAGTGGAATGGAAAAACGAATCAAGTCAATCGGAGGTCGGAAGCTCGAAATATGAAGGGATGAAGACGGAGGACGGAAGTTGGGCCGAAACATCCGCCCGACCGGGCCGACCCGCCCGACCAGCCCGCCCGACCGGGCCACATTATCTGCACCCAACTTTTTGTTAAGTTCACCCACTGCGCATATTTTTGCAAATTTCAACTTACAAAAGTTCCGCCCGGCCGGGCCACCTGCTTCCAGCCCATTTCGCGCACCCACATTTTTTGATAAGTTCACCCCGCGCGTATTTTTGGGCCAAATCAACTTACGAAGTTTTGGCCCGGCCGGGCCACCTGTTTTCAACTCATTTTCGGGGGTTTTGCCCCATTTTCTCCATTTTTGAAGGGCCTAATTGCAAAATTCACCCAAGACTTCCACCCAAACTATAAATAGACCAAATTTGAGTTTTAAAAGGGAGTCTTACTCCTTTTACAAGGAATTTCTCACACACATTCACATAGTTGTAGGTGTTCTTCATTTTTAGTTTAGATTCTTCATTAAATTAGATAGAATAGTGGTTATTACTTAGAATCAAGCTACGATTATCATCGGGCTTTGCTTATTTCATCATATTGTAGCTACAATTCCATCATCAAGGTGATATCTCTCAATTTTCAGTTTCAATTTGGTAATTACTTTCAACATTGCAATTTCTCTATTAATTAGCATGGGCTTTATGTTATTTTGTGTTGTAGCCATGGGATTCTCTTCTAGAACCATGGGCTAATCCCCAATTGCCTTGGGTGTGGATGTTTTGATGGGAATTTAGTGTAATTGTGAAGTAATTGCATGATTCACTTAGGATTTGGGTGTAAATGTTTCTAGAGTTGTATTTTGTTTGATTCATTTGATTGATCAACCCTATTAGCTAGCATTTTCGATTGTGTTGATTGCAACGAGAGTTGGGTTTGCATGATTAGGGTGTGAGTGTGAGCTTTGGTCAATTGAATAGAAGTTAATTAGTAATTAGCTAACCGAGATGAGGTTAATGGCTAGACCGACAACTTTAGACACTAAACGAATAGAGGTCGTCTAGGAGTTTGGTGAGAGGGCGTTTCATAAGCATTAGTAACCGTGTTGAAAGTGCTTATGAAACACTATCCTAGGAGCTTATGGTATTTGGTTAGATCCTATAATTGCTAATCAATGCACGATGTTCGCCTATGCCTTTCAAGGGGGTTTGCACACTTATGTGATAGCCTTTAGCTTAATCCGAATTCATATCTAATTCATGTAATTGGTTCACGAGTTCATTAATTTCTAACAAAACGGAAACACCCGAGGCAATACACTTCTCTTGCACTTTCCAAACGAAAGTTAGTTAGTTCATTATTTCTAGTCACTATTACTTATTACTTTAGTTAATTTAGTTTAATATCTTTGTTCTTATTCCCGAAATTCCAAACAAACAAGCTTAGTTACTACAATAGCATGATAACTTGCAACTTTAGGGATTCATTGACACTCAATTAAGTCCTTGGAACGAAAATATACTTGGGAAAAACTTATCTAAAAATACGAACAAGTCAGTCCACCTACGGGCGCACTACTGACCTCCACGTAAGTTTAATTAAATTTATGTCTTATTTAAATAATATATTGTATTAAACTATATATAGATAATTAAATTAATTTTATTTTTTTAATTATGTAGGTGAACGTCCGGCAGAGGATTGAAGAGGTCCAGACGCAAGCCGCGGCTACTGTTGAGTCCGGAAGCAGCGGTCCCCCTCCGGCTGTTGACGTGGACCAGACTTACCTGGACGTTGCCCCGACCTCCAAGGGAAGGATCCTTGGCCTTGGTCGGATGAGCAACGCCGTCAGGTCATCAAGTGGTCGGTCCCGGGGTGCATCACAGGCGTCCATATCCTCCACTGTCGTCCCGGATCCGAACATAATGACAACGTACGAAAACTACTTCCGCCTCTGGAGTGCCAACGCGGGTCGAACGTTGGGGATGTCTGTTGAGCAGATCGACGCCGTCTATCAACAGACGATGGGGCAAGTCCCGCCAGGTGCAGCTCCAGATCAAGCTCCAGGTCCAAGTGCAGCGCAGGCCGACGATGACGACGACATCAACGTCAATTTGGTTGGCGATATGGATGAACAATTTAATTTTTTTTTAACGACTATCCTTGAACAATTTAATTTTGTGTTGAACTTATTTATCTTTCCGTTGAACTATTTATCTTTTCGTTGAACTATTTATCTTTCAGTTAAACTATTTATCTTTCTGTTGAACTATTTATTTTTCTGTTGAACAATTTTTTTTTCTTTAAATAAATTTGTGTTGATCTAGTAATTATATATGTTAGTGTTTTTAGTTTATACCAAACAAATTGAATTAATAAAACACTAAATTAAAATATAAAAAAAAACTGCCACATTACCGACGGAATAGACACTCCGTCGGCAAACACAATTTGATAATGCCGACGAAAAATCCGTCAGTCATATGTCATGCCGACGGAATATTGGGCAGGTAAAATGCCGACGGAATGATAATTCGACATTTCCGTCGACAATTTTCATCAGAATTACTTTCAGTAGCCGAATTTTTGTTCACTTTCATATTGCAAAGTGGAGGTTTATGCTCTGTTATTCAGAAACATCAAATTACGGTACGTTTTCTACCATTTTTACTCTATATATAAAACCATATAATGCAATTACATGTTTTATATTACGTATGTATCATATGATTGTTTTGTTTGAATTTATTATAAGTTTAGTTTAGTAATGTCTTGCTCCACTTAAATTTTTAACATATGGAATTGTCTGACCGTCGTTGGATGTACTGTACTCCTAGATTGGTTTTAGGAAATGTGAATGTGGAATTTTATAATGAACTCGTGTCATTTGTTGAATTTGCAAAGCGCCACCCACATTACATGATTGGATATTGCATTAGGTGTCCGTGTAATGCTAAGAAATGTCAGAATAAGCAATATAAAGAGATTGATGAGGTTCTAGTACATATTGTGAAGAATGGTTTTGTTGATAATTATTATAATTGAACTAGTCATGGTGAAGCACGTTGGCCTTATAGATTTGATGAAGTGTTATACTATTACACTGTTGGAATCTATCAACAACAAGCAAATGTTGATCATGTTGGCACCAGTAACGAGGTAGAACAGCAGTTTGGGGACGTAGAACAACAGTTTGGGGCAGAAGAACAACAGTTTGGGGAAGAAGAACCGAATATGTATCAAACAATGATCAGGGAAGCTGGTTTTTCAAACATGGAAGAGGAGCCGACGGATAAGGCATTTCGGTTTTATGAGATGCTCAAATTAGTCGAAGAAGATCTGTATTCGGGTTGTGAATCTCACTCACAGTTGTCATTTAATGCACGACTCATGGCCATTAAGACCGAGAACAAGTTTTCTAACAAGGCATATGAGCAAGTGACACAATTATGCAGTGAAATTTGTCCTCAAAATAATAAGGTGCCTACGACGTTTCATCAAAGCAAACAAATGTTGAAGAATGTTGGTTTGCCTGTTGAGAAGATAGATTGTTGTGTGAACGGTTGCATGTTATATTGGGGTGACGAAGATAGCAGTCTGAAGATGTGTAGAATGTGTGGCCATCCCCGGTACAAAGAGGCACATCGAAAGGGACCCGGTGGTCAATCGAAGAAGACGAAGAAGGAAGTGCCATATAAGAAGATGTACTACCTTCCTATCATTCCTCGTTTAATTAGATTATATCAATCAAGTGCCACAGCAGAACACATGACGTGGCATGCTACAGATTCCTCTTCGGCTGAGTCGAGGGAAATGCGACATTCGGCAGACTCGGAGGCCTGGAAACACCTTGACAACGTGTTTCCAGATTTTGCTTGTGAACCGAGGAATGTGAGATTAGGTTTGAGTACTGATGGTTTTACACCGTTTGGGATGCATGGGAAGCAGTATTCTTTGTGGCCAGTGATATTGACTCCGTATAATCTTCCTCCGTGGATGTGCATGAAACCTCAAACAATGTTTCTGACTGTATTGGTGCCTGGTCCATCGAATCTGAAGGACAAACTTGATGTTTATCTCCAACCTCTTATAAAAGACTTGATCTTCTTATGGGAGAATGGAGTCCAAACGTACGATGTTTTTAGAAAGCAGAACTTGACGATGCGTGCTGCTATTTTGTAGACCATTAGCGACTTTCCTGCATATGCTATGTTGTCCGGGTGGAGTACGGCTGGGTTCTAAGCATGTTCGTATTGTATGGAGCATTCTGAAACTTTCAGTCTCCCGAAGAGTAGAAAAGTTTCATGGTTCGATAATCACCGTAAGTTCTTACCTCGAGATTATCCATTTCGAAGAAATAAGCAGAACTTCTTAAAGAACATAGCAGTCACAAACAATCGACCTCCACTTCGAAATGGTATTTTATACATTTATTTAATGAGTATTAAACGTATATTTCTTTATTGCTTTTAGTGTCATTTATAATTTATTCTCCGTACAGGACGTAGGTTGTTACATGAGATTGAGTGGACGGGGTTGAAAAAATGTACTGAGAAAAATGCAGCGGAACACAACAGACGAATTCCGGGTGGTTGGAAGAAAAGGAGTATTTTTTGGGACTTACCATACTGGAGTTCACTATTGATACGACACAATTTGGATGTGATGCACATTGAAAAGAATGTGTTTGACAATGTGTTCCACACAATCATGAACACAGAAGGTAAGACGAAAGACACTCCAAAGTCTCGGGAGGAGTTGAACACTCTTTGTCGCCGTGAAGAGTTGAAAGAGGATGCACGTACAGGTAAATTTCCAAAGGCTATCTACACACTGGATAAGCCACAGAAACAAGAATTGTGTAGGTGGATAAAGGAGTTGAACTTTCCGGACGGCTACATGTCGAAATTGAGTCGATGCGTAGACACAAAAAAGGGTAAGGTTGCAGGGATGAAGAGTCATGATTGTCATGTATTTATGCAACGCTTGATACCGATTGCATTCCGAGAACTTCTTCCTCTCAATGTGTGGAGGGCTATCACTGAATTAAGTCTCTTTTTTAGAGATTTAACGTCTACAACAATCAAGATCGATGATATGATTCGTTTAGAGGAAGACATTCCAGTGATTTTGTGTAAGTTTGAACGAATTTTTCCACCTAACTTCTTTGACTCGATGGAACACTTACCCGTTCACTTAACGTATGAAGCGAGAATTGGTGGTCCGGTGCAATACAGGTGGATGTACCCATTTGAAAGGTAAAATCTATCTTAATTTATTTTATTACAATTACACATGAATTCTTAGTTTTATATATATATATATATATATATATATGTATGTATATCAGGTATCTCCACAACTTGAAACGCAATGCTAAACAAAAGGCAAACGTTGAAGCATCGATTGTAAATGCATATTTGAATGAAGAGGTTGGCATGTTTTGCTCTTATTACTTTGAAGACCACGTCAACACAAAGTTAAGAAGTGAACCACGTAACTTCGGTGGTAGATCCGCAGACAATATCAGTGAAGAGGTCGATGGAATGCTCTCCATATTGCAAGTTTAAGGGACGACCAATAGGAAAACCCACTGAACGACGGAAATAGCACAAACGTATGTGTTATTGAATTGTGATGAAGTTCAGCCGTACATTGAGTAAGTATTTCATATATAAATCGTCTATTTAAGTACCACTTCATTTATGTCATTTAATATTAACCAAGTTTTTGAATGTTGTGAATTAGGATGTACACTCAAGAACTACGACGAGCAAAACCAAACATCTCAGATACATATATAGATGCTCGTCTTCAACGTGAATTTTTCCAATGGTTCCATCGTTATGTGAGTACCATTTAATTATGTTTTACGTAAATAAATTAATATTTATTTTAATTAATTTTAAATTGAGTCGTATAGGGATGGGATAACGTTTTTGACAGTCGATTCTTACGAGATCTCGGCAAGGGACCACTACGTCGTGTAAAGACTTACAACGGCTATATTGTGAAGGGCTACAGATTTCATACATCTGGGTATGCATCGAGAAAGGCGACTACCAACAGTGGTGTCTGCGTTAGCAGTGCGAATTACAATGCAGATGCAAGTGATTACTTTGGGGTGTTGCAGGAAGTCGTCGAAGTAGAATATCCAGGATATCCAGCAAAGACTGTAGTGTTGTTCAAGTGTCATTGGTTTGATTCAGGCCATTTAGGAACAAGAATTCATCCGGAGTACAAGCTCGTTGATGTTAGTTCGAAAAGGACGTATATTGGGGATGATCCATTTGTATTTGCCCATCAAGTATATCAAGTATACTATTGCACATATCCGGGAGCTCCACGTGGTTATGAATGGCACGCTGTTTGCAAAGTAAAGGCAAGGTCAATGGTAGAAGTCCTTAAAAAGGACAAAAATACTGAAGATGAATCTCCGTTTCAAACAGAACAAATAGAGACTCCAACTAAAGTCTTTACGGGAGATTTCAATCTGTCTGTAGACTTGACGGCTGCAAATCCCCAATTAATCGAAATTGAAAACAATAGTGGAGGTGAAGAGGAGGGGGATGAAGAGGAGAATGAAAATGAGGATGAAGAGGAGAATGAAGATGAGGAGGAGGATGAAGACGATGAAGATGGAAATTAATTCAATTAATGTAATTTAATTTTTTTTATTTTATAAAAGTTAATTAATTATTTATCATTTAGGTACAAATTATAAATTAATCACAACAAAATAAATTTACAATATATAAATTATAAAAATTAAACTTACTATAAATATAAGCCAACAAATATATTTATTAATATATGTTAAAAAAATGAATTTTGTGAATTTTTTTTTTAAAAAAATGGAGTAAAAAAGGTTTAAATATGCATATTTTAGAATTTTAATAAAAATGTCAAAATTAAATTTAAAATATATAAATTATAAAATTTTAATTTAATATAAGTTAAACAATATATTTATTAATATATGTGAAAGAAATGAAATTTGTGAATTTTTAAAAAAACAATGGTCGAAAATGAGTACATATACAATTAATATTAAAATTATAAACAAAAAACAAACGTGTCCGAGTGGTAGGCGCCCACACACCCGGGTTCGAGTCCCAGCTAGGCCGAAATATTTGCCAATTAATTCCAAATGCTTCCGTGTCGGGTCAGGTTGGGTCGCATGTGGGGTCGGGTCGAGTTCACCCATAAAATTTGTTTAATTATTTTGTTTTCCCGTCAGCAGATCTGGCGTGTGACCCACACAATTTACATTGAACACACAATCATAGCCCAAAATGGCTCTTATTTCTATTAGGCATATATAAATATATTAAGAGATATTGTATATCTTGCATAATATATTTTATATATCTTGTAAATTTTTATTTTATTTAATTAAGATTTAGAATAGATATGTTTTGTATCTTTAAATACCTCTCTTGTAAACACTTTACAATTACTCAATGAAATTATAATTTCACAATTCATTGTTTCTCTATATGGTATCAACGAGTCGATCGGCTCACGCCTCGATCCTTCTCCAACGGCTGTAAATCTGCCGCCTACACGCCCACAACCAAACTTTGGTTGCAAGCCTCTTCAAAACTCTTAAACTTCTGTACTGTTACTTCACGTGCTTCAACTCCCAGGTTGTTGCACCTACCTCCTCAAATCCATAAACTACATCATAACTCCCCTCCCATCACGTCATTCCTCCCCTGTTTCACCTACCTCTCACAACCTCCCCTGTTTCCCCAATCTCTCACATCCTCCCCTTCTTCTCTCTCACAAATTCATATCACGATTCCCTCATGGCTGCACCGGCCGATCCCAACCCGAAATCCGGCTTTGTTGCTTTCAACGTCTCCGATCCGCTCAAGCGCCGCTGAAACTTACCTCTACCAACTACGTCGCTTGGTCGTTTCAATTTCGTACCCTCCTCACTGGGTATGATCTGCTTGGATTCATTGATGGAAGTAATCCATGCCCCTCCGCCACCACTCCTGCGATTGCAAGCACACCGGCAACCGACACAACACCGGCTGCCGCCGCCACAGCCGAGGCCCCCAATCTTGAATACTCTAAGTGGGTTCGTCAAGATCAACTCATCCTTTCAGCCCTTATTGGATCCATGACTCCTACCTTGATTCCGTTTATTGCGTCGGCCACCACGTCCTTCGATGCTTGGAAAACACTATCCAACATCTATGGTCGCCCCTCTCGTGGGCGAATTCTAGCTCTCAAAAATAAAATCCGCAACCCTACTAAAGGCTCCAAATCAATTACAGAGTACCTCAATGATATTCGCACTACAGTAGATGAGCTTGCCCTCCTTGGAGTCAAAACGGATCAAGATGACATTACTCTCAAAATCTTGCACGGTCTTGATGAATCCTACCACAATCTTGTCCACGCCATCCAAGCACGAGATTCTGGAATCACGTTTGAGGAAAATTTCGATAAACTCTTGGGTATGGAGGCCCAGTTCGCAAGCAGATCCGACACCGCTCCACCAGTCCCGACATCGGCGCTTGTCGCTGGCCGAGGAACTCCCCGATTCGGCAATCGATCGTCGCCCAAACCAGCGCCGCGCTCTGCTGACAGTCGTCCCTCTCCTTCAGGATCGCGTGGCTACCAGGGTCGCTGCCAATACTGTGAGGTCGTAGGGCACACGGCCAAACGCTGCCCGGAACTCCCACCACCGGCGCCACAATCTCGCCCCAACTCAGCGCCTAATCGACCTGCATATTCAGCCCACATGGCCAGCCCTTCGTCTCCTTGGATTCTCGATTCTGGAGCGTCTAATCACGTCACTTCCGACCTCCAAAACTTGTCTATCCATTCGCCTTACTCTGGTTCCGATGATGTAGTGATCGGAGATGGTAAAGGGTTAAAAATATCTCATATTGGCTCTCTATCTTTTCAAAATCTTGACGTATTGCAATTTTCAAATGTGTTGGTTGTCCCAACAATGTCTAAAAATCTAATTTCAGTTTCAAGTCTTTGTCGGGATAATAAGGTTGACGTTATTTTTGGTCCTTCGTCCTTTCAGGTACGGGATGGTCACACGGGGAGCACCCTCCTCGTAGGGAGACGAGAGAATAATCTCTATGTTTGGCCAGCACGAGCATCCTATCCCACACCCACTGCCCTTCTCTCCACCCGTCTACCCACTACGGTTTGGCATGCACGCTTAGGCCATCCGTCCCTAAAAATACTTTCTCATACTTTGTCTAAATATCATTTACCAAACATTACTTCTCCCCTGCTTAATTGTGACTCTTGCAACTGTATCAAAAGCCACAAACTGCCTTTTAATGATTCTAGTAGTATCATCTCTCATAAACCTCTTGATGTTATCTACTATGATGTATGGTCTGCTCCGATTATGTCTCATGATGGCTTTAAATACTACGTTATGTTTGTTGATCACTTTAGCAAATATATGTGGATTTACCCCTTGAAACGTAGATGTCTTACCCACATTCACTATCTATAAATCCCTTGTTGAAAATTTCTATCAAACCAAAATAAAAACCTTATACTCCGATAACGGAGGAGAATTTATTGCTCTCCGCTCGTTTCTCCAAACCTATGGCATAACTCACCTCACCACACCCCCTCACACCCCTGAACACAATGGCATGTCTAAACGACGTCACAGGCATGTCGTTGACACGGCCCTTGCCTTACTACATCATGCTTCCATGCCTCTAACCTTTTGGCCATATGCAATCGCCACAGCCACCTATGTCATTAATCGTCTCCCCAAGGTAAATCTTCACATGCAATCCTCCTTTCAAGTCCTCCTTAAACAAACTCCAAACCTCTCCAAACTTCGAGTTTTTGGATGCCTATGCTATCCTTGGCTTCGTCCCTACTCAGCTCACAAACTAGACCCTCGATCCATCCCGTGTGTCTTCATTGGGTATTCTATCACCCAGAGTGCCTACCTTTGCCTAGATCCATCCACTAACAAAATATACACCTCTCGACACGTCCAATTTGTTGAAAATATCTTTCCCTTTGCCAAAACTAGTGCTCACCCATCTACACCCACTGCACCCATTGTTTCAGTAAATACACCCACTGAACCCCCTGTTTCAGTAAATACACCCATTGTACCCACTATTTCAGTAAATACACCCACTGAACCTACTGTTTCAGCAAACACGCCCACTGAATCCACCTTTTTGGTCAATCCCCCTGCTATTCCCACACCCCCTGACCTGGTACATACACCTGACCCACATACATCCATGCATATACCTACACCACCGCCTGCAACCATCCCTACCCCACATCCTGCTCCTCTCGTGCTGCCCGTTGCTCCTCTACGACCTCCCGTGCCACTTCAAGAAGCGCCTCGATCGGGTATGGTCACCCGCTCTCAAAAGGGAATCTTCAAACCAAATCAAAGGTATTGTTTATCTTCAATATCTTCTAACACGGAACCAAGTTGTGTCACTCAGGCTCTAAAAGATGAACGGTGGAGAGAAGCTATGTCTATTGAGTTTGATGCTCTTCTCAGAAATGGCACTTGGGACTTGGTACCTCCTACTATGTCTCAAAATATTGTTGGTTCAAAGTGGGTATTTCGTATTAAACGCAAGCCCGATGGCTCCCTAGATAAATATAAAGCTCGTCTTGTTGCCAAAGGCTTTCATCAGCGTCCAGGTGTTGACTTTTCTGAAACCTTCAGTCCGGTTGTCAAACCTGCCACTGTCAGAGCTGTTCTCAGTATTGCAGTCACCCAAAACTGGCCGCTTCGCCATTTTGATGTCAACAATGCTTTTCTTCATGGCTCCCTTTCCGATACAGTTTACATGGCTCAGCCTCCTGGTTTCATTGATAAGGCATTTCCATCCTATGTTTGCAAATTACACAAATCCATTTATGGTTTGAAACAGGCTCCTCGTACTTGGTATTATGCTCTTAGGACGTTTTTGGAAGGAATTGGGTTTATCCACACAAAATCCGATGAATCCCTTTTTTTGTACAACAAATCTGGTATTATTGCTTATTTCCTTGTGTATGTTGATGATTTGATTCTCACAGGAAATTATATTCCCTTCCTTACTCGTGTGGCAACAGACCTCAACTCAAAGTTTTCAGTGAAAGACTTGGGTCCTCTTTCCTACTTCTTAGGTGTTGAAGTTCTTCGTACCAACAACTCCTGCTTTCTCTCTCAACGAAAGTATGTGGTTGATCTACTCACTCGATACAATATGATCACCTCCAAACCTGTTCAGACGCCACTAGCCGCCTCCGCTCGCCTTACCCTTGCCGATGGGACACCTCCTGCTGATGCCACTCAATATCACCAAATACTTGGCAGTCTTCAATACCTTCAACTTACAAGACCTGACATTGCATTTGTTGTTCACAAACTGTGTCAGTTTATGCATGCCCCGACTGTCACTCATTGGGGAGCTGCCAAACGACTACTTAGGTACTTAAATGGAACAAGAGATGTTGGAATCACGCTCCGACCAACTACCTCCTCCTCTCTACACTGCTTCACTGATGTTGATTGGGCTGGCACCAATGATGATCGATCATCCACATGTGCTTACATTGTTTTTCTTGGTGCCAATCCTATCTCGTGGTCCTCAAAGAAATAAAAATCCATTGCTCGTTCCTCAACAGAAGTTGAATACCGTGCTATTGCCTCCGCTGCCTCTGAAGTTCAATGGTTAAAATCCTTGCTTCATGAGTTGTGCTTCACAGTTTCAGACGTACCTGTCATCTATTGTGACAACATTGGAGCCACTTATCTCTGTTCAAATCCTGTCTTTCACTCTCGAATGAAGCATATTGCAATTGACTTCCACTTTGTTCGAGACTTGATCAAGTCATCTCAACTTAGGGTCTCACATGTCTCCTCTGCGGACCAACTTGCTGATGCCCTTACAAAGCCTCTTCCTCGACTGCAACTTCTAATGACCAAGATTGGACTCTCCTACGGTGCTCCATCTTGAGGGGGCGTATTAGGCATATATAAATATATTAAGAGATATTGTATATCTTGCATAATATATTTTATATATCTTGTAAATCTTTATTTTATTTAATTAAGATTTAGAATAGATATGTTTTGTATCTTTAAATACCTCTCTTGTAAACACTTTACAATTACTCAATGAAATTATAATTTCACAATTCATTGTTTCTCTATAATTTCCTCCCTTAGTTTTATTATTCGGGGACATAGTTTCAGAAAGGAATAAAACATGTGGCCTTCTTATGGGAACAAGCTCGCGGAGAAAAGGGCTAAAAAATGCTCAACATTATTTTCAGAGTTTGATTCCACAAGCCTTTTCCCTTTTTTGATTTCCAGGTTGGATGTTCCCTCATAATCCTTGTCATCAATTAATTCATTGTCATCATACATGGGATTTGAAATTATGGAGGAGTTTTGGTCAACTGTCATACCAAATTCACTCATCTTAATTGCCACCAGCAAAAAACGGTTCTCCAATTTTGTATCCCCTTGATTAGCGCATGTTTCATTCAAATTTTGCCCTCCACCATTATGCATGATTGTCATTGAATATCGTATTTGATGGCTCCTGATTTCCCGTACGTAGCTCCTTCGAACTCCGATTCCGGCATCTCTCGTAGCCATTTTTCGCCGGCCAGTGGTGCCCCAGTTCATGATCGGATTTGGTGTGGGATCGTCAAATCGTGCAGTGCAAAAGTTCACCGTGTGATCCAACTTTCCACAGTAAAACCAGAACTTGTTCAAACTTTCATATTTGAATTTTACCTCGGAAGAGACTCCGTTTGCTAGTCTGATCTTCCTTGACTTCTTCAGTGGTAACGTACATCCATCTCCACCCTAATTCGCATGAATCTCCGCCAAGCGGCCCCCTTATTTGATTCATCATAGTGCAAAAACGACCAATATAGTTCCCAATAACCTTTCCAACAAACTCAGAGGGAACAAAAATAATTCAAGAAATAAAACATAATAAATCTAATTAATTTAACAATGCCAAAAATAATTCAAGAAATTAGACAATGAATGTTGGACAAATGAATTTTAAAACAATGAGAAACATAACTGACATAAATTATAGTGCAACACTAAACTCACAATATTTTGAAATAAAAATGTAAAAGTGTTGAAGTAATTACTGTAATCAATTCGGTCGGCCGGTATTTATCACCTAACACAGAGTACCAACATTTATTGATAGCCGACAACCTCAGCCAACCACTAGAACACACTTACACTACGTACCGACGAGTCCGGCCATTCAAACAAAAAAAGGTGGAAAAAAGAGATTGACGACGGTGCAAAACATGTATATGCATAAAACATTCGAAACAATGTCGACATTAGATTCGAAGATTGACGAAATGTGCAAAGAATGGAGAAAGTCGAGGTGGAAATGTAGATTAGGACAAATGAAAATTAAAACATGATTTTTGCCTTTTTATATATGAAGGGTAAACCTGTAATTGCATCCGAAAAAAATTCACATAAGTTAGTTAACTCAACATGGCCCATTTGGGGCGTTAACTCCCCTGAAGGGAAACAGTGTTTACTAACAGGCCTTGAAACTAACTAAGCCCTTTAAAAATCACACTAGATTATGAAGATAACCCAACAAACTACTGACCTGGGTTATCTATAGCTACCAAACATGCCCTTAATTATAGTAAGAGTTTTCCAATTCGAATCGTCAGTTTGAGTTCGATTCCAAAAGATGAAGAATTTGGTTTTTTTTTCTTCTAACATATTTTTTTTGTTAAATCACAAAATGTAAAATTGCGGCTTCAACTTGAAGATCAAATAAATGTTTGCACCTACAATTTTTTTATAAATGAATCAACGACTAAATATACTCATCACTAAATTTAAAAAAAATGATACCCACACTCTCCTAGACTACCAAATATGAATAATAACATACATCAACATTCTTTCTCCTTCTCTTAACGACGCGCGTTAATTTCTTCTTAGAAAAAAAAAAAAACTCACATTTGTGCATTCATGATTTGTCGTGCGACTTGTATGATTCATATTAGTAAAAAATACAGCATATCCGGTCAAACCCATGGCATAACAGAGAGTTCAGGGCATAAGTATGCATATGGTTAAAATTGACGATAATAAAAGAATGCACAAATTGATGATTGAATTTGTAGATGCTTGGAAATTTAATTCTAATCCTTCTTAAAGGAATGCATAAATGTAGTGGAGTATCAATTATGCTAATATTAGTTTGGAATCGTTTTTGGTATGCAAGGTGTTCAATGAAATGAAAGTTTTTTGTTTGAAAATGATTGTATTCATGAATGACAAAAAAAGTATATCGTGGAATGCTAATTTTAATTTCTCTATGACGTCTTGTTTCTCTATAAGTTCAGATTTAGGACCTTTGATCAAAAATGATTCCAATGTAGATGCTAAAAGACTTGATGTTAAGGGGACTCAAGTCCAAGACTTTGCCGTGAGGACATCGAAATGAAGAAAATTAGGGGTGATTTTATTCATAGAGCTGGTTTGTGTTTAAAGTGGTTTTTGTTTTGTGAAAAAAGTGGGTATAATATTTACCCTATTTAATAGGGTAAAATTGTATTTAAAAAAAAAAATGGTGCAATTATCTTATGGACATGAATTTGGCCGGCTTAATAAGGGCACTTTCAAAATGTCTATTTTGACTAAAATGTATTGATTTGACTTTAAAAAAAATCTGATTAACAACTAAAATCTAATAAGACCATCCTCATTAGTGACATTCCCCCAACCCAACCCTTCAATATTATATTAATTTCTCTCTCATCCACCTATACAATTTACAATCCAACCCAAATTTCATTTTATCATACTTCATCAATGACACTGGCCCAACCCAACCCAAAAATAATAATAATTTTTTAAATACATATTATATTATTAATTTTTACTAAATTGGTATATAAAAATTACTTGATATTCTAAATTTGTAATTATAATATGATTTTTTTTATCACACACTTAAAATAAATAATGAACTCAATAACAAAATTAAAATTACAAGATTTGAAAATACGAAATTGAAAAGCAATAATAAACAAGCTACATGGATGCATGAAATATTAAATTACAAATAGAGAAAACAAAAATTACTTATTTAATTCTGAGGGCCGAATTTCTGCCATATATGCTCAATCAAGTCGGTCTTGAGAGCGATATGAGCTTCTCTATTGCGAAGTTGTTCCCTATTAGTCATATAAGTGGATAAACTTGCAATGCGTTCAGTAGAGTATTGAAAACGTTGATCATCATTTGTGGGATTATCCATAAAAAATTCGGTGGGATCATAGTAATTTTGGTACGTGTCTCGCTCATCTTCTACTATCATGTTGTGCATGATAATACAAGCCATCATAATTTTTCCCATCAAAGACTTATCCCAAATAAGACATGGGCGTCTAAGAAATGCGAAACGAGCTTGTAGAACTCCAAATGCTCGCTCTACATCTTTTCGCGCAGCCTCTTGGTGTTGAGCGAACAACTTGTGCTTTCGAAGTTGTGGAGAAACAATTGACTTGACAAATGCAGCCCATGAAGGATATATGCCATCAGTGAGATAATATGCCCTATCATTTTCGTGCCCATTTACGATGTAACTAACATTTGGTGCTCGACCTTCCAAGATATCACTAAAAACTGGAGATCGGTGGAGTACATTAATATCATTACACGTACCTGGTGTTCCAAAGAAAGCATGCCATATCCATAAATCATATGATGCAACAACTTCCAAGATGATTGTTGGTTTTCCACTTCTCCCAGCATATTGCCCAGCCCATGCATTAGGACAATTTTTCCATTCCCAATGCATGCAGTCAATACTGCCTATCATACCCGGGAATCCACGTTGATCCCCTACATAAAGTAGTCTGGCCAAATCGTGTTCATTAGGCCTTCTAAGATACTCATCACCAAAGCAAGATATTACGCCTTCTACGAATTGTTCGAGAGCTTGTCTTGTCACAGTTTCACTCATTCGCAAGTATTCATCGACGGCATCAGATGATGTCCCATACGCTAACACCCTCATAGCTCCAGTACACTTCTGCAACGATGAAAGACCTCTTCTACCTGTGGCATTAGGTCTTTGTTGAAAGTATTCATCATTCGTAGTAACAGCCTCCACTATACGTAGGAATACCGATTTTCGCATACGAAATCTTCGTCGGAAGATCTCAGGAGTATACGTCGGCGTATCGCTAAAATAGTCGTTCATCAAACGCTCTTCACCAATCTCACGATCTCTTTCACAATATCTTCTTCTGGCTCTAGGAGTGTGATCTCCTATAACAGAATTATGATTGCTTATGATCATATTCTCGATGATGAGATCAACTTGGCGATTTTGTGTAGCAACCCGTTTCTTCCATTCATCAAGTGCTTTAAAATCGTTAGAATCAGAACTTGAATCTGAATCTATTGATGGATTTTCATTGAAAGACATTTGTAAAATGTAATGAGTAAATAACAAGGACGAAACAAATATTTGAGAGAAGAAACTTGAGTAAAGATAAGAATTTTTGTGTAGGCCTAATATGGATTCAAATTGTATATATATGATAAAATAATGTGCATACAATAAAGTGGACTAGACAATTGCATGTGATATCTGATACAATAAAGTGGACTAGACAATTACATGTGATATCTGATACAATAAAGTGGACTAGACAATTGCATGTGATATCTGATACAATAAAGTGGACTAGACAATTGCATGTGATATCTGATACAATAAAGTGGACTAGACAATTGCATGTGATATCTGATACAATAAAGTGGACTAGACAATTGCATGTGATATGTTGATAGGACAATGTGAAAGAGCAAAATTGTCATGTGAAACGCTAACAGGGCAACGTGAAACGGTTACAGGGCAACGTGAAACGCTAACAGGACAATGTGAAACGGTAACAAGCTTAAGTGAAACGCTAACAAGACAATGTGAAACGGTAATAATGAAGACAATTGCATGTGAAACGCTAACATGACAATGTGGACTAGACAATTGCATGTGATATCTGATACAATAAAGTGGACTAGACAATTGCATGTGATATGTTGATAGGACAGTGTGAAAGAGCAAAATTGTCATGTGAAACACTAACAGGGCAACGTGAAACGCTAACAGGACAATGTGAAACGGTAACAAGCTTAAGTGAAACGCTAACAGGACAATGTGAAACGGTAATAATGAAGACAATTGCATGTGATATGATATCACTGTCCTGTCCTCCGACTCTATTTACAGGGCAATGATGAAGACAATTGCATGTGATATGATATCTATTAAGTGGACTACTTTCCCTCTTCAATAATGACTAGAATGCATGTGATATAATATCAGTGTCCTCCAACTACAATAATTGAAACACAAATACAATAATATCCACTTATTTGCATTTCCACTAAGTCGTTTCCAACGACCTTTCATTGACTCCAAATTTCTTTCATTGATCTCTTTCGGATTTTCTTGTTGAGTTTCATGATACATTTCATGCACGTGTTTCCACATCGAGGTAGACTTTTGATTCTTACCACGCACGCTATTTACACTAACATAACACCAAGATGACATTAGAAGTGTATCTTCTTTCACGCACCAAGGTACATTGTTTGCCCCCTTTTTATTTTTACTTGCCGATGGAGTTTCTTGGAACAAATTTCGGGAGACATTTTGCGATGTTTGGACTTGTTCAGAAATAGGATCTTGATTAAGATCCGGAGAAAATTGAGAGTGTTGTGCGTTTGAAAATTCCTCAGAATTTGAAAGAGAAGGATTAAAATAAGATCCAAAATTTGGATAATCTTGAGAGTTTGGAAAATTTGGATAATCTTGAGAGTTTGAAAAATTTTGAGAGTTTGAAAAAAAATTGGGATAATTTGGATCCATAATAGCTAGAAATATTAGATTATAAAAAAGAGAATTTTAGTTTGTGTTTCAAAATAGCTTGATATTGGACTCTATTTATAGAGAGAAAAAAATTACGAATTTTGATATATATATATATATATATATTTAATACATATTATTTTCAATATCTACAAATCTAATTATATCATACAAAAAATTACAAACAACCAATGAAATTGTGACACTTGGCATATTAATTAATATTATTAAATTGATGACCTTAGGTTGGCCATCCAACCCAAGTCACGCAAATGTCAATAGCTTTCCATTATTTTAATATTATAAAATTTGTCCACTTCCTATGACATTTTGGTGACATTTTGGTGGAGGGCACTAATGAGGATGGTCTAATTGGATAAACAATTAAATTCCACATCATGCACAATAATCAACAAGGTATTGTCAGATTTAATTTATTTATGAAATATGTATCCATATCTTATCTTAATCTTAATACTCTATATTTTTTAGAATATAATGGGACACGTGTCACAATTCTATCCATCTACACAATCTCTCTCTTCACCAAAATCGTCTATTTCAAAATTCCTACATTCTCAGTTATTCTGATTAAAAAATCATTTTTTTTCTATTTTAATCTCAAAATATAATTTATATATATTATCTACTCATAATTATTATTTTTAAATTTGAAATAATAATTATTATTTTTAAATTTATTTTTTAAACTTTAATAATAACATTTTTTTTAAATATAATTAACGTTATTCTATTCTTAATACCACTCTATTCAAATCAATAAATTTTTATTCTCTATTTTTTTTTTAATGACCGTATTTTTTAATCAAATCTTAATCTTATCTTCAATCTCTCCTTTCTCACTCAGAGTTCTATTTAAAATCTTTTTTTTCTTATAATTTAACATTTATTAATATTTTATTAATTATTAATCTTGATTATTAATTTTAATCCGTAAGATTTTAATAAAAATCATTTTAATCTTATCTTCTAAATCCCCACTTTTAAATATTAAAATTTAAATATCCTTAGTGAAACAGAATTTACGGAGGAGTAACAAATCCAATTTCAAATATTCAAATTTAAGATTATTATTAGTTTTCCCCCACCTTATACCATAATTATCGTACATTCAAATCAGAATTTCAACTATAAAGTATAGGCATAAATCATTGGTTAAATCATCATTTCATCACTCATTTCTCTCGAGTTTACGGGTACGATGTTTTTATTTTTTATAGAAAATTTTATTTTCTCTAATCTTTAATGTGCACTCAAACGGTGTTTTGCAGATGATTTTCATCTTCGTTTTTTCATTTGAAAAAAACATCTTATGCAGATGATGTAAATTTAAAAGTCATGTGTAATGCACGAGAAATCTATTTAGAGATGTACTTTATCATAATTTTATCACTCATTTCTCTAGAGTTTATGAGTATGATGTTTTAATAGAAATTTTTATTTTCTCTAATCTCTAATGTGCACTCAAACGTGTTTTGCGATGATTTCCTTTTTTTTTCATTTGAAACATATGCACCTTTTTTTTTTTTTTTTTGGAAATTCATTTAGAGATGTACATTTTATTCCAAGATCAGTAATTAATTTTTAGAGATGTACATTTTATTCCAAGATCATGTAATTAATTTTTAGAGATGTACATTTTATTCCAAGATCATATAATTAATTTTTAGAGATTTACATTATATTCTAATTTCTAAGATCATGTTATTTCTTTTTTGATACTATAATTTATCAATTTGTATATAAATTTTTTTTTAATATTTCATTTTATATTTATTCCTTTGAGAAAATCATATCTAAAAATCAAAAGTTATCGGATAGTAAATTTAAAGGACCTGCGGTTGATGATGAAAGTGTTAATGAAACCCAACAACATTGTTCACCTAAAAATTCTTATGTTTCTGCTAAAATTTCAAATTCTTCTGTTTCTGCTAAAAATTCTTCTGTTTCTGATAGTCGTGTTCAAGATTGAGAAAAGTTAGATGAAAAAAAAAAGTTATTTTTTCATCATATTTATTTTAAACTGATATCAACATTTTTTTTAATTATTATTATTATTATTTTTTTTCCCTGTTCTCTCCTCTCTCTCTCTCCCTTTTATAGATTTACGTTTTTGTTGAATTATTTTTTTACGAAATTATCCATTAAATTAATAGATTTAATGGATTGGATTTTCTTTATAATTATTGTTGTATGTTTTAATTATAACTTTTTTAATTTAAATAGAATCAATAGGTAGGTCACGTTTTAGATGTTATAAATTTTGATATACTGTATCAGATATGATTTATTTTTATTGTTCTGATCTCAAATTCAAATGAATATATTTTTATAGGTTTTACAGTTTCTTAAATTATTTTTTTCGAAATTGTTCAGTAAATTAATAGCTTTACGAAATTGGATTTTCTTGATAATTATTGTTGTATGTTTTTAATTTAAATAGAATCAATAGGTAGGTCACGTTTTAGATGTTATAATCTAATCTAATTTTTTTATTGTTTCAAGAAAGAAAATAGGTGTATCTGTTATTATCTTGATATTTCAGATTTATTTTTATTGTTTTGATCTCAAATTCAAATGAATATATTTTGTTTGTCTTGAATTACTTTTTTTTTTTTTTTACAGAAATTGTTTACAATTTTTTTGATCTAAAATTCATTTAGAAATGTATTTTATATTCAAAGATCATGTAAATTATAAATTTAGGAATGCAATATCACTTTATATTTTATATTGTATTTATTTTTGTTGTATCCGTATGAAGTTGATTATTTGATTCTATATTCAATTTGAATATTCATATTTTAAATTGATGTGCATACATATTAATTTGATGAATAATTGTTTTAAAAAGTAATTCATTTAAAAAAAATTTAAAAAATCTTTTTTTCTTTTTTTTTTTTCAAATCTGATCTGTCATTTTATTCTTATAATAATAATAATATTAATGGCAAAACATTATTTTAAAATATATTTTAATTAATCAATCTTAAATAAATATAATTAATTTGATATCAATTATTTCAAATATCTTTGTATTTTATTTTAATTTAGATATATCTCAATGATTTTAGACAACCAATATTAATCAACCTTCCCTTGATATAGGCCCTTCTTAATTGTTGGAGATAATAATTTCAAAAAAATTGTAAAATTATATATTAAAATCAAAATGAATTCTAGTCATTTAAATAACCTGTCACGTTTTTCAAAATATCCTATCCTTCTATGAATACTAGTCGAACCGTGTTTGTTTGCAAAAAAATATTTCATTTTTTTTCAATTGTTGACATTTACATAGTTCGGTGATGTTAATGTTCGTGTGACAGATCAAGTTGTTACTTTACATGTTCCTACTATATCAGGAAGCTATCAAATGTAAAGTAAATAAATAAAAAACAATTGTGTTTTCTTTTCCAATGTAATTAGTCATTTCATTTTAATTCTCAATTTTATTTATTTCAAATACTCATGTTATGAAAGTTTCAAAGGGTATCAAAATAGAAAGAAAAAAACTTGTATTTGATGAATTTTCCTTTTAGTATTATTTTAAGCGGAAAACAAAACCGGGAAATTAAATGGCAAACGTGTCAAGCAAAATGCAAGAAAAAACAGCAGATTAAGAACCTAGACATGTGAACGTCCAGGTTCATTCCTTCCCATGATCCATTCATTTGTCTTTACATTACATTACACCCTTTGAAAACCCAAAATCTCATCTGTTTTCTCACTTTCTCCGGAAGCCCCATTTGCTATTTCTGTTCATAGGATCTAAAACACAAACAAGAAATTATCAGTTTTTGAAGATGATGAAGAATAGTAGCTGCACCACAAGAAAAACAGAGAAACAAGATTCATATCACGCCATTCATAAACTCCCATCTGGTGATAGTCCTTATGTCAGAGCCAAGAATTTTCAGGTATTTTCTCTCTTTTCTCCGCTTACATTTTTTTTATTTTCATGACATTATATGATGAATTCTATGGATTATTTCAGCTTGTTTTTCCATTCTCAATGTTCAGATAATTTGGTGTGTTTAATCTTGTTACAATGTTGATTTTGGTGCTCTTATGCCATTATTTGAATTGGATTTCACCTGTCAGTTTCTGGGATTTCTGTTGTTCAATTTAGATGAATTTTACTCTTTTAAGGCGTGGATATTTAGGCGGGAGTGCATTGTTCTGGTTTTTTCATTGAAGCTTTAGGCCATAGTTTTTTAAATAAATAATGGAGTAATAAAAATGAACAATAATGTTTTATCAAAATTATTGGCCATGGTCCCACTCCCCTTGATTATTGATCAATATTCATTACTAACCTTTGGGAGTGTGAGGGAGTACCTAATTCTGGCCTTTTGCCTTACCTTAAGTTTGCTTGCTTGCAAGTTGCAATAACTTAATCAACACTTCATCAAGGTTGTAAGATCAATTACATTTATGTTGTGGTCTAGAATGGAATAGGTTACAAATATTTGTGGTCTAGAACTGAATACTCCCTCCGTCTTTACTTTAATTAGTTTGCTCATTTGACTTTGGCACGAAGTTTAATGTAAGAGTTGTTTAAAATTGCTTTTTGTTGAGGGTGTATTAGTCTATTGACGAATGAAGAGAATAAGACAAAAAAGATGTTTTTGTGTGAGAAAAGTAATGACATTTGATGTAATTCTCAGATGTTTGGACTTTGGAGGGCATGGTATTGGTTGGAAAGAATAAAGTAATTTTATGCCCATTATAGAAAAGGACAATCTAATTAAAGACGAAGGGATTTAATCGTATATATTTAGTCGAAGGTAACTTAATCTTTTCACATTTTTCACCTCACTGCTAATGTTCATCCTTACTTTGTTTCTTATTGAGAGATTAACAGTTGCTATTTGTTAGACATACGTCGATTAGTTCCAGTTAAGGAGATCTTCATTGTCATTTTGAACACGTTTAGTACCAATTTTAGTCCTAAAAATCCAATTTCAGTTTGTAACTTGTTTAGAGTAGTTGTGGTTGGCTCCCTTTTGTAGTTTTACCAAAACATGAAATTATGCTTTATTGCATACCTACCTTTTAGTTCTACGATGTTGACATTTATGATATTATTCGGCTTCTCTAATTTTGAGTTTCTATTTGTTTGCTACCAGTTGGTTGAGAAGGATCTAGAAGGTGCAATAGTCTTCTTCTGGAAGGCCATAAATGCCGGAGATAGAGTAGATAGTGCACTTAAAGACATGGCAGTTGTTATGAAACAGCTAGATAGATCTGAAGAAGCTATTGAAGCGATAAAGTCGTTTAGACATCTATGCTCTAAACATGCCCAAGAATCACTGGATAACGTCCTTGTTGATCTATACAAGGTATTTAAGTCTGCCCACTTCGAACTTATTGTACGTTTTATATGAATGAGACATCGTAAAGGTCACGATGTTTCTGGAAAATAATCAGTGCACTTAAGTATGACATTTCTCTGATTGCTATTATGTTCTCTGTTTTGTTAACTGTCAAAGATGGTTTGTCTCAATATGCAGAAATGTGGTATGCTGGGCGAGCAAATTGAGCTGCTAAAGCAGAAGTTACGGACAATTGGCCAAGGAGAAGCCTTTAACGGAAAGCCTACAAAGACAGCTCGTTCGCATGGAAAGAAGTTTCAGGTTACCGTTAAGCAGGAGACGTCTAGAATACTGGTAATTAAATCCCCAAAATCACTCTTTTTCAAGCTTTTGAAAAGAAAAGAAAAAAGTGATTCTGGCCCACCAAAGTATGGTGCTTTAATCTCTTACAATGTTGCAGGGCAACTTAGGTTGGGCATACATGCAACAAACAAACTACACAGCTGCAGAGGCCGTTTATCGAAAAGCCCAACAAATAGACCCCGATGCGAACAAGGCCTGCAATCTGTGTCTGTGCCTTGTAAGACAAGAAAAATTTACCGAAGCAAGACTAGTTCTTGAAGAGGTCATGCAAGGTACACTTCCAGGTTCCGACGATCATAAAACGAGAATTCGTTCAGAGGAGCTTCTGAAGGAGCTTGAAATGTTAGAAATCGCGACACCTTCTTCGGGAGTATACTTAGAAGATGCTTTCATGGGTGGTCTTGATCAGTTGATGAACAATTGGAACCCCATTAGATCAAGAAGACTTCCCATTTTTGAAGAAATTATGTCACACAGAGATCAATTAGCCTGTTGATCTTCATTCCACTATGTTTGTGTGATTATATGTTTCATGGTTTTGCATTAGCTTGCACGAGTGTAATGTATACATAGAAATAGAATAAGTTGTAAAGAACGTTGTGTTGTAACTTGTAATCTTCTTGTATGAATTCAAGTCATTTGTGATATTTATAAGGGTTGGTCTGCTATGGACTGCATGTTGCACTTTTCAGTTTTACTGACTTACACCTTTTTGGTAAATGGTGTTGCACTTTTCAATTATTAAACTGTATAATAATATTTTTAGTTATAGTGGCTTACACTTTTTAGTAATATTATGTTGTACTTTTCAGTTTAATAACTTACACTTTTCTTTAGACTAGGGTGCACAACAACATGCACTCGAGTACATACTAGACTTTACCTATTTAAAAACCCAAATCAGAATTTCCCCATAAATTTTGAGATTAAGATGGCACGTATAAAATGACAATCTTACCCTCATATATATCAACAAAAATTGGACTTTTCCCTCTTTCTTGGAATCTTAAATCCTACCAAAACTTGGAATCAAATAAAAGTGAATATATGATCCAAAAAAATTCAAGGGTAAACATTAATACAAGTGCTTTTACTGTTATTTCACTTTTTGATCAAGCTACTTTACGCATTTACGTACAACAAAATTGCATTTTGTTTGCCAATATATATATATATATATATATATTTTTTTTATTTTTTTTTTAAAGTTTCGAGTATTCGGTTCAATAACCGACTAATCCTGAGGAACTAATTACACCGATCACTTAGGGGGGTCCCGTTTAAAATCAGAGTTTTGCGCTCTTTATGGACTAACCCTATAAAAATTATAATACTTAAAGGGCATTTTGTAGCTGCTGAACATTAGTACTCTTGAAAGGGTAGAACAAATACAAATTTTATTTTTGATGATGCTAATGGTATTATCTATCACTTTGCTAATACCATTAGCAAAATTTACCATTTTTCTCAACAATACACCTAGTAAATCTTGTAATCAATGAATGCTAATATAAATATAAATTATGGTCTATATGAATAATTAAGAGTAGAGTATTTTAATATCCTAATTAATGAATAAAATTGATTTGTGTGAATGTGACATGTAATAAAGAATGGATGTAGTACTACATTATCATTACATTATATTAGAGTGTGTATTACTCATTTTAAAAAAAATCTGATTAGTTGGTAAATTTTACTTCCTCCATGATTAGGGATGGCAATGGGACGGATTCAATTCTGGATTCACATTGAATCCATCTTGTATGAGTTGGATCTGAACTCGGTTAAGTGGGTATAGAACAGTTCATGGTTTTTGTTAAACCTGCTCTATCAACCTTTATTCGAATCCGCTATATATAAATATTACTATATTTAATATGTATATTAATATTTAGAGTTTTTTTACTCATAAGTGTCGTCTAGAACACCCCATTACAATTATGTGCTACATTTTTAAATAGTTACCAATATGTACAAAATAGGTGTTAAAAAACAATTTCTACTCCTGTATAAACACAACTTCCCTCCCACAAAACTCATTCATTCCCCCAATTTCATATTTTACACCTCCAAACCCTAGGTCCTGGATGAAGGAGACGCCGAAGACGAAGCGGCCGAAAATGAAGCTTCGTGACTGCCGCCCTGCCGGGGAAGTCAAAGCTTTCGTGCGTCGATTTGTGTCATCCTCCACCACCCTCTCACTGTGCGTGTGTCGATCTGTTCGTGGTCAGATGAGGAAGACGAAGCGGTCGCGACTGTAACAAACATGTTCTTGGTGGAATAGATTGTGTAGATATGTAACTCCCTCGATTGTCGTCGCGCCTAGCGTGAATACGAAGGAGTCCATAGAAGATTTTTTTTTTGTCGAAATATTTTGTGGAGGTGAGAGGATGGTTGGAACCTCGGCTCCGATGGATCTGCCTTCGTCCTCGGCTGGTCAAACAACATGTAATATAGTTCTTTGGGGAGTTGTTGAGAATGAAATCTATAATTCTCTCGATCTTCTTCCTTGTCGCCGATCTGTCATGGCCGGGGAAGACGAAGCGGCGGTCATGGCGAACAGGTCGGTTGTGGCTTCGTTGAACTCGAATTCGTCTTCGTCTCTCTGATCCAAACGGAGGCGGTGCTTCGTCTCTTCTTCTCGGACGGCGGCGACAATGGTGGGAGCGTGACTTTTATCGTTTTTAAACACTTTTTAGATACTTAACAATACGATCCCCACAAGCGTATGCGTCCGATTGTAGTACGACCAAGTAGTTTGTTCGTCCAAGGATCTAGTTAAGTGCAAGTGAATCCCTAAAGTTAAGATTATACATGTTATTGTAGTAACTACACTTGTTTGTTGGATTTTCGGAATTTAATACACAAGTGTTAAACTAAATTAACTAAAATAAACAAGAAATAAACAAAAGTAATAACAAGCTATCTAACTTTCGAGAGAAAGTGCAAGAGAAGGGGTATTACCTCGGGTGTTTCCGTTTTGTGGGTAATTCAATGAGTTAACGAATCAATTGCATGAATGAACCTATAAATAAGGGTTAAGCTAAAAGGTTATCACTCTTATGTGTAGACCAATCCCTCGTGAGGCTTAGGTGAACACATGCATTGATTAACAATTATAGGATCTAACCAAATACCATAAGCTCCTAAGATAGTGTTTCATAAGCACTTTCAACACGGTTATTAATGCTCATAAAACGCCCTCTCACCAATCTCCTAGACGACCTCTATTCTATTAGTGTCTAGTGTTGTCGATCTAAGCAATCAACCCTATCTCGTTTAAGCCAATTTTATGTTAATTCTAATCAATTAATCCAAGCTCACACCCACACTCTTAATCATGCAATCCAATACGATCGTTGTAATCGACACAACCAACAATGCTAGCTAATAGGGTGAATTAATCAATTGAATCATGGAAATCACAACACTAGAAACATAAACACCCAAATCCTAAGCTAATCATGCAATCAATTCATAATTACACTAAACACCCATCAAAACATACACACCCAAGACAATAAGATATTAGCCCATGGTTATAGAAGAGAATCTCATGGCTACAACAACAAATAACATCAAACTCATAACAAAATAACAATAAAATGGAGAAATTAAGAATATACCAAATTGAATTGCAAAATAGAGTAATATCACTTTGATCATGAGAATTTAGCTACAACTCGATGTAATAGACGATGTCTGATGATAATCGAAGCTTGATTCGAATTAAAAACACCTATTCTAGCTAATCTAATGATAAATTCAACTAAAAGTATAAGAAAACCTACTACTATGTGTTTGTGTGTGTGGAATTGCTTGTAAAAGGAGGAAGACCAATTTCAAAACTCAAATTGAGTCTATTTATAGTTGGGGTAGAATTCTTGGAACAATTGCAATTAGGCCCTTGAAATATGGAGAAAATAGGCCAAAATCTCCAAAAATGGGTCCACCCGGTCGGGCGAACGATGGCGCGCGCGAAAATGGCCGAGAACAGGTGGCCAGGCCAGGCGGAAACTTCGTAATTTGATAGCAATTGTTGTTGTGGCCAAAATACGTGTAGGGTGAACTAATAAAAAAAGGTGGGTGCAGATCACTGGCCGGGCGGGTCGGCCCGATCGGGCGGATACTTCGGCCCAAATTCCGTCCTCCGTCTTCATCCCTTCATATCTCGAGCTTCCGACTTAAGATTGACTTGATTCTTTTTTTCATTCCACTCCATTTTTCTAGACAAATCCAATGATGTAATCCTCTCTTCAATCCAGTGAGTGCCAATGATGATTGAACACTCGTTTTTGCGATTTTAATGCCTGATTCACCTAGTATTCCTACAAAACGAGCTCAAACACCTTTCTCAATCAAATCAAGCATATTAGTGTGAAAATGCATGAAAAACCCTCAAAGTTTATCACTAAAACACATGAAATCTTATGCAATTTACAACTGAATCAGGGCGACGTGTTCTCTTCTTCTCGAACGGACGACGACCATGGTGGGGGGCCGCACTGTAGAAATTTCTGCAAGTTTGTGGTGGTGGTGGGGGACCGAGCGGCGGCGACTCCGTCTTCGGCGATGGTGACGGCGGCTGTGAGAAAGATTAGGGTTTGTGAAGATTAGGGGTTTGTGGGAGAGTTTATTTATTTATGGTGGAGTCGAGCAGATCTGTTATTCCTTTTTTTTACTCGAAGTGCAAATTATTTCGTAGTTGATGCAAAGTATTTCATAGTTGATGCAAAATATTTTTATTTGGAGTAGGTCTTGTGAAGACTTAAGTCTATATAAGAACTTGAGTTGACTAAGTCGATTTTTATTTTTATATGATGTTGCACTTTTCAATTACAGTGACTTACATTTTTCAATAATATTTTCAGTGTTGACTTTTCAATTATATAAGAACTTGAGTTGACCAGGTCTTGTGTAAATTCGGTGTTGCACTTTTCAGAAGTCACTTTTCAATAATATTTTCAGTGTTGACTTTTCAATTATATAAGAACTTGAGTTGACCAGGTCTTGTGTAAATTCGGTGTTGCACTTTTCAGTTGTAGTGTCTTACACTTTTCATTAAAACTGTGTTGCACTTTTCAATTATAGTGACTTGCATTTTTCATTAAAATTGTGTTACACTTTTTAGTAATATTGTGTTGCACTTTCCAGTTATAATAACTTACACTTTTCATTAAATATTATGTTGCACTTTTTAATAATATTGTGTTGCATTTTTCAATAATAATGACTTACACTTTTCACTAATATTGTGTTACATTTTTAAGTTATACTCACTTGCACTTTTTAATAAAAATTATGTTACACTTTTCGATTATATACACTTACACTTTTCGGTTATAGTGACTTACACTTTTTAGTAATATTGGATTGTATTTTTCAATTATATATGACTTACACTTTTTATTAATATTGTATTGCACTTTTCAATAAATATTGTGTTACACTTTTTTTAATTACTTCAGATGAGTTAAAATAAATAAATAAATAAATAAATAGAAATCAAACAAAATTTAAAAAAAAAATTTGCGTGGAGTCGAGTTCTTATATAGATTCGACTCCATATGAGACTAAACCTTTTATTCGTAGATTCAAATTTTATTTCTTCTTTATTGAATTTTTCTTCGTATTTTTTACCAATTTAATTTTGTATTTTTGTTATTTTTATTTTTTGGGAGTTTATTTTGAAATTTTATTGATTTGTGAAAGTAGGAATATTAAAATTATTTTCTAAAAGAAAAAGAAAAATTGGAGGAAGATTGAAGAAATAAAAATGAATTGAAATGTTAAAGTTTGAAATTATTTGCTAAAATGAATTTTATACCTATTAGCAACTCCAAAAAAAGATTAGCACTAAAAACTAATGGACACTCCTAGATGATACCTAAGAGTCACTCCTCCTTCTATTTATACAAACTTATAGGCATATTAATATATATTTTTGTGTAAAAATATTTTATATATAGTTTTTTGGTTAACACTTATATACACTCGAGTGCACCATGTGCACTTGAGTTGATCGACCGTTGACCAGTTAATTATATATATATATAATTTTTTTCTTCTGAAAGTGTAAGTCACAATATTAAAAAGTGTAACACAATTTTTAATGAAAAATGTAAGTTATTATAACTAAAAAGTGTAACACAATATTTATTAAAAAGTGTAACTAGGGGTGTAAACGAGTCGAGTAGTGCTGAGCTCGAAATTTAACTCGATTGTTATACTCGAAGCTCGAAACTTGACTCGACTCGATCGAGCCTAAAATTTTTAAGATCGAGCTCGACTCGATATGAAACTCGATAAACTCGAGCTCGACTTGACTCAATAACCTATATAATTTTCAAAATTAATTTTAAAACATATTTTTTTCTAAAATAAACTCGAGCTCGACTCGACTCGATTACTTGTATATAAATATAAATTATATATTAATGGCAAAATAGTAAATATTGTTCAAGCTCGATTAGGCTCGCGAGCCTTTCGAGTCGAGTATTTATGAGCTCGAACTCGATAGCTACTCGAGTAGCTCGAAACTTGACTCGGTTAACTTCGAGTCGATTTTGATCTTTTTCCGAGTCGAGCACGAGTAGCTCGCGAGTAGGCTCGACTCACTTACACCCCTAAGTGCAACACAATATTAATGAAAATAGTAAGTTATTATAACTGAAAAGTGCAACACAATTTTTTACTGAAAAATGTAATACAATATTTTTAAAAAGTGCAAGTTTGTATCACAATTTTTAATGAAAATTGTATTTTATTATAACTGAAAAGTGAAACACAACATTATTAAAAAATGTAAGTCACTATAAATAAAATATTATTGTAAAGTGTAAGACACTACAATTGAAAAATGCAGCATTATATAATTAAAAGATGTAATATAACATTACCAAAAGTGTAAGTCAATATAATTGAAAATATTTTATTGAAAAGTATAATTCACTACAATTAAAATGTGCAAAAAAAAAAAAATCAACGGTGTTGACCATTGAAAAAGTGTAAGTCAATATAATTAAAAATATTTTATTGAAAAGCGTAATTCACTACAATTAAAAAGTGTTAAAAAAAATCAATGGTCAGCGTTGATTGTTGACCGGGTCAACTCAGATGCACGTTGTACATTCGAGTGTACAGCAACCCACTCTAGTTTTTTTAGTATAAGTAATTTAATATAGTATTTCATCTTCACGCGATTGGAGTGGACGGCAATATCCGTTTTGGTTTGAAGATCAAGATCTTAGGCTCGTGATTTGTAACTCTATTTTATGATCTTGTAAACCCTCCATAAAAAAAAAAAATTTAATACAGTATTAATTTAAAAATCCTTCTTAGACCCGTTCCATTGCTATCCTTATAAATGATGGTCCCCTTTCATTTTTTACATCGACCAATAAAATATATTTCCTCCGTCCCACAACTGTTTGCATGCTTACCTTATTTGTCCGTCCCACAATTGTTTACATACCCATAAGGAAACCCTCTCATAAACCCCATTCTCACAATATTCACATATTTATATAAAATGTCATTACTTTTACACTATTTCTAATCACCTTTTTACTTTATTCATATAACTTTACAAAATTACTCCTCAACACTCCACTCATTACACTTTTTTCTTAAAAAATGTATCAATTTTAGGGTGCAAACACTTAGGGCATGTTTATTTTGGAATTTTGAGTGAATTTCAAAATCCTAATGTTTTTTTATGTTTTGTGTTTGTTTTGAGATTTATGTATGGTAAGATTTAACTTTATAGTATAGGATTACTCCCTCCGTCCCACAATAACTTTCACAATTTCCTTTTTAAAACGTCCCACAGTAACTTTCACACCCTTTAAATGAAAAATACTTTATAAACTCCACCCTCACAATATCCTCAATTTTACCCAAATGCCATTACTTTTTCTCCACACATACACAAAAGTCAACTCATTTATTTACTTTATACATAAAGTTTTACAAAATTACCCCTCAAAACTCCACTCATTATTACACTTTCTTAATATGTGTGCCCATCTACCTATGCAAATTAATATGGGACGGAGGGAGTATATGTTTTATAGGTATTTATAGAGTTGACTTTTATAGGGTTATAGGGTGGGATTTTGAAATCCTGAATCAAAATCTCAAACTGTAACGGGGGTGGAATTTCGAAATCCCAAATTCGGATTTCCCATCCCAAAACAAACATGCCCTTATGGAACGGGGGAGTAATTTATTATGTAATTTTTTTTTTTAATTTTATCAATAATCTTCCAAATAAACCTTTATATGTTAGTATGAATATGAGTAATTTGAACATTTTACCCACTTAAAAAAAAAAAAAAAAAAAAAAAAAAACATATGGGAGAAAAAGAATAGGAAGGTCATTTTGGAAGGAAGGAAAGTGTGGGGGAGAGTGAGGTAGGAATAAATCAAACAAACGTATAATAACTGATTTTGTGTCGTAACTTTCCGACCACACATTCAATTTCATACACCAAAAAAAACGGTCTCCCCATTTTTCCCGCGGCTCCATTCATATGTTTTCTCTGTAATCAACACACAAACTCAATTGCTCTGTTTTCTCCCTTGCCAATTTTTTTCTCTCTCGCATTCCGTTCCGTTGATGTTAAATTTGCTATAAGGAGATCTTTCTAAGATGGGTCAGCAGAAGTTGATCTACAGCTTTGTCGCGAGGGGAACCGTCATTTTGGCCGATTACACTGAATTCAGCGGAAATTTCACTACCATTGCTTCTCAATGTCTGCAAAAGCTTTCTGCTTCTAATAACAGATTCACCTACAACTGCGATGATCATACCTTTAATTACCTCGTCGAGAATGGATTCAGTATGCTCTCAATCCTCATTCCTAATTTTTATTTGTTTTCATTTGTTTCTATGTATAATTTGGTTTGATTTATCTGTATTAGGGCCTTGTTTGAGACCTAAGACTGATTAGTTTGAGATTGGGATGATATCTAAACTTTACCGATTTTAAAACATAATCTACCCTTAGGTTGTGTTTGGAGGGAGATTTGATTTGAGGAGCCATTTCAAATGAATGTATTTAAAAATACATGATTTCAAATGACATGGTTTTAGAAAGCATTTAAAATCCTCTCAATTTTAACTAAAAAGTGTGTGGACACAAATCTAAATATTTAAAATTTATTCATAATCTAAACAAGTGGAGTGAATTTGTATTGTAGATTTAAAATCCATAGACCAGATCCTTCCATCCAAATGGAGCCTTAATCTTAACTATCTAGGCCTAGGATTATTGTTTGTCTAAATCTGAATGCCACTTCGCATATTTCAATATAATAAATTTGTTCATAGGAGTGGTTATTTTAACTGAGGTTGTTTTGGATCTAAATGAGTGTATGAAAGAAAAGTAGGAGAGATAATGAGATTAAAAAAAACAGTGACGTGATTGTATAAAAGTAGGGGTGGGTTGCTATTTGGATTAAGATGAATTGAGAGATTGAATTGGAATGACCAATCTCAAACCAAACACGGCCAGCCGCAGGACAAGAAGGCTTAGATATTTATAATAATGATTTCAATGAGGTTGTTTGGGTGATTTGAACTTTCCAGTGATTTTGATGGATTTGTAGTATATCCTTCAATTTAAATGCTACCTTTGATCAATTTCAGTACTGATAGGATGTTTTTGGCATGGTTTTAGTTTAAGGAAATCAACAAAATGCAAATAATATGCAGCTTTGATGATCTTTGTTTTGATATTCTTCTTCATATATGATGTATGTCTCAATTACATGATAATTCTTTTCGTAGCGTATTGTGTTGTGGCTGTTGAATCTGCTGGTAGGCAACTACCACTCGCCTTTCTGGAACGTATCAAGGACGATTTTACCAAGAAATATGGAGGGGGGAAAGCTTCAACTGCAGGGCTAAATGGCCTGAAAAAGGAGTTTGGGTAAGTCCAATTTTTCCTACAGTTTTCTTTTTGGGCATTTCAAACTCCTTTTCGTGTAACAGGCCCAAACTGAAAGAACAAATGCAGTATTGCGTCGATCATCCTGAAGAAATTAACCAACTCGCTAAAGTCAAGGCCCAGGTTTCTGAAGTAAAAGGCGTGATGATGCAAAATATCGAGAAGGTACATATGTTTTGTGTTTTTTCTTGAATGGTATTGTTTTTCTTCTTACTGGTGCTCTTGTTCTTAGAGATATTTCTATGTTTTCACATCAAACAGGTTCTTGACCGTGGAGAAAAGATTGAGCTGCTTGTCGACAAAACTGACAGTCTCCGATCACAGGTTAGTTCAAGAAATCAAATATTTTGATCTGTCATATAAGTCACTGACTTGGTATTATTTGTGTGTTGTGTATGGTATCTGCAGGCGCAGGATTTTAAGAAACAAGGAACGAAGATAAAGAGAAAAATGTGGATTGAGAATATGAAGATCAAACTGGTGGTGTTTGGTATTGTAGTTCTGTTGGGTCTGCTAATCTTTATGTCGATCTGCCCCCGTTTCCAGTGTTGATGAGACGAAATGGTCGTATAATTGAGTGGTTGCTTCCGCCGTTTTGATGGTCCCTTCTTCCATCACCACCATTCTTAGAGATTCCTGTTGCCAGATTCATTGATGGTATACAAGTGAAATAACCGTAGGTAGAAAATTTTGTTATGTTACTTCATAATACTGCAATGCAATGCACTGTTGTAGAAGATGGTGTTTCCTTGTTTTAACCCCATTTTTTCAATCTTCCCTGTTGTGTTGGACTCCTTGTTAATTTGGTGGTGCGATGAAGTATTCAAAATGCATTCGGATTCTTTTTTTGTAAATAATGTTTCACTTTTTTTTATATGTTTTCACTACACAATACATGCACATTGCAGGTGTCATTTAATGTGTGTAAAAATGAAATATTAGCTAGGAGAGAACTAAAAAGAGATTCCATGTCCAAAACAAATTCATCATCTTCTGTATGAAGATTGTTTATCGTATTATTTTGTCAGTCAGTCAGCATGCATGATATTTATTTCATAATTTATTATTAATTTCTATCATCGGTTAGACTAAATCTTTAAATAAGAGAACCAGGCCTTTCTTGGCTAAATAAATACTATCTTTGTTAAGCAATTATTTGCACATTTTCGTTTGATTCGTAACAAGATTATTTGCACCACTTGTATGAGAAAAACACATAAAAAATAAAAAAAATACCGGCACAACATCATTTTATTTTTTAAATTGTCACTAATTTGAGAAAATACATTCTTTTGTCCTTTAATTTTTTTGATTTTGAAATTAGTCATTAATGTTTACAAATTTTAAGATTTTTGTCCTCTAAATTTTTTGACTTTGAAATTAGTCTCTTATATTTACAAATTTTAAGATTTTAGTCATTATTACCTGCAATTGAAGGTAAACATAATTACATGTTTTTTTTTTTTACAATCATAATTACATGATATTTACCTTCGATTCGATTGAAGGTAATAAATGACTAAAATTTTAAAGTTTGTAAACATAAAGGACTAATTTCAAAAGTAAAAGAATTAGAGAACAAAAATCAAATTGACACAACTTAAATGATAAAAAATGTATTTTCCCCACTAATTTTGAAACCACATTCATTAAATCTTCTCTACACCTCATTAAATCATTCAAAATATTCATTTTTTATTTTACTTCACACTTCACTAAATTCATTTTTCATAATATATGTGTTATTGTACACGTGTAAATAATTTAATGACTGAGGGAGTATGTACTAACTTGTATTACTTCATCCCTCCCAAAATGATAATCTTATTTAATATTTTACATATACACACCCACAAAAGAGAACGAGACTATAAGAAAGAAAACAAGATAGTAAAGGGTAAATTGGTCATTACAAAGCAAAATAGGAGAAATTGCCGCCCTTCTTTGCCTTCCCTTCCCGCCAAAACACACACACTCAAACGCAGCCTCTCTCTCTCTCACACACGCGCAGTGTTCTTCGTCTCTTTCTCTCTCTCTCTCTAGCACACTCACTCACGCGCAAACACACAGTAGAGTTACACACAGAATTAGGTGATGGACATTCCTGATTTGGACGAGCTCGAATGGCTGGAATCAAACACACTAGATGATCAGTTCGACGATGATTTCGAGCTTGACCTCGAACCACCCTCGCCGCCTTCATCCCCGCCATCCGATAAGCCTGCAAAGAAACCAACCCTACCTCTCCCGCCCAAGCCCTCACTGCCCCGTCCCCAAATCAACCCTAATTCCAAGAAACGCGCTGCTTCTGATCTCGCTGAATCGATTTCGTTAGACGTCGATGGCAATTATGACCTCGAAGAAATTGGCAAGAGGAGCAGAACTGGAGAAGAGCAAGCCCGGATTGAGAAACGTGCAAAGCCTAAAGCCCCGGTGGAACTGGAGAGTGATGCGACGGTGGCGCCGAAAGTTCTAGGTAATGGAAATGTAGGTTCGGCGACGAATGAAGAAGGGGGCGATAGCGATGAGGAGTGGCTAAGATACTCGCCGCCGCCGCAGGATACTGTGGAGGAGATGGAGATGGAGATGGAGATGGAGGTGTCGGAGGGGGAGGGGGAGACAGGGGAGAAGATATTGTCGAGATTTGCTTCGGAGATAGATGGGGAATGTGTGCCTGTGACAGGGTTGGATGGGGAGAGGGTGTATGCGAAATTATGTAGACTGGAAATGGACGACAGGGAGAGAAACACGAACTTGAATTCTAGAGGAGACCTTAATGGTAAGCCTATCACCTTTAATGTTTTACTTGAATTGTAGTATCTGCAATTTAGTATTTTTGGGATAATGTTTGTTGCTCCTTTGTGATTCTACACCTAGTTTACCTTGAGTTAGTGATTTTAGTCGTGTAGCAAAGCCAAAGACCATTATGAGCTTAGTGCAGTCAAACCATCATCTCCGCCTCCCCAATCTTTCATTCTAAATGCAGTTCTTTAAAGTATTCGACATATACCTCAAATTGGTGGCTGTCCATTATCATTATAAAACTCAATGCTTTATATGTAGGGACTTCTCATTAATTTTCCCATCCTTCGTTGCAAAGGTACCTTTGTGCTTGTTCTGTAAGCGATCGAGATGGTACTGTGTGGTCATAGACATTTTTTCTTTCCCTTCTCAATTGTGAACATGATTTATACAAATAAAACAAACCACATGGGACCATGAGTTCAACATGGTTAGGCCTCTTTCATCCACTTATCATCCCTCTAATGCCTTTGTTATGTGTTTGCATGAGACCTTTAAAATCCAACTCTTGAAAAGAAAATATGAAGCTTGTAAATGCCATCCTTAAAAGTGCGATACTTTACTTGCTGTAAAGTACAAATACATAAACTATTGAATGCTTCTGACATACTGGATGCTGAAAAAGTTATGCTGAGTAAAGGGCCCTATTTTCACATGCAGGACTCCTTCAGGAACCTGTCAGGGCTCTAATGCAAAAGATTGAGGATGAGGAGTTCGCAAAGGTAACTTCTGTCATGCTTTATGAGACTACTAAAATTAGTAATTTTCTTCTCCCTTTCTGTTTATGTAGTTTGTTTTGTCTCTCTCAATAGAATAATGCAGAAGTTTTGTTACATATCTCTTTTGTAATGTTGAGATGCAGATTATATTCCATCATAGTTATTCACCTATATTTTTTTCTTGACCAGAAAGTGAACAGTGAAGTTTTTTATACCATAGGATTTTCCCCCAAAATGTTGATGTATTCTCTACTATGTAGCCATTCTAATTCTCATTCTATGTCTAATGATCTTAATGTATCACTTGTGGAGGATGGCATTTGAAATGCTACGCATTAAGAAACCTTAATGTTTTTTGTATTATTTTATGTTAGTTTTGGCTATGACATGGTCAAGTTCTAACTCAGGCAAAAAAAAAAAAAAAAGGTAAAAAAAGAGAGAGAGAGAATGATCAAGTTCTTATGGCTATAACATTCTTCCTTAGGATCAGAAGATATTCCCTGTTTAGGCCTTTCAGTTCTCATTTTGTCAGCAGGTGTTGTTTCCCACTTGAGTAGGAATGCCATTGAAACGCTATATGTTATGCAGAATGTTTTGATGTCGGTCGTATTGTTTATCGTAAGTTTTCCCACCAATATGATTAAGCTAGGGCCAAAAATAAACTCATTTGGATCCGTTCACTTAAATATGATGGAAGCATGATATTAGTGACATGTGATAAACCCATGTGATGGGGGCTAACATAGTAACATGTGATACTCCGGAACGATGGGACAAGTGGTGCAATTATTGTTGCTTCATTTAATACTTAACCTGTTGCAGGAGAAACCCATTGTATATATACCCATTTCAGATTCCTCTTACAACTCATACAGGGTACAACAATTGTAATCTAGTCTCACATCCACATATTCACTTAAGACCAAGTGTATGTCCTTTTGTTTTATACAACTAAATGAGTATACTCCAGCTCCAATATTGGTCTGAGATGTTTTTTTTTTTCAAAGACCTAAATAATTTGGTCAATCTGTGTGATTATGTTAGATACTGCGGAGAATTATAAGAACTCCAATTTTATATTCATGCATTTAGTACTTTAACGGGCAAGTTGATATCTAAATGACAATGTTTTATTAAATCTTCATATGTGAAACTCTGGACCATTAGACTTTGACTTTTCAGGAAAAAAATATGTGTTTTATGTTGGCTATGCATATAAAAACGACCCTCACATTTTCTCATGCTTGTATGTGAAGGCTATGCAAGCAAGTGTTGAAGGCGATCTGACTGAGGTAGTTCCATCAAAAGCTCCAGTTAGTAATGAACAACTTTGGGTGGACAAGTATGCTCCAAGTTCATTTACGGAGCTTCTCAGTGATGAAAAAACAAACCGTGAGGTTGTTTACCCCCTTTCTATCATTCTATGTTTCCAGTGACTACTTGTTTTTGATAAATTTCTCAGAGAAACTACAATAATTGTATTACTTCAAGATTTCCCTGTCACTTTTCTGACCATTGTCGTCTATATTCTGCAGGTTCTCCTTTGGTTGAAACAGTGGGACTCCTGTGTTTATGGGTCTGACATAAAAAGTACATCAGAAGATGTTTTGTCTGCTTTGAGACGACATTTGTCAGGTCCTCAGCATTCTAAAAAATCAACCAAGAGTTATTCTGTAAACAACAGAGAAACCAGATTTAACAGAGATAAACCAAGGGCTCATGATGAGTTGGATACGGAACATAATATCTCCCAAGGCATTAAGGAAATATGGGATAAGGGGCAAAAAAGTTCTGGTCCTCCGGAACAGAAGGTTACTTCATTATTCATATCGTATATCATAATTTTACATTATGTGACCTTTAACAATAGCTTCTTTTAATTGTAAAGCTCAACTGTTGCATTTTAATTTTTCGCTTCCATCTTTCATGGATGCCCATTTAATTATAAACTTGACCTTTGATGTTTTAATTCCAGATTGTAATTTTTTGTAAAATCTGGTCAATAAGGTCATGCTTTAGTTACTGCATTTTTTTTACTAGCTTTTAAATAGCTTTGTTGTCAATGAATGGAAATATTTGAAAATTGTCACGTAAATCACACCCCTATATCTGATTGTGCAATGATAATAGAAAGATTGTCTGACTCCTCGAGGATGACAGCTCAAGTAAAAGTGGATACAAGGGAATTCGGATGACGAGGTGTTTTCTGAAAATGCATGCAATAGCCATCAAGCTGGAACAATGTGCCTGTTAACACATACCAATCTGGCCATTGTGATTTCTAAATCTTGCAAGACATTTTGTGCTGAAGTTCTTGTAGGGTTTGTTTTGACAGCAATTTATTGGAGACTGAAACTATTTCTATTGCTTTTGTGATCCCGAAATTGGACCTGTCTGAAGGTTCCAACTTGGCTTACTTAATGACTAATTGCAGTTGGAAAACTAACAGCAGGCAGGAAGTCATGAGGCATGGGGTCTCTTGAAATACAAGCTAGTATGATCATATATGCTCATTTAGATACAGAGACACACTATGGCTAAAAGTACCTCTTTATTTAAGAAGTATGAAGTAAATCCTTAATTTAGTGACTTTTCCTCCATTATGTTATGTTGCTTCCCTGTAGTTCAACTAATCTTAACAATAACCTTTTTTTATTGAAATTCATGAGGAATTACATTTCTGTAATAAATCATGTTAGTAGTATGACATTTTTGTTTCACTGCTCTTTATTATGCTTATTTGTTTCAATTTGTGGTTCTATACACATAACTATTTTGTACTTTCTCCTACATTGACTTATAATATTTTCTTTTATAGATTATGAAAACTAGGGAAATTTTGCCTTTACTTTGCAAATGAACTGCTCTAGATTTAGTATTACTTGCAACTTGGGGATGATTATATCAGTTTGCTTCTAAGCACGTCTAACTATTTATCCTACATTGGTCGTCTGATTTAAATTTCCTTGTGTGTTTCTTCTTCAATGATATGAATGCTAACGCCATATTGATTGATGACTGTCACAGATACTGTTGCTTTGTGGTTCCCCTGGGCTTGGGAAGACAACGCTTGCACATGTAGCTGCCAGTCATTGTGGGTACCGTGTTGTTGAGGTCCAATAAATTTCATGAGCTCAATTAATTTCTAGCAGCTACTTAACTGTAAAAGCAAGTAGATTCAAAAATCTTTCAGCAAACAAACCATTGCCACTGATTAGCTATTATTCATGTGACAGATTAATGCAAGTGATGACCGGTCAGCATCAACCCTTGAAGCTAAAATCCTTGATGTGGTTCAGATGAATTCTGTGATTGCTGATTCAAAGCCAAAGTGCTTGGTTGGTTTCAGTGTGATTGTTATTATCAATAGAACCTTTTCATTTCCATTTTTAATTTTGCTAATCTGGAACAAAATTTGAATTTTTTAAGGTTATTGATGAAATAGATGGGGCCCTTGGAGATGGAAAGGGTGCTGTGGAGATCATTCTTCAATTGGTAAGTTATGTGATCATCAGAAATTACTCAATGCTTGTATATTTCACTGTGACTGCATCAATTAATGAAAGAAATCTTCTACGCATAAATGACTTTTATTTTTCGACAGGCTGATAACTTCATGAGTAATAGTTACACCTGTAATGCTGTGCACTATTATGCATGCAGATGTTTGATTGAGGATAATGATGCTGAATACCTCCATCATTATGATGTTCAATTTGCAATCGCTATAGTTCTATGTCAGTGTGCCTGATTTGTTCCATTTCCTATTTCACAATATTAGCTAGAGGAGTAACTCTAAACTCCCCCAAAGTACAAACCACATGGCCATATAGTTACAGAATTATAGTACTCCCTCCGTCCAATTTTAGAATTCCCATTTGGATTGGACACGAGTTTTAAGAAAAAAAAATTGTTTATGTAAAAAGTGAAAGATGTGGTAGAGATAAAGTAGAAATAAAGTAGTGAGTAGGAGTAATATTTCCTTTTTGGGAAATGAGAATTATAAAATTGGACAGACAAAAAAAGGAAAGTGGGAATTATAAAATTGGACAGAGGGAGTATATAAGTTTGTGTTTATATATTGGTTAAGAAGTAAAATCCTCTAATAGTAAATAAGTTTGTGATGACAATGAACAGATGCAAAACTTATTTGTAAGTCAGAGTGATGTCAACTATCAAGTACTTAAATTGAATTTTATATTTTGTTAGAATTTTTTTTTCTTATCCTGCTGCAAATGGTTCATCTCATTTAGAATTACATAGTTAAAATTGTTCTCATAGTCTATCAACGGTTTCTGCTGTTTAGTCTCTCCAAAGGTTGGAGATCTACAGTGTGAGAATAGTTAAAATTGTTCTCATAGTCTATCAACGGTTTCTGCTGTTTAGTCTCTCCAAAGGTTGGAGATCTACAATGTGAACCATTCTCCCTATAAAACATTATATCAATGGCCATATGATGCAGTTATCGGCTGAAAAAAAGAATGATACTGGAAAGGAAAACACAGCTCAAGAGGCAAATTCTGGTCGGAAATTTTCAAAAAAGAAGCAAAGAAGTTCACTTTTGCTGAGGCCTGTAAGTATGACTTTATCATATACTCCGTCATTTTTCATATAAAAGTATAACAGTGAGTTCACTGTTTTGATATGCAGGTGATATGCATCTGTAACGACCTATATGCGCCAGCTTTAAGGCCTCTGCGTCAGGTGGCCAAGTAAGTTATTGATACTAGATGTTGTTTCTCTTTGATGAATTATATGCAATAAGTCTATATCCTATTTGATTAGAGGTTTTACAATGTGGTTTAGTTTAGGGTACATGAACTATTAATGTCATATTTTCTGTAATACTAAACCCTATTAATTTTTCCTTTCATTGCAGGGTTCACATTTTTGTCCAACCGACTGTGAGTCGCGTCGTAAATAGGTATTAAAATTGTTTTTTTCTTACTTGAATGAATCAGTTGATCTTTCTCACTGAATTTTTTTTGCTGGCTTCATTTGGAAAATGTTATTTGTTGACTAATGCATATGTCATTGGGATACAAATCTTCATATACTTATTTGCATAAGGTTAATTTTGCCCTTCTCTGATATCAAATTTTTTTTTGTAAAATAAATGGTATTTACATGCTACATATCGTATATATACCTCTCTTGTTGTGGTTGATTGCCAAATGCGCCTCTGCGTGGAAGTGTATTTACAGTTACAAGATGTACAGTGGCTGTAGTATATAAATTACCTAACTTAATTATATGATAAAGGTTTAGGAGTTTGATATCTGTTGTCAAAGTGTATTTATACTAAAGTTCATGCTACCACATAGTTTAATGCCTTCTGCTTCTGCAGTCAGTTGTTTCACAATGTTTGAAAACTACTATTTGCTCACCGTTCTACACTTGTTAGATTAACACATCTTTCATCCCCTTTTATGTGATTATATTATGTTCTGCCTACTTTAGCTATTATATGAAAGCTCCTTCTATTACTACTACTTTCTAAGAGAGTGTTTGCAAACCCAACTAAAAAGTAAGAATCATTTCTTTTTCCAATAGCTATTCCTCGCAGCTTTTCAGAAAAATAAATATTGATTCTCACCGATTTCATTTATTACAAACACCTCCTAAGCTAACTGCTTAACTTTAAAATGGTAGGATGAAATATATATGTAATAAGGAAGGAGTGAAGGTCAGTTCCATTGCACTTTCGGCCCTTGCCGAATATACTGGTAAGTAAATACTCCCTTATCCATTTTTATGTATGTCTCACGAGTATAACATATTGCTTATAAAATGAAATCCAGGGTAGTTTTGTAGGTGCTTTCCATAGAAATTTATGTTTTCATGTGTCGAATATTTGCTAGAGATTTTATTTTGTACTAGCATTTTTGGTTTCTGTTTAAGAATATACTGACCATACTAGTGTTTTATAACCTAGATTGAGTTATCTTATTCTTTAAATGCAATATCCTAGAAAATAAAATAAGCAATAAAAGCTTTTGGCTTTCTTCTTTAACTTTCTAAGATTGTTGAATTGTTTTTGTTGAGTGAAACAATAAATTTTTTATCTGGTAGTTCCTGTGTTTCAATCTATTAATTATGAAGTGTGATGTGTCTAGATGATGTTAATCTCATATAGATCTAAATTTCAACCAGTTACCTTATTCAAGTAGATATGTTTTGTCTCTTCTTTCCTCAGAATGCGACATCCGGTCAAGCTTAAACACTCTTCAGTTCCTCAACAAGAGGAAGGAAAACCTCAACATGGTATGGTTTTTCATCAACTTTTTGATTATTTAATGGTCAAATCTCTGGGTGAGATGGATCATCATCCACTAAACCAAAATGTTAAACCATGTTTAAAGAAAGGTAAAATACTCATGCTCTTGCCAATAGATAGATATACTACTTCCGTCCCTCTCTAAGGTTTACACTTTCCTTTTTGTTCCGTCCCAACCTAAATTTACATTTCCTTATTTGGCAAAATCCACTCTCTCTCTACATTCTCTCATTCCTATCTCTCTACCTTTTCTTTTTCCTACTTCTCTGTACCTTTTCATCTTCCTATCTCTCTCTACCTTAACTACCCACTGCACATTTAATACTATATTTCTTAATCTTTGTGCCAAAAGTTTATGTAAACCTTTGAAGGGGACGGAGGTAGTATTATATTAAATGATTTGATATGATGTCATCTCAAAAAAAATAGTTTTCCAATTTTACTGAGACAATTTTTTCTTCTTTAAGCTGGAGATAAGTTCTCAAGTACTTGGTCAGAAGGATGCATCTAAAAGTGCTTTTGATATATGGAAAGAGGTGAGTTATCAGAGTTTCCAAATTACTTCTCATGGTCTTAGCTTACTTATCAATTTTCTTCCTTATTATCCTGTTTTCTTCATTTGTATAAAGATCTTCCAAAAGAACAAGGGGAAACGTGCCAGAAAATCTAACAAATCTTGCAGCAGCACGTCCAAAGACTTCGAATTTCTGTACTCTATGATATCTAACCGGTAATTATATAATTGTTCTCTATCTTCAATTATATAAGTCGAAGATTATATAATTTATTTTCTTTTATCATCCCAGTGGCGACTATGACTTAATATTGGATGGGATTCATGAAAATATGTTGCAGCTCCACTATGTTGATCCTATGATGCAAAAAACAGTGAGTCTTGCTATTCTTCATATATTTATTTCGAACCCCTTTCACACTTGGTTCCACCACACTACTTGAGGCAGTTTTTTTCTGGCTTGTCCAGATAAATTGGTGCATGGCCAAGTTAATCATCATTGTTTTTCTTGAATCAATTTTACAGGTGCAATGTCTGGATAATCTGGGTGTTTCTGATATAACTAATAGACATATCATGCGCACACAACAAATGTCTCTTCTAGGTAATTTGGCTCTAGCCATCTGCAGCTGTTACATTCCCTTCCTGTTATGTGAATCTGGTTTTAAGTTTGCCTTTTAATTTCCTTCCACAGTTTACCAACCTCCAATTGCGATAATTATACATGGTCTGATAGCTCAACTTGAGAGAAAAGATATTGAATGGCCAAAATCATTCTACAGGTATCCAGATTTCAAAGTCTTAAGTTCTTGTTCTGCTCTGTGTAGCTTTGCATAATATTCAATTATTATTCGACAGGCAACGAACTATGTTGGCAGAAAGGATGGACACATTTCATACATGGCATAACAGAGTTTTACCACACATTTCAAGGCATTTGTCAACAAAATCCTTTGTAGAAGATTCAATATCTCCAATGTTACATATTCTCTCACCACCAACCTTGAGACCGGTAATTTATGTGGGAAAACATTTATATTCCTTTGTGTAAGAAATAAAGAACCTGATCCATCAAAACATTAACTTGTCTACACTTGGCTCCAACAGTATGACGTTTGCACAATTCAACTGCAAATCTTTCTGTTTTGTATCATTTATTCGCAATATCCTGTTTATCTATCTTTTGTGTCAAGTCGTGTATCATTTACAGATGCATTCTCCATTTGCAGGTTGCGTTTCATTTGCTTTCAGACAAAGAAAAGAGTGATTTGGGGCAGTTAGTAAACACTTTTGTCTCCTATGCTATAACATACAAGAACATCAAATCTGATCGACCTAGTTTTTCAAGACATGAAGACACTTTAGAAGCAACCACAATTTCACTTGATCCACCCCTTAACGATTTCATACGTTTCAAAGTTAGTATGTTGATCATAGAAATAGAGCTTTCAATAATCAATATAGTATGATGAAACACACTGTGTATTATTCCTCTGAATGTACCACCTTTTATTTATCTAGTTTGTGTATTTTTGTGCAGGATTACAACTCATGTCATACTGATCTTGCCTTAACAGTGAAGCAGTTCTTGGTTCATGAGGTAAGTCATAAATGCTTTAGATTGACTAATGTATTGTTGGTGCCGAGTAAATTCCACCAGGTTTTTTGTTGTGTTATTTTTCTTAATAAAAATTAGGAATTATAAAAACCAAATAAGCTATTCATGTATTAGAGCATGTAGTCGTATTAATTCATATTCTCAAGTCTATTCAGGAGTTTCAGTAGTAAAGCCATAAGATAGGTGTTTTCTAATTAATCACAAGTTGGTGCTCCCTGAAAGGTAATGTTTTCGATTAGATATGTATGCTTAAAAGAGGCCATGCTTTTCTCACTTGTTTGATACTGGATTCATGAAATTAGTTTCAAAATTGGAGAGAATGTGATAGGAAAAAAAAAACAATTATTTGTAGGATTTATAGGTATTTGTAGGGATGGATGTGTTGAAATATTTAAAACCAATTTCTAAAATACCATAAGAGAACCTGATTTAAATTTTGAAATCCAAAATCCAATTTTCAAAATCCCAAATCAAACATACCCTTAGTTAATATTGTAATTTAGATTATTTTAATGAAGAAGATTCTTTTTATAATGACTTGCAGGTGGAAAAACAAAAGATTCTGCAAGGTAGTCTCTCCAAATCTACCAATCTGCACATGAAAGAAAATCAAGTCTTGGCAAAGAATAACAGTTCAAGTGGACTACCATCCAAATCTAGTTTTACAAATGGATCGGGTCAAAAGAACGTGGTCCGGGAAAAACTCACTGCTCAGAAATCTGGGCTTTCTCTCTCTTCCAATTCGCCTGTTGCAGCTGGTGCTTCTGCTAAGGCTATTGAAGTAAAATCAGTTCAAAAGAAGACAAAAAGGCCTTCTGGCAACCTAACAAGTTTTTTTGACAGGTATGTTTTCAGTTCTTTGTGTAATAGATAAATTAATTGCAAAAGAAACTGGTTCATGAGGTAGGCTAGCAGAATCATATCATTAAACGTAATGTGGATAACCAAAGTGAAGTCAAGCAGTAGCATTTCCAGTAATAAACGAAAGAAAGCAGATCCTTTCATTTTAATCCTTCATTAGTTTCTTGCATAACATCACCCATAAGTTGATCACAACCCTCTTGCAGATTTTGATTCAAAATTTTTGTGTTTTCTTTGTGCAATGTAGCATCGCCTTCACTAAAGTGCATTATCATCTCGGCCATTCTTTTGTTTTCTATGATCAGATATATGGAAATTCCATACCTTGTTATTTCTTTCCTTCTTGTTTTGTTAACAATATTCTTCAATCTTGTCATGTTTACTTACAGTAGGTTTTAAACAACTGTATTTGATTGATGTCTTAACTAGGATTCGAAAGGTCGGTAGTGAAGGTTCTGAAACTACAGAAAAAGTTGTGCAAAAGCCTGTGATATTAAAGAGAGATTCACACCCTCTGTTATTCAAATATAATGAGGTAAGATATAATGGCAATTTAATTAAGCAGAAGATGGGGGGTTTTATATACCTTTGTTTGCTGTACTGTACCATCATCTAGATTTCATACCCATTTGTAATGAAATATCAGTCTCTTATTTTTATCAACAATGTGAAGAAATTTTAATTTTGTGCAGGGGTTTACAAATGCAGTAAAGAGACCAGTACGAATGCGTGAATTCCTTTCGTGATCTACGCCAAACTTATATTGTATAGTTAATTTTTTCCCTAGGATAGTGTAAAGTTTGCCTATATGAAATAATATTTACAAATGTAGCTTATTATAGTTTTACTCTTGTGTTTTTTGAACTCACGAGTTTGATAATGTTGTACTACTCTGTTAGAATTTTTTCTGAATTTACTGTTTATGGAATCATCTGGTATTTTACTTACTTTTAATTGCTCAGTCCTCATCTTGCTGCTTCATGTATTTAATTGCTCATGAGTTCGACTTTCTTTACAAAGTCTAACCCTCTTTGTAATTATTTGTAAATGTCTTCACCGACTTCCTTGTTTCTTTCGGGCTTGCTCATTACAACTCTTTAATAATTTATTATCCTTTCAAAAATGAAAAAAAAAAAGAAATAGCAAAATAATTATCATGAGTAGTGTTTGCTTGTTTCACGAACCCATCTCACTCCACCCCCTTTGTCAATCCAATTCCTATGCATCACAAGTTAGATTCATATTTTCTAGTCCAAATCAATCAAGAGTTGTCAAAATTAAGAAAAAAGATACGCACACATTCTGACTTTCGCTATCTTTGGTACAAATGGAATCATGAACTAACTTTTTTAACAAATAAACCCTCTATTTTTTTATTTTTTAAATAGAGCAAATATGCCCTCCAACTGACAAGATGAGAAATTGAGGGCATGTTTGTTCTAATTTATTAGTTGGACATATTTGTTCAATAAATAGTTCAAGATTCAATTTGTACTTGAGACAATAGTTGAAGGTCTAATTTGTACATTAAAAAAAAAAAAAAAGGTCCTAAGTGCAGATTTGCACAGTGCAAATTATTTAAAAACAATTAGTGGGTCAACTCCTTTTTCTTTCTTTTTTTTATCGAACAAGGAACAAATATAATACTCCCTCCGTTCAATTTCATTATTCCCACTTTCTTTTTTTGATTGTCCAATTTTATTATGCTCATTCCCTTTTTGGAAATAATATTATTTACATTACTTTATCTCCACCCTCCAATCATCACTTATTTACTCAAATTGCCACTAACTTTATTTATAAACAATCACTTTACCTATAAATGGACCCCACAACATCCCATCATACCCTCAACTTATCTACTTTATACATAAACTAATCAATATTTATTAAAACTCGTGCCCGGAGAAGTGGGCATAATAAAATTGGACGAAGCGAGTAATGATATTTTATAACAACTATTCTTGTGTTTTGGTGATTGGGGCTTTTGTTTACGATTTGGGGTTCAAGTATTTGTCTTAAACAGTATTTTACTTGTTGATATCACATCCTACATGTAATGTTGTATTGTTGTTTTTAATAACAATCTTTGAATATTGTTTAACATAAAAAAATAATATACTTTGAAGATAAATGTAACATCATAACATTTTTTATGAAATAGTATTACGTCATTATATTTGACAATATTATACAATTATATGTGACAAATTACATTTAAAAGCACACTCAATCATGTATTTCATATTTTTTCTTTTCATCTTTTTTACCACCAAAATTTGTCACGGGAGAATCATATAGCAAATCTCACTAACCTCCATCCACTCTATTCACATCCCACCTTTGTGCAATCATATAACATGCAAGCTAAAGAAATCAAATATGTGAACCGATTATCAATCAAATATGCACAAATTAATTGTTAAAAATTAATATACAAGAATTAATTCCCCAGCTCTCTACAAGTTCGGACTTTTAGATAAGACAAAATTCTTTCATGGTATCAGAGCAAACCAGGCAAACAACCTAGGTTCGATTCCTGTTGAAAGCACTCCATCCATTTAAATTGTCCACTCGATGGGCCTCCTCCCTAAAAAGGGTAAGAGGTGTTAATCCGGCCCACGAGTGAGGGGGAGTGTTAGGAATTAATATACAAGAATTAATTCCACACCTCTCTACAAGTTCGGACTTTTAGATGAGACGTCATGTGAGCAGAGGCCCAGGAGTCAATGTACCAGTCGGAAGTGGGGGGCGGAGTGAGCGAGTCATGTGAGCAGAGGCCCCGGAGTCAATGTACCAGTCGGAAGTGGGGGGCGGAGTGAGTGAGCAAGCAGAGTGAAAGGCTTGCGCAAGGTGAGCAGCAGACTGGTCGGCAGGGCGAGCAAATGAGTGATTAAGAGCCGACGAGGGTGGATCGTGTTGGCGAGCATAACGACCCGGACACTTGTCAGCGTAGTGCTCGCCCCTGTAAATTTGACAACGAGGAATATAGGGTCTGCGATCTCCACGACCACCACCATGGCGACCACCCCTGGAGGAAGAAGAACCACGATGAGAGAACTGGCCGCGAGGCTGCGACGATTGACGAGGACGATCATGGGCGACAAAGGCAGCAGGTGGTGCCACGGGCTCAGGAGGCTTGTTCATGATCTCAAAGGCGATCGCCTGATGAAGGAGATCACGGAATTTGGGAACCGAAGGAAGAGCTATACGGGTGTCGGAGAATCCGCCAAAGTAAGGGCCCAAACCTCGAAGAAACCAGTGACACTTGTCCGAGTCATCGACGGGCTTGCCGATAGCGGAGAGTTAGTCACAAATAAGCTTAAATTTGCGACCATATTCGGCAACAGACATGTTATTGCGCTTGAGGAAGAGAAGCTCCTCACGCAATTGAGTCGTGCGAGATTGTGAGGAGTGGCTGAAGGCAGCTTCTAGAGCAACCCAAGCATTGCGCGCGGTATGACAGTCAATAACTTCGGAGAGGGACTCCTCAGTGAGGGAGGAGAGAAGGAGACCAAGGACCTTCTGATCTTTGGCACGCCAAGTAGTGTACGCCGGATTTGTGGCGTTGTTCGTGGTGGCAGGAGGGGCGACAGTGGTGCCATCAACAAAGTCGAGAAGATCGGCACAAAAGAGCATTGGGAGAACTTGCTTCTTCCATAGAAGAAAATTTGCAGAGGTCAGTTTGATTGTGACCATGTGAATGAGGACATTCATGGAGATTGAAGAATATGTCATCGTAAAGATCGAGGGGGACCGGCTCGACTGAGAGAAGAACGAGGGGGACTAGCTCGTTGGAGGGGGAAGAGATGTGCCGTGAGGGCGGTGGGGAATGTTAGGAATTAATATACAAGAATTAATTCCCCACCTCTCTACAAGTTCGAACTTTTAGATGAGACGGAATTCTTTATTAATGCACAAACCAAAAACCCAAACAATTCAGAGTTATTAGGAACCCCAACTCGCAGAATTTTAATTATGCATCCAAACTCGACAAACACAATCACACAATAATTGAATCAATTCGAAAAATCGTTATAATAAATTAAATTGAATTAAAATCCACATGTCGGTGAAATGAGAGACAATTGATTACAATTTACAAATAATATGGATGGAGGAGGGATGAATCAGAACGTGAGGGATGATCTGAATATTTTCACGAATCCTATAATTAGGTAAATTTACACTAAAGTTTTAACTTAAAAAAAAAAAAAAACATTTGCATGTTGTTTTTTTAACTCGGCTAAAATGATATGTGCATACTATTTTTCTCTTGCATGCTATTTTTGCTCTAAGCAGTGGCGGAGGGAGAGGGGTACCTTGGGGTACAACTGTACCCCCAAAATTGAAAAATTTTAAATTAAAAAAAAGTTAGAGTTTATATATATTATTAAATTGTTACATATACATTTAATTAATTGAGATAAAATTGTTAATGAGTTGTTGGTTCGATTGTGAATTTATTTATAGTAATATTCATAATAGTTGTAATTTTATTACTAACTATAATTCAATTAAATTTTTTTGAATGATACACCTAGTTTCTTTTTTAAAAAGGTCCAATCGATGTATAAAAGAGTATAAACAGTGAAAAAATGTGGATGATCCATATCTAATCATTGTTTAATTACTTTTATTAAAAATGATGTGTTTCTACAAATTTTCAATGACGATGCCACATATCGCATCCAAAAAAATGACAACTTTACGAACTCAATTGTATTTATAACTAGTGTAAAACCCGCGTAATACGCGGGGTTGAAATAAGTATATCTTATTAATTTTTAATAATTATAATTAGGTAAAGTCTAGTATGCACTCGAGTGTACGGCGTACACTCGAGTGCCATGTCATTCTTTTTTTTTTTAATTTTTTTTCGCTAACTTTTTTTTCTTTATTTCAGCTATTTTTCCTTTTTATGTTTTTTTCCGCTAGTTGCCATCTAAGCCAGCCCAATAAACTATTAATTCAAAACTTAATTTTTTATTTTTTCTTTAATTAATTTTTTTTACTACCTCAATCTTAAAAATTCTAACCCCCACCATTTATACTACTAACATACTTATTAAAATATTGAGTTTATTTTATATGTATAACTAAAAAGTGCAATACAATATTAATAAAAAAGGTAAATCAATATTACTAAAAAGTGCAACACAATGTTACTAAAAAATGTAAATCAATATAACTAAAAAGTGCAACATAATATTACTAAAAAGTGTAAGTCAATATAACTGAAAAGTGCAACAAAATATTATAAAAAAGTGCAAGTCCGTATAATTGAAAAGTGAAACACTATATTACTAAAAAGTGTAAATCAATATTACTAAAAAATGCAACACAATATTACTAAAAAGTGTAAATCTGTCTTTATAAAAAAACAAGTATGGGCTTACCAATAGGTCATGGCCAATTCATTTAACATTTTCATCTTACAAAGAGATTAATTCAAAATTTTGGACTCGAGTGCACCATGCACTCGAGTCCACACTAGACTTACCCTTATAATTATAATAATTTTTAACATTTAATTGTATATTATAATGCGAGATTTGTAAATATATGATTTTTTTTTTTTTTTAAGTTGGAGAAGAGAGAGAAATAAGAGAAAGTCATTTAAAAAATAAAATAAAATTATATAATTAAAGAAATTTCGCAAAATTTTATTAGAGTATTTTTTTTTAATTCAATTTTCTTTTTTCAATTTTTTTATTTAAAATTATTTAAACTATTTTATTCACTTTATTTATATTTTATTCCAATTAGTTACTCAAATTTTTAAAGGGTTTCAGAGTTCAAACTCCATGGAACGTTGGATTGTTGTTTGTTGGTTCACAATTGTTTCCTTGGCTGTGTTGATTCAGGCCACAATTTTGGCGATGGTTGAGGTTTCGTTTCAACATGTGTTCGAGTTTCGATCGTTGATTTGTTCGCGGAATTTCGCTAGCAGTTTTTTGAGTCTTCTAGCTCTGTTTCGGTGAATAGATTTTGGTTCTCGTCGTGATTTTTGCACTTTTTCCTCTCCTCGCTTGAGAGTTCACTTCCCTCTCCTCGCTTGAGAGTTCGCTTCCCTCTCCTCGTTTGAGAGTTAGTTTTAGCCATGGAAGATCAACTGATTATTGATCGGGACGATCATATGTAGTTTGATTTACTTGTATTTTTGTTTACTTTAGACTTTACTTTGTTGTACATGGAAGTGTATCTTTCCTTGACATACTTTTTGGTATGTTTTCTTTTTCTTTCTCTTTTATACAACACACCTTTTATTGTCAATAATGAATTAAGAGCTTATTGATACACATCATTGAAATTATGTAGTCAAAACGGTAAAAAAAATCAATGTAATTGAAAATTGCTCAATGTGTCAATGCTACTGCATATAATATAATTAAAAACATAATTCTATAAAAAAACATAATCCAACTTTCTTTTATATCGAGTAGTAACTTCTACACACTCGATATCTTCGTTGTCATTTATTGACGAAGAAGTCTTACTCTGAAATAAAGTATAATTAAAAAAATTAATTCAATTTTTTATAAAATAGATATATTAAAAGAACTAAAATAAAAAACTTGGTAAAAAATATTACTGTATTACCTTTCCTTCCGAAATAAGAGATATCTTTGAAGAACCATTCTTGGATTCAATTTTTTTAATTAGTTCTTCATCTGAAGATGACTTTACAACGGTGTATACCGTGTAGTTATTTCTCAAGTTGAATAATGAAATATGGATTCGAAAAATGAATTTCTTGCCCAACAACATTTCAAGTTCTGGTGGCATTTTGTCATCTAGATCTTTATTAAATTTGAAATAAGTATGTTGTTAAAATTATACTAAAAAAGTACATTAAAATTCTAAAAAAAATAGATCAATTAAATTTTCCATAAATGTTATTATAGTTATAAAATACCTCCTCCATCTGAGTAAGAATGTCGGTTGTTGTTTTACCAACCAACGTAAAATTAGTTCAAAAACCCTGAATTCTCATTCATTCTACACTTTTCTTTTAATCTCATCCATTCATTTTAAAACTTAATCTTGACCCTACATCCTTAATCTTATTTCCTATATAAATCCCTCATCTCTTCTCAAAATCCCTAATTTCTCATTCATTCTCAATTTTATTTTTTATCTCATCCATTGATTATAATCAATTTATTCAAAATCCCTAATTTCTCATTCATTCTCAATTTTATTTTTTATCTCATCCATTCATTATAATCAATTTATTGAATATTTTGGATTTTGAAAATTTGAAGATTGTCTACTCAATAGAAATCGAACAATTTGTCTACTCAATGATATGATATACTCAATGATTGTGAAGATTGTGACTTTGAAGATTGTGAAGATTGTGACTTTGAAGATTGTGAGATTGTGAAGAAATTTTGAAGATTGAAGATTTTTGTACTTTGAAGGATGTGAAGAGATTTTGAAGATTGAAGATTTTTGTAATTTATGTATATTTCTTCTTGCATTTGAAGATTTTTGTAATTTATGTATACATGGTTTTGGTTAATTTTATTGAAGGTTTTTGTAAGACTGTCTCTCATCTTCTCAATAGAAATTAAAATCTTATACATTATAAAAATAATTTTTATAAATAAGCATGTGATATTTATTGATTAAGTATATTAATCACTACTTAGAAAATTAAGTGTCAAAAATATTTTTGAATGTAATAGCATATTTTAGTTATGTAATAACATAATTTTGACCTTTTAATAAAAGTATAAGACAATATATAAAAACGAAAAAAAGTGCTTCAATTAAATTTGACCCACATTTATTGACTCATTGAAATTTTGTTCTAAGTTTACCTTAATTAATTATATTTTATAAATCTAATATTTTATTATAAAATTTTCAATTTCAAGATTAAATGATACAGAGTAGTTTTTTTTTTATTAATTAAATTACTAGTATTATTAATATTAGGCACCCCTTATTAATATTAGGCACAGGGGTGTGGGGTCACGTGCCGAGTGAATGCAGCTCAAATTCCGCGGCCATTCTTTTATATGCATTTCATTTAAATTTCACCTACATTTGCACTAAACTTAGGAGTGCTGCATAATTACTACAGTCTATCTGCAACACTCCAAATTTTCAAGATAACCCGAAAAAAAACTCTCATGGCGAACAATGACGATTTTGAGTTATCGGAGGAGATCTTGTCTAGCATTCCGACAGATCCCTTTGATATGCTAGAAGCTGCTCGCCAAATAACGGAAATGGCAACAACAAAGCTCCGTGAAAGGAGCGTCTCGCAGCAGCAACAGTTTGAGGTATGTATACTTCACTTTATTTTGTAATTGTATTTCTTATATATGTTTATTGTTACAAGTATTAATTCTTATACTATATTTTACATGACCTCAGGAGGAGGACGAATGTCCATACAAAAACATGTTGCATTGCATCATCTCTCCCTAAGAATGCAACTTCCGTCTCATGACTACTTGACAATCTCATATGGTTCGGGTGGCGTGCTTCCACCTTTCCAGTCCACGGTAACGGTAGGAACTGGTCGTTTCACCGGATTCTATCGCCAGAAAAAGAAATTAGCTGAGTGTAGTGCTGCAAAAGTTGCCTACCTTCACCTTACTCGGTAAGAAAAATCATATTCATTTATTTTTATGATTAAATATTAGTATTAATTAGTACTTAACAACTTATTGATTTGTCAAATTGAAGTGGAAGCGGGGGTAGCGGTGGAAGCAGGGGAAGATGAAGAAGAGAAATTCATGGTAGATGTTTATTTTGTTTACTGTTCTAAAGGCTGGATTATGTCATTGTAAGAACCCTAATGTCTCGTGGTTAGAATTGGACTAAATTTGTTGTTGTTAAGTTTTCTGATATGAAGATTGATTGTGTTCATTTGCTTAATCTTGAAGTAATTTTATTAAGATATTATTAACAACCACTTAAATTGAATTTATAAAAATAAAAAGATATAAAGATTAAATTTATGACAATTAAGATGAATTTGTTGAATTGTTAATAGATTCCTAAAATTTCTTGATTGTTAATAGATATTATTAAGATAGATTTATTTAAATATTATTAAGATAGATTTGGTTGAAATTATAAAATATTATTGTTTGTTGGAGTAATTTTAGGGAAAAAAAATCAAATCTTATTGTTGGAGTAATTTTAGGAATATAAGATTAAATTTATTAATTGAAATTAGTTGAAGTAATTTTATTAAGAAACGCTTAAATTGAATTTATAAAAAAAACGCTTAAATTAAATTTATAAAAATAAAAAGATATAAAAATTAAATTTATGACAATTAAGATGAATTTGTTGAATTTAAAAAAATAAAAAGATTGAAATATTAAATTTTTGGATTTATAAAATTTGATACATGGAAGACGAATGGTTGAATTATGACAATTAAGATTGATTTGTTGGATTTAAAAAGTAAAAAGATCGAAAAAAAATTAAATTTATTTAAATATTATTAAGATAGATTAAATAGAAAAAAAAATCAAATCTTATGGTTGGAGTAATTTTAGGAATATAAGAAAAGTTATTTAAATATTATTAAGATAGATTAAATAGAAGAAAAAAATCAAATCTTATTGTTGGAGTAATTTTAGGAATATAAGATTAAATTTATTAATTGAAATTTGTTGGAGTAATTTTATTAACAAACGCTTAAATTGAATTTATAAAAATAAAAAGATATAAAGATTAAATTTATCACAATTAAGATGAATTTGTTGGATTTTAAAAAATAAAAAAGATTGAAATATTAAATTTTTGGATTTATAAAATTTGATACATCAAGGAAGACGAATGGTTGAATTATGACAATTAAGATGGATTTGTTGGATTTATAAAAGTAAAAAGATCGAAATATTAAAATTTTGAAATATTAAATTTTTGTATTTATAAAATTTGATACAATAAAAGTAAAAAGTTCGAAATATTAAATTTTTGGATTTATAAAATTTGATACATCAAGAAAGACGAATCACAAAAGACGAATTGTTGGATTTCTATTGAGAAGATGAGAGACAATCATAAATTACAAAAATCTTCAAATGTAAGAAGAAATATACATAAATTACAAAAATCTTCAATCTTTCTAAAAAAATTCAATCTTCAAAATTTCTTCACAATCTTCAAATCTTCAAAATTTTCAAAGTTCTTCACAATCTTCAAAGTCACAATCTTCAAAATCTTGAAATGTAAGAAGAAATATACATAAATTACAAAAATCTTCAATCTTAAAAATTTCTAAAAATCTTCAATCTTCAAAATTTCTTCACAATGTTCAAATCTTCAAAGTTCTTCACAATCTTCAAAATCTTCAAAGTCACAAAGTCGCAATCATTGAGTAGACGAATTGTTGGATTTCTATTGATCAATAGACAATTTCAAATCTTCAATAAATTGATTATAATCCATGGATGACATAAAAAGTAAAATTGAGAATGAATGAGAAATTAGGGATACAAAATCTTCAATAAATAGATTATAATCAATGGATGACATAAAAAGTAAAATTGAGAATGAATGAGAAATTAGTTCAAAAACCCTGAATTCTCATTCATTCTACACTTTTCTTTTAATCTCATCCATTCATTTTAAAACTTAATCTTGACCCTACATCCTTAATCTTATTTCCTATATAAATCCCGCATCTCTTCTCAAAATCCCTAATTTCTCATTCATTCTCAATTTTATTTTTTATCTCATCCATTGATTATAATCAATTTATTCAAAATCCCTAATTTCTCATTCATTCTCAATTTTATTTTTTATATCATCCATTGATTATAATCAATTTATTGAAGATTTTGGATTTTGAAAATTTGAAGATTGTCTACTCAATAGAAATCGAACAATTTGTCTACTCAATGATATGATATACTCAATGATTGTGAAGATTGTGACTTTGAAGATTGTGAGATTGTGAAGAAATTTTGAAGATTGAAGATTTTTGTATTTTGAAGATTGTGAAGAGATTTTGAAGATTGAGATTTTTGTAATTTATGTATATTTTTCTTCTTGCATTTGAAGATTTTTGTAATTTATGTATACATGGTTTTGGTTAATTTTATTGAAGGTTTTTGTAAGACGGTCTCTCATCTTCTCAATAGAAATTCAAATCTTATACATTATAAAAATAATTTTTATAAATAAGCATGTGATATTTATTGATTAAGTATATTAATCACTACTTAGAAAATTAAGTGTCAAAAATAGTTTTGAATGTAATAGCATATTTTAGTTCTGTAATAACATAATTTTGACATTTTAATAAAAGTATAAGACAATATATAAAAACGAAAAGAAGTGCTTCAATTAAACATTCATTGACTCATTGAAATTTTGTTCTAAGTTTACCTTAATTAATTATATTTTATAAATCTAATAGTATTTTATTATAAAATTTTCAATTTCAAAATTAAATGATACAGAGTAGTTTTTTTTTATTAATTAAATTACTAGTATTATTAATATTAGGCACATGGGTGTGGGGTCACGTGCCGAGTGAATGCAGCTCAAATTCCGCGGCCATTCTTTTATCTGCATTTCATTTAAATTTCACCTACATTTGCACTAAACTTATGAGTGCTGCATAATTACTACAGTCTATCTGCAACACTCCAAATTTTCAAGTTAACCCGAAAAAAAAACTCTCATGGCGAACAATGGCGATTTTGAGTTATCGGAGGAGCTCTTGTCTAGCATTCCGACAGATCCCTTTGATATGCTAGAAGCTGCTCGCCAAATAACGGAAATGACAACAATAAAGCTCCGTGAAAGGAGCGTCTCGCAGCAGCAACAGTTTGAGGTATGTATACTTCACTACAAAAATATGTTGCATCATCTCTCCCTAAGAATGCAACTTCCGTCTCCTGACTACTTGACAATCTCATATGGTTCGGGTGGCGTGCTTCCACCTTTCCAGTCCACGGTAACGGTAGGAACTGGTCGTTTCACCGGATTCTATCGCCAGAAAAAGAAATTAGCTGAGTGTAGTGCTGCAAAAGTTGCCTACCTTCACCTTACTCGGTAAGAAAAATCATATTCATTTATTTTTATGATTAAATATTAGTATTAATTAGTACTTAACAACTTATTGATTTGTCAAATTGAAGTGGAAGCGGTGGAAGCGGGGGTAGCGGTGGAAGCAGGGGAAGATGAAGAAGAGAAATTCATGGTAGATGTTTATTTTGTTTACTGTTCTAAAGGCTGGATTATGTCATTGTAAGAACCCTAATGTCTCGTGGTTAGAATTGGACTAAATTTGTTGTTGTTAAGTTTTCTGATATGAAGATTGATTGTGTTCATTTGCTTAATCTTGAAGTAATTTTATTAAGATATTATTAACAAACACTTAAATTGAATTTATAAAAATAAAAAGATATAAAGATTAAATTTATGACAATTAAGATGAATTTGTTGAATTGTTAATAGATTCCTAAAATTTCTTGATTGTTAATAGATATTATTAAGATAGATTTATTTAAATATTATTAAGATAGATTTGGTTGAAATTATAAAATATTATTGTTTGTTGGAGTAATTTTAGAAAAAAAAAATCAAATCTTATTGTTGGAGTAATTTTAGGAATATAAGATTAAATTTATTAATTGAAATTAGTTGAAGTAATTTTATTAAGAAACGCTTAAATTGAATTTATAAAAAAAACGCTTAAATTAAATTTATAAAAATAAAAAGATATTAAAATTAAATTTATGACAATTAAGATGAATTTGTTGAATTTAAAAAAATAAAAAGATTGAAATATTAAATTTTTGGATTTATAAAATTTGATACATGGAAGACGAATGGTTGAATTATGACAATTAAGATTGATTTGTTGGATTTAAAAAGTAAAAAGATCGAAAAAAAATTAAATTTATTTAAATATTATTAAGATAGATTAAATAGAAAAAAAATCAAATCTTATGGTTGGAGTAATTTTAGGAATATAAGAAAAGTTATTTAAATATTATTAAGATAGATTAAATAGAAGAAAAAAATAAAATCTTATTGTTGGAGTAATTTTAGGAATATAAGATTAAATTTATTAATTGAAATTTGTTGGAGTAATTTTATTAACAAACGCTTAAATTGAATTTATAAAAATAAAAAGATATAAAGATTAAATTTATCACAATTAAGATGAATTTGTTGGATTTTAAAAAATAAAAAGATTGAAATATTAAATTTTTGGATTTATAAAATTTGATACATCAAGGAAGACGAATGGTTGAATTATGACAATTAAGATGGATTTGTTGGATTTATAAAAGTAAAAAGATCGAAATATTAAATTTTTGAAATATTAAATTTTTGTATTTATAAAATTTGATACAATAAAAGTAAAAAGTTCGAAATATTAAATTTTTGGATTTATAAAATTTGATACATCAAGAAAGACGAATTACAAAAGACGAATTGTTGGATTTCTATTGAGAAGATGAGAGACAATCATAAATTACAAAAATCTTCAAATGTAAGAAGAAATATACATAAATTACGAAAATTTTCAATCTTCAATCTTTCTAAAAATTTTCAATCTTCAAAATTTCTTCACAATCTTCAAATCTTCAAAATTTTCAAAGTTCTTCACAATCTTCAAAGTCACAATCTTCAAAATCTTGAAATGTAAGAAGAAATATACATAAATTAAAAAAATCTTCAATCTTCAAAATTTCTAAAAATCTTCAATCTTCAAAATTTCTTCACAATGTTCAAATCTTCAAAATCTTCAAAGTTCTTCACAATCTTCAAAATCTTCAAAGTCACAAAGTCGCAATCATTGAGTAGACGAATTGTTGGATTTCTATTGATCAATAGACAATCTTCAAATCTTCAAAATCCAAAATCTTCAATAAATTGATTATCAAAATACAAATCCAAAATCTTCAATAATACGAAATCTTCAATAAATTGATTATAATCCATGGATGACATAAAAAGTAAAATTGAGAATGAATGAGAAATTAGGGATACAAAATCTTCAATAAATTGATTATAATCAATGGATGACATAAAAAGTAAAATTGAGAATGAATGAGAAATTAGAGATTTTGAGAAGAGATGAGGGATTTATATAGAAAATAAGATTAAGAATGTAGGGTCAAGATTAAGTTTTAAAATGAATGGATGAGATTAAAAGAAAAGTATATAATGAATGAGAATTCAGGGATTTTGAAATAGAGTGATTTGAGAAGAGAGAGATAGAATAGACCAACTAATTAGTGCCGTGGCTATAAAAAATGTTTGCAAATATATATTATAAAGATTATAGAGGAATTCTGGATAGACTTAGTTTTATATATAATGTTACCCCTATTTTTCATAGAAAAATCGTTCATCTTCCTCATATCTTTCTCATTGAGAAGTATGAGACTTCATTTTGTTTGTTTCCTCTCCGGCCTTTGTCGTGATATTTTTTCACAATTTTTTTTGATGTAGAGGATCCAGTGACGGACCCAAAAATTACAGATTGGGGGCCCAATTTACATTAATACAAAGACAAAATATTTATATATACAAAAAAAGTTATTATAAAATTTTCAATACATCTCATTGTATTAATTTAAATTTAACGATTTTTGTTATGCTTTGAAAGAAAATAATTTTGATTGTTCTAACTTGTGAAAAAGTATACAACTCCGATCGTTAACTTTAGCCCCTATTAGTAAAATGTAGAACTTAAAATATACTCCTCCGTCCATAGTGATTTGTATATTTTGATTGACTCACTTTTTAAGAAATGTAAATTTAGTGGAGTGTGAGATCAAATAAGTAAGAATCAGTTTGAGTGATTTAATAAAGTATAAAATAGATTTTGTGAGGTCTAAAAAAATTAGTGAGGTGTATTAATAAGAGAAAATGTGGATATAAAATTAATAATAATTTTAAAAATAAAATGATATAGTAAATGTATCTATTTTGTGAATTATTTTTATATTTGAAGTGTGTAAATAATTTTAAAACATAAAAAAATGATATAACTAATTGCTTAAAAAAATATAATATATATATATATATATAAAAAATTGGTGGGGGGTTCAGTGACCCCTGGGCCCTTACTGGGTCCGTCGATGAGAGGATCTCTCGTTGATCGTGCAAGTAGTCACGGGGCAGCAAATTTAGTAATTTACAGGGAGGACATAAATTTGAGTAGAGAAAAAATTGTCTCATTGAGAGATCATTTAATTATGATATAGTTAATGTTTTTGTTGATGATTCGTGTTTGCAGATTAATTGTTTTCAACCTGTCATTTTGAATTAAGAGCGAATTATGTTTTGGATGGAGGAGTAACTAACTTAATAAACTCTCTAAGATAATATTTTTGGCTGATCCCGACTCGGGGATAGAGTGCTAAATTAATAAACTCGCTAAAATTATAAGATAATACATTTTTTATAATTCCTATAGACCCCATATAAAATATAAATTAATAATTCCTTATATACTACATATTACATGAATGATTTATGATTTTTTTTTTTGAAAAATGACTCAATTGTCTTTTATTTTTTTGTTGAAATTAATTTCACCTTGAATTTTGTCTCTAATTTTTCTTATCATTGTAATAATTTATGACGTGGTTTTCTCATAGCTCAACAAAAAATTATTCAACATGATTGTTGATTTAATAGTCTAATAAGTGTATGATTTAATTTGTATTAGCATATTTTGATCTTATATATTTATATAAAAAATATTTTTTAATGTTCATAAAGTGACACAATGAACACAAAAAACATAATAATGTGGAAGATTGAAGGATTCTTTCAAATTAGATTTTCATTTAATATGCAATAATTAATTACATGTGGAAGTTTGAAAGGGTGTTCATAAATTGAGTATTTTATTACTCCATAAATTAATAAAATATTAATTAATGTATAAATTAATAATTATTAATTTATAGATAAATTAATAACTCTTTTAATTAATAAATTTGGGTGGTCCAAAATTATTAATTTATAGAGTTTCTACTGTAGTTATTTTGATTTAATATCAATACAAATTCTTGTCCTATAAAAAGACAAATAATTAAAGTCTCCTTTCTAAAAAGAAAAAATCTTATTGCACTATTGTTACCGTTATTGTAGGCCCACTACAATTTGTTTCAAATAAAACTTTAAAAACATTTCACAACAAAATATAGAATTGAAATTGAACGGTAGTTGAATTGAAAAAAAAAATTAAATCATCAAAATGATTTTCATAACTACTCTATATAAGAGGAAAGTTTACAAGATAAAAATTACAATTACTAAATTACAAGTTACAACTACTCTAATTAATACTTTCATTTATTGCTTGACCTATACTCCTTCACAATATAAAATATTGAAGAATAATTCATAAAAATACTTAATATTTAATTATACACTATCAAAATTTTAAAATTTAAATATACTTTTTCCTATTCAATTTAAATGTCGTTTTGATTTTTCATTTGATTTTCAATTTAAATGTCGTTTTACATTTTTCAATGTTAATTAAATGTGCTTTTTTCCAATTTATTCTTAAACTCATTAATAATTACTTAGATAATAATAGTTTTCAAAATTTTATAAAGATATAATAAATAGAAAGTTAATATTTTTCTTAATAATATATAGTATTGGGCCAAATGCCGGACCATTGAAAAACAAAAAATTAAACTGGGCCACGTTTCAGCCCAAAATCGTTACGCAAAGCATTAACCCAAATCCCTAATGTAAAATTTATCGGGTTCTTCCCCAATTTTAACCAAATCCAAATTACCAGTCACAGAATCACTCTTCTCATAACTATTTGGCTCGCAATTCCTCATCACCCAGTTTTTGCACGGATTCGTACTTCTCTGTTTGGCCAAAATCCAGTCTCTTCTCTCCGCCTCACTACTGAATAAACAGGTTTCTTGTTTCGTAATTTATTTACTACTTGATCTTCTGACGGTATATGCAGTGATTCAGTGTATATTTGGATTATAAGGCGTCTCTGCTATGATTGCGCTATTTGTTTTCTTTAATTCTCGGTTGGTATGCGTCATTCATGTTGTTTTGATTCTTAATATGTTAATTGATCAGCGGGCTTACTTTCTGAAGACATGGGGTATTTTGAATTTACCTTTGTTAAGATAAATCGAGCCAGTAGCTCTATTTAGGGGTTATGCTCCTGGAAGGGGTGACTTGTCAGTTGTGCACGCGATGAAAAACTTAATTGATTTTTTTGCTAATGGGGAGGGGGGGAGGGTGTATTTTTCTGAAAGTCTTGTTCTAGTTGTAAGCATTTGGACCTATGCATCTTCCACTGGGACCAATACTTTTTTTGTTATTAAGAAGTTATTTTAATATTTGAAAAAATTGGAAAGGTTTCAACTCCAATGGCTCTCATGAGTGGTGTATCTGGACCCTGCTGGCTTTACGAAATCTCACTTCCATTTCTTGAACGATCTGAAATCTTTCACACCAACCTCTCAACTCTTATGTAGTAGTTTATTTTCTAAAAAAATCGAGCGAAAAAACGAAAAAAAAAAAAAAAAAAAAAAATCCGAACCGGCTGAACCTGCGGTTCAAAACCGTAACCGGTCCAGTTCATAATTTCCGAAAACCGAAACTGGCAGTTTCTAACCATTGAACGTCTACATGGTCAATTCCTACTACGGTCCTAGCTGACCCATAATCCAAAATTTTCTGAGGACTAAGAATTCAAATGTTGATATTGGGTATACTGGTTAATTTTCTTACTGTATACTGTATACATGAGTTGTTTCATGCTGTGTACTGGTACACTGTTTTTATTTTGTTAAGTGCCTTTTTACAATTATAGTAGTTGACAACATCTGCTAAGTGTAAATGTTGTATTCGGGGGAAGGCATTTCTCATCCCTTATCTTTTCTCCCTTATTAATAAAATTATGTTTCATGACAACATCTATTTCTAAAAATTACCTAAGAGATAACTTTGACTGCTAGCTGAATGTGAAGAATTTGAATTATGTTATTAGGAGTAGTACTATTGTTGGAAGACAAAATGTTCATCATATTAATACACCTGTGATGTGAGACTCATAAATACATTTAAGCTTGTTGTCAACTATCAATTGTAAAGTAAATTACCTTTAATGAGAGTCTGAGACACCTGTGCATATTTTAGTCATGAAGCTTTACAAACAGTTTTAACCTGTGAAATTTATCCTTGAAACCCTTACCTTTTGAACTCTGCTGCAGTATTATCATCTGATTATATTAATATTCCATTCATGTCTTTCTTCTCACTGTGGAATTAATATGGTTTCATGTCTCGTCTTTCTTCTTGTCCCTTCACCTTCATGGTTAACTTAGTTATGAGTATGTTACCACTTTACTATCTTAATTTTTGATGTACTTTAAATCATTAAACTACAGAAAATAGTGTTTTGAACATCTGGCACTTTTTACAGTTGTAATTCAATTTTGCAGGCAATCGAGGAAGGTCTCTGTGCAGTAGAAAATTGGGCTCAATCTATCCATGCTTCCTCAGCCTTCTTCAATCTCATCAAATCCTGGTTCATTTGCACCTACAGCTGGGCACGTCATGGTCCATTCCGGTCCTCCTCGTGTTGTTCAGGAAGGAAATTCGTCATATGATGGAAGTTATTCCTTTAATGGAAATGTGCAGCAAAACCATACAGATCAATCACAAACAACTGTATGTATTAGCTTAATTCCACTTTTCTTGGTTTACTGTGTTAGGGGTGTAAATGAGTCGAGTCGAGCTGAGTAGTGCCAAACTCAAACTCGACTCGTTTACAAAACTCGAAACTTGCTCTCGATTTCGATCGAGTTCAATTTTTTTAAGCTCGAGCTTGACTCTGCTAGATAACTATATAATTTAAATATAAAAAATCACAAACCCAAAAGGACACAAAGTTTGTCCAGATTTGCAATAAAAGAGTTGTCTGCAAATTTATAATTTATTCAAACTCACGATTAATGAGTTTAAACCTAATAATTTGAGTTTCTTAATTCATTAGCTACCATATTTGATAAAAAAAATTATGGAGTACTTGGTAGCACAAAAAATGTGTGCTAAATTTTGAATTGTCCAGTTAAGTTTCCCAAGATTTAAACATGTTGTACGAATAACTGCTAATATAAATTAACATCGTCAACATAAATCATTCTCATTCGAATAATAAATAAATTAAACAGTAAATATCAAGTCTTAGCCTTTTAGGAGTCTAAGTAGCCGGGAACTTTCCAACCACCGCCGCTGAGAGAAGCACCGTTTGCAGAGTGACTGATGTGAGGGGGGCGCCGCTTTCAGCCGGAAAGGGCGCTGACACTGCTGTTGAGAGGGACACCGGCCAACACTGGTAGAGTGGCAGGGTGAGGAGATATAACGAGGGAGAGTCCGCCACCTCTGCTCTGCTGGGATGTTAATGTGTTTTGGGTGGGTGAGTTCTTAACTAGGGTTAATATGATTTATATATTTAATACTATATGATTATAAATAAGTTATATAATCGAAGCTCAATTAAGCTCGCAAGCTTCTCAAGCCAAGTATTATTAAGCTCGGGCTCGACTTGATTAGATTCGACTCAATTTAGATCTTTTTATGAGTCGAGAATGAGTAGCTTGCGAGCCGGCTTGACTCATTTACACCCCTAACTGCGATGCTGGATAATAAGTAGTCCTTTTGTGTGAAACCTAACTCCTCCTTGAAATACTATGCATCACAACCATAAATGCTTTATAGTTATCATATACATAAACCCTTTTATTTTTTTTCTCATTCTGATTCTCTTCACTAGATGTTTATTTGGCACGTCATGCACCAAAAACATGTATGAGCTATTGAGCTGTAAGCATGCCTAGTGGCTATGTTGTCTCTTGAAAGCTCAATTTTCTGTAATGTTACTGCCCTCTATGAGCTGCCTGTCTAGGGCAATCCATCAACATCTTTCCCTATAGCCCTGGGGCTGTGTCTCGATCTGCTATGTGTGAAAGGGTGTTTCTTGACTGAAATACAATGAGTTATAAAAACGGCTCCTACAACTATTCAGTGTGGATTGTGGAAAAAGTTGTTAGACAAATACTGTTTCATTGACCAGAATAAATATCTGATAGTTAAAGGCTCTTACAATTTTCTTTGCTGCTTCTGGAAGAATTGTATAAAACACCTAAATTCTCTTTTTTATGGTCTGGCAGAATCATACGGAAGAGACTTGTTTATGTATTAGAATTTGTTGGCAAAGACAATAAGGTGAGAGAGCCGAGAGACAGAATAATTACTGTGTAGAGGAAATGATTTCAGTAACTGGAAGAATGATAACAATCACTTTGTCCAATCTCTATTTATAAATTCCCCATTGCTTACACTGTTGTAAAAGTCTCTGCCTAACCCCACCTAGGTTCTAGGCTGCCCTTGGCTGCTTCACTTTTTCTGAATCAACCCACTCTGCGTGGGCTCTGGGGCTCAACCTGCCACTTGCATGACGCTTAGTGCCTTTGTACAGCACTGGCTTATAAAATATTATAATCCTTGTTTTCAAAATATATCAATGATAGTTGGTTCTAATGGCAAAGATTCAAATTAATATAAGTTTTGGTCAGTAACTTGTTCTCTAATTAACATGCTACTTTTATTCCTTGAGATCTTTTTTCTAAAAAAAATTAAAAAAATCCAAATGCTTCTAGCCATATCTGGTAATCTTACAGTTGTGGATTTGTTTCTGGCTTCAGAATCTAAGAGCTGATGGTACTCAAGAAATGGGAGCAATTAATTCTGCACCAGCTGCTATGCACTCTGCTTCTCAGCCTCGACCCAATGCAAGTCCCTCAGCTGCTCATTTTGCATTTAACAATTTTAGTAATATGACTACATGGATGCCTGGTCCAGCAACATTTCAAGCACCTACAGGGATGCCTAAAACTCCTGCAGCACCTGGTCCCCCTGGAATAGCTTCCCCTTTACCTTCTCCTTCAAATCCAATTATCCAAGCCTCGTCTCTAGAAGCATCTAGAAACTTCATGCCTTCTGGTCCTATTCTCTCTAACCCTCCCGTTCAGCATGGTGCAGCTGCTCCTACTGGACCGTGGCTGCATCCCCATCAAATTGGTGGCTTTGCTAGACCATCCTTTTCACCATATGCTGCTGTTATTCCTGGTCCTTATCCGATCCCAACTCGTATCACGCCACCACAATCTGTTTCATATCCTGATATCCGACCTCCTGGAGTTTCTCCAATGGTATCTGCAACTGGAGCCCCAACAGCTTCCTTTACTGTTGTTGGCCAGTTGTCTGTTGGTTCTGGACAGACAGAGTTACCTCCTGGAATTGGTAAACCTCGAAAGTTCAATTTAAAATTTCTTTTATGGCTTCGCCTACTATATATTGCCATAATGCTGTAAGAATGTTATGTAGATAACAAGGAGCATATTGTTAATGCTGAGACCAAGAATGAAGCTCCTAGCAAAGAACAAATAGATGCATGGACAGCGCACAGGACAGAAACTGGAATTGTGTACTATTATAATGCATTGACCAGGGAATCTACATATGAAAAACCTTCTGTTTTTATAGGAGAGGTACTGCTAGCATTACCATTATCTATAACACCTTGCCTATAAAATCACTTGTTGCTCATTGCATTTCCTAATGGTATTATTTTTTCCATATTTATTTTTAATATGCATCATATATGGCGTTGTTAATGACTGCTATGTGTTAACTTGAAGAAAAAATCTCTCTGTTTGTTGATGCGTTTTGAATTTGTTGGTCCTTCTCAGTTTGTGTATTCCTCTTCTTCCTTCCTTCCTGCTCCTTGGTAATTAAAAATGCATTTTGTTTAGATCTTCCTTGTTTTCTTGTTCTTGCTCTTTAGTCATTAAGTGCATTTGGTTTAGATATTGTTTTTGCCATATCTCGGACCTTATTTTATTGTGTAAGTTCTTTATTTTAACTCATGTCCCTGAGCTGCAGTGGTAGATGGAGAAACTGATGCCTTGAAATTTAGTGATTTTTGTAAACTTGGACTATAACATTCTTGACTTGGTTTTTTTATTGAAATACTAATACCTTAAGAATTGATGGGAATATTTAGGCTGGAAACTTCACTGAATTTTGTTGTCTTTAAGCTGTTTATTTGCTGATAGAATCTTAGTTATCATTAATGACTAATTTTCTATGCAGTTTGTTCAAATTGTTTTATTGAATTCATTATATCTGATGGTAATGTTTAATTTGAGGTTACTCTGCTGCTATTACTTGCCATGTAACCTTCCAATATTTTTATGTACAATTGATCCTGATTGTATTTTATCTTTTAATAATACAGTCGGATAAAGCAACTGTGCAGCCAACTCCTATGTCATGGTGAGTTCTCTGCTAACAATGGAGGAATACTATTTTATATCAGACCTAATTTGGTTGTGTCCATGCCCTCTTCATTTCCTCTGTTTTTATGCCTGATTGGCTTATTAGATTACTCAAACTCAATCACAGCTAAATGGGTATTGATCATCAGATGTTGATACAATTTTGATGATCTGTAGGAGATATCTGTTGAGACTTGAGAGACCATCACTCTTGTTCCTATATCTGGAATTTGGGAGGCATATTTTTCTTACTGTGTAGTTTGTTTTGAAACTGCCCCTATTAGTATTAATTTAAGGATTTAAAAGCTCTCAAGTTTTAGGTACTCAAACTGCTTGCTGGATCCAATATCCATGAGAGGCAAAATGTGTGCCATCCCAAGGGTGCAAATTCCCTTGGGACGGAGGGAGTAGTAATTAGCTGCCTCTTGGCTCCTTTTGTGCTCACTTAGCTGTTGGTAAAAGTAACATTTTCTCTGTGGTAACTAATCTGTGCATGTCAAACAGCTAATAGGAGATTAAACTCCAACACACTCTAAAATACTTCAGCAGTTTCTCTGTGAATACTGATGGTTAACATGTTCTGTGTGTCCAGGGAGAAATTGACTGGTACAGATTGGACACTTGTCACCACTAATGATGGGAAAAAGTATTACTACAACAGTGTATCTCAGGTCTGAATCTCCTCACTACATTCCCATTTAGTGCCTTGCATAAATTGAGTTATAGTATCATTGGGTTTTGCCATCAATTTGTCTCTCATTTCTACCGATTTCTTAGTTCTATCTTGATGAATGCATGAATATCCTGTATCTGTTTTAATCATTGCACTGAGAAAACATTCGTCTTTTATTTATGTTAGCTTCATTACTTATAAATGTGTCAAATCTTGAACTTCAGGATCGAGACTGCTGCTGCTTACTCTTGAGTCATGCTGCTACTTTAAAAAAAAAAAAAGATGCATTCTATATGAATATGGAATACTCTACAACTGACCTATGACCTAGTGAATAAATGAATTCATAAATAATGCCATATATGTTGACTTAAAAATGAAAGTATATGTTGACTTATTGACATGCTTTTGGAGAGCTGTCAAGTGATACTCTGTTTTCACAGATCTCTGTCTGCTCTCTTTAGCTTCTGAAAAATTAATAAAATAAGCTTGTGAACAAAAAAAACGTGATAATTATAGTTTTAGAATGTATATGCCGAAAGCATTAGAACCAGATTAATAGGCAAAAGTACTGAATATTATCAACACTGCTCTAAAAATAATTGTGGCCATCCATAGTAATGTGAATTCTTCCAAGTTTGGGTGTGGTGTCAAGTGTCTCGACACCAGTATTAGAATGACAAAAGGTAATGAATAACGAATATTCCTACCATAGAACCACTAAAACGTAGAGCGTTGAGCGGATTAAACCCTCCTCAATAACATCAGCCCCTTCCCTGTTGGTGGCCAAGTGCAAGTTCTGTTATGGCCAAAGACATGCTACAAGAAAACACCATCGGATTTGAAAATTGCCCAAGCTAATTAAAAAATTCACCCAATTGAGCGTTTATATCATTTTTTTTCACAGTGACAGAATTACCATAATTGACCCCATTGAGTTTGCTGCCATAGAACTCAACAGCCACTGAGCTACATCTACTTGTTCTACACTTGACTTGGATTATGCTCCTCTAAAAGGAACATCTGACTCAAAAAATGATCCTACCATTAAACCACACATATATGGAGTGGATTATTTGTGGGAACAAGTAGACTATCCGTGGAGAATCTTACACGACATGGGATGATTATTTCAGACATTACCATACTTGAATGTTACTCCCTCCGTCCCGTGATTACTTTCACATGTGAAGTGGCACACAAATTAAGAAAATTGAATTTAGTGGGGATTTTAAGGGGTAATTTGTAAACCTTTATGTATAAAGTAAAGAAATGAGTTGACTTTTGTGTAAGTGTGGAGAAAAAGTAATGGCATTTGTGTAAAATTGAGGATATTGTGAGGGTGGAGTTTTTAAAGGGTTTTCCATTTTAAGGGTGTGAAAGTTATTGTGGGACGTCCCGAAAAGGAAAGTGTGAGTAATTGCGGGACGGAGGGAGTATTATTTCTCGCTAGATTGTTGATGTATAGCATCAAATTGATGATATTATAACTACAAGTAATGGTTGTTAATGGGTACGCACGCCTTTATGCTGTAATTTTGGAATGATTTTGATCTAGTTGAGTGAATGATAAGGATCTATATAGCTGACACAAAGCGTGCCGGAGGTTTTGATTAGGTGGTCAGAATTTGCTTGATTATCTTGTAAATCTTTTTCTATCCTTGACTGTGTTTGCTTATTCTTCTTTCAATTTTCTTTTTAGCACATTAATAATATATATTGTATGATGTGGTATTGTGGTCACATTGGTGATGACTACTATCTGTTTACTAATCAGGTAAGTAGCTGGCAAATGCCTACTGAGCTGATCGAATTGAGAAAGAAGAATGAGTCCGATGCTTTGAAAGCTCAATCAGTGTCAGTGACAAATACTAATATAGTTACTGAAAAGGGATCTGATCCTGTTAGTTTAAGCACACCTGCTGCTACAACAGGTGGTCGTGATGCCATTGCTGTCAGATCTTCCAGTGTATCTAGTTCAACTTCTGCATTAGATCTCATAAAAAAGAAGTTGCAGGATTCTGGAATACCTGATTCTAGTTCCCCGGCCTCAGCCTTGTCAAGTTCAGTGGGCTTAGAACAAAATGGTTCAAAACTAGCAGAGGCTACCACCAGGGGTCTCCAAAATGATAACAATAGAGAAAAGAATGGTGATGCTGATACGTCAAATTCCTCTTCTGATTCTGAGGATGAAGATGGAGGCCCCACCAAGGAGGAATGCTTCCTCCAATTCAAGGTACTTTTGTTTTTATCCTGTATAGGTTGGTCACTTTGGGAATACTAATGTGGGCTGATTATTGTCAATACCTATTTGAATCTTCTGTGTGTGCACATATGTGGTTTTTGTTTTTCTTCTTTTCTCCCTCTCTTCTCCCCCCTTTCCTCTAGAGGTTTCATCCACATTTACACAATGGTATTCATTCATAGTTTGATTGTTTGTTTTAGATAGCTCATCTTCACTTTTCAATTTATAATTAAGTCCAGGAAACACATAGAATCATATAGATACAACCATGTGCAGAATCATTTAAAGTCTTCAGTTGATAGAATGCTTTGCTTTCTCTTGAATCTTTGTAGAAAAATGTCATTGCAGCTTGAGACATGCAATGATATTCTACAGAGCTGATTTGACTGCACAAACTGGGCATAAATGTCAGTGGGCATGATGTGGAATTTAACAGATTAACGTTACTGTTTATCTATCTCTATCAAGGTAAACATGCACAGTATAATAGGCTTATAAATTCACAACCAGCATTATAACCTTGATAAAACTTGTTTTTTGAGCAAAGATTTGGTGTATTTTTTGGGAAGCATCTAATAATTCCTGTTCTTCATTTGATAATTATGAATTTATGATGTGCATAAAAGTTTATTGTACATTTGTATGACTAAAATTAAGATAAGAGGATAATTTGGAAAGTCCAAAAGATTGAGTCCAAAATGAACTGTTGTTTGTCCTGCAAGAGTGGTATTTATTGAGGTGGGATAAGCATCTTGGTTTCTGTGAATTTCAGGCCAAAAAAAGGATTTTTTGGATGTTTACTTCTATGCATGGAGGAATATAGGGGTTTGGAATTGATTGTGGCTTGAAGGTCCTAAGCCCAAAAAGTATAAATGTGGTCTTCAGTGAAGCTATAGCGACTATATTTGTGCTTTGTTGGTAATTTGAAGTCATTCATAGCTTATGAAATATAGTAATCCAGGAAACAGGGTGATTCCTCCGCTCTTGGCCAATTAAATTAAATATATAACAAATAAAGTAGAAACATTTTAGTCCCTACCAAAATGTTTCTACTTAACAGTATTCCAGAGTTCTTGGAAGTGGATGGTGATTAATAAGAAGTAAAAGTTCCTGGAAATATTCTTGCAGAAAAGATTTTTCCCTAGCTCTTGGAGTTTATACAGATGTCTCTTATAGTGGTTTTTGAATCTCTCTCCTCTCCTACCCCTACCCACCACACACACACACATGTGCGAACAAGCATGAAGATACTCCTCATCCTACTAGTGTTTATAAACCAATTCTCTCTTTCTTTCATATTTTTATAATTGCCTCAAAAAATTGTAGATGGTGCTTATTCCCAAACTTTTGGGCTGTATTTTCAGAGTTGTAATTAGCTATTTGAACGATCTGCTTTTGTTTGCATCTTTTCCTACATTAGTCAAATCTTTGTGCTTGTATTTGGCATCTTATTGGGTCCTGTTTAATTTGTGCTTCTGAATTTCTAGGAGATGCTCAAGGAACGGGGAGTTGCACCATTCTCAAAATGGGAGAAGGAACTTCCTAAAATAGTGTTTGATCCACGCTTCAAGGTTTGCTGTTTTCTTTAGCAATGAATTACTCATTTGTGAATTTGAGGCATATTATTTAGTCTCTAGTTTCAGGTGTTTATTTTCCATGTCTCAGAGTGGAATTGTGTTTTTTGCATATTCTTTCATTAAGTCATTCTGTTGCAGGCAATTCCCAACCAAAGTGCTCGAAGAGCTCTTTTTGAGCACTATGTCCGGACACGTGCTGAAGAGGAGCGAAAGGAAAAACGAGCTGCTCAGAAAGCTGCTTTGGAGGGTTTCAAGCAATTATTGGAAGAAGCAAAGGAGGTTTGGTGCAATTGTCTCCTGTTAAAGTATTCTCTGTTACTTTTGGAATTTGAATACTAGATTGACATCTGGGATTTAATGGACTAATACAAGTTTTGCTGACATTCAGGACATTGATCACAACACAGATTATCATTTATTTAAGAGGAGATGGGGGGAGGATCCTCGGTTTCAGGCGTTGGACCGGAAAGAGAGGGAAAATTTGTTAAATGAGAGGTATGATTATCACTGTGTTTATACAATCAAATCAAAGGTATTGGTTGTAACCGTTTCTGTTCATTTCTGCTTTTGGCAATATTGAACTTTGCTTTATCATTGGTTTGCTGCAATTTAAAAAAAGAAAGATAGTAGATAACTATTCTATCATAACGAAATTTGAAGGATACTTGGCCATTGATATGGTTCCTGTACTTCCATGGTTCTCATTTGGTTTTGGGTGGTACATTCTTCTTGTATCAACCTGAGACTTGAATTTTCCTCTCTATTTGCTCTTCTCATTGGGTATACTTTTCTAATCTCAAACGATTAACGTGCTCCAAGAATATCATACCCTTCTGGGGAGAGGAAATGAGCCCGCCTCTATATGCTTACTGATTTAATAAGCATTCATTATATGTGTTTAATGCAAGTCTTTCGTTGGCATACATGAGGTGGCACGTCACGTCATGTTTTGAGTTGGTTCATGTGCTTTAATTCCTGATTGCTAAAGATAATTTACAGTGCGACTTTAGGCCGCATGATTTTATTGTCCATAGCCGTTCAATGTCATGTTTTGATTCAACTTTCTTTCTCCCTTCTTCTAATATAATATTGGGATAGTTGATCTATATTTAATAGTGAATCTAAGATACTCAATTGACTGTTTTTTTTGTTCATAATTCTTTGAGTTGATTTGGAATTATATCATTCTAACTTGTTGTGGTTGGAGGTTTAATACCAGAGGATCTTTTTCTTTTTTTCTCTTAATAAATTTATAATATATGATTAAGCTTCTATTACATATAGATAAATGCTCTTTTGAAGACAATATGTCTTAGACAACTAGTATACTTTATTGAATTTTATTGCACTTAATTGGGTCTAAATTTTAGTGAGTTCTTCAATTCTTGGAATTAGTTCTTACTTTAATGAGACTTCCATATGGGATACAGGCTGCTGTTCTTAACCTACTTTTTTCTCTTCTTCAAGGGTTTTACTTCTCAGAAAGATTGCTCAAGAAAAAACTCAAGCTGAGCGTGCTGTTGCAGTATCTATTTTCAAATCGATGCTCAAGGATAAAGGAGATATTACTTCTACGTCCCGGTGGTCAAAGGTAGGTTTATGCAAAAGGCTGTTATTTATAGTTCTTGGTCATGGCAGGCTTATTCCAGGATAGATGGAACACTGACACCAAGTAGCAACACATTGTGCATTGCTATTATGCGTGTGAGCTTTTTTTTTCCTGGAAATTTGGGGGGCTCTATTAGCAAAAAAGGAAAAATACTAGGGAGGATTGCTGTATCAGTAGTGATGTGGTTTATTTGGGGTGAGAGGAATAGACGAATTTTTGAGGATAGATATGAATCAATTGATGAGATATGGGATAGAATTAAGTATAAAGTGGCCTTATGGTCTCTAAGTCATAGTGTTTTTAGGGGTAATCTTATTTCTGAGGTGTCTAGGAATTGGATCTATGCTTTGTAACTGAATTTGTTATCATAATAGGGACTTCTCATCCCTATTGATTCAATAAAAGTATAAGTTTCTTATCAAAAAAAATATATATATACATATTTGAAATAGGAATGGCACTGGTTAATTGTTGAGGGGACAAATTGTCGTGAAGCTAATATATCTTCATTAGTATGACAAGGGGACAGCAAATGTGCTTCTTACACCATTGGGAACATTTTAATGTTTATATATAGCTTATTTTATATACAAGCTTTATGCAAACAAGTTTTTTGTTAGCTTGTGTTGATACAAAATGTAGTTTGTTTGTCAAGCTTGTACGATCTCCACCAACAAGTGAATCTTGTTTGTGCTAGGTGAAAGATAGCTTCAAAGGTGATCCCAGGTACAAGTCTGTAAAGCATGATGACAGGGAAAAGTTATTTAACGAATACATAGCAGAACTAAAGGCTGCTGAAGAAGAGACAGCACAAAAGGCAAAGGCAAAACAGGACGAGGAGGTGAGATAACTGATACTTCCAATCTTCAAGGGTGCTAATTCTTTTGAATTTTCCATGTTTACTTATTCCAAGATTGTTTTAGATGCTTTGAAGTCATTTTACTTACTAATTCTATGTAATGTGTTCTATTAGGTTAAGCCTTTTTAACTCAATTTAGTTTGTCATTTTATGCCCAGAATTGCTTGCTTTAGGATAATTCACTCGATTATTGTAATTTTCTCTTTGCCTCTTAGAAGCAATGGTAGGTGTTTACCTGCCGTAATTTTTCTTGTTCTTAGTTTGGGGAAAGATAATGAAAAATGGACTTGCCTTGTAGTCATAGAAAGGATGGTTGCTTTATTTTCAAATTTAGTTTTATGATGGATTCTTATAGGATATATGCAGTAAGCGTATAGCAAACAAAGATCAATGTTAGTTATCTTCTCCAAAGAACCATACCCAATTACAGAAAGGGGAGATAAGGAATCTAGATTGAAGTAATAAAGGATATGTTTGTTCTGCTTTAAAAAAATGGATATGCTTGTTCCCCAAGAATCACCCTGAATCACAGGAAAGGAACAAAAATGTAAATTAATTGCGAATTAGCCATTACCACTACTATTGATGCCACAAAACCTTTAGGTGTACATGGAGCATTATAAGGGAAAACATGAAATACAAGTTTTGCTTCCACTTACTAGTCCGAAATAAAATACTCCATGAAAAAAGGAAAAAGAAGTGGAACGGCCCCAAGGTTAACTGCTGCGATGAAGATTGACTTATTAACTGATGGTGAGAAAAAACTACAGAATAAGCATGTAAGTCCATGGATTGCCCTGCATCCAAAGAAAATACAGCAGAAGCATCTATGTTTTGTATCATCAAAAAGCATAACTATGATCTATGCATTCACTTTCGCCTGTAGAATGCTATGTTCATTAGATTGAAATGAAATCCTTGGAGAAGGAAATTTCTGTGGAGAATTGCGGTTGTCGTGGTATTATGGTCCGTATGGTTAAAAGGAGCAAGAGGATTTTTGAGGATGCTAGTGAGTCCATAAGTGTGATTTGGGATAGAATTGAACATAGAGTTGCCTTATGGTCAGCGAGTCACAGTGTTTTTAAGGGTCTATCACTGTTGGATATAGGGATCTCTCGTCCCTAATTTTCAGCAATAAAATCTATGTTTTCTTATCAAAAAAAGATATGAAATCTTTGAGTATCATTTTAGCTTCAATAGTATTTGTAAGAATTGCAGGTTATTAGTTGTAAGGTATATTTGTCATTGAAAGGAAAGATGGCCAAGATGCTCTTAAAATTCAAGTTTTAAGTAATTGCTAATGCTAATATTTTCATGATATTATAATAAGATTGTATAGAGTAAGGCTTGTCTAATGCTACATAAGGAATCTCATTATGCCATTATCGTGTTCATTTTAGTTAAATGTGTGGTATTTTTAGTCAAAATGAAAAATAACTGCTCCTCTGTGTTGTATTGACTGATATTCTCTCTTACAAACAAGGACCTGGCGTTAGCGAACAAGTTGTTGATAGTTTGTATTGTCTACACCATACTTTGGTTATATAATGTATGTACTGTATAATCATGTTTGTGCATTTTCACTACTTGTAGGATAAATTGAAGGAAAGAGAAAGAGCTCTGCGGAAGCGAAAAGAAAGAGAGGAGCAAGAAGTTGAAAGGCTGAGAACAAAAGCTCGCAGGAAGGAGGCTGCTGAATCATATCAATCACTATTGGTAGAAACAATAAAAGATCCTGAGGTATAAAATTCCTGTGGCTGGTTTTTTATAATTTGATGTTTATTATTATGATAAACTATTATTGAAGATGCAGAGTCTGATCTAGCCACATTTTGCACATAAGAAAATATTTCTTGCAACAGATCATTACATTAAACATGTTGTGCAAAGATAGACGGTAGGCATTATCTGAATTTTGTAAAGCATGTCCTGTGTTTGTGATCCTCTCTTCCTTATAAACGTTTTTACTTGATCGTAACAGCAAATTTTATCTTTATGTAGGCATCCTGGTCAGAATCAAAGCTTAAGCTGGAGAAGGATCCCCAAGGACGTTCTGCGAATCCTCATTTGGATAAATCTGATTTAGAGAAGCTTTTCCGTGAGCATGTTAAATCTCTGCTAGACGTAAGCTTTTCCAATTTTATTCAAACAAGTTTAATTGTTCCTTTTGTGTTTGCCAGATATTGTTCTCAAAGAACAGTCAGTTTTTCTTTTAACTAATGCCTCTCTATATTCTGAATGAGATAGGTGATAGATAATTTATGACAAAAAAACACCATCACTCTTTCGAAACTTTGAAGTACCACTTTTTCATCCATTTTTCTTTCCCCAAACAAATTGCACATGTTGAGGTGTTTGAAATACCTTAAGTGGGGTAGTAAAATCAAAATATTGTAGGATTATTTTTTACAAATCGGCCAAAAACGGGATATGTTTTTTGTAAAGATAATGCATCATCAGGCCCTCTCTACTAAATTATTTTCTCTATTAGTCAATCTTTCTTCTCCCAAATTTTTCTTGTTCCCTTTCCCAAAAATTCTTGCATACATGTTTGATACCCAAACATTTATGACCATTATTCTCTTATCTTGCAATGATTTTATGCATGTTTAACATCACCATCTCTTGTACTTTCTTTCATTTAATCGTCTTTCATAGCTTCACTCGATTTCTTTGCAATTATAGAGATGTGCACAAGATTTTAGAGCTCTACTGGCTGAGGTTATAACTGCAGAAGGTGCAGCTCAAGAAACTGAAGATGGGAAAACCATTATTACATCTTGGTCAACAGCTAAACAACTCTTAAAGAACGATCCTAGATACAACAAAATGCCGAGAAAAGAAAGAGAGCCCTTGTGGCATAGACATGCTGACGATATCCAACGCAAGCTCAAGAAAGCACACGATCAAGGGGACAAGCCTGCAGAAGGGAAAAGTCGAACTTCTGTTGATACAGGGAAGAACATATCAAGTTCACGCAGACATGATAGAAGATAGCTGCTTTTTGTCCCCTTTTATTAAGTTGGTAGGTTTTTGTCATTCTCTTTGATGTTTTTTTCTTACCTTTCTCAGATTGGGATTCTGAGTAACACCTTGAAAAAACCTACTCAACTTAAATATTTTGGTGGTGAAGGGATTGCAAGTGTAAGAATTCATTAGTGAATTTGGCTTTAGCGTTTCGTAGTGTGAATTTTTTTGGTTTAATCATGCGGAGAAGGTTAAGAGTGCCGCTATTCACACCCCAAAATTCTCTAATTACACCTCACGATGTGTTCGGCCATAATTGTGGTTGTACGTTCTTCAATTTGGACAGCCCATATGACTGTACTTTAGGCATATTTTATGCATATTTATAAGGGTAAATTAGTCATTTTATGCATTTTATTTTTGTCAAAAAATTATGAGATGTGTTTGGATCATTATAGGGTGCGAGTGGTGAGACCCGAATAGCAATTTAGTCTTTGGTCCGTTGGATTCTGTTGTAATTTCACTTCCATTTGTTATCTGTGATGTAAGTAGTGCTTGTTTATTTATTAGCTCTTTATTGACCATTTTGCTATCATTCTCTTGTTTAAACGATTAGTGAAGTTGATTAGTTTTTTTTATTCTAATCTATGTTTTTTATCTTATTCTGAATTATCCGCACGATAATATCACATCTACGCGTGAATTGAAAGCATTTCCTTGTGAACAGGTTTCTCTCTTTTACGGCGACTTAAATTGTCAAGGTAAGGTGCAACTCTTTCCCTCTTACCTTGTTATCCGAACAAATGTGCATAAAGTTAGAACAGATGAAAAAAGAAATTAGACTTATTAAGTTCGATGTGAGCATCATTTAAGTACTTATATGTTTTAATTTGAATAATTTAATGTACTAAAATGATATTTTGTATTTTAGGATCTATTTAGTAGTAATGTTAAAGAATTTATTTATTGACGGGGCGGCCAAAAGAGGCATGCCGCGTGTGTCCAGTTAAACAATTATACTAGTGCTAAACAAAAACAAAACAAAAAAAATACAATAAGCATATTAAATTTAATACCAAGGTTTTGTAAGGTTGGTGAATAAAAGTAGAGCATGAAAAATATGACTATGAAATAAGCAATTTAAATTTTGTGTGTAGAAAGTAAAATCTTGAAATGATTTGGTTATGCTCAAAAAGGTCAAAAGCAAAGGTGTGAGGGACACAAATTTGTTTTGTGGGCCTTCACTATATATATTCCAATATTTTTTGGGAAGTGGTTTCTTGTCAACTTCACTGTCACCCATGAAACTATTCTTCCCTCCATTTTTATACCTATTTTATTTTATTATATCTCTCTATTTCTAAAGAATATGATCGAAGGGTCAAAGTGGTTGTGGAAAATTGTCTTACGAAGAAAATAGAGGCAACGAAAATAAAACTATTATTGCAAGTGTAAGTTGAAGGGTGATATTTTGTGTAGATCATATATTATATTTCTTTTTTTTTTTAATTACAAATATTGCTTTTTTGATATTCATGGAGTAATTATACTAGTATTAGCTAGAAACGTCATCCAAAAGCTTGTACCTTCTCACCTTATTTCTAAACACTTGTTTTATTACAATCCCATTCCCACCGTTTGATGACATCTCTTCTGATCTTGTCCTTCTAATATTAATCCTCCCACCACCCCCACCTACATGATCACTAGCCACCCTCCTCCGCCCCGTCGCCGCCACCACCGCCCGACGATCCACCTCCACCGGCGGCAACTTATTGCCCTTCTTGATTTGGTTGCTACTTGTTTTTCTATCTCCTGAATTTTCTCCTAATAGAACCCTCTTCTTCTTGACCATCTTTATGTTATCGTCATCTTGATGAACGGTTGTGATCATTTTGTGTGATGTTGTGGCTCTGGTCTCTCCAACTTTTTTTCCATCCTTTTGAATTAGGCACCAATTGCAAGTGTTGTAGGATTCAGCTCCTGGATAAAGATTGCTGCAATATCTGCAAAATGCATTCAAAATATATTACAATTAGATACGAAATTCAGCATAAAACACTTGTACACTGTCACACAGTACAAGTAATTTATACACATGATGAACTTCATCATACGATCAGAGTATAAAACACTTGTACACTGTGTCAGTGTAGCATGGTACAAGTAGTTTATACAGATGTTGAGCTCGATCTCTCTAAGAAATAGACTATTTGATTTCATATCAAAATCGACGATCATACTTATGTTGTGATCGAAATCGGCAGTTTTTACATGTGAAGAGCTCAGAAGATAGGCCATGATCTCCACACATGCAACATTCAGAGTGTTGTTCCTTCACCATTTCTCCTCATGTAAGTACTTTTGAGAGAGAGAGGAGAGAGGGGGTTGTAAATTGTAATGTATGTGTACATATTAATTAATTTTATGGGGGTGAGATTGTGTGTAGGTGGCGGATATTGACATTAATTTCTTTTTTATTAATATTGTTTTTTATTTATTTGACGTTGACATATGGTATCATATTCATTTTCATATAAGTCTTCCGTGTGGGATAAGGTGGAAAAAATAAAATAAATTATATGCCACAATTAGTGGCCTGAACGAAGGGTGGGGGCTCACCACTAACCTTCAGTTTACAATTTTCAAAAAATTTCTTGAAAAGATTTGTCTTTCATACTAAGTATTCGTAGTGATTAATGAAGTTTGATTGGACGTGTTATCAAACAAATGAACACTAGTTATATACTTCCTCCACCCCCACAATATATTATTTTGAATTGTTTTATTATATTTTATTCAATCTGTTTTTTGTCAAACAGCTTTCCGTTATAAATTTTACCTTTATTGTTTACACGAAAACTAAAATATTTTATAGGTAGGAAGAGGTAAAATGGAAAAAAAAAATGTAGAGAAAGAGTAGAAAAAGGAAAAATGAGAATGAGAATGGTAGAGATATATAATAAATAGGGTGGGGCTATCAACACCCCAAATTGTGTGGTTACCACCCCATATTTTTTTGGACAAAAATAGAGCTAATTAAATTTACTAAGATATCCTTTTAAATCATTTAAAAAATGTTAAACACACCCCTAATAATATTAAAGACACCCCATGTTATACACACCCCATACTTAAATTCTACTCCCAATTAATTCTCATTCATCTATTTTTACTTTTACAAAAAAAAAATCACTTCATTCTTAAAACCCTTCTCCATGCATAAATCCTACCACCATAAACCTTCATATAATGATATAATCACAACAAACATAATTATGAAAGAAGAAAAAGTGATGGAGGAAATTAATGTAATAATTATATTTAATGTTTTTTTATATTTTTTTTACAATTTATACCGTTTTTTAGTGGTAGCAGTCGCGACATGTACGACCGACATCGTGGCCGAACACATCATTATACGTACGACCATATTGGCCGCACACATCTGTGAGTGTACGACCACAACCGGCCGAACGCAATCTGCATGAATTTTTTTTTGGTTAAGTAGTGTACGACCACTACTGGCCGAACACACTTGGATGTGTACATTGTGTACTGGCCGAACACTTCCATGTGTGTACATGAAGTTGTGGTCGTACAGTCTGTATAGGACAATTTTTTAATTGTGTTTTAATATTTTAATTTCTTGTTGGTTCGTTTGGGGGTGCGGGAGAAGAGAGACACGGTTCTTTTTATTTTTAGGAGGAGAGAATGGATGGGGTGTGTATAGTATTGTGTAAAAAGATAAATTATTTTAACTTTTAAGTAAAAAATGATAGGAAAGAAATAAATTGGGGTGTGTTTAGTAAAAAAATGGAATTTTAAATTTTATTGGGGTGTGTTTAACATTTGGGGTGGGAATAACATAATTTGAGGTGTTGATAGCCCCTCCCAAACTTATAATGGAACTGGGGGAACATGACTTACAGAAATAATAATCTCAAAACAACGACTTGTATTGTAGTAGTAATATTGATGTGTCCAAAAATAACACACAACGGTTGGGACAGTTGTCTAACCTTACGTCCAAAATTATGCAAGCGTCCACTGGATAATAACCACACTCCTTGTTTCCAAATAGCCTCGAAACCTGCAAAAACCCACCGGAGAGGTCTCCAGCGTTGGGTCTCCGACGCTCAAGTCAAAAATACAATCTCAGAATAGCATTGAGGAATAATCCTCGTGCAACAATAGCTTCGTGATATCTCGAAGTGAAGGTAAGTGGGGTTTCAAGGTATTCCAGGTTAATTTTAGCTCTCACAACTCCGCTGGAAAATATGTCAGGGCACTTTTCCGATGAACGACTGTATTTTAGTGTTAGTTAAGTGTATATGTCGTTATATTTTCAGAAATGACGTATGCAATACTTAAATAATACCTTTTTGGGGGAGGGTTATCCACTTTCCCTTTTTCCTCAACTTCCCAACTAGTGGGCTTAAGCCCACAACTCCTTCACTACTGGCAATGCGCCTAAGCTCCGAAAAGAGGGGGACTAGTGCGATATTCTCGCCCACCCATTATCTGCATGATGGAGTCAAAGCCTTATGCTTAAGTTTCGGGGTTTTAAACCTCGAGGATCTAGAGGTGCTCGAGCCTTCAGGTTTGAATACCGAAATTATAGGTTTTGGCCCAACAATCCTCCTACAAAAACTTGAAAGCTCATGAATTGTTCTCGGCCCTGGCTATATACCCCTCCAGCCTTGTTATGTATACTCCCCCGATTTATATACCCCCCTCAATGCAAATGTTAGATGTACTCCCCCTCAAAATACCCTAAATACCATTATTCCTCATTTTTTTTATTTTCTTCCTTCTTCTTCCTCAATTTTCAAAAAACCCTAAAACTAATTATTCCCCTCCCCTCCACCAAACCGTCACCCCTGCTCGGTGGCGCCCCCACTCCTCCTCCCTCTGCCGAGAGCCGCCACCCCCTTCACGGCGGCGCCCCCTCTTCTTCTTCTTCTTCTTCTTCTTTTTTCTTCATTTTCTCTGCAAAATCCCCCCTCCACCCGACCCCAGCCCTGCGCGCTGCCACAGCCACCGTCACCCTCCTTTTTTTTTTCTTCTGCTCGATTCTGCCATGGAGGTCACGATCCCCACCTGCACGCGACCTCCTATCACCCATGGATGTCGGCCACAGCCCCCCGCACGTCGTCGCCTTCTCGTCGGAGATGGAGGTATGTATTTTTCGTTTTTTAAAATTTTCGATAGTAATCCACCGCCCATAAACACTCTCGTCGACTAGAATTTGTCGACGGGAGTCTTATTGGTCGATCCATCTTTGACGAAAATTTAAATTTTCTTTCGACTAAATCTTACCGACGAAAGTGTGTTTGGTCGACAAACTAGTGTCGACGGGAGTGTTTTTGGTCAACTCAGGTTTGTCGAAATAAGTTTTTTTTTTTTTTAATTTCAAAGTTTATATTTGAATTTCTAAATTTATTTGAGGAGGTGGTGGCGGTTGTCGGAGGTTGGGCGACGACGGAATTTGGGGGAGGCAGCTTCTTTTCCTAGGGTTAGGGTTAGGGTTAGGGAGAGTGTATTAATCTTTGATATATTTTACTAAAAGGATAAATTTGATATTTTACATCAATATTAAATTAATAAATAGTTTGGGGGAGTATACTTAACAAAGCTAGAGGGGTATATAGCCAGGGCCCTTGTTCTCCTTAGGGCCTTAGGGCCGATCCAGCCCATTTACCTTGATTCTTATGTGTTTGGGCCCATTTTAGGCTCAATTCAATATCTCGAAAGCCCATTATCAACAATAATCAATACGATAATAAAGATAAATAAACGAATAATCATGTAACCGTAATATATAATTTACTCGGATGCCACGTGTCGATTTATGATAGGACGACACATTTTGTCCACATCAAATATGTTTGCGAGCATATATTTTTTCTTAGGGCATGTTTGTTTTGGGATTTTGAAATCCAGATTTCAAAATTTGGTGGATTTCAAAATCCTAACGCTTTTTGTGTTTGTTTTGGAATTTATGTAGGATAAGATTTAATTTTATAGTATACGATTATAGGTTTTATAGATGGTTGGTAGGTATTTATATGATTGACTTTTATAGGTATTTATAGGGTGGGATTTTAAAATCCTGAATCAAAATCTCAAAGTTTAACGGGGTGGAGTTTCGAAATCCCAAATCCGGATTTTTCATCCCAAAACAAACATGCCCTTAAAGAAAAAATTGTGAATGGCATTGTTGGAGTGGATGGGATGATAAATATTAGGCCCCACGCAAGTTAATACATCGGTGGTGTGGCATGGATCAGACAGACCCATATCGATTTCATTACTTGTATAATATATTTATAGATCTTGCCTTTTATTATTCCTAAATTTTAAAATAGGTGAATTGGATTTTTATTTTTATTATAAAACGCAAAGTATTATATGAAATGAAGTATGAATATGGTTTATGGTAATCCAAAATAAAATAAAATGATACCCATATGTAATACCATAACTAGATTTTTTTAAATTGTTTTTTTATATAAAAAAATGTGTATAGTCAACAAATCGACGTAAACAAAATATGAACTCGTTACTTTTTAGAGTGACAAGGAAAAATGATATATCTTCCCACAAAGTAAATTACCCATGCAACAAAAATATGCGATATATTATTTGAAACGACAGAAGCATTAAGAAAAAGTTTAATAATGTTGAACTAGTTGATTTCTTGGATTAGTAGAATCTAACATGTAGGGTCAATTTTTGAGCACAATATGAAAAATACACACTTTTAGACAAGGGCGGAACCAGAAATAAAATTTAGGGTGGGCTGAATTATTTTGGTACAAAAAAAATGGTAAAAATTGTTTGCAGAAGTTGCGTCATTCGATTATTTATCCGATATAATTCATCCATACTAGAATTAGGATCAACGTTTTCAAACAATTATATTTTAATATAAATAATCATAGAATCAAATAGATTATCATTCTCCATTTTGTTTCGAAGAACACCTATTGACATATTTATAGCTGAAAATGTTTGTTCGATTGTTGTGGGGTAACATTAATTGTCAAAACAAGGTGAATCAATTTCGTAATCAGATTAATATTATTGCTCATTAACATTAAATAAGGGTATAATAAAAATGTAAGAATAAATTTTATATGCCTAAAATATTTGCATTGGTTTAAATTAAAAAATGAAAATAAACTATATTTTCAATACGAGGGAGTATATATTAATAAATTAAAATAATATGTGAATTATTAAAACTTAACATTAATTAAAGTTTTTTTTTTTATTTACCAATTAATACTTGACATTAAATATTTACTCCATAATACAATTTGGATGACATAGTGGGCTCAACACAGTTATAAAATGCCCATACACAATAATTATAACACACGATCGATACGGAGGGAATGAGTCAAATTAATTAATCTGAATTATTTTCGTAAATTATTTTAAATGTATTTATAAATATATATAATAAAAAAAAATTGGGTGGCCTTAGCAATAACTAAGGTCCGCCCTTGCTTTTAGAAAGGAGTCTAGTGAAAAGAAATTTAAGATAAATGAAGTGTATTATTTGTTGACCGATGAAATGCTCAAGTGAAGAAAATACAAGAACCTCTTAGTTAAGGATTTGGTGGAAAGCTTTGCAACAAAAGACAATTTGTTCAAAAGAAGGATTTGGCGATGAAAACGATTCAATTTGTTGTTCAACATTGGAGACAATTTATAATTTACTATTTCACTACTTCTGTATCCTACTCGTGGCTGGAGTGTTCATTAATTTATTCAATATTTTCTCTCATTTTAACTTTAAAAAAAAAAAGATCTTCATTTTACACTAGTGAATAAGCTATATCAAAATTATTTAACTTAATAATAATAATATCAAATCGAACCTAATCCATAAACAATTTCATGAGCGCCAATTTATTTGAATTCTTCTTGGCGCCAAATCTCAATACCAAAACTCGCCCAAATACATCAAAATTCAAAAACAAAACTGAATCGGCAAAAGAGACGATGAACTCAAAAAAGTGTTCAATTAGGCCAGTTGGGCAACGATCCATCGCTTCGACCTTCCTCTTCCGTGCTGCAAATCGGTACAACTCTCAACTCTTTTTTTTTTTTTTTTTGGCAGTTCGTGATTCCTGAGCATCTGGGTTTTTTTTTTTTGATGTAATTTCTATGTTTTTCCTTTTAACCTTTTGTTTTGTTTAATGTGAAGGTCGAGTGATTGTACGAAAGATGTGGAAATCAAAGGTCCCAGTGAAAAGGGTTCACAAATCTCGTTTTCTGATTTCCTTAACAGGAAGCTGCATAGGAGTTCTGTGCTACCCACAGCACCTGAGGTAAATTCTAACTATTTGCGTTTGCGTGTTGATGTGCTACTGTATCGATTCAGTTATTGGGGAAGCTCATGGGTTGTTGTTATTTGCTTTGTCGAAATAGGGGAAAAGATATTAAATCCTTTATTATAATTTTTTCTAATAGAATATTTATTTTCCATGGCCAATTTGTTGAAAATGTAACGAAATTGCTGATGTATTACTTATTCTTTAGTTTCTGTGAAATGCCCTGCATTCCAAAGAACAACCAGAAAAATGTGTTGGAAAATGGAAATAAAAGAGCTTCATTAGGGTCGAATCAAGCAAAATTATTCCCGGTCTTGTTTTTGTATTTGTGAATTCTTGAAGAGTTTGTATTCCCCTGAAGATAATTTTGTTGCTTGTGAGATTTCGAGTAATGATTACATTATCAAATCTGAAATAGTATAAGAAACCGTGGCTCAAATTTGCTTTGGTAGGAGAAAGAGCCTTTCTTATCATCTCCATTAAGGGGTGATCAAATGCATAGGGGTGTGAAAGGAGAAACTGGCAAAAATGAAGGAAGAGGAGCAGAGTCAAAGCTTTTGATTGATAGTGCTTTTGATTTGTTCAAGAAGGTCGAAAAGGGGAAAGATGAGATAAACAATTGTTATTCAATCACTGAGCCAGAGATCATTGACCTTGATGACTTACCACAAACAAGAAAGAGAAAAGTTCTGTTTGAAGGTTTGTAAATGTCATGTACTTGTAGTGTATGGAACCACTTCTTTTTTGTTTCTCCTTGCACATGCTCTTGATTTATCATCATTTAGCTTAAAACTGATTTGTAGATTTAAAACCATAATTTGATCACTTGTTCTGTTCATAGTTTCAAGCACTTCTCTATATACAATTATATGTGAATTTCAATGTGATCCCCCCCCCCCCCCCCTTCATTGAAGTGTTTAGGTTTTTGAATGAGAACACCCCTATATTTGCAGAACGTTTCAGTTATGAAAATACTAAACATACAAAGAAAACTGTTACTTGTAGAACATCGTTTTAGACATAAGCTCAAGATGTGGACAGCTAATGATTCTTGTTTGGCGTCTTGGAATCATTCACCTAATTCTTTTTCATTCGGTTGCACTTTTGTTTTTCGAATGAGTGGAATCTTAAGCTCTCCTTGAGTTCAAATGAAACATTTGTTGTTAGCATAAATTTTGAAAGTTGCCCCGCTCTTAGTATATATGTATCAGATGGTGTTAATTTGTTATCAGGGGATTGCACATTGTATTCGATTAAATGCATGATTGTTTTTTGAGTTTGCAACATTTCACATTTGAATCTTCTGTTAATGTATCATGAGATTTCTTAAGCTGCAACTGTAGTAAGAATCCTTCATGAGAAATAGACATAACTGCACAATGTTATTTGGCATGAAGCCACCTGAGTGTTTCAACTTTAATTAGTCTCCATACTATCAAGAACCAGAAAGTATCTATCTATTTCTACCTCATAACATTTAAACTTTTGGCATTTCCATGTGAATTATCAGATCATGATGAAAATCCAACTGCTCGAAAACGGGTAGTAGTTCTTGGAGAGGATTCAAAACCAGTACAAAGTTCCAGAAAGAAGAAGAATACCAGTGAAGAACCTAGACCTCTTTTCAATCACTGTGAGTCACATTTTACTGCATTTTATTACACTGTATCCTTCCTTACCTGTTCATTTGCGTATGAGTTGGGTTACTATTAGTCTATTACATATAAACTGAAGCAATGTTGTTCACATGCAGACAAGAGTGGAGTCGGTTGGTGGAACGAGAATATGGAAGGTATCGCCAATGAAGAAGTTGGGTGCAACGACACATGGGAAGGAGTTGGGTGTACCACGCTTGGGGGCCTTGAATGGCATTAAGTAGCTGAAGAGAACTACTCTCTTTGCCTTGACTTATTGTATTTATAGTAGAGTAGTAGCATCTTCTGAACAGAACTGTACATGTTTAGCAACTGGCTTCTAATTGTTGCTCTATCATGGTTAACTTATGTTGCTTTGATCACTTTAAGTCCTTCAAGAGAAAACCAACTCAGTATTTTGATTTGTTGTGCGATTTCAAATTCCAAAACGGCAGCCACACAATCATGTAAATGTGTTGATAAACGGTAGTTACACTAATGTGTTAATTAGGAGTGTGTAAAATTACCGAAATTTTGATGTACGGAGAGCTCTTTGTACCAAAAAGATGTTGAAATTATTGAAAATTTTGATATACTACATTGAACCACCCCACTATTAGTAAACTGAAATATTGTGGGATATAGAAGAAGGGTAATAGAAACTGGATTTTGTGGGAATAAAAGAGGAATAATTTCAATTTTAAAAAAAAAAAAAAATGATGGGGTGAGAGAGGCTCGAACTCTCGACCTCAGGATTACTCTAAAGCTATGAGACCTACGCGCTAGCCAACTGCGCCACCACCCCTTTGATGTTGAACTAATAATTCTATTATATTTAACCACAAATATTATAATATATGAATAATCCAAAATGCCCTTCACATAGATTTTGAAAGTCACATACTTCATTAATTTATCATAACATAAAATTCAAGAGACCTTCACATTAATATATTCCATTTTTTTTTCCTACCAAGCAAGAATCTAAATACGGAGTATAAGTTTGCGTGAATATCAGTATTAGTATATTATTTCCTCGAAAAGAAAATAAAAAAGAGATATTGGTATGAGCTATAAAATTCATCAAAATACTAGAGTATCTTATTTGGACTGTGTTGTGGGATTTTTTTTTTTTTTTTCTTTTCTTTTTCTGCTCTGTTTTCAGGATGTAATTATTTTTCTTTCAAACTACATGAATATGTAAGGCAAAAGGGTTGGGGTATATACCCCTCCAGCTTTGTTTAATACACTCCCCCCATTTTTTTTTAATTCAATACATATATGAAATACCAATTTTACCCTTTTAGTAAAATGCTATAGATACATACACTCCTCCTCAAAAATCCTAACCCTAATTTGTAGCCGCCGCCGCCGACACCATCAACTCCGGCAGCCTCCTCCGGCGCCACCTCCAAAATATACTCAGAAAAAAAAAAAAACAGATTTTTTCGACCAACCAGTGTCGATCGACACTGGTTGGTCGACCGTAGAACATATGGTCGCCTAAAATTTATCGACCAAAAACATCTTTGTCGACCACATTGTATCGAAAGAAAATAAAAAAAAATAATTTTGAACAAATAATGTCGACCAAAAACATTATGGTCGACAACAATTTATCGAACATAATATTTTTGGTCGATATTCCTTATTAAAAAAAGAAAAAAAAGAATCGTACGTTTTCGGGAGAAGGAGGAGGGCGGCGGCGTCGCTGGGCGAGGGGGCGGCGGCGCCGCTGTTTGATACAAATTTTTTTTTAAAAAAGGGGGCAGGGTGGCGGCGGCGCTCGGTGAGGAAGGAGGGCCGGCGCCGCTGCCTGTATGCACAAAAACGAGGGTTACGGAAATTTAAAAAAGGGGCACATCGGCGCACGACGAGGGAGGACGGCGAAGGGACGAAGGCGTTGGCTGGGGCGGCGCGAGTGCAGCGAGGAGGAGGGAGGGGGAGTGCGGTGGCCAGGGGTAGTGCGGCGAGAGGCTGAGGCGGCGGAAGGCGGGCGAGCGGCTGGGACGGCGGCCATGAATTGAGGAGGAAGAAAGATGCCAGAAATGGGGAAAAAACGAAGTGGGGAAGAAAGAAAGTGGAAAAAATTAGGGTTAGGGTTTAGAATGTAGGGAGTGTATCTATCTTTGTATTTTAGTATTTTAGTTGAAGGGTAAAATTGGTATTTCATATATATATTGAATTAATAAAAATGAAGGGGGAGTGTATTAAACAAAGCTGGAGGGGTATATACCCCAACCCAAGGCAAAAGGGCGCGGCTAAAGGCACCCGAATTTCTATGAGTACACCCACAAGAATTTTTTTTTGTCTCAATGGTGTTGCGAAATGACGTATTTACCCTCCTGTACTTTTTTTAAAAAAAGTCGGATGAGTACACCCATCTTCTATTCCATTTCACACCCGATTCATCATTTCACACTCGAATCACCCGAATCATTCCGATCCAAAAAATTTCACACCATCACCACCAAAACATAAAAAATCTAAAAAATTCAAAATTTCAACAACAAAAATAAAATCGTAATATGTTCGAAAATTTTACCAAAACAAAGTTGAAATGTTCGAAAATTTTAACAAAACAAACTCAATTTGTTCGAAAAAAATTTCAAAACAACTTAAATTTGTCCGAAAAATAGAATCGAACATCTTGTTCGAAATTTTTTCCAAAACAAACTCAAGTTGTTCGAAATTTTTTCCAAAACAAACATAATATGTTCGAAAAAAATTTCAAAACAAACTCAATATGTTCGAAAATAATTCCCGAACTACTAAAAACTCTAATTTTCCTAAAATGTTCAAAACCCTAATTTTTTTTTTTTGGATCTGTAACAAAAAAAATCTCAAACCAACATACCTTTTGTATGACGGTGCCGTCGAGAAGAGGGGGAGGGGTGCGGCCGCAAAGGGCGTCGTGAACGGGGTGCAGTCGGCGTCGCGAAGGGCATCGCGAACCGCCGACGAGAAGAGTGGAGAGGGGAAAAGGGTGCAGTCGGCGTCGCGAACCGCCGGCGAGGAGAGCGGAGAGGGGGGGTGCAGTCGGCGTCGCGAACCGCCGGCGAGGAGAGTGGAGAGGGGGGTGCAGTCGGCGTCGCTATTGTGCAGCTGAGGAGGGAGGCGGCCGACGCGATCTGCGACGTGGGCGGCACTGTGGGGGAGGTGCGACGTGGGCGGCGACACTGTGGGGGAGGTGCGACGTGGGCGGCGACGACGGAGGAAGAGGAGACGGGAGAGGAAGGGAGGTGGGCGTACGAGATTTTGAGAATTTGAATCATCTTAGGGTTTTTATTGAGAAAGGGTAATTTTGTGATTTCCAGGTGGGTGTCCTTATCCATTTTGTGTGTGTACTCATCGCGTGGGTGTACTCATAGGAAAGTCGGGTGCCTTTAGCCGCGCCCAAGGCAAAATTCTTAAAATCCTTTAGAGTCTAATGGGCTGCCCAGCTCTTTTAACAGCCCAAAGTTTATTTTAATGGGCTGTCCAGATCAAAGTTAATGTAAAATAATAGTCTCAAACTCTAAGATAATTTTCTGTACACTTATTGATGTGGCCTAAAATTGTCATTTCATATGAAGTCGACACGTGTATAGAGGATAAGATAGATGAGGAAATACGAGCCTAAATAATACTCTCAGAGTAAAGAATCTCACCCAGACGTCCCTCCCGAGGGAGCTCCGTCCAGAGGAGAGATATGAGGAAGACCTGGTCCTAAGGAGAATTAGTAGACCGAGGATTTAGGAGAAGTTCCGCACGCAACGGGCCCATATTGGATAAAGGAAGATTTATTTTTCCTCTTCGCAGCAGTTAAAGTCCACCATAGGAAGTGGTGCGCTTCTTCAGGGACTAAGAGATTGGAGGACCTAGTCAAAAACAGCTGGACTAATTCAAAGATAAGGGGAAGTGCAGATCCGAAATAAGGGGAAAACCTAACTTCCCCTCAGGTATAATTCCTCTATAAATAGGTAAACCTAGCTACATTTCAAGGTTACGATCTCTAATATTATTCAACCTATTACGCTTCTTACGAATATTCTGATATCTTTCAAGAACCCTATTGATAAACAGAGGACTCTTGAGTCCTTGCGATCTACTGAATCACCCATACTGACTTGAGCGTCGGAGTGTCCGCGCCGGACTCCCCTCCGGCGTGTCTTTTTTCAGGTTCTTGGAGGATCATTTCAGAGGAAGCAGTGTATCCGGATCATTCATACGCGTTCGGGAATTTGGATATCTGACCCCAAGGATATCTAATCCATCCGTGCAATTTGTGGCACAACACTTATGCAACTGGTGTAACTTTTTGCAATTTATAATACCAAATTATTTATTAAAAATATTAATTTGTTTCATAAAAGTCGATGTGTTTGTCTGTAATACATTGTGGTATTAGTTTATAGATACAGTGATATCACTTGATAATTGATGTAGTATTGTAAATTGAAAGAATTTACACAATGCAATCTGTACCGACAGTTATAACTCAAACTCTGAGGGTATAAGTTGATAAATACACTCTTTATAGTATGTTTGATTTGGGATGACCCCCATTCAGATTAGGATGAGTTATATCCCCCATCACATGATTCACATCACTCTTCATTCAAATACTTGTTCATCCCTGCAATATACATACACACCTATTTTTATAAAATCACATTACCATTTTTCCTTTCAATCACTCATTATTTCTTTTACTTTTCTTTCACACACTAATTTTATGTTGTATTTTTCTTCTTCACACTAAATACTTCACTTACTAACTGTTATACCTAGTCAAATAAGTCAATTTTTGACAAGTCAATCCTAGTCACCAGCTTACGTGGCGAGGACCAGTCAACAAAGTCGTGCGACGACTAGTCAACAAGATGAAGAAATTGTAATAGAAGTAATGTATTTAATATATTTAAGTGCTCGCCCAAAGATGTTGGCGAGCACGTGTTTTAGTTAGCTGCTCGCCCAAATGTGGGCGAGCACATGTTTATATATAGCCAAGAGAAGACAAGTGTTGAAGCCTTGGGAGACGACTCGGAGCGTGGCGACCACCTTCCTTCAAGGTGTTGGCGACCACCTTCCCCGACGACCAGGTCCTCCGGCGACCACCAGAGGCGGTTTAGGTCCTCGGCATCTCGGCGAGGACGACCACCAGAGGCGGTTTAGCATTAAATGCGCCATCCCATCACCTTTTCGGGCAGAAGACAGGTCCAGTAAGGGTGTGCCACGTGTAAAGGGCGGGCAGCCCCCAAAAACCCCAAAAACCACTATATAACGCCTAAAAGGCTCATTTGTAAGACACACGTTTCATATCCCTACAATCATCACCTCCCAAAGCAATAAACTCTCCCAAGCTTCTAAAGCTTTAGCTTCTCCAAGAAGCTATATCTTGTGTTCTTGATTATTCTTGTTTGTTCTTCATAAGATCATCATAAACCATCATATTAATCCGCATAAACACGTAATAAACCCCCGATCATAATACATGTTTGTTTAGTGCTTACGAAAGCCCACGTTCCAAATCATCCGTTCAAAGCACGTACAACATTTAGCGCTAGAAGGAGGGGATCCTTTTACGTGTTCATCATCTCAGTTTCGACCGATCATCGAGCGATCGGTTTGCAAACTCCGTTTTTCAGGTTTTAATCGGTAGTTCCACCGTTTAAAGCTTTATTTACGTATTTTAGCGTTCTTCGTGTTCTTGAATATTTGCGGTATTCGAGACATATTTTAGAGTTTGATCTCCTTGTAACTTTGTTTTTGAGTTTCTTTTGTTGTTACTTTGCTTAGAAAGTAGTTGTAATAGCACGTTCTTCTGCGTAAGAACTCAAATCTTTCGTTTTTAAGCGTCGAAAGCTTAAGAACAGTCATATCTTTGTAAGTTTTTGCCAGCAGACACTCTTTAAACGATGTCTCAGCATACTCCTCAAGACGGATTTGTAGCTCCCGGAGGGAACGAACCCCCTCTGCCGCCGGCAAATCCTTTTGCAAACCTGAATATGGGGGACATTTTGAAAGATCCCCAACACTTAAAAGACCTTTCTGACTACCTTTTAGAGAAGAGTAGGCAGAACGAGAAAGAAGAGGTTGAGAAGGCCAAAGATCAGGCCTTCGACAAAGCCCAAAAAGAAAAGGCGAAGGCCAGGGGGAATGACGAGGACGACCGCTCCTATCATACATATTTTGAGCGCCCCCAGGACAGAGGAAAAAACAAAGCCGCAGAGAAATCCCACAACAGCCATGTGGGAGACTCCCGAGGAGGCCGAAATTCTGTTTTTAGTCGCATGAATGATAAAGACGGGAGGGCTCCTCGCCGAGTGCCTTTCAATCTGGATGGCCGACCAGACAAAGCCGACCACAGAGATCGAGTTGACAAGAGAGGTTAGGGAGACAGGATCTCCGCCCTCGATCGAGTGGGGCCGGGGCAGGGCTCGCGAGCTCCGGCTGATTCACGTGATATGCAACACTAAATAAACAACCGCAAGTGTACGGCGTCTATTGTAGCGCGATAAGCACGAGGTCGATCCCACAGGGAGGTTAAGCGTAAAAGGGTAGTTTGCTAGTTGAGTTCTAAATAGACGTGATCGATAATTTGAGTGGTGTGAATTACTCTAAGATTACCTAACAATGTGTCACCAATAAGTAATGAAGAGTAAATACGAAATCGATCAAATACCAAGCAAATCAATAAAACAAACGTAAAACGGATTGAGATTCAAAGAAAGCAAGTGGGTTCCAAGGCAATTGTAGTACTTAGACGTCCGTTTATGAATGTTACCTCGTTTAAATGGCCATTAAGGTTATCTCATATAGGGTGATCACACAAGAAGAACTAATCGATCTCTCGATACAAGTTAATCCAAAGACGCAATGTAATATAAGCTCGTATGTCTACATCACAAATATTACACCATCTAAAATAGCTCCTAAGATCATTTGATTCCCTCTCCGATAATTAATCCTCTCTCGAGATCATAATAATACCGGGTTGCATATTCGCATACGATTAAATGGAATAAATCTCTCGATACTACCCCAATTAACAATGGATCAAGCAAATCATCATGGCCACTAACAACATGCTTTACAATGAATAATTAAACATGAAAATAAGAGATAAACACCAATTAAAGCAGGAAATTACTCATAAACATCAATCCAAATCTCTACAATGCCTTAGAACCACAAATTTGTTTAGCTACTCAAATACATGCTCAAACTACAAATTCCAAATGAAATAACTAAATAAAAAGGAAAAGAAAGAGAAAGCTTAGTCTAGGATGTGGTAGGGAATGGAATTCCCAAGCTAATGCCTCTTCCCTTGCATGAATTGGTGGAGAGATGAAGAAGTTATGGCCAAAACACCTCCAAATGTGTGTAATTATGTGTGGATTGGGGGAAGGTGTCTTGGATTTCAAGAAAGAGGGCTTATATAGTGTTGGGGTAGGGTTTGGGTGTAAGAATTGCAAGTTGGTACCTTGGAAATGGAGAAAATATGAGTTTGGCACCGAAAATGGGTTGGCCCGGCCGGGTGGGAAAGTGGCCCGGCCGGGCGGGAGTGTTGGCCGAAAAATTTAGAAACAGGGGGTGGTCGCCCGGCCGGGCCAAAGTTTCGTAAATGGATGAAAATTTTGGATTTGGCCGCCCGGCCGGGCGGGAAATGTGGCCCGGCCGGGCCAAACTTTCGTATTGCTTTTCGGCCTCCAACTTCGTCCCTTCGTATCTTGAGCTTCCGACCTCCGATTGACTCGATTCTTTTTGCTATTCCACTCCATTTTTCGAGATGAATCCAACCGTGCACTCCTCTTCTTGATCCAGTAAAGTATGGTTGGTGTTTTGCTCCAAATTCCATCGTATTTCCTATAAAATCGACAAAACACAACCTTTCTCTCATTTTGGCTTAAACAATCATATCCAATGCATAAGTCAATGAAATCCACATCAAAATACGCTTCACATGTGCCTCTAAAACGTGTAAATTCCACCCGAATCAAGCGAAGAGTTATCGCAGCCACCATTCGGAGAGACATTCTCCCAGGCGATCACGTTATGATGATCGCCCGGCCGCATCTCACGGGAGCCGACGCGACAACAACGTCGTCCCCCGACCACAGAACGCCGAGGAGGGGCAAATCGCCCAGTTCCTCGAAACCCAGAAGTTGATGAAGCTAGAGATGGAGGCCTTGCGAGCAGAGGTGGTCGCCTCAAAGCAAGGGGACCACCCCACCAATCACTCTGCCCGCTCCTCCACTAAGTGTCGCGGTCCTTACCGCCCCCATCCAAAGGAAGATCCAGATGCCCTCCATGGCGGCATACGATGGGATGTCCGACCCCAGAGTACACTTGTCCAAGTACTCAAACTACATGGCCTCAATCGGGGCAACAGACGCCACCCAGTGCAGAAACTTCTCCCTAACTTTGGGAGACCGGGCTCATCGTTGGTACACAACTTTGGGTGCCGGATCTATCACCTCATTCCTTGAGCTGGGACAACACTTTCTGACCTACTTCGGGTCTATTGCTGCTCGCCCAGCCTCAAAGCAACGTTTGCCAAAGGTTCGCCAGTCCCTGACTGAGTCTGGCAAGGATTTCATCGAGCGCTTCGATAGGCTGGTGATCGATGGGGAGGCCGTAAACGACGAGACGAAGCTAATCTCGGTTGTTTCCGGTCTAAGGATAGGTTCTAAGCTCTGGGAATCTATGCATACTGTTTTCCCAGTTTCTTATGCGGACTTCCGCACGAGGGCTGGGAACTTCCTTCTGATGGAGGAAATCATGGACGCCGCCAAGGCTAACGAGCAGCCTGAAGCGGCCAAGAGGGTCTGGCCCAAGAAAAATACTAACACTAGGGAGTCGTCCCAGCCAAAAAAGGCGACCACTCAAGCTGGTAGTGCTCGCCCAGCGAACTTCAGGCCTTTCGAGGAGTCCCCAGAGATCATTCAGTTCAGAGAATCTCTCTCTCTTGATCCGAGGGGCATTTTTAATGCAGCCAGGGGAAAGAATTTGCTCCCCCATGCCAAGCCAATGCACACAAATGAGGACAACTTGGATGGTGGTAAATTCTGCGACTACCACAACTCCATCGGCCACCACACTAATGGGTGCCGGGACTTGGTGAGAAATCTTTTCAAGCTGTACAATGAGGGCAAGCTCGCCCAGTTCATCAAGCCCCTTGGAAATGGCGACAACAGGGGAAAGAAACGTCGCGACGACAGCGACGACCTGCGCCAACAGTTGAATCGTCCAAAACTGACTCCTCCCATGCCAAACAACCCAGGAGGCGACATCGATAACGTGGGCGGAGGTTGTATGGTTTTGGAAGGCCCCTTGGGGGGAACTCAGTCCGGGAAAGCTCTGTCTGTTCGCCGACAACAGAGTGATATGCGAGCACTCAACAACGTGCATCAAGTGTGCGTCGCTCCGGCTGCTGAGAAGCCTCTAGCCCATCAAGTCCTTTTCACGGACGACGACCTGAACGGCGTGGTGCAACCAAACAATGATGCTTTGGTCATCACAGGGAAAATAATGGGAACCAACGTCCATCGCATGATGGTCGACACCGGGGCATACACCAACGTCCTCTTCAAGCATACTTTGGATGCTCTCGGTGGATATGCTGAATACATCGAGCCTTGCGATGATATTATCGTAGGTTTCGGGGACACGCGCAACGTTCCCCTTGGGAAAATCAGACTATCCCTGGAGCTGGCATCGTCGAAAGAGCTAGAAATGCATCATGCTCGGCAGCTCGACTTCATGATCGTCGACATGCCATCTTCCTACAACGTGGTCCTCGGCCGACCTTTCTTCAACGAGTTCAAGGCGGCCGCCTCTACTTATTTTTACTGTGTAAAGTTTCCGACCCCGGCGGGAGTTATAACCGTCAAGGGCGATCAGACGTGGGCGAGGGAGTGTCTCGTCCGTTTTGCAAAGCGTCATTCTAAAGAAACCACTATGATTGGCCAATATATTGAGTGTCAAGAACAAAAGCAACAAATGAACTACTTGGAGGGTCTTCCTAGCAAGTACCAAAAGATCGAAGTTGGGGAGTGCAGTCGGCGTTTCGACGACCACCAAGTGGAGGCGAACGAGCACGCCTCCATGGAAGTGGACAACCACACCCCAATGGAAATCGACGAGCAGACAGATTCGGGCGACCAGATCCCCGGCGACCAGGTTCCAGAGAACATTCCAGATCTGGAGCCTAGGTTAGGCTTTGAGCCAGAGTTCGGAATCGAGGATCCTCGTTGGAAGGAGCCTAAAGAGCGGGCAACCCCAGCCGAGGACCTTGAAACCATCCATTTAAACGAAGCTCGTCCAGAACTCGAGGTATTTATTGGTTCAAATTTACCAGTACAATTGCGGTAAGATATGGTCGCATTTTTGAAAGAAAACATCGGTGCATTCGCCTGGTCGCACGAGGATACGGTGGGCATTAGCATGAACCATGCCTGCCACAGATTGAATATTGATCCAGCAAGGAGACCCATCACCCAAAAACGAAGAAAATTTGGGCCTGATAAATATGCGGCTTTAGCGGTCGAAGTCAAGAAATTGATCGACAACAAATTAATCGAGAAAACTGGAACTGATCCCGAGTGGTTGGCAAATCCAGTGCTCGTCAGAAAGACGACCGGGTCGTGGAGATTGTGTATAAACTTCACAGATCTAAACGATGCCTGTCCGAAAGATCATTTTCCGATGCCCCACATCGATCATCTAGTAGACAATACAGCGGGGCACGAGATGTTAACTTTCATGGATGCTTTCGCAGGATACCATCAGATTGCGATGCATCCCGACGACCAGCGACATACAGCTTTCATGACTGCAGTCGACATGTACAGCTGGAAGAGAATGCCTTTCGGTTTGAAAAACGCGGGGGCAACATACCAAAGACTGGTAAATAAAATGTTTGAGAAACACATCGGCGAGATGGTGGAGGTCTATATCGACGACATCGTTGTCAAAAGCTTGCGGAAAGAGGATCACCTACACCACCTCGCCATGACGTTCGATATTCTGAAGGAATACAACATGAAGTTAAATCCAAAGAAATGCAGTTTTGGAGTTAGCTCAGGAAAATTTCTGGGGCACTTGGTTAGCCAGCGGGGCATCGAGGCAAATCCAAGCAAAATTCAAGCAGTCATCAACATGCAAAGCCCGAGGAATGTAAAAGAAGTACAAAGGTTGACAGGATGCCTTGCATCGCTGAACAAATTTATTGCACGAACGGGCGATTGTTGCAAACCTTTTTTCGATGCTTTGAAAAAAGGGAGGTTCGAATGGACCGATGAGTGTGAGAAAGCTTTCGGAAAGCTAAAGGAATATCTATCAGATCCGAAGGTCCTATCTAAGCCAGTCCCCGGCGAAATTTTGTATCTATACTTGGCGGCCACTGACTGTGCGATCAGTTCAGTGCTCGTCCGAGCAGAGGGGAGCACACATCTGCCAATCTACTACGTAAGTCAATCACTAAGAGATGCGGAGTTGAGATACACTCCAATGGAAAAATTGGCGTATGCGTTGGTCATGAGCGTCAGAAAACTAAGGCAATACCTGTTCGACCACGAGGTGGTCGTCCTCACGACCTTTCCTCTTCGGCGAGCACTGCATCGTCCGGATACCACTGGAAGACTGTTGAAATGGTCGGTGGAAATCGGGCAATTTGGGCTCACCTACGCACCTAGAACGGCAATCAAGGGACAAGTGTTGACTGAATTAATTGTAGAGCTCACTTTCTCGTAGAAATTGGACAAGGGAATCGAGCTTCCTTGGACACTGTTCGTCGATGGCTCGTCGACGAGCACCAAAGCAGGGGCAGGAGTCATCCTCACCAGCCCAACCGAACAGACGTTTGCTTCGGCGATCGAGTTCGAGTATCGGGTGACCAACAACGAAGCAGAGTACGAGGCTCTGGTCGCAGGAATCAAGATGGCTATGGCCGTGGGCGCCAGAAAACTGAAAAATTTTTCTGACTCTCAACTGGTTGTTTGTCAAATTACGGGCGAGTACGAGGCTCGCGGCGATCAAATGATAAAATATCAAGACCTAGTGAAAGGATTACTCGAGCAATTTGATCAAATCCACATCGAGCAAATCCCTAGGGAGGCGAATACGCAAGCAGATGCGTTAGCTCGGCTGGCCACTTCAGAGGGGGAGGCAATATTTTCAGAAGCGACCATCACTAAAATTTCTTCCCCATCGGTGAACAGAGGTCAAATTTTGCAGGTTGAAGCGACCAGCGACGAGGACTGGAGGTCGCCGATCACCAGGTACATCAAGACCGGCGAGCTCCCGGTAGACAAAGTGAAAGCAACCAGATTGCAACTCAGGTCCGCAAGGTACACGATAATTGGCGACCAGCTGTACAAACGGGGATTTTCAATGCCTTTATTGAAATGCCTCGTAGAAGACGAAGCGAAGATCGTCATGCACGAAATCCACGATGGAGCGTGTGGAAATCATACAGGGGGGCAAGCGCTCGCTTTAAAGATCATGAGGCAAGGCTACTTTTGGCCAACACTGAAGAAGGATGCAATTCATTACGCCCAGACGTGCAAGAGATGTCAAGCTTTTGCTCCGGCTATTCACTCACCTCCAGACGAGCTCATCTCCGTCTATAGCTCTTGGCCCTTCGCGAAGTGGGGCATCGACATCATCGGACCTTTCCCGCCTGGCGTCGGGGGGGTAACTTTCGTAGTCGTAGCAGTCGATTACTTCACCAAGTGGACGGAAGCAAAGGCATTGAAGACCATCACAACGGCTCAGATGACAAACTTCATATGGAAGAACATAATTTGCAGGTTCGGCCTACCACGAGCAATAGTGACCGACAACGGACGTCAATTCACAAGTCAAGACATGCTGGAATTCTGCTCAGAGTGGAACATCAAGAATTTTTTTTCAACACCCTATCATCCACAATCAAATGGTCAAGTAGAAGCAATCAACAAAATCATCAAGCACACCTTGAAAGCTAAGCTAGATGGATTGAAGGGCAAATGGGCGGACGAGCTGCACATGGTTCTGTGGGCATATCGGACGACCACGAGGAATTCTACAGGTGAGACCCCGTTCGCGCTCGCGTTCGGAACCGAAGCTGTCATACCAGCAGAAGGGCAGGTCCCCACTTTTCGAGTGGTTAATTATGACGAGCAGTTGAATAACGATGCACAGTTCTCCGACTTGGACTTCCTGGAAGAGCGAAGGTTAACAGCGGACGAGAAGAATGTGGTCTACAAGCAAAGCTACTACAACACCAAAGTACGTGCTCGTCAATTCACTATCGGCCAGCTCGTACTTCGGCGGGCGACGGAACAGTCCATTGGCATACTTGGCCCGACTTGGGAGGGTCCGTACCGAATAACGCGCACACTCCTGAACGGATCCTACGAGTTAGAAGATCTCGAGGGCAAGCCGAGTAAGTACCCATGGAATGCGGTCAAGCTGAAGAAGTTTTATCAGTAAGTTTTTAAATTCTTTACATTTGTATAGTTTGTATCTAGTCATCATTTCAATACAAGTCAAAGTTTTAAATTCCATCAAGTGTTAGATAGGTTTTAGAAATTTTAGATGAGGCTCTGCGTAGCCAGCTAAGAAACAAAAGAGTTCAACCGACGAATGGTTAACTCTAAAAGACGAGCACTCTTTCTTAAAGATGCTCGCAAGGAAAAGACGAGCACTCTTTCTTAAAGATGCTCGCAAGGTAGTGGCGACGACGATCACTACCTAAGAAACAAAAGAGTTCAACCGACGAATGGTTAACTCTAAAAGACGAGTACTCTTTCTTAAAGATGCTCGCAAGGAAAAGACGAGCACTCTTTCTTAAAGATGCTCGCAAGGTAGTGGCGACGACGATCACTACCTAAGAAACAAAAGAGTTCAACCGACGAATGGTTAACTCTAAAAGACGAGCACTCTTTCTTAAAGATGCTCGCAAGGAAAAGACGAGCACTCCTTTTTAAAGATGCTCGCAAGGAAAAGACGAGCACTCTTTCTTAAAAGATGCTCGCAAGGTAGTGGCGACGACGATCACTACCTAATAAACAAAAGAGTTCAACCAACAAATGGTTAACTCTAAAAGCATACGAACACAAACAAATGAAAAGCAAATCTAAAAGACAAGTATTTATTAAAAGATGCTTGCAAAAAATAATCATAACATAAATTGAAAAGCAGTGACGAGGACGATCACTCAAAGTAAACAAACACATCATAAGCAAAAAGGTTCAATTCATTAAAAAGCCTTAAAAGGCTGAAGTTACAAAAAGGCCCTAGTGGTCGAGCAGTCCTAAAACAAAATAAAGAAAAGTAAAAAGAAACTAAGTTTCTGCAACATTCCCCTCGGCAAGAGCATCCTGCTCGTCGACAACCTCCTCCTCGTTCACGGCTGCCACCTCGGCAGGAGCACTCTGTTCGCCCTGACGAGTTGGGGAGTCTTCTGGCGGATCCTCAAAATACACCGGAACACCCAAGAGACGAGGGAACTGGAGTCCCATTTTCATCAAAGGGAGTAGGGGGAGTTTTGATTCCGGTTGAGGATTTTCCCCCATAAGGAGGTCGTCTATAAACCCGCCGAGCAGAGTTACGTCCACGTCCGGATGAACTTCTCTAAGTTTATGAACGAGCCCGTGGGCAGTGAGAGCCACTGTTAAAATGGCCACGCTTCCAGCGATGTCATTGCTTTCATCTCGCTCATCCGTCACGGCGACCAACTCTCGACGAAGAGTGGCCAAGTCTTCCTCAACAGTTGTAATTTTATTCTGAAGAGTGTTTACCTCGGCAGTTTTCACTTTTAGCTCGTCCTCGACAGTTTTGAGGCGAGCACGGAGATTTTCGATCTCTTGAAGATCTCCCTGATCTTTTTTCCGAACTACTTCAAGTTGGGCCTCAAAATCGGCCAACTTTGCCTCGAGGTCGGCCACTTTCTCCCCAGAAGCGGCCAGCTGCCTCTCAACGCCGGCTTTAGCCCTAGCCATTTGGGCGAGTTTCGCGCTCCTATCCTCGCTGATTTTGCGACTCTCGCAGATCTGGCTGGCAAGCTTCTCGACAGTAAAAGTTGCGCGGCTGAGCTCAATGGCGACCAATCTCGCATTCTCCAGAGAGTTCTGGTTGTTCACCTCGTCGACCAGTATTGTCGTCAACGATCGGGGCAGGTTCCTCACGGCCCTAAGTGTGACCGGATCCAGAGGCTCTTGGTCGGCGGGATCCCGTGAGCGGTAATAACCGGCGAGATTCTCGTTGAAAGGTTCGACGATCGGGTGTTCGGCAACCCTAATAAAGACAAGGGAAAATTAGAAAAGGTGCTTGAAAATATTCTAAATTTTTCTTTTAGTAAACTTACTTGACAACCCTTACGGCGTCCCAGCCGAGAAGAGTGTTGTCCCCAGGGGCCCTTTGCCCGGCCGACGAGCTCGGAGCAGCATCTCGCGACCGAGTGGTTCTGCGAGGAGGGGATACGATCCGTGCGGGGGGAGGCGAGTCATCCCTCGCTGGAGATCTCCTCGGAGAGACCCTCTGTTCGACCACTTGCTTGGCCCTCTGCTCGGCAGCAGTTGGGCGAGAAGAACCCCCTCGGGTTGGTTTTGCAATTTTCTTCGGAGGAGCCCCCGAGGTCTCCGTCCCTTTCCTTTTGCTCTTGTTTGAGCCGTCGATGATCTGGCGCTCGCGGAGCGCTCTCGCTTGTTGAAGCATCCTGCTCGACATTATTCGTTCGAGTTCGATGGTTGGAGGAAGATAAGTGATAACTCTTTCAGGAACCACTACTAAAAAAGAAAAAATAAGGAGTCAGTGTTACGAAAAGAAATTTCACAAAAAACTTAGAAATATTTCGGTACCTGGAGGGAACTCTCGAGTGGTGTGATGAGGAGGTACTCTAAGGCCTGCTCGCTCTCGCATACACTCCCTGTTCAGAAAGCGGCAGGACCTCTCCAGGTAGCGACGATTAAGCACGCAGCAAATGTGGTATTGGAAGAGGGGCGAGAGACGGTGCTCGGCAGTCTTCGTGCAAACAGATTCACCTACAAAAGCGAGGAGTTATTCAGTATAGACAAGAACGAGCAGAAATAAAAAGACTTACCACGCATTCTCTGGTAGTCGGTCACGATGGGAATGCGAGCAGAGGATCCGTCTGGCCTCATTGCACTTTTCCAGTCCCCGGCTACCCACCACCAGTTGGTTTTCCAATCTCGAATCTTGTTGGGGACCTCTTCGACCAACTTGATGTTATCGCGGCTTTTTACGTAGTAAAAACCATTGTCCACCTTCTTGCCGGCCTCGGCCGCTTGAAGGAGATAGTTGATCTCTTTCGGGCTAAGCCAAGTGTTCAGACAACCGTTCTCGGCCGCCACCAGGCCGAACACCGTGAGGAGTCCAATTAGATTCGACCACCCGTTCGACAAAATTTGAGAAGGGGCCACCCCTAGAAAATGTAAGAAGTTGGAAATTCCGGGGTGCAGGGGGAACCTCAGCCCGGCCTCCATCATCCCAATGTTGACAGCGACCATCCCTTCTGGCGGCTGGTCGGCTCTTTCATCTTTGCGAGGGACAAAGAAGCAAACATCGGCTGGCAGTTGATATTTTTTCCGAGAATTTTCTAGCTGGGGCGAGGAGACAGTGCTCGCATTCTTGCTGGCTTCATACCTCGATTCATATGCTACTCGGTATGGGCGAGGAACCTCCCTAGGCAGGTAATCGCAGAAGTACTTGTAGTAGGTCTCCCTCGAGAGCTCATCGCCATCCAGGTTGTCTCGCCCACTCAAAATATCTTTTATGCTCGCCGCATATCGAACAACCTCCTCATAATCCTCGCGGAGACTACTTGTCAAAGTCTCCTCGACTCGGGCCGGGTCAAGATGCTCGCCCGTTCTCATGTTTAGATCTGGATCGCCCAGGTCCGAGTCAGTCCCCTCGCCATCCTCCTCGGCATTTGCCGGCATATTCCCTTTCGGATTCGTCGATCTCATCTAGGTCGACGACCGCCGTCGTTCTAACATTGCGGACTCCAACATTGATGGGTTCAGGGGAATGGATCCTAGAGTCCGAAGAGGCTGTCCTCTCCACTAAGGCTAAGGCTAATCGATCAACCTCGCCGGAACTTGCGGCGCCACCGTCCAACGGCGGCGGACCACCACCGGAGCCACCACTAACGTCCATTTTTTCTTAAGAAATGGGGGAAAGAAGAGTTTTTAAGAAGAAAATGTGAATATATTACCTTGTTATCGATCGGAAACCACCCAAAAAGCTTGAAGAAGTTGCTTGGAAGGAGGCTCAAGAAATTTGAAATTCGCAAAGTGAAGAAAGTGATTTGAAGAGGTATGAGGTCATATTTATAGGCAAGTATGTTCAGGGACCAATGTGCAAAAAACGGGGTCAAATTTGCAAATTCCCCAAAAATCTGGGCTCTTTCCCGAAATCGAGGTGGGAAAGTGGGCTCACGCGCGACCATTGAGGTCGCCACGCGCCCACGCGCGCAATTCAAATTTTGGGCGCCGATCACGCGCCTGACACATGTCACATCAGTCATCATTAAAGTCGCTTCGAAAAGCGTGCTCGGTGTAAGAAACGAGGCGACCGTCTCCATCTTACGTCATCAAGATTTCAAAATTGATTTGTTTTGTCGGAAACAATTTCGCCTTCCAAGAAGACGACCATACTGCTCGCCTTACTATTCTACGAATGCGAAGAAAGGCGACCAGGGGGCAAATGTTATACCTAGTCAAAGAAGTCAATCTTTGACAAGTCAATCCTAGTCACCAGCTTACGTGGCGAGGACCAGTCAACAAAGTCGTGCGACGACTAGTCAACAAGATGAAGAAATTGTAATAGAAGTAATGTATTTAATATATTTAAGTGCTCGCCCAAAGATGTTGGTGAGCACGTGTTTTAGTTAGCTGCTCGCCCAAATGTGGGCGAGCACATGTTTATATATAGCCAAGAGAAGACAAGTGTTGAAGCCTTGGGAGACAACTCGGAGCGTGGCGACCACCTTCCTTCAAGGTGTTGGCGACCACCTTCCCCGACGACCAGGTCCTCCGGCGACCACCAGAGGCGGTTTAGGTCCTCGGCATCTCGACGAGGACGACCATGCACCAGAGGCGGTTTAGCATTAAATGCGCCATCCCATCACCTTTTTGGGCAGAAGACAGGTCCAGTAAGGGTGTGACACGTGTAAAGGGCGGGCAGCCCCCAAAAACCACTATATAATGCCTAAAAGGCTCATTTGTAAGACACAAGTTTCATATCCCTACAATCATCACCTCCCAAAGCAATAAACTCTCCCAAGCTTCTAAAGCTTTAGCTTCTCCAAGAAGCTATATCTTGTGTTCTTGATTATTCTTATTTGTTCTTCATAAGATCATCATAAACCATCATATTAATCCGCATAAACACGAAATAAACCCCCGATCATAATACATGTTTGTTTAGTGCTTACGAAAGCCCACGTTCCAGATCATCCGTTCAAAGCACGTACAACACTAACAATAATGCAACATTACTCCCGATCTGACATAAAGTTCACAATCCACCCCACCAATTACCTCATTATTCACGAATAAGTTTTTGGAGGCACGCTTTATACTATTTACTTCCTTCACCATCGTTTTAGGTATGAGCGGTGGAGCTCTCCAATTAGAGTTCAATCTTTTTTAAATATTCTCATCTAATATACAGTATGTACGTTCAATGATATCTTTATATATACGCACAATCTTTTTTACAAACGAATTTTAGTAATCGCATGAAATTGATTCAAATTACTTTTATGAATTTAGGTTCCCATACTAATAATAATTAAAACTAAAAAAAATATGTACCACAAAAGAGTTGAAATTGATGTAATATGTGAGCTTGACGATTTAAGGAAGCGATTCTAAAATTCCCCACTTACATTTCTTTGCATAGTTTGTTTGACTAATGTGACTTATTTCTCCTATATATTTATCTTAGCATGTACTCCCTCCATTCTGTTGTCCTAAAATTTTCAGATGTTTTTTGCACATTAGTTGAAAAATATAATTTTATATATAAAGTGAGTTATTGAGGTGTAGATAGATGAGAAAGAGAAAAATATAAAGTGATAGTATGTGTTATCGAAAAATAAAATGAGATTTTTTTTTTTAACGCTTGATTAATGGTGATTGTTGATTCTTTATGTATTAAAAATAAAAAAATGCATACCATGATTTTTTATTTTTTTTAAAATTTCGGTATTCGATTTTTGGACATACTATCAATCCCACCGTCTATTTGGGAGGGTCCGTTTAAAGTTGAAATTTTGTATTTTGTATGCACTGACCCCTTAAAATTGTTTGCACTTTAAAAATTTTGAATTTGAGATTTAGAGGGAAAGACTCCTAAATTTAAGTCTACAACCAACTCTTGAGTTAAAATGCATACCATGATTTCTTTATTTGGCCTTGCATCCTCAAAATTCAAATAAAATTTGTCTAGAATTGTGGAGAAATTAAAGTGTATAGTTTGTGTAAGTAAAAGATGTAGATTTTGAATTTTGGGGTTACAATTGGTCAAGTTTATGGTTCCAAGGTCCTGAGAGGCAGCCAATTAATTTATTGAGAAAGCAGGAAGAGGCTGACTTTAATTGCCTGAATTCTGTTGGAATCTTCTCGTTGTGTGTGACTGATGTCATGGAAATATCACGTAAATGGTGATAACTATGTTTTGAGTTACTCTCATACGTTTATAATCTTCTTAAATTATTATTTTGATTGGTTCGTTTATAAATTTTTTATATTTTTTTGACAATTTTTTTTAATTTTTTATTTTATTAGTATTGATATTTTTTTATGCTTCAATATTCGATTTAAGGATCGATTAATTCGAGAAACTAATCTAAACGTCCATTTGCGGAAGCTCCGTTTAAAGTTGATCCCTTAAAAATTGTTTGCACATAAAAAGTTTCGAAATTGAAATTTACCTAGAAATAGTACACTTCTAAATTTTAAGTCTACACCACTAAACCAACTTCTTAGATTATTTTATTAGTATTGATGTTGACATAATTTTAGACAACATTAAGAATTTGACATTTCCCCTGCCACTAATTTTATGGATACATTGTTGTCTTTGGATGCATGTTGAAGATGCATAAATTTCTAAGTCATTCGGTTACATTTAGGTTCGTTTGGTTGGGTGGATTTGGGCTTATGGATTTTAAATCCACAGTCTAAATCCATTCTACATGTTTGGATTATGAATGTATTTCAAATACTTAGATTTGTGTTAACACACTTTTTAGTTAAAATTAAGAGAGATTTCAAATCCTTACTGAAAACCATGTCATTTGAAATCCATGCATTTTTAATTTCTTTCATTTGAAATGCCTTCTCAAATCAAATCCCGTCATTCAAACACAACCATATAGATTACTAGAAAAGAGGTTATTCAATGTGATTATATGCCATGATATATTATATTAGTGATATGTTTCTCGTTTCTGAATCCTTCTAAGGGATTCATGGTTGATTAATGTAGTTGGATCTTGAACTTTATATAATGAAGGTTGCATACTCAACAAAGTTTGAAGCAACATCGAACATTAACTATTGAATATCCCGTACATCTAATCTGATAGATTCGAATGTAGTGGTGTAGGCTTGGAACTTAGGAGTATGCTCCTCTCTAGGTTTCAGGTTCGAACCTCTAAGGTGCAAACAATTTTTATGGGGTCATGTCCATACAGAGCGCAAAACTCTGACTTTAAATGGGATCCCCGCAAGTGGACGGTGGGATTGGTCCCCCGAGATTAGTCTGTCCTTGAATCGAATACCCGAGACTTCAAAAAAAAAAGGGAACCCCACAAGTGGGCATGAGATTGGTCCCCGAGATTAGTCGATCCTTGAACCGGATACCCGAGACTTAAAAAAAATCTAGATCCGAGTAAAATTTATTGTACTTACTTGATAGAGTACCGTTTGGTGGAGTATTTTATACTCCTATTAATCCTTTAGATAATTATGTTAGTTGGTCTTGTTTTTTAATAGTAGATTATTGCATTGTGAATATGTATATCATCACACCTAGAACGGTCAAAATGGGCTAGGCCCGTTGGGTCGACTCGTCCCCGCCTATAAAAAAGGTGGGTTGGGTTGAGTAATTTAGGCCCGTTTAAAAAGTAGGCCCGTATGGACCAGACCGTATGGGTCGTGGGTTTTGGCAGGTTGGACCGTGGACGGGGCGGGTTGGCCCGCGGGCTTTTAAAAAATTATATATTTTTTATTTTTTAAGTTGAATTGTAATTAAAAATGTGATAAATAAAAATTTATGAATTCAATTCAACTTTAAATCAAGATTGAAAATCACACAAAAATTAAGATTTGAGAATAAAAATATACCATTGTCGTCCATGTATTCACATGAGAGATATAATAATTGAGAGATATAATAATTAATGTAGATTTAAACCTTTTTTTTAACTTATTCTTTATAAGAGCATAATTATCATTAGTAGGTTGAGAGAGAGTATGATGAGACGTGTATTCACAAATTAATATTTACTAATTATAGTTGAATTGATTTGTCAATTAATCTTTCATTGAATATTATATATATATATTGATTCTACCTTTTGGCAATAAGCATTTAAACAATTTGAAGGTTTAAATTTTAGTTCGATTAATTTGTTAATTAAACAAAATAATATATATTTGAGGTATACTTTCTGATTATAAGAGATTAAAATTATTGACATCAACTGTGTGGGTTTAATCAAAGATTATTCCAAATTATTTGTACTTTATTTTAATTTTTTTTTTAGTAATTATATACATAATAATAAAAGTAAAATATTAATATATAATAAAAAAAGTCCGTGGGCTAGCCCGCAATCCGCCGTGGGTTGGGTTGGGTTGAGTATTTTTCAGCCCGTCCCCGCCGTGGACCGGCCCGCCAAAACCCGTAAAATGACGGGTTGAAGTGGGTTGTGGACCGGCCCGTCCCGTTAGCCCGTTTTGACAGCTCTAATCACACCCTTTCTTTGTAATTTTTAAATTATGCCAATGAAGATATTTCACGTTGAGGCTCTAGTAATTTACTAGAATATATTCTATCCAACACTTTCAATTACTAATAATTTAGTACTGTATGAACCCAATGCATAAACATGTAGGCAATATGTTGAACATGGAATTTATAAATTAGGTCAACTAAGCTCAAATAAACTATTTAATTGCACGTTTATTGATCATGCGTGAAATAATATGTTAATAAATAAATAAAGTTATTTTACTAACATATAAATTCATTTTTTTTTCCAAGCCTAACATATAAATTCTAAAAGATAATAATAATAACGTAATTACTTGATTCCGTTATTGAGTTCATCCAAGTTTATGAATTGAATAAAATAAAAAATTTGTAAGTTGATTAACCGTCGCGCCAATTAAAATTTCAAAATTTTACGTATAAGCAGCAAATTTACTCAATTGTAAATTCTATTTTTTTTTTTAATAACAATTCTCTCATATTATAAACAAATTTGTAGATTTACTAAATGTACTCGCTTCGTTTAATTTCATTATTACTTTTTCTTGACGTGTGTATCCTTCAGACTTTAACCATCACTTTTTAATAAGTGTACCTTACCATACCCTATTATACCCCTAATCTATTTAATTTTTATATAAACTAATTCATAATCATTAAAAGTTTAAACTCGTGTCCGAATATAAGTATAATATGAGTTGTAACAATGGGAATAAAATTTATTGTTAGGGTCTAATCTTGACCATTAATAGAATAATTAGGTGTGAGAAAAATACCAAGAAACTAGATGTATAGTCTATTCCAATTTTCGTACTCTTCTAGAATTTCAACCTAATTGATGGAGGATTATATCAACATTAAAGAAGTTGTTTACATGTCTAATTTATTTATTTTATTAGACATTGAAATTTTGACATTTTAAACTTGTACCTTTTCCTTATATATTCTGTAACTGAGAAGATAGCAACATGACAATTAAATAATACCCAAATTACCACTTACCATTTTTTTTATTTCAAACAGAAGAAAGGACAGTGACAATCACATCATTTTTAGTTAAAAACAATAAATAAATAAATGAATATATTATCCTTTTTATTATTTGGGGTTGGTTTCATTTAAATACACTCCACAAACTTATAAATGGTGTATATGTAATAAAAGAAATACTACATTGGATAGGGTCTGGGGACGTTTGTGTAAATGCCGTACACAATCACGAAGAGCTCGACGATTTTGGGATATAATATGAAATCTTCAATTGAAAAATGAGACAGAGAAAGTTTATGTTAGTAAGATATCTTTTATCATTTACAAAATAATAATATTGAGTCATTCAATTTTATTTAAACTCTATGAAATATCTTATTTATTGCATATTTAATTATGTTCTATGAATCTTAAAATTTAACATAATTATTATGTTAAATGAATTTTTTTTTACTTATTTATTTGCATTTTCAATTTTAAAATTTTGGGTCCGACACCGAACAGAGGAACCATGGAGCGTCATGCACGTGTCTAATGAGTCACCAAACAACCTACAGTACTCGATTGTCACCATCCATATTTATTCCCGGCGACTAAGATCGCCATCTGACAGATGACTCACCACAATGGGAGTGATAATTTTAAAGTTTTAAGCTAATTAGTTACATGTGTGTCATCTCAAAAAAAAAAAAAATCCTTCTATTTCAAAAAACGTCTACATCTTCCAATGCATTAATTCTACCCCAAAAGTACAATTTATACTCAATATTTATTATCTTCATATTCATTCATTAACTATTTATAATTTGTTTTTATTACTTAAATATTATGATTAATATTTAATTTTACAAAATAAATTAATGTTAATATATTTTTTATATCTTTGATTTAATATTTTGTTCTTTAATTTATCTAGTTTGTACTATTAAAGAAGGAAAAAAAAAACAATCCTTTCTTTTTGTAGACTATAAATTTATTGGTTTGATTTTACGTTAGTGATTTAACAAACATGATTATAAAAAAAAATGACCTGCAAAATAAAAATATTTATAAAGCTGAGACCACATAATTTTTTCAATTAAAAAAAATAGTTAAGACCACGTAAGCAACCCTGACCCTTCTACCCTTATTTTGAGTGAGAGGTAACAACCCACATAAGACTTCTATAACACCTTACATTTCTCAAATTCGGAAGAAATTCTCTATTTAAATGTGGTCATTTAATTGATTATAAATCTACCATATAAGTACATAATATTAATGTTATAATATGCGTAAATTTGTTAACTAATAAGACCAAGTAACTTCCTCTTTCTTTCTTTCTTTTTTTCGAAACTTAAAAACCAAGTAACTTGGTATTTGTTAACCAATAAACCATGTATTGTTGTTGACAAACACCCTAATATTAAAACAAATTATAAGAATTATTGTTGCAACTATAAGTGTCTGTCAAATAATAATTTGATTTGTACGGTTACAACTTAAAAGGGTTGTCATATGTCTACAAAAACGTGACACTAATTGTCATTTTAAACTTTGTCGAGTAGTAAATATTATTTTCGTGGTCGTAATAAGTTTCACATATTTTTACTTTATAACTAAAAAATTTCAAAATTACATTTTAAAACTATATTTGTCATTACACTTTCTGTGCGGATATAGTACAAAGTATCTTTTATCTTTAATTTAATTTCCCAACCGAAAATTTGCATCCAAATTAAATCTGAGACGTCAATGGGTGGCAAATAATGATGCCGACATGATTCAATTGATGACTCACTCCACATATATGACATTATACATTAAATTAAACAACCAAATACGGAGAGTACTTTTATAACTACTTCATGTACATCTTATTCTTTAATTAATTAACATTATAAAAAAATATTATTGGGTGAGACAGATATTTATGGTAAATATAAATTTAGTGTAGTTTTACTTGTGATTTACCTTTTTAATCATATTTAATTATTTATTAATCAAGTCCTTTCAAAAAAACAATTTATTAATCAAGTAATCTTAACAATTTTTTAACACAATTGATTAATTTTGACCGTGACACCAGAATATTTTGAGTGTCATGTTGCATAATTTCAAGAGTGAAATAGTATATGAAAATGATTTATATTAAAATCATCGATAAATTTGATCACGGTTCATTACAATCAGTATATTGTACTTTGTGCACTTGTCTTATTTGTTTACACTCTTATTTTATAATTTACTTTAAACTTGAAATTCATTAAAATTTAATTCTAAAAAAAAATTGAATTGCTAAAAAAATATGACCAATTTATCATATCTTTTACAGGTCCTTTTAGATCCAAATTAAATAATATTAAGCAATGGGTTGATTTTCAGCCAATCTTTTTTTAATTCCAATCCCATAAAAAAATCCAACGAGTCACACTAAGCATAACAATGAAGTATATCAAAACAAAATGCTTCTAATTGTTTGCGCACTTAAAAAAGAAAAATTTATTCATAAACTCTGTCATCACAATATTCAAATATTTACATAAAATATCATTACTATTACATTCAATACATTTTTTTTACTTTATTTATAAAAGTTCACATAAATACCCTTCAACGTTCACCCACTACACATTTTTTTTAGTTTATGTACTAAAAATAGGTACAAACTATTGTGAAGAAAAAATACAATGTTTGTATAAATTAAATAACTATTCAATATATAATTGAAGATATGAAACAAGAAAAGAATTGATGTTCTTTCAAAAAATCATACTCCATTTAAAAAAAATACACAAATTCAATCATTGCCCTAATAAATCCATTTATAAGGCAGCTGGTAATAAAAGCACAAAATATAAAAAATAACATGTCCTATATATAATTAATTATTTTCTTTTCTTTTTTGTCCTTTTGAGCTTTTTTATCTTCTCCATCTCTCTCAACTTTTTAAGTAGTGTCATTGGCACCTAAATGTAAATACGTGATTTGTATTTTATTACATGATGTATCATTGTACTGTGGTGGGGAACCAATGACATGACCCTGTCACCTTTTAATTCATTTTTTTGTGACCTGCTCGTTTGATTTATTATATATTTTATTTTATTTATAAAGTGTAATCCAAGTGCATATCATTTTCAACAAAAGGAGAAATTTCTTTATATATGTCGACGAACTCAACTATATTAGTCAAATGCCGACCATTACAAATTTATATTCATATCCTTTACCATTAAATCACCACAAAATTGGGTCCAAAACGCGAGGAAGTAGGCGAGGGAAAAACCCTCGTAAACTGGAGCAGCGACGGAGTAGGCGAGGGATCCCTTCCCTCGCTAAGATGTTCCTCGGTAACGAGTACGCGAGGGATTTTGAGAAATGCTCGCTGATTTGCGAGGGAACACGCGCTCGCCTATTCCCGAGGGAATATTCCCTCGCCCACTCCATCCCTCGCAAATCCCATTTTTTAATTAAAACAATATTCAGCTGATCCCTCGCCAAGCCCTCGCGAATTAGCGAGGGATTTCCCCTCGCCAATATTATTCAAATAAAAACTGAATTACCTGGGATTCGAACCCCAGGCATATCGCGTTGTATGGAGCCGACTCCACCGCTGGGCCACATATATCCATTTAATACCTGCTATTTTTCTGCGCATCATGGGTGTCGAACTCGGGACCTAACGGTCCTGAAGGATTTATGGGCGCCCCTGTTGCCAATTAGGCTAGAAGCTATTTGCGTTATATTCTGAATGCAACTAATATATACTCCCTCCGTCCACTAAAAATGTGCTCATTTCTTTTTTTGAGGTCCACAAAAACGTGCTTATTCTATTTAAATAGTTAACTTTTGAATATTTTTTCTACTTTACTAACAAGATTGAGTATCTACCAAATATATTTTCTACTCATTATATTAAATATATTCTTTATAATTAAAATATGATTTTTTTAAAAGCACATATAAAAAAAAGTGAACACACTTTTGGTGGACAGAGGGAGTATATGATATATGAAAAAAAAAATTCTTCCCTAATTTAAATTTGATTGTTTATTTTAACATACATGTTATATTTTTTTCAATACAAAAATTATAAATATGTGTTATCAATAATTATGTTTAATTGTTATATATCAATAATCATGTTTAATGTATTAAAATTGTTACATTAATTGTACGTAATATTTGTAAATTTTTATATAAATAATATACGATCAAGAAAATTTAAATTTCAAGTCTTCATCATAATTAAAATCAATTATCATCTTGTCCACCTAAACAAACAAAACAATATTAAAAAACATAAGTGTATCAATTCAATCTTCAACTCAAATTAAACAACATAAAAAAACATAAGTCTACTAATCATCATCACCACTCTCCTACTCCTCATCATCGTCGTCATCCTCATCATCATCCTCATCACCATCCTCATCATTCCCACGTCCACCCTCAACGTTACCCGATCCCGACCTACCACCACTTAGGCCCTGAACCAAAAGCTGAAGTTGAGCTATTTTGTTAGTGAAGTCATCTCTCAAGGTGCTCTCCCTGTCCAACATCTCTTGGCGCAACTGGTTTCGGATCTCTTCACGCTCGTGGGCAACACGTTGATCCAACTCTTCCTGAGTGTATCGCCCGAATGCTGTACCACCTGAAGTCGAGCCAGGTCCGGAGATGCATCTACTCTTGCCCAATTGACCAAGTCCTTTGATGCGTCCATGTGATTTTTAACCTTTTTGAGGTACAACTCGGACATATCGGGAGCCGTTGTCTCGCCTGAAGCATCCCCTTGAGCTTGTTGGGTCAACTGGGTGGCCTCTCCTTCCACCTGATTCTGTTTGGGTTTGAAAATAATAAATTAGTAAATACAAAAAATACAATTAATCAAATATATGTAAATTGTAATCTATACTTACAATTATATCAGCGATATGGTTATAGGTGAACAACCCATTCCCGTAACGATGATAGTACTCTACAATCTCCCACAGTTGGGCGGGTCTTCCTGTTTTCAATTCCTACATTTGAAGAAATATAATATATATACTTAAAAAAATCATTTTGCTTAATATATAAAAATGTAACCTAATGAAAATGTTGAATACTTACAATTTGTCGTGCAACCTCAGCGGCTCCACGGGAACCACCTTTGTGGCAAGAATAACCCGTACCCGGACCCCCTGGCTCTGACAGTCTATTATTCTTGCACTGCGCACTTTTTTTGATCGTGTTTGGATCGTTCCAGTGAGCAACTAACGAGTTCCACACATCGTCATCCCAAGTCGGCTGCTCATGTCTAATGAACCATTTTTTCTTAATCCCGTTCAACATATCCGTGTATCGAGAGGCTACTCTTTGACGAAATAGCATGTACACATGTTGGGAGTTCGTGACAGTCGGATCCCACCTTGTCTCATTCTGCAAAAAAATACATCATACGTCAAAACAATTAAATTATACGTACAAAAACAATTAAATCATACGTCAAAAACAATTAAATCATACGTCAAAAACAATTAAATCATACCTGGAACGTCTCCCAATAACGTCGAAGTGTCGTGTCATGGATATCGGCGAACGTGTGTGCTCCAGGCTGCATGCTGTTATACATGATACGTCGTATTTTCTTGGACCCCAACTCTCCTCACCGTGCAAAATCCAATTATAATAGTTGGGGTGAAATCCATTGTTGTATAAATGTGCTTTCACCTCATTAGGATATCTAAACGTCTGATTTCGACATCTAGCTTTCGTGCAAGGACACCTAATTTTTCCTTCTCTCATCGAATTCAAATTACTAGTGGCTTTTTCAATAAACTCATCTAATCCACTAAGAAATTCAGGGTTAATAATTCCATACAACGATCTTGGACCATACATCCAACTACGTCTTGAATAATCCATCTGTTTAATATTAATAAATACTTTAGAATTAATTAATCATTTTTAAATTAATATTTAATATAATATTTTCTAAAAAATTCGGCAGAGTTTCGTCTAATGTTATTGTACATATATTTCCAAATAATCAAAATCCTAGTGCATCCATTTCCAACTTGATTAAAATATAATCAAGTCAGAACGCACATTCTACAACACACAATTAACCACACCTCATCCCCTCAACTCCATTAATTAATCTTCCTAACAATAAATTTATAAATATTTATAAGAAAAAAATTATATGTAATTTCATCCTAACAACAAAAATATATCAAGTAATTTCTAACAATAATTTAAATTATATCAACAATTAATCTAAAATTAACAAATTAGAAAAATTAACATACCTATACTATATATATATATATATATATTACGGTACATGCATAACAATTGTTTAAAAAAAAAAACTACCAAATTGCAGAACAATACATGCTCTAAATTCATAATATATATATGCTTCAACACCTCTATATATATATATATATATATATATATATATATATACTTACATAACAATATATATACATAAATTAAAAATTTTATATAACTTTAAATTTATTTAATCGATTAAAACGAGAAAACTTACCGTAGAAATGACCACGTTGAAGCGTAGAACAAGAATCACGTGAAAAGGGGCTCGATCTGTTGCGCAGCGACGACAACCACCTGGACGGCGGCCGAAAACCTTGTTTTTTTTTTTTTTTTACAGAAACCTTCTGCGATTTGGGGGAGAAGAAGATGTATTTATATTAATGTTAACGAGGGATTTTACCGAGGGCCACCAATCCCTCGGTAACAATTAATGACGTGGCCACGTACCGAGGGCAATTCCCTCGCTAACTTTAAATTAATGGGCCCCTCGCTAAGGCCCTCGTTAGTTGCCGAGGGATATTAATTCCCCTCGCCTATTTGCGAGTGTTTTACACGCCCTCGCCAATTTACTCGCCAACTGCCCCCCTCGCCTAGTCCCTCGGTAATTGTCGAGGGATTAAATGCCCTCGGTAAGTTTCCTCGCGAATTCGATTAAATTTTGTAGTGAATGAAGTTTTAGTCTTTACCATTACAAATTTATCCCTAAATCTTATTACCATATCTTATGATTTTAGTTTCCCAAAAAAATTTATCTTTTAAAAGCCATTAATTACAAAAAAATATATTTTGATTTATCTTTATTGCCATTATGTAATCATTAAAAAAAATGAAACATATATTCATGCACATTATTTCATTTTATATTAATAAATATGTTACTGGAGTATTAGATTAACTTATGAGAATATTAAATCTCAATGGATGATCTTAATAAGGTTAATCTCACAGTAATCTATTATATTTCAACAGTTTCTTTAAATCTGTAAAAAAAAAAAAAAAAACAGTTTCTTTAAAAAAAAATTAAGATAAAAAAAAAAGAAAAACGTAAACTTAACCTGTAATACGGTGGACTAATTCCTGATTTGGTCATCCAACAAATTTCTTTAAAGTTGCCTTTGACAAGATTTTTTCTTTGGCACACAACAAACCACTCCCGAAAGAAAATTTAAGGTGAATTTTAAGTGTATAAGAAAAAACGAAAATAAAGAATAAATAAAATAATTATATACTTCATTTGTCCCATTTTAATCATCTTTCTAGAGATTTTTTTTTTAGATAAGCACTTACGTTCAATATTACAAATGTAATATGGACACATCTAAAGAAGGGATCAAAAAATTTGGAAGTCTTTCACGGATCAACCGAGTCAATTAGGACTCACTTAAAAAAAATCGTTAAAACAAATAAAAAGATGCGCACGCAAATTATGTATTACCATATGAACAAGTATGTGTTACTATATAGAAAAGTATGTGTTACTATAAGTCTATAACATACCATAAATAGAAAAACACATACACAAAACATGTGTTATACTCCCTCTGTTCTATACTTGATGACCCATTTTACTATTTTAAGTGTCCCTTACTTAATGACACGTTATCTAAAATAGCAAAAACACTTTTAAACAATCTTCTTAAAACATCACAATATTGCAACAAATGTCAATACTTTATTACACTAAAAAGTAACTTTATTACTATTTATAAAGTTGAAAAATCTTTATTACCTCATTTTATCTTACACAATACTAATAAATAATTCATTCATTAAGTATGGGACGGAGGGAGTATATGTTATGTGGGCGGTGAGATTGGTCCTCCAGAATTAGTCGGTCTTTGGACTGAATACCCGATACTTCAAAAAAAAAAGTATATGTTATTATATGGACAAGTATGTGTAACTATACAACGAATTCACAAATTTAAGTTTGAGTGTTAATTCAAGTATGTCTTCTCCCAACCAAAAATCAGGTAATTTTTCGGGGATTCGAAGGTCAAACCATATATAAATTGTTCATCTCTCCAAGCTCGTCATATTGATGTATGACACATCATTCAATTCGCCAAAAACAATAAAAAAATTGATTGGGAAAGTACTGTATTGACAGTGTTGACACTGCTCGAATTCGTTCATGAATCATGACCAATTTCTAGCCATTTTCGATTGTTTTCAAGCAAATCAAAGGAAGCAATATTCATAATGAAAAGTTTGGAGAGATGAATAATTTGATATATATGATTTGACGTTTCACTGAAACATGGTCAAATTTTGATTGCAGTGAAGATGGTCGTGAATTAGGGTGGATGAATTGTTCAAACTTAATTTTGTAGAGTTGTAATATACTAAACTAATACTTGGAGATAACAAATTGATGGGCTTGAAGAGACAAAACAATTTAATAGGTAACTCGTCTTTTAATTCGCCGAAAAATGATAGTAACAATAACGAAAAATAATGAAATTTAATTTTTTCAACAACTTTTAAACCTAATTTGCGAAAAATTATTAACATGGCTACTCCCCTAACCTTGACCTAAAATTGTTATTACCTCTAACCTTTCAGCAAACTTGTTGATTAGTAAATTTCCATTTGTTATATTACCCCTAACCTTTCAGCAAACTTTTATTTTTTTTTCCTTTTCATGTTACTTATTTCTTTTTAGATAAATTACTTCTCTCACATTTAATTATATTCATTGTCCATCAAATGCAAATGTAGTTCCATACACTTTATGAAAACTACCCTCTTATTTTATCTATTTTATCTTGGAATTTTTGACCGAGACGGATGGATTAGTTGATTTGCGCCAACCAATGGTGAAAACTTTAGAAGGCAACAACTTGCCCCCTTCTCTCAACAAGTTCAAACATATAATGGAAGACTGATGTAATCATGCAACTATACAACCGACTAGTCAACTTTTTCATCCCTAAATCTAGTTATTTCTCCATTTTTTTTTAGATTTTTACGAGTATATACATCCAAACGGATCGTTACATATAGAGAGAGAGAGAGAAAGAAAGAGTTGCAGTGTACAGTTATTTATACGTCCCTACCACCTGGCAATTCAGCAGAGCTTCATATTCCTCAGGGGGTGAATCATCTCTTTCTCACTAAATAAACAAAATCCCGTTTCATTGAAGTTCTAAACGCCAATCCATATCCAAATCCCTAGATTTTCGATAACCTTTCCTTGAGGGTTTAGTAAAAACAGCCTGAAGCTTGAAGAAATATTCAATTTTGTATTAAGGAATTTTGAAACTGAATTAGCGTCCAAGATTGGATTTCACACGGATTTAACGCTTAAGTTTTGGGGATTATTTATTTATTTTTTTAAAACTGAGGGTGATTTCTTTTATTTCACATAACTACCCTGATAAATTTGATGATTGGGTTTCTGAATTTTTTGATAAAAATCCAATTCCGAGTACTTGAATAGTGGCTCTTTCTCTCTCTCAACGACGCGGCGGAGGTTTACCCAGAGTGAAAATGGTGAGCGGGAACTTGTTTCATTTTAGGAAGAATTCATGGCCTCCGGAAGAGTACATAAACCGAACAACTTTGCAGTTGGTAAGTTTTTCTTACTATCTGAAAATTGATTCTATATTGCGTTAGTGATTGCAATTTTGGCATTGGAGTTGATGATATAACGATCAATTGCTTGTTAATCCTGCAAATTATTCGTTTATTATAGCTGTGGCAATTGGGCCAAGTGCTAGATGATCTGGTTAGAACAATCGACTGTCAATGGGATTTGAGAATTTGATCACCGTCTTAATATTTTTTGTAGGCTTTTTGTGGAATGAAAAATTCTAATTGAATGCAATTATCAATTGGTGTTTGTTATGTGTTATCATTGTTAAAGAAGGATGGGAATAAAATGCGATTATCAATTGGTCTTCTGTATTTGTTACCATTGTAGAGGCATATAAATAAAATAACTAATGCATATTAGGTTTCGTTGTTTATTTTGCTAAGAGAGCTGATCGTTGGATGGAAGAAACGAAATGAATTATATGAAATTTAATTGGTTAGCTACCTGTTTCAGCAAATTGTAGTATTCACCTTTCTAGTTTTGAAGTATTTACACAGTTATTCTTCCTCGTTAATCGTATCAGTCGTTTTTTCTCCTGGATGACAAGTGTCCTTCATTCATTAGCACAAAATCTGCATTTTCATCATTTCCACTTCTTCTTGAGGTGGAGGCTGGGGAGGGAAGAGAATTAGCTCATATCTGTTAACATTTGATCTAATTGTGTCCTATTTTTAGTAGCTTTTGCAGGCACCACTTATATATAAACAAATCAATAATCAGAGTTTTTTTTGGCAGTTTGATATTGACAGTTCTGCCCCTCCTGAACATGCATGGAGAAGGAAATTAAATAGCCAAACTAGTATTCTGAAAGAATTCAGTGTTACATTTACAGAAGCCATAAAAATGGTAATCAACGCTCTCTTGTTTATCTTCCCAATTCTTTAGTGGTATTGACGGAATGGTTGTTGATCATAGGTTCGACTTGGTGTACGCCTATGGTATTACGTACGAGAAGAAGCATCCCATGGAAGGGTATATTGTCTATCCTTTTGAATCTTGAACAACCTAACCTTTCTAATATAGAACGGAAATCAAATTACTGCTACATTTTCTTTGTCCTAAGAAGTTCTTCCGTACGACTTTTTATGCAGAAAGCACCGATAGATCCCTTCACTAAAGAACATTGCAAACCCTCAGCAACACAAGGAGTACCACTAGGCGGGATGGGGTAAGTAATAATCCTCTGAAATTATACTTACACTACTATTGTATGATGTAAGAAATTCTAACTAGTTGTCATCTGTGTAACATTACAGAAGTGGTAGTATATCTAGAGGTTTCAGAGGGGAGTTCAAGCATTTCCAAATACTTCCTGGTACATGCGAGACGTCTCCAATTATGGCCAATCAGTTCTCTGTACAGCCCTTCTCCTCGACTTATCATTTATATGCACTTTTTCTCTCAATGCACGTTTCTTTCAAACTAACAACAGAATAGATTTAACTGTTACTGATATAAACCTTTCAGAATACTCGTGTCTTTTAGATAGTTTTGTGGTGTTCATTCAATAAGCTGAACAGATGAATTGGAAGTTTATTGAAGTTTTTGTTGCAGATTTTCTTTTTATACCTGAATATCTGAACTGAGGTAGTTTCGTTGTGTCAGTTGTCAACCTATTTTTAGTTCCATTGTGGTATACTACCTTGGGGTATGTGTATGGATTATACTTAAATAATCTGGATTTGGGATTTTTAAATCCCAACAGATATGCAATCAACCAATAATCCAATCTCCATTCCACAATTTTCAACACAACACACTGATTTTTCACAATGTAATGATCCTAATTTTCTACCATTGATGTTACACTTACAGTACAATTCTACCCTGTAAAGTCCCATAATAAACAATAATTTTTATTATTCTTCAAAACTTCCCAACGCTTATAATTGTTAGGGTTCGCCCCACACCACTTAAGCGTAGTCTGGAAATACCCTGAGGTTGCACACTAGAAAAGGAACTAGCATGCATGGAGTGCTGACAAGACTCTTGTGTGATTGTTTAGAAAGAATTCTGAAATACATTGCATACACTCTCCCTTGAAGAATAAATATAACTTTAATTCTCAACCATAAACTAATAATTCAAAATACATATCTTTGACATTGCATTATGGTGATTATTACTGCCTGATAATTTTCAATTCTGCAGATTTTCATATCTCGAGATGGAGGAAACAAAAAGTATGCGTCTGTTTTAGCTCCTGGTCAGCATGATGGTGTAGGGTATGAGCTTTGAACAGTTCAATTCTAGCAAGTATTTTTACTATATTATTTACTTATGGAAAATTTGACGTGGTCTGAATCATCCTTTTTTGGATTGTGATGCTTTTGGTGTTCCTATTATTTCCTTTATAAGCTTAACCTGATTTTCTGTCTATCTTGGTTTTAGTGAAATGTTCATCAAATGTATTAATTTGACATTTTTACATCCAGTACTTGATTTTGTATATGTTTCTTACAGTAAGCCAAGCGATCAAGGTATATCTTCATGGGGATGGAATTTAACTGGTCAGCATTCAACATATCATGCTCTATTTCCGAGGGCGTGGACAGTATATGACGGTAACTCTTCCTCAACTGTTTTTCAGGCTGATAGTTGTACTAAATGCCAAATGGATTGTACCGTAATAAATATTTTTTTCCTACAGGTGAACCAGACCCAGAACTAAAAATTTCATGTCGACAGATATCGCCATTTATACCACATAATTATCGGGAGAGCAGCCTTCCTACTGCTGTATTTGTTTACACTGTATGTACATTTTGCATTGCCCTATCTATTTATTTGTGCTTATTCAGATTCATCATACAATCTATTATTAGGATAATTACAAAACTACCCTTAAAGTTGTGTATTTTTCTTACAATTGCCTCCCTCAGTACTCTGATCACTTACTGTACGATTCAAAACATGACTCTTGTCTTTTGCTTATATAAGATTCTTTATCTTCTGTAGCTGGTGAATACTGGAAAGGAGAGGGCAAAGGTCAGCCTTCTTTTCACCTGGGCGGTGAGTTTTTCATAGGCTAATAGTTTCGGGAATCTGTCAGTATTAGTTCAACCAATTTTTCAAATAGTCATTTAGCACTATATTTTTTTCAATGCAGAATTCCATTGGAGGTAGCTCGCATCTAACAGGAGATCATGTTAACGAGCCATTTATGTGAGTATATCTCACAAAGTATTGCTTGAATCACTATGATGTCATAGTATTTTTACACTTACATTTTTCTTTCTTTCTTTCTTGCAACTGTTTTTTAGAGGCGAAGATGGAGTATCAGGCGTGCTGCTACATCACAAGCAAGTTATCATACCCTATAATTATATATGATGGTTGGTTTGTGTATGTTCTTTTTAGTGTCAGAAAGTTTAAGTGGGAAAAACCGAAATTGAGCCTCAGATACTATTCTTTTCCTCAGCAAGAAAATTTTAGATCCTAATCTAGAACAGATCAAATGATTGTTTGGAAAATTGACAAGTTAATTTTAAACAGAAGTAGTCAGTAATACTTCAAAGATACTCCATATGTTTTCTGAGAGTGTTTTTTTTTTTTTTTGATCAGGATGTTTTCTGAGAGTGTTATGTATCGTTAGTCATGAGAACAAAGTTCTTACCCAAACATCCTATGAGTTCTTAGTTGAGATTCGTTTTTTCACATTTGTATAAATCTGCTGTTAACAAACATGCAAACCATGCTAGCTAATGATGTTGAGAGTTTTTTGTTGGAATTCCGTGTTGCATCAAATTCTTTTTGTGCTTTATCCTCAACCCTGCTATTCCATGTTTGACATAACTGCCCAAGTATGGCAAGTAATTATAATGCAAGCTTATCTATTATTCACATGATTACTTGATATTAGTGATTTTTATATTATTACTAATATTGATGACTTGCAGAACAGCGAAAGGTAACCCGCCTGTGACTTATGCAATAGCTGCCTGTGAAACTCAGAATGTGAGTGTGTCAGTTTTGCCCTGTTTTGGCCTTAATGAAGGAAACTGTGTAACTGCTAAAGATATGTGGGGTAAAATGGTGCAGGTAAAGACAAGTGCTTATATTGGTCTCCCCCCACCACACCCACGCTCCATCCACTCCCCTCTTCTCTCTAAAATCGTGAAATAACTTATCGAAATCTGCAGGATGGACACTTTGATCGAGAGAATTTCAGCAAAGGAGCCAGCATGCCATCGTCACCTGGAGACACACATTGTGCTGCAGTTTCTGCTTCTACATGGGTTGAACCTCATGGGAAGTGCACAATTGCCTTTTCTGTTGCTTGGTCGTCTCCCAAAGTTAAGTTTTGCAAAGGGAAATCATATCACAGGTAATCCACACATCAGGATGATTTGCTACATGTTGAGGAATATATATAGTGTGGTGGCTTTGCTTCTTGTTTCACTAAAATGTCCTATTCTGCAGTATATTTGTTGATCTCTTTGTTACTCCTTTTCATTTCCTCTATTTCTTTATCTTTGTAGTGAGGTTAATATGGTTGCTATTAGAAATCCACTCATATTTTGTGTATTCTTATCTTATCTTTTCCTTCTTCCATGGGGAGTCCAGGAGGTATACCAAATATTATGGCACTTCTGAAATGGCTGCAAAGGACTTGGTGCATGATTCCCTCACAAGTAAGTGATTTTCAGCTGAATTTGAAAGGGTTACAATTTGATCGGTTGCATTTCAACTCTTTTTATTCGTTTTGATCTGTATCAGATTATACGCTGTGGGAAGAAGAGATTGAAAAATGGCAGAATCCTATTCTTAAAGATGAGCAGCTGCCCGAATGGTGAGCAACGGCTGAACTTCATTTCATTGCAGCCTTCTTTCTTTCTGTCTTTTTTTCTTTTTCTAAACGCAATAGGATTTGGGTCAATTAAGAAAACTTTGATTTTGGTAATATTTTTTGCTAAGCTTTTGCTACATTAAGGGGGGAATAATAAATCTTTTTTCACTATCATCTTTTGAGAGCTCAATTGGGTAGTTGTTAGTGTGTCAGACTTTTGCATATGCATTTTCTGTTCTACATGATCATATTGTTGGCATAAATTGCAACAACAAAAAAAGGACAACTGTTACAATTTAGTAGGCACACAAAATCCTTTCCATGTAAATATACAAATTTATTAAATTATTTTGAGATTTCACTCTTTGCATAGCTCTTGATATAGTATACCAATCATATCCCTCCTTTCTTATTATGAGAATCTTGTCAATTGTTTCTTTGTGGAATATTTCTTCAATTTTCATCCCTTAGGATTCATTCTCTGGCTTGTGATTTGGTTTCAAGTTAATTAATACTATGAATGATGTACATTACTTTGCAGGTACAAATTTACCCTGTTCAATGAGCTCTACTTTCTAGTTGCTGGTGGAACCGTTTGGATCGGTACTAATTCAACTTGAACACCCTTATTTCTTATTTTCTCGTTCCAATAAATATCTGTATTCTTCTTATTGATTTATGAGTAGTGGTTGGGCTAATTTATATCTTGTTTAATTTAGACAAATCGAGTAGTGGTTGGGCTAATTGATATCTTGTTTAATTTAGACAAATCAAGAATTGGTCTATCATGCCTATCTTGTGAAACAACTTCTAATTCAACGTACTGCTTAGTGTTATCCACCTTTTATGGGTGAATACACCAGATCTAGTTGGTTCTAAAACTTTACTTAATTTTTTGTTGTTGAAATTAGTTTATTCTTACAAGTTGTATTTGGTCTTTCTGTACAGACTCGTGCATTCCAGCTGAGGACACAAATGGTATTAAGTCAGTAATTGCAGACAACAAAAAGGCCAAAAAAACCGAAGCAAGGATAGTTCATAGATCAGCTGAAATCGTTAAGGAGACTGCAGAAAGCGGTTCTGATGCTTCTGTTGATTCAATAGGAGGTGCATCTAATAGATTTTCAGATGAAGAAGAGTTGAGTGATAATGTTGGAGAAAACTGCTTTGTGGCCCCTTCTCGTAAGTTGTTGAAACCCATAAACGACGATGATGATGTTGGCAAGTTTCTATATCTGGAAGGCGTTGAATACATCATGTGGTGTACATACGATGTTCATTTCTACGCATCTTTTGCCCTTCTTGAGCTGTTCCCCAAAATTGAGCTCAGCATTCAGCGTGATTTTGCCAACGCCGTACTTTTCGAGGATCGGAGAAAAGTGAAGTTTCTAGCCGAGGGCAACTGGGGTATTCGTAAGGTGAAAGGAGCTGTTCCTCATGATCTAGGGACCCACGATCCATGGCATGAGATGAACGCGTATAATATACACGATACAAGCAGATGGAAGGATCTGAATCCGAAGTTCGTTCTTCAGGTGTATCGAGATTTCGCCGCAACAGGAGATTTTTCTTTTGGACTCGATGTGTGGCCTGCCGTTCGTGCAGCGATCGAGTACATGGACCAATTCGATCGGGATAACAACGGCCTCATCGAAAATGACGGATTTCCCGATCAAACGTACGATGCTTGGACGGTTCATGGTGTTAGTGCTTACTGCGGTTCTTTATGGCTTGCAGCACTTCAAGCTGGTGCAGCGATGGCCATCCAGCTAGGCGATGAGGACTTCGCGGAAAAATGCAAAAACAAATTAAAAAAGGCGAAAGTCGCGTTTGAGGAGAAACTTTGGAACGGGTCGTATTATAACTATGACAGTGGATCGAGCAGTAATAGTAAATCGATCCAAGCGGATCAACTAGCCGGGCAGTGGTACACGGCAGCTTCTGGGTTGCCCGATCTTTTTGACGAGCACAAGATAAAAAGCTCACTCCAGAAAGTATATGACTTCAATGTGATGAAAGTTCGAGGGGGCAGGATGGGGGCGGTGAACGGGATGCATCCTAATGGTAAGGTAGACGAAACGTGCATGCAATCTCGCGAAGTTTGGACGGGAGTGACGTATGCTGCGGCTGCTACAATGATACACGCGGGAATGAGAGACCAGGCGTTCACTGCTGCTGAAGGTATATTCACGGCGGGATGGTCAGAAGAAGGATTCGGGTAAGTTTCAAATCACAATCTACATTTTATGGAAGACGTTTTAAAGGAATTGGAAAGAAAGATTAAAACGGACATATTATACTTTAATTGCTTTATACACCCATATGAACGACATTTCTATAGCTACTTGACCCAGCTATAAAGTGGGTCTGTGGTGCAGTGGTCTCATGGGTGTTTTTAGCCGGATCCTTATAATTGTGGTAGTAAAATCAAAATTAGGTGGTGTTTGAAAATAATGCGCTCTTTATGTTTGTTTAAGGATTTGAGTGGATTTCAAATCCGGTATGGTGAATTTGATGAATAGTAAAAGGTGTATTTGATTTTTTTATTTGTTTGGAAGTGTGGATTTTGAAAATAAAGGTGATAGATGATTAATTGTATGTTAGAAATTGTGTGTAATAAGAGAGAATGTGTGTAATGTAAAAAATGAGGAGAAAGAGCGTTGGGTTGGGTAGATAATAATACTCCCTTCGTCCCGTGATTACTTGCACACTCCTAATATGGAAACAATTCACAAAATTAATACCCTTATAACATCATTTTATTTTCAAAATTGTCACTCATTTTGGGCTCACATTTTCCTTTACACCTCACTAAATCTCCTTTACACCTTACTAAATCATCCAAAACACCTCTAATCTATTTTACTTTGCACACCACTAGATTCCATTTTCTTAAAAAGTGTGCCGGTCAACTTGTGCAAGTCATTACGGGACCGAGGGAGTAATTAAAAAGTGTGTGATGAATGATTGATAGTGTATTGAAAAAAGTAAAATGGGTGTATTATAGATTAGATTTTAAAGGATTTGAAATCCTATACAAAAATCCGGATAAATGAATAAGGATTTAGATTTGAAATATTATTAGTGACTTGGGAAACTGTAAACAAAGATACCCTGAGCTTTTTGCAAAAATCACTTTTTTTGTGTTCATGTTACTTTTGAAAGAAAGGCAATTCTCAAAGTTGTTAATAGTGTTTGCAGACAAACCACCGTAAACTTTAATATAGCTGTTTCTCAGAATCAACATGAAAGTGGTTATATAATCAGTTACAAGTTGAACAAAAATAAACACTTCTATGTAAACAAAAAGTGTTTTTCACTGCTCAATTGGGTTTGCTAACATCCCCTTAAAATCGTTTTAATTGTGTAGGTACGCGTTTCAGACGCCAGAAGGGTGGACGATTGATGGGCACTTTCGTTCTCTGATATACATGAGACCGCTTGCTATATGGGCGATGCAATATGCGCTATCACCATCCACATCTAGAACCGTTTTAAAGGCACCTATGCTCAACATGATGGATAACACACATCAGGCTGCTAATTCTTCTCATGACGAAGGTGCCGTCTGCAAGAAGATAGTGAACAAGGCGAGGTGCTTTGGGAATGCTGTTTTCAATTGTTCGTGCTAACCTTTGTCGATATCCTGCCTAGGTTAAATCTCTCTAAGGCAATGATGGGAGTCTAAATGTTTACGTTGATACGTCCTGTTGGGCAGGGATTTTGTGTTGTAACCGTGTAATTCATTCATTCTTCACCTTGTAGAGTTGTACCCAAGTGTAAAATTATGCAAGAATTTTATGCATTCTTGGGAAAATAAGGTTTGAGTTCTTAGGCAAAATGCCATGTTTAGTTATGTTGAGTTATTATTAAACTTTTACTTTATGTGCGCTGTTGACGATTCTTTTTAAGGGATAAGGACGAATGAAGCTATACAATCTCAAGGGCTAAAATAATGACCGGTCTAATATATAAAATGAAGTTTTTCTTTATGATTTATATTTTATTTTACTTTAAAATATGATTTAGTTAGACTTATAAGCCTACGGTTTATATGATAAGAACAAGATACCAAATTCTAGAAATCCAAGTGGAAATTTAGATTACCCTAGCAATCAGCACGTAAAGCCTCTTCAAATATCATGAGTTTACGTGCGTAACTATTTGTTTCCATCTTTGGTAAACCTTAATGATTGGTGGGCGGGTCTCATCAATACCCCCTTCGTGAACACGAACCTTGTCCTCAAGGTTCAGATTTGGAAAATGACTCTGTAGGTTGTCAACGAGATCCCAGGCTGCGTCCTCCATGCTAAATGATTTCCACAAAACAAGAGCTTCACCGATTGGGCCCCTTGGGGTATGTTTCCAGCGATACTCCAAGGTGCGTTCCGGAATTAGTTCAGGCGTCCCGTCTGATGAGTATGGTGGCAGGGTTGAGCAGGTGGGTTCATCTAGGCCGATTTTTCGTCGAAGAAGTGAAACGTGGAAGACCGGATGGATGCGTGCCTCGGGTGGAAGTTGAAGGCGGTACGCCACTGGTCCAATTCGCTCCAAAACTAAGAAGGGACCAAAGAACTTACTTGCAAGCTTCTGGTTGATTCGTCGGAGGACGGTTTGCTGTCGATAGGGCTGTAATTTGAGATAAACCCAATCGCATGGACGAAACTCCTCCGGTCGCCTTTTGTTGTTCACGTATTGGGACATTCTGTTCTGAGCGATGGTGAGGTGTAATTCTCGAAGGAGTGCATCCTGATTGTGGAGTTGGACGTCCACCTCGTGGACTACTGTTGAGCCCGGTTCATGAAAGGGAATCGGGACTGCTAGACGCCCATAAACTACTTCAAAAGGGGTCATTTTGAGGGAGCTGTGATAGGTCGTATTGTACCAATATTCTGCCCACGCCAAGTGTGACTCCCAATCCTTAGGTTTCTGAAACGTCATGCATCGAAGGTACTGCTCGAGGCAGCGATTGACGACCTCCGTCTGGCCGTCGGTCTGTGGGTGATATGTTGAACTGAAGTGAAGTTCTGTGCCAAGCCGTTTAAACAGCTCCTTCCAAAAGTTGCTAATAAAGACTCGATCGTGATCTGAAATAATTGTCCTTGGTATGCCGTGTAAGCGAACGATCTGGCGAATGAAAACTTCGGCTACTGTTGCTGCGGTATAAGGGTGGCGAAGGGCGATGAAATGTGCATACTTTGATAGACGATCAACCACTACAAAGATCGTGTCCTTACCATGGGATCGGGGCAAACCTGTTATAAAATCAATGGAAATGCCAGTCCATACCTGGAGTGGGATTGGTAGCGGCGCGAGGAGGCCTGCCGGTGTCCGACTATCCGCTTTGTTACGTTGGCAAATGTCGCACGCCTTGATGAATCGGATGACGTCCTACTTCAGTTGTGGCCACCCGAAAAGCTGTTGGACCCTCTTTATTGTTCTTAAAATTCCTGAATGGCCGCAAAAAACGGACGAGTGAAATGTCGCCAGAATATGTCGGCGCAAGTCACCCCCTGGAACCTGTATTTTGCCTTTATAAGCCAGACATCCATTCCGTAGTTCCCACCCTTCAGGTTGTGTTTGTTGTTCGGTAATTTGTTAGAGGATGGGTCCCAAGTCGGTATCGTACTTTGTTGCCGCCGCGATGTCATTCCATAGGCCTGTGTAGGGGCTGGAATACGTCATATATAACTCGGAGTGCTACTACTTTCGAGAGAGGGCATCCGCGACGCTGTTCTCCTTGCCGCAACGGTAAATAATTTCGTAGTCGAATCCTACGAGTTTGGCGATCCATTTATGTTGCTCGGGTGTCGTGATATGTTGTTCAAGTAGAAACCAGAGGCTGCGCTGATCAGTGATGATTCGAAATCGTCGGCCGAGGAGGTAAGGTCGCCATGTGCGCACGGCCTCAAGAATTGCTAACATTTCTTTCTCGTAGACTGACCATAACGATTTAGAGATAGAGATGGCCTTGCTTATGAATGCGATTGGTCGGCCATGCTGGGATAAAACGACCCCTATTCCATGTCCGGATGCGTCCGTCTCAATAGTAAAGATTTCGCCGAAATCTGGGAGGGCCAAAACTGGAGTCGAGCTCATGGCTTTCTTTAGATTGTCGAAAGCATTTTGGGCATCGTTGATCCATATGAAACTATTCTTGCGCGTGAGGTTGTGCAGTGGTCACGCTATTTCTCCGAATCCCGCACAAAATTTCCGGTAATATCCTGCTATTCTTTGACGGCTTGATGACGAACTTGTTGGTTCGGAGAATATCCAGTACCGTCCGTAGCTGTTCCCTGTGAATATCCCAAGAGTTACTATACACCAAAATATCATCAAAAAAACTAAAACAAACCATCGGAGGTAGGGTCGAAAGATATGGTTCATGATGGCTTGGAATGTTGATGGTGCATTGCTTAGACCAAACGGCATGATCAAGTATTCGAAGTAGCTGTTATGCGTCCGAAAAGCCGTTTTCGGAATGTCCTCCGGGTGCATGCGGATCAGATGGTAGCCGGCCTTTAGATCCAGTTTAGAGAAGAAGGTCGCCCCATGAAGTTTGTCTAGCATGTCGTCCACGGTTGGGATGGGGAAACGGTCCTTGATCGTTGCTGCGTTAAGCGCTCGGTAATCAGTACAAAATCGCTTGGTGCCATCCTTCTTTTTGACCAAAAGTACAGGGGACGAAAATGGACTGGTGCTATTTCGGATAAGGCCCAATTCCAACATTTCTTGGACCTGCCTTTCAATCTCGTCTTTCTGGAAGTGAGCATATCGGTAGGGGGCTACATTCACTGGTTTGGATTCATAAATTAAGCGAATCCGGTGATCGAATTCTCTTTAGGGTGGCAATGTAGTGGTCGTCGTTGTTACTTCTGAATATTCGGCCAATAGATCCTGGATTTGTTGTTGCTGGTCGGCTTGGTCGTCGATCGGTTTTGCGAGCGCGACATCCAGGTTTGTTAAAAGAAACACCTCGCTGCCTTGTTCCCACTCGTGCTGCAGTTGTTCGCCCGTGATGCTGATGGGTGCGTTGTGGCCAATGGCGCGCAGTGTTTGATGTTCGCCTTGTTGGTGGAATGTGATCATCAGGGTCTTACAATCTAGAACTAATGGACTGACGACCTCCAACCAGGGCATACCCAAGAACACATCAATGTGGGGTGATTTGCATGCGAACAAGTCAACGACGAAGCTAATTCCCTGCAATGTTAGCGAAATATTTTCGTATTTGGTATCACAGGTTAAAATGTTACCTCCACCCATTTCGATTCGAAAACGTGGTTACCATTTTCTTTATTGCGGTCAGTTTTAGGGATTGGGCTACCGAATCGGATATGAAATTCAACGTTGCACCACTATCGATCAAGACCAATACGTCTACGTTCCCGATCTTTCCTCTAAACTTGAGTGATTTACCGCGTTCCCCTTTTGCCATCGTGATTGGTTGACTCCCAGGTATGGCCAATCTCTTGTCGTAATGGCCCTCTAGTCGGTGTAACTCGATCCGGTCATCTTCACCGATTTCATCTGTTGGCCCTTCGTCGTAGACGGGTGGTTTCTCTTCTTCGTCCTTGTCTTCCCTAGGGGTGGTTCGGTACGGTATACCGAACCATATCGCTCCATACCGTTATCATACCGAAAATTTCGATATCGAAAATATTGATACCGTTATCATACCGAAAATTTCGATATACCGAAAATTCGGTATACCGAAAATTCGGTATAAAAAATCTCATACCGAATGTCGTACCGAAAATTCGGTATATCGTACCATACCGAATTTTCAGTATATACCGAATCATACCGAAATATCGGCACGCCGAATCATACCGAAAATTTCGGTATACCGAAAAATACCGAAATATCGAAAAATACCGAAATACCGAAAGATACTGAAATATCGGTATACCGAATCATACCGAAATACCTAAATTAATTATAAAAATCATAATAGCTGAATATATCAAACACAAATGAAAATAGAATACAATCCTACTTCAAATTCAACCATACAAAATACAACTCTCATTCAAATTCAACAATACAAAATACAATTCTCGTTCAACTTCAATAATCTCCAAAGACCTGCAAAAGATAAAACTTAATCAATTTCAATTTATAGATATTAAAGTGTAAAAAATAAATATATTATTACTTTTCAACCTTTTCAAGCTTAGGATTAGATGGTAGTTAGAGAATGTCGATAAGTTTAAAAAAATTAGATGGTAGTTAGAGAAGAATCTTGATTCGTAAGTGTAGCTGCAAAAGAGGAATTAAAAAGAGTGAAAACTAACTAATGTATCTACTTTATAAGAAAATATGATAATCTGTATAAAAACTCTTAAAATCTGATATGTATTACTGTATAAAAAAAATTAATGTATCCACTATTCTTTTTTTTGGTCGAGCAAATGAGTTTTATTAATAAAATGACTGCAAAGTCTTAATTTACAAAGGAGTCTTGGTACCAGCAGTACCACAGTAAAGAAAGCAAGAAACCAAAAGCCTCCTAAAGGATTAAAGCAATTTAATCAAAAAAGCTGAACTCCAAATTAAGCAACTGTGCCCTGGGATTAAACAGACTGTATAAGAAAATTCTTAAAAACTTAAAAAATTATTAATTACCTATTACCAATTTCAATAGAACTCCAAAATCCTTAATATGAACTCCAAATCCCAAATCACAAAATCTAAAATCTGTAATATTCATAAAATCTGTAATATGAACTCCAAACCTGTAATATTCATAAAATCTGTAAAAATCTAAAATCTAAAATCTGTAAAAATTCCAAACCATACCTGATGAGAGGAGCGTGCGGCGGTGGCGACGCGAGCGTGGAGAGAAGGCGGTGGGCGGTGTGCAGTGGTGGCGACGCGAGCGGCAGCGGGAGGCGTGAAGCGGGCGGCGTGCAGCGGAGGCGTGAAGCGGGCGGCGTGCAGCGGAGGCGTGAAGCGGGCGCAGTCCAAATCATCCGCCGAAGAGATGAAGAGGGAAGGAGTGCCGCACTGCCGCAAAACAAAGCTACAAACCCTAAATTAGAATCTTAAATACTTAGATCTAGGGCTTTTAGTTAGAATTTTAAAATTTATTTTTTAATTTAAAATTTTAATTATATTATTAAATAATTATTTTATTAATATTTCGATATTTCGGTATATATATCGATATACCGATATTTTCGGTATATCGAACTTATCGAAATTTTCGGTATATATCAAAATACCGCGGTATGGTCATTTTCCATACCGTTATCATACCGAAAATATCGGTATGATACCATACCGTACCGAAATTTTCGGTATACCAAAAATTTCGATAATTTCGGTATTTTTTCGGTACGATAAGCCCGATATACCGAAATTTCGGTATATTTACCCACCCCTAGTCTTCCCCCACGAGTAAGGTCATAAATTTCGCGCCTAGGCATTTGTGGTCCCATGTATATTTTTCGTTGCACGTAAAACATAGGCCTTCTCGTCGGCGGCGATTGATCTCGTCGCTTGATAATTGATTTCTGCGGTTACTTGTCTCGGTCGATTGTCTACTCGCAGTGGTCGTTGCGATTGGTGTGGGTGTGCTGTTCGTCGCGGTCGCTCCCCATAATCTATTTCCGAACTGGCGACTAAACTATTGATTTCCCCCTCTTGGTGCGGTTACATGTTGTTTCTTGGACCTCAATAGTTGTTCGTTCTTTCGCGTAGCCAACTCGATGGCCTCGTGGAGGTCTCTTCGCTTCTACATTCGTAATTCATCTTCGATTTCTGGCCTTAATCCTGCCATAAAAATACCCAAAATGGCACTATGTGGCCAATGGGGTACTCGGTTTACCTACTTCTCGAATTCTTTCAAGAATTCTTTGAACGTCCCCGTCTGTTTGATCCGGCCCAGAATTTCATTTACATCTTCCTATTGCGTATTGCCAAATCGTAGGAGTAGCCCTTCTTTAAATTGTTCCCATGTGATTGTTCGATGACGGGAGGTTTGTTCGAACCATCGCCACCATTGTCGTGCATCCCCATCTAAATAGTACGATGCGATCTTGACTGTGTCTTTATTACGTATTTTCTTGATGATGAAATACTGCTCCGCTTTGTCTAGCCAGTTAATCGCATCCTTGCCTCCGAATTTCTGGAAGTCTAGTTTGAGTCCGTGTGGTCGATGGTCGTTCTGCTTTCCGGTGATGATGGTGTCGTCTTGATTGTCCGTCACTCGAGCTGGTTTCACTCATTTCTTCGCTGCTGTCTGTTTCGGATTCCGAGGTGGATCCGTCTCTTCTAAATGGGTTCCTTTTGGTGGCCAACAGATTTTCTCGACTTCTTGCTCGAAAACATGATCCTCCCTCTTCTACCCATTGTCGAGGGTTGTCCCTCTCACTTTCTTGGTACACGCCCTTGCCTTTCTTCTTTCTACGGAAAAGCTCATGTTTTCTTGACTTCTTGCTCTCCTCCAGACTGCTATTTTCTTTGTTTCTTGATCATCCCCTTTAAGTTTCAAACAATTTTCTGCAATCGCTGCAACTTTCTTTACTTGCACTTCATTCTCCTCTCTCAATACATTATCTCCAACAACTTGGAACAATCTATTTTGTTTCATTGTGGCAAGAAAAAAGTTGGTCAAACTTCTCTCATCCTCTGGCCTATCATTGCTCACTGCCTTCCTCCCCGTTAACAACTGTTGGAGAAATTGGTTAGAAATTGATTAATTTTAATTAATTGATTTTAAAATGAGAGTGGAGAACACTCGTCTTTGACCAATTTATTGAGGGCTATAAATGTAATTTCAAGGAAATTAAATGACATAAAATCGTTCTACTCTCGGAATAGATGTTCGTAGTGTATTTAAAATCTCAAAACCGAATTTCGGTGAGTGAGAAATTAATTCACGAAGTTGAAACGTCAAATAAAGTGTTATCATGTTAATTGTCCCACATTGAAACTTTGAAAGTTTAATGGGGCTAATTACTCCTTATAAATAGGAGGATGTTACAATGGTTCAAATAATAATGACTAAGGAGCAATCCAATTGTCTATACGGATGCACGTGTGTGCTCGTCAGGTTAAGCTTGGGCCTAGTCTTGGGCTCGTGACTCGTGGATTTTAAATTTGAGTTTTCAGACCCATCTATAATTTTGGAACTTGAATATTTGGGCTTGGCTCATACAAATCAAGTTTCCAGAAAGTTGAAACCCAATTCGAATTTGAGTTAACCCAAATAAATTTAAGTTGAATTTGAACTATGATGAATTTGAACGTTGGGGATGTCTAGGTACATTGACGTTACAAATTGGGATGAACTTGGACGTTTGAGTGTCCAGATTCATGGACGTTTCAGAAATAAATTTGTAACTGCAAGGTGTTACAAATCCATGAATGTCATAATTAAATCTTGTAACCGCAAGGCGTTACAAATAGCATGAATGCCATAATAAATGTGGAAACCCCTCACATGTTGGAACATGCCTATAAATAGGGTGCATGTTTCATGTTGCAAAACACACACTTGCATACTCACACAAAGAGACACGACACTTGATTTCATAGAAAAAATCATAACATCATACATATTTGCATCGAGCATATAGAGTGCAGTCCAGTTTTCGTGTCGATTCAGTTCGTTGGAACTCTATACGTTGTGGTGCTGCTCGTATAGAGGCGAAAGTCGTTTTACCTTTTAAAACGTTACGTCAAACCGTGAGCACTAGCCGGGACGTATTCGTTTTGCGGGAAAAGGGTTTCCTTGACTCGATTTTAAATTTGTTCCTACTGTTCGTGAGATGGGGTCGTTGCTGCAGGCGACGACGAACTCTTGACTTAAGGCATAATTCGGGGTTGTTCCGAATGGGAATGGGATTCTTACATTCCCACATCGATCGTTGCATGCAGTTGGGCTTTGGTATTGACACGGTGGTGCTGGCTGCAACGGATGATGATGAGGCAACGACTAGACTATAACAAGAATTGCGAATAAACACATTATTATACTCCAACAAGAATGTTTTCTCTTTCTTAAGTTTGTGTGTTGTGTTACAGATTTACAACATTCGAAATTGATAGTAAGAGTATTATTTAAGGTGTAAAAAGTCTCAATTATCAGTCAACTTGCTTAATTTCTGCGAAACAGCCCTCGGACACAGACGGGTGTCCTTACATTGATTGCTTATTTGACAAAAATTGATTATTGATGTGAATGTTTTTATCAATTACTGTACAACAGTGGTCTATTATTCAAAAATTAAACATCTTTTTTAAACAATAACATTTACTATGTACAAAAGTTACACTAAAAAAATAAATTCACGCGGGACTTACTACTCTTTATGAAACTTGTATGGCCACAGACCCACACAAGGGCAGAGGTTCACAGTGGCTAGGGGGCTACGGTTCTCCCCCATTTTCCAAAATAAAAATAAAAATTACTTTTATATACTTTTTATGTTCAAATTCATTATACTCATCTCTTCATTTCAATAAATATTGATTAATTTATGTTATAATGAAATATTATGAGGTTCATTTGTAATAAAATGTTACAATTTGAATAAATAAGCTGCGATGATTGAATGATAGAGAAAACGTAGTGAAAATAATATTTTTTCCAAAAAAAAAAAGAAAAGAAATGAGAGTATTTAAAAAAAAAAAATAGAGACATACAAAACTAAACATGTGACCTTTTTAGAGGTAAAGAGAGACTTTTCCACCCAATCATATTCAATCTTTTAAATTATTTGTAAAATATATGTAATTTAACACTTTATAGAAATTAAATTTTCAATTAAATAATAAACCCTAGATTAAATAAAGAGATTATTACCTCCATAGTACAAAATTTGTCCCTTTAGGGGTAGAAGGTACGTGCGTAAATTTGTTTCACTTTGCTCCACTTGTCAATACAAAATTTAAGGTAAAATGTCTCAACTGCCCTTCATCTCCAAAAGATTAGACACTTCTCTCTCCTCCCTCTCAAACAATTTAATATTGTCTTCTCTTTCTTTTTTCTCTCACATTCCGGATGGGGAAAACACACACACAAGATCTGAAATGAAAATGGGGCTTGAGAGTTCAAAAAACCCTCCTGCGTCTACGCATCCGCAAATCCGACGAAGAGGAGGAAGTGGCTTGGGAGTTTTTAGACGGCGGCGGGAGCTGCTCATCGATCTCCACCGCCATCCGGAGTTTCTCTCCTTCGTTGGGCGTTTTCGCAGCACGTCGAAAATGGCAGTGTTGGTCCTGAAAGGAGTATATAACAAGTGTATGGGGGGGGGGGGGGGGGAATACACTTGTATGCAAATTCTTTTCTAACTTGATCAAACCAGAGCTCAGCAAGGTTGTCTTGGACAACTCTGCTGAAGATGATTAACTCTTCTAAGATAACCAAACTACTAAGTACTATTGAGTACTTAGTTGAATAACTATCTAGGGGAGTTATATGTGCGGAATAGTGGTTGGCCCTTTTAGTTTAGACTCCTTTAGTTTCTGAAATCACTTAGTCAAACAATACAGTCCAGTTTCAGGGAACTTGTCCAAATAGGTTTTGCACAGTCTTTGAATGTTTATCCTTTGAAAGATCAGTTTTGAGTGCAGTGTTGAATGTATGAAAGTACTTGTAAAGCAAATCAACACAAGAGTTTATAGTGGTTCAGAGACTCAAGCTCCTACATCCACTTTCCCTGATTTAACAGGATAATTCCTTCAATCTTGGAATTAACTTGTTTTATAGTGCCAAGGTGCACTTGATCAAGAACACCACTCCTTGGTGAATTGATCCCTAGGATGTCTAGAGTCCTAGTACCCTCTTCTCAACTCAGAACTGAACTGTTCTTCTCTCAACAGTCAGCTCCTACCACTTCTACTACTACAACCTTCTCACTTTCACTCTTGAAAGGGGTAAGGGTTGAAGTAAGGTTCCAACTAATGAGATATCCTTTACAATGAAGATCAGTGTATAAGGATAGGATATCTCTCTAAGCTTGTGTATGAATATACAATGTAGTACAGCTTAGATGAAGTGTTTGAAGACTAAGATAGTCTTTGAAAGCTATGAAAGTTCTATGAGCTTCAGAATTCTTGTGTAGTTGGATTCTGTTGAGGTGCTTTCAAATGGTCTTCACACTTCTGTATTTATAGATAAATGAAGGATTTGCCCGTTGGAGAGGCAGCCTCAAATGTCCATAAATGTCTTCTTTCAGTTCTTCAACTTAGAAGACAGAATCTTGATAGTGACATGTCCTCATTTGGGAAATAAACGGCTGTTAAGACTTTGTCTTCATTTTGCAGCACTTTACCCAATGTCTGACTTTCAGATTCTCTTGTTAGGACTTGGACATGGCTTCTGAAGGTTGTTCCATTGATAGGACAACATTCCTCATCATTTGGACAACTCTCCTTATCACTATCAGCAGTCTTGCTTATCAGCAGGGTTGACTTGCTCTTCTTCAGATGACTTGGCTCATACCCTTTGCATCACTTCAAAGTGATCTTAGCATGTTGAATTGTAGTTCTTTAGGGTGAGATTGTCTCTAGTTCTTCAGCATAGTTGACCTCAGGCTTTCAGAGCACTTGATCTTGATTAATTGTGCTGAGACAACTCTTTTGGACAACTCTCCTGATCAGTATAGTTGATCTTCAAAAGACTTAGTGTAGTTTCCAGAATTTGAGCCTTGTGGGGACTTGTTCTTGATGGACTTCAAAGCATATGTTCCCCCTCAACTTGTGCATCTAATCAACTAAGAGCTGCCTAACATTTTAGCTCCTCATCTAGCCTTTATACTATATGTTCTAACATCTCTAGAACATACTAAACTTGACTTAGGCATGTCTCAGGGGGTTTTGGTATTAGATCAAAACATATCTCATTTTATTCCCAACAGGCAGTCGTTTGTGTATTTTGTGACGGCGAAGAAGGCAGCGAGTCGTCGTCGGTGCAGATCCTAAATGCTCCGTCAAGGGGATCGTCTTCTCCGATCTGTGCCGCTCGTGTGATGGCGGCGTTCCGTTGTTGCAAAGCTTGAATGCTCAGTCAGGGGGGCCTTCCGCCGTCGTTGCAGAGCCTGAATGCTCTGTCAAGGGTCTCGTCTTCTCCGATATGCGCCGCTCGCGTGATGGCGGCGTAGATCTAGGGTTTTCTGTGGGGTGTTGACAGAGTTGACTCAGTGAGTTTCTACTCTCTTTTCCAAAGGTAGCTACTCCTCAATCTAAAGTTTTGCCTCCGCTTCAGCATTGACTTGTTAAAGTTTTGAAGGTATTCATCTTGTTGTTCCTTTTCCTTGTAAAATTGCTTCTACTTTTCATTTTTTGGTTGTTTATCCAGTTCCGATCGGTTGGTTCCCCGTTTTTATGCTGAAGAAAAATATTGGGTTTAATTTTCATTACTCTAGCTAGTGTTGCAATTTCCTATATTCTGCTTTGTTCTTGTGTGTGTGACATTATCATAGATTGATTGGGTATGAAGGAAAGTTTTTTAAACGGTAGAATTGAAGGAAACCTGCATCTTATTCCGATGTGTGTTTAAATGGCTTAATTACAATGGGTGATAATCATGCTGATCATGTATAGTTTTTTTTTTTTTTTTTTTTTTTTTTTTTTTTTTTTTACGGTCTGATCATGTATATTTGATGAAAATATTTTTAGTTGAAATATATGTGGCGATATCTCAAATGTGAATTGAAAATGAGGTGTCTTTCAGTCATTTTGTACATACGCGATTGTGTCTTTGCATGTTTGATTACAATTTTATTTTAAGCTTGATTAGCATCTATCTTGAACCGAATCTGGGCCTAGATTTTGATAAGCCAGAGATTAATTTCCATATGTATCTGAGGTTTTTGATTAAATTTGAGCTAACAAATGGTTGTATCTCTACTTTCATTCTTTTAACATTTATAACTTGTTGATTATGAAAACTTTGCATATCTATAGTTGTATTGAAATTCTTTCAATTGGTTCTCCTCGGACGCCGTTCGTTGTTCTTATAGGCAAACACTTTTCATATAGACTTCCTTATGTGAATTGTGTTAGTTTAAGCTATATTTACACATTTTCTGAACTGTTTTTGCTCTTGCCCAGATCATTTTTTTTTAGGACGGAATTTATCTTTGGTAAGATGGTCAGCAAATCCTCTGATTTCAACCCAGGCATCAATAAGTGTCCATTTTTTCGTAACATCAATGAGCTTCTCCTTCTCAACCGCAAATGGCTTTCCCCATGCCTGTAAGTTGTTCATTTGACTTTCACTTTCCATCTTTACATTTGTATCCAATCGTGTTTCCTAATCTTCTCTGTCTTGCTCCTTTTAGGTAACGGAAGGTAAAGGTCCGATTTTTTAGGATGGTCCAAATTTTGATATGGCATTCAGGGTTTTCCATGGGCAGAATGGTATTGTTCAGCTCGTTTGTTCGGGGACGTAGGTTGCCAAACAACACGCACCCTTCCATTGATGATTAATGAGCTAAAGCTCATATATTGCTTTTTAGCGTTCGTTTTGAATTGACTTTATAGTTACTTGAATTTCAATTTGCCGAATGCGACGAGTCCAATTCTTAGTTGTTAACAATGAGAAGAATTTGAGGAAAATGTGTTATTTTCACCTTGAGAAAATGAAATTGATTTAGAAGTTGCCTTGTAATTTTGATTGTTGCTAAGGGATATATATATTATTCTACAAACCAACCTCCTCCCAAAAAGAACAACGAATTAGTTGAGTATTCGGAGGGTTGAGTATTTCCATTAGTTCATTACGTATGTAAAATATATTCACTTCATATTGATAGTGTTCAATATTTAATTATATTCAATATATATTTATATTAAACGTTCAATATTCATATATATATTGATATTCAATATTTTATTATACATTCAATATATATTGATATTAAGTGTTCAATATTCAATATATACTTCGATATTCAATATTTAATTATGTAAAAAATACAAATTATGGAGATTTGAATAAAGAAAATTGAACTAAAAAAATTGACTTAGAAGTTTTGGAAAAAAAAATCAACAAAATAATATCATAAAAAAGTTCAACGATAAAAATTCAAAAAAAAATCAACAAAATTCTATAAAATGTTCAATATATTCATAAAATAAAAATAAAAATAATTTGAATAAAAAAATTGAATTAAGTGGATAAAAAGGTATGATTTGACAAGTCAAAAGACTTACTCCCTCCGTCCCCGAAAAGTTTGCGGTAGTTGGTCCCAAAAGTAATGGCATTAAAAGTAAATATGTGTATATTGTGAGGGTGATGAATGTGATGGGTATGCAAACTTTTGGAGGACAAACAAAAAAAGAGAGTATGTAAACTTTTCGGGGACGGAGGGAGGAAGTACTTTTGAATGAAGAGAGAAAAAAGATCTAAAAATTAATTTTAAATAAAAATATTTGAAAAAAATATAAATTAAAAAAATTCAATAAAAAATCTGACTTAATTTTTTTGAAAAAAATGAATAATAAAAATTCAAGTAAAAATTGAATTAATTTGTTTTTTTTTTTTTTTTTTTTTGCGTGAATTAGAAAAACTAAGAAATCAGAATAAAATATAAATAAATAAAATATGAATTAGAAAAACTAAAAAACTAAGTAAAACTAATTTGAATAAAATATAAATAAATAAACTGAATAAAATAGTTTAAATAATTTTGAAAAAAGAAAATTAAATTAAAAAATACTCTAATAAAATTCTGCGATAAAATTTTAAAAAATAAAATCTTAATAAAAATTATAAAAAAAAAATTGAATAAAAAATTTGAATTAAAAATTGACGTAAATTAAAAAATAAGAAATCTGAATACAATATTTTTAATAAAATAACATTTTTTAATAAAATAAGGAAGGAGTTGAAAGGTTGAAGTAAGATGAGTGATGTCATAGATTTGCAGGTTGATTGGACATTCAATTAACTTTTAAAATATTTTTTGTCCACTGGTCTTTTGCCCCTACAAAATTGTATCACGTGTCACTAAATAAATGACTTGTACCATTAGATTCTTAAGGGCTCCCATTTGTACTACACACCACTTTGTCCTAGATTAAATCTTCAATCCAAACTTAAGAATAAAAATATCTGGAAATTTTACCGACATAATCCCACCAAGAGAATAAACCACGGTACTTCAGTGATAAAATGCGAGACTGTTATTTTCTTTACAAAGAAAAGCGGTGGATTTAATCACAGGGAGTGTTTTGATTGAATAAAAAATGAATATATATTTACTAAGGGTAGTTTATACAATTTTTTAAGAATAAAATTGTACTACTAAAAATTAACTAGATCAATTTATAAGAAACGTGGTGCAAATATTTATTTGAATACTATGGTATCTTTCCCTCTCAAATTATGTCACCGCACCTGACCCTATACGTTGTTCACTATACCTATATATTAGTAGGGGTGTAAACGAAGTGAATATTGAGTATTCGATTCGTTTGTTTTTTGAATAATAAATTTAAGATTTGATCTTGTATGGAATTGATTCTTTATAAGGAATTGAGTCCTACCCATTATTAAAACTATTTGACCCGACCCATATCAATTAAGTTTTTTTTTTTTAATTAAACTCAACAGCCAACCGCCTGCATCAATTTATTTTCATTTTTTTAATTAAACTTAATGATCCCAGCTGAATCAACTAATCGCCATCGCTACTATAATATTTATTAAAATATTTATATATTATAATAAATGAAAAAAAAAAATTGCGGAGGAAATGAGTTGTGAAATATTTAACTTGTATTTAAAAATATACACATTCTCCATTTAACTTGTTATCATACTCGTTAAATAAATAATTTTATTAATTATATATAATAAAATAATAAATAATTCACAAAAAAATATTAAGTTCCACTATCCAATTTTTAAGTGAAAATGTTTTACACTTTTCCGTTATAGTGATTAAAACTTTTAAGTGAAATTTTTTATTCAATAAAAAGTTCAACACAATATTACTAAAAAATGTAAGTTGATATAACAGAAAAGTGCAACACAATATTTACTAAAAATATAAGTCAGTATAACTAAAAAGTGAAACATAATTTTTCTGAAACGTGTAAGTCACTATAATTGAAAAGTGCAACATAATATTAATGAAAAATGTAAGTCATTATAACTAAAGAGTGCAACAAAATATTACTGAAAAGTGTAACACAATATTATTAAAAAGTGCAAGTTATTATAACTGTATAATGTCTGGTATAGTGTGACATGCTTTTCAAGTATATACCTAACTCTTTTTACAATGTTTAATAAGGAGTTCATGAAAGGTGTTTCAGCAACTAGTACACTTGTTCAATTCCTCCATGACACAACAAGTGTATAAGGTATCATCACCCATGGAAGACAGTAGCAATTAGGTTATTTTCGATAGTTGCCTGAATTTATTACTTGTGATTGCTTGAGGTTTGAAAAATTTGGAATGTTGTGTTATCATTGTTTAGGAGTTATTCTTATTAATTGTAAAGTCACTACAACTGAAAAGTGCAACAAAATACGACTAAAATGTGTAGCATAACATTACTAAAAAGTGTAAGTCACTATAACTGAAAATATTGTTGAAATATTGTAAGCGACTACAATTGAAAAGTGTAACAAAATACGACTAATAGGTGTAGCATAACATTACTAAAAAGTGTAAGTTACTATAACTGAAAATATTATTGGAAATTGTAAGCCACTACAATTGAAAAGTGCAACAAAATACGACTAAAAGATGTAACATAACATTACTAAAAAGTGTAAGTTACTATAACTGAAAATATTATTGAAAATTGTAAGTCACTACAACTGAAAAGTGCAACAAAATATGTCTAAAAGGTGTAACATAACATCACTAAAAAATGTATCATTATAACTGAAATTTTTATTGCAACACCATATAACCTAACAATGCAAAATAACATGTTAAAAAACTAAAAGGTGTAACATAACATCACTAAAAAGTGTATGTCATTATAACTGAAATTATTATTGCAACACCATATAACCTAACAATGCAAAATAACATGTTAAAAAAATTGTAAAATGCATGTTACACTTTTCCTTATTTCCTAACAATGCAAAATAACATGTTAAAAAAATTGTAAAATGCATGTTACATTTTTCCTTATTTCCAACATGCACTTTTATAATTAAAAAAATATATATGCGTAGTGAGAGTTGAACACTTGACCTCAAAATAAAATAGATTATGCTCAACCATTTCAACCACAATATTAAACTTACATATTTTTGCTTATTTTATCCTAATTATTGATCTACCCATTTTAAAAAATGGACTCAAGACCAACCCTAAATTTAATTCAATATTCATTACTATTCGATTCAAATTTTTTGATACATATTTTAAACATTAATTTTTAAGTATTCAATACGAAATTGATTTGTATTCGATACTATTCAATTCGACCTGAAACTATTGGATTTAAAATTTTATAGAGAAAATATTTAAAATAATAATTTAAATAATATTATACGACATGAGACAAATATACATTTAAAAATATATTTATGTAGGAGTATATAATAAATATAATCGAATGCTTACGAATATAGAATCGAATACAGTATTATAATTTTGTACGGAGTATTTGTTTATTAATCGAATCAAAAAGAAAATTTGTATACGAATTCGAATAATAAAATTTTGAATATAAATATCAAAATTTAAATACAAATATCTAAATTGATCAAAATTATTTGATTCTTTTAGTTATTTTTTGTTTACAATCTTCTGTTATCCATATTGCATTGGGTCTGGTTGCAATTTTGAGAGTCGAAGCCCGAAGGAAGTCGACGACAACAAACAAACAAATGTGTTGAATGATTGGGAAGCAACCAATTTTTTTTATCGCGCTCCTTTTATTTTCGTTTTGATTTTTTCTTCAATAATGTCCAGGTCTTAGAGTTTGAAAATTACCTGTTTCGTATGGATAAAACCTCCACGTCAGCTTTACCCGTTGCAAATTTGGTATTAGCCGATTACAAAGTGTTTTCGCAAAAATATATAAAATTAAGAAACATGGTATAAACGTATAATTGAAAATTTGCAGGGCATTTTTGTCAAACATGAAACAAGACATTTTTTTAAAAAAAATTTCCATAAATAAATAAGATAAGGTGACAACTATTGATTGCTTAATTTAAAGGAAAACACATCTCAAACTTAAAAAACTAAAGGGTTCTCAAGAGTTTTCTAACCAGTTATAACTTAAATAAAATAAAATCTAGTGAAGCTGCTGGAGCTCAAACTTAGATTTGTACATCCCTCATTATCAGCACGGGGCCTGGGCACCTTAATGGTCTTTCCAAACAATTTCAGCTGAACAACACTGTTGTCATTGGATGGGACCAGACTGAGCTCATTCACCGTGGATGAACTGCTTGTACAAATATGAGCTTCATTGTTTGAGCTCGATTCTCCGTCCGTTGGAACAAGGGCGGCCTTCAACCTTTTACGAGGATGGTAATGAGGATCATTTGGCGGAGTTTGTGTGACACGCTCAACTTGCCAAGGACTCACTATCTTTATATGCACACTTTCGGAATCATCCCAACTTATCTGCACATGTTAATTAATGATGTCATTTAATACACATGAAAAAAATGGGTATGCATTTTAAATTTTTTCACTCAGTGTATTTTCAATTTTTTGCTAACTACTTTTTAAATTTTTTAATTTTTTTAATAATTAAATTGGGTATCTATATATAAAGCAAGGTACCCACGCTCTAAACAGGAATAGTCTGCCAACCAATCAGTTTTTTTTCGGTATAAAGCCAACAAGAAAAGGAAAAAAAAAAAAAAAGACCACGAATACAAACACAGTAAAATCTCAAATGCATCCAGCAATTACAAAATCAATTGAATGAATCAACAATTGGGATCGGTCGTGTTATTAAAAAAAAAACCTGGAAATCGAACCAAAATAAAGTTCAATTGCATATTGATCATCATGAAAAATTATCCTAATTATATACCATGCACAATCATTTTTCATGTTTTAAGGTGGTATACCTGAAGCACACGCCACGGGGAACCGCACCACATGCCGTTAGTAGGCATCGAAACAGCCACGACGACGCCCTGAATCCATATCAGGCGCGACGAATCATCCGTCTCAACGGCCATCCTCACCCTCATCCCGGGGCTCCATCTCCTCTGAATTGCCTCCTTCACCTTCTCTGCCTTCACCACAAACTCCGGCACCCTACCTCCGGGAAAGTACACCACCTCAAACGGCTCTCCCCTCGCCGCCGTTGCAATGGCCGCTGTTGTACGTGCTTTTGATGGTTGATTCGGATGTGGACTATTTGTTAGCACGAGACAAACATGTATAATGATCGGGGGTTTATTACGTGTTTAGGGAGTATTTATGTGATGATCTTGATGATCTAAAGAAGAACAAGCAAGAACACAAGAAGTAGCTTCTTGGAGAAGCTAAAAGCTTGAGAGCTTTGGGAGAGTTTATTGCTTTGGGTTGGGTGATTTGGTGGAATGTGTAACTTGTGTACAAATGAGCCTCTTTTAGGCATTATATAGTGGTTTCTAGGGGCTGCCCGCCCTTTACACGTGGCACACCCTTATTGGACCCATCTTCTGCCCGAAAAGGTGATTTGATGGCGCATTTAATGCTAAACCGCCTCTGGTGCTCGTCCTCGCCGAGATGCCGAGGAGCTGAGCTACGGTGGTCGCCGGAGGACCATGTCGAGGAGTGTGATCGCCACGCTCCATGCTGTCTCCCAAGGCTTCAATACTTAGACTATTCTAGCTAAGATAGACATGTGCTCGCCCACACACTTGGGCGAGCAACTAACTAAAACAGGTGCTCGTCAACATCTTTGAGCGAGCACTTAAACATATTAAATACATCTACTCTATTACATTTTCTTGGTCTTGTTGACTAGTCGTCGCACGACTTTGTTGACTGGTCCTCGCCACGTAAGCTGGTGACTAGGATTGACTTGTCAAAGATTGACTTCTTTGACTAGGTATAACATTTACCCCCTGGTCGCCTTTCTTCGTATTCGTAGAATGGTAAGGCGAGCAGTATGGTCGTCTCCTTGGATGGTAAAAATTGTTCTCGACAACACAATCAAATTTGAGATTTTGATGACGTGTGATGGAGGCGGTCGCCTCGTCTCCAGCGCCGAGCACGATTATCGAAGCAACTTTTCATAATGACGGATCTGACATGTGTCAGGCGCGTGGGCGGCGCAAGGAATTTGAATTTGGCGCGTGGGGCGCGTGCCGACCTCAAAGGTCGCGCGTGGGGTCCACTCGCCGAACTCAAATTCGGAAATGAACCCAAATTTTTGGGAAAATTGCTTTTTTGACCCCGTTTTTTGCACATAGGTCCCTGCACAAATTTGCCTATAAATAGGCCCTTCATCTTCATAAAAACACTTTCGCTTCTGCAAAACTTTGAATCCTCTCGAGCTTTCTACTTTGAATCTTCTTCAAGCTTTTCCGGCGTGTTTGGGTGGTTTTCGATCGATACAAAGGTAAACAACTCACATTTTCTTCTTTAAAACTTCTTTCTCCCCCATTTCTATAGAAAAAATGGAGGTCGGTGGTGGCTCCGGTGGTGGTTCCGACGGTGGTCCGCCGCCGTTGGTGGGTGGTTCTGAAAATTCTGGCGGCGGAGACCGTTTGGCCTTGGCCTTGATGGAGAGGGCATCCTCCTCGGACTCTAGGATCCACTCCCCTGAACCCATAAACGTTGGAGTCCGAAACCTAGGAAAGGCAGTGGTCGTCGACGTCGACGAGCTCGATGAATCTGACAGGAATGATGCCGGCAACGATGCCGAGGAGGGGGATGACGAGGAGACGGACTCAGATCTGCGTGATCCGGATTTGAATCGAGGGGTGGGCGAACAGATAGAAACTGCCCAAGTCGAGGAGACCTTGACGAGGAGTCTCCGCGAGGACTTCGAGGAAGTTGTTCAGTATGTAGAGAGCATAAAGGACATTTTGAGTGGTAGGGAGAATTTGGATGGCGACGAGGTCTCGAGGGAGGCCTATTATAAATATTTCTGCGAATACCCTCCTCGAGAGGCTCCTCGCCCGCATCGAGCAGCTTCCCAAACGATATACGAGGCGAGCAAATATGCGAGCAATGTCTCCTTGGCCCAGCTAGAGAACTCTCGAAAAAAGTATCAGCTGCCGGCCGATGTTTGCTTTTTTATTCCTCGCCCGGATGAGAGGGCCGACCAGCCGCCAGAGGGGATGGTCGCCGTCAACATTGGTATGATGGAGGCAGGGCTGAGGTTCCCCCTGCACCCCAGTATCTCAAACTTTCTACATTTCTTGAAGGTGGCCCCTTCTCAAATTTTGCCGAACGGTTGGTCGAACCTGATCGGCCTTCTTACACTGTTCGGCCTGGTGGCGGTCGAGAACGGATGTCGCAACACATGGCTCAGTCCTAAGGAGATTAACTATCTTCTTCAGGCGGCCGAGGCCGGAGAGAAAGTGGGCCATGGATACTACTACGTGAGGGGCCGAGATAATTTCAAATTGGTTGAGGGGGTTCCCAACAAGATTAGGGATTGGAAAACCAACTGGTGGTGGGTAGCCGGGGACTGGAAAAGTCCAGTGAGGCCGGATGGCTCCTCTGATCGCATTCCCCTTGACACTGAATATCAAAGAATTCGTGGTAAGTTATTTTTATTTCTGCTCGCTCTTTCTATATTGACTAACTCCTCGTTTTTGTAGGTGAAACTGCTCGCAAGAAAACTGCCGAACACCGTCTTACACCCCTCTTCCAATACCACATTTGTTGCGTTCTCAATCGTCGCTACCTGGAGAGGTCCTGTCGCTTCTTGAACAGGGAGTGTATGCGTGAGCGAGCAGGTCTCAAAGTACCTCCTCACCACTTCACTCGAGAGTTCCCTCCAGGTATCAACATATTTCTAAATTTTTTGTGAATTTGCTAAGTTTTTGTGACATTACTCCTCGTAAATATTAACTTCTCGTCTTTCTTTCTTAGTAGTGGTTCCAGAGAGAGTTGTCACTTACCTTCCTCCATCCGTCGAAGTTGATCGCATAAAATCTAGTAGGATGATGCAACAAGCGAGGATGTTGCGCGAGCGCAAGGTAGTTGACGGTACCGGCAAGAAAAGGAAAGGGGCGGAGACCTCGGGGGCTCCACCTAAGAGAGTTGCTAGAACAACTCGAGGGGGTTCTTCTCGTCCACCTGCTGTCGAGCAGAGGGTCTCGCCGAGGAGATCTCCTCCGCCGAGGGGTAGTTCGCCTCCCCCCACTCAGGTCGTATCCCCCCCTCCCCGAAGCACTCGATCGCGAGAGACCGCAACGAGCTCGTCGGCCGGGGAGAGGGCTCAGGGAGACAACACACTTCTCGGCTGGGATGCCGCAAGGGTTGCCAGGTAAGCTTATTATCAATAAAGCTTTAGAATATTTTCAAATAATTTTTTCTAACTTCTCTTTTTTCTTTAGGGTTGTCGAGAACTCGATCGTTGAGCCTTACAACGACAACCTCCTCGGCTTCTTTCGATCGCGGGATGCGGCCCCTCAAGAATCTCTGGACCCGGTCGTCGCAAGGGTCATGAGGAATGTACCCCGGTCGCTGACGACCACGCTGCTCGACGAGGTAAACAACCAGAGCTCTCTGGAGAACGCGCGCCTGGCCGCCATCGATATGACCCGTGCCACATACACCCTCGAGAGGCTTGCGGTCCAGATCGCCGAGAGCCGCAAGGTCAGCGAGGAGAGGAGCGCGAGACTCACCCAAATGGCTAAGGCTAAAGCCATTGTTGAGAGGAAGGTGGTCGACCTCGAGGCAAAGTTGGCCGATTCTGAGGCCCAACTTGAGATGGTTCGAAAGAAGGATCAAGAAGATCTTCAAGAGATCGAACGTCTCCGTGCTCGCCTCCAGGCTGTCGAGGACGAGCTGAAAATGAAATGCGCCGAGGTAAACACTCTTCAACATAAATCTGAAACTGATGAGGAAGAGCTGGTCGACCTGACCAATGAGCGAGATGAGACCAATGAGCTCGCTGGGGGCTTGGCCATGTTATCGGTGGCGCTTACTGCCCACGGGCTCATTCATCGATTATTGGAAGTTCATCCGGAAGTGGATGTGACTCCGCTCGGCGGATTTTTGGACGACCTCCTTATGAAGGAGAATCCTCAGCCGGAAACAGAACTCCCTCTGCTTCCTTTGATGGAATTGGGACTCCTGTTCCCTCGTCTTTTGGGTGTTCTGGTACTCTTCTCGAACTCTCCACAAGGCTCCCCACCTCAACAAGGCGAACAGGAGGCTCCTGTGAACGAGGAGGAAGTTGCCGGCGAGCAGGATGCTCCTGCCGAGGAGAACGCTCCGGTAGCTTAGTTGTATTTTATTTCTGTTTTTCTTAGGACTGTTCGGCCACTTAGGGCCTCTTTTGTAATTTCAGCCTTCAAGGCTTTTCAATGAATGGAACTTTTTGCTTATGATGTGTTTGCTTTTCGACTTATGTTATGATTAATTTCTGCAAGCATTTTTTAATAAGTACTTGTCTTTTTGAAACTCCTTTTATTTCGAGCATCTTTGCGGGAGAGTGCTCGTCTTTGCCTTGCGAGCATCTTTTAAGAAAGAGTGCTCGTCTTTGTCTTTTCGAGCATCTTTAAGAAAGAGTGCTCGTCTTTTAGAGTTAACCATTCGTCGGTTGAACTCTTTTTTGTTTGGTAGGTAGTGATCGTCGTCGCCACTACCTTGTGAGCATCGTTAAGAAAGAGTGCTCGTCTTTGTTTTGCGAGCATCGTTAAGAAAAAAGTGCTCGTCTTTTGTTTCCTAGAAGGCTACGCAGAGCCTTGTCTAAAAATTCAAACTTATCTAACACTTGATGGAAATTTAAAACTTGTACTTGTATTGAAATGATGATTAGATACAAACTATACAAATATGAAAAAATTAAAAACTTACTGGTAATACTTCTTCAGCTTGACCGCGTTCCATGGGTACTTGCTCGGCTTGCCCTCCAGATCTTCTAGCTCGTACGATCCGTTCAGGAGTGTGCGCGTTATTCGGTACGGACCCTCCCAAGTCGGGCCAAGTATGCCGATGGACTGCTCCGTCGCCCTCCGAAGTACGAGCTGGCCGATAGTGAATTGGCGAGCACGTACTTTGGTGTTGTAATAGCACTCTGACCTTTGCTTGTAGACCACGTTCTTCTCGTCCGCTGTTAGCCTTCGCTCTTCTAGGAAGTCCAAGTCGGAGAGCTGTGCATCGTTATTCAACTGCTCGTCATAATTTGCTACTCGAAAATTTGGGACCTGCCCCTCTGCTGGTATGACAGCATAGGTTCCGAACGCGAGCGCGAACGGAGTTTCACCAGTAGAATTCCTCGTGGTCGTCCGATATGCCCACAGAACCATGTGCAGCTCGTCCGCCCATTTGCCCTTCAATCCATCTAGCTTAGCTTTCAAGGTGTGCTTGATGATTTTGTTGATTGCCTCTACTTGACCATTCGATTGTGGATGATAGGGTGTTGAAAAAAATTTCTTGATGTTCCACTCTGAGCAGAAATCCAGCATGTCTTGACTTGTGAATTGACGTCCGTTGTCCGTCACTATCGTTCGTGGTAGGCTGAACCTGCAAATTATGTTTTTCCATATGAAACTTGTCATCTAGGCCGTTGTGATGGTCTTCAATGCCTTCGCTTCGGTCCACTTGGTAAAGTAATCGACTGCTACGACTACGAAAGTTACCCCCCCGACGCCAGGCGGGAAAGGTCCAATGACGTCGATGCCCCACTTTGCGAAGGGCCAAGAACTGTAGACGGAGATGAGCTCGTCTGGAGGTGAGTGAATAGCGGGTGCAAAAGCTTGACATCTCTTGCACGCCTGGGCGTAATGAATTGCATCCTTCTTCAGTGTTGGCCAAAAATAGCCTTGCCTCATGATTTTTAACGCGAGCGCTTGCCCCCCTGTATGATTTCCACATGATCCATCGTGGATTTCGTACATGACGATCTTCGCTTCGTCTTCCCCGAGGCATTTCAATAAAGGCATTGAAAAACCTCGTTTGTACAGCTGGTCGCCAATAACAGTGTACCTTGCGGACCTGAGCTGCAATCTGGTTGCTTTCACTTTGTCCCCCGGGAGCTCGCCGGTCTTGATGTACTTGATGATCGGCGATCTCCAGTCCTCGTCGCTGGTCGCTTCAACCTGCAAAATCTGACCTCTGTTCACCGATGGGGAAGAAATTTTAGTGATGGTCGCTTCTGAAAATATTGCCTCCCCCTCTGAAGTGGCCAGTCGAGCTAACGCATCAGCTTGCGTATTGTCCTCCCTAGGGATTTTCTCGATGTGGAATTGATCAAATTGCTCGAGTAATCCTTTCACTAGCTCTTGATACTTTATCATTTGATCGCCGCGAGCCTCGTAGTCGCCCGTTATTTGACATACAACCAGCTGAGAGTCAGAAAAAATTTTCAGTTTTCTGGCGCCCACGGCCATAGCCATCTTGATTCCTGCAACCAGAGCCTCGTACTCTGCTTCGTTGTTGGTCGCCCGATACTCGAACTCGATCGCCGAAGCAAACGTCTGTCGGGTTGGGCTGGTGAGGACGATTCCTGCCCCTGCTTTGGTGCTCGTCGACGAGCCATCGACGAACAGTGTCCAAGGAAGTTCGATTCCCTCGTCCACTTTTTCCGGGAAAGTGAGCTCTACTATGAATTCTGCCAGCACTTGTCCCTTGATTGCCGTTCTAGGTGCATAGGTGAGCCCAAATTGCCCTATTTCCACCGACCATTTCAAAAGTCTTCCAGTGGTATCCGGACGATGCAGTGCTCGTCGGAGTGGAAAGGTTGTAAGGACGACCACCTCGTGGTCGAACAGGTACTGCCTTAATTTTCTGACACTCATGACCAGTGCGTATGCCAATTTTTCCATTGGAGTGTATCTCAACTCCGCATCTCTCAATGTTTGACTTACGTAGTAGATAGGCAGATGTGTGCTCCCCTCAGCTCGGACGAGCACTGAACTGATCGCACAGTCAGTGGCCGCCAAGTATAGATATAAAATTTCGCCGGGGACTGGCTTAGATAGGATCTTCGGATCCGATAGATATTCTTTTAACTTCTCGAAAGCTTTCTCACACTCATCGGTCCATTCGAACTTCCCTTTTTTCAGAGCATCGAAAAAAGGTTTGCAACGATCGCCCGTTCGTGCAATAAATCTGTTCAGCGATGCAAGGCATCCTGTTAACCTCTGTACTTCTTTCACGTTCCTTGGGCTTTGCATGTTAATGACTGCTTGAATTTTACTCGGATTCGCCTCGATGCCCCGCTGGCTAACCAAGTGCCCCAGAAATTTTCCTGAGCTAACACCAAAACTGCATTTTTTCGGATTTAACTTCATGTTGTATTCTTTCAGTATATCGAACGTCATGGCGAGGTGGTGTAGGTGATCCTCTTTCCGCAAGCTTTTGACAACGATGTCGTCAATATAGACCTCCACCATCTCGCCGATGTGTTTCTCAAACATCTTATTTACCAGTCTTTGGTATGTTGCCCCCGCGTTTTTCAAACCGAAAGGCATTCTCTTCCAGCTATACATATCGGTGGCCGTCATGAAGGCCGTATGTCGCTGGTCGTCAGGATGCATCACGATCTGATGGTAGCCCGCGAAAGCATCCATGAAAGTTAACATCTCGTGCCCCGCTGTGTTGTCTACTAGGTGATCAATGTGGGGCATCGGAAAGTGATCTTTTGGACAGGCATCGTTTAGATCTGTGAAGTCTATACACAATCTCCACGACCCGGTCATCTTTTTGACGAGCACTGGATTGGCCAACCACTTGGGATCAGTTCCAGTTTTCTCGATTAATTTATTGTCGATCAATTTCTTGACTTCGACCGCCAAAGCCGCATATTTATCAGGCCCAAATTTCCTTCGTTTTTGGATGATAGGTCTCCTTGCTGGATCAATATTCAATCTGTGGCAGGCATGATTCGTGGGAATGCCCACCATATCCTCGTGCGACCAGGCGAATGCACCGATGTTTTCTTTCAAAAATGCGACCATGTCTGATCGCAAATGTTTTGGTAAATTCGAACCGATGAATACTTCGAGTTCTGGACGAGCTTCGTTTAAATGGATGGTTTCAAGGTCCTCCGCTGAAGTTGCCCGTTCTTTAGGCTCCTTCCAACGAGGATCCTCGATTCCGAACTCTGGCTCAAAACCTAACCTAGGCTCCAGATCTGGAAAGTTTTCTGGAAACTGGTCGTCGGGGAGCTGGTCGCCCGAGACTGTCTGCTCGTCGATCTCCATTGGGGTGTGGTCGTCCACTTCCATGGAGGCGTGCTCGTTCGCCTCCACTTGGTGGTCGTCGGAACTACGACTGCACTCCCCAACTTCAATCTTTCTGTACTTGCTAGGAAGACCCTCCAAGTAATTCATTTGTTGATTTTGTGTTTGACACTCAATATACTGGCCAATCATAGTACTTACCTTAGAATGACGCTTCGCAAAACGGACGAGACACTCCCTCGCCCGCGTCTGATCGCCCTTGACGGTTATAACTCCCGCCGGGGTCGGAAACTTTACACAGTAATAAAAGGTAGAAACGGCCGCCTTGAACTCGTTGAAGAAAGGTCGGCCGAGGAAAGCATTGTAGGATGATGGCATATCTACGATCATAAAGTCGAGCTGCCGAGTGTGATGTATTGCTGGCTCTTTTGATGATACCAGCTCCAGGGATAGTCTGATTTTCCCAATGGGATGGTTGTGCGTATCCCCAAAACCTACGATTATATCATCGCAAGGCTCAACGTATTCCGGATATCCACCGAGAGCATCCAAAGTATGCTTGAAAAGGATGTTGGTGTATGCCCCGATGTCTACCATCCGGCGATGGACGTTGGTTCCCATAATCTTCCCCGTGATGACCAAAGCGTCATTGTTTGGGTGCACCACGCCGTTCAGGTCGTCGTCCGAGAAAAGGATTTGGTGAGATAGAGGCTTCTCGGCAGTCGGAGCGACGCACACCTGATGGATATTGTTCAGTGCTCGCTGCTCGCTCTGAGCCCGGCGAACAGATAGCTCTTTCCCAGATTGGGTTCCTCCCAAAGGGCCTTCTATAACCAGACAGGCTCCCACGTTATCAATGTCGTTGCCAGGATTCTGTGGCATGGGAGGAGTCAGCTTGGGACGATTCAGTTGTTGGCGCAGGTCGTCGCTGTTGTCGCGACGTTTCTTCCCCCTGTTGTCGCCATTTCCGAGAGGCTTGATGAACTGGGCGAGCTTGCCCTCATTGTACAGCTTGAAAAGGTTTCTCACCAAGTCTCGGCACCCATTGGTGTGGTGGCCGATGGAGTTGTGGTAGTCGCAGAATTTGCTACCATCTAGGTTTTCGTCGCTTGTATGCATTGACTTTGCCTGGGGGAGCAGATTCTTTCCCCTGACTGCATTAAAAATGCCCCTGGGATCAAGAGAGAGAGATTCTCTGAACTGGATGATCTCAGGAGACTCCTCGAAAGGCCTGAAGTTCGCTGGGCGAGCACTGCCAGCTTGAGTGGTCGCCTTCTTGGGCTGGGACGACTCCCCAGTGTTTGCATTCTTTTTGGGCCAGACCCTCTTGGACGCCTCAGGCTGTTCGTTAGCCTTGGCGGCGTCCATGATTTCCTCCATTTGGATGAAGTTCCCAGCCCTCGTGCGGAAGTCCGCATAAGAACTGGGAAAAGTAAGATGGATAGATTCCCAAAGCTTGGTACCTATCCTTAGACCGGAAACGGCTGAAATCAGCTTCGTCTCATCGTTCACGGCCTCCCCATCGATCACCAGCCTATCGAAGCGCTCGATGAAGTCCTTGCCTGACTCATTTATAGATTGGCGAACGTTTGCCAAACGTTGCTTTGAGGCTGGGCGAGCAGCAATAGACCCGTAGTAGGTCAGAAAGAGTTGTCCCAGCTCAAGGAATGAGGTGACCGATCCGGGACTCAAAGTTGTGTACCATCGATGAGCCCGGTCTCCCAAAGTTAGGGAGAAGTTTCTGCATTGGGTGGCGTCCGTTGCCCCGATTGAGGTCATGTAGTTGGAGTACTTGGACAAGTGTACTCTGGGGTCGGATGCGCCATCGTATGCCGCCATGGAGGGCATTTGAATCTTTCTTTGAATGGGGGCGGTAAGAATTGCAACACTTAGTGGAGGTGCGGGCAGAGTGATTGGTGGTGTGGTCCCTTGCTTCGAGGCGACCACCTCTGCTCGCAGAGCGTCCATCTCCTGCTTCATCAATTTCTGAGTTGCGAGGAACTGGGCGATTTGCCCCTCCTCGGCGGTCTGTGGCTTGGGGACGACGTCCTCGTCGCGTCGACTCCCTTGGGATGCGGCTGGGCGATCATCATGACGTGATCGCCTGGGAGAGTGCCTGTCAGAATGATGGCTGCGATAACTCTTCGCCGGAGCTCGCGAACCCTTCCCTGGTCCCACTCGATCAAGAGCTGAGACTCTGTCACTTTGATCTCTCTTATCAGCGTGATCTCGGTGGTGGTCGGCTCTGCCTGGTCGGCCATCCACATTGAAGGGCACTCGGCGAGGAGCCCTTCTATCTTTGTCATCCATCCGGTTGAAAACCGAATTTCTGTGTCGCGAGTCTCCCGTGTGGCTATTGTGGGAGTGCTCGGCAACTTTGCTTTTGCCTTTGTCTTGGCGAACGGGGTGTGAGTGATAGGAGCGGTCGTCCTCCTCATTCCCCTTGGCTTTGCGAGCTCTGTCGAAGGCCTGATCCTTGGCCTTCTCAAGCTCTTCCTTCTCATTCTGCCTCCTCTTCTCCATGAGGAAGTCAGAAAAGTCTTTCAAGTGTTGGGGATCTTTCAAAATGTCCCCTACGTTCAAGTTTGCAAACGGATTTACCGGCGTCGGAAGGGGTTCGTTCCCTCCGGACGGTAAGATTCCGTCATGTGGAATATGGTGAGACATCGTTTAAAGAGTGTCTCTGGGGATTATTACAAAGATATGACTGTTCTTAAGCTTTCGACGCTTAAAAACGAAAGATTAGAGTTCTTACGCAGAAGAACGTGCTATTACAACTACTTAGAAGTAAGTAACAACAACTTAAAGCTTAAAAACAAGTTACACGGAGATCAAACTCCAAAATATGTCTCGAATATCGCAAATATTCAAGAACACGAAGAACACGGAAATACGTAAACAAAGCTTTAAAAGGTGGAACTACCGATTAAAAACCTGAAAACGGAGTTTGCTAACCGATCGCTCGATGATCGGACGAAACTGAGATGAAGAACACGTAAAAGGACCCCTCCTTCTAGCGCCAAATGTTGTACGTGCTTTTGATGGTTGATTCGGATGTGGACTATTTGTTAGCACGAGACAAACATGTATAATGATCGGGGGTTTATTACATGTTTAGGGAGTATTTATGTGATGATCTTGATGATCTAAAGAAGAACAAGCAAGAACACAAGAAGTAGCTTCTTGGAGAAGCTAAAAGCTTGAGAGCTTTGGGAGAGTTTATTGCTTTGGGTTGGGTGATTTGGTGGAATGTGTAACTTGTGTACAAATGAGCCTCTTTTAGGCATTATATAGTGGTTTCTAGGGGCTGCCCGCCCTTTACACGTGGCACGCCCTTATTGGACCCATCTTCTGCCCGAAAAGGTGATTTGATGGCGCATTTAATGCTAAACCGCCTCTGGTGCTCGTCCTCGCCGAGATGCCGAGGAGCTGAGCTACGGTGGTCGCCGGAGGACCATGTCGAGGAGTGTGATCGCCACGCTCCATGCTGTCTCCCAATGCTTCAATACTTAGACTATTCTAGCTAAGATAGACATGTGCTCGCCCACACACTTGGGCGAGCAACTAACTAAAACAGGTGCTCGTCAACATCTTTGAGCGAGCACTTAAACATATTAAATACATCTACTCTATTACATTTTCTTGGTCTTGTTGACTAGTCGTCGCACGACTTTGTTGACTGGTCCTCGCCACGTAAGCTGGTGACTAGGATTGACTTGTCAAAGATTGACTTCTTTGACTAGGTATAACAGCCGCCAATGCCCGCCTACGCTCATAAGGCCCGTCCCCGCGGTCACCAGAGAACTTGGTTGCTCTCCTTATCCCGATGAACAGCTCACCCGTCAATTTCTTCTTGATCAAAACAACAGAATCGCCGGCTACGAGGCGCTTGGCGACCACAAAGTCACCCCACCCCGCCGTCAACACGTGGCGGCGGGGCGTGCCCCTGTAAACATGCCGGAACTTCCATTCATTGTTATGAACATCTTTCATAACAATGGTCTGGACCGGAGTTTCAGGGGTGTAGTCTAACGGCGGTAAAATAATATCCGCACAATAACGAGGGATTGAAAATCCTCCAACATTGGTATCCGAGCGAGTCAGGATTTTCACGAATGAAACGACGTCGTCATTGTCGTCCTCGTCCTCGTCATTGTCATGATTGTTATCGTCACTCGGTGGTTGACCGAGTGGGCGAAGAGGCTGGAGAATCATTTTGACGTAGGGTTGATCGGAGGAATATTTGGCGAGGAAATCAACCGAGAGAAGTTTGCAAGGAATCAATGGACGAAGGAGGATAAAATTGTAGGTAATGGGGTTGTCGGAGTAGGAGGTGGGCGACGACTGCTCGAGGTGGCCTTGAGGGAAGTAGTAGACGTAGGTGTCGACGGGAAGGATCTGGATGGATGCACCAACGCTAGTACGCCATACATTCTCGTCTACCTTAGAGGTGACGACGGTTAAGTCGATGTTAGACATTCGATCCTTCAAGATTTAAAAGCAAAAGGAAGTGTGTTTGAAGGAGTGAAGAGTGAGTGTTAAAATGGCTAGAAAATGGAGTGTATTTATAGTGTTGTAAAATTGTCACGGGGTCTTGTCAAAAAAAAAATTTAAAAATGTCACAGGCTTTTTTTGTTGGTGTATTCGCTCGCTATATTGGGATTTATTTATGGCATTCACTAAAAATGTTATCTCACGCGCCTCCATCTTTTTTCTTTTAAATTTACACCTTATGAATTATTTAGGCAAAAAAATTTGGGCATGCAATTCTAATATCAGGATGAGGAAAATATTATTATTTATTATTTTATAAAACTAAAATTATACTTAGAGTAGTGTCGTCTTAATTATTTTGAATTCTTGGGATTGTATATTGTCTACGATCACTCATTGACCATTACATTTATTCATGAATGTACGGAGATGTCTTCAACCGCTCAACACGTGTTGCGTTAACGTACATTTAATAGTCTACGACGACTTTAGATCATGTGTTAACCATGAATCTACGGAGATGTCTTCAATCGCTCATCGCGCGTTGCGTTGACTTACATTTAATAGTCTACGACGACTTTAGATCGTGTGAATAAATTATAAATTCCGAAACTTTTTGAGTAATTACAAGAATCTAATAAACACGCGTTATAATATATGTTTGGGACTACACGTCTTGTAAATCTTATGAAAATATTACACATTAAGAAATGGTAATCATGTTGATAGGGCATAATGGTGTAGGTCCAAAGGAAGGAAGCCAATAGTCAGAAGTCAAGATGAGATCACGGCATCCCCCATCAGGACCTGATTACCCCGGGAACTGATCTTAGAAAATTAGACATGATTTCATCAGATCCCGGCGGGATCTGATCTGCCATCACTAACCTTATCTTGGGTACAGTCGGGCTTGTGGGCATGAATAAGAAGAAGAGTACTCCCCTCGTTCCTCCTTCTTTATTAGGACCTAGTAAATGAATTGTCTTGGCCCCCAAGAAGAGTAAGGAATCTGGGTGTGTCAGAATATCTCTGATACCCCTGCAAATGTGTGCGCACTACCCTAATAATCAGGTATGTGTCAGAGTCGTACCATGACGTGGCACTATTTGTAACAAACCCTAGATTCAAATTTACATCCTTACCCTTCAGTCATAAGGTATAAAAGGTACCCCATTTTCATTTCAAAAGGTTTAAGTTACTATTCATTACTATTCACTCAAATTACTCTTACTCTCATCATCTTCTCCATCAATCTCGACTGACTTGAGCGTCGGAGGTCCGTCGCCGGACACCCCTCCGGCCCGGTTTGTGTGCAGGTCTTCAAACTCATCAAAGACGTGCACCATCATCATACATTCACGGATTTACGAAGGACTCGTTTAGGTATTTCTCATATTAATCTCTCTCTTTGATTGTGTTCCTTATCGTTCACTCCTCTGAATTCGATAAGGTCACATCAAATGGCGCCGTCTGTGGGAAAATCTGACTAGGACGTGAGGTTTTTCACTTATTCAAGCTTTTCTAAAAAATGGTTGAAGAGAAATCAGTTTCTCAACCTACTGTTTAAAAAATCCATATTCATGGGATCTGTTTATGTGTGTTCGTGGAGATATTAAATCCGTTTTGTGATCTTACTCGTTTAGTGATGGAGAATCAAGTGCAAAAGAACTTGAGCAAGGATTTCGAGGATGTGGCCAGTGATCCCGCTGCCACCAATGAACCGACTGGTATCATGGGCTCAGCCAGTGATATCAGAGTCGAGAATACCCTCCAAAGCCAAAGAGAGGAGGCACCAGCTCCATCTCCCTCTCCTGGACCGGTTGTTACTCTCCCTTTGGAAAGTTTGAGGGATTTGATCGCTGCCGCAGTAGATCATGCCTTATCTCGCAGAGGAGTACCGGCGCAAGGTACTCCTACAGCCCCCCCGACAATGAATATACGAGAACAGATCCCCCTGGGAGATGTCCCTCCGACCCGAAGGGACCAGGTGTTGAATGAACCAACGGAGGTATTAGCTGCAGCTACTGATAAAGGCACTAGGAAGAGAAAGGAGAGAGTCGTGTTGCCCACGAACGAGGAGGAGGAAGATAGTTCGGGAGAAGAATATGTTCAATCTTCAGCTCGAGAAAGCCTCAACACTGAGATTGTGGCATTGAGAAGAGAAATGGAAGAAATGAAAGGAATGTATGAGAAAAATGCTACGAGTGGGAGAAGGGCAATGGGATCCCCTTTTGTTTCTGAGATTCTAATGGATCCACTCCCTAAGAATTTTAAAACACTTTCTTATGAATACGATGGTACTACTGATCCTCAGGAGCACCTCCTTCGCTTCCAGAATGGAGCTCTCCTCCATCAATATACCGACGGAGTTAAGTGTCGAGTGTTTTTGACAACTTTGACAAAAGCAGCTCAACAATGGTTCGCACAACTTCCTCCCAATTCTATAAGTTCCTTCGCGGGGATGAGCTCCCTTTTCTTGCACCAATTTGCGAGTGCTCGAAGGCAGCTCAAGACGTCCTTGTCACTGATGAGCCTCAAGCAGAAAGCGGGAGAAAGCTTGAGGACCTTTCTGGGAAGATTCAACAAAGCGGCTCTGGAAGTTCCTAATGCAACAGGAGAGGTGAAAATTAATGCTCTCACTCAAGGCCTAGCAGAAGGAGATCTGTTCAAGTCCTTGGCTAAGCGCCCCCCATTGACGTTTGATGAGCTACTGGCCAGAGCAGAAAAATACATCAATTTGGAAGAGATTCAGAACACTAAGAAAGGGGAGGTAAAAAACGCTTACCCAAAGAGAGAGAATGGCGGAGACAAGAGGCGAAGGTACGAGGAGAGAGACGCCAGGGTAGAAACCAGGCACTTCCGAAATCACACGCCTCTGACAAAACAACCCTCAGAATTGCTAGAGGTCGTGCAAAACAAGCCAGGATTTAAGTTCCCATATTCGGCCAAAGGAGGTCCCAAAAATCCCAGATCTGATAAATATTGTAAGTATCATAATGAGTATGGCCATGATACTGACCAATGTCGTCATCTTAAAGATGCGATTGAGAGACTGATACGAGAAGGACAACTAGCTGAATATGTGAGAGCTGAAAGGGATAAGAACTATGGTCGGAGAGACGATAAAGGAAAAGAGAAGGAACAGCACGAGCCTCCTAGGGGAGGAGGTGCACCACCAAAAAGGGGTAACATATCCATGATCGCAGGAGGACCTACTGATGGTGACTCAAACAGAGCGCGAAAGGCCTTTGTAAGAGAGGCGAAAACTTGGGGATCTGAAGTGCATAGCGTGTCAGATCTTGAGGAAGGACCAAATATCCAGTTTGGTCCAGCTGATGGAGGAAGTGCATTCCAGCCACACAATGATGCCCTGGTGATCACAACGGAGATAGGAGGATATGACGTGGCCAGAGTGTTCATTGACACAGGAAGCTCCTGCGACATCTTGTTTAAGGAGTGTTTTGATAAAATGGACCTGAATGTAAGAGTTGTGCCGGTGAAGACAGCCTTATATGGGTTTACGGGAGGAGCTACACAACCTTGGGGGCAGGTTACTCTACAGCTCAGAATAGGAGAGCCACCGTTGCAAAGGGTGAGAATGGTGGAGTTCCTGATTGTGGATGTTCCCTCTGCTTACAATGTGATCCTAGGAAGACCATCTCTAAATTCATTGCAGGCAGCAGTGTCCACCTATTACATGAAAATGAAGTTCCCAGTTGGGGATGAGGTAGGAGAAGTTCGTGGCGATCAGACCAGTTCTAGAAGATGCTATGTGGACACTGTGAATCAAGCTGGTAAGGTATTTAAGGGAGATCAAGGTAGAGGGGATGATCCCGTGGGGAAAAGGTTGAAAGAGGGTGAAATGATGGAAGAAGATCCCCACTTGCAGATCAGACCTGAGGAAGAGACTATGGCAGTGGAGCTCTTGCCCCACAAGATAGGCTGCACGACGAAAATCGGAACTCAAATGAATCATCAAGTAGCCCAAAAATTGGTCCAATGCCTTAGAGCTAACTCGGACATCTTTGCATTCCACTCAGCTGATCTCACAGGGATAGATCCAGCTTTGGCCATGCACAGCTTAAACGTAAGTTCGCAAGTGAGACCGGTGAAGCAGAAGCTGAGAAGGTTTGGACCAGAGAAGGATAAGGTCATCATCGAGGAAGTGGACAAACTATTAATGGCGAAACATATTGTGAAGATCCAGTTCCCAGAATGGCTCTCCAATGCTGTAATGGTCTCTAAGGGAGCTGGAAAATGGAGAATGTGCATAGATTTCCGAGACCTTAATAAAGCTTGCCCGAAGGACCATTACCCACTTCCTCGAATAGATCAGCTAGTGGATTCTACATCAGGATGTGAGCTGCTTTCAATGATGGATGCTTATCAAGGTTATCATCAGATCAAGATGGATCCGGAGGATGTGGCAAAAACTAGTTTTGTGGTATGTTGTGGCACATATGGGTACACAGACATGCCTTTTGGTCTAAAAAATGCAGGAGCTACATATCAGAGGATGGTGGATTCGATTTTTCGAAACCAAATAGGGCGAAATGTGGAGGTATATGTAGACGATATGTTGGTAAAGAGCGTAAAAGAAAAAGATCACGTGAAAGATCTGGAGGAGACTTTTGGAGTGATTAGAGCGAGTGGCATGAAGCTCAATCCCGCGAAGTGTGCTTTTGGAGTTCAATCGGGCAAGTTCTTGGGGTATATGGTCACACCAAGGGGGATTGAAGTGAACAAGGAGAAAGTGAAGGCGGTTCTAGAAATGCAGGAGCCCAGAAACCTAAGAGAAATTCAAAGGTTGAATGGCCGCATAGCAGCTCTCAGCCGTTTCATCTCTAGATCTGCAGAAAGGAGCTTACCCTTCTTCAAAATCTTGAGGAAGGGATCTAACTTCGAGTGGAGCGAGGAGTGTAGAAAGGCTTTTCAGGAACTGAAAAATCATCTCTCAACCTTACCATTACTCACTAAACCAGTTCCTGGCGAGGTCCTATTCTTGTACTTCTCTGTAGGAGAACACTCTCTGAGTTCAGTCCTCCTAAGAGAAGAAGGAGGGCATCAAAGGCCAATATACTATGTAAGTAAGATGCTCCAGGGACCAGAGGAAAGATACTCAGAAATGGAGAAGTCAGCATTGGCAGTGATGGTAACAGCGAGGAGGTTGAGGCCATATTTTCTAGCTCACAAAGTGATGGTGAGAACAAACTTGCCCTTGAGGCAGACCATGGGGAGACCTGATCTGTCAGGGCGCATGGTAAAATGGGCAGTGGAAATAAGTGAATATGATGTGGAGTTTGAGCCAAGAACGGCCATTAAAGCTCAAGCTCTAGTGGACTTTATTCAAGAGACGACGAGGACCACAGGGCTGGAAGAATGGACAGCTTATGTGGATGGATCCTCTACTATGATGGGGAGTGGAGCTGGAATAATGATCATCACCCCAACGGGAGAAGAGTTGCAGTTCGCTATTAAATTCGATTTCAAGGCCTCAAACAACGAGTCAGAGTATGAGGCCCTGGTAAGAGGAATGAGAATGTTAGCAGATCTGGGAGCTCAAAAAGTAAAAATCTTCTCAGATTCTCAATTGGTAGCTCAGCAAGTGGCTGGATCTTACGAGAGGAAGGATGAGAAAATGATAAAATATGCAAGAATGGTGGAAAATATCAAGTTGAGATTTGTGGAGTTTTCTTTGGAACAGATACCAAGAACAAAAAATGCCAAGGCTGACTATTTAGCAAAGCTGGCTAGTTCAGTGGAAGAAGGAACTAGAGGTCAGATAACTCTTTTAACAGCAGAAAGCAGGACAATAGACTTGGAGGTGTTCTCGGTAGGAGAAGAAGCAGAGAAGGGGGATTGGAGAGTGCCAATCATTCACTACTTGAGAACAGGGCAAAGGCTTGATCAACCGGGAGCTCCCAAGAGAGCAATATTTGCAAGGTACTGCATGGTCGGAGAGGATCTCTACAAGAGATCATTTTCACAGCCATATCTGAAATGCATAACTAATGAAGAGGGGAACTATGTCGTCCGAGAGATCCACGAAGGATGTGGAGGAAGTCACACTGGATTCAGAGACGTGGTCAGAAGAATCTTAAGGGCTGGATATTATTGGCCAGAGATGCTCAGAAACGCCAAGGAACTGGTGCGAAAGTGTGAGAAGTGTCAGAAACATGGACCCCTCATCCATGTTCCTGGAGAGGAGATGGGAGTTATGTACTCCCCATGCCCTTTTGACAAGTGGGGTATTGACATCGTGGGAAAATTTCCTGAGGCATCAGGGAAGAGATGTTTTCTGATCGTGGCAGTGGATTATTTCAGTAAGTGGGTGGAAGCTGAAGCAGTGGCAACGATTGATGAGAACAACATCCAGAAGTTCTTATGGAAGAATATTTGTTGTAGATTTGGGATCCCTAGAGTTCTCGTCTCAGACAATGGAACTCAGTTCAGTGGCAAAGCTATCAGGAGCTGGTGTGAAAAGATGAAAATCAAGCAGAAGTTCACATCAGTGGCTCATCCTCTGGCCAATGGCCAAGTGGAAGTAACTAACAGGACTCTAGTTGAAGGGATCAAAGCTAGATTGGAGAAGAAGAAAGGAAGTTGGCCAGAAGAACTAGATTCTGTTCTCTGGTCTTACAGGACCAGTCCCAAAACAGCTACTGGAGAAACACCCTTCAATCTAGTCTATGGAGCAGCAGCAGTGATCCCGGTGGAGATCGGATCTGAATCTCACCGAATCATGGCCTATGATGAAGACCAGAACTCCACCCTGATGAAAGAAAACCTGGACCTGGTCGAAGAAGAAAGAGAAATAGCACGTCTCAGGGCCGAAAAGTACAAGAGCCAGATCCGTGCTGGATACAACAAGCGAGTAAAAGTGCGAAAATTTTGCCAGGGAGATATGGTTCTTAGAAGAGTTGATGCACTGAAACCGGTGAAGAAGTTGGAGCCAAATTGGGAAGGGCCATTTATTGTGAGTGAAGTGTTGAAAGGAGGAGCCTACAAACTGATGAGAGAGGATGGAAAGGAAGTAGCACGTCCATGGAATGTGAGCAAACTCAAGAAATACTACTGCTAAGGAACAGGCAAGATCTGAAACTTTTACTTTTGTTATCTTTCTTTGTTCATGAACTGGATGATGTATCCAGGTCATGGAAGATCTTTGTAATAGCTTTGCGCTTTGAAAATTTCAATGAAACAAGGAGCTGGTGAGAGCAGTTCCTTTTTATTTTTATCATTATGAGAAGTATCTGGATTTAAATAAACTCCTCGAGGAATATAAATAACTCATATAAGAGTATAAAATATAACTCGGGATGAGCAGAGGCTGCTCCTGATATCCAGAGTATAAACAACTCCTCGAGGAGTATAAATAACTCATATAAGAGTATAAAATACAACTCGGGATGAGCAAATGCTGCTCCTGATATCCAGAGTATAAACAACTCCCCGAGGAGTATAAATAACTCATATAAGAGTATAAAATATAACTCGGGATGAGCAGATGCTGCTCCTGATATCCAGAGTATAAACAACTCCCCGAGGAGTATAAATAACTCATATAAGAGTATAAAATACAACTCGGGATGAGCAAATGCTGCTCCTGATATCCAGAGTATAAACAACTCCCCGAGGAGTATAAATAACTCACATAAGAGTATAAAAAATGACTCCATGGAAACAAATAACTGTTCTCCACATGAAATATATAAATGAAAAGAGGATTCAAGAACTGAATCCAGGATCTGAAAATTTTTTACTTAGAAAAAATTTCAATTTTTTCTAGGGATGAGAAGAGGATTCAAGAACTGAATCCAGGATCTGAAAATTTTTTACTTAGAAAAAATTTCAATTTTTTCTAGGGGTGAGAAGAGGATTCAAGAACTGAATCCAGGATCTGAAAATTTTTTACTTAGAAAAAATTTCAATTTTTTCTAAGGATGAGAAGAGGATTCAAGAACTGAATCCAGGAACTGAAAATTTTTTACTTAGAAAAAATTTCAATTTTTTCTAGGGGTGAGAAGAGGATTCAAGAACTGAATCCAGGATCTGAAAATTTTTTACTTAGAAAAAATTTCAATTTTTTCTAGGGATGAGAAGAGGATTCAAGAACTGAATCCAGGATCTGAAAATTTTTTACTTAGAAAAAATTTCAATTTTTTCTAGGGATGAGAAGAGGATTCAAGAACTGAATCCAGGAACTGAAAATTTTTTACTTAGAAAAAATTTCAATTTTTTCTAGGGGTGAGAAGAGGATTCAAGAACTGAATCCAGGATCTGAAAATTTTTTACTTAGAAAAAATTTCAATTTTTTCTAGGGATGAGAAGAGGATTCAAGAACTGAATCCAGGATCTGAAAATTTTTTACTTAGAAAAAATTTCAATTTTTTCTAGGGATGAGAAGAGGATTCAAGAACTGAATCCAGGAACTGAAAATTTTTTACTTAGAAAAAATTTCAATTTTTTCTAGGGGTGAGAAGAGGATTCAAGAACTGAATCCAGGATCTGAAAATTTTTTATTTAGAAAAAATTTCAATTTTTTCTAGGGATGAGAAGAGGATTCAAGAACTGAATCCAGGAACTGAAAATTTTTTACTTAGAAAAAATTTCAATTTTTTCTAGGGGTGAGAAGAGGATTCAAGAACTGAATCCAGGATCTGAAAATTTTTTATTTAGAAAAAATTTCAATTTTTTCTAGGGATGAGAAGAGGATTCAAGAACTGAATCCAGGATCTGAAAATTTCTTACTTGGAGAAAATTTCAATTTTTTCTAGGGATGAGAAGAGGATTCAAGAACTGAATCCAGGAACTGAAAATTTTTTACTCAGAGAAAATTTCAATTTTTTCTAGGGATGAGAAGAGGATTCAAGAACTGAATCCAGGAACTGAAAATTTTTTACTCAGAAAAAATTTCAATTTTTTCTAGGGATGAGAAGAGGATTCAAGAACTGAATCCAGGAACTGAAAATTTTTTACTTGGAGAAAATTTCAATTTTTTCTAGGGATGAGAAGAGGATTCAAGAACTGAATCCAGGAACTGAAAATTTTTTACTTGGAGAAAATTTCAATTTTTTCTAGGGATGAGAAGAGGATTCAAGAACTGAATCCAGGATCTGAAAATTTTTTACTTAGAAAAAATTTCAATTTTTTCTAGGGATGAGAAGAGGATTCAAGAACTGAATCCAGGAACTGAAAATTTTTTACTTAGAAAAAATTTCAATTTTTTCTAGGGATGAGAAGAGGATTCAAGAACTGAATCCAGGAACTGAAAATTTTTTACTTAGAAAAAATTTCAATTTTTCTAGGGATGAGAAGAGGATTCAAGAACTGAATCCAGGATCTGAAAATTTTTTACTTAGAAAAAATTTCAATTTTTTCTAGGGATGAGAAGAGGATTCAAGAACTGAATCCAGGAACTGAAAATTTTTTACTTAGAAAAAATTTCAATTTTTTCTAGGGATGAGAAGAGGATTCAAGAACTGAATCCAGGAACTGAAAATTTTTTACTTAGAAAAAATTTCAATTTTTTCTAGGGATGAGAAGAGGATTCAAGAACTGAATCCAGGAACTGAAAATTTTTTACTTGGAGAAAATTTCAATTTTTTCTAGGGATGAGAAGAGGATTCAAGAACTGAATCCAGGATCTGAAAATTTTTTACTTGGAGAAAATTTCAATTTTTTCTAGGGATGAGAAGAGGATTCAAGAACTGAATCCAGGATCTGAAAATTTTTTACTTAGAAAAAATTTCAATTTTTTCTAGGGATGAGAAGAGGATTCAAGAACTGAATCCAGGAACTGAAAATTTTTCACTTAGAAAAAATTTCAATTTTTTCTGGGGATGAGAAGAGGATTCAAGAACTGAATCCAGGATCTGAAAATTTTTTACTTAGAAAAAATTTCAATTTTTTCTAGGGGTGAGAAGAGGATTCAAGAACTGAATCCAGGATCTGAAAATTTTTTACTTAGAAAAAAAATTTCAATTTTAATAAACAATACAAGTATAAGAGAGCATAAGTAGTACAAAAAGATAAGAGATCTCATTAATATTGGGATAACAACAGTACAACAAAAGAGTACAATAACAAAAGAGCACACAAGCTCCTGAAATTAGAAAAATACTAAGTCTGAGTATCAGTAGCAGGAGCTTCTTTCTCCGGAAGACTTGAGAGCTCAAGATCAGGAGTGCTAGATCCTTCGAGCGGAGGGAGATTCGGCAAAGGGTCAGAGGATGAGGCTAAAGTCTGACGAGGAGGAAAGATATCATAGATCAAACGAGAGGTGGCAGGTACCTCAGGATCCAGTTCCTTCTCAAAGGCCAATTTCAGAGCCGCCTTCTGAATAACAGGAAGCCACCACTCCTGGTCGGGTCCTGCATTGAGATCTCCGCGAAAGAAGGGAGAAGGTGTTAAACTCTGGACGATAGGAGTAGGATCAATAGAAGGCTTGAACCCTAGTTTCTTTACTTGGGATATGGTGCACTTGATCCCGTGGGTTATGAAATGGCCGATATGAGGGTTCATATCCCTAAGATAATGGGGGCTATGCTGATACGCTTCAACAAGTCCCAAATGAAGATCCTGAAGGAACTCTTGGCCAATAGAGGTCGTCAGCAGCCTCTGACGGCAATCATCGACGCCCCGTTTTTGTCCCTGCTTAAAGGCATCTTCTAGAGCCCTCTCTTGCTGAGCCTTCATGGCCGATATCTCGGAGCGAGCCTTTTCAGCTACTTCCCAACCCTCCTCGACCTTCTTCTTTAGCTCCTCGTTTTGAGCAGTGAGCAAGCTAAGATCTGCAGCCACTTTCTGAACCTCCTCATCTCTCTTGGACAACTCTGAACGGAGGTGTCCCAGGTCCTTGTCACTTAACTCTTTTTCAGTCTTGTCCAATAAAATCCCTTGGACAGCCATAAGCTACAAAGAAAAGATTTATAAGGAAGAGCAGAGTGATAAAAGTATAAAAGTATAAGAAGAGAGAGATTACTTGAGTGCTCAATTCTGAAGAGATCTCCCAAAGTTGGGGAACTAAGTGTCCAAAGAACCTCTGCTTGTCATCCGAAGTCGGAAGTAATTTAACGAAGGAGGTGCTCTCTTCTCCTCTCAGCTCGGAAATGGATTTGGGGATCTCCAGAGTGAAGAGATCTTTAGAAGATCTACGAGGAACAATTGCCTCTGAACGGGTCCGGTGGGACTTGGATCTCTTTGACGAGACCTTCTCACCACCCTCCGGAGCTGGACGCTTAGGGACAGGAGGCAGGGCACTCGAAGGGGCATCACTAGGAACCTGGGTGGCGTCCGGGACCAAGTCGTCCTCACGGGTAGGCTGGGCCGAATTCAAGGGAGCTGCGATTGTGACAAAGTCCTCCACTCCAGTTGTTAAGGCAGGGACCTCTGAAGAAGTCTCTACCACAGTGACCTCCTCGTCCTCACCAAGGTCTATCTTGACGGAACTGAAAGCAAAATCCATCTCTGAAAAAGATAAGAAAAGTTAGAATTGAAAGCACAAGAAAATGAAAGAAGAACGGGATCAGAAAGAGGAGAGAAGTACCGGCTCTGGGGGAAAGTTCCGCTCCAGAGCTATCGAGGCCAAATTGAATTAATACACCCCGGTCCCGCACAAGTTGAATTATTTTGAAAAGGCTATTCTCTTTATCAAGAACATGGTTTTCTAGGGATTGCATGATCTTCCGATCCCTCTGAGAAACTATAGAATCCGGAATAGCAACATAGGAAGGAGTGGTCTGTTGCCACTCGGAACAAGGGAAAGGCCACTTCCCATTTTTGGGAGTAACCCAGAAGTACTTTTTCTTCCAGCCCCCGTTAAGGCTGGGAGGTTTCTTTATGAAATTGGGAAGGCCATTCACGCGAGAACTAAAGTAAAAAAAACCTTCCTTTAATTTCACCTCATGGTAGGCTACAAACATTTCAGAGCTAGGGTTCCCTCCATAGTGCTTAAGAAGGATATAGAAAGACAAACAGGTCCTGATGGATGAAGGATTGACCTGAGCCACTGATATGTTAAATAAGCGACATATCTTGGCAAGATAGGGGCAGATTGGGAAGCGAAGTCCACAATCGATGTGTGCCTCGAAGAATGGTAACGAGGGACGACAGAAGAAGTTCGGCCTCTCTTCAGGAAGAGCCATATCAAAAAGAAAACTAGAGACGTTATGACATCTTCGTCTTATGGTCTTAAGCTCTATGGACGTAAGGGAAGAGTGCTTAGCAACCTTATTCCATGATTCATCGGAAGTGTCCTCAGAGGTCGTTAACCTCCTTGGACGACGAGAAATGGGGGGACGAGAGGAAGAAGAAGAAGGATGAGGAACTAAAGCTAAGGGAGCAGGTCCTAATTGGGATCTGAGGTATTGGTCAGACAGAACATCCGTATAACCAGAGGAGAAAAGCTGATCAGGAGTTAAGCTCCGAGAACTATGAGTACAAGAACCAGATCGAGTTCCCTCCCCCTCTACAGAAAAGGAAGAGGAACCAGGAGCAGAAGGAGACGGACTAACCATCAGGAACCAGAAAAGAAGAAGAAGAATGGGGAGAGGACAGTACCTGATCTGAACGACGGTGACGCTTGAGAAAGAGGAACTCGCCGGAATTAAAGATCTCCCGCCGGAATCTTAGAGAGAGAAATTTCTCGAGAGACAAAGGCTTTTTTACTCAAGAGTTCAAGCAGTGAAAAGTGAGGATAAAACTATCCTTTTATACTAAGGAATGATGGGACAGCCGCCTCAATTAACGAATGACGCGTGTACGGCTTAGATGAGAGGAGGTGAAAGGTCAAGCCTGAATAAATGGCTCAGATCGGAGGTAAAAAAGTTTGAAAAATAAGCGGGAAAATCCGGAGAAGTCGAAAGGACTCTATTCTCGACTACCTTGGCAAGAACTGCGGCAGCCAAGAATAGGGGGGAGTGGATGATAGGGCATAATGGTGTAGGTCCAAAGGAAGGAAGCCAATAGTCAGAAGTCAAGATGAGATCACGGCATCCCCCATCAGGACCTGATTACCCCGGGAACTGATCTTAGAAAATTAGACATGATTTCATCAGATCCCGGCGGGATCTGATCTGCCATCACTAACCTTATCTTGGGTACAGCCGGGCTTGTGGGCATGAATAAGAAGAAGAGTACTCCCCTCGTTCCTCCTTCTTTATTAGGACCTAGTAAATGAATTGTCTTGGCCCCCAAGAAGAGTAAGGAATCTGGGTGTGTCAGAATATCTCTGATACCCCTGCAAATGTGTGCGCACTACCCTAATAATCAGGTATGTGTCAGAGTCGTACCATGACGTGGCACTATTTGTAACAAACCCTAGATTCAAATTTACATCCTTACCCTTCAGTCATAAGGTATAAAAGGTACCCCATTTTCATTTCAAAAGGTTTAAGTTACTATTCATTACTATTCACTCAAATTACTCTTACTCTCATCATCTTCTCCATCAATCTCGACTGACTTGAGCGTCGGAGGTCCGTCGCCGGACACCCCTCCGGCCCGGTTTGTGTGCAGGTCTTCAAACTCATCAAAGACGTGCACCATCATCATACATTCACGGATTTACGAAGGACTCGTTTAGGTATTTCTCATATTAATCTCTCTCTTTGATTGTGTTCCTTATCGTTCACTCCTCTGAATTCGATAAGGTCACATCACATGTAATGTTCAATTTTAAAAAAATAAAATCACATAATGTATTTTATGAGGCGAAAAAGAAATTAAATAAAAAAGTATTAGGTATTATTTTGAAAATGAAAAATAAAGAGTGCGTGTGGTTCACTGCCTTGTGGTGAATATATTTTTGAAATGAAACAAAAACAAAAACGAGAAGCAACCAACCCCCTGAGGCGAAATGAGTCAAAAATGAGCAAGTGGCCCCCACCATCCGAACACAAAAAATGTGTGGTGTCACGTTTCTTTTCATTTTTCACTTTCCATATCAGTAATATTATTATCTCACCCACGAATACACCTTCACGTGGAACTATATTTATCTACTTTATTAGTATTACCCACGTTGAGAGTTCCACTTTAACTATTACACTCGTGTGGGCTGTCAAAAAGTTAATCAATCTCATAGAAATGGAAAATTATTTTCATGAAAAAAATTGGATGAGATAGTCGGGATGAGACTATTATTAATTTTTAATAAAAAAATATCACTTTGTTATATAAAGTATGTTACTTTTTTTAATTTTTATCTTAAAAATGATACTTCCTCTATCCGTCTATAAATTTTCTATTTTATTATTTTAATCCGTCTGTCTATTAATTTCTCATATCTTTTTTATAAATATCTTAATTTTTTATTCTGTGTCTAAAAGTAATGAAAAACTTATAGACGGACGACGGGAGAGTACACTTTACATATTTTTTTTAAAAAAAAAGTGACATTGCATCATTTTTCTGAAAAATTACTCAATACTTATCTATTTCACGATTGTTTGCACACTTTTCTTATTCGTTTGTTTCACAATTATTTGTACACTTCAAAAAAAATCTTCATAAATTTCAGTCTCATAATATTTACAAATTTGCAATTGTGTTTTATTTTCACACTCATTCTAATTATTTTATTTATAAAAATTTACAAAATTATCATTTAATACTCTACTCATTATACATTTTTCTTCAATTACTTGTGTGTCAAAATTTTAAATTTTAGTGTAAACAACTGTGGGTAAGATGGAGTATATAATTAATAAAAAATGTAAAAGAATTAAAAAAAATGAAAGCTTGAATGGTTTAATAGGCACAGTCCATGCTCGTTAAAATTGGATTTTGCTACGAGCTCTCATTTTATTTCTAATCCAATCAAAAGTGCACGGAATCTCCGTGCTGTCTTTGACTGACTTTCCCCATTTTTTAAGTATTTCAGGTATTTGTATTTGAAGGACCGTCAAAAAAAAAAAAAAAAAAAAAAAAGTATTTGTATTTGAAGGAGGTGTGCTTTTAACGTTTTTGCTTTTGTGTTTGAGCTGGACACATGCAAAAAATGAGCCTTCTTGGGTGGATTATTACTGTTTTATATCAACTACAAAAATTATACACTTAGTTAAATTAAGTAAGTAGTTTAAAAGCTATTCACAGATCGTATATTAGACAATCCTTGCAAATTTAAAGTAAGGCTCGAGTTTCTTTTGAATCGAGTTCACGTGAATTTACTTTTAAGATTTTAGAACTACTTATTTTTTTATTTTTTCTTTTAAAAAATATTCAATTATAATATTTTATATGTTAAACAATATTATTGAGTTAATCATAAATTTTATGTGAATTAAATTCATAATTTTTTTCTCTGTACCGTCAAATCTTCCATGTATGAAATATTGAAATGTGATAAATTAAGTAAATTTTAAACTTGCGGGTCGCATCCTATTTAAAATTTGGTCTGGTCATTTAATATTTTGAGTAAGGCTTTTGTGGATTCAAGTGCAGTATGTGCACTGACCAAAAAAATCGAGCATGTAAGTGAAAATAGTGTTATAATAAAAATCAGGTTGTGGCCCAATGACAGTCCCATAATTATTTTAGCACAATTTCACGTGTTCGAGTTTAACTGTTGCAATTTTTTTGCACATTTATTTATATTTTTACAATTATTTTTTTCTGTCGTAAAAGTACAAGTACTAATTACAAAAGGTGTAACATTAATAATAATAAAAGTACAATTATTTATTTATGTTTTTATTTTCACAAATATTTTTCTCGTTTATAAAGGTACAAGTGGTAATTACCATAAAGTGTAATAATAAAAGTAAAAAACATACAAGTAGTTAAAATATATATTGCTTTTTTATAATAAAATTAATAACAAGAAAAATATATATAATCGCACGTTTGTTTATATTTTCACAATTATTTTTTTCTGTTATAAAAGTGTGAGTACTAATTATAAAAAGTGTAACATTAATAATAATAAAATTTGCCAGCCGAATTTGTTTTTATTTTCACAAATATTTTTTTCGTTTATATGCAAATGGTAACTGCCGTAAAGTGTAATATTAAAAGTAAAAAACGTGCAAGTAGTAAATAATATATATTGCTCTTTTATAATAAAATTAATAACAAGAAAAATATATGATAATATATATTGCTCTTTTATAATAAACTTAGTTACATATTGCAGTTATACTATGTTGCGTTTTTCAGTTATAAAAACTTATAGTACTTTTTAGTAATATTGTGTTGCACTTTTCAATTATAATGACTTACACTTTTCACTAAATATAGTGTTGCATTTTTCAGTTATACTCACTTGCATTTTTTAATAAAAATCGTGTTGCACTTTTTAGTTATAGACACTTACACTTTTCAGTTATAGTGAATTACACTTTTTAGTATTATTGTGTTGCACTTTTCATTTATAAATGACTTACACTTTTCAATAATATTGTGTTGCATTTTTTTGTTATACTGACTTGCACTTTATATAATATTGTGTTGCATTTTTTGTTATATTGACATACATTTTTCATTAATATTGTGTTGCACTTTTCAGTAATATTGTGTTGCAGTTTTTGCTTAAATTGACTTACATTTTACATTAATATTGTGTGCACTTTTCAGTTATACTAACTTGCACGTTTCAAAAATATTGTGTTTCGCTTTTTAGTTATACTGACTTATATTTTTAGAAAATTTTGTATTGCACTTTTCTCTTATATCGACTTACATTTTTTAGTAATATTGTATTTTTTACTGAATAAAAATTTCCTTTAAATCATTGAAACCTCATTCTAAATTTTTTTAATCATTTTAAAAATAGGGTATACACTATACAGGATGAAAAAAAATGGGTATGCATTTTAAATTTTTTAACTCAATGTATTTTCAATTCTTTGCTAACTACTTTTTAAATTTAACTTTTTTAATAAATTGGGTATCTATAAAGCAAGTCAGGTACCCACACTCTTAACGGGTATAGTCTGCCAATCAATCAAAAACAAAGTTTTTTTTCTTTTTTCTTTTTTTGGTATAAAGCCAACAAGAAAAGGAAAAAAAAGAAAACCATGAATACAAACACAATAAAATCTCAAATGCATCCAGCAATTATACAAAATCAATGGAATGAATCAACAATTGGGATCCATCGTGTTATTAAAAAAAAAAAGGGAAATTCAACCAATTATTAAGTTCAATTTGCATATTGATCATCATGAAAAATTAATATATCCCCATGCACAATCAAAAAATTAAAAAACAAGATGAAAATGAACAAGCAATATATATACTCGGTTTTACTCCATGCTATTTTTTATAAGTTCAACTATAAAAAATGTTATAGTTGATTTCATTCCGTATATATATACCTGAAGCACGCGCCACGGGGAACCGCACCACATGCCGTTGGTAGGCATCGAAATAGCCACGACGACGCCCTGAATCCATATCAGCCGCGACGAATCATCCGTCTCCACCACCATCCTCACCCTCATCCTGGGCTCCATCTCCTCTGTATTGCCTCCTTCACCTTCTCCGCCTTCACCACACTCCGGCACCCTACCTCCGGGTACACCACCTCAAACGGCTCTCCCCTTGCCACTGTTGCAATTGCCGCCAATGCCCTCAAACGCTCATAAGGCCCGTCCCCGCGGTCACCGAAGAACTTGGTTGCTCTCCTTATCCCCAATCGCACGTTTGTTTATATTTTTATAATTATTTTTTTCTGTTATAAAAGTGCATGTACTAATTACAAAAAGTGTAACATTAATAATAATAAAATTTGCAAGTCGAATTTGTTTTTATTTTCACAAATTTTTTTTTCGTTTATATGCAAATGGTAACTACCGTAAAGTGTGATATTAAAAGTAAAAAACGTGCAAGTAGTAAATAATATATATTGCTCTTTTATAATAAAATTAATAACAAGAAAAATATATGATAATATATATTGCTCTTTTATAATAAACTTAGTTACATATTTGCAGTTATACTATGTTGCACTTTTTAGTTATAAAAACTTATATTTTTAAGTAATATTGTGTTGCACTTTTCAGTTATAATAACTTACACTTTTTACTAAATATTGTGTCGTATTTTTCAGTTATATTCACTTGCACTTTTTAATAAAAATCGTGTTGCACTTTTTAGTTATAGACACTTACAATTTTCAGTTATAGTGACTTACACTTTTTAGTATTATTGTGTTGCACTTTTCAGTTATAAATGACTTACACTTTTCAATAATACTGTGTTGCATTTTTTTGTTTTACTAACTTGCATTTTTTATAATATTGTCTTGCACTCTTTTGTTATATTGACTTACATTTTTAACTAATATTGTGTTGCACTTTTCAGTAATATTGTGTTGCACTTTTAGCTTAAATTGACTTACACTTTACATTAATATTGTGTTGCACTTTTTAGTTATACCAACTTGCACGTTTCAGAGATATTGTATTTCACTTTTTAGTTATACTACTTTATATTTTTAGTAAATATTGTGTTGCAATTTTTTCTTATATATATCAACTTACATTTTTTAGTAATATTGTGTTGCACTTTTTACTGAATAATTTTTTTCTTTAAATCATTGAAACCTCATTCCTTCTTCACATTTTTTTTAATTTTATTATAATATACATATAAAAAAAAGTTAATATTTTAATGGGTAGGTGGGTGTAAATTTTTTTAAAGTTGAGATACATATTTTTAATTAAAATAAAACAAAAAAATGAAAAAAAAAAAAAAAAAAAGAAGCGCGATAGTTAAAAATATTTAATTAACAAAAAAAAATTAAAAAATAGGGAAAAAAAGGCCAACAAGAGGAAAAACCCTAAACCCTAACTTGCACGTTTCAGAAATATTGTGTTTCGCTTTTGAGTTATACTGACTTATATTTTTAGAAAATTTTGTGTTGCACTTTTCTCTTATATCGACTTACATTTTTTAGTAATATTGTATTGCATTTTTTACTGAATAAAATTTTCCTTTAAATCATTGAAACCTCATTCTAAATTTTTTTAATCATTTTAAAAATAGGGTATACAGGATGAAAAAAATGGGTATGCATTTTAAATTTTTTAACTCGGTGTATTTTCAATTTTTTGCTAACTACTTTTTAAATTTAACTTTTTTAATAAATTGGATATCTATAAAGCAAGTCAGGTACCCACACGCTTAACGGGTATAGTGAATTAAACACGACTTTGGTCGTATGATATATTACGAATGATTATTTAATAATTATTTAATAATGAGATTATTTAAAAATGAATTGTAAAAGTAATTTTTTTGACAAATTATAGTTACCCACCCATTCATCGATCAATGTTGTAAAAGTAATTTTTTTGTATTTATTTAAAAATGAATTGTTTATGAATCGCGAAAAAGAGTGACCTATGAATTGCCCGTTTAGAAATTAAAGTAACTCACGTTGAAATTTTACAATATTATTCATTTTAAATTTGCTAATGAAAAGTAATGACAAAGAACAATTAAATTTTCTATTTTATAATCGATTGAAAAAAAAAGTAAAATATTTGTCAATAACTACTCCATAAAAAATAAAAAACTTTTAGTTTCCTTTCCAATTTTTAATGTAAATTAATTTTTTTTATTTTAGATTAACATGTTGCTCTTTTGATAAAAGAAAATATGTGCATTGATTAAAATTAATGTGCATTCATTCAAAATGAAAATGCAAAAAAGACATTTGTCACATAAAAAGTGTTTTTTTTTTAATTACATTATATATCATTTCTTAAAATAATAGTATAATATTATTATTCATGGAATATATATTATGAATAAAATGTACTCCATATACCTTCAACAATAGTAAGATGGCAAGGCTTAAGAGAGGCAATCTCCACGGAATCCGTTAATCTTGCTCCTCAAACCTGCTCAAAATTAAATATTGAGCATCAAACTAAATAAATATGAAATTAATGGATTATATATTAATTAAACAAACCCTGATGAAAATTAATTTCATAATTACCCTTGCTTCACAAGATTAATTTTCCATTAAATTACACATAAAATAAAGCTAACATTTCAAGAAAAAAATTATAGTGTTAATCAAAATGGTGGCCTTGCCGAAGTGCCACCGCCACCGCTTCCCCATCCAAACAACTCCGCCGCGAACGGATAATTCCCTGGCGCCGGCGGAGGCGTACTTCCGCCGCCTCCAGAATTAAAAAACGAAGCATCACCACCGCCATCGCCACCACCATCACTAACATGACCACCGCGGCCACCACCCGCCGTAACACCCAACGACTGCGACTGAGACACCTCCGCCACCGCGTTTTCTTCCTCCTCCAAGGGTAACCGTTCAAAAACTGCATTTGCAAATGATTATTCGTAATAATCATTCACACTAATCGAACTGATATATTACGAATGATTATTTAATAATGAGATTCACACGACTTTGGTCGTATGGTGCTTTTCAAAGTGTAGTGAATTTGTACTCTAGAGATTCAAACACTTGGATTTCACTATATCCATTTCCATACAAATACCCGCCATCATGCAATGCACATTTCGTTGGCGGAATTTTTCATTGGAAGATTTATGAAGGTTATGGGGTTTATGCAATTGCAACTTTTGACTATAGTGATAAGAGTTATGGGTTGATAAGATTACCTGCATATGAATGTGAAGCATGGTCGTTAGTTGTCGAGACGTTAGATGACAATAACCTAGTCGTATATGGGGATCGAAACAGTGTTTATAATTGTGGTACGAGAAAATATTATTTTGAAATACAGGTGCTCTCATATTCAATTACGGGATTAACTTGAAAGAAGTTTACTATTTCGAAAGTGGGAATTCTACCCATTAATTATAAACTCGTGCCTATACATTTCATTAACAATACTCAGAAAAAGATTATGTTCAGGAATGATCCATCTGGTTTGTTCTACTCATACGATTTTACAACAAGTGAAAAGTGCAGAATGAAATAAGTGAATTCAGTGATTTGTATTGATCATACATATAAGTGTGTTGAAAACCTTGTATCTCATGTGGCAATTTTATGCTCTTAATTGTTAATTATTGCATTTTGAACTTGTTTAAATACACAATGTTTTTTCTTTAATGTATGTTTTAATTATTATCCGTATCATTGTTTATGAAATTTTTATAAGAAATTTTTTTTTGTTTATTTGAAATGATTAATGTAATAGATGAATTCTACATCTTTTGTAAGTTTCTCACGGTAATTTGGTTAAATTATGATTTAAATGAATAGATAATGAACATTCACTTTCTAAATAAATTATATTATATTGAATATAAATAATATAATACACATAAGTTTTAAGTAAAGAGCGTATGCAGAAAAATATAGAAATATATAGTTAAGTTATGTATGATTAAATTATAGTGAATTAACAAGATATTTAATAAAATTAATTACAGTTGTTTGTTACACGCATAATATTTGAACAATATGGTGTATCAAATTTTTTGAAGAATATCTTTGTTTAAATCGACAATTTAATGTGATAGGGACATTTATGGAAAATTTGTGTAAGTATGGTAACTGATGGAATAAGGAATGTCAAACAATCATAATTTAGAGTTACTCAATTTCAGGAATTTATGGAGCTATTTAATTAATTTTATTTTTTAATATATTGAGGGTAATATAGGGTATTCAATTCATAAAGTGACTTTTATTGTATTATGTATAATTTGTGTCTTAATTTGTTTAATGGTCTTATAGAGTAACTCTAAATGTATTTATTCCTTTTTTTTTATTTATCTATTCACCAAAAGTATGTACATTTCTCTTATAAAAACAATTATTTTATTTTTACTTACAATATTTTTACTTTATCTATTTTTTCTTAAAACATGTATCAAAACAATATTAGCATAACTAGTGTAAGACCGGACGCGGGTTGAAATAAATGTATACTCTCTCTATCCACCAAAAGTGTGCTCATTTTTTTTTATATATGGTTTTCAAAAAATCATATTTTAATTATAAATAATACTGTAAACACAAATTCATAAAATTAAATATAAAAACGCGAAAATGGTAAATGATGTATTTAATTTCGGATTAAACCGATGAATATTTGTGGGTTACAATCTCTAATTTCTCCTCTGATTCTCTCTTCTTGAACTTCTTGAATTTCTTGAACAATTTTGGAACTTTTGGAGTTGGATCCGCAGCCGAATCCTATCCGATCTTGTTTTTTGGGCTTTATAACGTTAATCCAAAGGCTTAGCACCGTATTTTGGATTAAACGTTGAATTTAGGGACTTTTTGGATGAACGTCGTTGAAGATCGTTCTTGAATTTGAGACTTTGTAACGTTAATCCAAGGGCTTGGCGCCGTATTTTGGATCAAACGTTGATTTTCGGGACTTTTCGGGACCTTTTCGGGACTTATCGGGACTTTTTCGTTGAAGATCCACGAAGAACTTTGAAGAAACGCCGAATCGAAGAGGCTTAACACATTGATCTCCACTCGAACACGACTTCTTGCTGCTTTGCACGAAGAACGCCTTGAAGAAACGCCGAATCGAAGAGGCTTAGCACCTTGATCTCCACTCGAACACTGCTTCTTGCTGCTTTGCACGAAGAACGCCTTGAAGAAACGCCGAATCGAAGAGGCTTAGCACCTTGATCTCCACTCGAACACTGCTTCTTGCTGCTTTGCACGAAGAACGCCTTTGAAGCTCCTCCAACTGCTGAAGAACACTCTAAAATCTCTGCAGATAATTTTAGAGTCTTGAATGCTTCTGAAATGAATGAAATGAGGCCTCTATTTATAGGTGTAGAACCTAGGGTTTCTTACGGACCAAGGAGATATTTGTGCAGGTGGTTAGGGTTTAATTCAAATTTTGAATTTCTTGGGCTAAGAATACCCTATTTGGGTTCAATTTGGTTTGTTGGACTTTAGAGACCCGTTTTCATTTATCGGACTTTAGAGGCCCGTCTTCATTTATCGGACTTTAGAGTCCGACTTGCTTTATTGAGCTTTGGAGATCCATTTTAGCTCATTGATCTTTAAAAAGGCCCAAATTAATTGGAGGGAATAATTAAAATAAAAATTAATTATATATTTACTTTTAGGAATTAAATTTATTTAAATTTCAACAAATAAATAATAAACTTAATTAATATTTAACCCGTAATTTCCACGCGTCGCAATTTAATTTGTAATTATATTTCCTCATCTACAAATACATTTAGGATAATGAGTAGATAATATATTTGATAAATACTCAATCTTATTAGTAAAGTAGAAAAAATATTTTAAAGTGAAGTATTTAAATAGAATAAACATATTTTTTTTTGTGAACCCCACAAAATAAAAGAAATGAGCATGGAGCAGTTGTTATGGAGTATATTAAAAGAAAAAAAATTGTAACAATACACATTAATAATAATAGAATACACAATTAAAAATGTATTTATATATAAAAAAACAATATACGTCCTTAAAGGAATATTAGTACAATTTTAAATTATAATAATTGATGAAATTTATTTTTTCTTTGATTATCTAATTTAAATTTGGGGAGGAGCATAATTTTTCAATTCAATCCAAAAAAGGTCGGTGACTAGTGGAGCATAATTTATTTTTTATTACAAATTCAATCTTGTTGATAAAAATCCAATTTCCACACTTATTCCCATAATAAAACGATATTAAAAAAGGAAATTATTCCTTTTCAATTCAACACGTAGAAACTTCTTTCCTTGTGCAGTTTCAACTTCCCAATTCCAGACCTTTCCATTCAAAATTCCCCCCCTTTCCCACACGTTTCCCCCTCTATAAATAACCCCTCTCTCCTCAACAAAAATTCCTCCAATTTCCCCTGAATTCTCGCATTCAATCTGATAAATTCTTCCCGTTTTCTAATTCTCTCAAATTCGAAATCATGTTTATGTCGATTTTTAGCTCGTTCGACGCCGTCTGTGCCGAATCTGTCGGCCTGAAAGTCGCTCCGGCGCCGCCTACTACTAGTATTAAGCAGGATGCGGCGGCGGCGAAAGTTGGGGATCTGAAGAAGGGCAAAGAAGTAAATTCGAATTCGCCGGCGACGAAGGTTTCCGGTATGATGAAGACGCCGAGGTTTGCTCTGGAGCTTGATGGACTTCACTGTTTCGAGACAATTCTTCCTTATTGATTCATCAAAACGTTTTTTTCTACTAATATTTTCCCTTTTTTTTAATTAACTTTACTGTGGAGGAGAAAGTGATATTCAATTTTGTAGATACATTCCTTGGTTTCTTTTCAGTCAATTTGTTGAATTTTCTTTTGATTAATTCTCTCTTTTGATATTTCTTGAGTAGTTCTTCGAAAAGGTCTAATTGCAGAAAACTATTCTTAGAAAATATGACTATATTACTTGAGTAGGAATATATACAACGGTCAAATCACAATTTTATTTTAAAATATACTCCCTCCCTCGTAAGTTTTCAAAATAAAATATAAGTTGAAAAAATAATATGTCAAAAATAGAATGAATCCATAAAAAAAAAATTGAAAAACTTATAGAAGAACGGAGGGAGTACTAGTTTATAGACAAACGGATGGAATACAATGAAATTATTGTAAAATTTAAATACCAAGTTCAATAATTTTTATAATTCAAAAGTTCATCAAGCTGACAAGCTCTTCATGGAAGTTTTTCAAATTCTTAGCAATCAACCAGATTAGGGATGATAAACACCCATAATGTAAAATAAAGTCTAAAAAGGAAAAAAAAATGTAGTGTGGGCGATTACACATTTGGTAGGTGCGATTTGGCACATAGTGAAAGTGCGATTTACACATAGTCTTTCTCTCTCTTTTCTATGCGAGGTCAGTTTTTTTCTGCTTCAAGCTAGCCGCTTCTTCCGCCGGAATATTGGCTGCGTTTCCATTGTCAGATCATTAAAATAAATGAGGGCTTTTGCTTCCCTCGTAGAGAGCTTTCGATTAGTACCGGTATCGAGATAAGAGACGCCACGGAACGGCGACGGCGCGACGAAATAGTGACTGTTAATCCGCGAGTTAGGGCTTGCCGCCGTGAGCCTAACTACGCCGCTGCAAGTCTGTCCGCCTCTACTGAGTTCCATAGCTTCTTTTCCATGCTTTGGCCCTTCAAAAATTCTGCTATACAGAGACAAAAGCCCCAGCTCTGCTATTCCTCATTGATCAATTAATTGTTCCCTCAAACAACGCCGCTGTACTTTCTGGAATAATTGGTCACTCTCATTGATCAATTAATTGTTGCTTTGGATTTAGTTTTTTGTTGATAATTTTCTTCAAGAAGTTGTTAGTCCCAGCTCTCCTATTTCTCATGAAAATTGTTTCATTGAATGCGAAGAAGGGTGAGGCCCATCTCCGCCGCTCTGAATGAGATTTCTATCCTGGAATGCTCGTGGTTTGAAGGGCCCACAAGCATTCCATAAAATTAGGCGAGTTATAACCATAAATAAGCCCTCTTTGTTGTTTATCATGGAATCTAAGGTTTTCACTAGAATAGTGCAGGCGTGGAATTCTGTCTTTTGTTTCAAATATTGCTTTGTAGTGGATGCCGTGGACAGGCAAGGTGGCCTTATTTTGTTCGCAACTGATGAAATGGAAATTACGTTGCAGTCTTATTCTCTTGGGCACATTGATGTGTGTATTAAATCTTTTGATATTAATTGGTTCTTCACAGGTTTTCAAGGTAACCCTAATAGTAAGTTGAGACATTTTTCATTGGAATTATTAAGAAAGATTAAGGAGTCTCATGGAATCATCAAAGAATGGGTAATTGGGGGTGACTTTAATGAGATCCTTAATTCTAAAGAGAAGAGGGGAGGGATAAACAATTGGAAGATCAGGAAAAATATTGAAAAATTCAGAGAGTGTTTAAGGTCTTTGGATTTGGTTGATTTGGGATTTAAAGGTCCTTGTTTCACTTGGAACAATAAGAGAAAAGGGACTCATAATATTCAAGAAAGGCTTGATAGATTCATAGCTAGTATTGAATGGAAGAATATCTTTAAAGATTTTGATGTTCAGAATCTGCACTGGTGGGGTTCTGACCACCGAGTGATCAGTCTCACTTGTAAAGTTAACCTGCTTCAATGGAGGAAATGTGCTCAGAAGCAGTTCCGCTTCGAAAATGCGTGGATGGTAGATGTTTCATGTAAAGAAACCATTAGAGCAACCTGGAATAGTAATGCACTTGATTCATCTCTTTTCAGCCTTCTTAATAAATGTGCAAAAGCCCTTTCGAACTGGGCTGTCCATAATTTTGGTTCTGTTGACAGAAGCATTAAAAACATGGTTGAAAAAATTTCTAAGCTTGAAGAATTGGATTTGGAACATGAGAACTTGCTGGAAATTAATGAATTGGAAAAAAATTTAGAAAAACTCTTAACTCAGCAGGAAGAGTACTGGCATCAAAGAGCACGCATAAATTGGATGGTGAGTGGAGATCGAAATACTACGTATTTTCATAGAAGGGCCTCGGAAAGATTGAAGAAGAATTTCATTAAAAGTTTCAAAGATCCCAACGGAAATTTGATTACATCCAAAGACGGAATTGAGAAAGAGCTTAATCTCTATTTTGAAAATTTGTTCTCAACAACCAATCCTTCCACCCAAGAAATTCATAGGTTCACTGCCCATAATCAAGTGCTGGTTTCTAAAGATATGAATTCTTTTCTGGATGGGGAATATTCAATGCAGGAAATTAAAGAAGCTGTGTTTAATTTGAATCCAAACAAAGCGCCAGGCCCAGATGGATTCAATGCTCGATTTTTTCAAGAAAACTGGGATATTATTGGGGAGTCGGTTTTAAAAACAGCACAAAATATTCTTAACAACCAAGGGGATATTTCGGAATGGAATAGTACGCTAATCTCGCTTATTCCAAAAATCAATGCACCTTCTTGCCCAGCTCATTATAGACCTATTAGTCTTAGCAATGTCTTTTACAGAATTATTGCTAAAACTATAGCCAATCGACTTGCAAGAATCATGCCTGAAATTGTAGATGAGAATCAGAGTGCTTTTATCAAAGATAGACAAATATTTGATAATATTCTTATTAGCTATGAGTGCATGCACTGGTTGAGAAGTAACAGGAGTTCGACGGGGTATGCGGCACTTAAACTCGATATGAGCAAAGCGTATGACCGCATTGAGTGGTCCTTTTTGGAAAATCAAATGAGAAGCCTCGGATTTTCGGAGAATTTCATTAGCTTGATTGTGAAGTGCATCTCTTCGGTTTCGTATTCGTTTATAGTGAATGGTTCGATTCTGGGAGGCTTCAAACCTTCACGGGGACTCAGACAAGGAGATCATTTATCTCCATTTCTATTTGTCTTATGTGCTCAAGCTATTTCGTCGCACATCAATCTCTTGGCAATCCAAGGTGTTATTGAGGGTATCAAGATTGCTCGAAATGCCCCTATGATCACCCATCTGCTTTTTGCAGATGATAGTATTGTTTTCTTCAAAGCAAAACCAGGATATGCTGAGCATTTGAAACAAACATTGCTGATGTACGAAAGGGCATCAGGACAAGTTGTTAACTTTGACAAATCAACTGTGATGTTCAGCCCAAATACTAATGATCATATACAGATTCAAGTGTCCAACTTACTTCAAGTTAAGCATACACAGGGACATAACCTTTATTTGGGGCTACCAACTTTTTCACTCAGAGGGAAGAGAATGCAGTTTGCATATCTCATTGATAGATTGAAAAACAAAGTGGACAATTGGAAGAACAAAAATTTTTCTGAAGGGGGAAAAGAAGTTCTGATTAAGGCAGTTCTACAAGCTATTCCTACATATGCAATGTCGTGCTTTAAAATCCCGTTGCAAATCTGTGGTGAATTGGAAAAGATTATTGCCAATTTTTGGTGGGGAATAGAGAATGGACATCAGAAAATGCATTGGCTGAGTTGGGACAAATTATGCAAGTCAAAAGAAGAGGGGGGCATGGGATTCAGAAAAATGTATCATTTCAATCAAGCTCTTTTGGCAAAACAAGTATGGAGAATGATGGTTAAACCAGAATCATTGATAGCAAGGGTTTTCAAATCAAGATATTTTAAGCACAGTGACATTCTAGACGCACAACTTGGTAGTAATCCATCATATGTTTGGAGATCCCTCCTTTCCAGTTTTCCAATCCTCCAAAGCGGTGTTCGTTGGACTGTTGGTAATGGTAGTAAGATATCCTTATTCAAACACGCATGGGTTCAAGGCTTGGAGAATGGTATGATTCAATCCAGAATTGTAGCAGGGCACAATGTCTCTTATTTTCTTGATGAAGAGCGATATTGGAAAGAGGAACTTTTAAATATGGCTTTCTAGCCATACGAAGTTGCAGGAATTCTAAAATCCTCGGTTGGAAACAGGACGGATGAAGACGAAAGATATTGGAAACACGATGCCTTTGGAAAATTTACAGTCAAATCCGGATACTGGGAAAGCATCAACATGGAGAAAAACAGAATTGACACCCCAAGAAATTCAGACGACGGGTTTAAAAAATCCTGGTGGAAGTTTCTGTGGAATTTAAGCCTACCTCCGAAAATTCGTATTTTTGGATGGAAGATCTGCATAGACATCTTAGCTACGGAAGGGAATATTGCTAAGCATCATATACCAATTGATCCTATCTGTGGTATGTGTGGCTCATACTCCCCTTCTACTTTACATGCCATTTTCTTTTGTCAAGGGGTGAAAGATGTGTGGAAAGAAATGGGCTTTTGGAATTTGATCAAGCATGGAGTCTCTTTGAACTCATTTGATTTCCTGTTGCGCCTTAAAGAGAGCCTGACCTTGATAGACTTTGAAAAAATTCTTATGATCGCATGGGCTGTATGGAGGGATAGATGTCAAATTGTCCATAAAAAGGAGGCCATTAGGCATAAGCTCAAGGATAATATTGGGAATCAAGTGGTGGAATATTTATTGAATTACCAGGGCACTATCAAAAGGAGTTTGCCTAAAAACAGGATGACTAGAGCATTTAGTGACTCTGTTTTTTCAGATGATGGAGAATGCCCTTTCTTCTTTGAGGTTGATGGAGCCTTTAACCAAGATTCGCTTAAGTATGGCATAGGAGGGGTATTATACAATACAGAGGGAACAATAGTAGACTCTTTCTCGAGAAAAATCCCTCCCCAGAGAAGCCCTCTAGGAGCGGAACTTATGGCTATTGAAAAGGCGATGACCGTGGCAATGGCCAGGGGAATTCAGCGCATAAGGATCAAATCTGACTCAACCCAAGCAATTTCCTTGTGTGGCAGAGAGAAGGTTGATTCCGCAAGAGGCCCTGAAAGTGTTATTGCCCGAAGGATTATTAATTTTCAAAATAAATTTGTGGTGTGCAAATTTATACACATAGCTCGGGATAGTAACAGGAAAGCCCATCTTTTGGCGCAAAGGGCTAACGGTACTACCAATTCTCATGACAGGATTGGAGATATGAGTTGAAGAAACTTAGTTCTTTAGGATTTATCCTCGAATTTTCTGTACTAGGTTTCTCCAGTTTTCAAAAAAAAAAAAAAACACCCATAATGTACAAATTTCAAGTCAAATCTAGTGATGCTCTATATTTCATTGGACTTAAATTGAAATCGAGTCTATTTAATTAGACATTCATGTTTAGTCTCATAACTCATCTATATTGGAATACTCTATCCTATCAAACTAGACCTTAGAAATTTCTTATATCTAAAGAAATTTAAATTGATTTGTATTTTTATCTTTTTAAATAGAGCCCACAAAATTTGTAGTTGCACTAAGGATTTTCCCCTTTCAATTTACCTAACTACTCCGGAAGTTCACCCGATTCGAAGAGAGATCGAAAGTCACTACAAAATAAACCCTCGATTCTACTATAAATACACATTACTCTAATTACTATACACACTTCACATAAAATATAATTTTTTTAAATTAATACCCACACTTCAATTTTAAGAAATTATAATTCAATTCTAAAAAAATAAAAAATTATTACTAGATTAAAATGTTGTCCAAAATTGAAATGTAGATAGAAATTTAAAAATAAATTTTTTATATGAGGTGTGTATAATAGCTGTGGGGTGTACAGTAAAACAAAACTGAATATTTATTTAGTCGTGAACTTTAAAAAAAATCCTTTTTTTTTTCCTTTCTAGGATTGATCAATTGACACTTTAAAAATTTAAATACAAAATATTATTATTTTGATATTAGATTATTTAAAGCGACACATATATTTATTTAAAATAATATTTAATATTAATATTTTTATATTCCCTAAGTATGAAAACTTTCAGGGACGGAGAGTCTAAAATATCTAAAAAAAAATGATAAAAAGTACTCCCTCCGTCCCATACTTGAAGCTACATTTTACCATTTTGGGCGTCCCATACTTGAAGCTACATTACCTAAAATAGCAAAAACACTTTTAAACACTCTCCTTAAAACATCACAATATTAAACACTCTCCTTAAAACATCACAATATTACAACAAATGCCACTACTTTATTACACTAAAAAGTAACTTTATTACTATTTATAAAGTTGAAAAGTCTTTACTACCCCCACTTTATCTTACACAATACTAATAAACAACTCATTTATTAAAACCCGTGCCAATTTGGTTTGTAGCTTCAAGTATGGGACGGAGGGAGTAATATTTTTATTACCGATTCAATTTTGAGAAATCTAAACTCGATTTTCAAATAAATTTAGCAGATTTGTTCGTTAATAATATTGGGGGCTAACCCTTTTTCTTCAATCAATACATTAGATCTGATCAGAAACTCGTCTCAATTTTATAAAAGTTTTTGAAATCAATGGCACAGGATATGATGATGATTGTGACGTACATTGAGCATAAACTCGATTTTCGCCGCCGTCTAACCGTAAGGAAAAAGACGTAAATTCATCTCCGCCGCCGCCGAAAGGTCCTGTTGAATGGAAATGATTTTTTTTTTCCCTCTGTTTTGCATTTATATTACTTTCAATTCGATTTTATTTTTAATTTCTCTTCAGTTGATTGCAATTTTTTTTGTTAATTTCTATGTTTCTTGCCAATAAATTAATTTTCTTTGAACTTTAATTCTTACTCCCTTCAGCCCTACTCGAAGACACGTAACTTTTGGGCAAGGTTAGTATGTTTTGAGAGGATCTTTTACTATTTTAAGTACGTAGCATTAAGTAAGAGGCATTTAAAATGAAAAAATTGGTAGTCAAGTATAAGAGGAGGTTTATTAGTATTATGAGAAATAAAAGTGAATATATATTATTCTTTAGTATTAAAATGCTTTTTTGAATATGTGACATTAAAGTAAGAGACACCTAAAATGTGGCAAAATGTTTCATCAAGTATGGAATGTAGTATAGAACGTGTGAAAAAAATTATCAAACATTTATTTAATTCGGTTTAATTAGTCATGTTATATCAAGGTGTTAGTCATGTTAATATACATGGTTTGACGTACAATTTGAGATCAAGGTGTTCTTCATGATTTCAAGGACTTTTTTTTTTTTTTTGCAAATTAAAGGATGTTCGATTCAAGATCAATGCGTTAAATTCATGTGACCGGAATTTCATAAATTCAACAACATTATAAATCTTCAAATCATAGCTTAGAGATTGCGCCCAAAAAAAGTCAAAAAGTAAAATTTCAAAAGAAATAAGAGAAACAAATTAGAGATCCTAAGCTTATAGGACACTCGATTTAATTAAAAAAAAAAATGTATTTTCATCTTTTTAAATTAAGTCCCAAAATTTATAGTTGCCTTTCAATTTACCTGTATCCTCCTCAATCGGATTTTGTATATATAAGATTTTATTTATTTGTTTAAATAGGATTGTCAATATTGTTTGATTAGATATGCATTTTTTTTTTAGGATCGATCAATTGACACTTTAAAATTTTAATTACAAAATATTTGTATTTTATTATTAAATTATTTAAATTGACACATATTTTTTTGAAGTCTTGATTTGGGTGATTGTAAGGGATTGACAAAAAATTAAATGCAAAATTTATTGTGGAACATTAAAAAAGAGAATTGGAAAACTGTGGGATGGAGGAAGTATTTAATATTCATAATATACTTTAAAAAAGCCATAAGACAACATATTTTTATATACATGATGCACATATATATACGTGATGTTTCTTTAAATACTAATAAATCAAATCTTATAAAGAAATAAATATAAAATACAATAATAAATCTAATCTTATAAAGAAATAAATACATAAAATTCAATTAATCTAATCTTCAAATTTTGAATACAGATACAATATCTTCAACAAATCTATTTGTTAATATTTGTTGCATTATAAATAGAGATTATTAACTACTGACTCCCGGTTTAGTTGCAAAGAACTCCCATTGACTTTTATGTCTTGGGACTCACTCCCAAATCCTATATGAATTGCCACTAATACCCTCATCTTTCCCACTTTATATTCTGTATACTTACTCCCTCTCTCTCTCCATGAGTCTCTTCCATATCCTTTCATTTAAAAGGTAAAATCTAATCTCACTTCCAAAATCCACCACACCCCTCTCCACAAATTATAGTAGCCGTCCATCCCCTGTCACAAATTTGAGTGGGAGTTCAACACCCCTCTCCATTTCCGCGTCCTCCAACGACGACGACGACCCGGGTGGTTGGTTCCCAGCCTCCATCTTCCTCGCCCCGCTCCCGGCTTCGTCGATCTTCAGAGTTTGGGAGTTTTTAGACGGCGGAGGTGGCGTCAGTGCTCACCGATCTCCACCGCCATCCAGCGTTTCTCTCCTTCGTCGGACGTTTTCGCAGCTCGTCGAAAATGGTGGTCGTTTGGGTATTTAGAGACGGCGAAGAAGGCAGCAAGACGCCGTCAGTGCAGAGCCTGAATGCTCCGTCAAGGGGCTCATCTTCTCCGATCTGCGCCGATCGCTTGATGGCGGCGTAGATCTAGGGTTTTTTGGGGTTTGTTGACACACTGAATTACTAGATAAATTATTTAATCGGACTGTAATTTTTCTGGGTCTGATTCTAAATGACTTGAATGTGCTAAAGATGTTCATGATTGTGTTTGTGTGTTTACATGGGCAAGATTTTCTTGATTTGGAGTTCGTGTGTGTGTTAGTGTGTGAAAAAATCGTTTCTATTTTTTGGGTTTTGAGGTGTGATTTAACTAGCTTCATTTGGTATCTGAGAAAATTTTATAAGAAATTTATGTCCATTGATTTCATGTTTTCTGGGCATAGTTGGTATTTCTGAATGTTTTTTTTGATGTAAGAAAGACAAATAACTAAGCGATATGAAGTCCATATTGTATTTGAATAATATTGATTATTTCCCTCAACCTTGATTTAAAGTTTTTTTTTTTTTTTTGGAAGAACCTTGATTTGAAGTTCTTAAAAATATGTTGATTATTTCACTAAAATAATTGCCCAAAATTCGATTCAAATAGTTTCGAATAATATTGAAATCGAATTAATTTCGAATCGAATACTCGATTAATATTGTTTAAAAAAAAATCGAATCGAATAGTATCGAATAACCATTTGAATATTGAATTGAATTTATTATTTGATAATTAAACGAGTACGAATATTCGAATATTTTCCCGAAATACGAATCGAATATTGTGTTATCCGCTTCGATTCGTTTACAACCCTATTTGTGACATAAGGGTGAGTTTCTTTTGTAATTGATAGATGGTTGAATATTACATTTTTTAAAGTATTAAACTCCTATAAATCCTAAATTGAAATTGAGTTGAAATATTAAATTATTTGAACATTGAGTGTTACAAGATTGAACACTAAGTGTTACAAAGTTGAACACTAGGCGTTGCAAGATTGAACCTCGATTAATACACCCCTTCCTTCCTAATATTCAAATTCAGTGTAGGGCTTAGTAACTTATGTAAACTCTAATGTTGTATTTTGGATGAATGAATTTGATTTAAAAAGACATTTCAAATTGCATTATTTTAGTGAAAATTTAAAATTCTCTTAATTTTAATTTAAAAAAGATGACACAAATCTAAATAGTTAAAATTCATTCATTTTCTTTCTTCAATGGAATGTTTATTTCTTCAATTGGGTTTCAAGAGAGATAATTTGGTGGTTTCTAGAGAGAGATGAAGAGTTAAAATTCAAAAGAATGGAGACATGGGAAAATGTGATTTAGGATTAGGTGGGTGGGTGGGGTAGGTGAGAATATTAAGAATTGTTAAATAAAGTGTTTAATGATGATAATTGAGTGGCATTTAGTGTAAATAAAAATAAAGTGTAAGGAAAAAATAATTATAATTAATATTTATGTATATTTAATAATTATATAATAATTTTAAAGTGTATTAACTTCGGTTATATTCAAATTCTTGAAAAATGTAATATTCAAATTCAAATAATTAATGTTTATATTTGGTATCTTGTATAACATATAAGCTTAGTAACTTATGTAATATTATTCAAATTCAATTTAAGTTTTAGTAACTTATATAATATTCAATTTAGGTTTAAGGTTTATATACATATAAGTTTAGCAACTTAGGTAATATTATTCAAATTCAATTTAAATTTTAGTAACTTATATAATATTCAATTTAGATTTAAGGGTATCTTATATACAATTTAAATTTAACAACTTATGTAATTTAAGTTTAAGGTTTTGATCTAGTACCAAACAAACTACGTTATTTACTTTATATAAAAAAAAGTTTACAAAATTACCCCAACACTTTATTTATTACACTTTTTCTTTAAACTTTGTTCCAACAAATGAAAGCTTTTTCAGGGATGGAGGGAGTACAATTTAAGTTTTAGCAACTTATGTGATATTCCAATTCAATTCAAGATTTAGTACCTTATGTTTATCGAATAATAAAGATTTAACAAGAAAATTAAACCTACTGAGATGATTGAGAAATATTTTCTCTTATTTAAAATGCATAGTGATTTCATGTGACATGTTGAGAATGTGCAATGATTAAATCTCAATTTCAATTTTAGTAACTTATGTGATTTATCTTGTTTATCACTTCATATGAAATTGTGTCATATAAGTTCTTGAATAAGCTTTGATTAAAAAACGAGTTAAAAATTGGTTGCTTTAAAGATGGGGGATAAGCCTGTAGTTCTTGATGTTGTGTTGAAGGAAACTGTGGATTTAGTAATGGATCTGATAATTGAAATTTATGGGGTGCCTTTTTTATTTTTAAATTTTATTTCTGATTTTTTTTGTTTATGAGTGTGGTTAATTGCAGGAGAACATTCCAATTGAGGAAGTGTTTGAGAATTTGAGATGCACAAAAGAGGGTCTTACAAGTGATTCAAGTGAAGCAGCTATGTTGCTTTTCTGTTGATTTGAGTTTTGTTTGGACAATTGAGCATTTTTACGTTGTAGGAAGGACCCATTTCGATTGAAACCCCCAATTAAAAAAAAAAAAAAAAACTATGCAATAAAACCAAAAATTAGAGCTGAAATTTTCAATTTGAGAGCAATCTTTTTTATGCAAGAAGGACGAATAACTTTACTTGAATTTGAAGGCTGAAAGAAGAAACAAAAAGTTAAAGAATAAACTGTAACATGTACTCCCTCCGTCCCATAGAAACTTGTACACTTGGGTGGTCACACAATTTAAGAAATGTGTAAGAAAATGTGTAATGAGTGATGTTTTGAGGGGTAGTTTTGTAAAGTTTCATGAATAAAGTAAAGTAAAAAGTAGATTGAGTGTGGAAAAGTAATGGCATATGGGTAAATAAGAGTATATTTTGAGGGTGGGGGTTATGGAGATATTTCCTTTTATGGAGTGTGCAAATTGGTATGGGACATTCATTTATAGAAAGTGTGCAAATTCCTGCGGGATGGAGGGAGTATATCGCAAGATGAACTATTAATTTGTTAGATGATCTTTTATATTATTGGCTTATGAGTAGTTGTATATCGCAAGAAGAAACTGTAGCATGTATATTTGATGCCTAATATCTAGTGCATATGTAATTTGTTAGATGATCTTTTTATATTATTGGCTTATGAGTATTTTTTCTTGATAACCATTTCGCTTGTTTAGATGCAATGAATTATGACTGTGGGTGCACACTATTGGTGTATCAACAAGTTGGTAGACAATTTCAATTGTTCGTCCTATGTAATATTCAAATTCAAAAAATGACACTCTTTGTTCAAATATTCACTATTTGTGTTCAAATATTCGTCATATGTAATATTCAAACTCAATTTTAATTTAAGTTTAGTAACTTATGTAATATTCAAACTCAATTTAAGTTTAAGATTTATGTTTGGTACTAGTAACTTATGAAATATTACCCAAATTTAATTTCAATTTAGCTTTTAGTAACTTATGTAATATTCAAACTCATTTTAGATTTAAGGTTTATGTTTGTTACCTTATATACAATATAAATTTAATAACTTATGTAATATTATTCAAATTTAATTTTAATTTAACTTTTAGTAATGTATGTAATATTCAAACTCAATTAAAATTTAAGGTTTATGTTTAGTACCTTATATACAATTTAAGTTTAGCAACTTATGTAATATTTCAATTCAATTTATATATTTAAATTTAATAAATAAATAATTTAATTTCATTTTAGTACCTTATACAATATAAGAATTTTCAATTTTAAATTTAGAGTTTAGTACCTTAGGTTTATAGAATAATAAGAGATTTAAGAATAAACATATCTCCAATTAATTCGATGAGAATGAGAAGCAAGTAAGAAGATATAATTAATTACTTTAGTGGATAGGCAGGTCCAATTGTTCTAAATCCAAAAGCAAACATAGTTGAGTTTAGTAAAAATTTCATTCATTCTTTTTTTTTTTTAATTGAGTTTGAATATTAAATAAGTTATTAAACTTAAATGGTATATACCAAACATAAACCTAAATTGAGTTTGAATATTTTTTTTAAGTTACTAAAACTTAGATTGAAAATTGAATATTAAATAAGTTACTAAAATTTAAATTAAAATTAACTTTAAATATTAAATATTTGAATACAAAGAATGAATATTTGAACAAATAATTTTTTGAATTTTTCTCCTAATAATGAAATTTTTTGAATTTAAATATTAAATAACATACCAAATCCTAAATTCTAAATTAAATTTAAATATGGTACTAAACTTAAATTAATTCATACATGCATTAAATTTATATAAATTAAATATTACTCCATATAATTTAGAATATTAATTATATATTATTGGACTTATCTAAATATAAGGGCCAAAGCCCACCTAATTTCATTTAACATTGACCAACTAACAGTACCCATCCCACTCCCCAGATTCAATTCTTCTTCTTCCTCCTTATCAGCGGGTTTCTTCATCAGCGGCGATTTCTTCTCCCATAGCAGCGAGGCGGTAAGAACTTGACTACGGCGGCGAACGACGTCACTTGCACACCGGCGGCGAACGGCGTCACTTGCACAGCGGTGGCAGTTGCACACCGGCGACGACCGACGACAGTTGCACACCGGCGATGAGATTTCTTCCCTCGAAATACCGTCGTCTCGAAATAATTCTGGGATTTTTTTCTCGGATTTCCCCCGTCTTCTGATTTATTTGACGTGCCTGGGTTTTGCTATGATCTTCAACGAGATTCTGAAGTTTGGCCATAACCATCCATTGTCGGACAATATTTTTGGGGAAGAAGGGGGATGTGTGGCAGAAGGGACTAGGGAAGTGTAAAAAGCAAAAAGCCAAAAGAAAAGGGAAAATCTAATGAGTGAAGTCTTCAATTAAACTCAGGGGTAAATTTGTCCAATTGTCAACAATTATGAAACTACCTGCAACATTATTTAGAGGATATTTAGAGGAAGGAGTGGGTTGCTATAGGTCACCCCACAAGGGACCTAATAGTGAGGCACCCTTATAAATAACCCTCTCTCCTCTCCTCTCCTCTCCCCTCCCCAACCATTACCAATACTTTTTGAAATCAATCGGATATGACGTACGGCGCCCCCCTCCTAGGGATGGCAATTTATACCGAACCCGTGGTGATCCGCCCCGCTCCCGTCCCGACCGGGGCGGTTTTTTAGTCTCGTTATCGGGTTCGGTTCGGTTTTCGGGGAAAACCGAAAAACATTAAATCGGGGACGGGGCGGGGACGGTATTTATATACACCGCCCCGCGCCCCGCGCCGAAACCGCCCCGATATACATTATATACATATTTTTTTATATTTATGTATGCACATATATCTATATATATTTTTGTTTTTTCCTTTTAAATGTTTTTTTAATAAATAGTTTTATAACATAATTAATTTTTAATAATATAATAATTTTTTTTTAGAGAGGTATAATAATTATTAAAATAGAAAAATAATAATTAAATAAATAATTCGGTTTTCGGGTCGGGTCGGGGAAAACCCGATACCGATCGGGACGGGGATGGGGATTTTAAAATTTTCCCGTCGGGGTTCGGGTCGGGTTCGGGGACAAAAATTCCCCGTCGGGGCCGGGGCCGGAGGAGGCATAAACCGGCCCCGCCCCGCCCCGTTGCCACTCCTACCCCCTCCACGGCGAGGTTATTAAGCATAAACTCTGTTTTACTTGGTTTACACCACCGGTGGCGCCGCCTCCGTCTAACGACAAGGACAAAGAGGTAAATTCATCTCCGCCACCGAAGAAAGTTGCTAAATTCACAGGAAGACGAATTTGGCTCAGGAGTATGACATGGCAAGGACAAAGACGTAAATTCATCTCCGCCGCCGAAGAAAGTTCGAATTTTGCTCTGGATTAATAGTGTTCGACACAATTCTGATGAATCCATATAATTTTTTTTTTTTTTTTTTTCGTGTTTTGCATTTATAATTATGTAACTTTCAATTCAGATACCAATTGCAAAATTCTACTATTTTATTTTGCTATTTTTTGATTAATTAATTTTCTCTTTTTATGGCCAATATAAAAGGGACTTTGATTCTTTATTCTTACTAGCATCAAACGTACAGTCTCCTTTTAGATTATTTACAAAATCAAATAAAGAAATCTTTGTTAAATTTTCTATACTCACAATATGATCACTTTATTCTTAAAATTTGTGCTACTATTTGCATGAATGAAGTATAAAAAGCCGTTTCTATAAAATCTAACATGCAATGTTATTTCATACAATATTTTTTAAATTTATTCTTTTCAATTTTTTTAACAGCATTGAACTCAACATACATATAAATTGAAAAATTGATATTGGTGATCACGAAAATTGAATACACCGGAGATATTTTTCAATATTTTGGACGTCCATGATATTGGAGGCCTAAATAGCATAAACAGAGTGAGACCAACGACGCCGTCCGCGGCGAGACTATTGAGCATAAACTCGGTTTTACTTGGTTTCTGCCGCCGTCTAACAACAGGGACAAAGACGTAAATTCATCTCCGCTGCGGCCGAAAGATCCAAGTTTGTTCTGGAGGAAGAAATGGATTTCACGGGTTGGACAAAATTATGGCGTATGAATATGATTTATTTTATTTTGCTATTTTTTTATTGATTTTCTCTTTTTCTTGTCAATGAATTAATTTTTTCTTGGAACTTAATTTGATTCTTTATTCTTATTAGGGATCAAATTTTTATTGTTATGGTTTGCAGAGAAAGATCGTCGTTTTCTGTTAGGGAGATCTTGAATTTAGCGAATATAGACTAATGTATTTAATAAATCACGAAAATATTCATGAATAAGACATTTTAAAATAATAAAATTCAATAATTCGATTGTTGTTAAGCCTAGGGACAAGACATAATTTTTCCTATTTGTGGTGTATTAATTTAAGGAATTAAAGTTATGAGTCCTTAACTAATGTACGGAATTACGGATGATGAAGTACACCTTTCTTAGAATAGGGCTGCTCCAGAAAATGAGTTAATTAAAGGAGTGATTTATTCAATACTTAAAACACATAAATATATCTTTAATTTATTAGACTAATTAATTAAAAACAGAAGTAGAGCTTCATTCATAGTTCATCTTTTACTTGCATCATATATAGAAGATTAGTCCGTTTGCATTATTTTCTGTCCCATATATCTGCATCACAAGAAAGATAGATTGATAATTAAAAGTTAACTAAATATTGATTTATTTGTTACAAACATGTTAGCCACAAGTGAATAGCATTAGCAATAAAAATATTAGAATTGAATTAGCGACAATTATTTCTTGTAGTGAATATAAATATACAAAGACTATTAATGTTATCATGTACCTCCCAAGCATCATGACTGTGGCTTGAGGATTGGTTCCAGGGGAATTATAAAAGGTTGAACCATCAATCACGCGCAAAGAGTCCACACCTATCACTCTGTATTCGGAATCCACGACCCGACCCACTTGACATCCTCCGTGGTAATGCGATATGGTCATCACACTGTCTATGCAAAACTACTCCCACAAATCAACTTTGATTGGGTGCTTTCTTCCCTTACCGTTTCTAGAAAGTTCCAACCTTAACTCCATGAGTGATTCAAATGTGGTGTTGGGGTATCGATATTCAGAGAAAGCCTTCGATTCGACTACTCCCCTGATGATCTCCATTGCCTTCACACACCTTTGAAGGTCTCTCGGGTCCTGGAAGTAGTTGAACGTCACACTCGGATTCTCATCCGGGTAATTGCTTTGGAGCTCCAAATACCCGGTAGAGAAGGGTTGGGACAACTTTTCCAAGATCATTATTGATTGGACGAGGCTTTGATTGCGGGAAAAAAACCCCGACCCGAAGAGCCCACCTAGTTCTTCCACGTAGCACCTTAACGAGGGAATTTTCAACAGGCTTAGGGGAAGGTACGGTATTATCACTGAATTCATTGGTTATCAGACAAGCCTTGGCCCACCATTGGATGGTCCAATATTACATTTATTTTGTGGGCCTTGAGATGATGGGTCGGCCCAATACCGCTCAACATCAATAGTTGTGGGCTCCCCAATGCACCAGCTGAAAGAATGATCTCACTCAAAGAATTGTTGGTCAATAGTGTTGTGTGGTTGTTGCCGTTTGAGTCTTTGAACACAACGTCGTAAGCCTCTGGTTTTAGTCCTGCCAAATCGCAATTTAGTGCTTGTTTTAATACCTTTAGAGTTTGTCAGTGTTAGTTGTTATAAAACGAATGAGATCACCTGTTCCAACATTAGTGTTTCACATTTTATTTTAGTATATATAATAAATCTGACCTGGTAAAGTCTTAAACAAGATTTGGTGTACGGATGCATGCAAATAAATAGTAATCATGGTTTGATTCGCATACTCCAACAAATCAGCAGCAGTATGTCTATACCCATTTTCATCAATAATTGAACCCCCAATTTTGGTCCCTTGCAATAGACATGTGCGACGGTTCAAAACCACCGGTTTCAGTTAGAAACCGGCGGTTACGGTTTTGGGTTTAGACGAACCGTAACCGACCGCGAACCGCCGATTACGGTTTTCAAACCGACGGTTCGACGGTTATTTATTTATTTTTTGCTCGTTTTCGACTCGTTTTTTACTTTTTCTGATCGTTTTCGACTCTTTTTTCGATCGTTTTAAGTTAAAATTATTTGTACAACTTAAAATTATACTTTTTTTAACTTTTAAGTTTTGTTAATTGTTTTTATAAATTATTATATTATAACTTCAACTTATAACTTATTACTTATATAAGTTATTAAGTTATAAATTAAGCGAATAAATTTAATGTAACTCATGCGAGTGAGGAGTGATAAAAACTTCAAAAAATAAATTAATTATAATTTACAACTTACAACTTAAAAAAATAAATAAAACTTATATAAATTAAAAACTTTAGGATTACAATTTACAACTTATAAGTTACAACTTACAAGTTACAACAATAAATTACAATAAATTTGGGGAGGGGTTAAAAGAAATTGGACTTGAGCTTAATTTTAAATATTAAACTTAGAAATTATAAGTTCAAAAATTTAAAATTAAGTTGCCTACGTATCCAAATCCAACGGAAATTGGAATCAAAGTCCACGTAGTTCTCTTACCTCAACTTACCTCGTTGTTGTTGAATGATGACTCGATTCTTCATTCTTCACTTCCGCCCGTAGAAGTCCATTCCCCATCTTCTTCATTTTCATCTTCTAACGATTGAGCTCTTTTTTCGGCTCTTATCCAATCATCAAGTAAGCATTGGTTCTCTATGTTTTCAACGGTCATATTGGACCTCGTTGCATCCAAAGTATAACCTCATACACTAAAAACTTGCTCAACGACAACGGTTGAGGCGGGAGCCGCAAAAATTTCTCTTGCAAGCATTGACATTGCCGGAAATACTTGTGTCACCGTCGACCAACATCTTAGTATGTCAAAGTCTCCTTCCATATTTTCCATTGATGTATTTCTTCCATAACATTCATATTCTTGAGTATATGTAAATTTTGATCTTTTACAATTACGTTGAAAAAAAAAGCTATCAACATCATCCATATTTTCGTCCAAATCATTTTGTTCGTCAAAACTAGCACTTGAACTAGAACTAGAAGAGGATAAACCATGTGTATCCATATACTCCTTAATTAATGATAATATAAGTTGTTGAACTTCAAATATGAAATGTTCGATGTTCGGTTGTTCATTAGGATATTCAGAAATAGGATATAATTTTTTATAATACAAGGTTAACATATCTTTAAGACCCTCTAACTTATATCTAGGATCAAAAACTTTAGCAACTAAAAATATAGGGGGAATTATAGCAAAATATTTTTTCCATTTTTCCAACATAGGAGGAGAAAAAAACTATTTACGTCCCGTAACTTTTACCTTTTTTGAAAAACGTCCCAAAATAGTTAAAATTTTAATTTACGTCCCATAACTTTTTCAATTGCTTAATTTACGTCCAATTTTCACTAAAAATCCCCAAATTTATGTAAATGGGACGTAAATTGAGCAATTAAAAAAGTTATGGAACGTAAATTAATTTTTTAATTAAAATGGGACATTATGCGAAAAAGATAAAAATATTCAACAAATGTGTACAATTCACTATAAAATTAATGTAGTTTATGTTATACAATCAAATAAAAAAATAATTCATTTATTCATAAATTAATTATTATAAAAATAAATTAACTTACCTAATTCATTATTAGAAAAATTATTAACTTACTTAATTAGAAAAAAATTATAATTACAATATAAGTATTATAAAATAAATTTTGAATATTAATTAAAATAATAAATAATATTTTAAAATATATGAAAATAAATTTAGAATAATATTTAAATAAGTAAATAATTTTTCATAATATCAAAAAAAAATATAATATGAAAAAAAAAAGATTTATTCCTAAGTGACTAGAAAAATCAATTAACTTACGTGATTAATAATTTAAAAACTCAATTAATCTAATTAAAAAATAATTTAAAAAATCAATTAACATACTCAAATAAATATAAATTTTATCTTTAAAATAATAAAAATTCCAAATAATTTTTTTTATTAAAATTTTCAAAAACTCTTATTTTTTATTTTAATATTTTAAATAAATAAAAAATTCACAAATATTTAAAATCCCCAAATAAATCAAAAAATACTCAAATATTATCCAAAATTCTCATCTCTTACCCACGGTAATTGAAAGATGATGATGAACATTATACTTTTTAACAATTTGTTCATTTTATTGTTTTTCATTTTTATTATACAATTTTTTATTTGATATTATTAATTTCGTACAAAAATATGTGGACCCACTTTGTGTAATACTTAGATAATTTTTTATATTTATTTGATTAATTTAAAATAAATAAATAATTTTACAATACTTATATTGTAATTATATTTTTTTCTAATTAGGTAAGTTAATAATTTTTCTAATAATGAATTAGGTAAGTTAATTGATTTTTATAATAATTAATTAATTTATGAATAAATGAATTATTTTTTATATTAAAATAAGTTAATTTATGAATAATTAATTAAAAAAGTTATGAATAAAAAAATTATTTTTTTATTTGATTGTATAATATAAACTACATTAATTTTATAGTGAATTGTACACATTTGTTGAATATTTTTATCTTTTTCGTATAACGTCCCATTTTAATTAAAAATTTAATTTACGTTCCATAACTTCTTTAATTGCTCAATTTACGTCCCATTTACATAAATTTGGGGATTTCCAGCTAAAATTGGACGTAAATTAAGCAATTGAAAAAGTTATGGGACGTAAATTAAAATTTTAACTATTTTGGGACGTTTTTCAAAAAAGGTAAAAGTTACGGGACGTAAATAATTTTTTTCTCATATATGAGCAATAGCAAGATGTAATTGTGGATCGTTTTTGTAACGTGCTAAAACGGCGATAATTTTTAGACAATTTTCAAGTGCCAAATGAGAAGTAGGTTCGTAAACTTTAGACATAGCAAAAGTAGCATTATTAAAAGTTTCCAAGACCTTAATAATTTTTATGCAATGATTCCAATCTTCAGGAAGTAAACCAAAACCACATTTTTCTTCTTAAAAAAAATCACATAAAATCTCTTTATAATCAACCGACTCTTTTAACAATTTATAAGTAGAATTCCACTGTGTTGACACATCAAGAGAAATTTTTTTTGGATGCACATTCCTACTTCTACAAAAAAATTTCCATTTTTTCATCATACTACTACGCCTCGTCAAATAAGTAATAACATCTTTAATAGGAGCAATATGCATTCTCAAAGCATTTAAACCATCTTGAACACATAAATTTAAAATATGACACATGCATCTAATATGAAAAAAATTTCCACCAACATACGGTTGACATGCATTACGAAGTTGTTCGATACTAGCATTATTAGCACTAGCATTATCAAAACCAATTGAAATTTTTTTGTTAATTAAACCATAAGATTTTAAAATTTCAACAATTTTCTTTTTAATAGCATCGGCCGAGTCACACAATCAAAATTCCTATAAGCAATTAATCTTTTGTTTAATGTCCAAGAATCATCAATCCAATTACAAGTAACTCCCATATATGAATGTTTTTGAAAATTATCACTCCAAATATCGGAACAAATATAAACTTTACTCTTAAGTGAACGAAAAGTATTGATCAAAGCAAGTTTATATTCACCAACAATATTAGCAATATCAGGAGTAAGTGAGTAACCGTAGAACGAGAAATTTTTTTCATGCTTGGTTGTAGTGAAAGTTGTACCAAATCATTAAAAGCAAAATTTTCAACAAAATTATAAGGAAGATGTTGAACACTTATCATTTTAGCTAACATTTTTCTAAAATATGCTTGATCATATTTAAAAAGAGAAGTTGGATTACTTACCTCACCTTGAACTCCGCCTCCGGAGGACCCGGTAAATCCTCGTAGTTGCGTTTGGCTCGTTGTAATTCCCATTTTATCCAAATGGTGGTTTTCCATGTGGAGCTTGAAGGTACCATATCCTCCTCTTTTTTTAAATTTATACTCCTTTGGACAATAATTACAATGAATTATAAATCTATCGACTTCACCGGTTGGAACTTTTTGAAAGTGACGTGCAAAAATTTCGGATTTAAAACTTCGAGCTTGTGAAGAAGTAGGTGGTGGAATTTCGATTGAAGGCGCCGAAGGTGGTGGTTGTGGAATTTCGATTGCACTTTCTTGAGTTGGACCACCTTCAATCTCTTCATCATCATCATCATCCGTGGCAATTTCGTTCATTTGGTCGATGATATCGTCACCAAGAATTCTACGCATATTTTGATCTTCTTCATCGACGTCGTTGAACAATGGAACAAGTGTTCGTCGAGGACCTTGAGGTTGTTGTGAAGAAGATACGATAGCCTTTCCTCTTGATGATCTTAAAGAAGATGTTGATATGCCTTGAATCACACACTTCGCTGAGTTAGTCGGGGGTCTCGCTGTTTTATCTCAGTGCTATATATATGGTCTTTGAGATCTGTAATCTGTAACCCTAATTTGATAATAAAATCCGTTCTCCTCTCTGCCCGTGGACGTAGCCAATTCATTGGTGAACCACGTAAATCACTTGTCTTCTTTACGTTTCTTGTTCATGCTCTAAAATCCTATTCTGTCACAACAGAAGACATATTAGTAAATTGAGATTTGAGAGAATTAGAGAAAAAAATTGATTAATTGAGAAGAATTGAGAGAATAAGAGAGAAATAGAGAATTGAGATAAGAGAGTTGGGGTGTGAAAAATGAGAAGAGAAAATGGGGTATTTATAGGTGGAAATTGAGCAATTTTCGGATTTAAAAAAAAATAAAAAATCGGCCAAACCGCCGGTTAATCGGCTGCCAGATCAATCGTAGCCGTTGAGATTCAACGGTCAAATGATCTGGACCGTTGATCTCCAACGGCTAGAAAATTCAAATTGGGGAAACCGAACCGGCGGTTAACCGCCGGTTATGACCGTTGGCATTTAAAAAAAAAAAATTTATTTCCGCTTTTAATCTGGACCGTTGAATCGCCAACGGCCAGATTTTTTAAATTTTAACCGCCGGTTTGGCCGATTTTTTTTTTTAATTCCGAAAATTATATTGTTCATTTTTCACCTATAAATACCCCGTTTTCTCTTCTCATTTTTCACACTTCAACTCTCTTATCTCAATTCTCTATTTCTCTCTTATTCTCTATTCTCTATTTCTCTCTTATCTTTCAATTCTCTCAAGCCTCTCTCATTTTTTTCAAATGGCAACCGAAGGATCATCCGGAGTTACAAGTGCCAATATTGTTGTACGTCAACGTGATGAAGAAGAAGTCAATCAATCGTCGCCTCGAATTCAACCAAACTTTCACCCTAGTTTGCAAAATCACTTTCGTGTGAGTGATATAAATCCAATAGACAATACACGTGAAGTTTGTTGTAACTATTGCCAAAAAATATATAAATTTAGGCGCGGTGGAGGATACGGAGCTTTCAAGTCACACATTGAAAGAGTTCATCCGGAGGCATTGAGACTTCCTCTCGATTCTATTAAGTATTAGTAATTTTACTAATTTAGTATTATAGTATTTCATTTATTTGAAGTGTTTTAGTTTATTTTTATCTTGTCTTTGTAACTTTGTTCTTTAAGTTTACTTTAGGACTTAGGTGGTAAATGTTATTTATTTAAGTATGTATTAAGTTTAAATGAAATGTTAAGTATTTAATTTATATGTATGACTAATTGACTATGATGTATCTATTTCGGTATTTAATTTAAATGTTTGTATATAAAAATTAAAAAATAATAATAAAAAAAAACCTTAAACCGTCGGTTAACCGGGAAACCGCCGATTTGACTTAAGGGGAACCGTAACCGAACCGTAAAATTACGGTTACGGTGCGGTTTCAAAACCGAAACCGCCGGTTTTGGCGGTTCGGCGGTTAGAAACCGCCCGTGTCTAGAATAGATGCACGATAAAGAATGGTTTTCCATAACCTCTAAATCAGCAAAAGTCATAGTTATATACAAGAAGGGCTAACTACCAAATGGAAGTTATGAAGGTTAGATATCCTATTCTAACATGGTATCAGCCTAACCGCTGAAAACCCTTTCTTCTCCCGTCTTTCTCCTTTCTTCCCTTCTTCCATGGCTGATCCACCGTCCACCACCTCTTCGCCGACCTCAATGTTTGATTCCACTCTCACGCTTTATGCCATGACACATCTCATTACGGTAAAATTGAAATCCACGAACTTTCCCATGTGGTACGCTCAAATCCACCCTCTTTTGGCTACTCAGAAGTTCCTCCCATTCGTCGATGGTTCTTCCTCCGCGCCGCCTTCAACTATCTCCAAAGACGGTCGCTCCGAACCCAATCCAGAATATGTTTCTTGGATCGCGAAGGATCAAATCGTAACTATAAATTAATTTCTAATTAGTTTTAATACTGTTGATCTAGATTTAAGGATCGCAATTACATATTATATAAATAATTCATTTAGACTAATATAATGCATACTAAAGAAAGAATTGCAAATGGTACACCTCATTGTTATAATATCACCTGTCACTTTAATCTCGTGTGCTCTTCTATTCTCATGTACTTTTTTCACCTTCTATATTTATTTCTATCAATTAATTTAATTTCGGACAAAAGCAAAATGAAATGGAAGTGCATAAAAAGTTAATGAAAAGAAAAGTGCTGGACATCATGTAAAAAGTAAAATACAATGGACAAGTAATAAAAAATGGGAAAGTAGGTTTCTTTAATCATGCATATTATCACTACTTTAGTTTTAGACATTTCAACTCCCACAAATTGAAAATGGTCCCCTAATATATTTTCACTTCCAATATTTTGGATTTTGGTACCATAACTATTATAGGTGGTAAAACATTAGGTTAACGTACATTGACGTAATTAAGTCTGATTTTCCACGTGAAAAGTTCGATTAGTGATCATAAATTCTGATTTCTTTACTAGGGTTATTTTCAATTTGTAAAGTAAAAGTTGGTAATTCATACCATAATCAAGGAACTATTTTCCCCCCAAAAAATAAAAGGGTGATACTATCAACACCCCAAATTATGTTATACATACTCTAACTCTTTTTTAGATAAAAATAGACATAAATAAATTTACTAAGTAGCCTTTTTAAAACTTTAAAAAAATTATGCACACCTTGAATAATTATAAACACACTTCATTCTTAAACCCTCCCTTCATCATTTAACTCTCAATCTCTTCATAAAATTACTTTTATCATAAAAACCCTTCATGCATAAACTGATAAACCCTCTCTTCATAAACCCTTAATGTAAGTGGTATATTTAATGATTTTTACAGTTTTACATAGGGTTGGGAAAAACGCACTGTCTTCTCTCTAAAAGTGAGAGTTCCTCTCTCTACAAACCCCAAAACCACCGCCGCCCACCGCTTCCTCCCAAAATCCCCTTTCACATCCCTTTCTTATTCCGCCGGAAAAGCCTCCCACCACCGCTGTCTCCATCACTCCTTTTCCTACTCCATTCTTTGGAGTAACACTCGCCGCACCGCCTACCGTCGCCGGACCACCGCTCACCATCGATCCTCGTTTTCAGTTTTACCTGTGCATGTAGGTTTTTTCAGGTTTTTAGTTGGGATCAATGGGTACATCCTCTCCGACGGAGCCAAGGTGACCGTTCGGGTGAGTTATCCATTGATCCCGTTTTAATTTTCGTCTTTACTTTTGTTGTTTTGTGGGTTAGTTTATTTCCTGCTTTGCTTTGCTTTAGTTCTTACTTTAGATTTTGTTTTCTTGTTTCAGTTCTTGCGTTTTTTTTCCCTGTTTTATTTTCTCCCCTTTATGGGTTTTCTTCCCCTTTTCCCTGTTTTATTTTCTCCCCTTTATGGATGGGTTATCTTCACCGGTATGGGCCTCCTTCCCCCTTTGTGGGTCCTTGTTGTGTTGATGGTTGGGCTTGGTACGTTGACACCGTTTGTTCTTTGGGTCGTCTTCTATGATCTGGAAAATCGTAGCGCGAGTCGTAGTGTGCGATAACTTGTTCCTCGGAGCAGGTTTGCTATCTTTCTTGGTCGAGGCACTGCGTGGAGGACAAACTGGTTTGCTTATGTGACTTTCCACTCTCTCATGATTGAGTTTGGAGTTATAAGTCTTTGGTAGAATTTCTCTAATAGATAGGTGTGCAAAAGCGCAGATGTAATTCATATTTCTCTATCTGTAATTCTACTCTAAAATAAAATAAAATGATTTTTACACTTTTTTTATACTTTTTTAACAATATACACAAATTACAAGTTGTAACAATCACTGATATGTTCGTCCGTAATTGTGGCTGAACATATCGTTGTACATACGACCGATTCGATCGAACATAGGCGTAAGACCGGTTCTGACTGAATATATCATTGGGCGTACGACCAGTTTTGACCGAACATAAACTTCAAAACTGGTTCATTTCATTATTCTCGTCTTAGCCTTATTCTTCTTCTTGACGAGCGACTTTTTTAACAATTTTTTTTGTTTGTTTATTTTGTGGATAAATGAGAGTGAGAGGAGAAAAAAATGAAATGAAATGGAGTGTGTTTTTTAAATGGAAAAGGGATATGATAGAAAGAAAATGATGTTTGTTTAATATTTTAAATTGATTTTTAAATTTTAGTGGAGCATGTAGTATAAAATAATTGGGGGGTGTAAATAAAAAAAACATGGGATAAAATTAAAGAAATAAAAATATAAACGGTAACATTAATAAGACCGTCGGCCTCCTCGGCCTGGTAATTTCCAGTGCAACACCATGTCCTTCTGCATCTCACTCTCATAATAAACACATTCACATTTAAATCGAAACCCTACAACCTAACACCTTCAAAGCACACATTACACTTCATAAAGTTCCTTTACGCCCTGCTCCTCTCATTTAACTATTTCTAGTATCTGATTCTTTCCTTCATTCCTTTCCCACAAAAACTCTGCCACAACAAAAAGATTCAGGAACCCAAAAGCAAACAGATTTGAGCCAGGTAATCCTTTTTTAGCCCATTTCTAGTGTATTCTTGCAAAGGGTTGTGATCTTATTGCGCTTTCAGTAAATGGGCTTTCTAGCAATGAATAAGTGATGAAGTAATCTATATCTGCTTATTCTTTTTGTGCTGTGATAAGTTTTTAAGTTCGTTTCTTGATTAAGAACTTTAGGGGTTTTGATTTTAACTCAGAAGAGGATATAATTTGCTGAGATTATTACCTGATCTGGGCATTTCTCTTTACTTTGTCGGCTGCTAAAGGGGCTTTGTGTCACATCTTTAGTTTCTTTTATTGCTAATTCTTTGTGGGTTTTTTGCATATAGTATTGCCAAGATGGCGAGGAAGATGTTAAATGACGGGGAGCTGGACAAATCAAATGAAGAGGAGACTCACTATGACTTTGATTTGTTTGTAATTGGGGCAGGAAGCGGTGGAGTTCGTGCTTCACGAATTTCTGCACAACATGGAGCTAAGGTACAAACACTGGAATGTTATTGGAGTTTATATGTATACATTTTGTGTAGTTCTTTTCTTATTCGTATCTGTATGATGTAGTATTGCAGTGGTGGAACTATAAATGACCAAATGGAACTAATAATCAAGCTGTGTAACTTTGCTAGAAACCTGTTTTTTTTTTTCTTCCTTGAGGCATATGTAATTTTACTCAAGTTTTACAATATTGAATCTGAGATGTAACTTCTGCTCAATCATATTGGGTTACAGTTTTCGTTTGTGTAAGCCTTGATATGTTGTTATATAGTTAAAATGAGTAGATTGGGCTCTATCCATCAATGTAGCTAAGAATCTGGTCACTTATTCATTTTTTTGTAAATGAATGCTTATTCTTGTTAGAATTTTGTCACTTATTCCTTTTTTTTGGATGGTTCACTGATACCAGGTTGGGATCTGCGAACTTCCATTTCATCCAATCAGCTCTGAAGTTATTGGAGGAGTTGGTGGAACGTAAGTGTCCAGAATTATTGGCTAATTAGATTTATATGTGGAATTTTTTAAAATTTGAAAATGTTTCTTGTGGAAATTAATGGAGATGCAGTAATAAAAAATCCTTTCAATGTTTCAGGTGTGTCATTCGTGGCTGTGTTCCTAAAAAGATTTTGGTCTATGGTGCTTCTTTTGGGAATGAATTGGAGGTGAGATGCTGATTGATTATTTTTTTCCTAATAATTCTTTCTGGTCATTGAGTGGTATGTTAGAAAAGCTATTATTGTTTCAACTCAGAAATCAACTTTTTAAAATCTTTTTATCGCTTCTTCTATATTATCTATAGCCAAGAATTTGTAGATGTGTCAAACTTGAAGTCCTAAATCCAAGATTTGTATTCTTGGATTTAGTTCTTAAAATCCTGAAACCATGCATACATTTTTTCTTTAGGAATTTGTCTTAATCTTAATACTCCCTCTGCCCGCCTATAAGCTTCCCGCTATTTTTTGGCACATAGATTAGGACAAGTGATTAAATAATAAATATAGTACAAGAGATGTGATTGAGAGAGGGAGAAAAAGTAAGACATAAAAGGTAAAATTTAGTGACATTATATGTAAATAAGAGTGAAGTGTAAGGATATAAATTTAGAAGGTATTTGTCAAGAATGGTATGGGAAGCTTATAGACGGAAATTTTATTTCCTATTATTTCAAGAATATGCCATTCATCTTAATTTGTTGATCTTATCATAATACATATCTATTTGTTCAATTAATGCCTTTGGTATTGCAGGATGCACGGAGTTATGGGTGGGAGTTGAACGAAAGAATCGATTTCAATTGGAAGAAACTTTTACATAATAAGGTGTGTGCAAGCCATCTGTGTTCACATTAGGCACCTTTATGAGGTTTAGACTACATTTATGAGGTTTCTTATCTTAAAATCATCACGTAATTAACTCTTGCATGCATTAAAAAGCAGCCTGCACATTAAAAAAGAATTTTATACTGGTTTTGAATAAATGGCAAGTTTCTCTGACAATTGAATTTTTACATATAAGAATCTCTTTCAACTTCTTTATGATTGCAACATTGAAATTTATTCTTGCCTTTTGTTGTGATATAAATGGAGCATGGAAAGGAAAGTAGATCTTTATATTTTATCAGAAAATCCTGTGCTGATTGATTATCAAGGCTTTAGAAGCAGAGGGTTACATGAATGGACTTATGATCCTCATAAGTGGCTCCACAGATACCAGAAATGATTTGCATGAGAGCTATAATTACAGTTTTCCATCATTATATTCCCAGGTCTCAAATTTTATTACATCTTTTATCTTTATTTTTGTCCATAACTTGCAGACAGAAGAAATAGTCAGATTAAACGGGATTTACAAGCGTTTACTTGCAAATGCTGGAGTTAAGCTATTTCAAGGAGAGGGAAGAGTTATAGGTCCTAATGAAGTTGAAGTGATTCAATCAGATGGAACAAAGATAAGTTATTCTACTAAACACATCCTGATTGCAACTGGAAGCCGTGCTCAACGTCCGAGTATCCCAGGCCAGGTCTGTGTAACTTTTGCATCAAGTTAATCTTAAGGCCTTATTTATTTGATTTTATTATTTTCCCATTTGTAGACGAGTATAAATTTTCTTTTATTATAACTTTCTTGATTGCCCTGTTTATCTGTTTTAGTGTATTTCCATTCTCCTCATAATAGCTTTATTCCTAACTTATTCTATTTGTCATCTACAACAATGTGCAGGAATTAGGTATAAGTTCAGATGAGGCACTGAGTTTGGAAGAGTTTCCTAAGCGAGTTGTCATACTTGGTGGAGGGTAACTATGTCTTTTCAATTTGTTTTAACTCATCATTCAGGGGAACTTAGTAACTTAAGTGGCTGATGGTTTCTCTAAATGTAGCTATATTGCTGTTGAGTTTGCTTCAATATGGCGAGGAATGGGCGCAGCAGTCAATTTGTGTTTCAGAAGAGAACTTCCTTTAAGGTCAAAATAATCATTACCTTGCCCTTGTTTTCTAGACATCTGACGTTGGAACTTCCTTTTACTCATCCATTTGCATACAAATATAGATTTGTGCATGTGCAATGTGTTTCACAAATTAAGCCCCAACTCATCCATTATGATGAAGTTATATTATCATTTTGTATTCCTTCATATTTTTCTTTTCAAGTCTCACAGAATCTTGGATAGAAGAAAATCATTACATAACGGACCAATGATTCCAGTTGTTGTATTTGCCTGGCTTATTGTGAATAGCTTAGATTAGTCTCTTTTGAATTTTCCTCTTGGATTGTGGTATATGGTGGCGAGGAAATTCATAATATGAATAATCAAAGGCACTGCATCCATCAAGACTCATATCATATACTTGGAAAGAATGGAAACTAAACTTATACTGCAACAATAATACCAAGTCCTAATTTCTAATAAACATCTTTATTTGTTAGAATATTATTTTGTACGACGTGTCTCATGCCATTTTTGCTTCATATGTTATAGAGGTTTTGATGATGAGATGCGGGCGGTGGTTGCTAGAAATCTGGAAGGCAGGGGCGTAACCATGTATCCTAGGACAACATTAACTGAGGTGCCATATATTTATAAACTCAACTTTCCCAATTTTTAAGATTTACAAAAATAATATGAAATAACTTGTTACAATAAACACTCTGGAAATGGTATGTGGTTTGTCTCTTTGTATTCTTGTTCTTTTGGTTCCTTTTTTAGATAGTGGCATATCTGTTTGTTTCAGTATTTGATACAGTTGACTGGTGATGCAGTTGGTCAAAACAGCGGATGGTATAAAAGTTCGAACTGATCATGGCGAAGAAATAATGGCAGATGTTGTCCTCTTTGCCACTGGTAAGTTAAGGCATTACCCGCTAGTATGTATCAGATGTCGTACTATAATGTTTAGTATGGTACTGTAGGACAGTAGGAGTATTTAATTTGAGGTCATATTACAAAATTAAATTCTTGCAGGTGATTTTGTTACCCTGTGATCTTTGTTAATTTGCAAAAGGATTAAGTCACAGAAGTTATTTGGACCAATTTCTCTGGCTTTATCGTATGCATCAGCTATTCTTTTATTGCATCAACTGTCTTCTTCAACCTGCTTCACAATTGATAAAATGAAACTTGCTCATTTGCGAGGATAAATTCTTATAATTGTTACAGGATTGGACCTTGCTCTGTACTTCTTGGAATAAAAAGTTAGAACTAACTTAATATGTGAATTCTTATACATGGCAATTAGCGAGTGATTTAAGATTACATAAACTTGTGTGTTGTACTACTTAAATGTGTCAGACATGAATGCCCAAAGCAAATATATCTGTTCCCTTATTTGGTGTAGTACCTTTCATTTGTGAGAGGCCACAGATGATAATCTTCTCATTGGTTACAGGCAGGGCCCCCAACACTAAAAGGTTAAATCTGGAATCTGTTGGAGTTGAGCTAGATACTAAAACTGGAGCTGTGAAGGTGAGTTATAATCTGTTCAACATTATTGTAATTTTTCCGCGTGCCGTTGTTCGAAAATTCATGATTAGAGGGTAAGAAGAACTGCTGACAATTGACTAGGTACAAATATTTTTTCTATGAGGGAAATGTTGTTTTTAGTCCGGTAAGTTTGCACAATTATTCATCGTTTTTAGATGAACATGACAAATAAGAAGTTAGATCGCAGAAGTTTCCTCTTTTTGTGTATGTGTTTCATCAAGCAATATATCAAACAATAGCTATTCATTTTAGTTTATAGTTTGAAAACTTGTGATTTGTTGTTTTCATATTTGGTATTCTATGATTCGCTTATCCTTAGATCCCAGGTTGATGAATACTCTCGCACCAACATACCTAGCATATGGGCCGTTGGCGATGTTACAGACCGAATGAATCTTACTCCTGTTGCCTTGATGGAAGGAACCTGTTTTGCAGTAAACTCCCCACTCTAATTTCCGTGTTTTGTAATAAAACTAAATTCAATTTCTATTCATCAATAGTAATGCATGCTCTTTTATTTAATGTTGTTGCAGAAAACTGTGTTTGGTGAACAGCGTACTGCACCTGATTACGACAATATTCCTTATGCTGTCTTCTGGTATTACCATCTTTTCTTTTTCACATTTTTATTTTCTATTTTGAAATAACTTATCTGATATTGAAACTTGGACCTTGTGTTACTTGACAGCATACCACCACTTTCTGTAGTTGGTCTCAGTGAGGAACAGGCTATAGAGAGAGCAAACAGCGATATTCACGTTTTTACGTCAACATTTAATCCAATGAAGAACACGATTTCTGGGTATGCTTGTTGGCCCTACCTTAATTAGTGCATATCATTGTCGTTTTTTTATGTTTGAATGGCTGCGTTTATGAGTTTATATTTGTTGATCCAGACGACAAGAGAAGACGGTTATGAAACTTGTGGTCGATGCTGAGTCCGACAAAGTTGTTGGAGCATCCATGTGTGGGCCAGATGCAGCTGAGATCATGCAGGTATTTATCCAGTTTGTTTTCTTTTTAAAGCATCGATATACTATGTTGTCCTTTTTAAAGCATCTAATCAAAGTTTTTGGAGCATCCATGTTTTTAAATACTGAATGAAGTCAAGATATTCTTTTGTCCTGTTTCTCCTACATTTATTGATTAGAAAAGAGAAACATACCTACAAATTAAAAAAGATGAATCCACATAAACTGAACTTCAACAAAACTGATCAAAGATTTAAAAAGAATATACGGTCTCTGAGTTGAAAAACGGAAGTAGTAACCTTGTTTTGATGAAGCACCAGTTTGTAATATGTAATAATGGATTTCTGGAGACTTCACTTGAGTTTCATCTATTTTGATGTGTGAAATAAGTAACATATTCTACCTTCCTTTCATTTTAAATGTTAATTGAAAAGGATTCAAATATCTAATGTACATTATTTTCAATATCTATTGTCATGAATAGTTGATTTACTAGAAATGCAAATTCAATGTGTTCACAGGGCATTGCTATTGCACTCAAATGTGGAGCAACAAAAGCACAATTCGACAGCACAGTAAGTTTCATCGACTCATTTAAAGCAAATGTTACCATCGTTGCCTCTAAATGAAGCACAATAATCTCTGATTCAGATGTGTTTCTTTTTTCAAAATGTCTGTTGCCAAGTTTTCAGTGACTCAATTCTTCAATATTCTGTTTACATGTAATTAGGTACACATAATGTTCTTAATATGTTTGCGATGTTTCTGTCAGGTCGGCATACATCCTTCTGCTGCGGAGGAGTTTGTGACGATGCGTTCTGTAACTAGGCGTGTTGCAGCAAGTAAACCAAAGACCACCAGCCTATAGAGACAGACATACATGCATAGAATCTACAGCAGATCATATATATTTTGTGAGATGTTTGATTAACTATTATTAAATCAATTTAATGTGCAGTTCTTTGAATATGTCATACTTTTTACAAATTTTCTACATTGTGATATTTATTGTACGTCACTTTTTTAAATTGGACTTGTTACTGTCAAATATGTTGTTCCACTATTTTAGTATGCAGTCTTTGAAAATGTAATTTAATATTATTATATGGCTTTTTCCCCGAAAATTCAAAACATTTTATTTTTTTATTTTTTACAGAAAAGGTGAGAATAGGTATGTGTGAACGATTAGAAACATTTCTTAAAACTTGTTGACTTAGTAAATTCTTTTTAAGTGGAATGTAGCACAATTATTTTGGGTTCTTTCAGTAAAAGCTGCAGTTAAACAACTATTCAAAATATAATTTTTTTTAAACCACTATACTCATTTCAGTTTTTGACAATTCTTGTTGCTAAAAATTTTTTTTTTTTTAAAGATCAAACAAAGGGAATACATACTCTCTTGGGTTTCAAATTTTTTTAGGGTTCAATTATGTTAAATTTTTTGAGTCTTGAAATATCTATCTTAATGTGAAAGACCAATTGTTATATAGTCTGTGAAATCGCAGTGTTCGCTTTCACTTACAATGAACGAACCCTTTTGTTAAATATTCGGAGCTTTGCCTATTCGCTCGACACAAGGGAACGAACTAATGGTATAAGCGCGAGGCAAAGTAGGACCTAACAGATGGAATGAAAGAAAATTAAGATTGCATAATATTTGCTTCACATAAAGGGAATTTTTGTTAAAAAAATCTTGAAATATGTATAGTGATCCAACTTCAGATAGTACAAAATAAGATATATGTGTGTAGTGAAGTAGGTAAGAGTCGTATCACTTACATATTTTCAAACCAAACAAACAATTAAGTGGAAAAGAAGTTTTCATTTTTTAACATGATAATCATGTAACGTGGCAAAGGTCTTTGTTGTTCAACTGTCTTTCCCATTCACAAGCCAACAAATAACTCACCTTATTTAACACACGACACAACCCTCTCAAACTTCAAATTCAATGGATTCCCTGTTGCCTGAGGGATGCTTATCAGAAATTGTGTCATTTACTTCACCAACGGACGCCTCCAGATTATCAACGCTTTCCAAAGAATTCAAATCTGTAGCAGAAAACGACCTCGTCTGGGAGCGATTTTTGCCGCTCGATTATCAACAAATCATCTCAACAGCAGTTCATCCTGTCAAATTTGCCACCAAGAAAGACCTTTACATTAGACTTAGTGATTCTCCTCTTCTCATTCATGGAGCCAAAATGGTAAAATTCACCTTTTATTTCACTTTTACGTACAGAATTCAAACATAGTAATTCATGTTCCATAAAATTTTGTTTTTCCCTGGCATGCAAGCTGTAAGAATTTTCCTAGTATTCATTTTTTAATAATTCTAGCTTTAAAAGTTTGTATTTCTAACTAAAATATTAATTCCATGTATTTCTTCTCTACCAAACCAATCAACTTCATAAAGAAAAATCTGCTTTGAAAAAGTCAAAGGGAGAATTTTTGTCAAAGGAATAAAATCATGAAATAACCAATAATTTACTTACATGTATTAGAAAAACCATGCACATACAGCTAAGTTTAACATCAAGAGTATCTAATTTCTTCGAGTTAGGTATATTGTATAGTGGAGAAGAGAGCAATAATATCACTTAGCTCATATTAGTCATGGATCTTTTTACTTACTACTACTACCTTTGTTTGGTATTAGTTAGTAGCCATCCATACTTCTTTTATTTTGGTGTTTTGTGAAAATTAAGATGTTCTGTTCAACACCATGGATACACCTCGCTTGTATATTGATGACATCATTTCCTGGACATTTAAGCAGAGCTTTTCCGTGGATAAAAAAAGTGGAAGAAAGTGCTTTATGGTAGGAGCAAGGGAGCTTATGATTTCTTGGAAAGGCTGTTGGGAATATAAGCCACACGCTAAGTCCAGGTTCTTACCGTAATCATCTAGCCGTGTTTTTTTACTTCCGGATTATATTTTAATGCTTTTTTTTTTCTTTTCAGATTTCCAGAAGTGGCAAATCTAATATCCATTGGATGGATACACATTCAAGGCAAGATAAAAACTGAATTGCTGTCGAAAAACACTATGTATGCAGCTTGTCTTGTGTTTTGGCTAGAGAGGATGGATGGCCTTAAATCATCACAAACTGTGATAAGATTTCTTGATGATCAGTCAAAACCTAATACGAGCAAAAATAAGCAGTTTGAATGCAGAGAAACTGGAAAAATGGCGAAAATGAGAGGGGATGGATGGTTAGAGATTGAAATGGGGAAGTTTTACAGTGGGTGTGACGACGATGGGGAGGTGGAGGTGTGGCTGACTGAGATCAACAATACTTATGGCAAGTCTGGACTCATCGTTGAAGGCGTCGAGTTTCGACCTTTATAGAAAGGACTAAAAGGAAAGACTGGGTTATTAGTCTTTTTCATGATGTTCAAATTGCAATGTAATATGCCTTGTAATCCTGCCTCTGTCCTATGTTAAAACAGCATGCAATGTAAGTTAGTCTTAACCATTAATAGTCCTATGTTGAAGCAGAATGTTTTAGAATGCAAATGCAATCAAGAAGTCCTAAAGAAGTTGAAAGTTTCTGCTTTCATTAATAAAAGAATAGGGTGCAAATAAACATCAATGTCAAGATTAGCTATCAAATACACACGATGACACATAACTCACAACTTCTTTCCCTCTATTATCTCCAGGTCACATCTACACTTTATGCAAAAGATTGACATAGTTACTGATAATTGATCAGGCAGGGACTTCGAAGCCACATATCACTGAAATACTAACAGAGCAACTATATGTGCAAAAACTGGATCCTCAATAGTTAATTCTCGTAGCATCAGAACAGTTGTATGTTCCTCGTTGCAATTCAAAGATTGACAGACGGAATTAAGGCTTAGATAAGCTTGACATTAGAGCAAAAACGTGTCCTTGGTGAGGGGCATGTTGAGCATATAGAGTGAATCAGCAGCCAAACAAAAAAAACACAATCTAATGATGTCGTTTTGTACATGTGTAGTTCTAGCATAGAGAGGCCTAAAAACACAAAATCCTCAAGAAGTCAATTTATCTCTCTCTCTCTGATGAGAAAACTATTCATGCTTCATCAAACGTGAGTTTTGAGTAATTAGAACACCTTGCTAATTGAATCAAACCAACAAAAGGCTTTCCAACCTGATGTTCTAAAATCTACTTTACACCAATGTACAATGATTAAAAAATAACTGCAGATAATTTTACCCTAATGTGAATTAATTTTCACCAACATTTTCACTGCAACTATCTTTCTCTCTCTCACAGGTGTCCACACACATTTTACATCATTGCTCTACAGGGCGAAAAAGCCAACAACTCAATGAACACTAGCTCATTTATAATACGGATAAAGAAAGAAAAAAAAAACAACGCAATTCATAAACCTGCAAATGATTCATCATTCTTAAAACGAAACAATTCACAACGTAAAAAAAACAAAATATTTACCAAAGCTGGCGGATGAAGAATATAACGGCGAGTCGAGCTGTCAAGGAATAGAGAGTGTCACCGGAACGGAGGATTCAACCTCCGGCCGGCGGGGTGCGGGGGTGGAGGAGACGAAGTCCGTACCAGTACGATGTCGTTTCATAGTCGTCGTTTTTTTGTTTTATTAGTGACAGTTAAGTTTTCTCTCCAAATAGCTCTTAATCTAGCTTCTTGGGCCATGGCCCAAAAAAAAGTTTGTAAGGGCCAGGCTATATACCCCTCCTCCACACTTGTTAAATATACCCCCGGATTTATACACTCCCCCTCAAAATGCCACGAGTTAGAAATACTCCCCTAAAATACCTAATATATCCTTTTACACATTTAAATCAAATTATACATACACCCCCTTTAAAACCGCTAAACCCTATTTTTTTCTCTCATCTCCCCCCTCCCCCACAACCTTCTTTCTCCCAACCTCCGCGCGCCCAACGCTGCCCAAGCTCCTCACTCTCTCCATTCTTTTTTTTTCGTTTATGTTATGTTCACAGATGGCCGCCATCCCTCGCACGCCCAACGCTTTCCAAGCTCCTTACTCTTTCCATTCTTTTTTTTTCGTTTATGTTATGTTCACAGGTGGCGGCGCCGCCCCTCCCTCTCCCAGCAATGCCGCCGCCGCCTCCTCCTCCAGAGTGTGAATTTTAGAGAAGTGTATCTAACATGTGATATTTTATTAAAAGGGTAAATTGAATAATTTACACAAATATTAAATTAATAAATAAGTGGGGAGTATATAGCCCGGCCCATTCGATAATTTGACTAATTGAAGCCCAATTTGCTACCTCAACTAAATAAACATCACAATTAAAATGACAAAAATATTAGCACAAATTAGTAAACTGGGAAAATAAAATCGCAGGTCAAATAGATGTGTCCAAATTATATTATATTTTCAGATTTTTTGGATTTTTCTTCTTCTTTTTGATTATCTTATTTATTATTAAACTCTATTGGGGGTGTTTGTTTCATGAAAATACAATTTGTTGGCACCCACAACCACAAACATAAAAGGGTTGATATATATTGACAGGGGAAACACGATCACGTGTTTTGGTTCGTACATAATAATAATACAAGGATGGATATGCATGCCTTTGAATTAATTGCACAAAATGTGTTAGCTGCTGTCCACTATATGATGTTGTCGTCTCTAATTTGCTTGTTTATAACATCATATAAATTGAAAAAAAACAAACTGTCAAATGTCAATGTCTCTAAATAAAATTGAAAATTATAAATTTTAAAGTCTAATATTTAACCAAATAAAATGTACGAAGGATCACACATTAACAAGTTTTAGTGATTGAAGTTGTGGCAATCTTATAGTAGAGTAATATTTTATACCTCTCTATATATATAGAATTTAAAATAAGAGTTATTTATTGGTATTTAAATAGATACATTTTTTTTCATGCGATTACAGGATCAACTAAAGTAAATAAAATAAAAAATATACTTTTATGTAGAAAAAGTAATAGTGATGTGAAAAAAATGTATAGTCCGTAAAAAAAAAAAGACACGTGGAGTACGAAGTAATACTATATCCTTTCATATTTAATATGAGAATATTATTATCGTGTATTATTCTTTATTGATCTTGATTAATCTAAATATGATGATAATGACCCACGAGAAAGATGATTTCAGCTGGACCTAACACTTATATTCTCTTGAGAGGAGCTGAATAAGCTCGTCCCGTAATTTATGTGATGATGATTAAGTTATCAGACATATTTTGGAGAAAACAGACCTCAAAATCCGAACCAACAACCATTCCCTCACGCGCGTCACGCGACTACTAGGGGCGATTCACACCTACTGACGGTGCGATTTCTTCGGGAGCTAATTTGAGAAATTAGGGTTCGCACGCCTCAGACATGGTGATCATTACTCCGCCGGATTGAGAGTGTCGAGGGACGTTTGCGTAGTCGAGGAGGAGTATTTACAGATTTTGGTGAGTCCCGATACAAAGACAATGAGTATAATCTTCCTTGTTAAACCAACTTCGAAGGGATTGGGGGAGTTGTAAGGCGACTATGGATATAAATACCCAACAATTGGGGCCCCGTTATTCACACATTCGTGAATCAAAGTCTTTCAATTTGTGTTTGAGTGGGCAAGCATTGTATCAGCTGGGGAAAGCAATGGCGGAAAACTTGAATGCGAGTATGAGCAAGATCTCCATAGCACCACCAGATGAGGATGAGATGGAGATCCCTACTGCGGCGCTATCAAAACCAAAGAACATCTTACTGGGGAGATACACGGTTAGGAAGAACATGGGCCCGATGGAACTCACAACAGCGATGAAAAAGATCTTGAGGCTGGAGAATCCATTGTAAGTCTCGCAGGTCGGAGATGGGCTTTTCGTACTCGAGTTTGGGGAAGCTGTGGACTGCAATAAGGCGCATTACAAACAACCATGGAATCTAAATGGAACCTCACTCATCTTGGCCAAACTGACAGGGAAAGAGTGCCCAACAACGGTTGTCTTCAATAAGGCATGGACTACAGCTCAATTCCATGAATGAAGAGGTGGGACAATTTGTAGGTGGAAGAGTGGGAGAAGTTTTAGAGGTGGATAAACCGACTGGGGAAGCAACGTGGGGGAGGTGTCTGTGTGTGAGAGTACTCATCGACATCAATCAGCCATTGGCGAGAGGTACGTCGGTCACAGCGGACGGGGAGAGTCGGTTGGTCTTATTTAGGTATGAGAAGTTGATAAAGTACTGCGGCATTTGTGGAGGGATAACCCATGTGGAGAGGGAGTGTCCGACAAACTTTGAGGAGGAAGGCCATAATGCAGGGAAGGAGATCAACTATCCAGTTTGGTTGAAAGCGGAGGGGCAGAAAGCTCTTACACAGGCAAACTTCGAATGGGCTAGGCAAAAGGGGATTGGCAAGAAAAAACAACAAAAGGAAGCAGATATGACGGGGAAAGATAAGGGTAAGGCAGTGCAAAATTTGTTGACCAACCAGACTAGCACGAAACACAAACAAATCCAACAGAAGACTCAGAAGTCGGGGAAAGAGGTAACGATGCAAAATTTTAACACTAACCAGTTCTTGACAGAGCCAAGTAGTTATGCAGGGGAGGAATTGTTCCCATTATCCAATATTATGCGATACTATGCATATATGAATGCATATCCACCATACGGCGCAGAAGGGATTGGCCAAATGCAAGCAATGATGGGGCAAATGGGACAATCGCAGGGGCAAAATAGCTCTTATTCAGGAGAATCGGGTTGGGGGGGGGGTGGGGGGGATCAGGAATTTTATTCCCACTCCTACCCTAAAGAAAGCTATTATGGAGAATACCCCATTAATGCAGGCGATGAGAAGAGAGCACGAACGGGGAGGTGAGGGCATAAAACCAAAAGGGGAGAAAGGAGCGAACCAACCACTGAAGAAGAGGGGCAGACTTATGAATCCTAGTAAGATGGAAGCAGGGCGGAGGAAGGGCAAGAAGATGGAAAAACAGTCCCAACAAAAAAGACGAAGAGCGAGGAAGAGCGTGAGATGAGTCTCATGGAGGCGGTGACTGGATCTTCCCAACACCGCCGTTAGAAATTATCGCCATAATATGGAACGCTCGTGGACTCGGGAGTAAGCGAGCGTTCCAATCTCTTCAGCAACTTATTGTTGACCAAAACCCGTATCTTTTGTTTATTATTGAAACCAAATTGTCTGTCAATTCTTGTACTAGTTGGAAAACAAGGTTAGGTTTCAACTTTTGTGTTGGTAGTGATGCGATTGGTCGTAGTGGAGGTTTAATTATGTTTGGGAAAGCATCACTGGAAATTACTTTACTTTCGTACTCGTTTGGGCACTTGGATTGCATTGTTAATTTTGATTCATTGAAGTGGAGGTTTACGGGATTTTATGGAGCTTTTATTACTCATTTACGTCGGTTCTCTTGGGATTTGTTGAGAAAAATTAGACAAACACATATGGGGGAGCCCAATGCATGGTTAGTATGAGGGGATTTCAACAAAATCATGTTCATGAATGAGGAAAATGGGGGGGGGGAGGAGTTTAGGGAGGTAGTGAATGAGGTAGGGTTAAAGGACCTAGAGACGAAGGGACCTTTTTTTACGTGGACAAATAGGAGAAAAGAGGACCACGCAGTTAAGGAGAAGTTGAATAGATATATGGCGAATGAGGAATGACTTGATGAGATAAAACAGTGGGAAATCCAAAATTTGGACTTCTATGGGTCGGGCTATCGACCGGTGAAGATGAGTATTGGGGAAGCAGCCAGGAGGGATAAGGGGGGTGGATTACATCGTTTCAGATTTGAGAGGGCATGGTTGCTAGAAGAAGACTATAAGGAAGTGGTGAGGGAAGGGTGGAAGGCAGTGAACGGTCGGGGAAATATTATGGAGCAGTTGAAAGGATGCGGATCGGTGTTAGAGAAATGGGGGAAATAACACATTGTTTGTATCAACAAAAGTATTAAGGGCTATGAGCGAAGACTAAATGCTTTGCTGAATGATGAAGGAAGAGAGGTGGATATGGACATGATAAGGAGATTGGAAGGAAAAGTGAAAAAACTAAAGACTCAAGAGAGTATGAAGTGACAACAAAGAGCACGTGTATCGTGGCTCAAAGATGGGGATAGGAACACCAAGGTGTTTCACAGGAAAGCTACTCAAAGGCAATGGACGAATACAATTCGAGGTTTAAGGGACACACATGGAGAATAGCAGACTGATAGTGGACAGATTGAGAAGATTGTTGAGGTCTATTTTGGGAACATTTTCACCACTTCACAGCCTGCAGAGGAGGTGATTCAAGGGGCACTGGGACCAGTAGATAGAATTGTTACAGATTCCATGAACAACTTTTTGAATGGCCCCTTCTCGACGAAGGAAGTGAGAGATGCAATATTCCAACTCAACCCGCAAAAGGCACCTGGCCCCGATGGGTTTTCGGCTGAATTCTTCCAGAAATCGTGGGAAAAGGTGTGGGAGGCAATAACGTCAAATATATTGAAAGTACTGAATGAGGGGGAGGAGCTGGCTGCTTGGAATGAAACATGGATAACACTTATTCCAAAAAAGGACCCACTGTGTGTGGCCGACTTCAGGCCTATTAGCCTTAGCAATGTGGTGTACCGAAATTTGGCAAGGACAATAACCAATAGACTGAAGCATATTATGGCAAGCATTGTGGATGGCAACCAAAGTGCATTTACTCCAGGCAGGCTGATATCAAATAACATCATTTTGGGATATAAGTGTATGCATTGGATTAAGAACAACAAAAGTAGAGATGGCTATGCAGCGTTGAAGCTAGATATGAGCAAAGCATACGATAGAGTGGAGTGGAAATATCTAGAGATGATACTACGGAAGTTGGAATTTTCAGCAAAATGGATTAATTTGGTTATGAGGTGTATAACTACAATGCATTATGCGTTCAAGATCAATGGTAGGATTATGGGGAGGGTGCAACCGACAAGGGGACTTAGGCAAGGGGACCCACTATCCCCGTTCCTATTCGTGTTATGTGCACAAGGACTTTCAGTGTTTTTAAAAAGGATGGCTACCGAACATGGAATTATTGTTCGCGGATGATAGTTTGTTTTTCTTCAAGGCAAATGAAATTGAGGCAAGGAGGGTGAAGGATGTCTTGAGCATGTTTGAGAAGGTATCAGGCCAAGTGGTGAACTTCGAGAAATCTGCAATATCTTTTAGTCCCCACACCCAGACAAGTAGCGTAAGGGCTGTAAAAGACATGCTGCAGATAAGATGTACGAGTGGCCACAAAGTATACCTGGGGCTATCCACTTTCTCGATGAGAGCAAAGAGGCTTCAGTTTGGATACCTAAGAGATCGCATGGCGAAAAAGATGGAGGCATGGAAAGAAAGGGACTTCTCGGATGGGGGAAGATAAGTATTAATTAAAGCAATATTGCAGGCGGTACCGACGTATACCATGTCGTGTTTCAGAGTCCCAACAACAATATGCAGGGACATGGAGAAGTTGGTGGCTGATTTCTGGTGGGGGTACAACAAAGGGAGGAAGAGGATGCATTGGACGCGATGGGAAAAGCTGAGTCATGCTAAGGAGAGTGGTGGTTTGGCGTTTCGTGATATGGTACACTTTAATAAGGTACTGTTGGCAAAACAACTGTGGAGGATTGTGGAGCGGCCATCATCCTTCTAAGCAGGGTAATGAAAGCCAGATATTTCAAACATACGGATGTTATGGATGCGCAGGTGGGGCAAAACCCATCTTTTATTTGGAGATCGCTATGTTGGAGTAGGGACTTATTGGAGGACGAATTGAGGTGGAGGGTTGGTAACGGGAAAACGATCCATCTATTTAAACATAGATGGGTGGGTGGAATTGAAGGGGGTAGAATAATTTCAAAGATAGCAAGCGGCTCGGTAGTGCAAAGATTTATTAATGACAAAGACGAGTGGAGATGAAGTCTTATTGAGAAGGCTTTTTACCCCTTTGAGATGGAAGCCATACTAAGCACGCCTATAGGAGGACAAGATAGAGAGGACTCAAGGTACTGGTTACCGGGGCGTAGAGGCAAATACTCAGTGAAGTCGGGTTATTGGCATGGAATGAATATCAGGAAAAAGGAACGGTTGTGGGCTACATGCTCGGATACAGATCAAATGGGGGACAATATGGCAAAAAGTGTGGACGTTAAATGTACCACCGAAAGTCAGGTTGTTTTGGTGGAAAGTAATACTTGAACTATTTCCAACAGAGGGTAATTTAGAGAGACACCATGTCCTAGGTACAGGGGTCGGTGGGAGGTGTAATGCAGCAAAATCAACCACTACGCATGCTCTATTTTATTGCCCGTACGTGAAACGAGTTTGGAAGGCAGGGGGATGGTGGAATATGTTGAAAGGAGGAGAGGGATTAACTGCGGTGGACTTGATAGGTAAGGTAGAGAAGCACAGAGGAACCATGCCAATGGAGGAGGTATCAATCATAGCGTGGGGAGTATGGAAGGACAGATGCACGGAACTACACGGAGATAGGACAACGCCGAATATGAGCAAGGGAGGGATAAGGGGAGGGGCGAATGTGGACTGGGCCGTGGCAATGCTAAGAGACTATCAGAAACTAAGAAGGGTAACTGACGTGAGAGAGGCACAGCGTATGGTAAATATAGATGCTCCAACGGAGTGCTGGTGGATTAAGGTTGATGCCGCTTTCAAGGGCAACAAAAATGTTTATGGGGTTGGAGTAGTGATGGCCGATTAGAACAAGAAACTGATTGCAGCTCACGGAAGGGCCATCGATCACCCGGGATCCGTGGTGGGGGCTGAATTAAGGGCAGTTGAAGAGGGATTAAAATGGTGCGTGGCGAACAGCTTGCGACGGGTGGTAGTATGTTCGGACTCTATGGAGGCAATGCAGTTGGTAAGCAAAAAAGAACAAGTGTGGAGTCTGGAGGGCTTTGTACTGGAGAGAATAAAGGAATTAAAGAGCAACTTTGTAGTGTGTAAGGTTGTACATATATCCAAGACAAGAAATGAGGCGGCCGACAAGATTGCTAGTTGGGCGGCGATGACTCGCTCTTCTCGGGAATGGAGAGACGCAGATGTACCTCGGTGGATAGCGGACATAGCGGAGTTCTGAGTGAAAACGATGACATTTCGTTGAAAGCTATGTATTTGCTAGATTTTAAAAAAAAATCCATGAAAAAAGTGATCGGATCCAAAACTATGATCATACATGTTCATCTAGAATTGGACGAAGTCCATCGAAAAATGGACTGTGAGACTAGAGTTTATGAAATGTCTTCACTTAACTTCCCTCATTTTCGAAGCTGAAGTAGTGAAACGAATTGAAAGTGGTTGAGAAAGAATCTATAAAGTATACCCACGATTCTCCCGAAGACCAGAGTTGTTAGGGAGAAGTAACTTATCATATTTGAAATAAGAGTTGAAATATACTGAGTAAAGGTAAAAACTTGTGTGAGACCATCTCACGGGTTTTTTTTGTGAAACGAATCTCTTTTAACCTATATTTTAAAATTTTGGGTAGGATAACTCATATCTTTTTTCAGATTTTGGTTTGTAAAAAAAGTGTTACTAATATTTAAGTAAAAAGTGATAATATTTATATAAAAATGACTATTACTTTTTACTTAAACACTATCATTTTTTTTTTCAAATATTATCATTATTTATATATGAGGGTTAATGGAGATCCACGGTCCCATCTAAGACTAACTCCTGATTAAATCCAAAAGGATTTTTTTTTTTTACTTACATACAAAGTTTTTGAAATGAGTGATCAAACTTTTACATGTGATGTCTGGCTTGTGGTTAGAAGCTCCAGACCAAAGTGGTTCAATAGTAATTCTGAACTAGTATTTCTCCCGTGCGATGCACGATTTATAAATTAATAAACTTATATAAACAGTGTGGTGTTAATAAATGTTTTTTTTTTTTTGTATATATCCAATAGTATGAGATTTTTTTTTACGAACATTAATTTTAATTTTTATTTAAAAAATGAATGACACAATAATATGGAATAAAATTAAGATTTGTCAAAAATAATTAATTGAGCATAATTAATAAATATTCATTTTATAAACTTTGATAAGTAATAATGTTTTATAATAGTTATATTTATAGATACAAAAAAACATATCTATAAAATAGACATGAAGATAGATATGAATTATAATATTATATGAATGATACAATATTATATTCCTAATAATAGAGAATAATGAAGAAATTTAAAGAAGAAAAATTGTCCTGCATAGGGAGAGAGGAGAGAGAAAATGAAAATAAAAGAAGAGAGATAAAAAAATTTTTAAAAGATAATATTTTACTGATGGGCCCACAAAAAATAATATTTTAATATGATAACATTTTAGGTGAGAACTTGTCAAGGAAGCCACTATTCTGTTATTATATATATAGATTGTCAAGAGTCTCAACTTTTGAGTCTAGGCTCTAGCTTTTTTAAAAAAAAAATTTACTTGAAGCGAAGAATAAGAATATCTGAATATATATTCTCTCCGTTCATAAAATGTAGTCCCATTTGACTCATATTCTTTGTCGATCAAATGTAGTTTCATACACTTTATGAAAACTATCACCCTTCAATCCATCACTTAATTACTAAATTTATCATCAACTTTATTCACAAACAATCACTTTATTCACAATGGACCCCACAATACCCTATAATACCCTTACTTTATCTACATTTTTTTTTAAAACTTGTGCCCCATTCCGATGGAACTACAGTTGGTGGATGGAGGGAGTATACGATATGATAGCGGAAAAGAGAATAATAAAATATCTGACAGTGAAATCACATGTCTATAATCATTATCTAAATACGGCTCGCGCTCAATTCTTGGACCATAAATCATAATTTCAAACTAATATTAAAAAAAAAAAAAAAATCTTAGTCGAATCTGTTAAAAAAAATAGTATCTTAAAATTGTCCTTCAAAATTTATATATTTCATTTTAAGCCTTTTTTTTTTCCCTTAACTTTCTAATTTCTACGTACTTTGTACTGGGATAATAAATTTATGCCGGAATCAAGATAAAAAAAAAAAACATGTATAAACTGAAAGGTACTACTACAACACTTGAAATTACAAGACAATTTTTAGAGAATTTAACCAAAGTAGTAGTTGATAGTGAAATGACATGTCTATAGTCATTATCTAAATACGACTCTTGGACCATAAATAATAACTTCAAACAGTACCCATCGGCCCATCAACTCAATTATCCAATCCATAAATAAAGATTTTTTATTAAAATCATATTACCATTAATCATTGAATAATTGGAAATGAGTCATTATAATAGATTTCAATAACTTGTTTAATTTATTTGTATATATATTTGTTGAATAGACCCAATAAATATCATTAAGATCGATTTGTGATATATATTCACAATAAATATTTAGGGTGTGTTTGGAAATAATAGTGATTGATTCAAAGTGATTAAAATTGATTTTTGAAATAAATTTGAAAGTGGATAGTGTTTTAAAATTAAGCATTTTTAATCAATTTTGTATATGTTGTGATGTTTGCAAAACAAATAGCTTATTTATAATTTTACAAAAATACCCTTATTACATTTGAATAAGTAATGGGTAAACAAAAAATATTATTTAAATTGTGGGGGCAAAAATGTAAAATTGGTTACTACAATGATGAGAAGCACATAGAAGCTATTAAAAGTGGGTGGAGGGGTAACCCCAAGGAGTTGGCCTAGTGGTGTAGGCTTGGGACTTAGGAGTATGCTCCTCTCTAGGTCTCAGATTCGAAACCCCTAAGGTGCAAACAATTTCTATGGGGCCATGTCCATACAGAGCGCAAAACTCTGGCTTTAAACGGGACCCCCGCAAGTGGGCGGTGGGATTGGTCCCCCGGGATTAGTCGATCTTTGCGCTCTGGCTTTAAACGGGACCCCCGCAAGTGGGCAGTGGGATTGGTCCCCCGGGATTAGTCGGCCTTGGACCGGATACCCGAGACTTCAAAAAAAAAAAAAAAACTTAATTGTATTGTCAGGGTGTGTTTGTAAACAATAGTAATTGATTAAAAGTGATTAAAATTGGTTTTTGAAATAAATTTGAAAGTGGATAGTGTTTTAAAATTAAGCACTTTTAATCAATTTTGTATATGTTGTGAGGTTTGCAAAACAAATAGCTTCTTTATAATTTTACAAAAATACCCTTATTACATTTGGATAAGTAATGGATAAACATAAAATATTATTTAAATTGTGAGGGCAAAAATGTAAAATTGGTTACTACAATTATGAGAAGCACCTAGAAGCTATTAAAAGTAGGTGGAGGGGTGCTTCACCAAAATCACTTTTAACAACTTAATTTAATCACTTAGGGGGTGTTTGCAAACTTTATAAACAGCTTAAAAGCACTTCTCAAAAGTAAAAGTTGTGAGAGAACAACTTTAAAAAAAGTGATTTTGGAAGCAGTTTGTAGAGTTTGAAAACACTCCCTTAGTTGTGTTGTCAAACACTTCAAAAGTGATTATATTTTAAAATAGAAGTGCTTTTAAGCACATACTAGTGCTTGCAAACACCGACTCAAACACTTCAAAAGTGATTATATTTCAAAAAAGAAGTGCTTTTAAGCACGTACTAGTGCTTGCAAACACCCACTTAAAATATTTATGATTTAACAGTGAATTACTATAACATCATAATTGAGAAATTAGTGTTTTAAAATTATTCGTACAATTGTGGGGCTTATTTGATAAGCTAAGGATTTAATTATATGGTTTGTCAATATTCATCTTTTTCCTATCTAGATTCTCCCCACCAAATCTTTACTACAATATCAAAGTGGGTTACTACTATTATTACAAAAGTGTGTCCGTATTTAATTACCTTTTCTCACTTGCATTTTCAAAAGAAATACATAGTAGCAGAATGTACTCCTATCTAATAGGTTCTCTATCCATCCCTTAAATTGAATGCCAAAATTTTAGAAATGATTTGGCTTTTGCCCATTTAAATACAGATATATTAGGGTATGTTTGTTTTGGGACTCACACGTCCGGGCGTGGGACGTAACGTCCCCCGTCTTGTTCTAGTTCGAAATTTCACATCCGAATTTCAACATCCAATTACATTCATTCCTAAAAACATCTATATATATTCTACTATTATAATAATACAACATCACACACTTTTAGTAATTGATTTGAGATAAAGTTATATTATATAATACAACATCACACACTCTTACACAATTGATTTGACATAAAGTTACATCTCATACTACTCAACATCCCAAAACAAACATACACAATCACTATTAATCAGAATTTCTCAATCTAGAATTTTCCCATCCCCATCTCCCCTATCCTACATAATCCCAAAACAAACATGTCATTAACGTTCTCTACCAATCTCTCCTCATCAAAGCACGTACCGTTAAATAAAATATTATTCCGACTCGTTCATATGTTCCATACCGTACTATGCCATACCAAATTCCACACTCTTCTCCATCTTGCCTTTACTTTTGTTCCGTGATGACGTGATTTCTGAAGTGTTGTTCCAATAAATATTCACACATTTGTATGTAAATTTTTGTAAGAGATATACTCCCCCATCCATCAAATTTGTTTCTATGAAAATTGGTAAAAAAATTTAAAAACAAAATAGATAAAATAAGACTATTTGATTGTGGAATGAAATTCACTAATATGAATAAATCTTATTGTAGAGTAATGATGCTCTCTCAATTGAGAGAGTAAAAAGTGTATTGAGAGGTTTATATAGAGTGAATAAGAGGTAGTTTACAAGTGGAGAGTAACTAACTAACTACCCTAACTACTCTAACTAACATTCCCCCTCAAGCGAAGCGGGAGCGAGGTGACGCTGAGCTTGTGCCGAGAGAATTCGAATAAGGGGCGAGCAAGACTTTTAGTAAAAATGTCAGCGAGCTGTAATTGGGAGGGGACGAACTGTGTGAGGAGGCGACCAGAAGTAACAAGTTCATGAACAAAATGATAGTCGATATCAATGTGTTTTGCACGTTTGTGGGCAACCGGGTTTTGGGATAAGAAGATAGCACCCTTGTTATAAAAAAGGAGAGTTGACGACATTGGAGGTAGAGCATGGAGTTCCTTGAGGAGCGAGCAGAGCCAGACAATTTCTGAAGCAGTGGTCGCCATTGCGCGGTATTCTGATTCACAACTGGATCGAGAGACTATTGGTTGCTTTTTGGCAGCCCAGGAGACTAAGTTTGGGCCAAGGAAAATTGCATAACCAAAGGTAGAGCGACGGGTGTCAAGACAACGGGCCCAGTCAGCATCTCAGTAGGCGAGCAAGTTTGAACGACCAGGCGAGAAAGCGAGACCTAGATGCGAGGTGCCTTTTACATAACGAAGAATACGTTTAACAACCTAAAAATGATCGTTAGTCGGGTTTGCCTAAAAATTACTAACAGTGTTAACATCAAAGGAGAGATCTGGTTGAGTGATTGTAAGGTATTTGAAGGCGCCGATCAGAGATCTAAAAAGAGTTGGGTCAGAGAACGGGGTCCCATCTAGGCGAAGAAGGTCTGACGACGATAATGGAGTGGCAACAGGTTTGGAGTCAATCATGTTCGCCCGAGTAAGAATGTCAGTGGCATATTTTGATTGGCCAAGAAAGAGAGCGCGAGCATCGTATATGACTTCAAGGCCGAGAAAGTAGGTAAGGCGACGAAGATCTTTGATGGCGAACTCCTTATTGATCCTGGAGATAAGACGAGTAATGAAGTTTTGATCATTTTCAGTGATTATTATGTCGTCAACATAGATAAGAAGATAAAGAATAGTACGATCTGACGTGTAAATAAACAATGAGGTATCAGATTTGCTCTCTGTGAAGTCGAGGACGAGGAGAAAATCACAAAAACGTTGAAACCACGCACGAGGCGCTTGTTTAAGACCGTACAGAGCTTTGTTGAGTTTGTAGACATGATCAGGATGAACAGGATCAACAAAGCCGGGAGGTTGGCGCATGTAGATAGGTTTTTGAAGGAGACCATGGAGAAAAGCGTGGTTGACATCCAATTGGTGAAGCGACTAGTTTTTCATGACAGTAAGGGACAGAATGACACGAACAGTGGCTGATTTGACGACAAGGCTGAAAGTATGATCGTAGTCAAAACCAGAAATTTGAGTAAACCCTTGGGCGACCAAACGAGCTTTGTGTCGGTCAATGGATCCATCTAGGAGAAATTTTGTTCGGTAAACCCATTTGGAGCCAACTATGTTCGCATCTAGTGGAGGAGGGACCAAAACCTAAGTCTTGTTTTTGTGGAGGGCTTTAAGTTCACCGTCCATCGCGGCCAACCAGTGAGGAGACTTTGCAGTAGAGGAGAAGCTTTTAGGTTCAGAAATATTATGAACAACAACGAGTAGGGAAGTGGTTGTAGTGAGGGAAGTGTCTGGAGGGTGTTTGATTTTAAAGATACCATCTTGGGATCATGTGCGCATGGCATGAGTGGGAGTGGCTTCTGGCCAAACACGAGGGCGAGGAGTTGGAGATGGAGCTCGTGTGGGGCGAGGAGCCTGAGGACGGACAGTTGGTCGAGCAATCGGAGGAAGCGGAGTTGGTGGAGGAGGCACGGGAACTGGAGTAGTGTCAAGCTCCAGGCATAGCGAGCATGGTGGAGCAAAGGGTGGGTCGTCAGGGCGACCAGGAGAGGTCGGAGAAGCTGGATCGGCCACCAAGTTGTCGAGGACAAAAATGTCAAGAGAAGTGATCTTCGAGCAGGGGTGATCGCCAGCAAAGGGAAATGAGGTTTCATCAAAGCGAGCATGATGCGAGATGTATGGTGTTGTGAGTGAAGGTCAAGATACTAAAAACCTTTGTGACGCGAGTTGTAACCTAGAAAGACACAAGGGAGACTTCGAGAAGAAAATTTGTTAACAACGTAGCTTCAAAGATAAGGGTACACACAACAGCCGAACCCACGAAAGTTTTCATAAGGGGAAGGTGAGGAGAAAAGAATTTCATAGGGTGAGATGTTTCCTAATATGGGAGTGGGAAGCCTATTGATAATATAGATAGTTGTTCCAAATGCCTCTACCCAAAAGTTGGTAGGAACAGAGGCTTGGAATAGTAAAGTGAGACCCACTTCAGTAATGTGCTTATGCTTGCGTTCTACTCGGCCATTTTGAGCAGGAGTATAGGGACAGAATATAGTGTGGATAATACCCGATGAGTGAAAGAGATCTCGAAGCTTGTGATTAGTAAATTCAGTTCCACCATCAGATTGGAAACGTTTTATTTTGCATGCAAGTTGATTTTCAACCATGTGTTTGTAGATAACAAAAGTGGAGAAAAAATCAGATTTTTTACGGAGCGGATAAAACCAAGTAAAGCGAGAATGGTCATTTATGAAAACAACAAAATAAGAAAAGCCATTTGAAGATTTAACAAGAGAGGGTCCCCACATATCACGATGTATAAGGTCAAGCACATGCGAAGCTCGTTTTTTATTAATGACAAAGGGAAGGCGAACACTTTTAGCTTTTCAACATGGCGAGCATACAACAGGACGAGAAAGTAAGGAAGTAACAAAAATGAGACCTTTATTTTTAAGAAGATGTACAATGTCTACATTTACATGTCCTAATCGATTATGCCACAATTCAAAAAAGCCACAAGAGGTGCGAGCACGTAAGGAGGAAGCAAAGACAGGGTGACATTTATCCAAAACATATAAGCCATGTTCAAGTCTGCCTCGAGCTAGAACCACACTTGTAGTCCGATTCTGAATTTCAAAAGAGTTGTTAGAAAATATAAGACGAACAAGGAAATCATTTGTTAGTTTACTAACAGATAGAAGGTTTTTTGTGAGAGATGGGACGACCAATACATCAGAAAATGATAAACTGGAATTGTGAAAGTGAGTGCCAATATGAGTAATTGGAAGGATATTGCAATTTGCTACAACCACTTTGTCAGTTCCCGTGTACGGCGAACAAGAATCAAGGGATGCCGAGGACTGGACCATGTGCGAGGAGGCACCCGTATCAACGTGCCAGTCAAAGAGATTTGTGTGGCGAGAGTAATCAATGGGGGAAAATGAATCAGCTGTATTGACTTGCCGACCAGGCTGGGGATCATAACGTTGAGGGCAAGAAGCAGCATAGTGACCATCAAAGCGACAGATCTAGCAATGAGGAGAAAACCGGGCTTGTCCGCGACCACGGCCAGACTGAATTTTACCTCGAGAGGGAGATTGACTGCGACCAAACTGCTGGTGAGCAGAAGGAGGTTTACCCAAAACAGAGGGAGCCGAAGAGCGAGCAAGGAAGGCCGGGTTCTGGGACGAGCAAGAAGGATTCTCAAGAGATCGAATGAACAGATCGTGAGATTCCGCTTTGGCGAGGAGATCCGAGAAGGTAGGGAGGGGAGAAAGATTGATTTGGGAGGTGGAAAAACCATGAAATTCGGGACCTAGACCACAAAGAAACCAATGCGACTTGTCAGTGTTATCAATGGTACATCCCATTGAGGAAAGTTGATCGCATAGATTCTTGAAAATTGCTCCAAATTCTTAAACGGATCTTGATCCTTTCTTGATTAGTTGAAGCTCGTCCTTTAAGCGCAACTCACGGGCCTTGGAGGGCTGATTAAATGCCTCGGCAAGGGCGTTCCAAATCTCCAAAGATGTCGAGCAGCCAATAGTGACTGTTATGGCCTCTTTAGTAAGCGTGGAAGTTAAGAAAACGCTTACCGTTTGATCGCGAGTGTACCAGGAGGTGAAAAGAGGATTTGGCGACGAGGTGCCGGCGGTGGTGATGGTAGCGGGAGGAGCCGACGATGAACCATCAACATATGGCAAGAATTTTTTAGTGATAAAAAGAGGGAAAACTTGATGATACCACATAGGATAGTTTGTAGGTTTCAATTTAACCGTAACAAGATGCGTCATCACATAAAGCGTAAGAGTGGCATCGAAAATAGATGTGATGGTAGCCGGGAGATCTACCATCGGAACGAGAGGAGGCAGATGGGCAAGAACAAATCGAAAGAAGAAGAAGAGAATAAGTCCAGAAAGTTTAGGCTGATACCATGTAGAGTAATAATGCTCTCTCAATTGAAAGAGTAAAGAGTGTATTGAGAGATTTATATAGAGTGAACAAGAGGTAGTTTACAGGTAGAGAGTAACTACTAACTACCCTAACTACTCTAAGTAACACTTATTATATGCAATCAATAATTATTTAATTAATATATATTAATTATGTGAAACTTACCTGTAGCTCAATCGTGCACTGGCAAGTGGATGTTTGCGTCTCCGAATTGGACGAATGGACGACCTGTAACTGCTCTATGTGAGTCAGAGCATGTCATGTCTCCCTACATATAAATAAAATTAATAGTTAAACATCTATACTTACAATGGTAAGGCCGTGCTATTGGATGGTCCAGGACCCTGCCTGATGCCCGTGTGACATTGCCTCATGATCCTGACTTACTGCTGGCACCATACCTAGTGATTTATGTCATTTCGAATGGCAGTACGTCCACGAGTTCTTCGTTGACCCCGATTGCCTGAACGATCCACTTTTGTTTGTATTCATTCCTACATTTGAGCATAATTTCTTTGAATTGGGGTTGGACCAACTAATAGAAGGCCTTGAACATTGCATCTTTCGGAATCATAATAAGAAATTTTTATTTTCTAAAATAAAAAACCAAACAATATTTTATATTCTAATTTGATTCGAACGATTTTTCAATTTTTTTTTAAAAAAAAAAAAAACGTATTTTACTGTCACGCCCCAATTTTCATAAATTAAATTTTGCGTAAAAACTAGACAATTTCAAAATAAAGGGACATGAACTAAAATTTTAATACAAGAAAGTGGACCATAAATTTATTTAATAATATTTGAATAACAACGAAAGACTCGATTAAATAAACTTGAATATATACTAAAAGTCATAAAGTTTTTTATAACAAATTGTGACGAATTAATTGACATCCACCGCCTCTCCTCGCCATCAACCCATCAACGTGAATCTGAAATGTTAAATGTATGGTATGAGCAAAACCACTAGCTCAGTGAAGTCACTTTGACAATATTAAATACGATGTACAAATAAAATGTATAATCACATATAACCATGCACGGAGTAATTCACATAAAGTCACATACACACTTTTTATCATACTCTTAAATAATTCATAATTACGTTTCACGTGTTTCACGGTTTTCCCAAGGATCTCTTTTAAATCCCACTGGGTCCCCCTCAAAGACCTATTTTCAGCCCCGAGTTCTTTTCTTGAGCACGGCGGATCCCCCAAAGATCTCTCTTCAATCCGGGGTTCGCCGCGAGGACCTCTTTTCAGTCCCGGGCCTCTTTTAAGCCCCTGGCCTTTCATAAACTTTTACATTAAAATATTCACTCACATTGAAGTCATATCATATTGCACATAAACAAATTATTCACATGAAGCAGTTAATAAGGACAAAGAAACCACACCTTAAATCTTGATTGAGCAAGTACCTCACGAGTTGCAACTTCAGAATATATATACGGTACATAGTAATATTAGGACCTTGATATAATATAATAATTAAAATATAATAACTAAAGGAATAAGTAAAATAATTTGATATATAATCTGGACCCAGTTTGTTTTAATTAAAGAAAGATGAAAGGGTGTAGCTAGAATTATCTCGACATATTCAAGAGTACACCAACCCTTCATATAAATAGTGGAAGAAGTTACAATATTTAAGGTGAGAAATATTTGGGATAAAGATATGAAGACTTCCGATAATATGGGCATAGAGATTTGACACGGATTTAAACTTAATTTTGAAATATTCATCTATCCATTATAATAAATCGAAATAAGAAACTTGGGAAATAAGTTTTATGCGGGAAGCGTATATATCACATATTCCCTTATATTTAAATATATAAGAACATCCATTTAGAATTAATAAATTTGATTATATATATATTAAACCTCTCAATTTAAATAAAAATAATACCTCATATAATTATATTTTTTAATATAAAATCTACGGGTATTACATTTACACAACCCTAAGTAGAGCCAATCAAAAAAAAATAAGTAGGCATACGTGTGTAATGAAAGAAGTGCATGCATGGGGACCTGTGTATTCAATCAAGGAGGCATGTGCTCATTTTTTTCACTAGCTTAACCCCACTTGATGCCTATGTTTTGCTTTTGCTTTCCGTAGTATAATTATAAAATTAATTTAATTAATTATATATACACATGGAGTATATAATATATATATATATATATACTTGCATTATTGCACATATTCAATAATAACCCTTCGCCAGCGGCTGTTATTGCAGCTTTAATTTTTTAATCTCATTTCTGATGTACATGCTAGATTTAAGTGAAATCAAACGCAACATACTGTAAATTAGTGATACAAATATAAATTATAGTAATACTTGATGTCGAGCTTGGCACAAGAAAATCGATCTAATTAAAACAATTATGTGTGTATATGATGAAAGCAAGGAAATAATTGATAGGCTAAATACAATTTTAATTTTTGTCCCTTAAGTTGTAATCCCTTCGTTTGTTTATTTGCACGTGTGCAATGGATCTATCAATATCACACAAATTAAGTAAAGTAATTAAATTTAGTAAAGTGTGGTAAAATAAATGAGGGTATTTTAGGTGATTTAATGAGGTGTAAGTAAAATTAATTGAGGTGTGAGGTAAATCATAGGCATAAAAATGAGGGATAATTTTAAAAATAAAATTATGTTAATTTTGGATATTAGTTTCATATTAAGAATGTACAAATAATTTTGAAATCGACGGATAAAAAATGAAAATGTGTAAATAATTGCGGAACGGTGGGTACTATAACGGTTTTTATTTTTATCTTCTATTTTCGACTTTAAAATTAGTCATTTATATTAACATAGATTATTTGTAAACATAAATTATTAATTTCAAAATAGAAAAATTGAAGGATTTAGTCTTATCGATCATTTGTAATTTAGGAATGCAAAGTCAAGTCTAAAGGCAAAAGTAGTCGAAGAAGGAAAAGTAGTTATCTTTCTGCCACCATGCACACTTTTCCCTAGCTACCTTTATTTTCTTATAACTTTCACAAACTTGACTTTATATATATTAAGATGTGTCATTTCAAGTTATTAGTCTAACAAAAGTGCATGCTACCACTTTTCTTTTAATTAATAATGTCCTAGTCAATAACTAAAAGCTTGGATTGGATAAAAGAACTAGCTACGTACCTAGGCTAGTATATATATATATATAAATTAAACGAATTATATTAATTTATTAATTGTTGTCAAAAGAATCTTCACAATTCTAATATGACGTTCATTGACGAAGTTGGATAGCTCAAGTGGTTAGAGCACCACTACCTAGGCTTTAGATCCTGGGTTCGACTCGAATCATATTTTTAAAGCAAAACAAAGTAGAGTTAATAAAGTGAAATTTTTAGGTTATGTTTTCATAAAATAATGCACAAACCCGGATTTTGTTGCAAAATAGTCTTTTTATTTTCTGGTACGTATATCAATATCAATTCTTAGGAAAACCCCGACTACACAAAAAATTATCAAATTATGTTAAAAAAAATTATATTTTCCTACCACGAGAAATAATTAATTAAAATAGGTATATCATATTATGTCAGGACGAAAATGAATCGACAAATAATGTGGCCGAAACTTTGACTTCCGTGCATACTTATGCTACCAATATTATGAAATTTAATAAAAGATATTTTACAAAAACAAGGTGGGCCCGCCACCCTATTCAAGAAATTAAATATACTTTTTCATTTTATTTTATTATTTTTGTTTGTAAAAAAAATATTTCATGCCTTAAACAAGAATCGAACTAGCACTCAATTGTAGAAATGACAATGAGACATAGGTATTCAAATATTTTTATACATCAATATGTAAACTCATACCTGACATATCCCGTTTTCAGAATGGGGCAGGGTTGATCAATTCGAAATAATTCAGGACGGACTATTTCGAAGCGGGTCATTTTGTCATCTCTACTTGATCGAGAGATATTTTTACTCTCACAGTTCTACCCTTGAACTAGATATGGGCAACATAAGAAGTACACAAAATGGTCACATAATATATATCCATCCCTAGGGAAGAGAAGCTATTCAAACCCTTCATTTTTTTCCACAATCAACCCATGTGGTTCTAAAACTCCCCCATTTCCATTTCTCACGCGTTTTAAAACAAATTTCAACCTTATTATTCACGAAAGTGATTCTTCAAATTTGGAGGTCCATTTGGTTAATGGATATTGATTTCTTGTGCAATATTGGGGGGTGGATTTTCATTTCTTGCTCACTTGTTCATGGCTAAACCTCATGCTCTACTTCCACTCGTTCTAGTACTACTCTCGCTCGTCTTCCCAAGTTCATCGAAACACGTAACTACTCTCTCTCAAAATTCTCCTACAACAAAAGAGTCATCTCATCACATGATGATGAGGAAGATGATTGATGTGAGAGAAACTACTCTCTACCACTCTCATGCCAAAACTTCTTCTTCCAAGACAAAATCGAAGAAAAAAAACCCTAATTTCTTTCGCGATGCTGCTCATGAAGTCCCGAGTGGTCCGAATCCTGAGTCAAACTGATTGATCGACGTTCGAATCTTGAATTTTCGCAACGGTGCGAAAATAATGAAATATTCTAGGGTTTCCAATGTCCGAATTATTTGAGGTATCTATATGAGAAGGATTGATTAAATTCATGTTTAATTCCGATATTTTTAATTTTATGGTGCGTATCAATCTTTGTTTTACTTTTCATGTTCGTGAATGTCTGTATAAACTATACTATGTATGATTATGAATATTTTAATTAATTATCATACGTTGTTAGATAAACTATATGAATATTATATGTGAAAAAACTTCAAATTAATGACTTTCTATCTCATCAATTCCATGATTATAATATTTATTGTATTATTATGATGAATTGTGTATGGATCCAAGTAACATATAATTGAGTTGGCTATTCTAAGGATGAATTGTTGCAGTGATTGCAGTGATATGCAAAAGAAAAGTGAAAGTTATATTTCAGAAAGGTTGTCTGGATTTTTGCTTTTGTCTTGTAAGAAATAAGTGGGCCTCAACATCTCATCTCAGGGGAGCTAGGGAAAAGTGATTTGATATGATTTGATAATTATGAGAGTGCGAATTTAAATTATATATATGTATTTATGCGTGTGATCAATCATGGAAAATGACATAAAGATAATTAGGGCAAATTAAGCATTTGTGATTTTTTTGACATTTTCACAGAATTTGCGTCACATTTGTGTGAGTATAAGCTAGGAAAAATGTGTGTTAGTAACACAAATTTAGAAGCGAATTTTTCTATTTGTCTCGCTCGAATTTTGTAAAAATGTTTATTTGACCGGCTTGTAAGGTTCAACCCACGCCACATTCTTGATTTGTGATAATAGTTTTAGTCAATAAATTAAAGAAACACAAGCATATTACAATTTGCTTTTATAGTTGTCAAACTTCAAAAGTTGTTTGACCTTATTGATTATCAATTCATGAATCATGTTTAAATGGGCATTAATCGGGTCAAACTTACACTATGAAATGAATTAGGATTAGGATGATTTTTAAATACAATTATCTTTGTTCTTTATAATTAATTAATTAGTTATCAAGTCAAACGTACAGTACGTACTTGGGCTGATAATTTCTAGATTTATTAAACATTGTATAATTTGGTTGTCAACTTTGTAGAACTAATATGTCGTACTGAGTTTACTGTCTCTTTTTTTATCAACAAGACATAATTTGGTGAGTGTTATTTCAAGTTAGTTATATTAGTATTAATATGAGGGGGTCTTATGTACAAGCTTCACACTAGTATTTAAATTATTATTATTATTAGATTGAGATTTTATAAGTTTTTGAGATCTAATATAGTAAGTTTTGTCCATTGTATATATCTCCCCCAAATCTTCATAAATCCTCAAACATTACTCTCATTTTTATGGTGGATTTAGAGGTCTTTCCTATTTTTTTTCCCAAGCCTGATAGAATTGGGCTGAACAGTTAAGGCCCAACCCAAAAACAGGCTAGAAAATTCTCAAATGTTGGATTTTTTATTTAAAGCACTCCAATTACACCAAAGTCAGTTATTACTCAATTGAATAAAAAAGAGATTGAGAAAAATAAAAATATATCTGCAATTGTGTTTGCACATCGAGTCTAAAAATTTTTGCTTACTTTTACTTTCGTGACCTTTTTCTCCAATAAAAAATTTAAATCATCTTGACCATCGGAGTCCACATAAAAACCCTCCGACAATCAAGATGATGAAGGCCTTCAACCAAATCGTTGTTACAGTTCATCAGACCAAACGTAAACTTTGCTACATTAGCGTACACACCTCTTGCTTGAGTTATGATATGGTGTGGCAAAGACACAATCTTTGAGCACCGAATTTGCAATTCAAGAAAACGAAGCGTATTGCCCTAATTATAGAGCTGACATTTTCCCGTTCCAGCACAAACAGAGCACTCATCTACCTCTCCAGCAACATGGCTCAAGCAATAATTGATTCTGTCATTCACCACATCCTATAACACCAATCATAAGTAGAACAATTCTTAGTACCCTATTCAGAAACTGCATTTTGATATGTTTTTTTCTCAAGAAAATGGCATGTACCAATACAATTGAATCCAGATAAACTCATACCATAAGCAGTTCATGCAGACCAAGTGGTGCAGTAACCAAGTATGGGACCCCGGGATGCTCCTTTGCAGCTTCAGCTGTTAGAGAAGGAATATCCTATCAAAATGCAACAATCAGAGTTAGAATCGATTCACCCTTTCGTCTATAACTATCTAAGCATAAACTTACATCATTCGGTGTTTCACGTTCTAATATATAGTTACCTGGTTCCAATGTCGTCCAGGAAACAAGAAAAACGGGCTTACTATAACACGTTTAGCCCCTTGTTGTACACATAAATTGAAAGCATCCTTAATAGACGGCTCAGCCAGTTCCTGATTACAATGACAGAAATTGGAACAGATTATGTATAATCCAGTACAATTTTTTGACAAAGCCATATCAGTAAGTATGCAGTGTGTTCGTATATGTAATCGATACCATGTGAGCAGGCTCCACGATAGGATATTTCATTTTATCTCTAAACATGTCCACAAATTCATCTGAGCACAAACAACACAAGAACAAAATTGTATCAATATATAATTGGGTAAACCACAAATTATCCACTTATACAACCCGAAATTAGAAGAATTCCCATACAAAAACTCTACTGCTTTTGAAATGTCCCTAATTACAGAAAGTGTCTAAAAACATATTTCAATAGGAGATGAATTCAATATAATTTGCAGATCACGAAAGAGGAATACATCATCAATCATATGGAATTATACAAAGAAAAGCTTACTTAGCATAAGATTGGATTCCTTGCGGCGCGAGCCATGGTCAACAATGATGATACCATCTCCTTCAACGACGCCTTTAAGCGTCTTCCTAAAGCCACCGCCATTTGCAGAGGCCAAACACAACTTTGAGGGTAAATATTTGAATTTCAAGGGGCCTTGTTGCAATTTCAGAAAATCTGGAACTGCCCAACCAGGGCTTCTCCCAAATTCTATCCTAATTATGTGTTTTAATTCAGAGGAAGACACAAAAATAATTGCAGTATAATATTGAAACTAGATTTGTCACAAGTAGCATGAAGAAGAAATTAGAAGAGAATGAATTAAAAATTATATGAAGAGAGTTGAATTACCTGCTGCTGCTGCTGCAATTGAGTGAAGAAGATGATGCCTCCATTCTGCTGCAGTCGTTTTTTTCTTCCTTTTCAAAAACTGGGAATGGGTAGTTCGGGCTAAACTTAAAAAAAATAAAATGGGTCAATTATCTAATTTCTTAGGCCCATAACCTACTGTAGATTTTTTTTTTTTTTTTTTTTTTTTGGAGACTTTGTCTGATTTTTTTATTAATATATTTTAAATGTTTTTTTTTTTAATTTCTACTATTATCATCAATTAAGATGTCAGGCTTTAGATCCTGGGTATTTAATGTAATTCAAAAAAAAAAAAAACTCCTAAAAATTAACTTTTTAAATCATAAAATAAAAATAAAAAAGCAATAACAAACTTCATCAAATAGTCCATAAATATGTCTTAATGTTTTATTTACTTCATAATTTAATAATTTTCTAATAACATAATTAGTCAATATATCATTATTGAATATTATTTATTATGTATCACATATTATATATGAGTTAGATAAAGATCGTCCCATTATTTTATGCACACTTTGATCGACACGGAGATTAAGAAAATGAAATAAAGTGATGTGTAAGGTAAAATAAAAGATCGAGGAGTATTATTGGTAATTGATTGATTAAAGTGAAAGAGATTTGACTAAAGGGAATGAAAAGTAAAATAAATGAGGGGTATTATTGTCTTATTGGTAAAAATTATGTGAGTTGTTTACTTTTTTGTAGTGTGCATAAAATCTTGGGACGACCATTAAGGAAAGTGTGCATAAAATCTTGGGACGGAGGGAGTATATGAGTATGAGATGAATATGATAAAATAATAGATAAAAGTATAAGTGATGTGATTGGCAAAGAGAAAATAATTTGCAAAAAAATGGAATGAGAAACTTATTGTGGGACATTCAAAAAAGGAAAGTAGAAAACTTATAGTAGGACGGAGGGAGTATTATATATTTATTGTATTTTTTAAAATTATACATTTATAAAGTTAAATAGATCGTCATATTAGATTTAAAATCCTACGAAAAAACTTAAGTTTGATCTATTTAAATAAATGGGTTTTTAAGAAAAAATTGGGTCTGACTTATTTATTAAACCAGACGAGTAAGGGACTAGAGCAAGCTCAGGAGACTCTAAAAATCAGATAGAAAGAAGTATCGTCTTGATGGATGAGAACGATGTGTTAAGTCTGGCCCGATTACCCTACGCGACTGACCCTTCAAAAGGATCCGAAGGAGTCGTAGTTTGATCGACGACCTATCTTCAGTAGGGGCCTTTAGTCTTTTGATTAGAGCACGGTCACCAATTTTTTATATTAGCGACTCTTGCATGGTAGCCACTAGCCTGGTCCATTCCAAAGTTCAACATTGAATCAGCAATTGAAGAAGGAGTATTTCCTGTTTCTAGCTTAATAGTCGATGCTTTAGGTGTCAAATCTCTTAATTGTAAAACTGTTTGATGCTTTGTAGGTTTCAAGATTGATCTGTAGTTTTTTATTTTTGTCATGCAAAGTTAATGTCATTCGTGAAAAATTTAGGGATGGCAATGGACCAGGTCGGGTATCGAGATACTCGGACCCGGCCCGATCCGTTTCAATTTGGGTTCGGATCGGATCGACCCGTTCGGGTTACGGGGCGGGGCAAATTGGGGCAACACATTATTAAAAAAAAAAATTAAAACATGGAGTATAACATAAAATTTAGATTTGTATTGAAAAATAAATAAAATAGTCTTAGAAGTTAGAAGTATGTTTATAAATTTATTTTCATATTTATGAAGGTGAATTATTGTTATACATATTAATAAATATCAAAATATTGAAGATAGATTATATTTATATGTATAATATATATAAAAAATAAATATAAAAACGGGTCACCGGTGATACTCGAACCCGTCCCATTTGAATACAGGTCCGAGACAGAGCGACCCAAATAGCGCGGGCAGATCGCCATCCCTAGAAAAATTATTTTGTTATGCTTGTCATTCACGGAAATTATTAGTAGTAGATATTAATGTAGGGGTATTAATTAAGGATACATTAATTAATTACTTAAACAGATGGGCATTGACCTAAAAATGGTCATAAAAGTTGACCTAAAATATGAAGTTTTGTGAAATGGAGTAAAATGCATGCTCATTGGTCACAGAATTTAAGACTACTTCGAGCTTCTTTGACCCCTATAGATTAATTAATTACGGAATGTTATAATTGGATATGTATGTATGTATGCATTGATTAAGGAACAATAAAAAATAAGATAGGGTATACAACGTTCAAGCTCGATATAAGCACGACTTATAAGTTATAATCAAGTGATATGGTGTTTTCAAAGCTCCAATAGAAAATTAGGGTTCACGGAGAATTGAGTTAACTCGATTATGAGGTGCATAGACACGTTGTCTTATTCCTTTTAACATTAGTGGTAGTGCGGTAGATTATGTTAGGTCCACATAAAGATTTCATCAGGGAGATCTACTTTCACCGTATTTATTTGTACTTTGTGCGTACGTAGAAAACGTTTTATTCCTTTAACATTAATGCATGATAGTTTGGTAGGTTATGTTAGACTCACTGAAGAATTTCGTCAGGAGGATCTATTTTCACTGTATTTATTCGTACTTCGTACGTATGCAGAAAGTGACTTATTCCTTTAACATTAATGCATGTTAGTGTGGTAGTTATGTTAGGCCCACGGAATGACTTCGTTGAGAAGATCGACTTTCACCATATTTATTCGTACTTTGTACGTACGCAGAAAGTGTCTTATTCCTCGACATTAATGCATGTAATTAGTGTGGTAGGTCATGTTAGGCTCACGGAATGACTTTGTCGGGAAAATCTACTTTAACCGTATTTATTCATATTTTGTACGTACGCAAAAAGCAACTTATTCTTTAACATTATTGCATGATAGTGTGATAGATTATGTTAGACCAGAGAAGAACTTCGACAAAAATATTTACTTTTAATGTATTTATTCGTATCTGGTACTAAACAAAAAGTTTTTTTTGTATTATCTCTTATGCAAATGATGGCAGGATCATAGGGGTACACCTTGCAAGGGAAGTCCAATTATATCAAATCTATTTTTTTTTTGGGCATGTTACAAGTTGATTAATACTTATTCAAGATATATAATTATGATTCATACTTATTCAAGAATGATGAGAATTAGAGGATTTTAAAATGAAGAGATAGAGCTTTGCCACGTAACTTTCTAAATACAAAAGGCTTTAGTAATTTATAGAATAGCTATATTTTGTTGTTTCTCTTTATGATTAAAATATATTTAAATTTATACGTAGGAATACTACTAGTAATTTGAGTAAAACTTTAGGTTTTAATATACTCTCGCATGCATGAGTCATATTTTGTCATATTATGCGTGGCGTTATATTCTATATGAAATCTAATTGAATGTAATTCAAGTTAAAATACTATATATATATATATATATATAAAATTAAAAAAAAAAAGAATACAATATATTTGGATTAAGTGCTTATATTATTAAATAATGTTAGCTAGAATCATATGGTTAATAGTCGGTCGTCTATTATTTTTTAGTATTTAATTACTTCACTATCTTCACTATAGTTATTAGTAGTAAATTATTATTTTAAGAGAATTTTGTTTCTTGTGTAAAGTTAAAAAAGATTGAATCCGTCATTAGATAATTAATTAATGTTCTCAAATTATAAGAATGTGAGTTTTTCTTAAAGAAAACAATTTATTTTTTTGAATTTACTGAACTTAAATTTAAAACTAGTGTTTTTTTAACACTTAATTATTTATAACTAGTGCTGAAAATCTGAATACATTTTTTTTTTAAAGCTTGAACAATAATTAAAAATAATAATCAGAATTGACTAATTAATTTCTTGTCTCTCATGCAATTAAAATGGGCGCATTAAATTAATAAAGACAGTAGCAGTAGCATATATTTGTGATTGTAACAACATTGATGATTACATGCACTTTCGGTAGAAACAGTTGAAGCAAATACATCAAAACTTTAATTAATTTGTAATTTAAATAATCAAAACATAATTTCTAAATTCGTCATTCAAAACATTACACATGCCTATTTTAGGCGCGGTTGTGCAAATGGCTAAATCAGTTTCCGCCACCTCCAAATCCTGCACCACCGCCGAATCCACTGCCACCGCCAAGACCTCCACCACCGCCGCCTCCGCCGCCAAAGCCACCTCCTCCACCGGCACCACCTCCAAATCCTCCACCAGCTCCAAAACCTCCACCAACGCCTCCACCACCTCCCAAGCCTCCTCCTCCTCCGGCTCCTCCGCCACCACCGGCTCCACCACCTGCACCACCTCCGACACCAGCTCCACCTCCGAAACCACCACCAGCTCCTCCGCCTAGGCCACCTCCTCCGCCTAGGCCACCTCCTCCACCTGCTCCACCACCAGCTCCTCCACCGGCACCACCTCCTAGACCACCACCAGCTCCTCCACCGGCACCACCTCCTAGACCGCCACCAGCTCCTCCACCGGCACCACCTCCTAGACCGCCGCCGGCTCCACCACCAAGACCACCCCCACCTCCTGCACCACCTCCTAAACCTCCACCATGACCAATGCCGCCACCAGCACCGCCTCCAAAACCTTTACCACCACCGGCTCCGCCACCAAGACCACCTCCGCCTCCTAAACCACCACCACCTCCTAAACCTCCACCATGGCCAATACCGCCACCTGCACCTCCTCCAAAACCTTTACCACCCCCAGCTCCACCTCCCAAACCACCACCAGCTCCTCCACCGGCTCCACCACCACCTCCGGCACCGCCTCCTAAACCTCCACCATGGCCAATGCCGCCACCTGCACCTCCTCCAAAACCTTTACCACCCCCAGCTCCACCTCCTAAACCACCACCGCCACCAAGACCACCCCCACCTCCTGCGCCGCCTCCTAAACCACCACCATGACCAATGCCACCACCAACACCCCCTCCGAAACCTTTTCCACCACCAGCTCCACCTCCCAAACCACCTCCTCCACCGGCACCACCACCAGCTCCGCCACCATGCCCTATGCCACCACCAGCACCACCCCCAAAACCTTTACCACCACCTCCTCCAAGTCCTCCACCGGCACCGGCACCACCACCACCACCACCACCACCTCCTAAACCTCCTCCTCCACCAGCACCACCTCCAAAACCTCCACCAGCACCGCCTCCAAAACCTCCACCAGCCCCACCTCCAAGGCCTCCACCGCCACCACCACCAAAACCACCTCCGCCGCCTAAACCTCCACCAAAGGTCTTATGCAAGAAAGGTCTAGGCAAGAACTTCTCATCATTAACGCCATAATCAGCGAAAACTCCCACCACCAAAACCACCAAACATAAACAAATCGAAACCCCTCTCATCTATATGAATTTATATATTAATGAAAGTAGAAGGAGTATACAACATGCATGCAATGTAGAGGAATGAATTGATAAAGCAACCTCATAATCCCACACTATATATACACAATGGTCACTATACTACTCAACTCAACTCAACTGCCACCTGCAACAATTTAATGTACGCGGAAAAATCATTTAATTATTTAATTTCTCCAACTGCTCCTCCTAACTCAAATCCAACATCTAATTAATTCCGATTTGACTTTTCTTCCTACCTCTTACACTACTATACTACTAGTACTCCATTAACTACCATCTCATATGTCTATCTAATTTTTATGTTACTCACAATCTGTGTGGTTTTCTTCGTATATTCAATTTTTGTGGTTACCGATATCGATATTAAAAACTGATTTTTAGTATCAAAATTCTCTCATTATTGCTTCTCTAGCTAGTGACTCAAAAAGTCAATTTTCTTTTAGTGTTTGAAAAAAAAAAATTGAAAACATCGATAAATATTGGTATACAATAACGATATCAATTTTTTTTGTAAAAAAGTCAAAAATATCATATGAGATAAAGTTATATGTATATTTTATATAAACTTACCGCTGATAATTTGTTCAAATTATTTTATTAAATTTTTAAAATTTATCGATATTTTAAATTTGCTTTGCTAGCTAGCCTTATCATAAATGAATCAACAATAATGTGTATAGAATTCTTCTTAGTCATTGTCATATGTGTCAGCTGTACTGAGCTTTCATCACTCACATTTTTCATATTCCATGTGGAAATTCCTAGGCCTTATCACTGCAAATGATCGGTTAAATTGAAATCCTAACTTTTAATAGCATATAATGCCTTCCATTATAAACTATATATACTCCTAGTTACTCTGGTAGGTATGATTTCTTTACATGTGTTTTTAAGAATATTAATTATTTATGTATATATTATGAGGCTAGTCGAAGAGTATATATATATATGTATTATGAGGCTAGTATTTTTGGCATTTATTTATGAATAAAATAAATGATGATTTAAATTAATGGTGGTGATAAATTTTTATTTTATTTTAGTATATACATATAATTAAGTTTAAAACGGACTAAATATGGATACTTGACAAATATATAGTTGTGGCTTGGTGCATTTGATAATTATTTCAATTTTCAAGTATAATTTGAACAAATCAAAATTATTATTTTTTTTCATTTTAATTGAATACAATTTGCCTCAAGAATTTTTTTTTTGAAATGATACTTTGAATTTTTTTTTCATTTTAATTGAATTGATACTTTGACTTTTTTGTTTTTTTTTTTCATTTTAAATTGATACGTTAATCGGCATTTATAACCCCCAAAGAGCTCAATAAAAAAAAATCTAAAGCGGTGTATTTTCAGTGCATATACACTGCAGTTCTCTTGTTAAAAAAATTGTAGTATAAATTTAAAATACATTTAATTACCTTATGCAGGTTTTAATCATACAAGATCATGCATATACTAATTAATTTTCATATTATGGTGTTCCATTATTTTATTTAAATGACATGTGTCATTTATATTGATCATTGTGAGGTCATTAATGATAATCTATAATATATATTCACTCCATTTTTAATTAGGTGTCATTTTAACATTTTTCAATAAATTAAGATATTAAATTATGAACCATTTTACCCTTCATTATATTAATGATAAATAATTTTAATATTAAATTTTTGTTTAGTAATGAATGTGGTCAATAATGTAGGTGGTATTCATATGTACAATAATTATAGTTTTCCATGATTTATGATACTATATTTATAAGGGTAAAATTGTCAAAATTAAAGAAAAAAAATGTAGAATGAGACTTATTTTAAAAATATATAAAAAGATAAAGTGACATTTAATAAAAATGGAGGGAGTATTATTTATTATACGGATCATGTATTGAAGGTACTGAACAAGATCAGATGAGAGTTGAGTAAGAGATGTGTGTAATGATTTGTTGAATAATTTGGTGGTTGGCATTCATGTACATTTATTGTAATATTTGAAAGACGACGATTATTTAGGGAATTATCACATGCAAATATTTGACTTTCAATTTAATTTTTTTGGCATAAGCAAATTTTTATATATAATTGGTACAGTACATGGATGATGCAGTTGAATTTTAAGTTAGATTTTAATTCAACCCAACTTTAATTTAATTTGGATTTTTTTTTATACTCGGATCTTTTCTCATTACTTCAGTCATAATTTTTTAAATTACCTATTGGAGTATTGATTAATATGTATTATTTGTTACCGCGCTTATGGTATTACTCAATTCTAACTTATGATATTACTGATTATTAATTATGTTATTAATGAATATATATTGTAGTTCATTTTTTTTCACAAAAAGTTATATAAAATATTTGGAATATACCTAGTTAAGGTAAATTGAGATAAAAATTCACAAATAAACTATGACCAACTATTTTTTAAAACTAATACTAGTATTTTTCATTAGATATATTTCATATATAAAAGGGCTACAACCTTCTACATTATATAGTATTTGTGTGTATATGAAATAGTATTAGATAATATATATTATTAAAGCTGAAATGGTTAGAAACTTAAAAAAGTAATTGAAATATATATTATTAAAGTATCGTCGGTATTAAATTCAGTTTTTCTTTCCCCACACCTGCAACTGAAACTTAATAAAATGAGCTTTTTTTTTTTTTAAAAAATATTATTATTTAATAAGATTTTATATAATTACTGTATTTGATAATTCATGTCATTTTCAACAATATTTTTGCAGGTTGTTATTTGTGTATGGTTGTAATATGTGAGTATTTGTCTAATAATATTTTCGTACGTGTTGCCTAAGGTATGCAAGTATAACTTGTATTTTAAAATGCTTATAAAATTATAAAAAATAAACATAAGAAATTTAGAACACGACATATAAAATTAAACTCACTTCAAATGAAGAATAAAACAATGAAATTGAAATTAATATAATTACATAAAGTGATGAAATATTATTGAGTATACAATATTATTTTTTGTTTGGAGAACAATTATGAACATTAGATATAAATGTGTAGTACTTTGTAGAAGTTTGTAAAATAATACAGAGAACATGTACTTTGTAGAATAATATAGATAACATTTGTCAGTGGTTTAATTAAAATCATGATAGTATATAAGGAGATTAAATTATGGCCTAATTAAAATGAGTGCTAGTTGATTAAATATACAATTGCACAACTTTTACTTTTAATAATTAAGAAATTGTAAATTTCCAAACTAAAAAGTTTTTAAAAAATACATAAACATATATTTAACATGACTACTTCTTCCAATTAACTTTTCTCAATTTTGACCTGGATAAGTTGATTTGTTGTAGATGTAATGAATGGTGTTATCCTCATCTTCAAGTAGTACAAGAAATTTTTTCTTGCCACCAGAACACTGACTATCAGAAACAGAAGAAGATGATACAACCTGAATGAACATGGATTGCAGTAACACTTTCATCATCAACCAGCAAGTCCTTTAAAAAAACACAATATAATTATTTGTAAAATATGTAGGATTAATGAAGAATAAGATAATGTGGTTGTACCTTTGATGAAGAACTTTTGCATTGAAAGTGTGTTATCAAATTACTGTCATCCGATAACTTGACCACTGTATAGTTATTCCAGTTACTCTTCAAGTCTTCTTCAGAGATTTGAAGTCTTCTGACCACTATATATAGTTATTCCAGTTACTCTTCAAGTCTTCTTCAGAGATTTGAAGTCTTCTTCAGGATTCTGAAAATAAATTTATGAACCAAATGTTCAAACTGGATCGGTAAAGTGCCCTGTAATATGTATGGTTAGGAGACGAAAGAAAAACTTGTAGGGGTGTTTTGTAGCTAATATAATATAAGGGTGTTGGACTTTTCAACTCCGAAATTATACAAATTTTACGTAAATCCTTCTTTAATAACGTTCTGATACCTAATAAAAAAAATGAAATGGAAATTAAGAGTAAACTGAAGAAATTTAGAGTAGAAATGCTCACCTTTTCATCATGACTGCTAATTCAAAGTAATTCTTCTGTTTACCGTCATTTGAAAATACAGTCCATCGCACAACTTTTACTTTTAATCTTATACGGATAAAATGTCTCAAGGATATAAGTCTAACATTGAAGTCAAAGAAGAGGAAGGAGTCAAAGAAGACTAATAGTTTAGTATACTCTTATAAGCAATTTTGTTGTTATACGGTTATTAGAAAACCCCTCCTGTATGCTTCTCTCATTATATAAGGGATGAAGCTTGTTGTATCAAACTACTTTTTCCAGATTTACGATTCATAGAATTTCACTTTTCTCAAATCTTGTGAATTCCACAAAATGACATAAATAATTAAGCAGAGAGAACTGTAAATAAAAATAACGATAGAAAACCGAAAAAAATGGAGAAGGAGTAGAGAAAACAAAAAAAAAGAGAAAAGATGGAGAGGAGGGAATGAAATAATTATTTAAAAAAATATATAAAAGAAAACGGTAAAAAGAAAACCGTAAAAAATCTGAAAGAGAGAGGAGAAAGATTTTTTTTTTTAAGAAAACTGTGATTGGAGAACAAAAAAGAGGAAAGATGGAGAGGGGGATCTGAAATAATTATTTAAAAAAAATATATAAAAGAAAACTGTATAAAAAAATAATTATTTAAAAAAATAATTTAAGAAAACTGTCAAGAAAAAGAGGGAGAGTGTATAAAACTGTATAAAGAAAACAATTATTTTAAGAAAACTGTATAAAGAAAACAATTATTTTAAGAAAACTGTCGAGAAAAAAGAGGGAGAGAGAGAGGAGAGAACTGAAAAATTATTTAAGAAAAAAAATTATGTATAAAAAATAAAGAAAACAATTATTTAAGAAAACTGAATAAAGAAAACTAAAATATAAAAAAAAGTATAAAAAATAAATAAATCAATTATTATCTTTAATACATATATCTCTATTTTGTCTACGTTGGCTTCCTCTCATTTTTCTATTTTGAAATCCTGAATTTTGGTCGGTTAATTTTGACATTTTATTTTTTTTTACATTTTTTAAAATGCTTTTACAGTTTTTTACAAATCTTTTATTATCTTTATTTCATATTTTTATTTTCATTAAAACCGTTTCAAATATGCTCCAGTTTATCGTTCTTTTTTAATCCCGATTCATATGGACAGTTTTTTTCAGTTTTTTTTTTAAATATCTCTATTATCTTTACAATTTTTTTCATATTTTCTCCGTCTTCTCTTCTTCCTCTTCTCTCAATGAAATACGGTTGCCCTCCTGTGTAGGATTCTGCCGCCGCTACTTCAATTAGTCCTTCTACATTTTCTTTGTTCCGGACGGTCTCCGTCGATTCGATTTAATTTATAATTTTTATAACATTATGTTATGTTGAACACTTTTTTTAAGTGACAAAGACATTAGGTGTCCTATTGAAATTTTATGATTGTTGAGATTTTTTGCAATTCCTATGACCCTAAATTTATTATGAAAATTTTCTAAAGTTCAATTTATCGATGAATGATAATGTATGAGAAAACTAAAATATGTGCATTGTAATAAGTTCATAAAAATCTTTTTAATAATTACTTTCTTAATTTTTCTTTGAATTATTATTTTAATTATTTTAATGGTATATTTCTTTAATCTTTTTATTTTGAAATTCTGAATTTGTAAGAGTCCTTTTTTTTTTTTTTTTTGCAGATTTTTACTTTAATGCTTTTGACCGTTTTTTTCATAAATTCTGCATTCCTATTATTTTGTATTTTTATTTAATATTTAATATTTTTTTGTAACCGCCTTAATTTTGGATAAGAATTCGTCAGTTCTTAATATTCCTCATTTTCTATGATTTCCACTTCCTGTCTTATAATTTCCTGTTTTATTATGATGTTTAGTCTGCCTTTTCTTTTTTTTTTTTTTTTGTATATTCTCTCTCAGTTCCTCTCTACATTCATTCAACCTCTTCTTCTTCAGTATATTCGTCGAAATCTGACGCATGTATTAATGTTTTGATGGACTTTCTATTTTATGATCTGATGCATTTTTTTTTTCATTATGCATATGAGAGGTGATGCTAAGGGGATTATTTTTTTGGATAATGAGTTTTAGAAATCGTTGAGTTTGGTTCCCTCTCAATTTATATATATATATATATATATATTTTTTTTTTTTTTATTCAATCTCTCTGTATAAATTGTGCTACTAACGTATTATTAATGTTTTACTCTTCTATAGGGTTCTGTTTTATAATGTTGGTATGTGATGATTTTTTTTTATATAATTCAATCAATTTATATATATATATTTTTTTATTCAATCTCTCGATATAAATTGTGCTATTTATTAATGTTTTACTCTTTTATAGGATTCTGTTTTATAATGTTGGTATGTGATGATTTTTTTTTTATAACTCAATATATAATTTTTTATAAGTAAATAAATTCCAAAATCTTATTTTTCTTTTGAGTTTCAATTTTCCTGGATGCATAATTTTTTTGCTGCATTTTCTAAACCCTGATATATAAAATATGTTTTTTTTATTGGTTTAAAATTGTTATTATTTGTAGCTTTATACATTTCTTTACTAACAATAACATGTTTTTGAATTATCAATAGGAAGAAGAAAAGACATTATATTATAAGTCCTATTGAATTTTTTTATGATGGTTGAGATTTGCAATTTCTATAACTCACTTTGTAAATTTATCAACGTATGATAATGGATGAGAAAACTAAAATATGTGCATTGTAATTGTAATAAGTTCATAAAAAATTAAAGAAAATTGAAGAGTATTTTAATAAAAGATTATTTAAAAGTACATTGCTCAAATTAATTTAATTAATATAAATATCATAAATTACTCCAAATGTTAATTTTTTATTAATTTCCTTCTTAATTTTTCTTTTGAATTATTATTTAAAATAAGTTATAATTAATGTTGATAATAAGTTATTGTTCATTCATGTATTATACATATAAATTAATTTTAAAAAATTACTATAATTAATTTGAATTAATCGTTTAAATAAAGTGTTTGATTTTTTTTAATCTCGCGCGCGGGTACTGCACTATGTAAAAGAATAGAGAAAAAATGGGAGAGAGAGGAGAGAAAACCGAAAAAAATGGAAAAGGAGGAGAGAAAACAAAAAAAGAGAAAAGATGGAGAAGAGGGAATGAAATAATTATTTAAAAAAATATATAAAAGAAAATCGTAAAAAGAAAACCGTAAAGAATCTGAAAGAGATAGAGAGGATAAAGTTTTTTTTTTTTTTAAGAAAACTGTGGAGATTGGAGAACAAAAGAGGAAAGATGGAGAGGGGATCTGAAATAATTATTTAAAAAATATATATAAAAGAAAACTGTAAAAAACTGTATAAAGAAAACAATTATTTAAAAAAATAATTTAAGAAAACTGTCAGAAAAAGAGGGAGAAAGTGTATAAAACTGTATAAAGAAAACAATTATTTTAAGAAAACTGTCGAGAAAAAGAGGGAGATAGAGGAGAGAACTGAAAAATTATTTTAGAAAAAAAATTCTGTATAAAAAATAAAGAAAACAATTGTTTAAGAAAACTAAAATATAAAAAAAAGTATAAAAAATAAATAAATCAATTATTATTTTAAAAAAAGAAAAGAAAAGAACTTTTGAGGGAGATTGAACGAAAAAAAAAAATGAAAGTGGAAGCTGAGAGAATTAAAAAAAGAAAAGAGAAAAAAAAAAAAAGAGAAAGAGAAAACTGTAAAAGAATAGAGAAAAAAGGGGAGAGAGAGGAGGGAGAAAAAAAAAATCTAAGAAAATTAGAAAGAGAAAAATCTAAGAAGCCACGTGTTAAGAAAAAGATTCAAAAATAGTAATTTTACCCTACGATACACTTAATCAACACATTTTTTAAATTACTAATTGCAATGGTCTAATAATATGTAATTAAAATAAAGTAAAATTACATGCAATAGTAGAAAGTAAATTAAAATAAAATAGAAATCAGAATTTTCAAAATTCAAATTAAAATGCAGTAAAAAGTTAGACGAGTAAAAAATTAAATGAAAGTAAATTAAAATTTGAATCAGAAAAATGATGAAATTAAAGCCTAAAAATTAGATAGTTAGAAAATAAAACTGATTAAAATTAAAATAAAGTAAAAACTGAATCAGAAAATTACATATAAAATAGCTCTTCGAGATCGTTTAACACAAAAAAGAACATACATATATTTCCCCTATGAAGATAAGTTTTAACAAAAACTAATTAATATCAAATTCATATTAAGGATTATAATGATACGTTAATTGTTAATCATGATCTTTCTTCATTCATATGTGATATATAATTGCTAGTTAGCCATCATAAATGAATCGGCCTAAATTATAATGCACATTATCTCACATGTACTGTCTGTCTCCACTCATCAACTTTCCTCACTCACATTTATATGTGTGTACCAAATGACACTACGACAACAAAAAAATTGAGTTTTAATAATATAATTTGTTATTTTTAAAGGTAAAGATGAATTATTTAAAACTTTGAGTACAAATGATACTTAAATCCCATAACACTAAAGTAATATTGCATGTACTAATTTAGAGTTTGGCAGCATGGATTGATTGACTAAATTTATGGAGGAAGTGTCATTTCAATCATTTTCATGTGCTAAATTTGATAACATTCAGAATTTATTCTATAGAAGACGACACTTCATTAAAAACTAACTCATTACAAGTCTTCCATAATTTCCATATTAGTCCAAATATCTTCATACCTACCACGTATTTGTCGTAATTACAGAGCTCCAAATAATGAACTTTTGGACTGACCGAATACAAGATTGGTAATTCTAACCAATTGCAAATGTCGTTCCACACCAAGAGAGCCGATAGACAGGAAATAAGTAAATGTGATACCTTTTATGGAGCCGAATTGCATCGCGGACAACAACCTGTAATTATATCTGAAAGTATTCCTCTCTTGATCAAATTATCCGTCATTGCCAATCTTCTGTTGAGAGCCTTTCAAGAACGTGCCGAGACTTTGGGTGGTGTCGATCACTTTCCACCAAATTTTTTACCAAGGAAAATTTGTGTCTGCACTCAAAGCCTCATTGTTAGCAAGGGTGTGATATATGACTTTTTCGTATTTTTGCACAATTTTTAATCACAAAAATAACTTACCCAAAATCGTATGGGTTCGTTATAGTTGGAAAACTATACGACCAAGTATTTCTCCGTTCCTAGGACCTAGGAGAGTATGTATGAAGCCCCAAAGTTGTATGTTGTCATGTTGTTTTAGTGACGATTATGGTTGTTTTTTTATTTTTGAAAACTATTTGAAGACTAGAATTGAAGCACAAGATTGAATGCAAGTATCACTAATATTAAGCTAAAGCACGAAACAATTGAAATAACAATTATACTAACTTTCAAGTTGAAAGTGCAAGTGAAGAGATTGCTTCAGGTGTTTTCATTTTGTGTGCTTACTAATGAACTAATCACAATTTTTAAACCATATGTCTTGAAGTATGCTAAAGGCTATCACACATATGTGTAGACCAATCCTTTTTTAGGCTTCGGTGAACACGTGCATTAACTAGTCTATCTAATTAATACCATAAGCTCCTAAGATAGTGAATTCGTAAACAATTTCAACACGGTTACTAATGTTTACAATTTGCCCCCTCACCAATCTCCAAGACGACCTCTAATCGACTGATGTCTATTTTTGTCGATCTAGCAATTAACCCTCTCTCGATTAAGCTAATTACTATTTAACTTTAATTAATTAATCAAGGCTCACACCCACACTCCAATCATGCAAACCCAACTCTCGTTGCAATTCGCAAAATCGAAAATGCTAGCTAATAGGATTAATCAATCAATTGAATCCTACAAATCACAATAATAGAAACATTTACCCTTCAAGACATAGGCAAATCATGTAATTAACCCATAAATTCACTAATTACTCACAAACTTCAAACACCCAAAGCAAATGAAGCTTAGCCCATGGTTCTAGAAGAGAAACTCATGGGTACAACCCAAGATAACATAAAACTCATAGCAACAAGCAAAGGAATGAAGATAATAATGAAATACCTAAAATTAAGCTTGTAAATAAGGATATAAGTCACCTTGTGTGTTAAATTAGCTACAATATTGAAATAACCACAAAGCCCCATGTAAATCTTTGCTTAGAATGTAAAACACTCACTAATCTAAGCTAATTTATGAATTTGAAGTGCAAAAACTCAAGAACACTCTACACTATGTGTTACTATGTGAAAACTCTCTCCAAAATGTGTGAACTCCCTTGAAAAATTGAAAATGGGGCCTTCTATAACTTTTTCAATCAGTGTAGCACGTGTTCCTATGTCAAAATGAGAAAAAGGCAAAATTTGAGTTGACTCGACCGAGTTGGAGGGCTCGGCCGAGTCGGCCTTAAGAAAACGTGTCACGCTTTTATCAAGACATGATCTCGGCCAAGCACCTGGGACTTCAAAACTTGCACAGCTCGGCCGAGTTGGGGCCACGGTCGTAGCACCACTTTTCTTGCCGCAGGCCTGAACACTCGGCCGAGACTGGGAGCTCGACCGTGGCACCTCTTTCATGGTCTCAGGTCTAAACACTCGGCCATGGCACCTGACTCGGCCGAGGCACCCCCTTGACCTTGTTCGGTGGGTAACTTTTGATCCCAAACTATGATCGACTTGATTCTCATTTCTTGTCAACCCTCTCTTCGACGTCTTTCATTCCATCTACACTTTGAATTGATCCATCCACTTGATGCTTCGTGATTTGCTTCAAAACACTTCATTTTTCCTAAAAAATCAAGCAAAATTGATCGTGTATAAAAAATTCGACAATTAAGCCACTTTCACACGATTTTTGCAAACATAAAACGACATTTAAAGCATAATTAATCCACAAATTCGAGCAATCTCACGACAAATCAATACATAATACTTGTCTTAAATCTCACATCCTTAGATCCTTTCCAAAACAGGGAACCTGTCCTCTCAGCACAAAGCTTGTACATGCAAATAATAAACCATAATTCTACAAATCCAAGCAACTCATTCCCGTTAAGAACTCTATCCCAACTAAAAATCCAAGATTTTTTGTCTGAGGACATAAAATCTCGTACACATCCATATTTATTAGAAGAAATATTGTATAAGGAGTTGAACCTCTCCTTAAGACTTACTCTATCCTCTACCCAAAATTTCACATAAGACCCATTACCCAACTCAAAAACCACACAATTAAAAAATAAAGAACCCTCGACTCCTCCTATCAATTTACCAATATCCCTCGACCATAGAGAACATCTATCTTCACTACCTGGAATCGAAACAGATTCAAACACTGAACCATATCTAGATCTAAGAACTTTAACCCATAACAAAATCCTTTCTTTAATTATAAATTTTCTAGCTAAAAATATTTAATGAGAGAAAATTGACTTTTAATGACACGTCTTGCCATTATTTCTTAATTTATGTCAATAAAGAGACAACACTGGTGTGTCATGAATTGAACACGTGCGCGTCAATTCTGGAGGAAAGACGACGCGACACGAAAATTTATTGGGACTAAATTGATATATTTAACTTTTTTGGGACTATTTTAAAAAACGTGAAAAGTTATGAGACTAAACTAGATTTCCAATCAAATTTTAATTTAATATTTCTTTAGTTGTTTCAACTCAAGTACATTTTATTTTCAAATTTCGATTAATTATTACAGACCTAGACTATGTGAGCTTCAAGCACAAATAAATAAAATCCGGTAAAATTTCGGTTATTCAAGGGTCAAAACTTATATAAATTTCTTCCTAGCTAATTAGAATTAAAAACGTTTATTGAATTGAAACAACTAAATATGTAGTGAATTAACACATGAATATTGGAGGACACTATTCAAGTTAATTTTGACCTATGACACAAAACATTGTTGTTTTGTAGTTTTCGGCGAATTTAAGACGAAAATAGAATAAATTGCGAAATTTTTAATCAAATCGGTACTTTTAACTTCTTTAGTATCTAAACAAAAAGGCTAGAAGTTATGAGATTAAATTGAATTGATATTTTCAGCTTTTCCGTTTTAATTGAATTGATACATTGATTGTCATTTATACCCCAAATAGTTCAATAAAATGCCTAAAGCACCTTCTAGATAGTTAAATGTTTCAGCGCTGCACTGCAATAAATAAAGAAAAAAGAAAAAAATTACTAGTATGGGCAGCAAAAAATGCCGAAGGGAGATCGGGTGGAATACTAAGTGTATGGAACAAAGATAAATTTGAGGTGACAAACTCATGGGTTCTTGAAGGGGCAATAGGTATTGAAGGAATGTGGGCAGAAAGCAGCAAACAACAAGTAGTGGTAAACGTGTACAGCCCCTGCGATACTAGAGGGAAACGAGTATTATGGGAGGCAATCCGTGACAAAATTCTAAGTAGCAATATACTGAGCTGGTGTGTCATAGGGGATTTCAACGAAGTACGGTACCAAAACGAGAGGAAAGGGAGAGTAACGTATCAACCGAACACAAATAGCAGAAAGTTCGACGAATTCATTGAAGCAACATGGTTGTTTGATGTTCAATTAGTAGATATAAAGTTTACATGGTCTAGGCTTGATGGCAGATGTTGCAGCAGGATTGACAAGTCTCTCATGTCGAACGGGTGGGTCAACGAGTGGGGAGAAAACAAACTCCGTGGATTACCAAAGTTAAGCTCGGACCACTGCCCGATATTCTTACATACATGCACGCAGGACTGGGGGCCGAAACCATTTAGATTCTTCAACTCATGGCTTGATCATCCGGATATACAAACCTTTGTTCAAGAAAAGTGGCCAAGCTACAAGGTGGAGAGAACTAAAGGTATCATTATCAAAGAAAAAATTAAGTTACTAAAGGGTGACTTAAAAGAGTGAAGTTCCAGAAACTACAACAAGCTAGAAAGACAGATTGAAGAAGCTAAGAGAAAGATGAATGAGATTGACAAAATTCAAGAGGATAGAGATCTAACAAATGACGAGTGTATAACACTGAAAGAGGCCAAGAGTGAAGCCTGGAAACTCAAAAAGGAGAAAGACAGGAATGATTTCCAGAAGTCCAGAATTAAATGGATCCGGGAAGGAGACACAAACTCAGCTTTCTTCCATAGATGCATAAACTACAGAAGAAAGATGAACAAAATAGACGGCTTAATGATTGCCAATGTGTGGACTGAGGATGTAACTAAGGTAAAGGGTGAAATTTTCGAGTATTTCAGAACACACAAAAAGCCACGGGCCGCAAGATTCCATATAAAAAATCCAGTGCAAAAGAAAATAGGAAGAGAGGAAAACACAATACTCACAACTGCATTCACAGAAGAAGAAATAAAACAAGTTGTATGGAACTGTAGGGGAAGTAAAAGCCCCAGCCCTGACGGGATCACCTTCAGTTTTATCAAGAGAATGTGGTCGATCAGTGATCAAAACAGACATCATAAAGGCTATAGAGGAGTTCCACCAAACTGGGAAAAACACAAAGGGGGTTAATCCGAGCTTTGTCACTCTTATCCCTAAAAAGAAAGTCTCGAATCTCATAAAAGACTACCGCCCTATATCCTTGATCGGGTGCATCTACAAAATTCTATCAAAAGTCCTGGCCAATAGACTATCCAAGGTAATAGAGGGAGTGATATCAGACAACCAAAGTGCACTTGGGGGCAATAAGCAGATTGTGGATAGCATCCTGATACTCAATGAATCAATCGATTTCCTTAAGAGAGATAAACAAAACGGCCTTATATTTAAGGTGGATTTTGAAAAAGCTTACGACTCTATTTTATGGGAATTTATCGATGAGATGATGGAGGGCATGCACTTCAATTGGAAATGGAGGCAATGGATTTGTGGATGTCTTGCTTCTGCATCCATGGCCGTGTTAGTTAATGGTAGCCCGACAGGAGAATTCCAGCTACAAAGAGGGATTCGACAGGGAGACCCAATCTCCCCTTTCATATTCTTAATAGCTGCGGAAGGCCTAAGTTGTTTGATACACAAAGCAGTGGAAATCGGCCAACTCCAGGGCTTCGAAATCGGGAGGCACAAGGTCAAAGTAAGCCACCTGCAATTTGCAGACGATACAGTTCTGCTGGGTGCGACAACGATTAAAAACATAAAGACAATGAAAGGAGTTCTCAGAATTTTCGAGATAACCTCAGGCCTCAAAGTTAATTTTTCAAAGAGCTCTATACATGGAATCAATATTGAAGGGCCGACCCTAAGCCATTTTGCTACGGTCATTGGGTGCAATTTTGGCCCGATTCCTTTCTCGTATCACGGACTTTCTATCGGTGCGAACTCCAGAAGATCGGAAATGTGGAATCCTCTTATTGAACGTTTCAAGAAGAAATTATCTGGATGGAAGGGAAGATCGATGGGCGAGAGAATCGCCCTTCTTAATTCGGTTCATTTTGTATAGACCCTACGAGAGTACTATCAACCATTAAACGTATCCAAATGAACTTTCTTTGGGGAGGGGCTGTTGGGAACGGAAGGAATGTAGCATGGATCAGGTGGGACCATGTGTGCAGGGAGAAGGCATTAGGTGGACTGAGTGTGAGAGATATTGACAGATTCAATAAGGCATTGTTACTTAAGTGGATGTGGAGATGGGCAAGAGAAGGGGAGTCGTTGTGGGCCCGTATACTTAGGTTTAGGTATGGGTCACTGTGGGATTTATCACATGATAGAGGGGATCCATCGAAATACTCTACATGGTGGAGGGATATGGATAATATTATCAAGGGATCAGAAGGGAGACAATTTGTCAATAATCTGCAGGTTGTTGTGGGTACGAGAGAGAAAATTAGGTTTTAGCACGACCCGTGGATGGGAGATAGGGTGTGTTTAAAAGATAAATTCAGTTCTTTGTTCTCCCTATCAACTAACAAGGGAGGATATCTAAAAGATTTTTTTTGTGCAGACGGAAAAACTTGGTTGTTCAAATGGAGCAGGTTCTTTGTCTCTAATGAATTGGTGGATTTTGCTAATTTATGGATGTGTATTTGCAGGGTTACCCTTGACTCCAGCATGGAGGATGCCCTGAAATGGAAAAACACGGAGGATGGGATGTTCTCGACAAGAAGCATGTACCAGATTTTATCAGAGCCGGAGGATACGACGAACGCGGCTCCTTTCCCGTGGGCAAGAATCTGGTGGAAGGGTGTCCCTTCCAAAGTTTCGGCCTTGACTTGGAGAGTAATTCAGGGAAGAGTCGCGGCAGCGGATAATCTACGGAGAAGACGCATTGATCCGGCAGCACTCAGTACAATCTGTCTCAGTTGCAGGTCGACGCAAGAATCGGTTCAACACACGTTTATATGCTGCCCGAAGTCTCCGCCGGTATAGATTTATTTACAACAGTGGTTGGAAGGCCCTTTACCAACCTCAAATGTGGTAAGTGAGCATTTCCTTGAGTTCTGCAGCAGGGGAGGGAAGAAAAACAGCAGGAAGGTTATTGATGGCAGTGCGCAGTGTGTAGGCTATGGAAGAGTCGAAACGATATGATTTTCAACGAACGTTCCTTACATCCGGAGGAAATAGCCGACTCAATTAAATTCAGCACGTGGAAGTGGTTAAAGGCATATAGATCTGGTGTGTTTGGACAGTCCTACCACGAATGGGAACGAGCTCCATGGATGTGTATACCAAATAAATTGTAATATGAACTCTTTGTAACGGGTTTGAGTACCCCATGTACTCAAAGTAATATACATCTCACCTTTACCTTTCAAATTTTTTTTTACATGTAATTAATTACCTTTTGAAATTATGCAGGCTTTGTCGAATTATTTGGTCGTTGGCATTTTACATTTATTGCAATATTTTTTTTGGAAGCTAAAGGTGAAGCATTTTATTCCATCAAATATAATGGGTACTCAATACCCGTTAAATACAATGTACAGTGACCAAGTTATACACATCCAAGGTGCTTGTTCCCACTCGTATAACGAAATTCCAGACATCTCGGTTTTATGAAAGGCGACGACAAGATTTTGATTGGCATTTATACCCCCAAAGAATTCAATAAAATATCTAAATATGTTGTTTTTTTTAAGGTTTTTATAGTCCTTTAAGTTAGATTAATTTTGAATTTGATGTTAATGGAATACACATTTTGATTTTGGTCTCATATGTTGACACAAATTTTAAATTCAATCCAATTATTTACCATTACAGGTAAATGAACCGGTCAAATCCATTTTTTCTGCATTTTTCTGCACAGAGCAAATTCACGGTTAATTTGAATTGCACACGAGCTAAGGATTTGACTGGTTCATTTACCTGCAATGGTAGTAATTGGACTAAATTCAAAATTTGAGTCAACTTATGAGATCGAAATCAAAACGTGTATTCCATCAGGACCAAATTTAAAATTAGTCCAACTTAAAAGATTGCAAAAACTTTAATCCCTAGCTATGGCCTGTGGATGAAATTAATAACTTTGAATAGGGTACTCAAAATTCAAACAATACAATCGAGCTTACAACCAGAAAGGTAAATTACAGTTTAGACGAAAAATAATTTAAAGGGAATCATACAAAAGAAAATTCAAACATGTTAGAATAAATTTTCAGGATATGGCACGTCTAAATCTTCATCTAGAATATCCTTCAATTCAAGAAGTCATGGTACAACATAAATATTACTCCCTCCGTTCACTTTCTTTATTTGTATTTCTACCAAATGTATGTTCATTTCTTTTTATAAAAACAATCACTTTAATTTTATCTCACAAGTCACAACAACTCTACAACACATTTATTTTATCTATTTTTTTTTAAACATGTGTCCAAAGGTTTGAGTATACTTTTGGTGGATGGATGAACATATTTACCATCCTAAAACTATTCTTGAATCGCATGTGTCGATCATGGCTATATACCCTCCAGCTTTGTTAAATATACTCTCCCGATACATGTACCCCTTTAAAGTGACAAATGTTAGATATACAGTACTCCCCTCAAATTATCCAAATTATCCTCTTCTTTCTAAAACAATAATTGTTAAATATACTCTCCCATTCAAACCCTAATTTTCTCTTTTCCCCTCTTTCTTCTTCCTCATTCCTTCCAAAAAATTCTAATTTTCCCACCAAACTGTCGCCTCGTCGACGCCGTTGCCAGCTCCGCCCCTACTCCTCTGCGTCGCCCCCGTCATCCCTCCATCTTTTTTTTTCTTCTGCTCCTACCTAGATCTGTCAAAACGAGTCGGCGGGGCGGACCGACCCATTTACTAGGCGGGATGCCAAAACCTCAACCCAACCTACAAAGGGGCGGGTCGCAGGTTTTGACGGACCAACCTGAGTTTTTTTTTTTAAACATTTATTAAATTCATAATCTTCATTTTCAAAATTCAAAGTCTTTTTTATATCTTATTGCACGCTCATTATTAAATCTATTATCATAATCTAAAATTTAACAATGAAACTATAACTAGAAGGTCGACGTCTGACGTTGGAACTAAAACAAGTGTTATGCTTGACTGTTTTTTTGCTTCTAAATTTTGGTTGTTAATTGCATGCAACGACTAAAATTAGAGTTGTCGAACAAGTCTCAAAGACGTGATAAACTTTTGTTATTTTTCTATAATATTAAACTAATTATAATAATAGAATAATAATAATATTACTAATTTTTTATTTAAAATAAAAAAGGCGGGCTGGCCCGCCCCCAACCCGCCAAAACCCGCGGCCCAAACAGAGCGGTCCATGTAGGCCCGCCTCCTAACGGGCTGAGAAAAATTGAGTCCAACCTGTATTTTTTTATTGTGGGGCGGACTGGCCCAACGGGCTCAATCCATTTTGACAGTTCTACTCCTACCCCAACACAGACCTTCGTCGTGCCCAGACCGCCACCAACTCCAGCGCCGCCACCCATCTTCTATTGCTGCCAATCGCCGGTAAATTTCTCTCCTCTTTTCTTTTTTTGTCTTTTTTTCTCTCTTTGTTTCCGTGTGTTGTAACAAGTAGGTTTATTTTCCGACAGCTAATAGTCCAAAATATACATTATCGTCGATAATAGTGTATATTTTAGATCATTAGTTGTCGAAAATGTTGATTTTTTTTTGAAAAAAATGTCATCGACAAGAGTATTTTTCGTCGACATTTGTCAAAAAAATGTATATATTTTAGATTTCTATTTCTTTTTAATTTCTAAATTTATTTGGACTGTGACAGTCGCCGAAGTTAGGGCGACGGCTGCTTCTCCTAAAATTAGTGTCAAGATTTAAGGAAAGTGTATCTATCTTCTTGATATATTTTACTAAAAAGGGTAAATTTGATATTTAACATGAATATTAAATTAATAAATGGTGCGAAAAGTATATTTAACCAAGCTGGAGGGTATATAGCCTGCGCCCAAACTGTGATACCGACTCAGTTAATGGCCCACGATAAAGGCCCAAAACTAAGCGAGGCCCAAAATCTAATATGAAGGTCCAATTTTATCCCAAACTCTGAAACCGACTCGATTCATTTAATCAACAGATGAATGAATGAATGTATAACAGAAACTCGAATGCAATCAATCATACTCTGATTCAATTCAAACACCAACACCTATAAATCTATTTTTTACAATCTCCTTTTGCATTTAGTCTTCTAATTATGGAGCATCAAGCTATTGAAAATCATGAAGAAATTGAAGATGAAATATTTCCAGAAGAATTTCAGTGTTGTGTCTGCCTGTAAGTATTGCTGATACTCATTGTATTTAAATGATTCGATAGCTAAATCCAAGTGATTTGATGTTGGGAGTGAAATAGAGTATGTCTGTGAATTTTGATTAATTTGACTTTCCGGAAATCGAAGAAAATCACAAAGAAATGGTATATCAATTTAAGGAAATTGATGAATATGCGAGTAAAACTGAAAGTTAAATGGATTAATGTTGGTGCAAGGTTTTCGTTATTAACGAATTGTTTGTATTTTTTTTTTCCAATTATCAATGAAAAATAATTATGAGAAAGTTCTGTTCCTGATTTTGCAGGGATATCATGTACAAGCCTGTGGTTTTAGGTGGGATTGAATTTCAGAATAATGACAGCAGATTATATTGTTGAAAAACTGTGGTTCTGCAATGAAAGTACTAATTTCATATTTCCCGTTTTCTGCAGCTTGTGGTCACATTTCTTGTTTTTGGTGTGTATTCAAAGCGATGAATACAACCCATGTGTCACATTGCCCTGTCTGCCGCAACCCTTATTACCACTTTCCTAGAATCTGTGAATTGTTCCATTTCTTACTTTTGAAGTTATATCCACTAGCTTACAAAAGAAGAGAGAGACAAGTTGCAGGTACGCTGTTTTCAAATACCTACAATACAATTCTAGAAATAACCAATATCTGCAATGACATATATTGAGTCATCAATGTAGTGATATGTTACTGCTTACCGAATTTACTGCCTAACTCTGTGTAAGTTCATAAGATATGCTAAGTGGTGTGGAGGAGTTGAAAAAGATGTCATACATAATCTAGAACTTGCAAGCCTCCTAGTTTTTTTAATTCTGGTGCATTCGGGGTTGGGTGGGGGGAGGGGTTATGATGGGGAGAGGAAAAGCTTGATTGAGGAAATAATGTCGTACGAGATATTCTTGAGTGATGACAATTGACTTTTATAATTCTGACTGGATACTTCAGTCACTGCATTTGTCTTGCTTATGTGCACAAAGGACATACTATTATACTATTGAAATCTGCATTTGAGTCACCAACTTGTTAACCTACCAAAAAGTTACCCGGTTTTATTTTTGTTGTCACCATTCAGAGCTGAAATCTTCTGGGAAAATGCAAAGCTACATGTTGAGGGCCTGAAGTTGGTTTATATATCATTTAGTTTCTTTGTAGCTAATTGCTTATATCAATCGTCATCTTGTTATAGTTTGACTTTTCTTCAATATATTCAATCTTTATATACTCTCCCATTTTCCAACATAGGTACCCTTGGATTAACATTATATTTTCTCTTCTTTGGCATGCATTTCTTGAAATGCTATTTAGCCCTAAATACGAGCGAGTAGTCAAATGCTCTATTTTGTGACTTTTGCAGAGGAAGAGAAAAAAGTTGGACATAATTCTCCACAGTTTGATTCTCAATTTAGCAAGGTGACAAACGATAATGTCATTTCCTGTTCACTTCTTGGAGAGGTCTCCGTAGGCTCTAATGCCACCACATGTGGAGGGGAGCATTCTCTTCAAGACTCTTCACAAGTAACTTCTCACGAAGATAATATAGCTATTCCATCATCAAGTTCTCAAACTACTAACGAAAAAGCCGATTCTGATGTTGTTGGACTTACCTCCAAGTTGCTTGTAACTGACTTACTATGTGTTGTTTGCAAGCAACTGTTATATCGCCCAGTGGTTCTCAATTGTGGTCATGGTAAATTATTTTAATAATACCTGCATGTCTGGAAGATTGTATTCTTATACTTTATTTATTTATTGGTTATCTTTCATGTTACAGTTTTTTGTGAAGCTTGTATTCATGGGCATGACAATGTCTGTAGATGCCCATTGTGTCTAAGTGCACATCCACAAGGATTCCCAAATGTGTGCTCAGCTCTTAAGCAGTTCTTGGAGGAGAATTTTGTTGAAGAATATACAGCAAGAAAATTATCTTCCCCTCATTTTCAGAGCGCTAGTCCTTCAACAAGTAAGTTGCAGTTTTTGTTATTGTGTATCGATAATAGTACTACAAGTTAAGTTCAAGTCTTTGAATTATATTCCCATTTTTTGAAGATGGTGCATAAGATTATTCACAATAGTCCCTAGATTCAACAAGTGTTTGCAACTTAAATCTTAAAGAAGCCTTTAGAAGTAATAATAGTTGGTCAATTCCTTTTTTTATAAATTTGTTGTGTTATATGAGCTTCACAATTTGAAATGTTGTCAACTAATTATTTAATACAAATGTAAAATATTCTTTTATCTTAGTTTTGGAACTTGCCTCTGCAAAATTTATTTATAAGTTTTTGCATCCTCAAGCACCGTATGCTTTAGCTTCTAAAGCTTGTCATACGTGTCCAATTGGGCTATAGCTCAAATGAAATGCATATGATTTGCTGATATTTCGACTTCTTTATTCTGGGTTTTCTTTGTTACATCATTGTCATATGGTTCAACAGAAAAACAGGAGCAGGGTGTTCAATCTTCTTTGTTTCCTCGCAATGGGGTCAAATTTCATCCCGGAGTTGGTTGTGATTATTGCGGGGTAGCTCCATTTTTTCTCTTTTTTTTTCTTTTCTTTTTCCTCGTACATCATCCGTCAGCATTTATATTTATATATATAAATATTAATCACAATCCATACATGTTTCTTTCCCAGATGTGTCCTATCATTGGACCAAGGTACAAATGCAAAGATTGCGTGGAGACAATAGGGTTCGACCTGTGTGAAGGTTGTCATAACAGTTCCTCCAAGCTTCCTGGCCGATTCAACCAGCAACATACTAAAGAACACCAGTTCGAGGTTGTACATACACCTTTTTTACGAGGCATGTTCTTTGGAGCTGAATTTGACGGTGGTAGCCCGGAAAATGATGATATTCGTATAATTTACTTGACAAATGACGACTCTGATGAAGACGTATCAGCACCTCTTGAACCACCTACTGAAGAATCACCAGATCTTGAAAATGCTACAGCACCCCCTGATTCGTCGAACGATCTAGCTGATGAATCTGCTTCCTGAAAGCCTGTGTGGATATTATTCACTCAGACATTACACATTCCAAAAACATGGAAATACATGAGTATGGCTTTATGTTACCTGACTATACAATTTCAGTCTGATAATGTTGATGAAAGAGTTTCTGTTACAGGCCTCTTCCTCTATATATTTGACTAGTATTTACCATTATGCCCGTGGGGAAAGTTATTGGTCTTGTATTATTGTAAAAGGTTTTATTTCTTATATGTAACTGAGTATTGATCTTGTATTTATTGTAACAAAAATATTATGTGTAGTGTAGGCATAAAAGGAGACACATGTGATGATGAATATAAGGAGTGGTATATATGTTCATATCTCAACATATCTATCGAACAAAGTGTTTTATTCAAAAGTAATAATATCAGAAAACATAATACAAACAATGATTCCTTCTTACAATCACAATTGCTTCAATCTTGTTTACCTAGAAAATTTGAACAAGAGAATTCCCAATCCCAATCCTATGATGGCTAGTGACATTACAAAATGAAGAAATTTATGAGTCGACTCCCCCGACTTAGTCAAAACCACGACTGGGTTCGTTGTCTCTGTGGAAATTTTCGTATTTGGATCGACTTCTCCAACGTAAAACTCGTCCAACATCAACCTGGCTGCACTACCATGACCTACGTCTTCAAATTCTTCACTAGCATCCTTACCTAAGGATCAAATTTGGAAGAATATATTTATTTTTCTTGTATATTCATCTTGCACTGCTATTAATAAACTCAAAAAGTATATACTCCAATTAACGTTGATATGTAATAAGTGACAAACCTGCTTGTCCCAATATGACATCATCACCACCAGGATGATCATTTAGATAGCTTGTCACATTATAAACCTGTAATTTCAATTGAAATAAAATTATATTTATAAATTAAATATACACAATACCTCACAATATTACCTTGAAAAAACCAAATATTTTATTGAAATATCAACATTTGAGTAGGATAAAACTCAAGAAATATTCATGAAAATTCTGTATCATGTTGTACGAAGCTTAGATCAAGACACTTAAGAATAGACAAATTGAAAGTTTAAGACGGAACTAGGGTGTAAATGAGTCGAGTAGTGTTGACCTCGAAACTCAAATTTGGTTGAGCCTAATTTTTTTACACTCGAGCTCGACTTGATTACCTATATAATTTTACAAAGTTAAATGAAAAACATGATTTTTCCAATATAATTAATGATAAAATAAAATCGAGTTTAATTTGGTTCAACTCGATTCGATTACTTGTATATAAATATAAAATGGTAAAACAGAAAATACTGCACAAGCATGATTAGGCTAGTGAAACCTTTGAGTCGAGTATTTATAAACTCAAACTCGAACTCGGCAGCTGCCAACTCGAGTAGCTCGAAACTTGACTCAATTTGATTAAATTCGAGTCGAACACGAATAGTCCGCGAGTTGATGGGAGTGAAAGAAGTCTATACGTACGTAATGAAATATTTATAAATTAGATAAATACATACCTTGCCGTTGATTATAACCCAGCAATCATCGGAAGTATTGTGAGCAGAAACATCTGAATATGTGAATACCTTGCTTTCGGCCCCCATTAATCTCTCTTAATTTCTTCACAAACTTTGAATGAAGCCCAAGAAAGAGAAAAAGTCTCTTCAAAATTGATCAATTCTTGATTGATTATTGAGATAGACACACATATATATTATATACAATAATAATTGAACGATACAAATTTAGGAATCATCAATTATTTGATAAGTTTAATACCATGATTTGTCACATATATAGATTCACATATCAATTGAAAGTGACATATACTTGTTCTTGTTCTTACTATACACAACTTTTTATATTCTGCATGAATATAAACCAATTGATAAACAAACTAGTTGAAAATTAAAGATTAGAAGTGGTGTTTTAGCTTTATTGTGAGCATTATTTGGATAGAAGGATTTTGAATATGAAAAATTCATGTATAGATCTGTTGTACGTGCTTTCGTCGGGTTGACTCGAATGTGGACTATTTGCTAGCACGAGACAAACATGTATTATGATCGGGGTTTATTACGTGTTTATGGAGTATTTATGATGATCTTGATGATCTTTATGAAGAAACAAGCAAGAACAAATGAAGAACAAGGATGTAGCTTCTTTGAGAAGCTAAAACTTTAGAAGCTTGGGAGTGTTTATTGCTTAGGGTAGGGTGATTTGGTGGAATTGTGTAACTTGTGTTTACAAATGATCCTTTTAGGCATTATATAGTGATTTTTGGGGGCTCCCCGCCCTTTACACGTGGCACGCCCTCATTGGACCTGTCTTCTGCCCGAAAAGGTGATTTGATGGCGCATTTAATGCTAAACCGCCTCCGGTGGTCGTCCTCGCCAAGATGCCGAGGAGCTGGGCCACGGTGGTCGCTGGAGGACCTGATCATCTAGGAAAGTGGTCGCCCAGACCTTCGAGGTGTGTGGTTGCCACGCTCCATGCTGTCTCCCAAGGCTTCAACACTTAGACTTCTCTAGCTAAGATAGGCACGTGCTCGCCACACATTTGGGCGAGCAGCTAACTAAAACATGTGTTCGCCAACATCTTTGAGCGAGCACTTAAACATATTAAATACATTTATTCTATTACATTTTCTTGGTCTTGTTGACTAGTCGTCGCACGACTTTGTTGACTAGTCCTCGCCACGTAAGCTGGTGACTAGGATTGACTTGTCAAAGATTGACTTCTTTGACTAGGTATAACATTTGCCCCCTGGTCGCCTTTCTTCGTATTCGTAGAATGGTAAGGCGAGCAGTCTGATCGTCTTCTTGGTAGGTGGATTTGTCTTCGACAAACAAATCCATTTTGAAATCTTGATGACGTAAGTTGGAGGCGGTCGCCTCGTTTCCTACGCCGAGCACGCTTTTCGAAGCGACTTTAATGATGATTGATGTGACATGTGTCAGGCGCGTGATCGGCGCCCGAAATTTGAAATGCGCGCGTGGGGCACGTGCCGACCTCAAAGGTCGCGCGTGGGGACCACTTTCCAAATCGATTTTGGAAATGACCCCAAAATTTGGGAAAATTACGGATTTTACCCCATTTTTTGCACATTGGTCCCTGCACATATTTGCCTATAAATAGGGTCTTCTTCTTCATAAAACTCTTTTCACTTCTGCAAATCTTCGAAACCTTCTTTGAGCTTCCTTCCAAGCTTCATTCTTCAAGCTTTTCCAGCGAGTTTTGTGGTGGTTTTCGATCGTCAACAAGGTAAAAACATACATTTCTTTCTTTAAAACTTATTTCTCCCCCATTTCTTAAGAAAAAATGGAGGTTGGTGGTGGCTCCGGTGGTGGTCCGCCGCCGTTGGTTGGTGGCTCCGAAAGCTCCGGCGACGGAGACCGTTTGGCCTTGGCCTTGATGGAGAGGGCGGCCTCTTCGGACTCTAGGATCCACTCCCCCGAACCCATAAATGTTGGAATCTGAAATGTCGGAAAGGCGGTGGTCGTCGACGTCGAGGAGATCGACGAATCCGATAGGGATGATGCCGGCAATGATGTCGAGGATGGTGATGCCGAGGAGAGTGGCAGTGAGACTGATTCAGATCTGCGCGACCAGGGTTTGGATCGAGGGGTGGGCGAACAGATAGAAACTGCCCAAGTCGAGGAGACCTTGACGAGAAGTCTTCGCGAGGACTTCGAGGAGGTTGTTCAATATGCGGCGAGCATAAAGGACATCTTGAGTGGTAGAGATAATTTGGACGGCGACGAGGTCTCGAGGGAGGCCTACTATAAATATTTCTGCGATTACCTTCCTCGAGAGGTTCCTCGCCCGTACCGAGAAGCTTTCCAATCAAAGTATGAAGCAAGCAAGTATGCGAGTAAAGTCTCCTCGGCCCAGCTAGAAAATTCACGAAAAAAGTATCAATTGTCGGCCGACGTCTGCTTCTTTGTTCCTCGCCAAGATGAGAGGGCCGACCAGCCGCCAGAAGGGATGGTCGCCGTCAACATCGGCATGATGGAGGCAGGGCTGAGGTTCCCCCTGCACCCCGGTATCTCAAATTTCTTACACTTTTTAGGGGTGGCCCCTTCTCAAATTTTGCCGAACGGTTGGTCGAACCTGATCGGAATTCTTACACTGTTCGGCCTGGTGGCGGTCGAGAATGGATGTCGTAACACATGGCTTAGCCCGAAAGAGATTAACTATCTCCTTCAGGCGGCCGAGGCCGGAGAGAAGGTGGGTCATGGATATTATTACGTAAGAGGCCGTGATAATTTCAAATTGGTCGAAGGGGTCCCCAATAAGATTCGAGATTGGAAGACCAACTGGTGGTGGGTAGCCGGGGACTAGAAAAGTCCGGTGAGGCCGGATGGATCCTCTGCTCGCATTCCCATCGAGACTGAATATCAAAAAATTTGTGGTAAGTCTTTTTATTTCTGCTCGTTCTTGTCTATACTGAATAACTCCTCGCTCTTGTAGGTGAAACTGCTCGCAAGAAGACCGTCGATCACCGTCTCTCGCCCATCTTCCAATACCATGTATGCTGCGTACTCAATCGTCGCTATTTGGAGAGGTCTTGCCGCTTTCTGAATAGGGAGTGTATGCGAGAGCGAGCAGGTCTCAGAGTACCTCCTCATCACTTCACTCGAGAGTTCCCTCCAGGTATCAAAATATTTCTAAGTTTTTTGAAATTGCTCTTCGTAAACACTAACTCCTCGTTTTTCTTTCTTAGTAGTGGTTCCAGAAAGAGTTATCACTTATCTTCCTCCAACCGTCGAAGTTGATCGCATAACATCGAGCAAGATGCTTCAACAAGCAAGATTGCTCCGCGAGCGCAAGATCGTTGATGGCTCTGGCAAAAAGAGGAAAGGGGCGGAGACCTCGGGGGCTCCACCCAAGAAAGTTGCTAAACCAACCCGAGGGGGTTCTTCTCGCCCACCTGCTACCGAGCAGAGGGCCGAGCCAGTTGGCGAACAGAGGATCTCACCGAGGAGATCTCCAACGAGGGGTAACTCGCCTCCCCCCACACGGATCGTATCCCCTCCTCCCCAAAGCACTCGGTCGCGAGAGACTGCTGCGAGCTCGTCGGCCGAGCAGAGGGCTTAGGGAGATAACACTCTTCTTGGCTAGGATGCCGAAAGGGTTGCCAAGTAAGTTTACTATTAATAAGATTTTGGAAAATTTTCAAGTACCTTTTTCTAATTTTTTCCTTCTTTATTAGGTTGCCGACTACCCGTTCGTCGAACCTTTCAACGAGAGCCTCCTCGGCTTCTATCGGTCGCGGGATCCGGTCGACAAAGAGCCTCTGAACCCGATCGCACTTAGGGCCGTGAAGAACCTGCCTCGATCGTTGACGACCACTCTGGTCGATGAGGTAAACAACCACAACTCCTTGGAGAATGCGCGCCTGGTCGCCATTGATCTGAGTCGGGCATCTTACACTATGGAGAAACTCGCCTGCCAGATCGCTGAGGGCCGCAAGGTTAGCGAAGACAGGAGTGCGAAGCTCGCCCAAATGGCCAAGGCTAAAGCCGTCGTCGAGAGGCAGCTGGTCGCTTCTGAGGAGAAGGTGGTCGACCTTGAGACAAAGTTGGCCGATGTCGAGGCAAAGTTGGCCGATTCTGAGGCCCAACTTAAGATGGTTCGGAAGAAAGATCAAGAAGATCTCCAAGAGATCGAACGTCTCCGTGCTCGCCTCAAGACTGCCGAGGAAGAGGTAAACATTCTTACAAATAAATCTACAACTGCTGAGGAAAAGTTGGCCACTCTTCGTCAAGAGCTGGTCGCCATGATGGATGAGCGAGATGAAATCAATGAGCTCGCTGGGGGCGTGGCCATTTTATCGGTGGCGCTTACTGCCCATGGGCTCATTCATACGCTTAAAGAAATTCATCCGGAAGTGGACGTAATTCCGCTCGGCGGGTTTTTGGACGACCTCCTTATGAAGGAAAAACCTCAACTGGAGTCAGAACTCCCCCTGCTCCCTCTGATGAAATTGGGACTCCAGTTCCCTCGACTCTTGGGTGTTCCGGTACTTTTCGGGGACCCTCCACAAGTCTCCCCAACTCAACAGGACGAGCAGAGTGCTCCTGCCGAGGTGGAGGTTGTGAACGAGGAGGAAGTTGCCGGCGAGCAGGATGCTACTGCCGAGGGGAATGCTGCAGAGACTTAGTTTCTCTTTTATTTTGTTTTTAGGACTGCTCGGCCACTAAGGCCTCTTTTGTAATTTCAGCCTTTAAGGCTTTTCAATGAATGGAACTTTTTGCTTATATGATGTGTTTGGTTATCTTGAGTGATCGTCCTCGTCACTGCTTTTCGATTTATGTTATGATTAATTTTTTGCAAGCATTTTTTAATAAGTACTTGTCTTTTGAAATTTCTTTTATTGCGAGCATCTTTGCGGAAGAGTGCTCGTCTTTTGCCTTGCGAGCATCTTTAAGAAAGAGTGCTCGTCTTTTTCCTTGTGAGCATCTTTAAGAAAGAGTGCTCGTCTTTTGCCTTGCGAGCATCTTTAAGAAAGAGTGCTCGTCTTTTAGGGTTAACCATTCGTCGGTTGAACTCTTTTTGTTTGATAGGTAGTGATCGTCGTCGCCACTACCTTGCGAGCATCTTTAAGAAAGAGTGCTCGTCTTTCTTTTGCGAGCATCTTTAAGAAAGAGTGCTCGTCTTTTAGAGTTAACCATTAGTCGGTTGAACTCTTTTTGTTTGATAGGTAGTGATCGTCGTCGCCACTACCTTGCGAGCATCTTTAAGAAAGAGTGCTCGTCTTTTGTTTCCTAGATGGCTACGCAGAGCCTTTTCTAAAATTTCAAACTTATCTAACATTTGATGGAAATTTAAAACTTTGCTTTGTATTGAAATGATGACTAGATACAAACTATACAAATATAAAGAAATTAAAAACTTACTGATAGTACTTCTTCAGCTTGACCGCGTTCCATGGGTACTTGCTCGGCTTGCCCTCGAGATCTTCTAGCTCGTACGATCCGTTCAGGAGTGTGCGCGTTATTCGGTACGGACCCTCCCAAGTCGGGCCAAGTATGCCAATGGACTGTTCCGTCGCACTCCGAAGTACGAGCTGGTCGATGGTGAATTGGCGAGCACGTACTTTGGTGTTGTAGTAGCGTTCTGACCTTTGCTTGTATACCACGTTCTTCTCGTCCGCTGTTAGCCTTCGCTCTTCTAGGAAGTCCAAATCGGAGAGCTGTGCATCGTTATTCAACTGCTCGTCATAATTTGCCACTCGAAAAGTGGGGACCTGCCCCTCTGCTGGTATGACAGCTTTGGTTCCGAACGCGAGCGCGAACGGAGTTTCACCAGTAGAATTCCTCGTGGTCGTCCGATATGCCCACAGAACCATGTGCAGCTCGTCCGCCCATTTGCCCTTCAATCCATCTAGCTTAGCTTTCAAGGTGTGCTTGATGATTTTGTTGATCGCCTCTACTTGACCATTTGATTGTGGATGATAGGGTGTTGAAAAAAGTTTCTTGATGTTCCACTCTGAGCAGAAATCCAACATGTCTTGACTTGTGAAATGACGTCCGTTGTCGGTCACTATTGCTCGTGGTAGGCCGAACCTGCAAATTATGTTTTTCCATATGAAGTTGGTCATTTGGGCCGTTGTGATGGTCTTCAATGCCTTCGCTTCGGTCCACTTGGTGAAGTAATCGACTGCTACGACTACGAAAGTTACCCCCCCGACGCCAGGCGGGAAAGGTCCGACGGTGTCGATGCCCCACTTCGCGAAGGGCCAAGAGCTGTAGACGGAGATGAGCTCGTCTGGAGGTGAGTGAATAGCGGGTGCAAAAGCTTTACATCTCTTGCACGTCTGGGCGTAATGAATTGCATCCTTCTTCAGTGTTGGCCAAAAGTAGCCTTGCCTCATGATCTTTAAAGCGAGCGCTTGCCCCTTGTATGATTTCCACACACTCCATCGTGGATTTCGTGCATGACGATCTTCGCTTCGTCTTCTCCGAGGCATTTCAATAAAGGCATTGAAAATCCCCGTTTGTACAGCTGGTCGCCAATAATTGTGTACCTTGCGGACCTGAGATGCAATCTGGTTGCTTTCACTTTATGTGCCGGGAGCTCGCCGGTCTTGATGTACCTGGTGATCGGCGACCTCCAGTCCTCGTCGCTGGTCGCTTCAACCTGCAAAATTTGACCTCTGTTCACCGATGGGGAAGAAATTTTAGTGATGGTCGCTTCTGAAAATATTGCCTCCCCCTCTGAAGTGGCCAGCCGAGCTAACGCATCTGCTTGCGTATTCTCCTCCCTAGGGATTTGCTCGATGTGGAATTGATCAAATTGCTCGAGTAATCCTTTCACTAGGTCTTGGTATTTTATCATTTGATCACCGCGAGCCTCGTAGTCGCCCGTAATTTGACATACAACCAGCTGAGAGTCAGAAAAAAATTTCAGTTTTCTGGCGCCCACGGCCATAGCCATCTTGATTCCTGCAACCAGAGCCTCGTACTCTGCTTCGCTGTTGGTTGCCCGATACTCGAACTCGATCGCCGAAGCAAACGTTTGTCCGGTTGGGCTGGTGAGGACGATTCCTGCCCCTGCTTTGGTGCTCGTCGACGAGCCATCGACGAACAGTGTCCAAGGAAGTTCGATTCCCTCGTCCAATTTCTCTGGGAAAGTGAGCTCTACGATAAATTCAGCCAACACTTGTCCCTTGATTGTCGTTCTGGGTGCGTAGGTGAGCCCAAATTGCCCGATTTCCACCGACCATTTCAAAAGTCTTCCAGTGGTATCCGGACGATGCAGTGCTCGTCGGAGAGGAAAAGTTGTGAGGACGACCACCTCGTGGTCGAACAGGTATTGCCTTAATTATCTGACGCTCATGACCAGTGCGTACGCCAATTTTTCCATTGGAGTGTATCTCAACTCCGCATCTCTTAGTGATTGACTTATGTAGTAAATTGGTAGATGTGTGCTCTCCTCAGCTCGGACGAGCACTGAACTGATCGCACAGTCAGTGGCCGCCAAGTAAAGATACAAAATTTCGCCGGGGACTGGCTTAGATAGAACCTTCGGATCTGATAGATATTCTTTTAGCTTTCCGAAAGCTTTCTCACACTCATCGGTCCATTCGAACCTCCCTTTTTTCAAAGCATCGAAAAAAGGTTTGCAACGATCGCCCGTTCGTGCAACAAATCTGTTCAGCGATGCAAGGCATCCTGTCAACCTCTAGACCTCTTTCACATTCCTTGGGCTTTGCATGTTGATGACTGCTTGAATTTTGCTTGGATTTGCCTCGATGCCCCGCTGGCTAACTAGGTGCCCCAGAAATTTTCCTGAGCTAACACCAAAACTGCATTTCTTTGGATTTAACTTCATGTTGTACTCTTTTAGGATATCGAATGTCATGGCAAGGTGGTTAGGTGATCCTCTTTCCGTAAGCTTTTGACAACGATGTCGTCGATATAGACCTCCACCATCTTGCCGATGTGTTTCTCAAACATTTTATTTACCAGTCTTTGGTATGTTGCCCCCGCGTTTTTCAAACCGAAAGGCATTCTCTTCCAGCTGTACATCTCGACGGCAGTCATGAAGGCCGTATGTCGCTGGTCGTCGGGATGCATCGCAATCTGATGGTAGCCTGCGAAAGCATCCATGAAAGTTAACATCTCGTGCCCCGATGTATTGTCTACTAGGTGATCGATGTGGGGCATCGGAAAATGATCTTTCGGACAGGCATCGTTGAGATCCGTGAAGTCTATACACAATCTCCACGACCCGGTCGTCTTTCTGACGAGCACTGGATTGGCCAACCACTCGGGATCTGTTCCAATTTTCTCGATTAATTTGTTGTCGATCAATTTTTCGATTTCGACCGCCAAAGCCGCACTTTTATCAGGACCAAATTTTCTTCGTTTTTGGGTGATGGGTCTCCTTGCTGGATCAATATTTAATCTGTGGCAGGCATGATTCGTGGGAATGCCCACCATATCCTCGTGCGACCAGGCGAATGCACCGATGTTTTCTTTCAAAAATGCGACCATGTCTGACCGCAATTGTTCAGGTAAATTCGAACCAATGAATACCTCGAGTTCTGGACGAGCTTCGTTTAAATGGATGGTTTCAAGGTCCTCCGCTGAAGTTGCCCGCTCTTTAGGCTCCTTCCAACGAGGATCCTCGATTTCGAACTCTGGCTCAAAGCCTAACCTAGGCTCCAGATCTGGAATGTTTTCTGGAAACTGGTCGTCGGGGAGCTGGTCGCCCGAATCTGTCTGCTCGTCAATTTCCATTGGGGTGTGGTCGTCCACTTTCATGAAGGCGTGCTCGTTCGCCTCCACTTGGTGGTCGTCGGAACTACGACTGCACTCCCCAACTTCAATCTTTCGGTACTTGCTAGGAAGACCCTCCAAGTAGTTCATTTGTTGTTTTTGTGTTTGACACTCGATATATTTTCCAACCATAGTACTTTCCTTATAATGACGCTTTGCAAAACGGACGAGACACTCCCTCGCCCGCGTCTGATCGCCCTTGACGGTTATAACTCCCACCGGGGTTGGAAACTTTACAAAGTAATAATAAGTAGAACGGCCGCCTTGAACTCGTTGAAGAAAGGTCGGCCGAGGAACACATTGTAGAACGATGGCATGTCGATGATCAAGAAGTCGAGCTGCCGAGCGTGGTGCATTTCTGGCTCTTTCGACGATGCCAGCTCCAGGGACAGTCTGATTTTCCCAATGGGAAGGTTGCGCGTGTCCCCAAAACCTACGATTATATCATCGCAAGGCTCGATGTATTCCGCATATCCACCGAGAGCATCCAAAGTATGCTTGAAAAGGATGTTGGTGTATGCCCCAGTGTCGACCATCATGCGATGGACGTTGGTTCCCATAATTTTTCCAGAGATGACCAAAGCATCATTGTTTGGGTGCACCACGCCGTTCAGGTCGTCGTCCGAGAAAAGGACTTGATGAGAAAGAGGCTTCTCGGCAGCCGGAGCGACGCACACCTGATGCACGTTGTTAAGTGCTCGCATGTCACTCTGTTGTCGGCGAACAAACAGAGCTTTCCCGGACTGAGTACCCCCCAAGGGGCCTTCTATAACCAAATAGGCTCCCACGTTATCGATGTCGCCACCTGGATTGTTTGGCATGGGAGGAGTCAGTTTTGGACGATTCAATTGTTGGCGCAGGTCGTCACTGTCGTCGCGACGTTTCTTTCCCCTGTTGTCGCCATTTCCGAGGGGCTTGATGAACTGGGCGAGCTTGCCCTCATTGTATAGCTTGAAAAGATTTCTCACCAAGTCCCGGCACCCATTAGTGTGGTGGCCAATAGAGTTGTGGTAGTCGCAGAATTTGCTACCATCGAGGCTGTCCTCATTTGTGTGCATTGGTTTGGCATGGGGGAGCAGATTCTTTCCCCTGACTGCATTGAAGATGCCCCTAGGATCAAGAGAGAGAGATTCTCTGAACTGGATGATCTCAGGAGACTCCTCGAAAGGCCTGAAGTTCGCTGGGCGAGCACTGCCAGCTTGAGTGGTCGCCTTCTTGGGCTGGGACGACTCCCCAGTGTTTGTATTTTTCTTGGGCCAGACCCTTTTGGACGCCTCAGGCTGCTCGTTAGCCTTGGCGGCGTCCATGATTTCCTCCATTTGGATGAAGTTCCCAGCCCTCGTGCGGAAATCCGCATAAGAGACTGGGAAAGTAAGATGGATAGATTCCCAGAGCTTGGAACCTATCCTCAGACCGGAAACAGCTGAGATCAGCTTTGTCTCATCGTTTACGGCCTCCCCATCGATCACCAGCCTATCAAAGAGCTCGATGAAGTCCTTGCCCGATTCATTCAGGGACTGGCAAACGTTTGCCAAACGTTGCTTTGAGGCTGGGCGAGCAGCAATAGATCCGAAGTAGGTCAAAAAGTATTGTCCCAGCTCAAGGAATGAGGTGATAGATCCGGCACCCAAAGTTGTGTACCAACGATGAGCCCGGTCTCCCAAAGTTAGGGAGAAGTTTCTGCATTGGGTGGCGTCTGTTGCCCCGATTGAGGTCATGTAGTTCGTGTGCTTGGACAAGTGTACTCTAGGGTCGGACATCCCATCATATGCCGCCATGGAGGGCATCTAAATTTTTCTTTGAAGGGGGGCGGTGAGGACCGCAACACTTAGTGGAGGAGCGGGCAGAGTGATTGGTGGGGTGGTCCCGTGCTTCGAGGCGACCACCTCTGCTCGCAGAGCCTCCATCTCAAGTTTCATGATTTTTTGGGTCTCGAGGAACTGGGCGATTTGCCCCTCCTCGGCAGTCTGTGGTTTTGGGATGACATTCTCGTCGCGGCGGCTCCCTTGGGATGCGGCCGGGTGATCATCATGACGTGATCGCCTGGGAGAATGCCTATCAGAACGGTGGCTGCGATAACTCTTCGCCGGAGCTCGCGAGCCCTTCCCTGGTCCCACTCGATCGAGAGCTGAGACTCTGTCGCCCTGATCTCTCTTGTCAGCGCGATCCCTGTGGTCGGCCCTCCCTGGTCGGCCATCCACGTTGAAAGGCACTCGGCGAGGAGCCCTCCCATCTTTATCATCCTTTCGGTTGAAAACCGAATTTCGGTGTCGCGAGTCTCCCGTGTGGCTATTGTGGGAGTGCTCGTCAGCTTTGTTTTTTCCTTTGTCTTGGGGGCGAACAGGGTGTGAGTGATAGGAACGGTCGTCCTCCTCATTCCCCTTGGCTTTGCGAGCTTTGTCGAAGGCCTGATCTTTGGCCTTCTCCAGCTCTTCTTTCTCATTCTGCCTCCTCTTCTCCATGAGGTAGTCAGAGAGATCTCTCAAATGCTGGGGATCATTCAGAATGTCCCCCATGTTCAAGTTTGCGAAAGGGTTTACCGGCCGCATCGGAGGGGGTTCGTTCCCTCCGGACGGTAAGATTCCGTTATGTGGAGTATGCTGAGACATCGTTTAAAGAGTGTCTCCTGGGGATTATTACAAAGATATGACCGTTCTTAAGCTTTCGACGCTTAAAAATGAAAGATTAGAGTTCTTGCGTAGAAGAACGTGCTATTACAACTACTTACTAGCAAAGTAACAACAACTAAAGCTTGAAAAACAAGATTACACGGAGATCAAACTCCAAAATATGTCTCGAATATCGCAAATATTCAAGAACACGAAGAACACTAAAATACGTAAATAAAGCTTTAAAAATGGTGGAACTACCGATTAAAACCTGAAAACGGAGTTTGCAAACCGATCGCTCGATGATCGGTCGAAACTGAGAATGATGAACACGTAAAAGGACCCCTCCTTCTAGCGCCAAATGTTGTACGTGCTTTCGTCGGGTTGACTCGGATGTGGACTATTTGCTAGCACGAGACAAACATGTATTATGATCGGGGTTTATTACGTGTTTAGGGAGTATTTATGATGATCTTGATGATCTTTATGAAGAAACAAGCAAGAACAAATGAAGAACAAGGATGTAGCTTCTTTGAGAAGCTAAAGCTTTAGAAGCCTAGGAGTGTTTATTGCTTAGGGTAGGGTGATTTGGTGGAATTGTGTAACTTGTGTTTACAAATGAGCCTTTTAGGCATTATATAGTGGTTTTTGGGGGCTCCCCGCCCTTTACACGTGGCACGCCCTCATTGGACCTGTCTTCTGCCCGAAAAGGTGATTTGATGGCGCATTTAATGCTAAACCGCCTCCGGTGGTCGTCCTCGCCAAGATGCCGAGGAGCTGGGCCACGGTGGTCGCTGGAGGACCTGATCATCTAGGAAAGTGGTCGCCCAGACCTTCGAGGTGTGTGGTCGCCACGCTCCATGCTGTCTCCCAAGGCTTCAACACTTAGACTTCTCTAGCTAAGATAGGCACGTGCTCGCCACACATTTGGGCGAGCAGCTAACTAAAACATGTGTTCGCCAACATCTTTGAGCGAGCACTTAAACATATTAAATACATTTATTCTATTACATTTTCTTGGTCTTGTTGACTAGTCGTCGCACGACTTTGTTGACTAGTCCTCGCCACGTAAGCTGGTGACTAGGATTGACTTGTCAAAGATTGACTTCTTTGACTAGGTATAACAAGATCAAGTTTGAGTCTCAATATAAATATTTATTTTACAGTGTTTCAATTCAAAACTTAATTTATACTTTAATCTCAATATAAGGTTTGATTTGAATTAATACTGGTTCAATGTAAGGAATATATATATATATATATATATATATATCCAAAATATATATATATATATATAAATTAGATCTTATATATAAAAGTACCTAAGAGCCAAAGAATACACTCCATTCATGAGGTCGGAGCCCCATTAAAAACCCTGCTACAAAAACCCTCCTTAGGGATAAAACGTAGTCAGGGAAAAGGGAACTCCTCTAAGATTACAATTAAGAGAATCTGTAAAATTCAGTGTTTAAGTCCCTTGATATTCGAATCTGATCCGGTGGAGTTGTCCACCATCTGAATTCCTCCGCCACCATGCTTGCCAGCTTGTCTGCCGCGACATTACCTTCACGATAAATATGTGTTACTGTCATCTGCATCCCCTCTAGAGTTTTATGCACCTGCTGCCATAGTGGCTTGATTTTCCATGGCAAGTCTCCATTGTTCTCTCTCAGTGTCTAAACTACATGCTTCGAGTCTGATTCTAGCCAGATATCCATCCAACCATTTAAGCGCGCTAATCTAATAGTATGTAGTGTTGTGAATAATTCTGCCTCGAATGCATAGCCGCGACCATACCTCATTGTAAAGCCTCCCAAGTACTCTCTGTCGCTGTCTCGGTATATTCATGCTCCTGCAATTAAACCCGGAGCTCCTGTTGCAGACCCGTCAACATTAATTTTAATCTATCCAGGTTCCGGGCTGCTCCATTGGACTGATCTGTTTGATGGCGCCTTTCTTGGGTTAACTTGCAGCCGAAATTCCTTGATGACCCCAAGGTCAAACTGACTATTGAACATGTGTCCCATTGTGCTGCAGTCCACTTCGTGCATTAGAGCCCAAACATTTGTCCGAATGCCCTCCGCTGAGAACACTGCCTCTTCAAATATGACTGAGTTTCGCATGTGCCAGATTTGGCATATTAATGTAATAATCGCTAGCTTCCATAAATCTGCTAGTTGTGGGCAAGGGCTTGCAACATCCACACCAAGAAACCCTCATTCAGCCACAACCGAACCTGAAATAAGGCCATTATCTTGTCCATTGTGTGCCAGAAATAAGTACAATGGCTGAATATATGATCGATCCATTCCTCATGTGAGTGACACGTCATGCATACGCCAGGACCTGTAACTCCAAGCAGCTGAAGCCGATCCCATGTAGGCAGCTTCCCGTGAATTGCTCTCCAAATGATTGTAGAGCGTCGCGGGGGTATACAGGGTGCCCAAATCCAGCTGCTCCAACTCACCTCCGGGTAGTGCGGCCGAATTTGCTCATATGCGATGCGAGCCGTCAAATTTCCATGGTTGGAGAATGGCCAAATCTAATAGTCTTGCTCTGAAGCAAATACAATTTTCATGATGTCCGCCACAATACTCGGGAAAGCTTGCACAAATGTTTCCTCAAATGTCCATGCTCCGTCTGTCATGTAGTCTGATATGGGGAAGCTATAGTGTTTGTGAATTGCATGTGGCATATGTACAGGATCTGCTATTTTATATCCGAGCCAATTGTCCACCCAAAATTGCACTGAAGATGTGTCACTCGGAATCCATTGCACATACTTTTCAATGTAGGTTAGTTGTGCACGTAACCCTTTCCACAGTGAGGAAGCCACTGCCGTCGATCTCATGGCCCCCAGTGGCATGAACCTTGCATGGGCGCACTTTTCTCCGTCAGTATGTTCCATGCCAATTTACACAGGTAAGCAGCGTTCGCACAAACAATTGATCGCACTCCCAATCCCCCTTCACGTCTTGACGAGATAACTTTTTCCCACTAAATTGAACAGTGGCCTCGTCTATCAATATCACCGGTCCATATAATATTGTGCATTGCCTTCTCAATTTTGATCAGAACGGGTCCGCCCCGCCCAGTATATGAACGGACCGGGTCTGGGTCTTATGTTTGACCCACGGGTATCCGACCCGATCCGAATTATTATACATAAACTTTATATAGTATATATATACTCCCTCCGTCCTAGAGGAATTTGCACCTCTGGAATGGCACACATTTTAATAAATGTGTAAGAAAAAGTGTAATGAGTAATGTTTTGAGGGGTAGTTTTGTAAACTTTTATGAATAAAGTAAAGTAAAAGGTAGGTTGAGTGTGAAAAAATAATGATATATGGATAAGGGATTTCACATAAAATGTCTTTTCACCTAGTGTTTTTTTAAATAAGAACATGGTTCAAAATAATTTCAAAATAGAGAATTTTTATAAAAAATGTCATTTATACACCTAGCTTCTTAATAAAGGACAACTAATATAATCTTTTTAAAAAGGGACAAAAACATATGTTAATAACCATTTATGCCCTTACATTTAAATATGCAGATTAACTTATTAATTTATTTAATAAAGGAAAAAGTCGTACCTTCCTTATTTTTCGCAATATATTCAACAATATACCATTTCCCAAAACTCATTCTGTTTAATAACACTCATATGAAAATAAGAATCTCACCTTCCTTATTCGTATGCAATCTGCACGATTGATAGGAATTTTCAATTAAACAAATCTTAATTTTCCAAAAACAACCCTAATTCAGAATTCTTCGTCCCTGTCGTTTGTTGATCGTGTTCTGCTTTTTTATTTTCTCATTTAAGCTGCAGAATTTGAATCGATGGACTGTGTGGTGATTCTGAAAATCGAATTCAATGGGAAGACTAAGTTGATTCGTGTTAGTCGATCTTCACTGTATGCAGATGTTGTGAATCAAATAATCGCCGGAAACAAAGCGGTCGACGGCGCCAGAAACTTCTCAGCAAGGCCCGAAGTTCGGGATAACGACTGTTTGCGGACTAAGAAAAGATATGGAAGACGAGATTGCGATTCACCCTTCTTTTTCTAATTTTTCTGACTACTTCGGAGTTTTCGACGTCCATGGCTGCTCTCATGTAAGCACCTCACCATTAAATTAGTAGTAGTATTTTGATGTTTTTTTCTTATTGATTTTGGCGATCTATTGCGAGATGGTATCTCCAGAGTGCAAATTCGTCGGATCCACCGCCGTCGTGGCGGTGGTTTTACCTCATCAGATCGTCGTTTCCAATTGCGGAGGTTCTCGCGCTCTTCTCTGCCGAAAAGGCGTCTTAATCCGGTGAGATGAAGAGTTTTGCCCTAAAAATTCTCTAATTATACTAATTCATTTTTCTGCATTAAATTCATTTTTCTGCGTAATGATATTTGTATATGCACATAATGTACTGCACACTTCTGCATTATTTATATGTTGATGCAACTTTAATTCTGCATTATTTATATGCTCATGCAATTTTAGTTTTTTTTTTCTGCATTGTACGATTTTCCTGCAGATGTTTCTGCATAATCAAGTCAGAGATTTTTCTGGAGAAAATATCTAATTTGATTTGATGATTTTTGTGCAGATCTTCAAGTCTGACAATGAAATTGAATATCAGAGCTTTGGGAAAATGCGATATTTGTAAAAGACTTGAATATTAGAGATTTAGGGAAGAATTGAATACCATATCTTTGGGAAAGTCCTAAAATTGGGGATGTAGAATAATCATACAAAGATTTCTTCCCCAAAATTCTGCAAATCATTTAATTGATTGATCGGAGCTGTTGAGAGGTTTTAACACTACAACAAAATGCATTTTTCGTAACAAAAAAATTGGTTACAAAAAGTCATGTTTTGGTTACAAAAACCTTTTGTAAAGAAACATTTTGTTACAAAAGTTGGTCTTTTAAAGCTCGTTGCAAAAAGTTCTTGTAACGAAAAAAATTCAATTTCGTTACCAATATTGTAACGACACATTTTTTAGTTACAAAAACCTTAGTAGTAATAACAAAAGTTTTGTTACAAATTGTTGTAAAATTTATTCAAATATTAATTTCGTTACAAATAAGTTGTTACACAAAATCATATATGTAATACTAAATTATTGATTTATTACTAATATTTTGCACGTATCATTTACCAACTAATTTCATTTAAAAAATAAATAATTAATAGAACAACTCACTTGCTTTATTTATACATTATACTATACATACGTGGAAGCTTTAAAAACATAAGAGTCATACTTCAAAAAAAAAAAACTCCAAATGGACTCGATCAACAATGTCAACATACACTCTGAAAAAAAAAAACTATCATGTCATCTAATGTAGATCCTGAAACAAAATGTCTAAAAACGTTCTAAACAATTATAGAAAAATGTATTTCGACATTTCAGTGTGTAATAGCTAGTATAAAGAACCATATACTTGATCAAAGTCTTGATTAGTTTTCTTGACTACGATCAAAGTGAAATTCCGTTGTCCTACAAAAGACACAATAATAAAACATCATGAGATTATTGTACATAAATTTAAGTTTACTACGTAGATGGAAAAAAAAAGATATTCAACTCTAAAGAAAGAAAATAACAACCTTCTATTACTAAACACAACCAATCAAAACTAAGAGGATTCAAGTATCTCAAATCACCTCTCATCAATCAAAAAACTGAGCAGCATACAATACAAAACATCGATAAGAATCACTGATCAACACTCAAACATAGGCACATTAAAAGTTGAGTCAAATTCAAAACCCATAAAAATAAGGAAATTAATGCAGTCCTTTAAAAAATTATAATTAAATTATAATTCTGACCCTAAACAAAAACTGGCAAAATAATCAATACTATTCAATCTTATTATGTTCCAAACAAATCAAATGAATCTGAATAAAAAGGTAGTCTTAATAAGTCATCTAAAGGGAAAAGTGCTCACCCAAAAAAAGGGAAAAGTGCAAAAAAAAAAAAAAAAAAGTCAAAGTAATTGACAAGTATGTACCTGACAACGTCTAGGATAACTTTCGTGTGAACTTTTTGTGTTGCTATCTCTTCATCATGTTTTTGGCTGCTCTTTGTTGGGCTTGATTTGTTCTTATTGAGACTTTATAAGGGAAATAACATATTGACAATAGTCGTTCAAAGTTCTCCAATCTCCATATTTATGATTCTAAAGAAGGTTCATGAGATTATGCAGCTCTGATTTCACCTAACATTTCAGGTAGTTCATTACCTATGTTAATATCATCATTCTCTTCATCCATTAAGTCTAACTCATCGTCTTCAATAGAAACATTATTGGAATTTGGAAGTATCTGATCAAAGGAAAGGTTTGTAATACACATAAATTCCCTTCAAGACCAAGTCCCTGGCAGATTATTTAGTCCTCGACTACCTTTTAGATCCCTAATTTTATGCAATTCTAGTTTAATATTAATTAAATTCACATACACAAAAGATCCACAACAATAAACTATCCCAACAGACACTAAAACCTTTTTCTCCATTTGGTTAAGTAAACCTACAACAAAGCTATATTGTCCTTCAACTTAACGTACTAAAAATCAAATTAAGGTATATTTCCTTGAAAAAATCAATAAAATGTATTTAGTAATAAACTTATCTCTTTCACCAATCCAAGTCTTATCCATGACTGTAAGAAATCAATTATTATGACTGCAATCTCATTTAATTAGATAAGTGGATAGTTCAAAATGGCACACATTATAATCAACCAAGCACAAGCTAAACCATACTGTTTGAGTATAAGCCATACTACTCTAGTTTCCAGAATCTCCAGATGTTTAGGATTTATTTGACTTTAATCACTAGCAACTTAAGGACTCTTACTAATTTCACAAGTAGCATCTCCATAAACCTTATAACTCCAAATTCAATAATCGGTGCTTAAAAATGTACCTGGACAAAGGAATATTGACACCCCACTTTTTCTTATCAATAAAGAACTCAAACAACAACATATATAATGAATGGTGCATTAGAAATGCACCAAACAATAAGTTGAGTACATAAAGAAATTAATTGAAAATAACAGAACAAACGAAACTACATCAAAGGAAAAGAAAAATGTTATACCGAGCACCAGAGTTGCTCCAATCCATCCAGTGACACCCCATCTATCACCAAGCAAGAACCACCTGTGGATTATTGCAGTTTTCGTAGCCAAAACGTCACCCGTGGCAGCCATCTGTGGATTAACATGAATACATACTCAGATAATATATATTTCAATGCTTTATAGGTGAAACAACCATCACAGTAATAAAGCTAATCAAATGTAGTATCACAAGAAGAAGACAACAATAATTAACATGCTACACGAAAAAATACAGATTAAATATATTATATCTTTCATGTATGTTTTCTGTAATAATTCCATTCCTCAGAAGCAATCAACTATTGTAAATTGGAGTATAGAGACTAATATGGAAATGCCAATTTTTTTACTTAACTTATATAATCACTAACCTGTTGAATGTTCCTCTATATCAGTTACAATATGTCACAGAAAAATGATGGTATATACTTGAAATCTTATCTGAGACATACCTAAATCACACATGTAACTACATAGATTGTGAAAACTGTATCAGTCGTGGAAACATAGATATATAGGAAATACAAAGGGGTATTATGAATTTGGGCAGATAAATTCCAAAAACCATAAAGGTTCAAGATAGCGACATCGCAAACCATAAGCCTCAACTCCAACAATTAATTACATAAATGGAAACGAGTATCATAGAATGCGTATACAGAGAAGACTAAAACTAAATCTTCAAGAAAATGAAAACTTACTAATGATAATCCAATTCAAGTAACGAGCCACTCCGCATTATAATTCCCCAATCGAGCAAAGAGCATCTCCATTCCAGACTTTCCAGTCGAACCCACGAAGCACCCAGCCCTTTGGTGGTCGCCGTTGATGACGACTTCGACTGGCGCCACCGTAGCCTCCAGCCCCACCCTTATTTCTCAAGCCCTTCTCTCGAATAGCGGCGACGCTCATTAATTACAGTAATCTCCATCTTACGCTCCTGTCGAGGCTCTGGATTACCAAGGATCGATGGCAAAAGAACGTCTCTCCCATATAAAATTAGGGCTAAGGGAGGTTTTTATAATGTCGAATATTCCCTTGTTTAATAAGAATTTGACTAACATAAGTTCACGTTTTATTTTTTAGCGCGTTTCTAAAAAAAAATTGTTTTTGTTTTAGCGCAGTTCTAAATTATTTTTGTTTTTTCGCACAAGTGTTTCTTAATCGAATCTAATATATATATATATATATATATATATATATATATATATAGAATTCAGGCTATTGTCGTTTTTTTCGGTGGATTGATCTTCCTATGTGTGATAGAGCAAAAAGCATCGTTCATGGATTACTGAGTAAATTGAATGAAGAGAAATCAAAGTCAAAGCGTCTACAAAAATTTGTTATGTGTTTGGAAAGTAAGATTATGAAGCTGGAAGATAAGATCATATGATTTAAAGCTCATAATGAATATTTGAGTGAAGATATTAAAAACTACAAATACAAGATGGAAGTGAAGAACAATTCCATGCAAATATGCAAGAATATGAAGATATGGTTCAAGGTTTCTTTAATAATGTTTGTTTGTTGGATTTTTACCAATATATGTTTTAAAAATCTGCAGACGATTAGTTGATTTCATTGAGCATGAGTACAATGGAAATCCCTTATGATTTGAATTTTCATAACAAGTTGTTAAATAAGGTGATTTTAAGGAATAATTCGGGAAATAAAAAATGAAACAACTTGCAATAATTGTTTTTTTTTTTTTTTAAATATGCACATCATCTTCATAATTAACAATAACTAACCATAATTTGGAAAATATAATTACATATTGAATGACACATAATTATTATAATAAATTGAACAGATTTTTTTCCATTAATGTATGATTAACTGGTTGTATTTTTCATTTGATCAATATTAATTGAAAATTTTCTAATATGTAATATCATAATATACAATGAAAATTGTGCGTCCTAAAAAATGAGTGTTTTTTATGTATATTAATTCAAAATATAAAATTATGTTATTTGAAGAAATATATAGAGTCCCGAACTATATATTTATTCATTTCATTATATTAGGAAAACCAAGTAATAATAGTATATAATATTATTCAAACTTAAACCTATTATAAATGATTGTATATTCATATTTTTAGTGCTGTATATTTTGAATATAATTTCTATAAGATGAATATGAAACACAATAAAAAACATAATTATATAAATTTAACGTTTACAGATGAATGTAATATGAATCAATATAGATCGTGTTGGAAAATATATCTATTTATTATATTATTCAGTGAGAATTTATATTATTTTATCATAATTTTATTCAATATTAGAGTTAAAATTAAAATCATTAATACATATGACCTATTAGATATATATCGCACATTCTCAACTAAATAAAAACGTCTATACATCACCTTCCCCACTACATATAACGATTGATTAATAAATAACCATAATTTAATACACCACCTCTGTAACACCATGTCTCAAAATTAATATGAAATAAAAGAATATATGATTTAAGAGTATTCCAATTATATTAACAGTGTTATTTGTTTTCAAAAGACTTGATTTTCAGGAAGACGGACGAGCATTCTGATCCGGGAGCACTCCTAGCACATAATAAAGAAATAAATAAAGTATAAGGTTTGATGAATATTTAATAAGTATTCAAAATGAAAGAAGTCTACTTAATAACCTTGCAAATCATTTTATTAAGTTTATGTGATAAACTACTTGACAAAGCATAATATATTTATATGAGTGAAACATTCATAATCATGGTCCATGTGATATAATGTTTTATTTTCAATGTTTAGATTAAATTGATGTGGGTTAGCCGTTCACTTCTTTTATTAATGTGTTATATTTAAATTAATAAATTATTTTACTAAAACCAAAAATAAAAGATGGGTAAAACACCACGTCTCTAACTGCAAATTGCTTGCAATTGCTAGATATAATCCTAATCTACCACCTAGAGGGAGACGTGGAAAGTTAAACCACCACCATCACAATACTACATTCATACCACGTTAGCATACTGATATTTTAAATTTATACCTACTAAACTACTGTTCATACATACATTTTCATCTATAAAAGAATGATTTGGGGTAAGAAATAATTCACACCTCTCCTCCTCTAATTGCTGTAGTATTAATTCTACCTTAGCACTAGCAGTCACCTTCTTCCTCCCCTCTCAAAGCAGCGCCGCCGCCCAACCCGCCGGAAATTGGTCGCCGGTGACTTTAGACAAGCTACTCAACCCATATACCAAAATAATCCCCTCAACACAAGGAACCCAAATCCACAAACCGTTTGTTCGTTAGGCTTCTTGTTCAAAAGTAATTTTAATTTATATTCTCGAAACTTACCTTTACCAAAAGTGTCGCCGTCGCACCACCGCACGGTTGGTCTCGATTCTGGTCCCTTTTGAAAGCTCTCGTCAAGTGGAGTAAAACCCCTCACTCTATTTTACGATCGAATTCCGGCAAGATCGCCAATTTTTCGACGAAAGTTTCTGTTGAAAACCCACTTCCTTCAAACTATACACTTTTTTTCTATACTGAAATTCTCTCAAATCTCTCGACCATCCTTTTGCTTTGAGTTCGTGGTGAGTCTTTCATCACAATCATCTTGTTTGTGCGTTGTGTGAGTATGTGTATATATGTGTTTATTCTGCAGAAGATATTAGAGAGAGTATTATTAAATTATGCAGTGTTATATATATATGTATATATATATATATTGAATATTATTATATTATTTACTACTCCATTTATATTATTGTTATTATAAATATATTATTGTCGTTTTAAAATAATTATACATACAAAATTATCACAAGTTTTTAAGTAGTTGTAGATTATAGGTTCTATCCTTTTTATATTAAACTCGAGTTTAATTATTTTATTTTATATATTGCTCCTTTTTAAATTATTAAAGTAAATTTTATAAATTGTTATTATTTGTTGAAGCGCATCAATTGATATATGTTAAAATGTATATGATTAAATTTATTGTTAATTTTTCATATTACTTGTCATGTGATTTTATAAGATTTATTCATGAAGAGAAATTGTTATGTAAATTATGAAACAAGAGTTCTGATAACAATTGAATATTTAAGAAAACGTGCTAGGCGAAGTGTGGTCTAATCGGAGCTCGGACGGTCCCTGCGTAACGCTTGCTAAAACTATTCAAGAAGTTTGTAGCTTTTCTTAAAAGTTAATGAGGTGGGTGTCACTACTGTATTGCCGATGTAAATGTTATATGGATTGTTGGTGTATTCTGAATTGAACTAAACAAACATCGACAGATAACTAAGAATACAAGAATAAATTATGATGCACTTATTTTATGATTTTATGATATGTGATATATGAATTTCGATTTCACGAAGGAGGTGGGAAGTGTTTATGGGGATTGCACGTGGTAAGTCGTTGCCAGTGTGGTCCCACTATGATAAAAGACTTGTATAGTCAACAGACTTTTGTAGTCAAGGGAGATGATGGGGATTGCACGTGGTAAGTCGTTGCCAGTGTGGTCCCAATATGATAAAAGACTTTCGTAGTCAACAGACTTTTGTAGTCAAGATATGTTATGGAGATTGCACGTAGTAAGTTGTTGCTAGTGTACGTTGTCCCCCCTATGATAAAGGAGATGAGATGATGGGGATTGCACGTGGTAAGTTGTTGTCAGTGTTGTCCCCCCTATGATAAAGGAGATGAGATGGTGGGGATTGCACGTGGTAAGTTGTTGCCAAGGAGATGAGAATATGATTGTGATATAAAAGGGGATGATGGGGATTGCACGTGATAAGTCGTTATCAGTGTCGTCCCACTATGGTGAAGGAAATGATGAGAATTATTATCAATGATATGAATGTGAATGCAATATGAATAAGAATTATTTACGATAAAATACTAATAATGATTATTTCGGCGTACTGCCAATCTGTATAATAGCGTACAAGGATATCCACTGAGATTTTTATCTCACACCCCAAAACTAATATTTTCATGTTATGATCGAGAGGGGTCGGCGTTGCAGCAGGGATGACACAGAGTTTCGCAATAATTAAAATGCTATAAGACTTTATATGATTAATGCTCATTATAATAAGTGATATTGCTACACATTGGAGACAATTACATTCGTATGCCGAGTGACGAACTTTTCTAAAAGTCGCTCGATGAATTTTATGTATGTTATCTTTAAAACAATTACTATTCATCATTATCTAATTTTTAAACAAATGGGCCACACTACTTCTATTGCAACCTTATAATTGTCTTTAAATTATTTCCGCTGCAAAACTCTTGTCGATTCACTTGTGTTATTATATATTTTAAAGAAATTTTTAGGTTCGATTTTTTGGTAACTAAGTGGCGACTCGAATTTAGAGTGTTTGAGCCTCAAAGGCTGCATTCCGGATTCGGGGCGTTACAACCTCCATCAAAACGGTTGGTTTATTTCATATCCAATAAAATCACCTAGTATATATAATTGTAATACATTTCAAAGAAATACACTGCACATAATTTAGATTCATTGTTTATTAAAATAAATATTTATTTTCTTTTCTTGTGCAGAATTCACATACGAAAATATGCATTCTTCAACGTTAGTAGAGTTAATTCCAGACGAGATAGCTTCTGATATTTTAGAGAGGGTTCAAGTAAAGAGACTAAAGCTTCTCAAATGTGTGTCAAGAGCATGGAATAAGCTGGTTTCTTCTCGTTCGTTTGTTAAAAATCATCTAAGGAATATGAAATCTAAGATTTACTTCTCACTTATTCATAAGAAATGTGTTGCGTACCCGCCTATATGTTACTTATTCGATCATAATGATATTATATCATTACAACGAGTATACAGTGAAAATTATGAGCATTACGAGATAATTGGTAGCTACAATGACTTAGTATTATTTTGTGATATCCACGACACTTATTCGTTGGCAAACATTTCATTTGAAGGAAAAAAGTTATGGTTGGATTGATTTACCTGATTTTGAGTGTGATACTTGTTCTTTAATAATTGATGTTTTATATGATAACAATCTAGTTGTTTATGGTGGTCGTCTTGGGAGTGAAGTTGACTCTAATTTAGGATCAAAGTGGCACAAGTTTACAATTTTTCAAGAAGGGTTGATGTCGTCTGATTATAAAGTCGTACCAATACGCAACGGGAGAACTAAGATGATGTTCAGAATTGATCCAAGTGGAATGTTTTGGTCTTATGATTTCGTGAAGAATGAAATATTTCATTTGAAAGACGTTGATAGGGTATATCGAATTCAACATTCGCATAAGTATGTTGAAAGTCTTGTTTCTCAATTTCGAAATTAAGATATATATACAAATAAAAAATTCTTGGAGTTTGACTATACATTAAACTTTGTTGCATTATTTATGATTTTGTTTATTTTAATATGCATATGAAAACCCTACGCATAGTCTGCAGAAGTGCAAAAAGAACTTTTGCACATTTAGTTTAATAATGCAGACTAATTCATTATACTATTTGCATAGTACGTGTGTGGAATAATTAAAAAAAATAAGTTTATGTATATCGAAACTGCATTCGTAAATTACAAACATTAATGAAAATTGGGTATATTGAAACATATACTACATACATTTAGTTATAATTTGTTTAATTAATTATGTTTTTGTTGTTCTTATTGAACACGCAAACAAATATAATAGGGCATCAAAATATGCAAAGAAAAACAATAAATAGAATGCAGAAAATAAGCGATTTACTATCGCATATTAATAGTTTGTTTTGCATATCTTGGAATTTGTTTGCAGATTTATTGTCGCATATTAATAGTTTGTTTTGCATATCTTGGAATTTGTTTGCAAAACAAATCTACATTGGCAACATTACATAGCAACATTATATAAAAACTATTAAGGGTAATATAGTACTAGTAAGTAGGATTTTGTATGCAGAACAAATCTGCTTTTACAACATTATATAAAGAATAATAGGGCATCAAGATATGTAGAAAAAAAAAATATGCAAAGATAAATAACAAATAGCTACATATAAGTTTAATTGTGCAAAAAAATAACACATAATAGTTTGTTTTGCATATCATTGAATTTGTATGCAGAACAAATCTACATTGACAACATTATATAAAAAATGAGTAAGTATTAAAATTTAAAAAGTGAGCAAGTGAAAAGACCTTATTGGTGAAATCCCCTATATATAATTGTGAAATATTATATAAAAAATATATATATTATGAAATAACTGTATTTAAAAATATATACATAAAAAAATTAAACTTAACAAAGAAAGTTCTGGAAATAAATTACATAAAACCAGACATGTAGATGTTGTTAATCCTTAAATGCCTTAACATTATCAACAACATCTTAATTTGACCTTCCGAAATTTTTTCTAAGTCTTTTCTGAAATGCTACATTAAATGTTGATCTAAATGTTGTCGCTTTTCTGGCAGGATCTAGAAGCTTCTACAAGGATCTGGAACCTGGAAGATTCCAGAACATTGAAGAACATGCTAGAACGGCCTAGAACCATTTAGAATGACCTGGAGCATTCAAAAAGGATATAGAAAGATCATGGAAGTTGAGTTCCTAAAAAATAGGATCTCAATATGGAAGCCTCTAGAATCAGCACCCCACTTCTATAAATACCGATTGAAGGCTTCTCAAATCAGTGTATTCTATTCGATCAATTTCCTAGACCGAGCGTTCATCCCTGTTAGGAATTGTGGTCAGTAGTTTTACCTTTTAGTTCATACGTTCGTATCCCACCCGTATGGCTGTGTGTCTTCTTATCTATTGAGAGTGTAATCATTAGATAGACTAGGCATTTCGACAGTGTATACATTATACACTTAGTTCGTTTTTAGAACAAGGCACCTGCCTCGTTTGTAGTTTCAGTTGTGAATGTTATTGCTGTAACATTTCACACAACATTTGTACTTGAAGATAAGTATTGAATTTCGCCGTAAGGCTCGCATAGATTTTTATTTATAAAATCTATGTGAAAAATGATTTCCATTGTGTCACGTTTGTTTTTAGTGTTTCAAGTCTTCCGCTGTGAATCTTAATTTCTGATATTCTGTTAGAGTCAGTGTTGTACAATTTGTCACAACATTTAGTACAACATTATTCTACTTAAACTTAAACACTTCATATACAGCACACTTTCAGTTGGTATCAGAGCTGATACCTGACGACACTAGGTTAGATCTTTGGTCAAGTGTGTTTTTAGTGTAGGTTAGCAATGGAAACACATCACATATCCACGGCACTTAGGCCACCCATTTTAGATGGTTCAAATTATGCTTATTGGAAGCCTAAGATGCGTATGTACATCAAGTCAGTTGATGAACGTGCTTGGAGGACTGTACTTACAGGTTGGGAAGCTACAAAAAGACCAGCAGATGCAGATGGTGAAGTTCAACTCAAGAGAGAAGTTGACTGGACGGCTGATGAAATAACAACAGCAAGCTACAATTCTAAAGCTTTAAATGCTATATTTACTTCTGTTGATGTTTCAATGTTTAAAATTATATCTAACTGTTCTACTTCTAAAGATGCATGGGACAGGTTGCAAGAGCATTGTAAGGGTTCAGACAGTGTTCGAAGGACTAAGCTTCGAATGTTGGGGACAAAATTTGAGAATCTCCGAATGAGGGAAGATGAAACAATTACAGCCTACAATGAAAGGTTAAGTGAGATTATCAATGAATCACATTCTCTTGGTGACCCTATTTCTAATGTTAGAGTAGTTCATAAGATATTAAGATCTGTTCCTAAAAGATTTGATGCTAAAATCTGTGCTATTGAAGAGGCAAAAGATACAGATAAGTTAAGTCAAAATGAATTAGTGAGTATTCTTAGAACATATGAAATAAACACTAATCAAAATGATGAAGCTGATGCTGATAAGAAAGTTGTGGTTTTTAAAGGGGAAACATCAAACATTTCTGAAGGTCAACCTATCATTACTGAAGTTGATTCTGATGAAGAATTGCTTGATGAATGCCTCAACAATCCTAACAACATTGCCTTGCTCACTAAGCACTTTAATAAGTTTCTTAAGAAATCTGTGAACAAATCTAGAAACATCCAGCCTAAGATTCAAATCAACACATCAACACCTCAACCAGAAAGGAGGAAAGGTTAATTCACACCAAGACCATCAAAGAGTGAAGGTAAACCAAGGTATGATCCTGAATTTCGAAAACCAGTTCAATGCAATGCTTGTTCTGGTTATGGCCATTATGCAAATGAGTGTGCCAATACTAGACTTAACTGAATTTTAGTGCTACCTTGAGTGATGAATCTGATGATGATGATCTTGATGAATTAAATCAGAATGAATATTCTAATTTTACCAGAATTGATTATAATGATTACTCAGATGATGATCTGGATGAAACAGATTCTGATGCTGTACCTGATGCTTTAACATCTACAGCAACATCAGAACAGAGTCACCCAGATTTGAACTGTTTTAATGGTTTGGTTGATGATGCAGGAAAAAGGACTGATGACAATGAACATCAAAAGTTGTTAGATGATTGGAACAATCAGAAACTCACTCTAAATTCATTGAATAAAGAGAATGAGAATCTAAAAGACACAATCACCAAGCTAGAGGTTATTCTTACCAAAAGAGATATGGAAATCTGTAACTTAAAGGAGAAATTGATAAATTTCACCTTATGTTTCAAGAAATATTCCAAGAGTGCTTCTGAGGTAAATAATGCTATAGCTACTGGTAAGTCTAATAATCATGGTTTAGGTTATGATGGTACTACTGCTTCTATTTCTGATAAATTTAGAAAACCTGTGAAATTTGTGAAGGCAAATGTTGACACATCTGGTGCAACATCTGCACAACCAGATCCTCACAAGGTTAAGAGGAAGTATATATGTCATTACTGTTTCAAAGTTGGTCATATTCGTCCTTACTGTATAAAATTGTTTGAAGAACAGAAAACTTTGAAAATGCTGCATAACAAACTGTCACATTCTGGTAAACAGTTTATGAAATCTGAATGGAAACCAAAAACTACATGTAATGTTGTTCACACCTCCTTAAAAGCATGTCTACCTGATCTATGGTACTTTGATAGTGGTTGTTCTAGACATATGACAGGTCGTACTGATTTCTTATCTGATTATATGACCTTAAATAGTGGTAGTGTTACATATGGTGGAGGTTCTAAAGGAAAGATTGTTGGTAAAGGAACTTTGAATGTTGAAGGTTTTCCTAAGCTTAAAAATGTCTTACATGTTGATGGCTTACTTGCAAATCTGATTAGCATTAGTCAACTTTGTGATGATAATTTGCATGTGAAATTTGATAAAGATTCATGTTATGTTCTTAATAAAGATGAAGTTTGTGTCATGACTGGTACTAGGTCAGCTGATAATTGCTATCTTATTGGAACAAATATGTGTAACTTGTCAAAATATGATGAAAATGTCTTATGGCATCAAAGATTGGGTCATGCAAATTACAGAGCAATGAAAAAACTAATCAAAGCAGATGCAGTAAAAGGAATTCCAAAACTGAGGTTTCACAATAACACTGTATGTGGACCATGCCAAAAAGGTAAGCATGTAAGAATGTCGCACAAAATGCTGTCACATTGTACTACACATCGATGTTTTGAATTACTGCACATGGATTTGATGGGTCCTATGGAAACTGAAAGCATTGGAGGAAAAATGTATTCCTTAGTTGTGGTAGATGATTTTTCTAGATATACCTGGGTAGAGTCTTTGAGAGACAAATCTGAAGCATTTGCTGCATTTAAAATTCTTTATAAGAGGTTCAAAAATGTGTTTAACTTGAAAGTTGGCCGTATTAGAACTGATCATGGTATGAAATTTGAAAACAACATGTTTAATTATTTTTGTGATAAAAAGGGTATCTTGCAAGAATATTCATCTCCTAAAACTCCACAACAAAATGGAATTGTTGAAAGAAAGAATAGAACTTTACAAGAAATGGCTAGAGTCATGCTTACATCCAAATGTCTTGCTAAGAAATTTTGGGGAAAAGCATTGAATACTGCATGTCATATTATAAATAGGGTTTTTATTCGTTCTGGCACAAGTCAAACACCTTATGAGATTTTAAACAACAGAAAACCAAGTGTGAAATATTTTCATGTATTTGGTTGTGTGTGTTATATTTTGAATGATAAGGATCAACTTCATAAGTTTGATTCTAAAAGTGATAAAGGTTTCTTTTTAGGCTATTCTAGAAATAGTAAAGCTTATAGAGTATATAATCTTAGAACTAACACTGTTCAAGAATCTGTTAATGTTGTGTTTGATGATGATAAAGGTCTTACAGATGACAAAGATGAAGAAGATGTATCACAGGTTACTGACACTTCTGAGAATACACTGAAGTCTGAAAATGTTGCACCAAATGTTAACACATCTGGGTCAACATCTACAGAACAGACAGTTGTAACTTCACAGAATGACCAGTACGTTCCCAAAACGAATCCTTCTTCAAGAATAGGTAAAAGTCATCCTTCTGACCAGATCATAGGCGATGCTACAGTTGGAGTACAAACAAGAGGAAGAGTAAGATCAAATAAGGTAGATGTGGTAAGAACAATATGCATGTCTTCTATGTGTAACATTGTAAATGTTGAATGCTATTTATCTGAAATTGAACCTAAAAGTGCTAAAGAAGCCTTAACTGATGAAAACTGGATTAATATTATGCATGAAGAACTTGGTCAGTTTGAAAGAAAGGAAGTGTGGACACTTGTTCCAAGACCTAGTCATACTAATGTCATTGGAACAAAGTGGATATTCAAGAATAAAACTGATGAATCTGGTAATATTGTTAGAAACAAGGCTAGGTTAGTAGCACAAGGTTACACCCAAGTTGAAGGAGTTGATTTTGATGAAACTTTTGCACCTGTTGCTAGGATAGAATCTATTAGCTTACTGCTAGCTATTGCATGTTTTATTGATATTAAACTTCATCAAATGGATGTAAAGGCTGCATTTCTAAATGTCATATTGAATGAAGAAGCATATGTTGAACAACCTATAGGATTTGAAGATCCACAATATCCTGATCATGTATATAAACTTAAGAAAGCATTGTATGGTCTTAAACAAGCTCCTAGAGCATGGTATGGTAGGCTTACTGACTTTCTTTTGGAATATGGATTTATTAGAGGAGAAGCTGATAGAACTTTGTTCATTAAGCACACTGAAGGAGATTTACTTATTGCTCAAATATATGTTGATGACATTGTGTTTGGTTCTACTTGTGATAAAATGTTGAGTAACTTTGTTGAGGCAATGACTGCAACATTTGAAATGAGTATGGTTGGAGATTTGAATTATTTTCTAAGTCTTCAAATCAAACAATGCAGTGATGGTATTTTCTTCTCCCAAAGTAAGTATGCTAAGAACTTAGTTAAAAGATTTGGTCTTGAGAATTCAAAACCAATGAAAACTCCTATGAGATCTTCTTTGAAACTTTGCAAAGACAGTGCTGGAACAGATGTTGATCCAACACTTTACAGATCCATGATAGGTAATTTACTATATTTAACCTCTAGTAGACCAGATATTATGTATAGTGTGTGTGTTTGTGCTAGGTACCAAGCTAATACAAAGGAATCACACCTGAATGTTGTGAAGAGAATCATCAAGTATGTTTCAGGTACAAGTGACCTTGGAATCTGGTATACTAAGGACACCAACAACATTTTGATTGGTTATAGTGATGTTGATTGGGCTGGAGATATAGATGATAGAAAGAGTACGAGTGGAGGATGTTTCTACATGGGAAACAATCTTGTATCATGGCACAGCAAGAAACAGAATTGTGTTTCACAATCCACTGCAGAATCTGAGTATATTGCTGCTGGAAGCTGCTGCACACAACTCTTGTGGCTGAGCAAGATGTTCCATGACTATGGTATTGAGAATGGTATACTTACTATCTTTTGTGATAATACTAGTGCCATTAACATTTCTAAAAATCCTGTACAACACTCACTCACAAAGCACATTAGCATAAGACACCATTTTATGAGAGATTTAGTAGAGAAGAATATTGTTAAGTTGGAGTATGTACCTACTGAAAAACAGAATGCTGATATTTTTACAAAAGCCTTAGACCATGAGAGATTCTCTATCTTGAGGAAATCTCTTGGCATGAACACTATCTGAAAAGAATTCGGATGGATGTTGTCACAAATGTGTCAGCATTTGGGACAACATCATGGGTTGTATAAATTTTATAAGTTGAATTTATTTCTTACTTAGTTAAATAATTCCTTTGTAAAATATCTTCGAATCTAAGAACCTTGGAGTGCAAAAATAAACGTCTTACACCTCTCAAATGCATAAAAATGAGAATGTTATTAGCATACTAAAAGATGTACTAAATCACTGAGTAACTATGGAGCACGGAGTTCACTACTACGATGCCTTCTTTTCAAAAGGTGATATTTGGTAAAAACATCAACATATTTGTAATCCATTAAGTAAGTATGGGGCACGGAGTTCGCTACTACGATGTACTCTACAGGAACAATGGATCAATACAAATTAGATGTTATAACACAAAAAGAAAAAAAATATGGTGCAACACAAATGAAGCAAATTCATGTAAAAACCGTGTTGAGGTGTTTGTAACAGTTTTGAGCACAACATTGCCTGATTCGAATTTATTTTTATCTGTTGTAATTATTTAATTATCTATTGAGATTCATTTTATTTATTTAATTAATTACTGACCCACGTCTTTATTTTTTCAGATTATGCGATTTTAATTAGGTAAATTCTGGAAGCTTCTTAATTATTTAATTAATTTAATTAATTTAATTAATTGATTTTTCCCACTAATTAACCATGATCTAGGTTGTGGCTAAAAATGTGGAGCACTATCGAAAATTCTAGATAAATTCTTCTGTTTTATTTTCTTAACCTCCAACTACATTATTCTCTCTATAAATATCGAACATAAGATGCCATTCATTTGCTAATTGTGATTTCTAAATTTGTTGAGTACTAAGATTGCAGAATTGATTTTTGGTTGTGTATATCTCAAAGAAGTGTGTGCAAATTCCCATCCTATACCTTGAAATTCCAACCGCCTAACTTAAATGGCTGGAACAAACTCGAATTCCTCACAATCTCTCTCTGATTCGAAAACCTCATCCCACTCTCGCACAAATCCTCTCGAAATCCTTGCTTCCATGGCTTCACAAAACTCTACCGCATCAAATGCTGACTCGAATGTCTCTGCAACACCATCAACAACCGTTCCCACTCTAAACAAACTTTCCTCAAGATGCAACCGTCGAACAGGTCACTAGGGCTATCTAAGAGGTGTCTGATACTCTTCGAACTACGGGTCATCTGCCCGTGATGACTTTTGGAGATATCACTGTGGATATCTCGAGCTATTTGGCTGATCAAACCGCCCAAATGGCTTCTGCTTCAAAAAGCCCCAAATCACCCTCTGTTCACGAAACGCAAACTGAGAATGTTGAAGCTTCTATTGAAGAAGAAGCTACTGCCACGTCTGACCCTGAAGACGTTGAAATGGAGGAAGCAAACATCTCTGAAGGTACAAACTCTTCACTCTCTGTTTCGGATGAGTCTGCCCCCATTCCTCTCAAGAAGAATGCACAGAAAGGGAAAAGACAGAGAAGCCCTGTACAAAGAAGGAGGAGATCAAACCGCGAGCTCCTGTTGTTGCTGAGAAAACCAAGAAAGCAAAGACTGTTGTTGCTGAGAAGACCAAGAAGAAAGCTGTTGATGATCCCAAAGGAAAAGGGAAGGCCAAGATGATTGCTGAAGATGAACCAGCTAAATCAGATTCCAATTCTGATTCTGAAAGATGCTTGAGAGACATTCTGAAGTCTCTAAAGAAAAATGCTGAGCACTATGCTGCTGCAAAGGAAGCTGCACCAGAACCTGAAGATGGTGGCAGTGGGGATAGCTCTTCCAGTGCAGCAAGCAGCCCTGAACAGAGCTCTGCTAAAAGCTCTACACCAAGCTCAGATGACCTTGCTTCTGAAGAGGAAGGTATTTCTGATTCTCTTGAAACTCTAGAGAATATATTGGCCATTTATTCTAAGAGAAAACTGTTGATAGAGAAGAGGATTAATATACCTAACTTTGATAGTAAAGGCATGGTTAGTTTCTTAGAAGAAAGAAATTTGATGCATGCTGTGAATTTTGGTGAATCTTTCTTGACAAATTGGGCATATGAATTTTATGCATGTATGAAAAAAAGCACTGGTAGGAGATCATCTAGGTGGGTATGGGACTGTTAATTTTAGGGGGAGGGATGTACCTTTTACTCCTGAATTGATAAATGAGTTTTTGGAAATTCCCAATGTTGAGGTTGATGAAGAACCTGACATGGATGTGGTCATTTATGCTATAACTGGTGGTAGGGTAGTTAAATGGACTAGACAGATGCTAGCCAAAGACCTCACTTCCCTACACTCTGTGTTATACAAACTCATTATCTACAACTGGATTCCCACCACAAACACTACCAAGATCACAAAGGATCAAGCTGTTTTGATGTATAGGATTTCTGTGCTTAAGAGATTCAATTTGGGCCTTACAATTTTCCAACATATGATGAGATTTACTGGGAGAGTTTCTGAAAAAGGCAATTTACCCTATCCTGTTCTGATTTCTAACTACTTGAGGCATCATGAATTTGTTGCCAAGAACACTGATGTGTTGAGGGGGAGAGTTCCATTATTGGCCATAGCTCTTGCCTTACTCACTGGGGATAGAGTCATTGATCTACCTTTGATTGCTCCTGGTACTAAACATCAGCATAGACCCTCTACTTCTGCTCAACCAAAACCTTCCAGACCCTCAACTACTGATCATCCTGAATCATCCAGATCAAGACAGAGAAATGCAACCCCCAAATGTTGAGAACATCCGTATCAACTTTTCTGGCAATGTGTATATTTCACAGGAATTCATCAAACTCCAACTCCAACACTTGCAGGAAACAATTGATGAGCTCCAGTTCCTGAAGGACAGGTGGACCAATCTGCTTTCACCTACAACAGGGGGAGTACCACCACCATCCAACTCCAATGTGGTCATTGAAGAGATAAATGATGAAGGAGTTCCAGCTGCTGCTGATGCTGGTGATGGACCTGATGCTGGAGATGCTGCTGTGACTGATGTAGTTGCACACCTTGCATCTACTTACTTTGTTGATGAAGGAGATGATGATGATGATGCTGAGATGGACACCTTGTATGGTGATCTACATGGAGGAAGTTGCTAGACAGGGGGAGATCTGAATTCCATAATGGCTATGGTGCAGGAAGTTGATGCTGCAACTGTTACTACAGCAATATATGCCATTTATTCAGTTTAATCTCTGTAATTAAAGTTTAAGTTTGAATTCTGAAATTCTGATACACTTGTTATTTATTTTCTAGATGATAGGATGTTTATTGTTTTTTGCAACTTGCTTAATTATGGTTCCACTTGATATTTGTTTACTGCCCTTGCTTAATTTGTTTACAGGTTATCATGTGTTCTACTACTGCACGTTGTGTATAGTGTTAGTTTCTGTTTTTGTTTTTTTTTTTTTTTTTGCTCTGATGTTAGTTTTGTTAGTGTCTTACTTAGATTCTAAGTTAATTCTTCCAGTTCAACTTATGATCTTAGTAAAGTTACTTATGTTGTGAATAAGTGTAGTGTTTATACTTGTTCTATTTTGGATAAAATTTATCTTGATCTCATGGCACGGATCATTGTAAAATTGTCCTTGATCTTCATTTGATTTGATCCAACGGTTACAACAGGTATTGTCTTGACTAGTGCTTAGCAATAATGTCAACCTCAACTAAGTACATAATACTGAGTATATATAGAAATATATGTGCATAAGGTGTGTTGTAGTCGAAAGGTCAAATTGGGGGAGATTGTAGATGTTGTTAATCCTTAAATGCCTTAACATTATCAACATCTTAATTTGACCTTCCGAGATTTTTTCTAAGTCTTTTCTGAAATGCTACATTAAATGTTGATCTAAATGTCGTCGCATTTCTGGCAGGATCTAGAAGCTTCTACAAGGATCTGGAATCTGGAAGATTCCAGAACACTGAAGAACATGCTAGAACGGCCTGGAACCATTTAGAACGGCCTGGAGCATTCAAGAAGGATCTAGAAAGATCATGGAAGTTGAGTTCCTAAAAAATAGGATCTCAATATGGAAGCCTCTAGAATCAGCACCCCACTTCTATAAATACCGATTGAAGGCTTCTCAAATCAGTGTATTCTATTCGATCAATTTCCTAGACCGAGCGTTCATCCCTGTTAGGAATTGTGGCCAGTAGTTTTACCTTTTAGTTCATACGTTTGTATCCCACCCGTATGGCTGTGTGTCTTCTTATCTATTGAGAGTGTAATCATTAGATAGACTAGGCATTTCGACAGTGTATACATTATACACTTAGTTCGTTTTTAGAACAAGGCACCTGCCTCGTTTGTAGTTTCAGTTGTGAATGTTATTGCTGTAACATTTCACACAACATTTGTACTTGAAGATAAGTATTGAATTTCGCCGTAAGGCTCGCATAGATTTTTATTTATAAAATCTATGTGAAAAATTATTTCCATTGTGTCACGTTTGTTTTTAGTGTTTCAAGTCTTCCGCTGTGAATCTTAATTTCTGATATTCTGTTAGAGTCAGTGTTGTACAATTTGTCACAACATTTAGTACAGCATTATTCTACTTAAACTTAAACACTTCATATACATCACACTTTCAAGACACATTTATTAAAATGAGAACTACATACTGAATAAATTACATTTTTTCAAATGCACGAAATAAAAACGAAAATCATAGCTTAAAAATGTAACTCCATTCTAGATAAGTAAAGATAAACAAGATAAATAAGATGTTTCAAAATAGTAAAAAGCACATAGAAAAAAAGTACATAATTCTAATGAGAAGTATTAGTCTTGTCGGTTCCAAACACAGCTGCGCACGTCAAAGAATCGTGTCTGCCTTTTTTGCCACATGTATTACAAGTACTTGGTTTATTCTTTCGAAATTCTCCATATGAAGTTATCCTCTTCTGTTTCGGTCTTCCTGGTGGCTCATGGAGAATGGGAGGTGGAATATTTTCTTCATCATTCATAGAGCTGGACTCGTATCTTTCCGTTTGGGGAACGGGTATAAGATCAACTGCACAACACTTCTTGTAACTAGAGGTAAAAAAAGCACTGCTCAACAACATTATGGATAGATGTGCAATGCTTTTTTATAACATCTACTACATGTGCACATGGAAAACCTTTGATTTGCCAATCAAAACACGTACATATATTATAATCAAGATCAACACTCATTGTGGTTTTTTTAAGACACTTCAAACTGACCATTTGGATACACAGAGACAGACCATGCCGCACTGACATTCCCTAATCAATGGATAAAATGTTTTTGATTTGGTTTACAGATACTTGTTGGGATGCAAAGTAATTAACAAGATGATTTACTTTCTACATTTCCTGAAATCTGCAAAACACTAGCTGGACGCTTGCAACGTTTGTCATTATATACTGTATACCTAGATTCAATAGTTTCAGAAATCCGTTCTATATAAATTGGGACAGATGAATGTTGAACATCTAAACAAACATTGACTAATTTTTCGAAGAAATCTAGCAAAACTCAATTAATCCAATCAAGTCATTGTCCGATGTCAAACAACAATTATTAATGCATCCAACTGAATAAAACATTGATATACTATTAGAATAAAACCATTTACTTGATTCAAGACGTCTACATACATCGAAGACTGATTAACACGAACCAACTTGAATTTTCCATTGAATTCAGTCTTGAGTATCACAAAATAGTTCATCGATTGAGAATCTGCAACTTATCAATAAAGATAAAAAAACAAATGACAAAAACATGCAGAATCGATTAACAAACACAATGACGAAGACGAAGATTTTTGCGGTAGGATTCTTTTTATGGAAATTATGAATCAATAATTGCAGATTAACCTGTAATGCTTGATATTGATCATGAATAAGGAATGTCAAATAATTAATTGAAAGACAGTTATCTTGAAAAGGAAGAAATTCTGATCGATGGCAATTTTGTTGAGGAGATGGCGGAAATTAGGGAATATGAAGCAATTGATTAATTAAATATTAAATTAGACTACATATTTAAAACTAAGGGCATAAATGGTTATTAACATTCAAATTTGGTCTTATTTGAAACGTTTATATTAGTTGTTCTTTATTAAAAAAATATGTATAGGAATGATCTTTTTTATAAAAATTCTCATATGGATAAATATGTGTATATTTTGAGGGTGAGGGTTATGACAATATTTTCTTTTATGGAGTGTGCAAATTGGTATGAGACATCCATATATAGAAAGTGTGCAAATTCCTATGAGACAGGGGGAGTATATTTTATTGGTAAAATACTTTATACAATTAAAAAAAAAAACTATTCACATAAAAAAACGTAACTTTCTACACTTTTTCACTTTACAAAATATAGAAATTATGAAACAGTAAATTATTAAGAAATCTGTTATTCATTAATAGATACTCATATCAAAGTAAAGATTTTTAAAAAATTAAAATAAACTATCATTATAATTCATAAACATAATAATAGTTCTCAAATAATTTTTTTTTTAATTAAAATTATATATCAGTTTCTGAGAAATAAAAATAGGTAAAGTCTAGTATGCACTCGAGTGCATGTTGTGCACCCTAGTCTAAAGAAAAATGTAAGTTATTAAACTGAAAAGTACAACACAATATTACTAAAAAGTGTAAGTCACTATAACTAAAAATATTATTATACAGTTTAATAATTGAAAAGTGTAACACCATTTATCAAAAAGTGTAAGTCAGTAAAATTGAAAAGTGCAACATGGATTAGGGTGCACAACATACACTCGAGTCCATAGCAGACCAACCCATAAAAATAATATTACATGTCAATTCAATCTTTTTCTCTCACCACCAATGATGATCAAAGGCCTTGATTGCATGTTTGTTTAATTTTATTGTAGTGTTGGTTACTAATTATCATTGTGTATATATTTATATTATTGTGAATTGTTTCAATGTATATATGCATGAAAAATACTAGTGTTTTCAATTGTGAGAAACAATTTAAATAAATTCAACATGATATGAAAAAACGGGGTTGAGCACGGGGCGACTATCTAGACCCGTACGGGGCGTGGGGCGGGTTCAGAGCATAATACATTAGAACGGATCCGGAACATATGTAAGTGTGTTCCATATATATTTGGATCAATAATCCGACGTCAAAGTTTATAAAAATCTATATAAATCAATAAAAAAAAGTCAGAGCCAAGAATATTTTTTTTTTAATAGAATCCAATTGAATACATGTAACTTCTCAGAAAAAAAAAAAAAAAAAACCAAATAGCAAATGGGCCTTCTTTTAAGAGTAAATACATTATTTTGTCCTTTTAACATACACCAATTTTGATTTTAATCCTTGTTGACTTTAAAATTTCTCCCTTCAAATTACAAAATTTAAATTTTGACAAACTAACCTTTGATTCAATTTATCTGATTGGGCCAAGTATCACTTTTTAAATAATTGTTCGTATTATTTCTTAGTTTGAATGCCACGCCACGTAGGTGCTAAGTAGATAAAACATAAAAAGAAAATAAAATATTTTTAATATCCTTTGCCCTTCTCGCAAGAAATAAAACAAGAAAATAATTTCAATCGTCATACACTTCTTCGTCTTCTTTTTACCTTGTAATCACTATTCACCTCTTATTCCGTTAGATCGAAGCCCTAACTCTGAACAATGGCTACCGCGGCGACCATGGTGAGCTCCGCCGGCGGGCTATTGGCGATGCTCAACGAGACCCACCCGGCTCTTAAGCTACACGCGCTGACCAATCTTAACGCCTTCGTTGATTACTTCTGGCCGGAGATCTCAACCTCTGTCCCAATTATGTATGCACTTCTAATCGATTTCTGAATGAGTGTTTTTTGGCTTGATTTTCGTTATTATGGTTTAGGGTTTTTCTAGTTGGCAATTCGGGGGTTTTGGTGTGGTTTTTCTGAGAAATCTGGGGAATTTGTTTAAAGTTGGGATATTTTGTGATGTCTTGTGTAGTTTTTTAGTTGAGTTCTCTTATCAGTGCATTGGGAAGTCTTTTCGGTTGCAATGGGATGTGTCTGAAGTGATAAGATACTAATATGTATTGAGATTTGGTGGTTAGGGTTCTAAATTTGGCATCAACCAGCGGGAATTTGAGTGTGAGTAGAGCTAACGCATGGGTTGTTTCAGTTATGGATCTTGAATCTTGTGGGCTTTTCTTGTATTTAAATTTTTAGAAGATAGGGTACTGAAGCCAATAGAGACATAAGGTGTTGATGAATCCTGTAGAATGCAGTTTCTAGGTTCTTACCTAATTGAAACACTTCTCTTTACTGAATTCCTTATTTTCTTGATGATGCATTATATGTATTTGTACCTAGAATGAAAACATGAAGTAGAATTAGATTTCTATGCATATATCTTAGCTGCAATTTGCCTGTTTTTTACTAGAAGGTTTGCACATGTTTATGTAGTTCCAGGGGAATATTTCATATTTAGTTTTATGCAGCTAACTCGAGCTTGTAGTGCTAGTGAGTAGTGTCTAGTGCTACTTGTTTTATTTCTTGTTGATGGTCTACCAATTTCAAGATCTTTATCTTCATATGTCATTCTTCAATATGTATGCAAATTGTTTTTTTTCCCCTTGAAACTTCACTTGAGCAATTTTAATTGAGTCTATTATAATTGAATTTTAAGATGCATGGTATTGTATTCTTTCTATATGATTGCAGAGAAAGTTTATATGAAGATGAAGAGTTTGATCAAAGGCAACTAGCTGCCTTGCTTGTTTCAAAGGTAATTGTCTTTTATTTTCTTGTTTCAGTGTGATTGATCCTATGCTGTGTGTTTGGTTTTAGTTATTAATTGTTCACTGTACTTACTATTTTAGCCTACCAAAAGCTGCCTTGTATTGTTTCTATTATTTGTCGCTATTGAGCCATACCCCTTCTCCTGATACATATATCTTAAAAGTTTTTCTCCTGTTACATCCTTTCTCTGGATAAAAGAAATAATATGTTTTTTGGTCAGCATGTAGTATGCAATGTAACAAGTGGTTTCAGCCTTTCTGTTCCTTGTTTGTTGTTGTGTCCAATTTAATCCAAAATTAAATCAGACTTGTAAGAGATATAATCAGTTATTCACTTATTCTCTATCTTAATGTCATCTATCGTGTTGAGAAAATATTGTGAATTCTCTCATCAGGTTTTCTATTATCTGGGGGAACTTAATGACTCCCTATCATATGCTCTGGGAGCTGGTCCTCAATTTGATGTGTCTGAAGATTCTGACTATGTCCGTACTCTTCTCGGTAAGGCTTTAATTTCCTGTCTTTCCTTTGAAATTGTGTGACAATTGTTCCAATATCCCTAGCTGTTTTCATCAAAATGAGAGTAGTTGCTCGATAGTAATTCATTGAGAAGTTCAAAATATATAGATATTTTTGGTGCTTCATATGACTTGGTGCTTATAACAGTTTTTGTATCATTTTGTGTCCCTCAGCTAAAGCAATCGATGAATATGCCGGTCTGAAGACTAGATCAGCTGAGGCAAATGATGAATCTGCAGTGGTTGACCCTAGACTAGAGGCAATTGTTGAGAGAATGCTTGACAAGTATGTGAAATTGTTCTTTATGTTATCAAGCATAGTTATGTGATTACTTGAACTGTGTTGTTAACTTTTCTTACCCTTTTTTTACAGATGTATTGCAGATGCAAAATACCATCAAGCTATAGGAATGGCCATTGAATGCAGACGTTTAGATAAGCTTGAGGAAGCAGTTATACAGAGTGATAATGTTCATGCTACTATTAATTATTGCATTGATGTGTGTCATTCCTTTGTCAATAGAAGAGAATATCGTCGAGAGGTGAACTCATTTATCCCATTTTGTAGACGTTCTTGCTAAACTTTTGTTATATGCTAATACTCTTGATCATAAGCTTTGCTATAAGAAAAAAACAAATTGGAAATTATTAAAATAGTGAATATATCAAATTTTAGAATTAAAGTCTTTCTCTGTTGATATTAGCTGATGGACAAATGCCAATATTGACCTGTGAAGAAAAATAGAACATTCATTTTTAGATTTGATGTATTTAGTAAATCAGAAGCTTGGTTTGACGGATTTATTAAGTTCTGATAATGCTTATTTGGTATAACATTGCAATATTTAGCAATTCCTGTTCTTGTCATTCTGATCCTTTTATCTTCCAACAGATTCTCCATCTACTTGTCAAAGTATATCAACAACTGCCATCTCCTGATTATTTGAGCATTTGCCAACGTCTAATGTTTTTGGATGAGCCTGAAGGTGTAGCAAGCATATTAGAGACACTCTTACGATCAGAAAATGTAGATGAAGCACTGTTGGCATTTCAAATATCTTTTGATCTGGTGGATAATGAATACCAAGCCTTCCTTTTGAAGGTAAGAAATCTCCTTCCCAGTGCCAAGAAGTCACAGCCTTTAGAGCCAACACAGTCAGAGTCTGCTCAGCCAGATTCTGTGCAAAGTGGAAATGATGTCATATCGGAAGATGTTCAAATGGCAGATGTGACTCAGGCAGATAGTAGTGCAACAATTTCTGACCCGCGTGAAGCTGTTTATGCTGAGAGGTTAATAAAAGCAAGAGGCATATTATCTGGAGAGACTTTTATTCAGTTGACTCTGCAATTCTTATACAGTCATAACAAGTGAGCCAATATTTCTCCAACTTGATTTTTAGTATTTGATATTGACTATAACTAACTTCACCTCGCATGCTGAAATAAAGTGAAAAAAATTCTAACAGAGTTGATTTCCTATCTGCTTCAGATCAGATCTTCTCATTCTTAAGACCATAAAGCAGTCTGTTGAGTTGAGGAACAGTGTTTGCCATAGTGCAACTATATATGCAAATGCTATCATGCATGCTGGAACAACTGTGGATACATTTCTGCGTGAGAATCTGGTATCTTCCTATCAACTGAGTTAATATTTTCACGTTTTATTTTTTGTTTTGTTTGGTTTTGTGTTCTCTTTACTAATACTTAATCTCTATTGTCAGGACTGGCTGAGTAGGGCTACAAATTGGGCCAAGTTTAGTGCAACTGCAGGACTTGGGGTTATCCACAGAGGCCATCTGCAGCAAGGAAGATCACTCATGGCACCTTATTTGCCACAAGGTGGAGCTGGTAGTGGTGGCAGTCCATATTCTGAAGGTGGAGCTTTATATGCTCTTGGTTTAATCCATGCTAATCATGGGGAGGGCATCAAGCAATTTCTTCGAGAGAGCTTGCGTAATACTAATGTTGAGGTCAGTGCTATCCTTTCAAGTGATATCGAAATATTATTTTATGGTATTCACATGTTTTTCACATTAACCAGAAGCTAATTGCTGGAATGTAAGAAATTGTGCAGGTTATTCAGCACGGTGCCTGCCTAGGTCTTGGTCTGGCAGCTTTAGGAACTGCTGATGATGATATCTTTGATGAGATAAAAAATGTTCTATACACAGACAGTGCAGTTGCTGGTGAAGCTGCTGGTATTAGTATGGGTTTGTTGATGGTTGGAACTGCAAGCGAGAAGGCCGCTGAAATGCTTGCTTATGCGCATGAGACACAGCATGAGAAGATTATTAGGTAATGTCTGATCTTGCATTCAGTGCTAGGAAAGATTATATTGACTATCATTGTTTATTTCTCATTATGATGTGATTGTGATATATATTGACAGGGGTTTGGCTTTGGGTATTGCACTTACTGTCTATGGAAGAGAGGAAGAAGCAGATACTCTAATTGAACAAATGACTAGGGATCAGGACCCAATATTGCGTTATGGTGGAATGTATGCTCTTGCATTAGCATACCGGGGGACAGCAAACAATAAGGCTATACGTAAACTGCTGCACTTTGCTGTGTCAGATGTGAGTGATGACGTCAGACGGACTGCTGTTCTTGCACTGGGGTTCGTTTTATATTCTGATCCTGAACAGGTTGGTGCCTTTTCTTCGATGTTTCTTGGAAGCTAATTCGTTGATGGATTTTCTATGTCTATGCATATCTTTTTTTAAATTGACTTTTGGGGTTGTCAGAACCTAAACATATCTATTTTGCATCATGTTTGTACTACTAATGACAGATGGAGGTCTTGAATTGAAGTGTCAAACATGTTGTTTCCTAGTACAACTAATTTTATTTTTGTACTTCTCTAAATACAGGTTCCTCGAATTGTTTCGCTGCTGTCTGAGTCCTACAACCCACATGTTCGGTATGGTGCTGCACTAGCAGTTGGAATTGCTTGTGCAGGTACTGGTCTTAGTGAGGCCATATCATTGCTGGTGCCTTTGACATCAGATGTTGTTGACTTTGTTCGTCAAGGTGCTCTAATTGCGATGGCAATGGTGATGGTACAAGTCAGTGAAGCCAGTGATTCCCGTGTTGGTGCATTCAGGTACTGCTTTGATTATATTTTCATATCACTTAACACATAAGTATTCTTCTGCTTACTTTTTTTCTTTTCTCAATAGGCGGCAATTGGAAAAAATAATCCTTGATAAACATGAAGACACAATGAGCAAGATGGGTGCAATTTTAGCCACTGGAATCCTTGATGCTGGTGGAAGGAATGTGACAATCAAGTTACTTTCAAAGACAAAGCACGATAAAATTACAGCAGTTGTTGGTTTGGCAGTATTCAGTCAGTTTTGGTACTGGTACCCGCTTACATATTTTATTAGTCTAGCATTTTCACCAACTGCGTTCATTGGTTTGAACTATGACCTGAAAGTACCCAAGTTTGATTTTGTATCACAAGCAAGGCCATCACTATTTGAATACCCCAAGCCTACTACTGTACCTACCACTACTTCAAGTGTTAAGTTACCTACAGCGGTTTTATCTACGTCAGTTAGAGCCAAGGCCAGAGCTAGTAAAAAAGAAGCTGAGAAAGCAAATGTTGAAAAGGCAGACCCAAATTCTGGCAAGGGAAAAACAAGTGACAAGGATGGTGACTCCATGCAGGTCAGTACTGCTTCCATTGTTTTATTATAATGCCATGACTTGTTTAAATTTTATGCGTTTCTTTTACCCCACCCCTACCCCTACCGCCAAAAAAAGAAGAAAAAAAAAACCTTGTGATTAATCATAATACTGGTTGGTCACAATCTGAGGAATGATAGTGTAGTTTATTCCTATTTCAAGGACTGACTGCATTTGGTATATTTGATGAAGCCTTTTAGATAGTGCATGCAGATTGCAGGGTAATTAGACTTAACCTCTGTGGAGGCCGCTGTAATTTACACTTGATAACATATATAATTTGATTTTTTTTCCCTTTTTTCACCCCATATGGAAGTGATTTAACTTGATTGGCTGGTAGCATGTTGATTGATTTTGAGCCTTCGTATGTCTCCTGTTGTCAGATTGAAATTGCAACAGAGAAAAAGGCTGAACCTGAGCCTTCATTCGAAACCTTGACCAACCCTGCGAGAGTTGTTCCTGCCCAAGAAAAATTCATTAAATTTCTGGAAGATGCTAGATACGTGCCAGTGAAATCAGCACCCTCAGGATTTGTGTTGTTAAAAGATCTTTCTCCAAATGAACCCGAGGTATTAGCTCTCACAGATGCACTGTCGTCCACAGCACCGAATGCCACTGGACAGCCAGGCCCAGCCTCATCGATAGCTGTTGAAGAGGAACCTGCACCCCCACAAGCATTTGAATATACGTCATAGTTTAATTAATGGGTAAATGCTCTGTTTCTTTCACAAGTTTCTGGTATACTTCGAGCTGGGCAAAAGTATCTGATCACTCATCTCTCTGCTGTCAAGTCTTGAAGTTGAGCCGGTGGGATTCTGCTTCTCACTCTCGATTAGGTTTATTTGCTATGTTTTAAGGGTGGGTGGTGAAGTTGGAACAGTTGAGAGTGACATGCTATGATTTTTTCATCCCAAGGAATGGAAGCGGCACTCTCAACACGCATCGACTAACTTGTTCTTGGTTTTATTTCTTTTTAGGAAGCTTTTTATCAACTTTGCTGTAATTTTATGATTATATTTTCTTCACTCTCAAATGATACTTGTTCGCTCTTAGAATATTTCTGCACAATGCATTTCAAAAAAACTTAATGTCACCTCATGAATGCTTAAATGTGATGATTGTTAATCATACAAATTAATACCAAATAAATCAGTGTAACATGTTGTGAATATGACTAAATAACTGGCAGTGATTAGTCTGAGAAGAAGAAACATAATTAGGCAGATGAAGAATCTAGATTCACAATAACTTGTATGTATTTGATTTGTGTCATGGTTAACTCGATAATATTGTAAAGAATAACTTGTAAAATTAAATATTTTTGAAATGTATTATTTTGATGAAACTTAGATTCAAAGAAACCTATTCATAAAGGTTACATACATCCAAGATTCAAATGCATTGTAAGAGTAGTATTAAAATAAAAAAAGGGACATAACTGTACAAGTGGGGTGATTTAAACAGTATTATGGAAATCAACTACATGTATCATGCAGGCGTGCATCTGTATGCTCAGGTCGGCACTGAAGAATGCTAAGGGTAGATTTGTAAACCTGGTGAATCCTAGACATGATTCATTTGGCCAATCAACAAGGTAAGAAGTGTCTTGTTAGATAGATATGATTTGACATGATTGTTCGTTCTCTTCGATGCTCAAATCAGATAATAAGAGTAGAGGTAATAAATGTTGAACCGTACATTAAGTGATGAAGTTGTAAGTGAAAAATTACATGTATAAAAAATACGTGACCTCCCTTCATGAACTGTGATCTCATCGCGTTGAACAAGTATACTACTGTATTTAAAAAAAGAAAAGATGAATTGTAAAGGGAAAATAGGTGCATTGAATGCCAATTTTTGCAGTGTCCTGCAGATGATATCAGCTCAAGGGTATCTGTAATAAATTTGTATAATTTTCACCATTTCTCTGCCATAGTTGGTGATTTGATGCAAGTACATATATCATATATACCCTACAAAATTTCTAAATATGCAAGTGTGTAATTAATTAAAATTTGTCAGCATATGATATGTCAAACCCAATGATTGGTGGCTTTTAATTGCTTGTTGAAATTATTATTACATGATCGATGATATATCTCCATTATTGATGAGTATCAGGAACTAGAGGTAACCCCTCAAAATAATGACTTAGTCAAAGGGTTGTCTTAACATGTTGGAGCTACACCCACACAAATAAACATTACCTTTTATAATAGTTTGAAAAATGTCCCTATTTAGTCTTTAAAGTATTATTTGCAAAAAAGTTATCACATTGTAATGTACAATTGGTGCAATTCAAAGGAATGGAGAGTATTATTTCATATAAAAAATTGTGTTAATTGCATGAAATCTTCTCTTGGTTTGAAAATTGCATGAAATCTTCTCGTGGTTTGGAAATTGCACGAAACCTCTGGTGGTTTAATAAAGCAAATTATCCTTCTTTTTAAATGGGTTAACAATTCTATCTATTTTTCGATTTGAAAAAAATGATACGAGAAATAGAAGAAATATGTAAAATCATTTACTCATTTATGAAAAAATGGATAGTTCACTTAATTTAATAAACTACAAGGGGGTTCGTGCAATTTTCAAACCACGAAGTGATTTCGTGAAACATTTTCATTTCACGAGAGAGGTTTATGCAATTAACCCGGTAAAAAAAATCATATAAACAAAAGTATTACTTCTTAGTATTCAGTTTGCAAATTGTTTGCTTGAAAAAACAAAAATCTGTTTTGACATAAAATTTGTGAGTTAAAATTGAACTAACAACTGATGCACAAAAGTGTTACTCTTATTTTTTATTGAAAAAATATCTCTTTCATTTTTTCTGCATAATATTTCGTGAAACGGTATCACACAAAACTTATTTATATATAGCCTTCAAAGGCAATCTTTATAGTTTCATATGTAGCTTTCAAAGATGCTATCTATATAGTTTCACTCTGCAAAAATTCTTTGACAACTAATTCCATCCCATGGCCATGTTGTTTTACATGGAACCTAATACTAGTACTTCTCTAGAAGGCTATTATCAGCAAGAGTTAATGAAGCCACACATTGAAGAAACTTGTGCTGATGATAGAAATCAAATGCTGTATTACATGCTAAACAATCCACCACCACCACCACCTCACTTTTTCGACTCGAATTCGTTCGACAAGTTGATGTTTTCAGGCACTACTGATGACCCTTTTGGAGGCAATCCAGAAGGGTTGTTTAGTGAAGAAATGAGGGCTAAAACAGAGGAAAAATTGTCGTTTCAACGGGGCGAAAGTCATGAAAAGAAAGGAAAGAAGAAGAGGAAGAGGGGAACAAGTAAGAAGACTAGTGAGCAAGTTGAGAGCCAAAGAATGATTCACATTGCTGCTGAGAGAAACAGAAGGAAGCAAATGAATCAACATTTGAACATCTTAAGGTCTATCATGCCTAAATCCTATGTCCAAAGGGTAATTTTAGTCATTATAAGTGAACATATATTTTGCCAAAAATAGAGTCTTTTTCTTATGTTTATTGTTATATATAGGGTGATCAAGCTTCCATAATCGGAGGCGCCATCGAGTTTGTGAGGGAGCTAGAGCAGCTCGTCCAATGCCTCGAATCAGAGAAAAGGCGACGAATCTATGGCGATGATCAATCATCGCCAGGATATGAAAATGAAACACAAGATGAAACATCGTCAGCAGAGAGCAATTCATGGTTTGCAAATGTGGAAGTTAAGATTGTGGGCTGTGATGGTTTGATCAAGATTTTGTCAAGAAGAAAGTCGGGACTGCTGAGTCGAATAATCGCAGCAATCGAAGGCTTGCAGCTTCAGATTCTTGGCACAAGTTTCACCACAATTGAACACAGTGTGGTCTCTTCTTTTAATTTCAAGGTATGTAGAGCCTAATTCACTTTTTTTCAAGTGTTGAAATATATTAACTTTTGTTATTATATGTGTGCAGATGATTGGAGAAGCAAGATTAACAGCTGAAAATATTGCAGATTCAGTTCAACAAACATTAAGTAGCATTCATGCCAATACTAGTATCATTTGATTGATTTCTAATTCTGCAGATTCTTGAAACTTTTAGTCTGCACTGCTTCTGTAATAACTGAATTTCTGCAGATTCTTGAATTAGTTGCAGAAATTTTGTTCCAAGGCATTCATATATTGTACTAATAAATTATCTTGATTATTTTGTTGTACTGTACTGTGATATGAAAGTTCACACACACACACACACACTCTAACTGATTAGGATATGAGACAAAATATATGTGATGGAGTAGTGTCAATTCACAAGAGAAGGTTGACAAGGCCAAATCATCCAATTAACATCAAAATTTGATGTCATGATATGAGTTGACTTGTCAGAAATCAATCAGACTTCTCTATTTTGTCAATAAACAATACACATCATTTGGTTCATTATTTCTTTGATTGGGTCTTACCAAGTAGCAATCAATGTTTCTTTGTGTTACCCAATTTATTGGATGGTGTATGATGATTCACATAATTTTCTCAATACTATACTCATGATAAATTAACGTTTTTTTATGGTCCGTTTAAATTCAGTCATTTTTAGCCCGGATAGATTAGCTCGTGGGCTAAATGGGTTGGCTTGCCAGCTAGGTTTTTAGAGTTCATTCATTTAAATGTATATTGTTATACTTAAAAATCACAAATTTTTATATGCAATTACATTCGTCAAATTCTTATATGCAATTAGATTCGTCAACCAGTGTGGATACACTATGTGGCCGGGAATTCTATCGAACTCGAACACCGCCCAATCGAATTACTCCATCCGTCCCGGAGGAACTTGCACCCCTGTAATGACACTCATTTTAAGAAATGTGTAAGAAAATGTGTAATGATTGATGTTTTAAGGGGTAGTTTTGTAAAATTATATGAATAAAGTAAAGTAAAAAGTAGATTGAGTGTGGAAAAGTAATGACATATGGGTAAATATGAGTATATTTAAAGGGTGAGGGTTGTGAAAATATTTTCTTTTATGGGGTGTGCAAATTGGTATGGGACATACATATATGGAAAATGTGTAAATTTCTGTGGGACAGAGGGAGTACTATGTATGGGTGATTGCCATTGTAGGATATGGTAGACAAGGTGTTCGATAAAATTCCTGAATGAGTCTACAAATTTACATTTTGTGAACTAAATGTATTTTTAATTTTTTGTATACTCTTTTCATGTCCTTATTGGATGGATAACTGATGTTCATCGATTGTTCTTCTTTCTTGTCATATTATCATATTTCCAGTGTGATTAGCAAGTGGCGATCAAATTCAAGATTATTCTGCATGATTTCAAAGATTTCTGATCCCATTTTCATATATTTAAATATTTTTTTTGATGCAATACTAAACAAGTATCATCTTACCGTAAAAATATTTATAAATATTTTTTTATTCCCATTTTTTATTTTGAACCATTCTACAATAACTTTGACACTCTTAAAAAAATGTACAGCCATTTATAAATTTCATCCTCATAATATTCACAATTTTACTCAAAATATTATTTACTTTTGGACCCACATATACCCACAAATTAACCAATAATTTATATTTAATAAATAATTTATTTATTAATCCATCAACTAAAATTTTGTGTCAGACCATTAGAACAATATCATTTTTCAATTGAAATGTTATCACTTTTAAGATAAATTGAATCATCATTAATAATTTGTATATAAGTATAAAATGTAGGAGTATAATTTTAAAAAAATTTAAAAAAAAAAGTGATACACTTACATTAAAAAGTGATAATAGTTTCAGATGAAACAACCTCGCACAAATTTTATCCTTATTCATATTATTTTAATCGTATGAAGTTAATTATTTTAATGAATGTATAGAGTTAACATTAATTTGAACAAAACTTTGTGTAATATATTTTTTATATAAAATATGTTTAATTAAAATAACATTTAAAAATTTGAGGGTAGCAGACTCGCAGACTCAAATTCAGGCTGTCAATAAAAATTATGGATCACAAGCATATATTTTACTATAAGATCAAAATAAGTTATTATATGGACAATTTATGTCAGTGTCAGGACATTAATACAATTTTTTTTTTTAGGCGAATTCGCAATCACAAGGTCAAAATATTGTATTAATACAAGACGAGAAATAGATTATTATAAGGACATTTTGTGCAAGTATAGGACCAAAATATTTTGGAACCAATGATGAAATATCACAAATATAGAACAAATATATTGCATATTTGAATATTGCAATATGGATCGCAAAATATTGATATCGATTCATCTACAGTGTAAATTGGATGGAAAAAAAAAAAAACACAAATATATTGCACGATATTCATAAATTAATAAAAAATGTGATTTTTAAAAAAATCTTATTTTATATGTATGAATATAATACCTTTTTTTTCAATTTTTTTATAGTCTTTGGGTGGAAATATTCTATGAGTACGGGGTTCTCAAGATTCATACGCTCTTAAGAGAGCATCCACAATGGGGTAGTACTCATAACTCAAATGAAGGGTAGAAGGGATTGGGGGAAGATGATGTGGAGGAATTGGATAGAAGTAAAAAATTAGAGAAAAAGAGAGTGGGATAGAGGGAGAGTGAATAACACATGAGGAAAAAAAGAGAACAATTTAGAGAGTGTAACTCACTTGCAAGAGTGGACTTTAATGTGGTCTCAACTATATTTTATTTGTATTAATTTTTTTAGGGTAGAATGCATTGGAGAGGTAGAATTTTTTTGAGATAGAAGTAAGAAACTTTTGAAGTGACACACATGTGTCAAACTTAAAACCCAAAAATCATCACCCACACTGTGTGGCTGCTCTAACACATACGAGAGTTCACAATTTAATTGGACTGTTCAAAATGCATATGCATGTTAAAATGTGTATTGTTGGTCTCAAGTAGTTGAGACTGTTGAGTGTTAAGATTAGAACTAGTCTAAAGTCTAGAGGAGGTGAATAGACTTTTAAACTTTTTCTAAAATATCAGAGATTAATCGTGCGGAAATATCAGTTTATGAGCCATTAACAATATATACTCAACTAAACAATTCAAAACCTTACTTTTTTATTTGTATTATTTTTTTTAGGGTAGAATGCATTGGAGAGGTAGGTTTTTTTTGAGATAGAAGTAAGAAACTTCTGAAGTGACACACATATGTCAAACTTAAAACCCAAAAATCATCACCCACTATATTTTATTGTGGTCCCAACTATATTTTATTTGTATTATTTTTTTGAGGGTAGAATGCATTGGAGAGGTAGAATTTTTTTGAGATAGGAGTAAGAAACTTTTGAAGTGACACACATGTGTCAAACTTAAAACCCAAAAATCATCACCCACACTGTGTGGCTGCTCTAACACATACGAGAGTTCACGATTTAATTGGACTGTTCAAAATGCATATGCATGTTAACATGTGTATTGTTGGTCTCAAGTAGTTGAGATTGTTGAGTGTTAAGATTAGAACTAGTCTAAAGTCTAGAGGGGCGTGAATAGACTTTTAAACTTTTTCTAAAATATCAGAGATTAATCATGCGGAAATATCAGTTTATGAGCCCTTAACAATATATACTCAACTAAACAATTCAAAACCTTACTTGTCTATTCTGCAAATATCAAACTCGTCTATTCAACTTTGATTTTACAATCTTGTTGATTATCCGAATTAACAATTAAGAACAATTAACAGATATAAAACAGTAAGTAAATCAAACACAAGATTTATAGTGGTTTGACAAATCGTCTACATCCACTCTCACAAACCCAGTTCATGATATTTTATTAATCTGATCTTGTGGCTTTAAGTCCAAAAAAATAAGACTTCGATCTTCTCGATTATATCACCAGATATATCTTCGATCTAACAACTAGTGATTTAGTAAGCAACTAACAAGCTTATACAAATTCGAAAACAATAAAGAAAAACTTATTTGTTTCTTCAATAAGCCTTCTTGAGCAGTCTCTTCTATTTTGGGCTTCTTCAATACGAACTTCTAAACTTCTTAACTCTGAGAGTGTTTGTTGTTGAATGCTTCAATACTTAGTTTTGTAATCTTAGTTTCAGTAGTCTTCAATACGTAGATTTCACTTCTTCAAGATAAGTTAGTTATCCATCAAACTTTCTTGATAACTTCTTCAAACTAACTCTGATAACCTATTCTTGATATGTATCTTCTTAATACGACGGTTATTCAGTTAATATCCATAACTAACTTCATATCTTCTTATTTGATACGAATCTTCAATTCTGACTTTGACTTCAACTTGACTTGTCTTGTCTTCAACATATTCAACACTTAGAATATTTCAAACTTCTTCATAACTTGTCTTGTCTTGTCAAGTCTTCTTGTCTTCATAGTCTTCATTTTCTTGTAGAACTCCGCTTGTTCTAACAATTAACTAATCTATTCTATTACATTACTTTAAGCTTTATAGATCAACTTAGTCATCCTAAAAAACTATTACAATCATAACAAAATATAAACATAAGCTTCTATATAACAATTAAAGCTTATCATAAAAACCTATATGAATTAACCTTTCTTTTCATACTTTAGTCATATTTCAGTTTATCTTTTATCTCATCTAATTTTGTCTTATACAAGACGACTTCCATAACAAATCAGTCAACACTTAGAATGTATTCAAGTCTTCTTTTTGACTTATCAAAACTCATCTTATCATCAAATAGAACTTGTCTTTAGGATTCATATCCCAACAATTTCCTCCTTTTTGATGAAGCCATAACTACTTGAATTTATTTAAGTAAATAAATCAGTTAAGTAGTTATCTTATCAAAATATTCATCTTTTTCATTCATTGAGATAGATCAGATCGATTACAAATAATTAGCAAAAAATATCAAAATGAAAATAAATTAAAGTAAAGATCTTCTTACTTCAGATAATGCTTCCATCACCATCACTTTATGCTTCTTTGTCTCGTACTTGAAAAGCATCTAATATCCTCTTATGAATTTCACAAATGTGATCTTCATCAAAGATCTTCTCTTCAAACTTCTTAATCACATTGAAGTCGATTCTGTTTCCAGATGCTAACATTTGAGTTTCCCACTTAGGAAAATCTGGAGATAGAATGTTATATCCAACAATAGTAGCTATCCTCATGATAAGATTCCATAAATTCTTATCTTCTACTTCCATAAATTTCTCAAAATGAATAAACATCTCATCTTTTGAAGATATTTCTCCATATCGTCTGATAATCCAATGAGTTATTTTCCATTTTCTTTTGACAACATTCCAGACTTCAATATGCTCTGCATCAATAAACTTGTCTACATGAGCATCTTAAAAAACTTCAACATTTTCTTTGTTGTCTTGCAGCTTTTTGATGTGTTTTTGTAACACTTTCTTATTAGCATACTTTTCATCTTCAATTTTCTGCTTCTTTTGAATTGAGACTTCATCAATATAAAAAAGAATTTGACCTATTGATTCTTTCACATTTCCTGTAGGTTCATTTATTTCTAGCTTTCTCTTGCCTTGTCTGATTGGAACATCCTTCACTTCAGACATTTTTCCTTTTCCTTTAGCAATTCTTTTCAATTCCTCACTTGTCTGCTCTTTTACATGAGCCTTTACTAGTCTGCCTCTTCTAGGTCTGACTTGCTCTACTTTTGGTTCTTCTTGCTTCTCTTGCTCTTTTTCTTCTTCCCCCCTTTTGGCTTCATCAACAGCCTTCAAGGTGAATAAATAAGTGAATCTAGTCATCTCTTCTTGTACTGCCTGTTTCATCAGAACAATAGCCTTCTCGATTTGCTTTTGATGACTATCATCATTACTGAGCTTTTCTAACCTGTCAGCAGTATATTCCAATTTCTTGGAAGACAAGTTGAATTCATTCTTAAAATGAGTAGCAATCAACTTTGAATTCTGAGCTTTCATATCATCCAACTGTTTTCTGGCTTCGAGCAACTAAGCATACGCTTCTATTCTCTGCTCGTCTGCAATCTCAATCTTTAACCTATAGACTCTTTCTAACTTCTTCGATTGAGTAGCCAAAACTCTAACAAAGTTATTGAACTCTTCTCTGAGTAGTGGACTTGATCTTGCATAAACTTCTCAAGTTAATTGTGTTGGATTTTTTAGGTACGAACACCATGCTCGTAGCAACGAAAGTTTTAAATTTGTTCACCAACACAGATTGTTGATATGACTGTATAACATAATTAAAAGAAAATTAAAACATTAATATTCCTTACTTGTGATTCGTATGCGAGATCCTCTACTACGGTATCCACGTAATCCTCGTCTACGAACTTCTGATCCAGATTGGAATTCTCTAAAAGAACTCGCTAGGAGAATTCTATATAGAGAACCGGAGAAATATTATGAGTGATAAATTGTTACGACTCAAAACCTCTAACCCTAGAGGTCTTTATATAGTAAAACAGAAAACCTATATGTGCACGTGGACTTGAGCCCATGTATATATTTTATTTTATTGGCAAATCCAATATATAATAAAATATCTTTTACCATATTTATGATATATCTAACATATCATCTTATTAATTAAATCTAATTTAATTAAATAAATTATAATTATATCCAATAGAATTATTCTATATTTCTCCATAAATCAAATATCTTGATCAAATCAAATAATTAATCCATCCAACTTTAATTCGTAAATTAAGACTACTTGTTGTGTGACCCATAGGCCCTCACATATCGAGCGATTAGCCAAACTAACGGTCTTAGCAGAACCCTAGACAATGAACGAGACAATCTCAATATGTGAGGTACGTTGCGAGGAAATAGCAACAACCTGTAATGTGAAGCTCACAATGATATGATCCTTTCATTCACAAATACTCCGATTAAATCTAGAACATGATGATGTGTCTATTCCAATAATTTAATCGTGTTATCTCATTCTACTAATTGATCACATTGTCGCATTTGAACACCACTCCAAATGTGATGTGCATTGGCCAATGACTAACGATCCAATTAGTTATGAGAAGACGAGTATTCTCTCTAAATCTATTTTAAGAATGAATCATATTCTTGGCTCAACTACTGCACACATGTACTTTATGGTGTGCCCAACACATGCCTAATCTACCCCGTTAGGAGTGCAGGCGTTGGTCATGGTCAAAGCCCATCACGCCATACATGTCGCATGTATTGACCTCAAGTCGAAGGACATTACATTGCTCCACAAATCAATATTCCCGTAGACACGTAAATATAATACACCAAACGGTTTCTCGATTGGGCAAGCCAATACTCTCAAAGTATCCGTGCATCCATCATCAGATACCTAGTATCTCGTAGTTGTGAGAACCACTACATCCTCTAAGGATATGATGTAGATCGCACACCAATCTCAATCGCATCATCGATATCCCAATCTCGATAATCCTTGATTGGGGCTACTTTAAGAACCATGATATAGTCAATCGAGATCTCACATCTCAATGACATCATTGGTTCATGGGAACACATATAAGAATAAATGCAAACAATCAAACATAACATTCTATAAGTGTATCACCGAATATTATTACTAACGTCAATAATACTTAAATAACTGAATATGATCAAGTACAATGTCCTTATAATGATTGTCTTTAGGACATCTATACTAACAAATTGAACATTTCTTGTCTGAAATCAGCATCCAACTGATTTACTTCATTCATGATCATAACTTTAGAATCAGTCACAAGAGAACTGTTCTGTTCTAGGAGCACTCTTCTCACATCAGACTTCAAGAACTCATCAATTGCAGATTTAATCACCTTTTGAAGATCATCTTTCAAATCATCAATAGATACTTTCTGAACAATTGTAGTCTGAACTACATTATTAGGCACCAACTCTCCTTCTTCAGTAACGGCCACTTCAATCAATCTGGTCTTAGTAGGCAAGACCTCATCTGTCTCTACTGGTTCAACACTTACTGCTATTGCTTTTAAATGAAGAGGAGAGTAAGGAATGATTGCTAACCTTGCTTCTTTGGCCTTTCGTTCAACTTCATCTGAATCTTTCTTCACCATTTCCACAAGCTTTGCAATATATGCACAAGTCTCTGCTGGAAAAGTTGGCTTAACTTGTTTGGTGATCTGAACATCAGTTCTGGGGCCATAAGCATGTTTAACCTGGAATTCGAACACCATTCCTCTAAGTTGATCAGAAACATTGTCTAGATCAATCATAGGATCAGAAGATTCTATTTCAGCTGGTTCATCTTCTATTGTCAAGTCTTTAGAAACTTGAACACCAACATCCATCTTTTCAATTAGCACACTGGGCTGGTCTGATTCTTCATCTTTCTTTGGAATCAATTCATCGGGAACATTCAACATCTTTTTGACTAGATCAGTCAGGGCTTCTGTCGGAAGTAGATCAATGTATCTCTTCACTCCGCTGTTTTCTTTCTATTCCAATTCCCAATCTTGAAAATTTGCAATTCCACCCATTCTCATGATTACTTCGAACATGTCTTCAATTGGTCCTTTCCTCAAAGCTACCCAAGTACATATCCAGATCAGTCTTTCATAAGCTTCTGAGCTTGTATCGATCTCGACTGATGGGAGGATTTTCTTTAGATTTTTGGTCATTTGTGCACGAAGCCTCTTCTCTCGCATGCACATTGGGTAATTGACCAATGATGGAAACTGATTTGTGGAGGGAGTTTGAGTGAGTGGGGTCCTCATCTCAATAGTCGAAGTGTCAGCTATTGGAGTTCCCAAATCAGTAGGGTTTGGTTCAACATTTTCTGTTGAGGGTAGGCGTAGAGTTTGGGTTGTGGTTTCTGGGGGTTGAGATTTGGTTTGGGTTAAGGTTTCATCCATCGAAGCATAAACAGTCGTATCTTGAGTCAATAAAGAACTTAAGTATTGCACGAACTTCAGAGGATCTTGAGGACTAGGCTTAGCACGAGAACGATGAGTTCTGGCCTTGGTTTTGACCGGGATAGAAGGAGGGGATAAGAGAGGCACATAAATGATAGGAGAACTAACCATTCGAGCCTTCTTGGCTGGTGAGGGAGCTGATTCTGTCACCAGGCAAGTAGGAGGAGGAGGAGGAGGAGCAGGCAAGTTAGCTTCCAAAATTTTGCTAATCCTGGCATTGTACTCTTCTTCTGAAGATTCATCTGATTTAGTCTTTTCTGAATCTTCAACTGGTTCGATCATTGCCTCATCCGAGTTATATTCCACCAGAGCACCACTGGTTTCAATTTCGTGAGTCTCCTTGTCTGCTTCAGCAGACTCTTCATCACTAGAAGACTACGACTCTATCATTGCATCATCAGGATTAACCTGATATTGTTGTCTTTCAGCCTGTCTTTCTCTTGATTGCCTGTCCAAGGCATCCTTTTTTCAAGTAATTTATGTATAAAGTAAATAAATGAGTTGACTGTTGGATATGTGTGAAAAAAAATATTGACATTTGTGTAAAATTGAAAATATTGTGAGAGTAAAGTTTATTGTGAAATGTCCCGAAAAACAAAGTGTAAAAAGTAATCGTCGGACGGAAGGGAGTATATACTTTAGTCAGTTAATCTAAGCCATTAAAAATCTAATCTAAAGGCTTAAACTTGATGACCTGTTACCTTTTGTATATTTTACGGTATGTATTCATCGTATGTGTCGTAATGTGTCATAAATTTTTATTTTCTATTAAATTAATTAAAATATATTATTGTAAAATTACATTTTTATCCTTATACAATAAAATAATTTATTATATTTATTAAATTAATTAAAATATGCAGGAAGATCAAATGATGCCAAAATTTCGGTGTTCTTTCTTGGGCCTAGATTTCAAGGCAATTCTATTTCTATTCGTCGTGATCCCAACCACCATCGTCGGAATATACTCCCATGGCCAGAAGGTCAGCTACTTCCTCCGCCCACTCTGGCAGTCGCCCACGAAGCCTTTCATCACTCTCACGCACTACTACCACGAAAACTTGTCAATGGAGAATCTCTACAAGCTTCACGACTGGGAAATCTGCAAGTTCCCTAGGTACGTGTACGACGCCGTTTTATTCAACAACGAGGTCGACATGCTCAAAATCAGATGGATGGAAGTCTACCCTTACATCACACAATTGAACTTCCGATGCCTCTGCCGGCGGCGAGGGCCGCCCGACAATCACGCGCATCTGAAATTTCAGATTCTCACAGCAAATGGTCGGACATCACTCTGCAACTCACGGTGGACATGCTCAAACAGAATGGATTGAAAGAAATAATTATTAGTGAATCTTTCATACTTATTAGTGAATCTTCCAAATAAATCTTCTCAGACCATCTCCAACGGTAAGTTAAAAATGGAGTTTTACTTCATTTATGAAGTTTTGCTCCCTCCAACCGTACTCTATTTTGAAGTTTTGAAATAGAGTTTTGAATAGTAAACTCTATATATGAAGTTTACTATTCAAAACTCTATATTTTATATCTATTATTTTATTAATATTTACAGTTTTTTATTACAATTCTATATTAATAATTTGTTAAATATAATTACAATTCTATTGTTATACTAATTTATAATTTAATTGTGTAATTAATTAAAAAAATTTGTGTATTATTATTACCTACAAAAAAATAACGTAAAATACAATAAAACGTATATTATATATTTATTAAATATGAAATACATTACATATTAAAACGGGCATACATGCATTACTTAGCTACATATAACACCGACATATTAAAATAAGTGAACACAAACTGAAAAGAAATACAAATACACATAATAAAAAACGATACACTAGTACGACGGAATGTTGGATCCAGATGGAGAAGTTTCGCTAAAAAACGGATCAAATTGATCAATCCCGCCCGAGCCATCCCCACTCATACTCCTTTTGCGCCAAATTTTTTGTTGCTCTCGAAAAAGAAAAGGTCGAAATGATTCATCAACGCTCATAGGATTTTTGAAGAGAATTTTATTTTCTTCATTTACAATGACCGCATCAGTCCTTTTATTTTCAGCTTGAATCATTTTTTGTCAATCACACTCACATGTATCGTTTTACGTCATTATGTGTTTCGTAATTTTATATTTAAATAAAAGTAATATTTGAAAACTACAAGTTTATTTACATTTTATGATTTTGATAAAATTAATAATATTTAATTTATAATTTAATTTACTAATTGAATATTTAATTGTATAAATTAATTTAAATACGAAGATAAATATATTATTTAATGATTGTAGTATATTGAAAATGATTAAAATAATAAATAGAGTAAAATATAGAGTTTTATGGTTGGAGAAAATTTTTAAAATAGAGTGTGAAAAAGTGTATTTTAAAGTTTAGAGAATTTCATTTAAAAGTTTGTGGTTGGAGATGGCCCTCACGACTAAATTCAACATGCCTAGTCAAGAGTAACAAAGCGAAAGCAGTAGTCGTTACTTTAATTTGGTAGGCTACCTGAATTTCCCCTGGAATACATAAAGCAACCAAATACAATTTAAAAAATGAAATTGGACTTTTCTTAATTATTATTTAAATTAATTTAATTCTTTAAAATTTTAATTAATTTTTTATTAAACAAGGGTAATATAGTAAATAATAAAATACAATTTAAGGAATGGTTTAAGAGCATCTCCAATGCAAGGTATGAATTTGCCACATATATGCCACATGTGTGCCACCTCAAAAGTTTCCTACCTCTTCCTTTAAAATACTCCTTCCTCCACAATGTTTCCTTCCCAAAAAATAATTATTCATGGTCCCACCATCAAATTATATATTTATTTTCATCATCTTTACTTATTACGGAGTATTTATTTAATTTATAATTTTATTCTTTAATTAAATATAATATTTAAATTATACAAAAATAAATATTGTTAAAATAATTTAACAAATTTTATTGAAAATATAATAAGTAATACGATATAAGATGTGATAAAATGAAATAATTAGGATAAAATGAAATGTGATAGTCCCTTTTTTTTTACTGTTGGTTTAATTATTATTTTTAATTTATTATAATGTGGTTTAATAGTCAATCTTATTTGAAAATGTAAAAAACAATAATAAAAAAAAGTGTAGATAAAATGAAATTTGAATCATAAACCATGTATTTATATTCTCTAATTAAAATTTAAAAATAAAAAACATATATTGTCTAATTTTAAAAAATAAAATAAAAAATTATGTGGAAGGGTAGCAAACACCTCACACGAGAGGGGGAGAGTGGCTCTCACACACCAAAGCAATCTATTTCTCTCTCCTCAAGTGAAAGCCACCTCCATTTCTTCTACTCTCACTTCTCTTCCAATTTTTTTTCCTTCCCAGGAAGCATTACTCCTTCCTCATTCCCCCTTCCTTTGCCACATCACCAAACCCACAATCATACCTTCCTCATTTTATAGAAAGGGGTATGACTCCACATGGGATTCCTTCCTCCCATTGGAGATGGTCTAATTAACTTAAACCTGTATAACAGGTAATAATAGGTCATTACGACGTTTGCGATTCGACAAAGTGAACACACTATAATATAATATGGAGTAATGATTTATTAAAGTTTTCTTTCTTTAATTAAATCGGACTTTATTCATGCATATATTTTCTAAATATAAATTTTAAGATTTTTAATTTTCTCATATTTATTTGCTTTAATTTTGTCAAGGCAAAAGTATAATACATAGTTCAAACTTAATAAATCAGTGGCCTGGTAAGGAAGAGGCAATTCAATCTGCGGTCAATTCTGTCTCTTCTTACAACGCTAGCAATTCATCGGACGGTCTACCTCTATGCATTGGGAAATTCAATCTGAGGTCAATTTCTGTCCCTTCTTACAACAAAAAGATGGACTTGTATGTATTTAGTTATGAGTTATATACTCATATTATACGATTTAATATATATATATATATATATATATATATATACTATTTTATAATTTATATTTTTACTGTGAATTGAATTCTCACATTTCTATATCATATATCATATGTACAACTAATACTAATACAAGTATTTTTATGTTTATTGAATTGAATTCTCATTTGATGGGTTGAATATATATAAGTGTATTTTTTAATTTAAAGAGATATTAAATCTTTTTAAAATATTCCAAGAATAACTATAAAAAAAAATTAAAATATAATTCTAAAATATTCTAAGAGATAATAATAAGAAAATAATTAAGATATAATTTTAAAATGTTGTAAGAGATTCTTAAAAATATTTGTGTGAAATATTTCACATGTAATATGTATAATTAAGACAATTTTTTTTAAGCCCGAATTTGAATTGTTCAGAAAAATTTGCGTATCACAAAAAACAGTTTATTACATGATCAATACAAGGCTAAAAGTTTACTACTATATGTTTAAAAATATTTTGGCAAATTCACCCAAAAAAACTAAGTGTCCACAATATTTTTGAATATATAATAATACACTTTTAACTTTGTAGTGATAAAATTTTGGTATTGTCGTAACATAGTTTTAGTCATGTAATAGGCAATCTAATAATTTTGTCAAAAACAAAGTATCTAGAATATTTTTTGACTTATAATAATACAATTTTAGTGACAATTTTGATTTTGTAAAGTGAAAAAAAAAATATTTTAATTAAAATTGACTCACGTTTAATTTGCGTTTAATACACAAATTTTGATCTAAATTTATCTTAATTGATTATATAGAAGTTTTTTTTTTTTTAATCATGATATAGGCTGGTTATTACTCCGTATTAAGTTATTCGATAAGTATGAATATCGTTGTTGGTTCAATGAAAATTATTCATATATAAGTAGTTATTGATTATTTTTGTGGGTTAAAAACATAATACTATACACAAACTTATAAATAAAATTTGGCAAATACGTGTACAATAGAGTATTAATTTAAATATAATATTTTATTAGCTCACATATTATATAATATTAATTCAAATATTAAATAGAAACAAGTTATATGTCCAACCAATTAAGGGAAATCAATTTCAATTTTCCCAGAATTCATTCTCATTTCTTGATTTTAAAGTTATCAAATGAGCACACATTTACTATTTAAATAATCTATCGAATTTTTTATGAATTTCACTCTAAACAACTTATAATTTGAATTTTGAAAGTGGGAGACCTACGTGCATTTTTCACACGAAAGTCAATACAACTTCATAAACATGTCTATTATTAGAAAGAGTCACCACACCTATAATTTTTAATTTACAAATTCTTATATGCAATGGTGTAGAATTTAGGAATTCATATCCATTGTTCACAAATTAATTCATATTCACTACTTAGTGATACCCGATTAAAAATCTGATTGATTTAATTCGATCGTATCAATCTCTTCATTTCACAACCCATTAGTTTGACACATCATTTGTTTTATTTTATACTTTGTAGGAGTATATCATAATTTCGTGAATTTATGTTTCAAAAGACTATGTTACCGTGATTATTTACGGTTTAGTGAATTTTTAATTAAGTATCAATCAATTTACATGAATTGGAAGACTAGCCTTATATTATAAATTTCGTAAATCACAACTTTGTGAATTTGTATTTCACTATACTGTGTTAAAAGAATCACATGTTGTTGCGCTAGTGCAGTGTTGGATTTTTTTTAACAGTGTTGGTCTTCTTTCAATTGTTCATGAAGTATTACAACTTGTCCTTTGGCAACATATTTTTTTTCCATGTAATTACACATTTTTTTGTGTTTCTATTAAGCGACTTTTTATATTTTGTTAACTTTATGTTTGTCGAGCATGCATTGGATTAGCAGTTTTCAACATTGGATTTGCATTTTAAAAAGATCTACTAACAATAACCTTTTTCTACTCAATGACATTTTCTATATCTTTTGTTTTACTTATTGATGTTTTTTATATTGCTAAATAACGTTTTTGTTCGTATATCTAATATCACACTTGTAACTAGAATACATTGTTGGCCACGGCTAAATGCCCCCTATTTTGTTGATTTCACCCATCGGGTGAGTTCACCCCCTAACGTTGAGTTCACATTCTACTCATTTTTTTAAAATTACCCATCATTTAAAATTTTAATTTTTTCTCTTGGTTTTCGAATATTTTTAATTTTCTCGATTCTTTTTTCGAGAGGATTTGTAGTTATTTTCGAAAGTTTTTTCTTAAAGTTATGTTTTCTGAAATATAGTTGACTCGGTGGTGACTAATAAAACAGTAGGTGGGTGTATAAAAGGGTAATGTAGTCTTTTTTCATATAATATTTTTTTTGTAAAATTTCAGGGGTGAAGTCATTAAAAAAGAGACACAGTTAGTCGTGGCCCACTAGAATACCTTATTCATTTTCAAAACCCAAAAGAGTTAAACAGGCCCAAATTTATTTTCCAAAGCCCAAATTCAATCATCTAATATATATATATATAAATTCTAACAAGAACCCTAATTCTCTCAGCTTCCGCCGATTGAACCCTAATTCTCTCAGCTTCCGCCGAGTGAGTGAGAGAGAGAGTACGAGAGAGATGGTTTCCGGTTCTGGAATTTGCGCAAAAAGAGTTGTGGTTGATGCCAGAAACCACATGCTCGGCCGTTTGGCTTCAATTTTGGCAAAGGAGCTATTGAATGGCCAGAGAGTTGTCGTTGTTCGATGTGAAGAGATCTGCCTTTCAGGTGGTCTCGTGCGCCAGAAGATGAAGTACTTGAGGTTTCTTCGCAAGAGGATGAACACAAAGCCTTCTCATGGACCCATTCACTTCCGCGCTCCTTCGAAGATTCTCTGGAGGACTATTCGTGGGTATGGTTTGCTTCTTTAGTTTATTAGGGCGATTCTTTTATTTAACGTAATGCACGGTTGTTGTTTTGCTTTCTGAAAAATCGATTGACTAAATATCTAAATACCTTTTTTTGAGTGAAACCTAAGTTTATTTTGAATTCTCAAATGTTTGTTGACATAGTTTTTCTGGTGATCTGACTCATGTTGTTATTGCATACCTAGAAGGTAAGAAGTATACAGTATCCACATCAATATATAAAGGTTGTTTTGAATTCTGCATTTGGTGCATTCAATCATTTGTAGTGTCGTTTATGTATTCCAAATTAACGCTAGGTTTTGGTACGTTAATGTGTGAATGAGTTGTAGAAAAAACTGTAACATATATTTAGCTCTAAACTAGCTTCAGTGGAGTGCTAGTTATGATGCAATTGACCAAGATATGTGCATTGTCATCTTCCTTGTGTTGTTATTCCCTGTTAGAAAACAAACTCACACTAAGCTTGGAAGTATGACTCATTAGTACAAAGTATTGACTGCTAGGAAGTAAATATCAGTATCAGGCGTACTTGCTTGGATGTTTGAGTGTTAGTCGAGCTAACAGGAGAAATATGCATATTATGTGCTGCAAGGAGAGCTAGTAAATGAATGGGATTTGATATTTTAGTTGTTATTGGTCTTTAATGTTTTAGTTCTTGTTGTTAATAGAGCATGTTAGTTTTATTAGTTGAGGGAGGTTGAATGGTGTATATATACTCTTCGTAGTACAGACTTATTTTCAGTTTTTGATGAATTGAAATTAAAATTGCCTTGCGGTGGTTTTTCTCCTTGTCTGTTACAAGAGCCATTATTGTTGTTCATGATCTTCTTAGCTTCTGCTACATCATTAATTCAGTTCAATACAAGTATATATGAGATTATTGAAGCAACGTGTATATGTATATATATTTTCTTGTTCTTGGAATTATTGGTTTTGGTTGTTTTATTTTTATTTTCTTGTCCTAATAGGATGATCCCTCACAAGACCAAGAGAGGAGAAGCAGCCCTTGCCCGTTTGAAGGTGTATGAGGGTGTACCACCCCCATATGACAAAATCAAGAGGATGGTTATTCCTGATGCTCTCAAGTGAGTTCATACTGATCTTTTATTGTCTATTAGTTTACGCATTGTTGCTTTATCTTAATTCTAGCTTTTTTGATGAATAGGGTCTTGAGGCTCCAAGCTGGTCACAAATACTGTTTGTTGGGCAGTCTGTCTTCTGAAGTCGGATGGAACCACTACGACACTATCCGGGTTAGTTTAAACTCAATCATCTCATTGGCCGTTGTTGTCAGTACTCTTGAATGTGGTTTAATACAATCTAAAATGGAGGTTCATTATTTGATTTGATGAATGTAAAACTTTTCTTCAATACCCAGTTTCTTCAAAACTTCAATTACTGAGATTATATGAAACAATGGTTTTTGGCTGTTTGGTCTAGTTTACATGTTTTGAACAGGCTGTGTTTTTGTACTTATGTTAGGCTGTATGGTGCTTGAGTACTGATTTGGGCATAATTGTTGGTTTGCAAGGGGCTAATTGTTTAAATTTCTGTGATTGCATTCCTTGTTAACTTTTAGTTCCAAACTTTTGCTTATTTATCCTGTTTGATTAATGGAGGCTTCCGATAGGGGATAAATTTTACAATATTGTCACCTTAAATCTCACTGATTTGTGATTATTTTTTAGGAATTGGAGAAGAAGAGGAAGGAAAGATCTCAGGTAACCTATGAGAGGAAGAAGCAATTGATTAAGCTCAGAGTTAAAGCTGAGAAGGTTGCTGAGGAGAAGCTTGGCTCTCAGCTCGACATTATCGCACCCATCAAGTACTGAATCATTCATATAGATAGTTTTTCAGTGTGACAATTTTGTTGAAGATATTGGGTCTCAATCGATTAGATTCTGCTAAGCTTTGTTGTGTTTTCGCTTTTGTCCGAGATTTTTCATTACCTAAAACACTCGTTGAAATCTTTTGCTTATATTATGTCTTCAAAGACACTCAAATGTTTTTTTTACTTATCTTCCGTCTTTCTTTCAGTTAATTTCCATGGGTTTGTGCCTCTTTATAACTTCACTCATATATTATGGTTGTTACTTCCCAGTGAGTAATAAGTGATTTATAGGTCTTTAATCTAGTGCGTAAAGTTCTTGATTGACAATAATTTTTTCACCTTATAATTGAAAATATAAATGACATTAGACTTTGTTGAGTGGATTTTCCTAACTTTTGAAGTTATATCTAGTTAAAAAGATTATGTTGAAAAAGTTGTGTTGAAAAATAGATTATGTTGAAAAAGTTGTGTTGAAAAATGTTCGGCTAAACAGTCGAATGATATTTTAATTTAGTAAATGAATCCCCTAATATGCCTTCCTTTCCATATCTGTCTTGGGGGCGTTAGTTGATGATACTTGGTTTATATTTGTTGAAGCATTTAGTTGACTGTCTCTATATCAAACAAATCTTTGAAGCATTTAGTTGATTGTCTCTATATCAAACAAATCTTTGAAGCATTTAGTTGATTGTCTCTATATCAAACAAATCTCCCGTGTTTAGTGACTCAAATTGTCACTAAAATCTTCAATTTGCTACCAAATTTAAGTAAAAAAATTTAACTTTTTTTATATTCCATTTTATCAAATATTTTTTTTATAATCAGATATATAATTTCATGTTTTCATTTAAGTTAATTTTTTTTTTTAAAGTGATACTCCCTCCGTCCCATGATTACTTGCCCACTTTTCTTATTGGGACGTCCCAAAATTACTTGCACACTCTGACATCCCAAAATTACTTGCACACTCTTAATATAGAAATACCCCACAAAATTAATAACCTCATAACATCATTTTATTTTCAAATTTGCCACTCATTTTTTCCATACATTTCACTTTACACATCATCAAATCCACTTTACATATCATCAAATTACCTAAAATACCTCTCATTTATCTTACATCATCAACCACTAAATCTACTTTTCTTAAACAACGTGCCGGTCATACTATGCAAATTATTCTGGGACGGAGGGAGTATATTTAATATAGAATTTTTTTAAAAAAAAATCTCAATAACAAAACACCAAATTCAATTACATATATTATAATACATCACAATTATATATTAATACAACGAAATGCAATACTTAAAAATACCTTAGTTTATTTTCTATTGTACTTTATAGTTTAAAAATATAGTATATATATTTTATTTTTTATAATTTTATTTTGTAGTATGAATATTTTTTTTATTGTATTTTGTAATAACTAAAATATTAGTCCAATACAACAAATTTATATATTTTTTATTTTTAAAATATTATAATATTAATGTTACATAATATCAAATACAAAATAATAATAAATCTAAAATTAAATAATATTATACATAATATTAATGTTTCATAATATTAAAATAAATAAAATAACAATAACTACATTTTTAGAAAATACAAACATTTCAATCCAAAATAATAAAATAACCTAAAAAATATTTGCGTTTGTGAACAATAATGTGGCAAATTTGCCACACACTGTTCACTTGTGGCAATTAAAGTCAAATTTTGCCACTGCATTGGAGGAGTATTTGCTATTAAAATTGAGTTTGAGTAGTCCATTGGAGATGCCCTGTGTTTCTCACTTTTCTTTTACGGATGTCCCACTATTAATTTCATATTTCATTTTTGGTATATTATTTTTCCTCTCTCAATCACATCACTTGTATTTTATTTATTATTTTATCCTATTTCATCTCACACAGTCACACTCATGAATTATTTTCTCTTTCTCTATCATATCACTTACTACATCTATTATTTTATTATATTCCTTAATCAAAACACCTCAAAGAAAGGGGAAACTTATGAAGGAGTACTAATTTTAAATATGTGACTTCTTCAAATGTCTCAATTTTAAAATTTCTTAAAATCTACTGTTAATTTGGATTTTATTTATTTTTTATATTCTTTTTTTCTGAACTATATGTCGGATCAGGTCATTCTGATTGAGACTAGGGATTCTGCATGTGTTTGGTCTTTTGGTTTTACGCAAAAACTCATATATTGCTCGTCGTTTACTTTGAGCTGATGTTTTATCTTCTCCTGCTACTTGTCTTTGTGTTTTGGGTGACCTTAATGTAGTGACAGGAACGCATGAGCGGAGTTGATGTGCAAGGGCCACTCCTAGAGCATCTTTGGACTTTAGGGAGTTCATGTATGAGTCTGGTTTAGTTGATCTGGATACGGCTGGGCCTCAGTTCACTTGGGTGAATCAGAGTGGTCCTCGGGGTTACATGGTTGCTCGGTTGGATAGAGTTTTAGCCAATCAGGGGTTCTTAGATCTTTGGGCTGGTGTCGATGTTATGGCTCTCCCTCGTGTCATGTCAGATCACCATCCGTTGCTTCTTACAGTCAAATCAGATTGGGTTCAGGTCAGACGTCCTTTTAGATTTTTCAGTATGTGGTGCCAGCACGACTCCTTTAGATCTGTTGTGGTTACTTCTTGGACTCAGCCGCTGGATCATCAGAATCCTATGACCCGGATTATGTGGAAGTTGAAGAGACTCAAATCTGCTCTGCGGGTATGGAACAAGACGGTCTTTAGGAATGTGTTTACTCAGATTGAGACGGCTACACGTTATCTTGTAGATATCCAGCATCGTATCGAGTTGGAGGGAGATTCGGATGCCAACTTTGCAGAGGAGATTTAGGCTCAGGTTGATTTGAATCGATTGCTCTCTGCCAGACATGAATTCTACACACAGAGAAATCGCTTGCAGTGGTTGACTGATGGAGATAGGAACACCCGCTTCTTCCACGTCTCCCAACGCATCAGGAACTCCAGGGGTAGTATTGCTTCTATGGTTATTGATGGGGCCCTCAACACGGACGTGGACACCATTAGTTTCCACGTGGTTGCCTACTACTCTCAGTTGTTTACAGATGACCCGTCTGCGCCTTTTGATGCCTCCATTCTTGATTGTTTTATGGATATTGTGGTGACCGCTGACCAGAATGCCCTTCTGTTGGGTGTTCCCTCAACTGATGAGATTCGTTGTGCAGTCTTTGGGATGGATGCCTCGAGCGCTCCGGGGCCGGATGGATTTGGGGGATCCTTCTTTCGTAGTTGTTGGGACATTGTGGATCAGGATGTCATAGTTGCTGTCAGGCACTACTTATTTGCTAGATTTCTGCCACCTGGACTGAATTCGTGCTTCATGACCTTGATTCCTAAGACTGAGGGGGCCAATCGGGTGGAGGAGTTCAGACCGATTGTGATGGGTAACTTTATCTTCAAAGTCATGACCAGGGTTCTGTCGTCGAGACTGGGTACTTTTATCAGCGACTGTCTTTCTACATATCAGTTTGGATTTGTTCCGGGGAAGCAGATCCACACGTGCATCGCATTGGCCTCAGATGCCATTAACACCTTGGACTATCCGAGGATTCGTGGGTATATGTCGCTGAAGGTTGACATGATTAAGGCTTTCGATACGATCTTTTTGCAGTTTTTGGAGGCGGTGTTGGTTAGAATGGGTTTCAGTGCACCATTTGTCTCTATGGTCAGGGGAGTTCTGGACTCGGCTAGGATATCGATTCTCATTAATGGGGAGCCGAAGGGTTACTTTTCTTGCACTAGGGGTGTCCGTCAGGGTGATCCTCTGTCTCCTTTGCTGTTTTGTATCGCGGAGGAGGCTCTTGGGAGATGGATCGATTGGGAGACAGACAGAGGTAGACTTCAACCCATCCGTAATGTCCCCCGCTACCTCTTCTACGCGGATGACATCATGATATTCTTGCGAGCTACAAAGGCCAACGTCAGGAACCTGCATTCCATCTTACAGGGCTATGGGCGACTGTCGGTCAGATCTATAGTCCTCCGAAGTCCAGGGTGTTCTTTGGGAGAGCTGTCCCCCTGAGTCTGCGTCGTCGAACGTTCAGGATTACTGGCATCGCTGAGGGCTTACTCCCCTTCATATATTTGGGGGTTCCAATATTCCGCGACAGTCCAAGGAAAACACACTTACAATCGGTGGCAGATTCTGTCATAGCTAACTTTAGTAGGTGGAAGGGTAACACTTTGTCCCTTGCCGGCCGTCGTTGCCTGATTAACTCAGTCATTACAGCCTCTTTGGTACATTCGATGATGGTCTACAAGTGGCCCAGTTCTTTGCTACGACAGGTGGAGTCGGCTATTAGGAACTTCCTTTGGAAAAGGGATGTGAACCGCAAGAACGGGGCTTGTTCGGTTTCTTGGCAGCGGGTATGTGCCCCATTGGGGGAAGGAGGACTAGGGGTTCGTTCCATCCGACTGGCGAACGCCTCATTTCTCTGTAAGTTGAGCTGGGATATTCTTCAGAACAAATCGCCAGATACGGATCTCCTGCATTAGAGGCACTTTAATTCAGAGCACAGACTGAGACCTTATGGTAGAGTATCTTCTATTGGCCCGAGCCTTCGTCCGCATGATACAAGACTTAGAGATGGCTCGAGGTGGCTCATTGGCAGGGAATCCCGTGTCAGCTTTTGGCACGACAATTGGCTCGGCTATACTATCTTTGAGAGGATGGGTCTGCCTGACTGGTTCGCTTCCACCCTCACTTCCACGGTTGGGGATATCTTCTATGATGATTGTTGGCACTTCTCGAGGTGCTTTCTCATGAGATTTACGAAGATTGTCAGGGATATCCTACAGATCACGGTGCTTAGGGGACCTGACAAACGTATTTGGGAGGGCTCACTCTCAGGGGAACTCTCTTCCAGCATGGCATATGATATGCTCAGATCACCCCTACCCAAGCTTGGATAGGCATCATGGATCGGGAGCACCTTCATGCCCATGTGTCGTTCTACTGCGATTTGGAGAGCGGTTTGGGGCAAGCTGCACACAGCGGACTGGCTCTCATCTTTTGGGATTCTGGGTCCGTCGATCTGTGTGCTGTGTCGCGGGGATTCTGAGTCGCTTGACCATCTGCTTGCCAATTGTCCGTTCACATTGGAGATTCTGCGCAACTTGACTCACATGTTTGGGGTCACGATTCACACTGGGGTCAGCTTCCTAGATATCTTCCTCCAGGCCACTAGAGTTCGGTTGGGTCCGCAGTCTTTGGAGTTGTGGAGGGCGGGTTTCGTCACTACTATTTGGGTCGTTTGGACTCTGCGGAACAAGGTGATATTCGATGGGTTTCACCCTCTGTTAGGAGATGTATGGCTCAGATCATTTCGGGCATCAGGGAGGCCAACAACATAGCTGGGGGATATTCGGACGGGACAGTTCGGGATCTACTAATCGCTAGGGCTCTTGGAGTTTCGAACAGACATAAGCCGACGAGAAACGGTTCATCTGTGATTTGGTTCCCGCCTGATCCGGGTTGGTACAAGGTTAACACGGAGGTAAGTGCCTCTTCTTCCCCGGGTAGTCTACATGCGGGGGCGGTTTTCAGGACGTTCAGGGGATTTTACGTGGCTGCGGTTGCTACTAAGGTAGGTTGGAGCCTCCCTCTTGAGGCTGAGTTGGCAGCGGTACTTATGGCCATCAAGTATGCACATGATCAGGGTTGACACTTCCTCTGGATAGAGTCGGATTCAGTACTCACGGTTGACACTTTTATGAGCTCCAAACCTTCCATTCCTTGACGTCTGCAAGGTCTTTGGAGCAAGATCCATCCTCTTACGCAGGAAATGCACATTCGATACACGCACGTCTTTAGAGAGGCCAATCAGGCTGCTGATGCTGTGGCCAAGACTGGCCTTGACTGTATCTGGAGGGGTTACCCCCGGATTTTTTACTCTCATTTCTGCACAATGATTTGTATTCAGTTTTTTATAGACATTGATCTTTAGAGGAGTGTACATTTTTCCCTTGATCTGGGTTTTATCCCTAAGGAGGGTTTTCCCAGACAAGGTTTTAATGGCGCTTCGGCCTCTGGCTCGGCCTGTGAGCTTATGGTTCTAAGTTTTCTTCTTTTATTTGATCTACCTTTTTATTGTCCATCCTCTCTTTTCTTCGCCCATTTACATATTTAAAATCCAATTTTATATTATTTTTTTCTCTTTCAATCATTCTTTCTTCGTACTTCAGAGATAAATAAAATTATATACATATAAATTCTGTTAATTTTTTTTTTTTACAATCTCACGTAAATATGCAGTTCTTACACTAATTTTATAAAACAATACACAAAATATGCCGCTTATTTCAAATTGTAGTACAATTGTGACTAAATTTACATTTCAGAAAAAATGAATAAACTAGAAAAACATCACAATTAATGATTTCATTTTTATTTAAAAAGATAACGTGATTACAATTTTGACTAAATTTACAATTTCATTAAAATTGCTAAACTAGAAAAATCTCAAAACCAATCATTTCATATTTATTTAAAAAGATAACGTCATTACAACTTTAACTAAATTTACAGTTTCAGAAATATTGACGAAACTAGAAAAATCTCACAATTATGATTTCATTTTTATTTAAAAGTGATTACAATTTTGAGTGTATTTAAAGTTTCAGAAAAATTGACTCAAACTAGAAAAATCTCAAAATTAATGATTTCATTTTTATTTAAAAAGATAATGGATTACATTTACTAGAGAATATTCACACACATGTAATAATGTAACGGAAAATGGTCGAAGTTGGCCTAACATAACATGACACGAAGAGAATTACACAAGTTCTTGCAACTTTTTGACAATTTTTTTTCTTCTTTTAAGGATGAGGCATAATTGATATATAAAGTAATGATATAGAAATCGATAATGAATTTCTTATGAAATTAATGTAAAATTTAATGATTTTATTATTTGCACATAATTTTGACTAATGTGTAAAATGAGTGCAAAATTAATTTACTAATGATTTAATTTCATTAGTCGGTAATTACACATCAACCAAAATAACTCTAAACGCTTGAATATGCTAATTCAGCTATATTTCATTAAGGCACATCTGCAATTTACCTTCCCCATTTTAATATTAAATATAATATTTATTAATTTCAATTAGTTTAATTCAATATAATCATATTGCCCACATGGTTTTGGAGTCAGCGATTTCCAAATTACTAGCGATTATAAAGTTGCACTAAATTTAAGTTTGTTAATATAAGTGATCCAAAGAATTAACTTCCGTATTAAAAGCAAGCATATTCACAATAATGTAAAATTTCAAATAGAAAAGCCGAAAAGATGTCATAGTTCATCAGTTTCAAAAAGTTTTGACTTATTTGATCTTTAAATTTTATCTTATTTTAAAAAGTTTATTGTTTTTATTATGTAATTCATACAATATCTCTTTTTTATTGTAAATAAATTAATGTATTTCCCTTTTCTCTCTTTTTTTCAAAGGTAAGTTGTTGTGTTTTTTTTTTTTTTTTTTTTTTTTAGGAGCAAAGGTAAGTTGCCATTCTATACAAAAGAGTAAAAAAAAAGTGAGGGAAAAGAAAAAAGGCAAGGCAAATAAAAATATTAATTTTTTTATTTAATTCTATACAAAATAATAAAGACCATAAACTTTTTAAAATGGAGAGAGTATAAAATAGAGAAAGACACACACATATACTCCCTCCGTTTTTTATTAAATGTCACTTTGCCATTTTCTTTACCTTGATTTAAGTTTTTTCCCTTTTGAATATAGTACTATAACATAAATCATGCATAAACCTTAATTATTGTATACATGAATATCATCTACAATATTGACCACATTCATTATTAAACATAAATTCAATATTAAAATTAGTTATCATTAATGAAGGGTAAAATGGTCCATAATTATATATCTTAATATGTTGAAAATTGTTAAAATGACACTTATTTAAAAGTGGAGAGAGTATAAGGTAAATATTTAATAAAAATATTCTTAAGAAAGTGATAATTTTAAAAGAATGATTGTTGCATAAGAAGAAAGAAATAATTGCTTAGGATAAAATGCAAAAGAGAGATGTTTACCATGAAAAAGGAAAGTTTTACTGGAAAAGCAAAAAAACTAAAACATGGCAAACGACATTAATTTCCACAATTTACTCCAAAATGTTGCAGCACAAATTTAAGAATTTGGGATTTCAGCCCATCCTTTTACCTAATATTCGTGCACGCATATCATTTCCCAAACGAGACTTGTGTGTATTACTCAATTTTCCATTTTTCAAATTTATATACTCTCCGTCCCAAAATTATTTTCATATTTAGATCAGCACGCATATTAAGAAAGTGTAATAATGAGTGAAATTTTGAATGTTAATTTTATAAAATTTTATGTATAAAATAAATAAATGAGTTGACTTTTATGTATGTATAAAAAAAAATAATGACTAAAATTGAAAATATTATAACGATGGAGTTTATTGTGGAATGTCCTAAAAAGTAGAGTGTAAAAGTAATTGATGTACGTATATTTTTAGTTAGTTAAAATCACCCACCACTTTATAATTCTACTCCCTCCGTCCCAGGATTTTATGTACACTTTGACCGGCACAGAGATTAAGAAAATGGAATAAAGTGATGTGTAAAGTAAATAAATGAGGGGTATTATTGGTAATTTATTGATTAAAGTGAAAGAGATTTGATTAAAGTTAAAATAAAGGAGGGGTATTATTATTTTCTTTTTTGGAGTGTGCACAAAATGTGGGACGCCCGTTAAGAAAAGTGTGCATAAAATCATGGACGGGTACTATACTATATATACGGAGTAATGATTTATTAAAGTTTTCCCTCTTTAATTAAATAGGACTTTATTCATGCATATATTTTGTAAATATAAATTTAAAGATTTTTAATTTTCTCATATTTATTTGCTTTAATTTTGTCAAGAAAGAGGAAAAGTTAATAAACCATCATCATCAATAGATCGTTCAAACTTATCAAATCAGTGGGCCTGCTTACTGAAATTAAGAAATTATTGCACTAATCTTTGACTTTCCTATTTTTTCACCATAGTTTACACAACACCATGCTATATATTTAAGACATTTTTTTCACATTCTTGGAACTAAATAATAACGAAGCAATTTGCATGTAATTTAGCAAGCATTACAAGAGGCAGGCGGATCAATCAATATAATTGCTCCCATCCCTTCCCCTTCTATCTATTTTCACTAAAAAAATCGAGCAACTCCGATGTTCCCTTGGCAATGGAAGTGTATGTGCACACTTTTGTGTCTCCTCTCAACATTTTCATCACACACCATCGCTCAACCACACCATAGGCATCCAGCAATTCATCGGACGGTCCATAGGCATCCAGCAATTCATCGGACGGTCTACGTTGATCCATCTGGGAGAGGCGATTTTCGAACAATTCAAGCTGCCATTGATTCGGTGCCTTCTTACAACAAAAGATGGACTTGTATACAAATCAAAAAAGGCGTATATAGGTACACCTATCATTTCTTGTGTTTTTTTTACATTTTACAGTCAGAGAGACGATGGTTTACGGGATTCTGCAATTTCGATAAAATTGATTTTGCAGGGAACAAGTTTGGATAAATTATGACAAGGAATTCATATACCTTAAAGGCGAAGGAAAACGAAGCACGTATATCACGTGGGACGCTCATGAGTCCATTGCGACAAGCGCTACCTTCACTTCTCTTGCAGATAACATCATTGCAAAGGGCATTACTTTTGTTGTAAGATTTTTTTTTTTTTTACATATTTATTTTTTTGACCTTATATTTACACATCTATAAATTTAAAATGATTTTTTTATTTATGTAAATGTAGGTCAAATTGTATTAATTTAAGTAAATTTAGCCTACATCTAAGTAAAAAATATTGTCCCTAATTTACAAGGATCAATTAAGCACAATTTTAGCAGGCTAATTTTGACCTATATTTAGGTGAACTAAAAATATTATTCTTAATTTACCGGCCTATAAATGTTTTCCTTTCACCATCCTACTTAAAAAAACATTCCTTCATTAATTAATTATTTTGATCAATTGCATGATTTCAATCAGAATTCTTACAACTCTCCTACTAATGCGAATGGCAATCCATTGAGGACCGCCGTGGCTGCGTCGATTCAAGGCGATAAATCGGCGTTTTACCGGTGCGGTTTCTTTGGGGTGCAAGATACATTATGGGATGTTGGAGGTAGACATTACTTCAAACTTTGTACCATTCAAGGGGCTATTGATTTCATCTTTGGTGCAGGCCAATCCATTTATGAGGTACCATTTTTTTATAAAAATAATGTACATATTTTTTTGACACATTTACCGTTGTACTTTAAAATGAATTTTTTATGTGTAGAGATGCACTATTTCTGTGGCTGCAAGAGCTATCAATGGTGCCCCTGGGTACATTACAGCTCAAGGGAGAACGAACGAGGACGAAACGAATGGATTCGTGTTTAAAGATTGTAATATAGTTGGAAATGGGAGGACATTTTTGGGAAGACCTTGGAGAGCTCATGCCAGAGTGGTGTTTTACAACACTTCAATGTCACCAATTGTTGATCCTAAAGGATGGGCTCCTTGGTATAGCACTGGTCAAGAGTAAGTTCATCTTAATTTAATTATCATCACCTTAATATTCATATAGTATAAAATACTAATATATGTTAAAATGTACAAACAATTTATATATGCCGTCAAGTAACTTGTCTTAGAATCAAAATGGCTTCTCTTTTATGTTATCCACACACATATGATGAGTATATAAAGGGTAAATGTGTTAAAATAATATGTTCTTTGATATGATAGGTACATTCATATGTGATATAAAGGGTAAATATCCTTTTAAAATAAATTTACTTTACACTCCACCAAATCACTTAAAATACTTCTGTTTTATCTTGCATCATCAGCCACTAAATCTCACTTTCTTGAAAAGTGATGTTCTAAATGAAGTTATAAATTTGCAGGGAGAAGTTGACATTTGCAGAGTATTATAATAGGGGATTGGGTTCAGACACATCAAAAAGAGTGAAGTGGGTAAAGAGGCTGACTACAACAACGTTGCATCACTTGATAAGCATTTCTTTTATTGACGACAATGATGGCTGGACCAAGAATGCTTTCAATATTTTGAACATAGTATAAATATATGCTACATTATCAAGTATGTTGGATATAAATTCATTAAATTCTTCTACTATAATTGCTTCTTTTTTTTAATTAAAAAAAATGTATTATTATGCACACTTGAGTTGTTAAATATCAACATTATTAGTTATTACCATTGCTTTACTATAGACAGGGAGCCTTTAATGTGTGTGAGATAGAGGTTTTGATTGTTGATGATGTATCTTAGTTTGTTATTGATTTGTGGTATGTTCCTCCTACTCATTAATAAAGTTTTGTCCTTTTTAAAAAATATATATATATAGAGAGAAAATGAATGGTTTTTTTTATTATTTTACAAGTCTATAAAATCCTTGCAGATCAACTTTAGGGTATTGATTAGAAGAATAATTAATTAAAACAAGTAAGAAATTAAAAATCATTTGGTGCGCATACAATTGTGTTTTATTTATTTATTTACTGAATTGGTCTTGTGTGAGTGTCTCACGGATCTCATTCCGTGAGAGGGGTCTTCCTTGATTTGATATAAAAAAGTGATAATGTTTAATTAGAAACTAGAAAGTGATAGTTACTTTTGTTAAAAATATTATCTCTTTTAAGTGCGGTCTAAAAATACATTTTTTCAAACATAAAATTTGAAGAAAAAAAAATGGTATGTCCAACCTAAGATTCTAGAATTGGGAATGTGGTTTTTGTCATTTTTATTTACTCCACTTGATTATAGATATATTTTTTTCTATTAAAGATTAACCACCAAAACTTGAAATTGTTTTAACTGAAATTTAATTTATGTAGTTTCGATTGATATTCTGATGTAATTTTCATTTTTTCCGTAGAGATATTTGATTCAAGTCTCGTTCAATAGCTTTATTATACTCGTAATCTGAGAACTAACTATATATATGCGATAGTTTAATAAAAAAATTCTTTTTCAGATGTAAAATAAATTTTATTTTCAGTTGTTTATTTAAAATATCTTTGCCTCTGCCTCATAAGGGTGTCCAAAGCAACAAAAACTTCAATCCCACCAATAAATTTCCAATTAAATGTAGGTAAATTTTCGTATGAAAAGAGTGTCCATTAGTTATTAATAAATTTCCAATTAAATGTAGGTAAATTTTCGTATGAAAAGAGTGTCCATTAGTTATTAATAAAAATATGTCTATTATATAAGGTGGTGAATTCTTAATGTACATATACAACTAAAATTAAATAAACTTCTTAATTGTATGTTAAATGTTGCATTCCATTGTCTACGACTAAAATCAAGACGTTACAAACGAATTCTAAGAGCCCTTATAACTTTACCTACTTAAAAAGTTAAAAACCACTCTCTTTAATCCTTAAAAAATGTTGTCTGCTCAAAGGTGTGTGTGCACATTTCTTGCTCTCTTTGCAGCACTTTCAATATCCACCATTGATGCTAAATTACATCCTAAGAGAGCACAAAGAGATCGGACCATCTGCGTTGATGCATCGGGGAGGAAAGGTTGTTTCAAGACGATCCAAGCTGCCATTGATTCCGTCCCTTCTAACAACAAAGGATGGGTTCGTATACAAGTAACAAAAGGCGTATACAGGTGAAGAATAAGTCGAACATTCTTTTGATCGTCTTAAGTTTCTTCATCTTTTCTTGGCTTCGTCAATTCTTGCAGGGAACAAGTTACGATTCAAAATTCTAAACCATTCATCTACCTCCAAGGAGACGGACAGAAAACAACACGAGTCGTGTGGGATGCTCACGACTCCACTGCAACAAGCGCTACCTTCAGTACTCAAGCTGATTATACAATCGCCAAGGGAATGAGTTTCATTGTAAGAAGATGAAACGTACAGGGTGTTCACAAGCTATTTTAACAGCTTTAAAGATACACTTTTGAGCTTATTCTGAGAAATTAATCACTTTTGAGCTGATTCTGAGGATTAGTGGCAAGACTAGATGAAAAACATGACTTTGTGGTTTTCAAATTGAGATCACTTAATTTATTTTAACAAAATATGGTTTTAAATTACTTTTTTTTTTAAAGAACAATTTGTTGCATGGTTTCATGCAGAATTCTTTCAACCATCCTCCTAATGCTACTCAAAATCCATTGAAGCAAGCTGTAGCAGCCTTGATACAAGGCGATAAATCAGCATTTTACAAATGTGAATTCTATGGAATTCAAGATACATTGTGGGATGTTCAAGGTAGACATTATTTCAAAGGCTGCACTATTGAAGGAGCTGTAGATTTCATCTTTGGTGCAGGCCAATCCCTTTACGAGGTAACAACCTCTTTAAGATTAAGTCAAGTTCGAGCTTTTTTTGATAATCGAGACGATGTTTTTGTTTTTTCATGTACAGGGGTGTTCTTTATCAGTGGTTGCAGGAGGTCTAGAATCCCCTGGCTACGTAACGGCTCAGGGACGAGAACAAGAAGAAGAATCAAACGGGTTCGTGTTTAACAACTGTAATTTAGATGGAAATGGGAAGGCATACTTGGGAAGGGCATGGAGAAAGCATGCTAGGGTTGTGTTTTACAACACATTTATGTCGAAAGTTGTTGTTCCTGAAGGATGGGATTCTTGGTCAGGCGTCGACCACGAGTAAGATTCCGACCATCTTCTTCAATTTTTAATCGTGTTAGATCATCTCATTAATCGCACGTAACTTCATGCTCGACTATAATACTAGACAACAACTTAAACTCACTTTCAAATGATGAACTCAGTAATACTGTTTAGCATAACAATTCAATAATATTTTGCAAAAGAACAACACATAAAATATAAGAATTCATGCGAACCAAGTTTACAGAAGACCTACTCGTCGTCTTCTGCGTTGCCGCTCATCATACCCCTCTTACTAAGATTTAAGACAAAATTGAAAATTGAGTGTTTTTTCAGGGAGGGGTTGACATTTGCAGAGAACAATTGTCGTGGTCCAGGTTCGGACATATCAAAGAGAGTGAATTGGGCAAAGAAATTGAGTGCAGATCAACTGAAGCAGTTAACAACCACTTCATTCATTGATAATGAAGGCTGGATAAAGAAGCTACCTTCTGACTTTTTCAAATGAATACCCATCCCCATTGTAACAAATCATCATCAGAACATTTACAAAATATCACTTATATTTTTACCTTTTCTTTTAGAATTGAGCCCCCTCGTGCTCATTCATAAAAACCACAAGGACCAAAGTATTTTTCTTGTTAATTCATACTCCATGATAGTATGATTTGATGTTTTTAAGACCAGTTTGATTGACAATTAGCATCCTTCTTATGTCTTTTTCCTGTTGAGGCTCAACATAACCACATGAAATCACCCGCTATACTATAATTTTAGTGTGGATTGTTAACACGTGTCGTTTAAAAAAATAATCAACGTCCCATAATAATAGAGACGACACGCGTTAATGATCCAGCAAGATGGAACATCAAGTGAAATACAAAAAGAGGAACAGTACCGGAAAAAATGGTCAAAACTAATCAATTATTATTCAGAAAGAAAAATACGTAATGATCAACCCATAAATTTACTTGTTGCATGCTCAAGGTAGTAGTAGGAATTAAAAAAAAAAATCGAATTACATTATTCTATTCTTGTATTCCCTATCCCCATTTGTCTTGTACTATATTTTTTTTCAAGTATTATTTAATTACATTTTTATGTAAATTATATATAAAAATACACATAACATAAAATGCATTAATATATAAAAATTAAATAACAAAGATAGAAGTTAGCATTTTCTTTCCGTTGATTAAGATATAGAATCAAAGAAGTGCGCTTCAAATTCCTATTTAATTTAATAATATAATCTGAAATTTCTTCGTTGCACATTACTAGTAAAAAAAACAGAGTCATTCTTCATAAAAAAATGCTCTGAATTCATTATTTTTTAAACATATAATTTACCTCTAGTGGTGAGTCTCTCTCATATGTTAATCAGTAGAAACAGAACCTGATCATTTCTTAACTTTGAAACTATCCAGATCGCATCATCTTGTGGATCTGCAATGAAAGATTTAGTCACTCTTCAATTTAAAAGCAAGATTTGAAATATGTATTCTCCAGAATAGAATCACCTGGGGTTCCTTGAAAATAAAATTGATGTGGATTTACGTCCGATCCATCTACTTGGTATTATGCGTTGGAACACTCAGATAGAATTTAGTGTTCTTGAAATCTTCCAGCATTGGGTTGTACCCATCTTTGGTTCTCGTCTTGGTGGGAAGACCGAATTCTTCCATGAAAGCTGATGTATCCAGCTAAATCGGAATGCAATTATTAGTTAAAAACACGAAGCAAATGAACAGTTCCCAACTACACCAAGCACAGAAAATGATACTACTAATTACAAGCATAATTAGAGAGTATGAGGTGAGAAATTACTATAAGAGTCCGCCTCTTCTTTCCCTTTTTTTTGGAAGCTTTATGTTCATTTGTATGCAAATATCCAGTGCAATAGTGATCTAAACGTTCTAGAAGCCAAAAATTAGTCGGAAAAAATATATCTGCATCACCCTGTAGACGACAATATAAGGGCATTAGTCAATGACCACAACTCTCCGTAAAACATACATCTTATCTCTTGATTTTCAGCAATAACTATTCCATGATACTTCTCTCAAGAATAAAGAAGATATTGCATAAGCTCCCGTACTTTTTTAAAGGGGATAATATCATTTTTGGTCCCTAAAGTTAGCATTTTTCCAGATTTGGTCCCCGTCTTTCACTCACTATCAAATTTGGTCCTAGAAATACACTTTTACTCCCACATTTGGTCCACCGTTAGTTGAGGGACCAAAACTGGAAAAAAGTAAACTTTAGGGACTAAAAATGATTTTACCCCTTTTTTAATCCAGAAAAATGTACACTAGTTAGATGAGACACTACATGATAATAGTATAACAGCTAGATTAAGCGGCAGCAGAAAGAATGACCTGGGCATCCAGATAATTATCATGATCTGAGCTAGTGCCATCCTTCTGCAAAAGGACACGGGAAGATTGATTATGAATGAATGAACTTCGTAGATTATTAGACTAGTGAAGATATACTATCGATAAAAAGAAAAATAAGAGCCCAGATTCATTAAGAAAAAAGTTAAAAGGTGTCATACAGAATATAGCAAGAGCATCTTTTTTGTTTTTTGTACCTTGCTTGAAACGAGAGGAGCACGTTCCCCAGGTATTCTTACATCAGGAAGGTAACTGAAATCCGATGCGATTAAAGACATCTTGGGTAAAGCACCATGTAGAACTTGCAGAAGTTTCTGTGTATTTCAGCGTTGTATTAGTAAATACGAGCATGTTGAAAGATTATAAGATAAGAAGTTGGTAATATTAATTCAATAATGTCTTACTAAACAACCGGTTGGTAGCCAGCATCTTCGAGGCCTTGGAAAAACTCTAGCCCAAATGTTTTTAGCAACTGAACCTACCATGCTTCCATGAGTTTTACCGTCTTTTGGCAAATCCAAGACCTCCATGCAACTTTCAATTAATGGATCTTCTAGAGGCTTATACAGCTCAGACAGTTCTGACCTATCGAAGTGCTTAGGGATATTACACAGAAAATAGTAAAGGGCCTCAATGCAAATGCACACGGACTAAAATAGGTCCCACGTAAAAAATAAGCCATAGGGTTACCTGTCGTGTCTATTCTCAACCCACACTTCCATCCAAGGTGACACTTGATTCTTAGAGTAGATAAGGTCGTGGGGAAGATTATCGAGCACCTACGGAAATTTATATAGTCAAGTGATAAATACAACTTAAATAAAATCATGTTTGAACTAACACATGATGCATATTCTTGATAACAATTTTCATGTCAATAATGTACCTCCAACATTATAACCCAACAAGGCTGTTGATCGAGACCTGTTCCAACAAACGTAAATTCAGACTAGGTTTCATTTCACAAAATATTTTTTACTCATTTATGCAATAGTCTAAACCACAATTGGACACAAGGTTGATGAGTTCAGATACTGTTTTTTAGAAACTTAAGTATGAAAAAGTAACAGGTGAGAAAGGGCTGCAGAAATAAAGACATCATACCCCATCCATTTGGATCAGCAGCATCGCGACATTCTACCCTAAACTTTGCTAGGTGACTCTTTACTTCTCCAACAGTTTCAAGTTGTTTTTGGGCCAGTGAAGAACTGATTTCAACTGAACTGCAATAAAAATTACACGATTATAATAATTATTTCTACATCAAAGTGCTTTGACACATTATCCAATTGAACTCCAGCATAATGCTACCTATGCTGGTCTAAAAGTTCAAATCCCATCTAAGATGCTTCATTAAGGTCCGTAAATTTGTTTATTTTACTTGAAACAATTAAGATTTCAATTCAATATTCCAGCTTAACTATAGGTTGAATGGGTTCAGGATAGTCGAATAAAATAAATATATATTACGCAATAGTCAAGGTTTCATCCCCCTGCAGTCATATTCTAGTCGAGCAAGCCAAACACCAGCAGTAAAATGGCAAGTCTAAAATTTTTCTTCAATGGCATGTTATATCAAAAACATGTTAAGAGTACGCATCAGCAAAATACATACGTGTAAGTCATACTATCATAAATTCTTGTGGGAGCATTCAATTTTATGTAATCCATTACAGCCTTTGCACAAGTTCCTGATCCACCTCCAATCTCATATATCTGAAAAAGAAATCAAAAGAAATATTTTTATGTTTTAGCTCATAATGAACTATTAATCAATATAATCACAAGCTGGATATCAGGAAAAGAAGTGCAATCAATTAGATAAAAAAGACTGACCTTTACTATTAGTCCTAATGTCAGGGCAAACATAAGTTATAAAAACAGATACTGGGTTTCGATATCAAATGGTGGTGCAACCAACAAGAAAACTCAAGAACTTACTTTCAGTGGAACAGAGAGGTTAGTAGTTCGCAGAATTGCTTCAGCTATTCCATGGGCATACCAAGGCTGCATAAAAGATAAATGTATAAAAAGACAAGCAACAACAATAATGACAGGCAAAAGCAGAAAGTAAAGGATTCGTTTTTTTTTTTTTTTACTTTTCAGTAATTTCTTCTAATAGACAAATAAAAGGCATTTACAACAGTGAAGACAAAACATCCATTCCAAGATGTGCAAAGACCAGCCCAAGAAATTACGATCAATGAATAAGCAGAATGAAGTTTATACACAGGAAGTAACAATTATGGGAATGGTATTAAGGTTTCACATAAAATCAGACACGATAGATGCCTCAAGTCGTGTGTGTGTGTGTGACCTCCAAACTCATTGCATGCGCTTTGTTTTTAAAAAAAATCGAGTAATTTTCGTAGTTCCTCTAAAAGACACAGCAGATACAAGTACACACTAGGTTGGTCCTAAGATTTCATTAGCCAAGACCATGCATGAGATTAGGCATCAAGATGTCTGGATGACACTAAATTTGGTGCTACTATGCTTAGTTATTTATCCTATCATCACATACGAACTCTGCTTCCAAAACAAGCTGGAGTGTGGCAGCAGAAAAGGGAATATATATGTCTGGTCTAATTAGAATTAAGTCATGAAAACTCAAAATACGAACATCTTGGTATGGGATCTACAACACATGCGATTGTGAATAAAACAGAAAAATATGCTAAGGGACTTGTATAGATTACACTAAGGTAGCTTAAGGATTTGCAAAAATAAGTAATATGCATAATAAGTTCCTTTTTCTTCAATGATTAAGCTATTAGAGCTCCAAATGAAAAAAAATAAAAAAATAAAGGCTAGAAATATGTTTGAAATTGTCAGAAGACAATATGAATTAGAAGGTTGCTGCCAATAATTGCAAGCTTCTCCAGTAATAATTACCTTAAAAAGCTCCACTGGAGTAAACCATGATGTATCACTTTGCTTGTAGATTGCATTGAGGTGTTTCATGTAGGCTTTCCGGCCTGAAAGTTTGTTTTTACAGTTTAATGGTGAAAACTCATACAATATCAATCAGCTGTTAATAATAGGCTCCACCCAGAACAATTTCTGCATTATGTGGTTATGTATTCCATGTTAAAAAACGTCATTTTAAGGTCAATTTATCTCCAAGTTCTGTAAAAAAAAAAACATAGCTAAACAAGTAATAATTTGAAGCACCCTCATCCAGAAAGAAAAGGCAACCAAAAGCTTCCGAACAAGCAATCATTTAAAGTCGATTTAGGCCTTCAATTGGAAAGAAAGATAGTTGAATTCAAAACTGGCAATCCAGAAAAAGAAATGTTAACAACTTCTATGATATTGAAACTTCCATAGGATCTCACTCCTGACATGAAGATAAATATTTGAGGGTGATTCTGCTGCTACCAATCATTGCACAAGTTTAGCTTTAGTAATTTCTCTTCAGACCATGTGGAAAATACATATAAGCTAGGAAATATTCACGGATTTTAATGAAATTGCACAATAGAACTGAAAACGGTTGCATAAAGAACTGGCAAGCAGCTACAATGGTGAACAGGCCTACAATAGTCTTTCTGTTTCAAGGGATGTTGGGGAAGAGTTTGGAAAATCTGGATTTTGGAATTCAGAATATTAGTTCGTTACGAGATTTAAAACCCGGAATTTGAAATCCAACACAACCTAACTCTAGTACTACTACTACTACTACCTCCTACTAAACCCTACTCTTTCATCGATTGACCATCTCCTGTTTAATTTTCCAATACCACTAATCCAATCATCAAATCATTACATCCAACTTTTCACAATATTATTATACAACACCCACTTTTTCCAACCTCCATATGACATTGTAACAAAATCCTACTCTACACAATATAAAAACAAACACAGAACTTTTCACTTATATAAGGATTTTCAAATCCCATAATTTCAAAATCAGGATATCCCAAGTCTACTAAAGCCCGTTTCCAACAACCCCAATGTTATAAAAGCACAATTATTTTAAACTAAAAAAAAGCATCCTCGACATCAAATCATCTCACGCGAAGATCTATAAAGCAGTTACAGAAAATCACAACACTATAAACAATGCAATTAACCTCACTTGGAAACAAAAACTTCAACTCAATTGCAATGAAACAAAAACTAAATTATTAACAAAAATGAAAGACAGTGTCACCTACAACTAAAGAAAAGAATTAACAACCTTGGAGCTGATTGAACTTAATGCTTCGATCAAGCACTCCAACAGATCCCCATCTTTGAGAAAAATACCCGTGCTCCGGATCATACAAAGCCGCATGAATAAAATCCCTCACCTACATCCAATTTGTGTAAAACAAATCAATTCTTTAATACAGCTGCTTTTTTTCCGAAACAAAGATACATAGAGAAGTAGAGAGATTACACGAATTGGGGATTCACCCACAAATTTTGTGGAGAAGTAAGCAGGAGAAAATGGATTCACTGTAAAATGAAGAATGTTAGATGAAATCAGACTCAAAATAACATGTATACAGCAATATATATAGAGAGAGACCTTTAGAAGAGAAGAGGAAAGAGGATATGGATTTGGAGGAGGCAATGCGAGCTGCCATTTCTGCAGTGAAAATCCTTACAGTGAGGGGTTCGAAGGATCCCCTGTTTTTCTTTCTCTAATTCTCTGCAGGGTTTTTGCAACTATTGACTGAAGCGCGACTTCATGAGATTTATCTGTAGTCGTGAATACGACTTCAATTGAATTTTCAATTTCATTATTTTCATTTTTTTTTTCAATTTTATTATATTCATACCCTTTTAGAAAACAATACTATTCATACTATTTAGGGGAAGTTGCCAAGTATTTAAGCTAATTAATCCAATTGACTTTTGATAAAGCAATTAGAGCCAATTTAGTATGCAATTGTACCAATATACCCTTTACATTCAATTGCATGGTCATTTAAAATTAGTCAACCCTAATTAATACACCTTAAAAAATTCAAAACATTCCTAAAAAATCGAATTCAAAACATTTCAAAATAATTAATCAACTACATATTCATACTTTATCATATTCATACTTTATTTTATTTTTTAATCACGGTAATTAATCAACTACATTCATACTTTTTTTTAAGGATTCATACTGGTAATAATATTTTTGTATTTTTTAAAATAAATATTTATTAGCAAATATTAATAAATGATTTTTTTGCATATCATTTAGACATACCAGTTATTTACAATTTGTATATCTCGTAATTTTATAATTAATTGCATATAACAACACAAAAATTGCATTACACTTAAGTATAATTACTTAACACCAAAATTGCATATAACAATACAAAAATTACATTACACTCAAGTATAATTGCATAACACCAAAGTAATTGCATATAACAACGCCAAAATTGCATAACACTTCTGCATTTATGTTGTTTGGTATTTTTACATATGCAACGAAAATTGCATTTTCTAATTGCATAGAACAACACATAATTGCATAAAAGCAACAAAAAAATTGCATAACACTTAAATATAATTGCATAAATGATTTCAAATGTGTTGATCAACAATAACGGTCTCTAAGTGTTTTACATGAGAGTATAGCACGTAAAAAGGTAAATATGTCATTGCTCAAAATACGCTCAACCTCGACGCCAATAAATTACAATCCATCACATCACTAATCCGGTACATCATTATGCCAACACTAATTCTAACACTAATGTCTAACTACATTCAAATAAAGGAATTTCACAACCTATTACACTCACACCAGCAGCTTCTTGTCTAAATTTCTCCACAAAAACCTGCATTCTTAGTTTTGCCTTTGCACATATATCCCCTTGCATCAAGGATCTTCCCTACGAACTGAGTTTTGAGTCTTATCCCCACAGCAGCAACGCAAGAATCACCACAGCTCTCCTAGCAACTTTTGAACAGCAAATGATTGTACCAAAAGCACAAAAAATCAGCAAATTTGAACAGCAAAAGGGCTATCCCAAAAGCACCAAAAACCAGCAACTTTAAACAGTAAAAGGACTGTCCCAACGCTGAATTGCACCCCATAAATCCCAAAATCGAAAAATCCTAAAATCTCAACCTCCAAAATCGCACTCAAAAGCAAGAACTCTGGAATCAAAATATTTTATGTAAGTAATTAGGGATAATCTTACCTTTCGAGATCACCAGGAACGGGCATAAGGTGAGTTACGAAATAAATTATTGAAGAATCCACACTGGAGAAGCTACTAAGAAATTCAAACAGTACAATAAAACAAGTTAATCAACAAATTTAAATTCATAAGCTGCAACGAGACACAAAATTCAATTACTTATTAGATGGGTTTGAACCTCAAATTACCGGTTTACAACATATCTTAAATACTCAATAGGATGATCTGACCTCCTCTTCCTCCACCAAGGTCTGCAAGATAATATCAATTTCACATGTAAAAATTTCACAGGCAACAAAAGGAAACATGCAGTATCAAACAAAAAATTTAAGCCCCACAATATTATCTCCGAAACAATCCATTGCAATTGCATAAAACAACAACAAAAATTGCACAACACTTAAATATAATTGCATAAATGATTCCAAAAGATGTTGGTCAACAATGACAATCTCTTAGTGTTTTATATGAGAATATGCATGATCTCAACACATCCCAGTTTCAATATACTGTACTTAACCATCAAAAGTTTATCTCAACACGTTCCATAAAGTTTCAATATACTTAACCATCAAAAGTTTAGGACATCTTAAATATGCAATTCATACTGAGAAACATCTTCAAACTAAAATATTGACAGCATTAACTAACAATTCGATTTAGGTAACTTAAACTTAGCAGCTATCAAGGGGATTTCAGACATGTAACAAAGAAAAAAATGTGAACATTGCAAATAAATCTGACAATAAAAAGGAAAAGAAAAATATATACAATGTCCAAGAATGCAAAACACCACATATATACAGAGGTACAACAAACGAGAACAGAGGCGAAAATTCGAATGCATCATAGCAGCATAAATGTCACAACTCCCTGTACACTTCAAAATTAATTTCACTGCATCATATGTATGTAATGTATATTCAACAATTCAATAAAATCACAAAGGACACTAATACTAAAGTAAGGAATCTTACGGTTGTTTTGATGAGTTCATCGGTGTAAGATCCGACGCGGATGAGGGAAGCGCGGCGAGCAGGGATTCGCGTCGTCGATCCTAGGCGGTGATTGATCGAGTGGTGGAATGAGAGGATCGAAAGATGGAGGATCGGTGTGTATATAAATTCAAAACTGCATCCTCAAGGCGACACCTCACAACCTTACTTCTTTTCGCCGTCAATGGCGTTCTCGCCATCAATGACGTCTCTCAGCGCAACACAGGGACAACCCTCTGGTTTCTGTTTCCAGCGCCGTGCAAAGATTGGACTAGATGGACTCGACGAGGGCCATCGGCGGACCAGAGAGCATGGCGGCACGACTGGAAGAGGAGGAGCGGCCTGGAGCAGCGGCATACGAGAAGGAGGGGGCAGCTCATAACTGGTTGGGCGGCGATTTACACCTCCATTGTGTGAAAATCGCACACAGTGGGTAGGGTTTCAGTCAATTTACGTAGATGAGAAAGGTCTAATTTAAAGTGGGAGGTTAATAATATTAAAATGTAATTATGAGGGTATATTAGGTATCTTAAGTATGAATTTGACTTTAATTGCTTTACTATAAATTTTTTGTTTTAATTGTAGTAGAGGTATGGATTTTAGCTTCTATTGTTAATAAACTCTACTATTTATCTCTACCCTCCTATCATCACTTATTTATCCATTTTGTCATTCACTTTATCTATAAACAATCATTTATTTATAAATAGACCCCACAATACCCTATCACACCCTCAATTTATCTACTTTATGAATAAACTAGTCAATATTTATTAAAACTCGTGCCCGAAAAAATGGACATAATAAAATTGGACGGAGAGAGTAAAAGATTATTAAATCAGGAATCAACTTATGATTTAATTATTTAACATAATTTGCTAATACTTCAAAATTGTTTTGGTTAGCGGTTATTCGAGCTGAGTTAAGTACTTTTCGACTCGAGTTGGTGTTGATTGTGATGATATTTGTCTCCTCTTCTCCACTCCTAGTTTAAACAAACACTAGTAATTCTCTCGTGCGATGCACGGATTGATTATTACTAATAAATTTTAATTAATTATTTATAGAATATTATTTCATTAGTATGATTTAAAACTTTTAATGGTTGAATTTCACAAAATTTGAAAAATAATATTATGTGAGACCATATCATTGATTTCATGTGAATTAAACTTCAATTACATCTTTTTTAATCTATTTTTACATATAATTATTGATGGAATATTACTATATCAAAATGAGGTGTAGTAAAATTGATATGACTGGAGAGAGGAAATGAAATAGAGTGTAGAAGAAATTAAGAGTAAAAGAGGTGTGACCACAATGTATCAAAAAAATGAAATGAGATTTTTTTGTGAGACATCTAAATGAAAAGATGAAAACTTCTAACGAAATAAAGTAATTAATTAAAATTTAAATTTACGAAATAAGATTTATGAAACTATCTCGTACAAATTTTAATTTATAATTAAAATCTATATATGATTGTGAAAAACAAGTGTATGTACAAATTAATAGTTAAATATACATAAAGTAATTACAAATGTTTTTTTAATAATTAAAATCTATATGGGTATGATTGATTAAAAATGTTTTTTTAATCATTTAAATTATAATACTTATATGTTTGTTTTAAAATTTAAGTAGATTATAATTTAATTTTATAGAATTTATATGGGTATATATTATAAGATTTATAGGTATTTATATTAAATTAAAATTTTAAGAAATGTAATTAAATAAAACAGATTTGAGTCGATAATTAATTAAAAAATGTTAGATGATATATGGGCCATTTGCTTAAAAAAAAAAGGGCCCACAGACAATATTAGAACAACGGGCAGGCAATGCTTAAAAAAATTAAAAAAGAGCAATTGGACCCACAAACAATTTGAGCGGGAATTGACTTGGTCAGACTATTCTGTTATTATATATATATATATATATATATATAGATTAGAAATCATTCAATTTTAAGAAGTTGGTCTAGTGATGTAAGTCAACAATTTTTATAGTCCCTGACATTAGTCGGTTATTGAACTGAATACCCGAGATTTAAAAAAAAAAAAATAATCATTCAATTTTGGAGTTTATTCTCCCCCATTCATCCATCACCATGTTATTTATGCAATTGAATTCCTCCGTCTGTTAGAAATATTTATTCAATTACTGAAATATACATGTAGTACAACAAATATCCTAGATGCGGAAATTTTAGGACAACAACACGCTCATTGATTGAGAATTAGTGGATTTAGTGAAATACCTGGATCCATAGCAATATTTTGTGTAGGAAATGCCTCACCAATTCAGTTCGATCGATGGGGTGGTTTTATGGCCTTCCTCAACTAAATCTCCGTATGGGTTTCGTTTCACTCTTGATGGGAAGAGCAGAAAACTGTATGCGATTTAGTATATCGGGGGCCATAACCAGTATATGCTCTTTATATAGTACTGAATTAGGGTTCCCATAATTCCCGTAATAAAGTCCTATTTGGTATCTACTCATAAGTCCATATTAATTTTAATAGTCAACCGTATCACAATAATAAATATAATTATAAATGACTAATATAATTGCATTAAATATGTGGCCCATATATATAGAAAATAATAATTTCCTAACAATCTCCCACTTGGGCTACATATTAACCTTAAGCAATTATATTTCCTTATGTGCACAACTTTACGTCATTCATTCTTTGACTATTACCTTACAATTTCGTCCATCTCATATACTAGAAATGAGACTATCACAATTTTCATCATATATTGTGACTTAACCATGATAATCACCATACTAGTACACTCAATGACATAAATCAAATATGGTGAGCAGCATGGAAATTTCATGCAATGTGATCTTAATCATGCCTATTTCCAACTGACCCAACTGTAGTCTTTACCGAGATCAACGTATGCAATGTAAAATATCACATATTAACACATAATGAGTTCAGAAATAATATAGCCATCAACTTTATTCTGCAGAAAAGAGATAAAAAAAACCCATAGAAAATTAACTCCCACTAAACTAAGGTAAAGTTTTGAACAACACCCATATGAGCAGTATGCTCGTGAAACAATTTTGGTGTTACTGCCTTAGTTAAGGGATCCGCTAGCATAGAATCCGTCCTAATATGTTCTATGGAAATTTATTTATTCTGAACTCTCTCCTTAACAACAAGAAACTTGATTTCAATGAACTTCGACTTTACAGAGCTCATGTTGTTATTCGAGTAAAGAACGGCTGAGCTATTGTCACAATAAATCCTTAGCGGCCGTTCAATGCCGTCAACCACACGCAGCCTAGTGACAAAATTCCGCAGCCATATCCCATGGTTGGATGTCTCATAGCATGCAATGAATTCTGCAACCATGGTGGATGAGGCTATGAGAGTCTGTTTAACAGACTTCCACGAGAAAGCTCCACCGGACAATGTAAAGACATATCCAGATGTGGAGCGTTTGCTATCTTGACATCCAGCAAAATCGGAGTCAGAGTACCCAATGATCTCCAAATTGTCTGATCTTCGATAAGTGAGCATACAATCAATTGTTCTCTTCAAGTATCGCATTACGCGTTTGGCTGCCTTCCAATGTTGCTCTCCTGGATTGCTCAAGTATCTTCCTAATACTCCCACTATAAATGCCAAATCAGGACGAGTACAAACTTGAGCGTACATAAGGCTTCCCACTGCCGACGCATAGGGAATCTTTTGCATCTCTCTTCTTTCAAAGTCATTATCAGGGCACTGTTTAAGACTAAACTTGTCTCCTTTAGCGACAGGGGTATCCGAAGGTTTACAGTCTTTCATGCCAAATCTACTCAAAACCTTATCGATATAGCTCTTTTGCGATAATCCAAGAATACCTTGAGAACGATCTCTAAGTATTTGGATTCCTAATACAAAAGAGGCTTCACCAAGATCTTTCATCTCGAATTTCTTCGTCAGAAATATCTTAGTTTCACACAATAAGTCTATATCGCTACTAGCAAGTAGAATATCATCGACGTACAAAACTAAGAAAATGTATTTACTCCCACTGAACATGTGATATACACAATCGTCAACGACATTCACCTCGAAACCAAATGAAGTAATGACTTGATGAAATTTGTGATACCATTGACGGGATGCTTGTTTACGCCCATAGATGGATTTCTTTAATTTGCAAACCATAGACTTTGGATCTCCGGATACAAAGTTTTCCGGCTGCGCCATATAGATTGTTTCTTCAATGTCACCATTGAGAAACGCAGTCTTTACATCCATTTGGTGTAGCTCGAGATCAAAATGAGCTACCAGTGCCATAATAGTTCTAAAAGAGTCCTTCGATGATACTGGAGAGAAGGTCTCTTTATAGTCAATACCCTCCTTTTGAGTAAAGCCCTTGGCGACCAGACGAGCCTTATATCTTTCGATATTGCCCTTTGAATCCTTCTTGGTTTTAAATATCCATTTACAACCAATGGGTTTCACACCTTCAGGCAATTTGACAAGATCCCAAACGTCATTATCGCTCATAGACTTCATCTCATCCTTCATGGCATCAATCCACTTTTGAGAGTTAGAACTACATTAGGCTTGTGCAAAGGTGATTGGATCATCCTCTGTCAAACCTATGCCATCCTCATGTTCTTGGAGAAATGCTACATAATCATTCGAAATTGCACTTCTCCTTTCTCTAGTGGATCGCCTTAATGGCACCTCTTGAGGTTGATGAGTTTGTATTTCAGCTAATGGAGGAAGAATCTCATTGTTGTCTTGATTTGGAATGACGTTAGGAACATCATTCTCTACTACTGGAATGACGTTAGGAACATCATTCTCTACCACTGGAATTGTGTTTTGAGCAGCAATAGGTATAGAAACCATATCACTATCAATAATAGGTTCCTCCTCAAAGACAACATTCCTTATGATATCTTCCCTCCCAAACTCAATATCCTCGAGAAATCTAGCATTTCCCGTTTCAAAAAAGGTTCTTGATGTGGGATGGTAAAATTTATACCCTCGAGAATACTCAGGATAACCAACAAAGTAACAACTAGCCGTTCTTGAGTCCAATTTTCCTTCATGCGGCCTGTAAGGTCGCGCCTCAGCTGGACAACCCCAGATGTGCAAGTGTCTAATACTAGGTTTCTTGCCCATGAAAACTTCATAGGGGGTTTTGGTAACTGCTTTGCTAGGTACCCTATTGAGAATATGTACTGCGGTCTTCAAAGCTTCTCCCCAAAGTGACTCTGACAAGGATGAATGAGAAATCATACTCCTTACCATATCCTTAAGAGTTTGGTTTCGCCGTTCGGCAACACCATTCATGCTGGGGGACCCCGGCATTGTGTATTGTGGAACAATTCCACACTCTTTGAGGAAAAGTGCGAAGGGCCCGGGACGTTGTTCTCCCGATCCATCATATCGTCCGTAGTATTCACCACCACGATCCGATCTAACAGCCTTAATTTTCTTTCCAAGTCGAAGTTCAACTTCAGCTTTGAAAGACTTGAAAACGTCCAAAGATTGGGATTTCTTATGTATCAAATATAGGTAGCCGAATCTAGAGTAATCGTCTATGAACGTAATGAAGTATCGTTGTCCATTCCAAGATGCTGTAGGGAATGGACCACAAATATCAGTGTGAATAAGTTCTAAGACATCCTTAGCTCTTTCGGCACCTAATTTCCTTACTTTTGTTAATTTCCCCTTGATGCACTCAACACAGATCTGAAAATCTGTCAAATCTAGGGGATCAAGGATTCCATCTAACACAAGCCTTTGCATTCTCTGTTTAGAGATATGCCCTAATCGCTTGTGCCACAAAATGGCAGAATCCTCACTGAATTTCCTTTTTGTACTTTTAGAACTTGTTTGCAGTATAATGTTATGGGAAGTAACAACATCAATTATATATAGATTATCAATTAAGGAACCAGTACCAATGAGATTTGAATTTTGAAAGAGGCTAACTTTATTATCTCCAAAAGAACAAGAAAATCCCAATTTGTCCAAACAGGAAATAGAAATTAAATTCTGTCTAAATGACGGTACAACGAATGTCTCAAATAAATCCAAATAAAAACCAGTCCTTAAATGCAATCTAAAAGTCCCTATAGCCTCTACTGCAACTTTATTGCTGTCGCCCACATAGATGAATCTTTCAGCATCACTTGGCGGTCGACTCCACATGCAACCCTGCAAAGACATACTTATGTGAGTAGTAGCACCAGAATCTACCCACCAAGTGTCTTTTGGTACAAAAGATAAATTCACTTCAGAACAAACAAAAGTTAGAGGTGTACCCTTCTTACCACGCCATGCAGCGTACTTGGGGCATTCTTTCTTCATATGCCCCGACTTCTTACAAAAGAAGCAATTTTGTTCATCAATCTTTTGCTTCTTTTGTTGAGAAGATCCCTCTGTAGTACCCTTAGCTCTCTTTGTCTTCCTTTTCTGAGAGTTAAATGTCAAATGAGCACTTTCAGTCTTATCCTTTTGTTGCCTCTCTTCTTCTTGCACACAGTGAGATATAAGCTCATTAAGGGACCACTTGTCCTTTTGAGTGTTATAACTCACTTTGAATTGCCCAAAGTGTACAAGAAGTGAGATCAAAACCAAATGCACGAGCAAGTCCTCAGACAGCTCTAACTTTAGTGCTTTTAGTTTTGATGCAAGATGAGACATCTCCATAATGTACTCCCTTATGTTCCCTTTGCCCTTGTACTTCATGGAAACGAGTGACGACAAATGACTACTCGCCTCTGACTTTTCATTTTTTTGAAAGTACTGCTCAATGGACTCAAGGAACTTTTTAGCATTTTCACTCTCAGTAATAGAGCCCCGAAATGCTTCCGGAATGGATTGCTTCATGATCATCAAACTCATTCGGTTAGATCGATCCCATTTCTCAATTTTGACCTCTTTCGGGTCATCCTCAGTTGGAATGGGTCTATCAGACCGAAGAGCCAGATCGAAATCCATACAACCGAGAACAATCTCTATGTTCTCTTTCCAAATTTTGAAATTCGTCCCACTCAGCTTTGGGATGTTATTAATTTGAGCAGACACATTATCAGCTGTAGCAACAGAAACTGGAGAGAGAACAATTATAAGTATACTCACACGAACTTATATGTCATAAAACGAATAAGACATGAATGAATAAACAAAAATTTGAGGACCCAAGCAAGATGCCGAGTACAACATTAACCTCCGTCGAAGGACAAAGAGTTAATTGTAAGTAGTATTCTTGGTGCAATGATCAAACACTAATGATAAATTCGGTCAAACAAAAGTCTGTCGAAGGACGAACTAATGTTCACATGAAGAAAAAATTAATTATTACGTGCTTATCATCACAGATGTATTGTCATTCGGCCAGGTTGCGTCAAACCGAAGGGCCGATCACAACGTGCATAAATAACTTTACACCAACATCTATGTAATCTTAATAAAATCACTCTCGACAACAGAGGTTGCGAAGGCTACTTGTTGTTTTGATTGATTATATTAAAATTGTTAGACAGAAAAATAATAATTAATATTGACTTGATTTAATTTTATTTTCAATCAAACAACATAATTGTCATGTCCCCAATTTAATTCAATTAAAGTCTAGAAACCAAATTAGACCTTAATTGATGATAGCGTTTACTCGTCCACTTAAAATATGAATTATCATTAAAAAAAAAAAAAGAACAGTGGTAGTAATACTTCAAAATTCCAAAAAACACCTCATTTAATATTTGTCAAATTATCGCAGCTGATTCACGTGTTATACAACACTAAAATAAACAACCGCAAGTGTACGGTGTCTATCGTAGCGTGATAAGCACGAGGTCGATCCCACAAGGAGGTTTAACGTAAAAGGGTAGTTTGTTAATTGAGTTCTAAGTAGACGTGATCGAATAGATTGAATGTTGAATTACCCCTAAGATTGCCTAACAATATGTCACAAATAGACAACGAAAGAGTAAATACGAAATCGATCAAATAGCATACGAATCAAGAAACGAAAGTAAACTGGATGAAAACTCAAAGAAAGAAGGTGGATCCTAAAGCACATGCAACACTAATGTATCCATCTATGATTAACTATCTACTTAAGTGGTGTTCATGCTTTGTCTATAAGATTGATCACATAATAATGAATTAAAAGTTCTTTCGATCCAAGTAATTCAAAGGAAATACCACACAACTTAGTATCTCTACCTAAATTGCACAATATAACCCAATTAAGCTCCTAAGATCATCACACATCTTCCTAATCATTGATCATCTTTCAATCTCACAATAAAATTAGGTTAAATGCTTGCAATCAATTAATCAAAATAGATTTCTCAACCTAATTCAATTAACTAAGATTAACATATCATCATTGTACACTAATGACATGCTTTGCAATGAAAATCAAGCATCCAAATAGAATTAAGCCACATAAACACCAAATAAGCAAAATATTAATTCATAAAATTCAACAAAAGTATTTACAAGGCTTTAGAATCACAAAGTGTTTAGCTACTCAAATACATATCCAAATTACAAAGAAAACTAAAATCAAAGAAATAAAAAGTGAAAGGAAAAGAAAGCTTAGTCTAGAATATGGTAGAGAATTGAATTCCCAAGCAAATGCCTCTTCTCTTGCATGAAATGGTGAAGAGATGAAGAAGATATGGCCAAAACACCTCCAAATGTGTGTAACTATGTGTGGGAATTGAGAATTTGGGGGAGGCTTGCTTGAATTTCAAGAAAGAGGGTTTATATAGTGTTTGGGTAGGGTTTGGATGGCATAATTGCAAGTTAGTCCCTAAAAAATGGCCAAAATATGAAAAATGCACCGAATTTGAGTTTTGGCTTAGGTGGAGCTCGGCACTCGGCCGAGTGGATCACTTAAAAAAGCGTGTTGCAACTTTTCCAGCCGAGACTCGGCCGAGTGGTCTTCAAGTTCCAGCACCTACGACTTTCAACTCAACTCGGCCGAGTTGGGTCACTCGGCCGAGTGCGCAGTGATGTCCAAACTCGCAGATTCGGCCGAGTTGAGTCACTCGGCCGAGTGCGCAGTAAACCCAAAAGTTTCAGATTCGGCCGAGTTGACTCACTCGGCCGAGTTGCCTCCTCCCCTTCTCGTTTCATGCATAACTTTCGCCTCGGGTGTCGGATTGACTCGATTCCTTTGGCTAATCCACTCCGTTTTTCGAGACGAATCCAACCGTGCAATTCTCTTCCTGATCCAGTAAAGTATGGTTGGTGTTTTGCTCCAAATTTTATCGTATTTCCTACAAAACCGACAAAACACAACCTTTCTCTCATTTCGGCTTAAACAATCATATTCGATGCATAATTCAATGAAATCCACATCAAAACACGCTTCACATGTGCCCCTAAAACGTGTAAATTCCACCCAAATCAACCCCCCCCAAACTTAAAATGTTGTTTGTCCTCAAACAACTAAGCACTTAAGGCAATGAGGGTGGAATGATCACAATGGAATATTCAATGTAATTCACACATGCAAAGTAAGATGCAATGATATCTCTTTCTCAAAGTGCATTTCTCAATGAAGGTCATAGGCTCATTATTGCAATTCACACTCATGGATCAAAGAATGCATAAACGCACAACACATTGTGAATGGGAAACATAATCCAAATGCTCAAGTCCTCTACTCACATGACAAAGTGTTTCTCTCAAACACACAAACAAATTGAGGATATTAATGCACTCATCAACCAAGTTATGCTATGCAATCACCATATGCTTGCCCAACTTCTACTTGTCATAACACTCAAATGCTCAACAATGTGATCAATAGGACTTAATCAAGGATGTAACATTGGCTCTTTGGACAAGGTAGGATGAATTTGGGAATTGTGACTCTTCTAGTGGAGGACAAAGCTTGTTGTTTTACAATGTGTGCTTTCACTTTCAAAGCTTACAAACTTCATCCTCACTTTTCTTTTTCCTTTCTTTTTCAAGCATTCATCACCTCATCTTTTGAACCATTTTTCTTTTCAAGCTTTTGGGGCTCTTTGTCCCTCTTTTCTTTTCCTTGATTTTATTTTCATCTTTCTCTTTTTCTTTTTTTTTTTCTTTCAACTTCTCCAATTTCTCCTTTCACCAAAGATATTCATTCAAGCACATGTTTTTCCACTTTGTCTTTCATCCCCTACTAGATATAGGAATCAAAGGCTCAAAAAGGCTAAGTGGTTAACATTGTAGTTTGCCAAGAAAATGAGGAATTAAGCTCAAGGGGCTAACTACGGAAGATTACTTCGGTTTTGGGAAATTTTGGCTAAGTGACTCTTTTAGAACAAGATGGCCTATATCACATCACAAAGTTTCACACAATCATGCTTTCAAACAAGAACTTGGGCAAGTTCTAGGATCACTAGCAATAACCTAGTCCACTCTCAAATGAACTAAACCGGATTACATGCTCGATTTAAGGCTCAATTCTCACCGGTTTATTCAATAGGACTCTCACATTCATCAAATGTTCCCAAACAACAACACATCATGCATCCATGCTATCAAAGCTCACAAATATGAACACAACATGATACCATATTCCAACACCAATCATGCATACATTCAAAGCAAATAGACATCACCACAACTACTTAACAATGGATTCCAATGACTATTCATGCTCACATTTCACCAAAGATCCACTACCCAACATATGGTCAAAACCAACTTAAACAATATACGCATGTGAAAGCCAAGTGTGCGCCGGTGCAAAATGTGACATAAGTAGAATGACGAACCGGTGCAAGGGTAACAACTAGTAGAAGAATAAAAGAAAAAATAACTCCCCCAAACTTAGAATTTTACTATGTATAAATTCTAAGTTTGGGGCTACAAGTTGTTACCTCCCTCCTTGCACATCCAATGCTTCTTCAAAGATCACCATTGCAACACTTGCTTCATCCTCTCCAAAGTTGGTTTTGCTTTCTTCTCCATTCTTCAAGATGTGATATCCATAGTACTCTTCATCCATACCTACAAAATAAACCAAGCTATCAAAACTACTAAAGCAATAAAAACATGAAAGCAATAAAACCTTGGGTTGCCTCCCAAGAAGCGCTATTTTTAACGTCCTATGCCGGACGGTTCTTCCTTGAGGGGGATATCAAGTCACCCTTTTGTCATCCTTGTTCTTGACCTTCCTTGCCCATACGGCTTTCTTAAGCCCATTGAAGCATCCACTAGCTAGCCCATCCGACTCTTCAATCATGTCATAAGAGGTTGACGCCTCATTCACTCCCAAGCTTTCACAAGTAGCTTTTCTTAATTTGGGGGAGTTTTTGAAGAAAACTCCCCCAAACTTGGCCTTCTTGCCCATCTTCAACTCATTCTCTTCCACTTGGGGGTCCTCTTTCACAACATTGACCTTCAAATCTTCTCCTACCTCCTCTTTCATGGGCATTGGAGGGTGATCTCCCTTGGGAAACCCATACTCTCCATTCTCATCATTTCGGAGTTTGATAGTTCTAAACATGTCAATCGTAACTATCTCTTGGTTCATTCGAAGCTCCAACTCTCCATTCCTCATATCAATAATTGCCCCTCCGGTTGCCAAGAATGGCCTTCCCAAAATCAGTGAAATGTATTTGTCTTCCTCCATATCCAAAACCACAAAGTCTACCGGAAAGAGAAACTTGTCGATTTTGACCAATACATCCTCCGCTATACCCAAAGGGTATGTCATAGACCTATCCACCAATTGGAGGCTCATTGTGGTTGGTGTGATCTCTCCTAAACCAAGTGATTTGAAGAGTGACAATGGCATGAGGTTGATGCTTGCTCCCGAATCACATAGGGCTCTTAATGTACCTCCATCTCCAATGGTGCATGACAAAGTGAAGGATCCGGGATCCCTAAGCTTTGGAGGTAGCTTAGCTTGAATTATGGAGCTACAATGTTCGGTTAAGTGCACCGTCTCATATGCTTCCATTTCCCTCTTGTTTGACATTATCTCCTTCAAGAATTTGAAGTAATGTGGTATTTGTTCAAGAGCTTCGGCGAAAGGGATGTTGATATGGAGTTTCTTGAACATCTCCGCAAACTTGACAAACTTGCTATCCAAGTTCTTCTTCTTCATCCTTTGCGGATATGGGAGGGGCACTACATTCTTGCCTTTGTTTTGTGGAGGGATTGCCTCCCCACTCTTCTTCTCCCCTTCTTTCTCTTTCACTAAGCCATCTCTTTTGTCAACACCCTCGGGTGCCATTACCACTTCCTCCTCTAACAGCATCTTGGGCCCTTCGTAGCTTGTCCCACTTCTTAACCTTATGGCTTTGCATTGCTCCTTGGGATTTAGCTCCGTGTTAAAGGGGAATTGCCCCGGAACGTGTTGCTTTCCAATGATGGTGGCAAGTTGGCCCATTTGCTTCTCCATAGCCTTCATATGGGTAGTCACATCCTTGATCATCTCACCATGCTCATCAAGTTTTTGCCATATCTTTGCCACATTGTGCTTAGTTTCTCTCATGAAATTCTTGGTTTCTCCCATGAATGCACCAAACATGTCTTCCAAGGATAACTTTGATGGAGATTCCACAATTTCACCATCTCTTACATTGAAATTCGGAGGTGGTATGATGGTGTTCCTTGTGTTAGCATAGGAAAAGTTCTCATGTTGCCTCAAATTCGGATGATATTGGTTTGGATTGGAGGGACTTTCACGGGCTTGCCTATCGTTCCAACCCCTCTCTCTAAATTGCCTATCCCTTTGATTGTTCATGTAGTGGGCTTCTTCATATTGCTCGTCACGTGGCCCCACTAAAGCTTTAGCCGTCATAAGAGATATCAATTTATCTACCTTGTTGGAGAGTTTAGCATTCTCATCCAAATCTTGGGTTGAGGCAACCTTCCGGTTTTGTCTTCTCTCGGATGGCCATTGGTTGCCATTCTTAGCCATCTCCTCCAAGAGTACATAACCTTCTTCCGTCGTCTTTCCCAACAAAGAACCTCCACCGGCCGAGGCATCTACCATCCCTCTCGTACGGTGATCCATTCCGTTGTAGAAGTAACATATCAATTGGTCTCTCGAGAAACCATGTTGAGGGCAACTCCTTATCAAATCCTTAAAACGCTCCCAAGCCTCGGCTAATGACTCATCATCATCTTGCATAAATGAAGAGATCTCCCCTCGTATCTTGATGGTCTTGCTTGGAGGAAAGTACTTCATTAGGAATGCATCAACAAGGTCGGCCCAATTCTCAATGGTCCTCAAGTCAAGAGAGAGGTACCATTGCTTTGCTCGGTCCCGGAGTGAGAAGGGGAAGAGTTGTAAGCGGATATAGTCTTGGGGAACACGGTTGATCTTAACCGTTCCACTTATCTCGAGAAATTGAGACAAATGGAGGTTAGGATCCTCCTTGGAGAGCCCATCAAATTGGTTGTTTTGCACCATCACGATCAAGGCCGGCTTGAGTTCAAAGTTGTGTGCATCAACGGGCTCCCGACCCGCTCCTCCATAGGGCCTTGGGATGGGACGGAAGTGGTCTCTCAAGACTCTTTGTGGCTCCTCATCCTCCCTTCGTCTACCATCTCTTTCCATACCAAAATTCTCTTCAACTCTCCGACGAAAGTTGTCCCTTAGCACTCCTTGAGGTCGGTTACCTCCATTCCCATTAGGTTCCTCAACTCCCTCTACCCCGTGATTCTCAAATTCCTCCTCTACTTCTTCTACAACCGGATTTTCCCGTCGATTCATTCTTTCCAACTCTATTCTTCTCCTTTCGGCGTTCCTTCTTCGACAATTGGCTTCAATCTCCGGATCTAAGGGTAACACTTCTTGTTGGTTCCTCCTAGATCATGTGATCATAAACCATGTCTATCAAAAGAGCAAACGAGAGTGAGAAATACAAATAAGCTCAAAGTAACAAACACAAATATTTTTGGATTTTTGCAAATAAAGAAAGTAAGTAAAATGTCTAAACTAAAACTCTATTAACCTACACTCTAGAGCTACAAAAACCTCCTCGGCAGCGGCGCCATAAACTTGATTCACGTGTTATACAACACTAAAATAAACAACCGCAAGTGTACGGTGTCTATCGTAGCGTGATAAGTACGAGGTCGATCCCACAAGGAGGTTTAGCGTAAAAGGGTAGTTTGTTAATTGAGTTCTAAGTAGACGTGGTCGAATAGATTGAATGTTGAATTACCCCTAAGATTGCCTAACAATATGTCACAAATAGACAACGAAAGAGTAAATACGAAATCGATCAAATAGCATACGAATCAAGAAACGAAAGTAAAATGGATGAAAACTCAAAGAAAGAAGGTGGATCATAAAGCACATGCAACACTAATGTATCCATCTATGATTAACTATCTACTTAAGTGGTGTTCATGCTTTGTCTATAAGATTGATCACATAATAATGAATTAAAAGTTCTTTCGATCCAAGTAATTCACCGAGTTGACTCACTCGGCCGAGTTGCCTCCTCCCCTTCTCGTTTCATGCATAACTTTCGCCTCGGGTGTCGGATTGACTCGATTCCTTTGGCTAACCCACTCCGTTTTTCGAGACGAATCCAACCGTGCACTCCTGTTCCTGATCGAGTAAAGTATGGTTGGTGTTTTGCTCCAAATTTCATCGTATTTCCTACAAAACCGACAAAACACAACCTTTCTCTCATTTCGGCTTAAACAATCATATTCGATGCATAATTCAATGAAATCCACATCAAAACACGCTTCACATGTGCCCCTAAAACGTGTAAATTCCACCCGAATCAGCAGCATAAACAGGAATCTTAATCCCCAAAACAGTAATGATTTGAATATGCCAATTATGGAATTCATCTGTGAAACCTCTGCCTGTCAGACCTACTTATCCTCAACACACGTGTCTTTCCACAGGGCACCTTTAATTTACATCTTAAATTGTAAAACGATACGGTGACTTCCCACAGGGCACCGTTAATATACATCAATCTCCTCTAACTAGAAAGCCGATAGATCTAATAAATCTCAACCATAAAGCAGTGAAGACCGCTCTGATACCACTTGTTAGAAATATTTATTCAATTACTGAAATATACATGTAGTACAACAAATATCCTAGATGCGGAAATTCTAGGACAACAACACGCTCATTGATTGAGAATTAGTGGATTTAGTGAAATACCTGGATCCATAGCAATATTTTGTGTAGGAAATGTCTCACCAATTCAGTTCGATCGATGGGGTGATTTTATGGCCTTCCTCAACTAAATCTCCGTATGGGTTTCGTTTCACTCTTGATGGGGAGAGCAGAAAACTGTATGCGATTTAGTATATGGGTGCCATAACCAGCATATGCTCTTTATATAATACTGAATTAGGGTTCCCATAATTCCCGTAATAAAGTCCTATTTGGTATCTACTCATAAGTCCATATTAATTTTAATAGTCAAATGACTAATATAATTGCATTAAATATGTGGCCCATATATATAGGAAATAATAATTTCCTAACACCGTCTAGATTAATTAACCAAATTGTAAGTAAACAATGATTACGGGGATGATTGGATGAATTATTAATTTCGCGTTGCCCTAGGACCCGCGAATTTATTGGACCCGAATTGAGAGACCCCGTTAGTGTAAGTTTACACCACCGACTCTCAGTTCGCCTCACCGCGCTGCCTCCCCCATTTGCAGCGCCGCCCGTTCATTGCGCCTCCTCCAGCCCTATTCGCAACGCCACCACAGGCGCTGCTCATTTTTTTCAAGCGACGACATTCCTGAGAGATTCAAAAAGATTTTTTTTTTTGTTTTTTAAAGCGCCGCCCATTCGCTGCCATAATAAAGTCTTCCTCCGTTTGAATTGGTATTTTTTTGTCTTTTTGCAAAACCAGATCGGAAAATCACGATCTTAAATAGTCTCCACTTTCTTTTATGAATTTTTTTGCCGAACTTTGGACATTTTCAATTTTTTTTTGTTTTTCTCCGAATTTATTTTTTTGAGTCGATTTTTTTTTAGAAATTTGTTACTACTCCGTTCTATTTTTTTCTTTTGGAGAGACGAGTGCAACTTATGCCCACAAATACGACCAGATCTTCATTCTCAAAACGGATAATTAAATACCCCACACTAAGGTATATCCGTATCAAGAAGAAATATAGAGGAAAAAAAAGAAAAGACAAAGGTCCACTAAAAGTATCAAAGGATCGGTCCAAAACACAAAACCCAGAGAAGGACCCATGCAGGGAGGAAAAAACGCACTTGACGAGGAGAAACCACTCAAAGCGGAGGAATCAGCAAAAACTAAAAACATAACAAGCTATTATACTATAAACTAAATCACTAAAAAACTAGGAAAAAAAACAATAAATTGGGATCAATGTGTGACTCACCCAATCGGCCACCGTGGCACCGTCGGGGATTTGAGGAGACGAAACTAGTTAACTGACGAACGAACGCGGAGATTCGGCGGAGTAACTTAACGACACAAACTTGTGCTGGCTATTATGACCTGTAGATGTTGTTAATCCTTAAATGCCTTAACATTATCAACAACATCTTAATTTGACCTTCCGAGATTTTTTCTAAGTCTTTTCTGAAATGCTACATTAAATGTTGATCTAAATGTTGTCGCATTTCTGGCAGGATCTAGAAGCTTCTACAAGGATCTGGAACCTGGAAGATTCCAGAACATTGGAGAACATGCTAGAACGGCCTGGAACCATTTGGAACGACCTGGAGCATTCAAGAAAGATCTAGAAAGATCATGGAAGTTGAGTTCCTAAAAAATAGGACCTCATTGTGGAAGCCTCTAGAATCAGCACCCCACTACTATAAATACCGATGGAAGGCTTCTCAAATCAGTGTACTCTATTCGATCAACTTCCTAGACCGAGCGTATATCCCTGTTAGGAATTGTGGCCAGTAGAACTACCTTTTAGATCATACGTTCGTATCCCACCCGTATGGCTGTGTGTCTTCTTATCTATTGAGAGTGTAATCTTTAGATAGACTAGGCATTTCGACAGTGTATACATTATACACTTAGTTCGTTTTTAGAACAAGGCACCTGCCTCGTTTGTAGTTTCTGTTGTGAATGTTAATGCTGTAACATTTCACACAACATTTATACTTGAAGATAAGTATTGTTTTTCGCCGTAAGGCTAGCATAGATTTTTATTTATAAAATCTATGTTAAAAATTATTTCCATTGTGTCACGTTTGTTTTTAGTGTTTCAAGTCTTCCGCTGTGTTAATCATAATTTCTGATATTCTGCTAGAGTCAGTGTTGTACCAATTGTCACAACATTTAGTACAACATTATTCTACTTAAACTTAAACACTTCATATACATACACTTAACACCACACAGCACACACTTTCAGTTGGTATCAGAGCCGATACCTGACGACACTAGGTTAGATCTTTGGTCAAGTGTGTTTTTAGTGTAGGTTAGCAATGGAAACACATCACATATCCACGGCACTTAGGCCACCCGTTTTAGATGGTTCGAATTACGCTTATTGGAAGCCTAAGATGCGTATGTACATCAAGTCAGTTGATGAACGTGCTTGGAGGACTGTTCTTACAGGTTGGGAAGCTCCAAAAAGACCAGCAGACGCAGATGGTGAAATACAACTCAAGAGAGAAGTTGACTGGACGGCTGATGAAATAACAACAGCAAGCTACAATTCTAAAGCTTTAAATGTTATTTTTACTTCTGTTGATGTTTCAATGTTTAAAATTATATCTAACTGTTCTACTTCTAAAGATGCATGGGACAGGTTGCAAGAGCATTGTGAAGGTTCAGAAAGTGTTCGAAGAACTAAGCTTCGAATGTTGGGGACAAAATTTGAGAATCTCAGAATGAGGAAAGATGAAACAATTACAGCCTACAATGAAAGGTTAAGTGAGATTATCAATGAATCACATTCTCTTGGTGACCCTATTTCTAATGTTAGAGTAGTTCATAAGATATTAAGATCTGTTCCTAAAAGATTTGATGCTAAAATTTGTGCTATTGAAGAGGCAAAAGATACAGATAAGCTAAGTCAAAATGAGTTAGTGAGTATTCTTAGGACATATGAGATAAACACTAATCAAGATGATGAAGCTAATGCTGATAAGAAAGTTGTGGTTTTTAAAGGGGAAACATCAAACACTTCTGAAGTTCAACCCATCATTACTGAAGTTGACACTGATGAAGAATTGCTTGATGTATGCCTCAAAAATCCTAACAATGTTGCCTTGCTCACTAAGCACTTTAATAAGTTTCTTAAGAAATCTGTGAACAAATCTAGAAACATTCAGCCTAAGATTCAAATCAACACATCAACACCTCAACCAGAAAGGAGGAAAGATCAATTCACACCAAGACCATCAAAGAGTGAAGGTAAACCAAGGTATGATCCTGAATTTAGAAAATCAGTTCAATGCAATGCTTGTTCTGGTTATGGCCATTATGCAAATGAATGTGCCAATACTAGACTTAAGCAAAAGCTGAACTTTAGTGCTACCTTGAGTGATGAATCTGATGATGATGATCTTGATGAATTAAATCAGAATGAATATTCTAATTTTACCAGAATTGATTATAATGATTCCTCTGATGATGATCTGGATGAAACAGATTCTGATGCTGTACCTGATGCTTCAACATCTACAGCAACATCAGAACAGAGTCACCCAGATTTGAACTGTTTTAATGGTTTGGTTGATGATGCAGAAAAAAAGACTGATGACAATGAACACCAAAAGCTGTTAGATGATTGGAACAATCAGAAACTCACTCTTAATTCCTTGAATAAAGAGAATGAGGATCTGAAGGATACAATCACCAAGCTAGAGGTTATTCTTACCAAAAGGGATCTGGAAATCTGTAACTTAAAGGAGAAATTAATAAATTCCACCTTATGTTTCAAGAAATATTCCAAGAGTGCTTCTGAGGTAAATAATGCTATAGCTACTGGTAAGTCTAATACTCATGGTTTAGGTTATGATGGTACTACTGCTTCTATTTCTGATAAATTTAGAAAACCTGTGAAATTTGTGAATGCAAATGTTGTCACATTTGATGCAACATCTGCACAATCAGACCCTCACAAGGTTAAGAGGAAGTATATATGTCATTACTGTGCTAAAGTTGGTCATATTCGTCCTTACTGCATGAAATTGTTTGAAGAACAGAGAACTTTGAAAATGCTGCATAAAAAACTGTCACATTCTGGTAAACAGTTTATGAAATCTGTATGGAAACCAAAAACTACCTGTAATGTTGCTCATACCTCCTTAAAAGCATGTCTACCTGATTCTTGGTATTTTGATAGTGGTTGTTCTAGACATATGACAGGTCGTACTGATTTCTTATCTGATTATGTGACCTTGAATAGTGGTAATGTTACATATGGTGGAGGTTCTAAAGGAAAGATTCTTGGTAAAGGAACTTTGAATGTTAAAGGTTTTCCTAAGCTTAAAAATGTCTTACATGTTGATGGCTTACTTGAAAATCTGATTAGCATTAGTCAACTTTGTGATGATAATTTGCATGTGAAATTTGATAAAGATTCATGTTATGTTCTTAATAAAGATGAAGTTTGTGTCATGACTGGTACTAGGTCAGCTGATAATTGCTATCTTATTGGAACAAATATGTGTAACTTGTCAAAATATGATGAAAATGTCTTATGGCATTAAAGATTGGGTCATGCAAATTACAGAGCAATGAACAGACTAATCAAAGCAGATGCAGTAAAAGGAATTCCAAAACTAAGTCTTCACAACAAAACTGTATGTGGACCATGCCAAAAAGGTAAGCAGGTAAGAATGTCGCACAAAATGCTGTCACATTGTACTACACATCGATGTTTTGAATTACTGCACATGGACTTGATGGGTCCTATGGAAACTGAAAGCATTGGAGGAAAGAGGTATTCCTTAGTTGTGGTAGATGATTTTTCTAGATATACCTGGGTAGAGTCTCTAAGAGACAAATCTGAAGCATTTGCTGCATTTAAAATTCTTTATAAGAGGTTAAAAAATGTGTTTAACTTGAAAGTTGGCCGTATTAGAACTGATCATGGTAGGGAATTTGAAAACAGCATGTTTAATGATTTTTGTGATAAAAAGGGTATCTTGCAAGAATATTCATCTCCTAAAACTCCACAACAAAATGGAATTGTTGAAAGAAAGAATAGAACTTTACAAGAAATGGCTAGAGTTATGCTAACATCCAAATGTCTTGCTAAGAAATTTTGGGGGGAAGCATTGAATACTGCATGTCATGTTATTAATAGGGTTTTTATTCGTTCTGGCACAAGTCAAACACCTTATGAGATTTTGAACAACAGAAAACCAAGTGTGAAATATTTTCATGTACTTGGTTGTGTGTGTTATATTCTGAATGATAGGGATCAACTTCATAAGTTTGATTCTAAAAGTGATAAAGGTTTCTTTTTAGGATATTCTAGAAATAGTAAAGCTTATAGAGTATATAACCTTAGAACTAACACTGTTCAAGAATCTGTTAATGTTGTGTTTGATGATGATAAAGGTCTTACAGATAACAAAGATGAAGAAGATGTATCACAGGTTACTGACACTTCTGAGAATACACTGAAGTCTGAGAATGTTGCACCAAATGTTAACACATCTGGGTCAACATCTACAGAACAGACAGCTGTAACTTCACAGAATGACCAGTACATTCCCAAAACGAATCCTTCTTCAGGAATAGGTAAAAGTCATCCTTCTGACCAGATCATAGGTGATGCTACAGTTGGAGTGCAAACAAGAGGAAGAGTAAGATCAAACAAGGTAGATGTGGTAAGAACAATATGCATGTCTTCTATGTGTAACATTGCAAATGCTGAATGCTATTTATCTGAAATTGAACCTAAGAGTGCTAAAGAAGCCTTAACTGATGAAAACTGGATTAATGCTATGCATGAAGAACTTGGTCAGTTTGAAAGAAATGAAGTATGGACACTTGTTCCAAGACCTAGTCATACTAATGTCATTGGAACAAAGTGGATATTCAAGAACAAAACTGATGAATCTGGTAATATTGTTAGAAACAAGGCTAGGTTAGTAGCACAAGGTTACACCCAAGTTGAAGGAGTTGATTTTGATGAGACTTTTGCACCTGTTGCTAGGATAGAATCTATTAGATTACTGCTAGCTATTGCATGTTTTATTGATATTAAACTTCATCAAATGGATGTAAAGGCTGCATTTCTAAATGGCATATTGAATGAAGAAGCATATGTTGAACAACCTAAAGGATTTGAAGATCCACAATATCCTGATCATGTATATAAACTTAAGAAAGCATTTGTTGGTCCCAAGTTGAGTTGATATCGAGTAAGCTAGTGAAAATGTCTAGAGGGGGGTGAATAGACTTTTCAAAAATCTTTCGATATATCAGAATACGTAATGCGGAAATGATCAAAGTAACAATGAGCCCAATTCAAGATTATACTCAACTTATTATCGAGAACTCTGTTCTATACTCAACTAGTCAAGTCCAGTTAAGTAATTAAACAGTTAAGCAATTAAAACAACTTAAAACAGTAAATCAACACACAAAGATTTATAGTGGTTCGACAACTTGTCTACGTCCACTCTCACAATCCCAGTTGTGATATTTGCCACTAAACTCTTCAACACGAGTACAAAGTGTAGTTCCTGTCTTTTAAGTCCCAAGAAGAAGACTTAGATCTTCAACAGAAATATCACCAGATATATCTACGATCTAACTAGAAATTTAACAAGTATCTAGCAACTTGGTAAAACAACAAAATAAAACTTCTCTATCTTCAGTAGCAGCCTTCTGAATATGACTTCGTCTTCTGGCTTCTTTCTGAATCTTCAATGCACTCTGAGAGTAATCTTCAGTATGTAGCTTTAATATGCTTCAGTATCAAGTTTCAGTATGCGTAGTTGCAGTAACAGTAGTCTTCAAATGATCACCATCATGAAGTATTTGTAAACATCAAGAACTTAGTTAGTTGTAACCAACTTTTCTTGATAACTACCTTCAACTGAATCTTCTTATCAATCCACGCGTTTCTGTTACGAATTAGTTATTCCATAACTAACTTCTTTAATCCTTATCTTTATATGCGCTTTTGTAACTAACTTCATGTTGACTTGTCTTGTGTAGTCTATTATGTACTGGTCTTGTAGTCCATCTGTCTTGAGTAGTAGACTGGTCTTCTCTTCTTGTGCAGTAGACTCTAATAGAACTAATCTAGTCCTAACAAGACTATTACATTACATTAAGCTTTTATAATACAAGCTTAGTCAACTTATGAACTATACAACAAATCTATCTATTACATAGAAAATATCATGAGCTCTATACAACAATTATAGCTCAATAACAAACTAAGAAGAACACATATATGAAGTACTTATAAAACGTACTTATCTTTTAAATATAAACAACACTTATCTTTTATGTGAACTTCTACTGATCTGTTCAAGATGACTTCAACTCAACTAGACTAGATTAGTCAACACTTAGAAAACATTCAAACCACTTTTGGCTTATCAAAACTTCATCTTATCTTTTCATTATTTAGGACTTGTCTAGGATTCATATCCCAACAGCATTGTATGGTCTTAAACAAGCTCCTAGAGCATGGTATGGTAGGCTTACTGACTTTCTTTTGGAATATGGATTTATTAGAGGAGAAGCTGATAGAACTTTGTTCATTAAGCACACTGAAGGAGATTTACTTATTGCACAAATATATGTTGATGACATTGTGTTTGGTTATACTTGTGATAAAATGTTGAGTAATTTTGTTGAGGCAATGACTGCAACATTTGAAATGAGTATGGTTGGAGACTTGAATTACTTTCTAGGTCTTCAAATCAAACAGTGCAGTGATGGTATTTTCTTCTCCCAGAGTAAGTATGCTAAGAACTTGGTTAAAAGATTTGGTCTTGAGAATTCAAAACCAATGAAAACTCCTATGGGATCTACTTTGAAACTTTGCAAAGATAGTGCTGGAACAGATGTTGATCCAACATTTTACAGATCCATGATAGGTAGTTTACTGTATTTAACCTCTAGTAGACCAGATATTATGTACAGTGTGTGTGTTTGTGCTAGGTACCAAGCAAATCCAAAGGAATCACACCTGAATGCTGTGAAGAGAATCATCAAGTATGTTTCAGGAACAAGTGACCTTGGAATCTGGTATACTAAGGACACCAACAACATTTTGATTGGCTATAGTGATGCTGATTGGGCTGGAGACATAGATGATAGAAAGAGTACGAGTGGAGGATGTTTTTACATGGGAAACAATCTTGTATCATGGCACAGCAAGAAACAGAATTGTGTTTCACAATCCACTGCAGAATCTGAGTATATTGCTGCTGGAAGCTGCTGCACACAACTCTTGTGGCTGAGCAAGATGTTCCATGACTATGGTATTGAGAATGGTATACTTACTATCTTTTGTGATAATACTAGTGCCATTAACATTTCTAAAAATCCTGTACAACACTCACTCACAAAGCACATTAGCATAAGACACCATTTTATGAGAGATTTAGTAGAGAAGAATATTGTTAAGTTGGAGTATGTACCTACTGAAAAACAGAATGCTGATATCTTTACTAAAGCCTTAGACCATGAGAGATTCTCTATCTTGAGGAAATCTCTTGGCATGAGCACTATCTGAAAAGAATTCGGATGGATGTTGTCACAAATGCGTCAGCATTTGGGACAACATCATGGGTTGTATAAATTTTATAAGTTGAATTTATTTCTTACTTAGTTAAATAATTCCTTTGTAAAATATCTACGAATCTAAGAACCCTGGAGTGCAAAAATAAACATGTCTTACACCTCTCAAATGCATAAAAATGAGAATGTTATTAGCATACTAAAAGATGTACCAAATCACTGAGTTATGGAGCACGGAGTTCGCTACTACGATGCCTTCTTTTCAAAAGGTGATATTTGGTAAAAACATCAACATATTTGTAATCCATTAAGTAAGTATGGGGCACGGAGTTCGCTACTACGATGTACTCTACAGGAACAATGGATCAATACAAATTAGATGCTATAACACACAAAAAAAAAATATGGTGCAACACAAATGAAGCAAATTCATGTAAAAACCGTGTTGAGGTGTTTGTAACAGTTTTGAGCACAACATTGCCTGATTCGAATTTATTTTTATCTGTGTAATTATTTAATTATTTATTGAGATTCATTTTATTTATTTAATTAATTACTGACCCTTATCTTCTTTTTTTCAGATTATGCGAAATTAATTAATTCTGGAAGCTTCTTAATTTTCTTAATTAATTTAATTAATTTAATTAATTGATTTTCCCACTAATTAACCATGATCTAGGTTGTGGCTAAAAATATGGAGCACTTTCGAAAAATTCTAGATTAATTCTTCTGTTTTATTTTCTTTTATCTCCAACTACATTATTCTCTCTATAAATATCAAACATAAGATGTCATTTATTTGCTAATTGTGATTTTTGATTTTGTTGAGTACTAAGTTTGAAGAAATTGTTTTGGCCGTGTATCTCTCAAAGTTTGTGTATACACTCCTCAAACCTACCTTGAAAACCCAACCGATCCCTCTTAATGGCTGGAAACCACCCTCGATCACACTCTCACTCACACTCTTCTCCTGAATCTTCCGATCAAAACGCCCAAAATTCTCTCAATCTTCTTGCTTCCATGGCTTCACAAAACTCTACTGCTTCAAATGCTGACTCGAATGTCTCTGCAACACCATCAACAACCATTCCCACTCCTCAAACCACTCCTCCAACTACCCTCATCCCACAAGATTCGACAGTTGAAGAATTCACTAGGGCTGTTGAAGAGGTATCCAACACTCTTCGGACTACTGGTCATCTACCTGTGATGAAGTTTGGAGATATTACTGTGGATATCTCGAGCTATTTGGCCGAACAAACTGCCCAAATGGCTGCTGCTGCAAAAACCCCCAATTCTTCAAACCCTACTGAACCAGCTGCACCGGAACGGAATGTGGAAACCGTTGCTGAAGAAGAAGCTAGTGCTGATGCATCCAATTCTGAGGATGTCGAAATGGAGGATGCTGAAGCTTCTGATGATGGTACAAATTCCTCACTCTCTGTCTCTGATGAGTCTGCTCCCATTCCTCTAAAGAAGAATGCACAAAAAGGGAAAAGACAGAGAAGCCCTGTACAAAGAAGGAGGAGGTCAAACCGTGTGTTTACCCGAATAGATTACTCTGAATCTATGAGGAAGAAGAAGAAAGCTGGAGCTGATGCTGGTGAACCTATCCAAGTGTTCACAGACTCTGAAGATGAAGCTCCTGTTGTTGCTGAGAAATCAAAGAAAGCTAAGACTGCTGCTGAAAAATCCAAAAAGAAGGTTGATGCTGAAAAGCAAAGGAAAGGAAAGTTTGTTGCTGAACCAAAAGGCAAAGACAAGATGATCACTGAAAATGAACCAGCTGAGTCAGAATCCAATTCTGATTCTGAAAGATGCTTGAGAGACATTCTGGAGTCTCTAAAGAAAAATGTTGAGCACAATGCTGCTGCAAAGGGAGCTGCACCAGAACCTGAAGATGGTGGCAGTGGGGATAGCTCTTCCAGTGCAGCAAGCAGCCCTGATCAGAGCTCTGTTAAAAGCTCTACTCCCAGCTCAGATAACCTTGCATCTGAAGAGGAAGGTATTTCTGATGATCTTGATACTCTAGAGAATAGATTGGCCATTTATTCTAAGAAAAAATTGTTGATAGAGAAGAGGATCAATATACCTGATTTTGATAGTAAAGGCATGGTTAGTTTCTTAGAAGAAAAGAATTTGATGCATGCTGTGAATTTTGGTGAATCTTTCTTGACAAATTGGGCATATGAATTCTATGCATGTTTGAAAAAGAGCACTAGTAGGAGATCTTCTAAGTGGTATGGGACTGTTAATTTTAGGGGGAGGGATGTACCTTTTACTCCTGAATTGATAAATGAGTTTTTAGAAATTCCCAATGTTGAGGTTGATGAAGAACCTGACATGGATGTGGTCATTTCTGCTATAACTGCTGGTAGGGTAGTTAAATGGACTAGACACATGCTAGCCAAAGACCTTACTTCCCTACACTCTGTGTTATACAAACTCATTATCTACAATTGGATTCCCACCACAAATACTACCAAGATCACTAAGGATCAAGCTGTTTTGATATATAGGATTTCTGTGCTTAAGAAGTTTAATTTGGGTCTTACTATTTTCCAACACATGATGAGGTTTACTGGGAGAGTTTCTGAAAAAGGCAATTTACCCTATCCTGTTCTGATTTCTAACTACTTGAGGCATCATGGATTTGTTGCCAAGAACACTGATGTGTTGAGGGGGAGAGTTCCACTATTGGCCATAGCTCCTGCCTTACTCACTGGAGATAGAGTAATTGATCTGCCTTTGATTGCTCCTGGTACTGAACATCAGCAAAGACCCTCTACTTCTGCTCAACCAGAACCAACCAGACCCTCAACTACTGATCATCCTGAATCATCCAGACCAAGACACAGAAATGCAACCCCAAATGTTGAGAACATCCGTATCAACATTTCTGGTAATGTGTATCTTTCACAGGAATTCATCAAACTCCAACTCCAACACTTGCAGGAAACTATAGATGAACTTCAGTTCCTGAAGGACAGGTGGACCAACCTCCTTTCACCTACAACAGGGGGAGTACCACCACCATCCAACTCCAGTGTAGTCATTGAGGAGATACATGATGATGGAGTTCCAGCTGCTGCTGATGCTGGTGATGGACCTGATGCTGCTGGAGATGCTGCTGTTACTGATGTAGTTGCACACCTTGCATCTACTTACTTTGTTGATGAAGGAGATGATGATGATGCTGCTGAAATGGACACCTTGTATGGTGCTCTACCTGGAGAAAGCTGTTAGACAGGGGGAGATCTGAATTCCACAATGGCTATGGTGCAGGAAGATGATGCTGCAGCTGTTACCACAGCAATATAAGCCATTTATTCAGTTCTACCTTTGTAATTAATGTTTAAGTTGAAATTCTGAAATTCTGATACACTTGTTGTTTACTTTCTAGATTGTAGGATGTTTATTACTGCAACTTGCTTAATGGTTCCACTTGATATTTGTTTACTGCCTTGCTTAATTTGTTTGCAGATTGTCATGTGTCTACTATAGCAGGTTGTGTATAGTATTAGTGTCTGTTTTTGTTTATATTTTTTTTACATTATGTTTTGCTCTGATGTTTGTTTTTTTTTATTTTTGTTGCTCTGATTTTTTTGTTAGTGTCTTACTTAGATTCTAAGTTGAATTTCTTCCAGTTTAACTTATGATCTTAAGTAAAGTTACTTATGTTATGAATAAGTGTAGTGTTTATACTTGTTCTATTTTGGATAAAATTTATCTTGATCTTATGGCACGGATCATTGTAAAATTATCCTTGATCTTCATTCGATTTGATCGAACGATTACAACAGGTATTGTCTTGACTAGTGCTTAGCAATGATGTTAACCTCAACTAAGTACATAATACTGAGTATGTATAGAAATATATGTGCATCAGGTGTGTTGTAGTCGAAAGGTCAAATTGGGGGAGATTGTAGATGTTGTTAATCCTTAAATGCCTTAACATTATCAACAACATCTTAATTTGACCTTCCGAGATTTTTTCTAAGTCTTTTCTGAAATGCTACATTAAATGTTGATCTAAATGTTGTCGCATTTCTGGCAGGATCTAGAAGCTTCTACAAGGATCTGGAACCTGGAAGATTCCAGAACATTGGAGAACATGCTAGAACGGCCTGGAACCATTTGGAACGACCTGGAGCATTCAAGAAAGATCTAGAAAGATCATGGAAGTTGAGTTCCTAAAAAATAGGACCTCATTGTGGAAGCCTCTAGAATCAGCACCCCACTACTATAAATACCGATGGAAGGCTTCTCAAATCAGTGTACTCTATTCGATCAACTTCCTAGACCGAGCGTATATCCCTGTTAGGAATTGTGGCCAGTAGAACTACCTTTTAGATCATACGTTCGTATCCCACCCGTATGGCTGTGTGTCTTCTTATCTATTGAGAGTGTAATCTTTAGATAGACTAGGCATTTCGACAGTGTATACATTATACACTTAGTTCGTTTTTAGAACAAGGCACCTGCCTCGTTTGTAGTTTCTGTTGTGAATGTTAATGCTGTAACATTTCACACAACATTTATACTTGAAGATAAGTATTGTTTTTCGCCGTAAGGCTAGCATAGATTTTTATTTATAAAATCTATGTTAAAAATTATTTCCATTGTGTCACGTTTGTTTTTAGTGTTTCAAGTCTTCCGCTGTGTTAATCATAATTTCTGATATTCTGCTAGAGTCAGTGTTGTACCAATTGTCACAACATTTAGTACAACATTATTCTACTTAAACTTAAACACTTCATATACATACACTTAACACCACACAGCACACACTTTCATGACCTCTTAACTCTTACACCGTAACCCAGCGACGGCGGAGACGATGTGCACGACAGCGGCACAAATGGGAAAATGACCTCTACGGAGAGAAGGTGAGGGATGAGGGTCGGATCTGTAAAATTAATTAGTAGGTCGCAGATGTATGGTGATAGAAGGTGGTGGATTGCTGGCTTATTTTCTACGCTAGCAAGGCACTGTATTGTTCTAGAGAGAGAGAGGGGAGCATTTTTAGAGAGAGTAGTGTCGACACCCCAATTCTATTCATTTATTTGTGCAAAAAACCTCCACCGCCTCCCTGTTCAATCTCCTATCCTCTCCTCCCTCCAAGCTATGGCAAATTCAAAATTTAAAATTCCTCCAAGCTATGGCAAATTCAAAATTCAAAATTTGGAGGTATGAAATTTTTTTAAGATCAAATTTTTTTTTTATTGTTCTAACTTTTTTTTTTTTTTTACATAAGTTTACTTTCATCATTTTCTAATTAAATTATATAGTAAATTAGAAAATGTAATGTAGTAAATTAGAAAATGTAATTCTACAATTAATCTAAATTTTTTTTAAAAAAATATTCAAATTTCAAACCATTAATTATTTTAATTAAATTAATTTAATGTAATGTAGCGAATTAAAAATTATAATATACACCCTAATTCATAACTTATAAGTTATAAATCTAAATAAATTAATTCATAAAGTAAAATAATAAGTATAAATAAATGTATTAATTAAAAAGTGGGACTAGTTTTGGGTGAGTACCTTGCTTCATTTTACTTTGATTCGTGGGATGAATGGTTAAGTTTTGATTGTACCAGGCAGGCTGTAGTTACTTTGATGCACTATAGCTGTTCCTTGCCAAAAAAAATGTTGCTAATTTAAATATGAATTTGATTTTGATTTCATGATACAATTGTTGGTTGGTTGTTTGGATTGAATTTCATTTGTTTTTTAAGATGTTTGAGAGCAACTAAGATCCATTTGATAAATTTAAGGGGAGAAAATAGATTCTATGAGCTCTTGAAATAAGATGGCAGGGCCTTATGTCAAATAGGACATAAATTTGAGTTCTTTCCTTGTGGATTATTCAGTGTGAAGAAATATGGTGGCAGAATCACTAGACAGGTCACATGCAAGAATTGAAGTTGAAGTGCCTCCTGTATCAATGTTGAACTCAGGATAATTGTTCTCAAAACCCACCAGTTTCGAGACGTTATTGTTTCTTTTTCTCTTCAAATCTCCCCTTATTCTACAAGGGTGATATATATATATTCGTTTCTAATTTTACTCCATCTATTTTGGCAAATGATGTAATGATGCTTGTTATTCCAATGAAGGCACATCATCTAGCCAAAGAACAACAAGGTACATTTAGCTTAATATTGTGTAGCACATCAAATCTCCAATTAAAAATAACATATGATCGAAGGCCTAGCACAACTTCTTCGTCGGTCTCTTCAGACACGAGTAGCATAAGTGTTGTGTCATCCTCTTCAATTCCAGGTTCGTTAACTCTACGGAGAAGGAGGTTACAGAAAGAAACAACAGCTGTCTTACTTCCTTTAGAGTGGGAATATGGGCAGATGCCATTGAGAGCACGTTCACGTTCACGTCATCAAATTCGTTATCTGTTGTTTCATTTATAAGCTTGAATGAAGCATGTAATTAGTTCGCAATAGAGTGTATGTTCTGTTTGCATTATGATTGGACGCGATATATTAGAACCAGGTAGAAGAAATGTTATCTCCAATCGTCTTTTGAAACTTATTATAGCAATCAATCAATCAAAATATATGAGTTTGTTTGTTTTTCTGTGTAGTGGTTCTTTGAATCTATCATATTGTAAATTCATGAAGTTTATTTTGTTATGAAATTAACTTGAAATAAATCCATTCTATAAATTGTTTCTGACTTGTGTTATATTCTCTGGACTTTACTCTTTGGAATTAACTTGAAATAAAAATTTATTTCATTGCATCATTCGATAAGATTTGGAGAACTAATCTGAGATAATTAAATATCATATTCTAATTTTAATTCTATTTGTGTGATAGTATGCATAGAGTTTACTCTATGCAGGTAACAAATGAGTAAAAAATGTTACATCATACATATATTTATTGTTATATTCAGTGATAGTATGCATTAATTGGGTTATGGCCGATTCTGGTTCCAAGCAGTTGGTTCCGGTCAGTTTGGTGCTTAGAACGGTTGGTTTAGCCTAAATTCGAGCTAATTGGCTCGATTTGAGTTAATTCGTACTAAAGTTTAACATAAATTCGTGATTTTCAAAAATTAATGTCTCTATCTTTTTAAAAAGCTATGGTCCTAAAATGGTAAATTTACACCATAGATGTTTATTCGGGTCGATCCGATTAGCCGTAATAATGCAAGGTTAGGTTTTATAGATCGTAGGCCCGCTTAAATTCAGTTTTTTTTTATCCGGACCGATTTACCCACAGGATAAACGGGTCAACCCGTTGGTTAACCGGGTCATTCCACCAGCCCGGGCTATTATCAATTTTTTAAATAATTTATAATTTGAACCGAATGTAGTGATGTGCCTCATCGGCAAGGACGGAGCCAGAATTTTTTATTTCAAATAACACTCTTAACATGCTTCATTATTGAAAATATTCGTTCGATCGTGACAGTGGTAACAAGAGGTGTCAAAACAAGGTAAATCAGTCTCGTAATCAGAGTATACGATTGCATCTTGTTTGTCTCGACTAACTTTTTGAATAGTTAAAAAATAGTTGATAAATTCGAAAAACTTTTGAAGGTTATTTAATTGAAATTTTAAATTATGTAAAGAGTAAATTTGTATATTTTACAAATAATTTTATAAAAACTAATATGGATTGATGAAAGAACTCTCTTTTATTTATGTAAAGTAGTTGCAATTTTTTCCTTTTTTTTTTTTTTAATATACATATACTCCCTCCGTGATGACTTGCACGATTTGATCGACATATTTTAAAAAAATAGTGATTGGTAATGTAAGATAAATGAGGGGTATTTTAAGTGATTTAATTTAGTGAGGGTAAGGTGGATTTGATGAGGTTTAAAATAAAATGTAAGTAAAAAAATGAGTGACAATAAAAATAAAATGATGTCGAAAGAATATTAATGTTGTTGAGTATTTTTATATTTAGAGATGTAATCTTAACAAGAAAAATGTACAAGTAAGAAAAAATCTATATATATAAAAGGAGAATGCGACTCTCCTGCTGCTGCTGCTGCCACGTGTGATTTGAGACTCTCTATGCTTTTGACACGTGTCATATGTGATTCTTCAGCCCTTTGCCATGTCATCTTAGACAAATCCTGTTTTGGCAAGTGTTAAATTTGAGACACCTGGCATCCATTCTTTTCATCTTCTCGATTTCTCAAAAGTGCCCCGAGCGTTATGAGAATCTATTTTTCAAGGGGTTTTGTTGAAGTTTCATTTTTGTTGGATTCATGGGATTTCTCAAGGGTGGTTGCCCCTCTCTCTTCCGTCGTTGATTTCACTTTCATCCCTTATTGAAGGATCTAATTGCCTTGACCAGTCTTGGAATTTAGTAGATATATTAGAGAGAAGAAGTACTGGAACCTGATGCAAATAGTTCATGGCGCATTCCAGCTATTCCTCTGATTTGAGAGTTTTTTTCATGCTACATATTTCTGTAAATAATTTAGTTTAGACTTAGTATCTGAGAAGTATAGTAGGAGACCGGTGAGTTAAGATTTTGTGTTATTGAAAAGTCGGTTGTCAAATTCCTTGTGTCCATGGTATTGATGTATTAATTTTTTATTGTTTAGTACTATTTTTTTTTTGTAGGAGAGAATCGAATTCGTGCGAAAATGTGAGCCGACTGGTTAAGTAAGTGAGTTTGTTTTAATTTATCTTCCGTGAAGAATATGCTAATTTAATTTTTGCTTTAAAAAAATTGGAAATAGTTTTTGACTTGATCAGTTGATTCTCGCCAAAATGCAAATAAATTTTATACAGGGTATGTTGTTATGAGCTTAATTTGATTTGTCTTTTCTTAGTAACCACATATCTATTTCAAGCAAGCCGGACCTTTAGAATCTCTCATCTTATCAAAAAAAATAATGTAGATTAATTTGTTTCTGAGTTTGCTTCTTATCAAAAAAAAATTAATGTAGATTCATAATGTGTACTGTTTTGTACGTTTCCAAAATAATTATTAATTAATGCTTATAATTATGTGTAGACAAGTTCTTCCATCCTTTCATCTTCTATTTTCAATTTTATCATTTCCCCCTCTTCCACGTACATTAAACGACCAAGAGAAAATAGAAACCAGGAAAATCTTTACACAAGTAAGAAGAGGAGAGGAGGAGACACGCCGCCGCCGGAAGTGATAATTCTCTCATTCTATTCTTATTTTGATGTTATCCTGCCGTATTATTATGTGTAGACAAGTTCTTCCATCCTTTAATCTTCTAATTTTGTCGTTTTGGGTTCTTGGCAGTCAAATAATATTTGCTTTGATTAGCAGGTTTGTCTTGATTGTTGTTTAAAATATTTTATTTTATCTATCTTAGAGAACTACCTTTTAATTAGTTTTTTTTTTTTTGATTACAAGTTAAATACCCACCCCTTTTCCCCTGCTCATGACTCGAACCCACGACCTGAGGTAGTGGTGCTCTAACCACTTGAGCTATCCCACTTTGTCTTTTTTAATTAGTTTATTGTTGATTCATGATTCAGTGTATCCTTGATGGATGGATTTAAAGAATTCATAGTTCTTGCCTGATTAGATTAAACTTCTACTCTTTACTCTTCAGGATTGTTTTGAATTTCTCATTTATTTGGCAAAGAAAAAATAGATAACATTGTTCAACCAATTTGTTGTCTTCTCTATCTTCATTATAATTTGAGCACACCCGGTTATGATATTGATGAAGTTTTCGTGGATGTGTTGCAGATGTGCACAAATCATTTTGGACAAATGCGTGTGATATTGGTAGAATATATGGCTCAATCTTTACGAACCTATGAGCACTCTACGGTTTGTTAATTTGGTTTATTGTTCTTAAACTACTATTAACGTAAAAACAGGATAAAAAAGTGGCAGTTGAAAAGTGTGTGTCACAGAAGCGGCAACAAGAGTTATCGCTAATTGCGAAAGGCAGGTTCATGACGAATCCTTCACGGAAAGATTCATTAGTAAATCAAACCTAAATCCATTCAGTTGTGCTCACTGCGGTATGATTATACGTTTATTCATCTTTTCTGTTGTGATCTCTATTCATTTTCTTGAAAATTATGTTTGCTATTTTTATGGTTTGATTTATATTTTTTTGGGAAAGATGATTACCTTGATTTTTGAAATTATTTGGTTGCAGGTGTGTAGATCTAATTTTACTAAACTATTTTCTTGTCATTAGTTAAAATACTTGCCATGTGTTGGTGATAGAACTGAATTCAAGTGCAATTATACATCAAATGTGATTAATTATGGTCGATAAAATTGGTTTTTGGATTATATTGTCAACAAGCTAAGGTTTCTTTCTTTGCACGCAAAATACTCTGGTTTAAAAAATCCCTTTTAATTTACTGATAAGCATTTTTTTTCGCATGAATTGTGTTATTAATCATTGGGGTGGTTATTTTTTTTCTACCTGATCATGCATTGTAGTTCATTTGGTGTTCGGTTTAGTTATTAATTTACTCGGTTATTTTTTATGGTAAAATTTGATTGTTTGGCGTTGTTGTTAATGAAGACTTGAGGAGATGCATACCTTTTCTATGAATTTCTTATAAATCTATTTGCTCGAGCAACTGGAATTTGTGTTCTAAAATTGCATGTTTGTTATTATATTATCGGAACTATGCTCATGTGTCGTATGGAATTATGAGATTTCGTTGTTCAATAAATATAGATTTGGAAATATACTTTGAATATTATGTAGAGATACTTTGGATATATGCTGTAATTATATGATCAAATTTTATATATGAAGGGTGCTGATAGTCTTTATTTTATGTCAATTTATTGAATTCTTTCTCCTTACATAGTTATAGGATCTTGAATCTTGATTCCGAACTTTTTTATCTTATCAATATAGACATGACAATCTCTTAGTATCCTATTAAAAGTAGACATTTCATCTTTGTGTCACTGAAGATAACAAGTGTATGTGGTATTTGCTATGGCTCACCATTAGAATAAGAAACTTATGTCCTCCAATGGATTCAAATTAAATTTTACAAAACGTTTCTATTCAGGAAGAGTAAGTCCTTAAGCTAAGCTAAAGAATTAGGTTGTCACATTTTAATACGGAGTAGATATTTTTTTAAATTTTAAAGTTGTTACATATTTTGTTTGTCTCAAAATGTAAATGTACATTGTTTGAGCTCTTAATCGGTGAGCCATCCATTTTTTTTTCTCTTTCACTTTTGCTACACCGGCACTGTGGATTTTGTATCACTGAAATGTGGATTTACAAGGTTGATAAAGAGAATGGGGACTGTATGGATGAGAAAGATCAGGGGTTCGGAGATCATATGGAGTTAAAAATGATGCAGAAAAATGAAGGAAGTCGTTGCTTGAGTTGAGTAAAGAGAAAAGTGAAGCAATGGAGAGATTAGTTGTTCTAAAGGGAAGCAAGGGAGGAAATAGTGAGTTTCTTTTTTTAGTTAAAATATGATACATTGATAAATAATTTTTTATGTCGGTATATGAAGTTGAATTTGTCTATGCAGAAAATATGGTGATGTAGAGAACACACTGGTTACCATTGATGTGAAGAACATTAAAAATCAAGAAGCGGGGAGCAAGTTGTAAATTCGCATGACTCTTCCCAATCCGCAATGTTTCTCAGCCGACAATTCTAAGGCCATAACATCCAAGCCTCTAAGAGCCAAATCTTTGGTCGATTTGATTTAGGGTATTCAATTTTCTAAAGTTTCGAGTCTTTTGACATTGGCAATTCTGAAGGCCTCCACAATTTATTGTACGTTTCTTCTTTATTTGATTCATCTTTAATTGTAGCAGTGAGAGGGTGCAATCGGATAAACGAAATTATACAGGACGGATTGCTACTGGAAGTGCTCCAATTTCATAAAATCCCTTATTTTCTCAATTTGGGAAGCATCTATAATCAAACAATGAGTTGCTTTTTATTTTTGTGTGACTGGGTTGATTTTCTTGTCCTGCATAAATATTCATGATTTTTGGGCACTATTTTTTAGTTGTCTTTTATTATGGATTTATAGTTGCTTTGGCTATCTATCTATCTAATTATTTTATGTTAGTGTATCCAAAGGTGAAGGCAAGGAAACAAATTGAAGAAGCTAATCAATATAGTTATGAAAGAAGTTTTTAATTTGCGGTCTTTAAAGGAGTTTGAATGGCTCTTTTTGGATCATTTCTTTGCGTCTGGTAACTGAGATACGTGCATTGCACAAGTGTTGTTATAGATGACATAAATAGAGGAAGAATATAATTTTTTTTGTTCAAAACAGTTAATATAAATTTTTTTTTTAAACAAGTAAATTATGATGACACACGTAGTAAAATAGACTATAAAAAAATTTAAAACAAGCCCGTGCATCGCACGGGTGAGAATCTAGTATAGTATAAAAGAATAATCCCAAAATTGGAGTCCACCCTTACTCGTCAGCAGAGGCGGAACTGCACATTGCTTGGGGTGGCCTTAGTTCCCTCAACTTTTTTTTTCATTTTTTTATTATATATGCATGTAATTTATAATTATATGCCGGGATTAGTCGTTAATAGAATCGGATATTCGAGACTTCAATTTTTTTTTTTTTTATAATTATATGTGCACAGTAAGTAATTTTATTACTATTATTTAATCCATCAAATTTTAGTCAAACAAAGTAATTGGTCAAGTACAAAAATTAAAATTAAAGTGAAGTGAAGTGGACCCGTCCAAGCTAAAAGCAACCAGCATTGTATTTTGATTAATTTATGAGTAGTCATATTCTAATTATGTTAGATTGAGTGCTACTTTTTAGTCTCAATTTATTCTACTTTAATTGTTAAAATTAAATAATTAAAAGGACGCAAAATTTTAGTCTCATACTTTCACGACATACAATTTCAATATTTAAAAAACTGTTCAATTTTAACCTCCAAATAATCGATATATTTTTTTAAAAAGACTAATTCTCAATTTTGTCTCAATATTCTAGACATATTATGGTATGTATTGATTTAAAAAAAAAAAAGTATAAACTATCAATTGTTACTGTTTTCGTGATAGGTACGATAAAGTTCTAGATTTTAACATAAATTTAATTCATATAAAACGTAATATATTTCTACAAATTAGTTAAAATTATGCTTGGACTAGAACAAGAGACAACTACATTTTCACAAAACTTCTAGCTCACGTGGATTATATATATCCATAGAAGAGTTTCAATAAAATTATGGTAAAGCTTTGCCTCTGAGATTTAGAGAGAGCACATATTTAAGTCTCAAACCTACACTACTAAATCAATTCTTTGGAATTACATGATACTCGATTTTAATTGAATATCGAAACATGAACATGAAGTATTCTACCAGTTTTAAATTGCTTACACATGGTATTCAATTTTCATTGAATAAATAACGAGACAAGAACATAAAGTATTGAAAAGGGCATTCATGTGCACCACTAAATATTTAGAAAAACGAAAAGTTCAAAGTACTTATCTACTAATTCGTACTACTAGCGAAGATGATATTTGGTCTGATTTGGCAATGTATCATGGGGGGAGTGTCAACATAACATAGTTAATTAGTTATATTCTATTTTGTATATATACACTACAAGAAATTGGGGGAATAGCGACAAAAATTTTGCGACAAATCTAAATTTCATCGCTAAAATCAATTTTTAGCAACGAAATATAAATTTTCGTTGCTAAATTGTTAGATTTAATATTTGCAACAAAATATATATATTTTATCACTATATTAGCAACAAATTGTTTCATTTTGTTGTTAATAATCAAAACAACAATGAAAATTATATTTCGTCGCTAATATTTTGCGATGAAATAGAAATTTTCGTGGCTAATTTCTTGAAATTATTTTTTACAACAAAATTTATATATTTCATCGCTATATTAGCAACAATTTGCTTCATTTTGTTGTTAATAATCAGAAAAACTATGAAAATTATATTTCGTTGCTAATATTTTGCGATGAAATAGAAATTTTCGTGGCTAAATTTTTGAAATTAATTTTTGCAACAAAATTTATATATTTCATCGCTATATTAGCAGCAAATTGCTTCATTTTGTTGTTAATAATCAGAACAAAAATGAAAATTATATTTCGTTCCTAATATTTTGCGATGAAATAGAAATTTTTGTGGCTAATTTCTTGAAATTAATTTTTGCAACAAAATTTATATATTTCATCACTTTATTAGCAACAAACTGCATCATTTTGTTGTTAATAATCAGAGCAACAATGACAATTATATTTTCTTGCTAATATTTTGCGATGAAATTGAAAATTTTGTGGCTAATTTTTTGAAATTAATTTTTGCAACAAAATTTATATATTTCATTGCTATATTAGCAACAAATTGCTTCATTTTGTTGTTAATAATCAGAACAACAATGAAAATTATATTTCATCACTAATATTTTACGATAAAATAGAAATTTTTGTGGCTAATTTATTGAAATTAATGTTTGCGATGAAATTAAAATATTTCATCGCTATACTAGCAACGTATTGCTGCATTTTGTTGTTAATAATCAGAACAACAATGAAAATTATATTTTGCGATGAAATATAATTTTTTGTTGCTAATTTATTGAAATTACTTTTTGCGATGAAATAAAAATATTTCATCGCTAAACTAGCAACGTACAAATTCTTTTATTTTGTTGTTAATAATTAGGGCAACAATGAAAATTATATTTAGTCGCTATTATTTTGCGATGAAATATATTTTTTGTGGTTAATTTCTTGGAATTAATATTTGCAACAAAATTAAAATATTTTATCGCTACACTTTTATCAAATTATTTTATTTTGTTGTTAATAATAAGAACAACAATGATAATTATATTTCGTGGCTAATATTAAATCAACTATGCTTATTAAATCAAGAAAATTGATTTATATAATTAAATGTTTAATAATTGTCCAAATTTTATGTCTTACAAATCAGTATGAATGTTTATAAAAATATTTATAAATATGATGATGCAAATGAAGATGGACATAATTAAAGATGGGAGAATGAAGATTGGCTCTAATATTTTTTTTTTTAATTGTTAAAGTAACATTGATTTTTTACAATTGGAATTGTTTTAAAAATTACGTATACACATGTATATATACATATATAGTTGTTACAAGTTAAAAATTAATCAATTAATAAATGTGAAATAAATTATTAAATGAGTAAAAATAACTAAATTAGTAACAATTGAATACATATATAATTAATATTAAAAACTGAACCAAAGAGCTGTCTGCCCGAATGGTAGGTGGGCGCCCATCCACCCGGGATCAATTCCCACTAAGACCAAATAAAATATTTATTTAAATAAAATGGGGGAGGGGGTATGTGGGTGCGGGGCGGGTGTGGGTTGGGTACGGGTTGGGGCGGGGCGGGTCGAGTGTTGGTGCGGGTCGGGGCGGGTCGAGTGCAGAAGTGGGTTTAGAGAACGATTGAATTGGTTCGGTTGGGGTGGGTCGGGTGTGGGTTGGGGCGGGTTGGGTTGGTCGAGTACGGAAGTGGGTTTAGAGAATGATTCGTAAATCGGATATCATAGCCAAATATTAGCAACAAAAATTCTAATATTTTTGTCTCTAATGTGAGTTAGCGATGAAATAATTTTGTCGCGGGATTTGTTGCTATACACCCGTCGCTAACGTGTTTGCGACAAATGTTTGATTTTCCTCGCAAACATTTTGTGATGAAACTCATATTTTCGTCGCTAACATTTTGCGATTAAACTTATATTTTTGTCGCTAATATTTTGCGATGAAACTCAAATTTTCGTCGCTAATATTTTGCGATGAAACTCAAATTTTCATCGCAAACATTTGCGACAAAATTAATTTTTTTTGTCGCAAACACGTTAGCGACGGGCGTATAGCAACAAATCCTGCGACAAAATTATTTTATCGCTAACTCACGTTAGCGACGAAAATATTAGAATTAGCGACAAATTTTTTCGCAGCTAAATTGCAGTTTTCTTGTAGTGATATGAAGTATATGACATTTCATTCTTCTCAATCAATGAAAGTTATGAAACTATTCTAAATACATTTTCAGGGAGATTATGGAAGGTTTGTAACGAATACATTTTCAAGAGTATTGTGGTAATTAAACGTGAACAATATAAATAACGATGAAAAAAATTATTTTGAAAGTTGCTTAGACTTCATTATCATTTATCCTTGTGAATATTTACTAGGATCTTCAAAATGGAAACCCTTAGTGTTTAAAACCTCAAAAATATTTGGGTATTATTTAAAACAACAAAATTCATGTAAAAACTCAATTATACCCTCAATTACATTTTAAAACTTTCATTTCTCTCTCCACTCAAAAGTCATCTTCCTACCCCATCTTTCTTTCCCTCATTCAAATCATTTTAAAACTTTCGTTTCTCTCTCCACTCAAATTTTCTCTCCCTAGCTCAATCTCCCAAACCATCTCTCTCATCTTGTTTTCAACTTTTAATCGACCATAATGGGGGAGTAACTCTCTCGTCTCATTTTCAATTTTTTACAGAACATAAAGGGGAGGAAGAAATGAACGGTGGCGGTGGTGCGTCCGAAATGAACGGTGCAGTCGAAGCGTGTGCCGATCTGTGTCGTGGGGAGTCAGATTCACGGGGAAGACGAAGCGTGTGCCGACGCCGTTTCCGATCTGCAACTCCACCGTGAAAGTCGAAGAGGGCGGCGACTGAAGACGAAGGGGTTTGTCGATTTTTTTTTTATTTCTGGTATTACTTTTTACGTTTTCGAATCTGATGGTACTTTTTCCGGCTTTGTGTTTCGTTTTTTCCGGCCATGGTGGGCGTGCTGCGCCGGCCACTCAGATTCTCTGTCTACAACAGATGGTGTTTCGTTTTTCCGACTGTGGTGGTGTTGCTGCAACAGATGGGGCAGCGGAGCTTTGCGCGTCGCACAATTGCCGACTATGGTGGTGTGCCGACTGTGGTAGTGTTGCCGGAGGTCTACTGTTGCCGGCGATTTCCAAGGCGACGGCCACAAGTCCTAGGGTAGAGACTAGGGTTCTATCCTTCTAATGGGCTAGGGTTTGCTAGCCCAGATGTGCACCCCGTTTCATTTAATACACCCCAAAGATTCACACCCCCAGTTTCACTTAATACACCCTCAGGATTCACACCCCCAGTTTCACTTGATACACCTCTCATGTGTGCACCCACCTGTCTCCTTAGTTCACCCCATTTTCAGTAAATTGATACTATATTTTTGTTTACAATTTCAAATATTAAATTTGGTGAATTTTTTGGTGATATTTCTTAAATCCTAATTATATTTTCAATAGTTTTATATTTCTTAAATTTTAATTTATATTTTCAATAGGTTGAATAAATTTTTTGAAAAAATAATTAACTAATTACCTATGGTATCCCCAACGAATTTTCATCTTTTTATACACATTGTTTGTTGCTATTAAGCAATGTGTTGTAAATATGCATTGTTTGCTGGTATATGCATTATTTGTTGCTAGTATGCAACGTGTGTAGCTAGTATGCAACGTGTGTATGCATTGTATATTGATCGTATGCAACGTGTGTATGCATTATATATTGATCGTATGCAATGTGTGTATGCATTATATATTGATCGTATGCAACGTGTGTATGCATTATTTGTTGCTAGTATGAAAATATATACTCAATATAATAAAATATTATAATGTAATATTATATAAAAAAAATTAAAAAAAATAAAAAAAAATATTATATAATTTAAAATTTGAATGTAAATAATTTTTAAATAAAAATAAATATAATATAATATAAAATTAAATTAATTTCTCAATCTCTTACAAAATAAAAAATAAATAACGTGAAAGAAAAGTAAAAAATCTCGAATCCATTATAAAAAATCTGATGTGCACAAAAAAATTTGAACAAATAAATAATTTTTGAAAACAAATATAAAATAATAATATTAATTAATGATGTGAAAAATAAAAATATTATGTCATCATAAATATTAATGATTAAATAATAATATGAAATAAAGAATTAAACATATTAAAGAGTAATAATTAATGTTATGAATTAAAACAATAATTAATAATATTATAAACATACAAGAATAAAATAATATTTATATTAATTAGTTAATGTGTTAAAATTGATATCGAAACTTTAAAACACATATAATATAATAATATTATAATTAATAAATGATTAATATAATATAAAAATAATAAGTTAGTAATGTGAAGTTAAAATTTAAATTGATTAGATTAAGATATGTGTGTTGGGAGGAAAAAATGTGAAAAGTGAATTTGATTTTGATGGGGTAGAAAAAAGTGTTCAAAAGTAAAAGTAAGGGCAAAAATGTCATTTTAAGTGACATTTTGTTGCTCTACACAATAAAAATTTAGACATGTAGTTTTTCCTAAAATTTTCCCCCAAATGAAGTTTTATCCAATTCTCCCTTTATCCTTTTGTCAATCTCTACACGACTGAAGCTCTCACCCCATTGACAATGTATTAATACCAAATACTAATGAAGGATTCTCTCTTTTGAATCACATTCTCATATATAAGTACTTCTAGATCGATATTTATTCAATTAAATAAGATAGATCATTTTTTTAATTACATAAATTTAAAATGAAAAATATATAATCACACTCCACCCAACGGCCGGTCTTAAACTAAGGTTTATAATTCATGAAGTACAATTAATCTTCAAATCTTTGATGATAATTTCAGATATTTGACGATAAACTTCTTGTGTTGGGTGAACTCCATCCCAATGTATGTACGCGTTTGGATTAGAGCAAACAGAATAATCAAGATTTCCACAAAACTTCAAGCCCAAAGAATTATACGCTGCCTCTCCACAACAGGGTTTAAACAACACCGTCGTATCAAACCCTAAAACAAGAAAATATCAAGAGAATTTATACTTCACAATATTCTCTCTAACAATTTAGAAATAATCCAAGATTGGAATCATTAAATACTCTCAATGTCCCCCTTAAATTACCCATAAAAAAGACAGAAAGATAGTGAAGCGTTACCAAAATAGAAACAGGCAACTTAATAAGAAACATGACAAAGAGAGTACTACTAACCAAGAGTTGATGCTCGACGGAGAATTGAATAAAAGGCAGTATAGTAATCAGCATACAATATAACGACATTAGGAAATTCTTTTCTTAGAGAATCCAAATGTTGTTGTAATTGTTGGTTCATAGATGTAGACAAATTATTAAGGCTGTTGAGGCAGCCTATGTCGTCATACGACGTCGGATCAGAGGTACCCAAGGATTGTACACCCGAGGGGAAATTCTCCAGGCACAACAACTTGTGAAGCACCATATTTGATCACATCCTTCAAAAAAAAAATCATAATCATTAATTATATAAGGTAATCAATTAAATTAATTAAAGTAATATTACTCTTGTAGCATGAATAATGGCTTGTACTATAAAGGGTACGTAGGTGTAGGTCTCTTCAACGGACCGTCCTCCCATATTAATTGAACATGCGATGTCATTGTATCCCGCTTCACCCACGACTATCACTGATTTACTTAGTTTTTCTGCACGCTCTGTAATATATTAATTATTCCACCATATTAATTACTCCCGTTAAGTTACTCGAGTAGAGAGATATGAAAGAAAAAAAATAGAAAGGAATAGTATATTTGTCTAAAATGGAGGTATGAATGGTAATTTAAAAATAAATCATATTTTACATAGAGTTTGTTTAGGCGGACTTCAAATAAATGAAAATATCCATCGTTATTTTTGTCCGTTCAATTCAGAATTTCATAAATAAATTAAAAATATTTATTCTCTCATCCATAGTACACAATTCCTTTTAAATTAACATATTATTTTATACAAAAAAAATTATTATTTCTTAAAATTCGTAAAACTGAATCACACATACAAAGTTAAAACTAGTAAAAATGAATCATACATACAAAGTTTGAGTATTGGAAAAATTGAAGTGGATATTAAACCTGTGGATGTGGAATATATGGAGTCAAGATATGTTCTGAACCAGGTGAGTTGAACACTTAGAGAAGGAACACATGTACATACAATCCCCTTGGCTAGGAAAAATGAGGAATCTAGCACTGTACTTCCAGCCACCGCGAAATTCACACCATTCTCAAATATTGAAGCATTTTTGGCCAAGTAAGGGTTCAGCAATGGAAGCCCTAGGGCCATAGCTGCAGTCAACACGAGTCGAGTTCAAAATTGACATATATAATAAGTGCGTTTAGGGATATAATCTTTTTTCGTCCCATAATTTTCACTTTTTAAAAAAATAGTCCAAAAAAAAAAAATGAGCGTACAAATTTAGTCTGATAATTTTTTATATGTATCAATTTCGTCCCAAAATTTATCAGAAACTTTGTTGGAATCGACTGCCCACATGACAAAAAACGACATCGTTTCGAGGATTCCAACAACTTTGGAATGAAAATTGGCACAAAGAAAAAAATGTATTTTTTTGAACCATTTTGGAAAAGATAAAAAAATAAGTTATGGGACAAAAAGATTCTATCCATTAATTAATTGAGTCCATGCTAATTTAAATCCTACACATGAAATATAGTGTTCAAATTTAAGGGGGATGTATATTGAATGAGATCACTTACCACTTTGGTTGTTTCACGTGTTATTTCACTATCTGAATTATTGATACGTTTAATTTTTAAAAAATAAACAACGTTCCATAATAATTGGACAGACACGTGTTAAAAATTTAGAAAGTGAAATATATAATAAAACATGAACTAGTGAAGAGATATATACCAATATAGTCTATGATAAGTCGTCCATTAGACCAACGGCCGGTAGGGTATCCGGGAAATGATTCACCGTATGGGTTGCGGGAGGCGGGGGCGATGTAAGGAAGGTACCGGATAGTATTGCCTGTGTCGGCGCTGGAGTCTCCAAGCTGGTACAAAGATTCTACGGGGCATCTTATTTCTTGGGGCACTGCACCTACAATATTAATATTTGCAAAATAAATTGAAAAAATGATCAGAAAATAAAAATAAATTGCAGCAATGGATCTATGATGCAACTTCATCCCTATTTGCTATGATATGATGATTAATTAAGTATATCTCGTGGATCTACAACTACGTACCAATTAAGTATATATAATATTAAATAATAGGATTAGGCAAGATATTAGCTATAGGTTTTGGACATAATCACATGCGATATATTAATTTCTCACCGGTAATGAAGGTGCAAAAGGAGTTTGGCATGATGAATACAATTAATATATTAGCATTATCGAACGTGCGTGTATATATGTATATGATAGTGTTTTAGCTGCAAAAGGAATGAAGTTGTCACTACAAAATTCACTCCCAATAGCAAGGGATTTAAAGAGGGAAAAACGCTTGTCAATACATTTAGCAAGGGAATTAGCAAGGGCCCACTTCCCTCGACAAAATGTTCCTCGGTAATTTAGTAGCAAGGGAATATGAAAATCCCTTGGAAATAGCAAGGGTATATTTCCCTAGACAATAGCAAGAGAAAATTTCCCTTGGAAATAGCAAGGGATAAATCCCTTAGAAATAGCAAGGGAAATTAGTGAATAAAAAAATATCACAATTTCGGTCATCCCTCAATTTAATTACCCCCACAATTTCGGCCATTAACCCCAGCCCCTCAACCACTAAATATATGGCTGCATGCATAGGATAGGAATTGAACTCGCGACCTCCACAATTTCGGTGTTTATGAGTTCTCCTTTTGCCGTTGGGCTAGGAGCTATTTTCATTATATTTTAAATGCAATTAATATAAGTGTTATATTTCCAGTTTTTTCTTCTTTAATTTATTTAATTTAAATTTGATTTCTTATTTGATAATTGATAACACACATACATTTTAATTTTTTTCAATACAAATATTATAAAATATCTTTTTATCTATAATTATGTTTTGAATGCAATTAATGTATATATGTGTTATATTTCCAATTTTTTCTTCTTTAATTTATTTAATTTACACTTGATTACTTATTTGATAATTGGTAACAAACATACATTTTATATTTTTTCAATACATATATTATAAATATTTTATCTTATTTCGTATACTTTAAAATATTAAATATTAATTATATATTTCATTCACTCAATTATATATTACATTCTCCGAGGGTTTTACCGAGGGCCCACTAACCCTCCAGAATTTTAATTGACGTATCAAACTTTGCAAGGGCCCACTCCCTCAGAAATTTTCAAATTTAAATTCCCTTGCCAATATTCTCGGGAATGGCAAGGGATTTAGTTTCCCTTGACATTTAGCAAGAATTTTTTCTTCCCTAGGTATTTTCTCTTGCCCATTCAATCCCTAGGCAAATCTCTTGCCATTTGTAAGGGATTTATTTCCCTCGATAATTTCCCTTGCGATCTGAGCCAAATTTTGTAGTGTGTAAGTTCGAGTTATATTTTTAATTTGTTGGCGATGCCATGATTGGTTTGTATACTGAGTTTATGCCAATGTATATCGATAAGTTTGGGGTTTCCAGTAATTGATTAGAAATTGTATTAGGCGAGTGATTAGAAAATGAACTAGACGAATGTTAGAAAATGAATTACGCTAGTGATTAAAAATTGAACTAGGTGAGTCTTAGAAATTGAACTAGACGAGAGTGTTAGATTAATTGAACTAGGTGGTTTCGAAACAAAGTATACAAGAAGTATAATTACAGGATCATATTATAATGCATAATTTCAGCTTACTGAGATTTATTTCACGTAGTTTATGCATTGTAGGTAACTTTGATGATCAGTGACATTGTGAACTTATTGGACAAGTTGTGAAGTCCCTACAAGATTTTGAGTGGTTGTGTACATGGATGACGACCTGTTGGGTAGGACCGTGGCTTATTTTAATTTACTTCCGTTGTTGTGTTTATTTTATTATATATGGTATTGTATAATCTAGTACACACTGGTATATATATGTTGAGTTGGAGGTTTTCGTGTGTTGTTGGTTTTGAAATTGTTTTATATACATGTATTTAAACAAATTATTTTTGGGTGTGAGACGATATTGTGTTGTTTTTTAAAAAAAAAAAAGTTACATCAGATTTATGTAGTGTATTATGTTTAAAATTCGTAATATGTTGAGTTGAGTAAATGCAACCGCGTTAGAAATTATATATCCATATCCTCAAATAATTGATTAAATAATTACCCATTTAATTTTAAGAAATTGAATATAAAACCCAATTTCTCCCCACATATATAAATGTTTGGACTAAGAACGTACAAGAGGCATCTACATTTTCACAAAACTTCTAGTTCAGAGGGTTTATACATATCCAATTAAATATTGAGACAAGAACATGAAATATTATTTAGAAACAAAAAGAACCAATCTATATTCTTTAAGCAATTTCTTACATAAATTTAAAATGAAAAATATGTGATCAAACCCCATCCAACGGCCGGCCGGTCTAGAATTTATGAAGTACAATTAATCTTCAAATCTTTGATGATAATTTCAGACATTTGACGATAAAGCTCTTGTGTTGGGTGAACTCCGTCCCAATGTATATACGTGTTTGGATTCGAGCAAACAGAAAAATCAAGATTTCCACAAAACTTCAAGTTAAAAGTATTATATGTTGACTCTCCACAACAGGGTTTTAACAACATCGCCGTATCAAATCCTAAACAAAAAAAAAAAATTAAAAAAATTAAAAGAAATTAATGAGTACATAATTCATGTGGATAGTTAGACTAACCAAGAGTTGATGCTTGACGGAGAATTGAACTAAAGACAGTATAATAGTCAACATACAATATAACAACATTAGGAAACTCTTTTCTTAGAGAATCCAAATGTTGTTGTAATTGTTGGTTCAAAGATGCAGACAAATAATTAAGGCTCTTGATGCAGCCTATGTCATCATACGACGTCGGATCAGAGGTACCCAAGGCTTTTATAGCCCAAGGGAAACACCCAAGGGGAAATTCTCCAGTAACAACTACTTGTGAAGCACCATACTTGATCACCTCCTTCAAAAACCATTCATAATTATTATTTATTATAAGGTAATTAATTAATTACATTAAATAAGAAAATTAAGGTTGTAATATTACGTACTCTTGTAGTATGGATAATGGCTTGTACTATAAAGGGTACGTAGGTGTAGGTCTCTTCAACGGACCGTCCTCCCAAACTAATCGAACATGCGATGTCATTGTACCCCGTTTCACCCACGAATATCACTGATTTACTTAGCTTTTCTTCACGCTCTGTAGTAAATGAACAAATGATGGACGTTCAAAATGACAAAATTGCTAACGTAACAAGAAACGACATATTTCATTATTTGTGGGAGCTAGAGGCTCAGTATATTAATGAAACCATTTAAATAATTTTTTGTTTTTATTTTAGCTAGTATATATAGACTTTGTTCAATGGATTAAAAAATGGAATTGAAGTGATATAAAATTAACCTGTGGATGTGGAATATTTGGAGTCAAGATATTTTCTAAACCAGGTGAGTTGAACACTCAGAGAAGGAACAGGTGCACACACAATCCCCTTGGATAGGAAAAATGAGGAATCTAGCGCTGTACTTGCAGCCACCGCGAAATTCACACCATTGCCGGATATTGAAGCATTTTTGGCCAAGTAAGGGTTCAGCAATGGAAGTCCTAGGGCCATAGCTGCAGTCAACACGAGTCGAGTTCAAAAATTGACATTGTAAGTGCGTTCCATAATTTCCACCTTTTTAACATGCATGGTCAAAAAATAATTAATTTGTACGAATTTAGTATGATTTTTTTTTATATGTACCAATTTCGTTTCATATTTGCTAGAATCCTCGATCGTTTTTTGTCAGCAACTTCGCAGAAATCGACCGTTTACGTGTCAAGCACATGACAAAAAACGACATCTCTCCAAGGATATTCCAGTAACTTTAGTACATAAAAAGGTTTTTTTTTGGAACCATTTTGGAAAAAATAAAAAGTTATGGTACAAAAAGATTATATTCCATGCTCTCATGCTAATTTAATTAATTATTAGATATGTTGTATAGTGTTCAAATTTATGGGAGATATCAAATGAGATCAGTTACCAATTTTAGTGACGTTTCAAATAAATGACATGTGTAACTTTAAAAAATAATCAAAATAAATGAAAAAAAAATTAAAAAGTGAAATATGAATAGGAGAGATATGTACCGATATAGTCTATGATAAGTCGACCATCAAACCAACGACCGGTAGGGTATCCGGGAAATGATTGACCGTATGGGCTACGGGAGGCGGAGAAGACGTAAGGAATGTACCGGATAGTATTTCCGGTGTCGGCGATGGAGTCGCCAAGCTGGTACAAAGATTCTACCGGACATCTTATTTCTTGGCGCACTGCACCTACAATATTAATATTTACGAAATTTATCAGAAAATAAAAATAAATTGCAGCAATGGATTTATGATGCAGCTTCATCCCTATTTAATTTGGTACTCTCATGGATCTACAACTACGTTCCAGTTAAGTACTGAATATATAAAATTTAATAATAGGATATGGCAAGATATTAACTAGACATATTAATTTCTCACCAGTAATTAAGGCGCAAAGAGACTTTGGCACGATTAATTAATATTACTCCTATATAAGAATGTGACATGTCCAAAAAATCAAATTATTTTTTAAAGTACTTTACTCTCTATTTATGTACGGATTATTTAGTCTTTTTATAAATATCTATTTTTGTATTTAAAATTATGGGATATGTATAAAGTATTTTAGGGTGTTATTAGTCCACCCTTATTGATATTCCACGTACCCATATGCAAAAGTTGGTAGCGACATTAATTACGTTGCCAAATTCTAAAGTTAGCTACATTAATTTCGTTGCCTAATTCTATTTATAATTGGACATCGTAGATCCATGTGAATCATTCAATACACTATTTAAATAGGTTTTACAATTTGATGCACTTATATACTTTCAGTCAATTTCAACCAAAAATGTTGATCTCGTATAATGTCGTCATGAAAGTTGTCATCAAGTAAATATGTTATTTGTACTTAGAGTAACACATATTTCATATGAAAAGTCAAGTTATGTGTATTTGTCTTTACAGTAACACATATTTATTCTTACAGTAACATATAATAATAATAACACAGACCTAGAACTCTTTTTAGGTTAGTCTTTTGTGCGATTTTTCTGAAAATATCCGTTTGATCCGATCAGACCCACCAAAGACCCGCGAATTTTTGGTCTTTTCTCAAATATACTAATATTTCATATAAAATATTTCATATGAGTGTTCCTCTTTTAATTTGGTTACACATGGTACTCAATTTTCATTAAATATCGAGACATGAATATGAAGTATTGAAAGCCACATTCAAATGAACCAATTTTAAATTGCTTACACATGGTACTCAATTTTCATTAATAAATACAGAGACAAGAACATGAAGTATTGAAAAGGGCATTCATGTGCCACTAAATATTAGTTAGAAAAATGAAAAGTTCAAAGAATCAATATAGTAATTCGTACTACGTACCGGTGAAGAGGATATATATTTGGTCTAATTTGACAATGTATCGCGGGGAGATTATGAAAGGTTAGGAACAAATACATTTTCAAGAGTATCGGGGTAAACGTGAAAAATATTGATTTTAGAAGTGGCTTAGAGTTTATTATACTAATATTGATCAACATTGATAAGAATATCTTTTAAAAGAGAGTCTCATTATATGAGAACACATTTATTTGAAGGATCATCATTCAATCAGGCTAGACTACTCGAGACACTTCGATCCTTATGGCAGGTTGCAGACCTCAAAGTTGTCTCTCTGAGTAAGAGATTTTTCATTGTCAACTTTTCCACCTTGTAGGATAAGGACAGGATATTCAGGACCAAATTTTGGCAGTTGCAGCTTGGGGTCATTCATCTAATGAAATGGTCTCCTAACTTCAATCTGAACACCTTCAGGTCATCTTGGGCTCAGGTTTGGATTCGTCTATCAGATCTCCCAATGGTATATTGGGATCCTCTGATTTTGGAGGTATTGGCGTCTACATTGGGAACATTGGTGAAAATTGATGAGTGCACCTTACAGGACACTTTGGGGCACTATGTTAGACTACTTGTGGAGGTGGATATGCATGCCACCCTCTCAGACATCATTGTGTTTTAGTTAGATGGTCACAAGTCTTTCGATCAGGTTCACTATGAGTCTCTTCCCGAGTTTTGTATTTCTACAAGATATTTGGCCATACATCTGTTGTTTGTCGAAAAGTTGTCAAGCACCGAGAACGAAGGGCTTCCGCCCGTTGGGATCAGAGCAAGTCTAGGAAAGTCAACAGGCGAAAGAACACACCCACTGATGGAGCACACGTGGAGGACCCTAACTCAGCCTTAGTCATAGCCTATTTGGTTCCTCTGGGGAACACATTCAAGGCCCTAACGGATGACACAGATCTCGAGCAGCATCAGGGCAATCTGGACCCCGAGCAGCATCAAGATGACGATTCAGATACTCTTAGACTGTCTAGTATTCAGACAGTTCTGACCCTATTGGTCACTTTTGGGACATTGGCTAAGAACACACCAGATCACATAATTGCAATGTGATACAGAGTAAGCATTTTCAACGCAATTTTGTTTATGTGAAGCCCAAAATTATGTCAGAAATGCAAATCGTGTATTTTATGGAACTTTATATATTACAATCTAATATGATATCTTTAAAATAAACATAATTTATATTGTTACAGACAGGGCGTGCAAGCAAATAAGCTACATCAATCGTGTTTGTGGGTGAAACTCTGGGTACAATGACATTGCACTTTCAATGTTATAAGGACCATCTCTTCAAGAAATCTACACATACATACTCTTAATGTTAGTTTGTTTTACGGGACGGGACATATAAATACTTACCAGATCATTGAACCAAATACGGAAACTTTAAAAAAAATGAGTCTCCTCCTATGCCGGGTGCACAAGAGACAAACCATATATAATTCAAGTCCATCAAATATAATTCTAACCTGACCACCTATTTTAATATATATATGTATAAACCCTCATATTTGTTTTATTCCTTTATTATGTAAACATGTTTGATGAACGCAAAGAATACTTACCATTCAGTAATTAATTGGGAAGAATATATACTGAATGTCATCACAAATACGCAAGTTTGCAAGCATAAAATACATTGGATAAATGTTTAGTGAGAGAGTTCATTCATCTGCATATCATATCATCATAAAAAATAATCCATCATCTTCAAGATAGAGACTGCAATTTCTTTTCATAGAGTTTGGCCCTTCTCAAGGCATCCAAGGCCTCACTTTGCTTGCCTGCACGTTTTAAATTCACCGCTTTAACTTTCTCTGACTTTATCCGTTCCAACAGCTGCTCTCTCTCCGTATTAACATCTTCCTTGACTTGGGACGATTCTGGTCTTTCTATGCCCTCAGATTTAGTTTGCCCGTCTCCCAACCCGATTAATTGCAGAGCAGCTAAAAGCTGAGGATCGAGAAAATCCTCAACGTTAACATCATCTACTGGTCCAGATGAATTGGGACTAGGATCCAATTCCTGCAATTGGGCTTCTATAGCTTTTGCCAATTCGGATTCAGCATCAGCTTCTTCTGTTCTGCCTTCCCTTCTCAGCTTAAGAGCTTGACGTTTATGTCCAAGTGATTTTTGCTGCAGTTTAAACCTATCTCGACTAGACAATGGTGGTTTTGAGACAGAACTAGGACTTGCCTCCTTGTCAACAGACGAAGCTGAAGCATCACTAGAGTTAGTAGGCGTCTGAGGGGTCTCCTCCATTTGCTTCTCCAAGACCTTTGCCTTCCTAAGCTCCTCCTTGGCTTCAGCCATTTTCCCGTCTCTCTTAAATGCAATCGCCTTCCTCTTGTGAGCCAAGACTTGTTGTTGAGGAACAGTTGCTTTGGACATGTGCACATCAAGTGGCTTTTCATTCTCGTGAGCTCTCTCTTCGGTTTTCTCAACTTTAATTTTGTCCCTGTCTGAATCTTTGGCTCTGTTATCATGTGGGTCCACCTGAAGGGACGATTTTGTAATCTGTGGAGCATCGTTTGATCGTGTAGGTTCTTCAAATTCGTCCAGCTGTGCCTGCAATGACCGTGTCATTTGCAGTACTTCATCAGCTTCCTCAGCCTCTCCTTGGCGTCTCAGAGTAAGTGCTTTTCTTTTCAACGTTAAAAGTTCTCTCTGAATTTCACTCTTACTCTTCTTAGATGTCCCAGCTTCAACAGATCGAACAATAGAAGAATCACTCACATAACTTTGTGATTCTTTCAAAGTCATCTGAGCTTCTTCTGCCTTATCTCCATCCTCCCACCCCAAGTTCTTCAAAAGAGACAGATAAGCTGGATCGTGCATATCTTGATCAGTCACTTCCTCTTCGTCTCCATTATCCCGAGTAGAGTATGCACTTGGCTGTGTGACAGGTGGAGCTTTGTTCATATCTTCAAGCTGCTCCTCAAGAACCTTCGCTTTTCTCAATTCTTCATCCGATTCATCTACTTTACCTTCCCTTCTGAGAGATAAAGCCTTCTTTTTCAGAGCAATGAGCTCTTTTTGAATCACCAGTTTACTCTTTGGCGCCAATTTAGGGCCCGCATCATTCGCACTTGCCCTTGTGGAAACCGGTGTTTCTTTCACAGATTTGTGTACATCAGATTCGGTATCATGAACATCAGAACTCTCGAGTTCTGCTTCAAGTAGTTTAGCCTTCTTTAGTAGTGCAAGTGCTTCTCCTGTATTCCCGGCCCTTTTTTGATTCAGAGCTTCTCGTTTTAAAGACTGAATCTCAGTTACATACGATTCTCTCTTAGCCTTATCAAAGTCCTCAGATTGTGCAGTATCTTCTTCCCAACCTAATGATTTCAAAGCAGAAGATATTTCAGGATCATCCATGTCCTCATCTGTTATATCAAAATTACCATCCATCGCAATATCATCACCCATATCAATAAGGCGATTGAAATCAAAATCAAGATTAGACTTATTTCTTCCAGAAATATCAACATGTTCATCATCATCCATACTGCGTATTAGTGAAGAAAGTTCATCGTCAGACTCGTCAGATTCACCCAAAAGTTCCTCTTCCTCTATTTTTCTTTCAAGAACTTTTGCTTTCTTCAGTTCTTCCTTCGCCTCAGCAAGGTTTCCAGCTCGTTTCAGCTCGAGAGCCTTTTTCTTATGAGCAAGAACCCCAGATTTATCAGTGGTTACAGCACGCTTCTCTTTATTAGGCTTTTGAGAGACTTCCCTCAGAAGTGAAGAAAGCTCACCCTCCAAAGTTAAGGTTGCTGGCTTTTTTTCTGCAGCATGGATATCTAAATCTGACCATCCCAATTCTTTGAGTTCAGCAGAAAGATCGTGCGATTCTTTACCCTTCTGAGACGGGGGGTTAATCTTTCGACTAGATGTATTGAGTTCATCTTTGATCTGTTGAGTATCATCTATGCTACTGGATGACAATGATAGAGCCCTTTTACGATTTTTTCTCAAAGATAACTCCAATGCTCCAGCTTGCCTCTCTAGCTCTTTCGCCCGTTTAAACGCTTTTAAGGCTTCTTCAGATTTTCCTTCGGCTTTCAAAGTTTTATATTTCTGTTTTTCAGCCAAAGCTTGCTGACGCAAATCTTCAGGGGTAGCAGATCCTACCTCTGTCAACATCTCAGTAGGCTGATCAAGAGAGAGACTTCTAACCTGAGTAGCCTCCTCTGAAATGTCTGAACACGATGAACTGGCTTTTTGCGTAGAGACTTCGCTACCAAGAATCTGACTTAAAATATCATCCTCCCTTTTTGAAGCATGCTTGGAGCCACCTACAAATATATAGTAAGAATGAAATGATATTTGGCAGAAAAATATGATGCATTTTTTACTATAATGTTACTTCTGTGACCTGAGAGTCTCATAGGAAATTAGGCATCATGACTACCAGATTTTCAACTCGTAATACAACCCAAAAAATAGCTACTTCAAATACCACCTTTTCTCTTTCATCTGAAGAAATGATTTAAAAACAGCATCATGCTGATGAATAGACAACAAAATTAGATTATCAAGCAAAAAAAATCAGTAGTTCGTTCGGAATTGACTAGAACACTCTTTGTCATAATGGATGTTTTAACAAGAATAATTTCAAATAGCAAATGCAGTTCATAAGAAATCCAATCAACAATTCTAATGGTGACATCTGATAAAAGATAATGAATAGTCTCGTAGTCTGTTAGGAAAAAATTTGTAGCATGACGAAGTGGGATAGCTTAAGTGGTAGAGTACCACTACATATAGACCAGTGTGGTCATGGGTTCAGGTCACCTTGGGGTAACCCGGGGGGCGTGGTTAAAAAGAAAGACAATTTTTGTAGCATCACAGAAATCTAATCAAACAGCATACACAATCTTGGATAAGCCTTTTAGTTAGCTAATCAGTGTTAATTCAAAATAGCATGATCCTGTGTTGTGCCAAACGGGGACTAGTTTCATAGTGCAAATTACACAAAGAGAAGATGCAGACAAATTAACAAGTTAACTAAATAGAAACATTAATCTTTCGAGTTTAGTGATGGAACAAGCTGCCAATAGATACCCCCAACAGCGAGCTAATGGCAATACAAGTAAATTGAAGACTTCAAATGAAAACAGGCCAGATATAAAACTCAGAAAAAGAACTTGAAGTACCGTTAACACCTCTATTTTTATGCCCATATCGCAATTCAAAGCGTGCAGCCTCTTCCAGCTTTTTGCAGGGTTCACAGATACGCACAGGTGAGTCACCTTGTCCACGTAATGCCATTCTTTGCTGGGTACAGCTGCCGCAAAAAATTCCTCCACACCTGCGGCAATGGTGCTGGATATCCATTTGGAACATCAGAAGTTAACAATGAAAAGAGCCCTTATACCGTCTAAAAGATATGGTAAAAGCTTAATTGATCTACAAATGTAATTCAAGTGAAATTGAGCATTTTTTTGCAGTATCTTGTTTCTAGTCTTTTCACAAACAAATTGACCTGTATATAGTGTCAAATACCTTGACAAAGTGTTAGTATTAAAGATTTTCAGCAAGCAAGAAATAAATCAAAATGTCTGGTGCTAAATGGCTATTAATTGAAGAATACTAAAATAATCAGCTACCGACAATTAACACCTCAAAATTTCTTGCAAGTGAAACTGTGCAAATTAACACTTCATTTTTTCCATCTTACATTTTCCTTGCTTCTTCTCATGGTATAACTCCATTTGTAAGCCACGAGAAAAAGAGCCCAAATAGAATGAGCCTTGTCTACCACAAAATGTGCAAACTATTCCAATATATTTTGAATTTAAAGTCAGATATAGTCTCATAGCAGTTGATGCTCATCAATAAGAAGTATCTTAGATTTTCTTTTGCTTAAATGACTGTTGATATACGAGAGTGAATATTGCTAGTTACTCATCTTCAGACTTCAGTTTTGCCTTACCCATCTCAATGTAGTCAGTAGGTTTTAATTTTAGTTGAAAAACATAATGGTATTCTTTGCAGATCAAACTAATTCAAGCCCGTTTATATTTCAGTTAAAAATTCAGTCATATAGCAACCTCAATCTTTATATCAGGAGGCTATGGCTTTCCTTCACCTTTTTGAGATCTCATTCACTTGAAAATTTTATTGCAGGGCATAGAAAACAATTACTTACGAAATGAAGCTCAAGAAAATCAAAGTAGAGTGTAAAAGATTAAGAACAGAATATTGTTTTCTCAATACCTGAAATCTGAGATTACTAGACCTAATGATAACCTTCACACAACGGATCATCTAGAGCATAATATTACAAAAATGTTAAACTACCTTATTCTTCTGCAGTGTGATAACTCAAAAAGGGGGTTAAGATCAATTTCATTGGAGATAATGCAACACAATAGAAATATAGAATGGAGACTGGTCTTCTGTGGCACATAGTGCCATAGATGGAGAATTACAGCAGCAGAATAAGAAAATTACAGTAAACCTTAATTTTTAGAGGACTTTCCTGCTTAAATCTGTTAAACTGCTTTTCATAAATCTCTTTTAAATTCTATCCTTTTGTTTTTGTTAAGGAATGTTATTCCATGTTGCACGAGCCCGGAAAGACAAGAAGCATCACAATCACCATGGTCTCTTGATTATCTCTTTTTCCTCCAGACCACTGTAACTACACCATACCATCATTTCTGATCCACACAGATAAATCCTTTACATTATAATTAAAAATATCCAGGTTTGGTTAAACTTAGTGAAATTAACACTAAAATATCATAGCTTCAATCATCAAACTTCACTACAGAATTAATTCCCTCAGGGGAAACAAAAGAACAAACACCAATCACTACTCCGTTTTCAGCACATCAAGACAATATATATCTATTACATCAAAACCCACAATTCTTATACCGCATAGACCTTGAGAATAATATCTTTAAACCCAGGAAACACCGATCATGATTGAATAAGCCAAGATAACAGTGTTCAACCAAATATCATTTAGAAAAAGGGGAATAAAGAATCAAGATCTGAAATCAATGGGATTATCAAAATAAAGAAAAGAGACGAGTGGATTAACCTACCTTACGATTGATAAAAGTGAACTGTGAAGAACATCCTTGACAATGCGAGGCATCAACCACCCAATTATTCCCCCTCAGTGATGGCTTCGGCGGCAACCCAATTTTCTCCAGCATCTTTTCTTTGATTAGTGAGCTTATTCAGTAATAGATTGAATTGAACGGGAAGCGTTGAAGAAATCGGTCTGCTCCTATTTCCAGTATAGATTATCCGATCAGACACGGCGTTGCTCGGCGCTTGCTTGGTTTGGTAGTGGTAGTACTCAATTGCAATTACAATAATAATAAAGTACCAAAGGAAAAATAAAAGTCTCACTATTTTATTTTATTTTTGAATTCATCTTCATAAGTCAGCATTATAGATTTCCTATGCAATTTAATTTTTCATTTTTTTTATTTTAAGCTATGACTATTTTACTTCTCATCTTCATGATTTCGTCACATTTTATTAGAATTAATAATCGCATCCAAAATTAATAAGTAAAATTTTATTTTTATTCGTTCAATTTAATATACATATATTTTTTTTTTAATAGACTAATGCATCCTTCATTTTTTTTTTACTTTATTCATCTACTTTATATATAAATAATAATATTTCATAAATTTTGTGTAAAAAAAAATTGTACTTATTAACTTCGGCATAGAGAGTATTTTTTTACAAATAATAGTATTAATTATAAGAGCAATAATACTCCCTTCATCTACATAAGTGTGCATATTTTGATAGTATAAAAAAAAATTTATATCATATAAAGTATGCATGTTTCAATTTTTGAATATTATTCCTCATTATACTTACTTTACATCTACTTTAGTTTATTTATTTTATCTATAATAAAAAAAAAGTAATATTTTTAAAATATGTGTAAAAATAAAAAAGAATATTTGATAAGGGTTATATTCATCGATTGGGCTTTGATAGGTTATACTCCCTCTGTCCCACAATAACTTTCACACTTTCTTTTTCGGGACGTCCCACAATAACTTTCACACCCTTAAAATGGAAAATCCTCTATAAACTCCACCCTCACAATAACCTCAATTTTACACAAATGTCATTATTTTATCTCCACACATATACAAAAGTCAACTCATCTATTTACTTTATACACAAAATTTTACAAAATTACCCCTCAAAACTTCACTTATTATTACACTTTCTTAATTTGCGTGCCCATCTACCTATGAAGATTAATATGGGACGGAGGAAGTATTTGTTAATTGGGTCCAGTAGTGGAAAGGTCAGAATAGGGCGCGGCTAAAGGCACCCAAGGATCCTATGAGGACACCCACGCGATGAGGACACCCACGTGAAAATCCCCAATATACCCTTAACCAACATAAAACCCTAATTATATACCTTCATTCCAAAAAATAGTACACCCACCTCTTTTCCTCCGCCCCTCTCCCTCCCTTCTTCCCCATCCACCACATCGGCAACCCCTCCGCCCCTCCACCCTCGCCGCAGCGCCGCCATCGACACTCTCGCATCCCTCTCATCCACCACATCGCGGCCTCGCATCGCTCCTCCGTCTCGCAAACGTCGTCTGCCGCGGCCGCCGTCGCCCTCCTCTCTGAGACGCGGTCGTCGTCGCCCTACTCGCTGAAACGCTGCCGCCGTCGCCCTCCTCCCCCAAAAACGCAGTCTCCGTCGCCTATACTATTTGAGGAAGATTTTCGATTTAGTCATGGCATCGAAAGAGCCAACTCCAACTATGACAACACCAGGGGCAACCAATGTTGATCAGGGTTAGATACAAACATTGGTGGGTCCAATTCAGGATCCGGATTAGGAGTTTCCGGGTCAGGGTCTCAAGAAATGTTGCCAGATGGATCTTGGTTGGCCATGGGGGATTCAACTAGGCTTTCCTGCCATTTTCATTGCTTCTTCTACCTTTTTCATTTTTTATATTATTTCTTACTACTCTATTTGTTAGCCTTTGTTTTGTTTAATTTTGTTTCTCCAGGCTTTTGGGCTCCCACTTGCCTTGAAGGGAATGAAGTTTTGATTTTTTATGGGCAAAAGATTCATGTAGACTGCAACTTTGGAGCCAATTTTTTTTTAAATATTGTTTTATATATGTAGGGAAGTGTTCTTTTTCTAGCTTGAATTGTGTATAAGCAGTGATGTTTTCTATGTTCCTTCTTCCCAGTAAAAGTGCTACTTTCATGATTTTCTTTTCTTTCACCCTGAGAATAAATCCAAGAAACATATTAAGTAGAGATTTAAGCAAGAAAATAAAGAAAGCACACAATATGGTAATTGTGAATTGATCATATTTCGATTTAATCGACACCAGAACTGTTATTGTAGGCTTGCTCCCCTTGGTAAGATCTTGTTTCAATTGTGAATTGATCATAAATGTTACTATTGTAGTTCGTATATGATACTCGTGAAAAGATGAAGGGTTTGTTTATGAATTAACATTATTTAACTTCTTAAATGTTGTACATCACTTTGCTACTTTAACTGTGTATTCTTCCTTTATTTTGTTGTTGATGACACGAATTAAGTTGTGGCGATTGAATTGAAGTGGCACAAGGCGGAGACATGTGATTGCATAAATAAATTCATTAATAGGAGAATTTTTTTAAAAAAGGCACTCTTTGTCAAATATTCACTCTTTGTGTTCAAATTCGAACTCAATTTCAATTTAAGTTGTAGTAACTTATTTAATATTCAAATTTCAATTTAAATTTTAATAACTTATGTAATATTCAATAGGTTATGTTTGTTACCTTATATATAATATATAAAATTAATTTTAATTTAAGTTTTAGTAACTTATTTAAAATTAATTTCAATTTAAGTTTTAGTAACTTATACCTATTGTTATTTAAATTCAATTTAATTAGGATTTAGATTTAGAGTTTAGTAACTTATGTAATCTATACATTGAATTGAGTTTGAATATTACATTTTTTAAAGTATTAAATCATATAAACCCTTATATTTATGACAGAAGAGAGAGTTTCTTTTGTAATTAATAAATTATTGAATATTACATTTTATAAAGTACTAAACCATATAAACCCTTATAACATTAAGTGTTGCAAGGTTGAACACTAAGTGTTTGCAAAGTTGAACACTAAGCGTTGTAAAATTGAACACTGAGATAAGTACTTTGACGGAAGAGAGAGTTTCTTTTGTAATTAATTATGACAGCATGTAATATTCAATTTAGGGTTTATATGGTTTAATAACTTAGTAAACTCTAAGGTTATGTTTGGATGAATGAATTTGATTTAAGAAGACATTTCAAATGAAAAGATTTAAAAATAAATGATTTTTAAATGACATGATTTTTGTGAAAATTTAAAATTCTGTATAGACCAAAATTCCTTCATCTAAAACTTAAATTGAGTTTAAATATTACACAAGTTACTAAAACTTAAATGATATATAAGGTGTCAAACATAAACCTTAAACTTAAATGGAGTTTGAATATTAAATAAGTTACTAAACTTAAATCCTTAAACCTAAATTGAGTTTGAATATTACTCCGTACATGAGTTACTAAACTTAAATGATATATAAGGTATCAAACATAAACCTTAAACCTAAATTGAATTTGAATATTACATAAATTACTAAAACTTAAATTGAAAATTGAATATTACATAAGTTACTAAAACTTAAATTGAAATTGAGTTTGAATATTAAATAGAGCGAATATTTGAACACAAATGGTGCATATCTGAACAAAGAGTTTCCTTTTTTGAAATTTTCTTCTGATAATGGAAAGGTAAAGTCTAGTATGCACTCGAGTGCATGTTATGCACCCTAGTCCATGTTGCACTTTTCAGTTTTACTGACTTACACTTTTTGGTAAATGGTGTTGCACTTGTCAAGAGTAAAAGAGCTCTCTTCTTCCTTTTATATATAAAGATTATATTCTCTTTGTGGAAGTGTTTAACAAAAAAAGCATATTTAATGCAATTGGTATTATATAACTTTTTTTCAGATAATATTTTTTATGAAGTTTTATTTCTAGTCATAATATTATATATAATCGAAAAATGCAGCTGAATATAATTAAAAAGTGCAACATAACATTACTAAACAGTGTAAGTCTCTATAACAGAACAGTGCAACAAAAAACGACTAAAAGGTGTAACATAACATTACTAAAAAGTGTAAGTTACTATAACTCAAAATATTATTCTAAATTTTAAGTCACTACAACTGAAAAGTGCAACAAAATTAGACTAAAAGGTGTAACATAACATTACTAAAAAGTGTAAGTTAGTATAACTTAAAATATTATTCTAAATTTTAAGTCACTACAACTGAACTCTGTAAAAAAAAATCAATTAGCCTTCTCCTCATGTGAAAAAAAACCCGAACAAGGTGAACTCAGCTCCTCGCCGAAACAGCAACAATATGCCAAGAATACGGCGCCGGCGTGGAACTCAGTCACCAAGGATACAAACGGCGCTCCTCCTGGTATTTTCTGGGGACAATTTCATTGAGGAAGAGAAAAATGACCTTTTTCCGGTACCGGTTATGTGGAGGAAGAGAGAGAGGGTACATTTTAGTTTAAAATTTTAATTTGAGAAGGAACACCCATTTTGTATCTGTCTACAGTGAATAGGGTATGTAAGCAATGCGTTGGGAAGCCAAAAAGGCAATATTTTCCTTTTACCATTGTTTTTTATTTTGATTGAATTAAGGGGTAGTTTTGACATTTAAATACCCTTTTTGAGTCCAGTTGCAAGTTTGTTTTTTCTTTGTGTGTAGTTGCTATAAGTTGGCCAACTTTGTGCCTTATAGCGATTTCCTCAAAAAAGAAATAGAAAAGCGTGTATAAGACACTCACGTGTGGGAAATAAATTTGATACGGAGTATAACATATTTTGTGACTAGTATTTTAACGTCGTTATACTTAAAAGTTTTTTTTTTTGTTATATAACTCAAAAATTATAGTGGAATTTTGTTTTATGTGAAATCGTATCATACTATATTACCGGGTTTTTTAATAAAATATTATTGTTTATATAATAATTTAATAAAATATATATCTTTGAAGTCTGTTTAACAAAATAAATAGGAACGCCGTTGTCAACGGCGCTCTTTCCTCTATAAAAATGATTAATTAAAATATTTAATTTATTTCTGTCAAATATTAGATCACATATCCATATAAATAGAAATAAAATATATTTTTGTATCAATTAATATTTTCTCCACTAATTAATTTGATATAAAATAAAATTTCACTCTATTAAAATTTTAAAATCATAATGGAAATTATGATTTCACTTTATTTTATCTTGATAGTTCTAAAAAAATGGAAATTAGTTGATATTCAATTTTGTTAATAGGCTTTCCTACCATTCTACTATTATTAAAAATAAAATAAATATTCAATTTTGGCATAGAGATTAAGAAAAATGATTAAATAATAGATATAGTATAAGTGGTGATTGAGAGAGGAGAGAGATACAGAGAAAAAGTAAGATATAAAGTGAAGTGTAAGAAAAAATATTTATAAAAAAAGATATGAAAAGCTTATAGGCGGACGGAAAATGAGAAACTTATAGGCGGACGGAGAGAGTATTTATTTTCAATATTCTAGGATTGAGAAATTCTCAATTGCACACCATGTGCACCAAAACAGATTGGGTGCACATGATTTTGTCCTTATCCTCCAACTCTCAGTCATTATCGTTTTTTCTCTACTAGTTATACAATTTTAATTTTTCTCTACTTATTAATTAATTAGTTTATAATCTATTACTCCCTCCAACCATGTAGTCCCATTGAGATGAGACACGAGTTTTAAGAAAAATGGAGATAAAATAAGGATATTATAGGGTATTGTGGGGTCCATTGCAAATAAAGTAATTGCTTGTGAATAAAGTGAATGACAAATTGAGTAATTAAGTGATGATTGAAGAGTTATATTTTTTTATAAAGTGTATAAAACTACATTTGCTGGACAAAGAAAATGAGGCAAATGAGACTATATTTCATTGACAAAGGGAGTACTTAATTAATTTACAATTCTCATTTTTATCAATATTTACAATTATTAATTCATTTTTATTTTGCTTACGCTATCATTGTTAATTTAATTAATTAAAATTGATATATTTAATTATAAATTGTACCGTTAAAATTATTATTAAAATTAAAAAATATATATTATTCTTATTATTGAAAAGTGTTGAACCTAAAATGTAATTCTTATTATTGAAAGGGGTAGAAATTATGATTTTAAAATTTTAATAGAGTGGAATTTTATTTTATATCAAATTAATTAGTGGAAAAATATTAATTGATACAAAAGTATATTTTATTCCTATTTATATGGATGTGTGATCTAATATTTGACATAAATAAAATAAATATGTTAATTAAGCATTTTTTTTTATAAAAAGGCCTCTTAGTAACGGCGCCCCTTACTTTCTCTGACCAATCTCTGCCAAGGCCTGCAACCTGCACGTTTATATATATATATAAATACAATAGTCTACTGAAATAGTAATCTACCATTTTTCCGCCAATTTCACCTTTCCATTTCTAGAAATAATAATTTATATATATATATATATATATATTTCGGTAGTCTAACGGTCACAAAATAAGCTAATGATCTGCAGAATTTTAAATAGCATACTTACTTTTGATTTTTTAATAATTTGGCACAAGTGCCTGTTTTAAAATTACAAAAAATGGTATTGGCCATTGGGTATTATAGTTGGTGGACTGTTTTTCATTTTTTTTTTTCCGAATAATTTTGCATTTGATATACTCAATTATTTTCAGGAAATTTTCAATTTTTTTTTTTTTTTTTTTGGGTTTCTCTTATTTAGAAATTGTTTCAATTTATAATTAATAGTGAATTGGGTTTCTATTTTATTTATTACTACCTCCATCCCTGAAAAATTTTCATAGTTACTTTTACGATATACACGTATTTACCCTTCATACAATATTTTTTGGGGTCCATCATACACTCAATCAAAACTACGTTATTTACTTTATATATAAAAGTTTACAAAATTACATTCAAAGCTCTAATTATTATACTTTTTCCTTAAACTTCGTTCCATCAAATGAAAGCTTTTCAGGGACGGAGGGAGTAGTTAGTATTTTGTTTCCGTATCCAACTTTAATTTAAATCCCGTGGTATTTTATATCACTTCTCACTAACATATTCAAAATACACAATTTTTTAAAGAGAAATTAATATTTTAGTGGCATTCTATTATGAGTATTAATTATTGTTTGAACAGTATATAGTTTAACATTTTTAATTAATTATCCAACTTAAATTTATTTTATTTTTAAATTTTAATTTACTATAAATACCTATAAATCTTATAATATACACACGTATAAATTCTATAACATAAAGTTAAATTGTAATCTACTTAAATTTTAAAACAAACACATGTGATTATAAATATTAGAATTTTAATTATTAAAAAAATATTTGTAATTAAGCATACACCTATAGATTTTAATTATTAAAAAAACATTTGTAATTATATTTTAATTATAAGTTAAAATTTGTACGAGATAGTTTCATAAATCTTATTTCATAAATTTGAATTTTAATTAATTACTTTGTTTGGTTAGAAGTTTTCATCTTTTTATTTATATGTCTCACTTAAAGTTTTTCATTTCATTTTTTTTATACATTCCCACCTCTTTTACTCTTAATTTATTCTACACTTCATTTTATTTCCTCTATTCAATCATATCAATTTTACTACACCTCATTTTATATTAATGCTCTTCAAATTTTGTGATAATTAGATGTTAGACAGATGGAGTAATATTCCATCAATAATTATAAGTGAAAATATATTAAAAAAAATGTAATTGAAGCTTCATTCACATGAAATCAATGATATGGTCTCACATAGTATTATTTTTCTTTACATTTTATAAAATTCAATCATTGAAAGTTTTAAATCACACGAATGAAATAATATTCTATAAATGATCAATTAATAATCAATCCGTGCAACGCGCGGGAGAATCACTAGTTTTATTAAAAAAACCCAAACCCCTATATTACCTCATAAAAAATACTACTCCCTCCGTCCCAGGGAAAACTCCCCATGAGCTCCAGACACGAATGTTAAGAAATACTAATATAACAAGTAAATGTATTAGAGATGATGTGATGGACAAAGAAAATAATATAATGAATTGTGAGAGATGATATTTACCTAATAAATTTATTATATTAGTATTTTTTATTATATTAGTATTTCTTAACATTCGTGTCTGAAGCTCATGGGGAGCTTTCCCTGGGACAGAGGGAGTATATAATTAGATGAGCAATCCGTATTAGTACACAAAAGGTTGATAAATGTTATTACACTGATAATTAATAAGAGGATAAAATAAGTAGCAATTTTTTAATAAAATGTATGTATCTTATTTTTTAAATAATTAGTAACTTTAATATAATTAATTATTACTTAATTATAATTAATATTGTGATAGTCAAACTTTCTATATTTTATGAACTCAATACAATCGTGATTATATGAAGAAAAAAATAATGACACATATAAAAATCAAATAATAAAATTACATTTAACAAAATATGTAACTATTTGAGATATTAATACACCAGCCAAATTAATATAAAAATGACACGTAAATCGAATTAATATAAAGACGACAACATTTTAAATTTCCTATTAGGAATATAGGGAGTTCTTCAACTAGATCATAGTGGATGTGGGCTTTTCTTTTAAGAAAAATATCATTATTGGCTTTTGTAAATTGTAATAGACTTTAGTGGACTAAGCCACGAGTAGGGATGCAATGGGGTAGAGCAGAATGGGTATCTCAACATTCAAGTACGTATCCGTCCTATCCTGCTCCATAATCTGCTACGGGACTGCATTTTTCGCCCTGCCACATATCTCATATATATATAAACATTTAAAATAAAATAAATTAAATATTAAAATTCACCTTTAAACTAAATATTAAAAATCCACAAAATCATATTCAAAATGAACTAAATAATCAAATCAACGACAATTTTATGTTAAAAAATAACGATAATTATTACATAAAAATTAAATTTTCCGATTTCCACCACAAGCACCACTTCTCCATCATTATATTATATTATATTATATTATATTATATATATATATATATATATATTTAAATTTAAGGAGGGGCAGGGCAGAGCATGACAATAAATATGTAAACTCATGTCTACCATGCCTTGTGCACGGGGCGGGGCTGACATGCCCCGTTTTTAGAATGGGGCAGGGCAGGACGAGTCTAAATCGCTCAAAGCAGGGCAGAGCGAGTCCAAATCGCTCGGAGCAAAGACGGGGCAGGTCATTTTGCCATCCCTTCCCACGAGTATAAGAGGCAGGCTATATACCCTCCCATCTTGTTAAATATACCCCCAATTTTTGTACCCTCTAAATGTGGTAAATGTTAGATGTACCTCCCCACAAAAATTCTAATACTGTATACCCTTCTTCCCTAAAATACATTTGGATACATATACTCCCCTAACATTTTTTTTTTTTTTCTCATTCTCTCCCGACTTCTTCCTCACCATACCCCACCACCACTCCAATGTCGGCCGTCGCCCTATAGTGTCGCTGCCCCCTTTAATTTTTTCTTCTTCTACAAATAGCACCTTCCCCTCATTCCACCACCCAGAGCCCCCGCTCCCTCCTCCCCTACAGCGCCGCCGCCGCCCCCTTTAAAAAAAAATCCCCTTCTGCTGCAACAGTTGCAACACCCTTCTTCCTCCTCCAGTCGATCACATCTCAAGACCGCCCCTCCCCACGCTGACACCCGTACCGTCGCCCACGTCCGCGTGCCCTACAATTGCCTGCGCCTCACGCAAACAGGTAGGGTTTCTCTCTCTCTCTCTCTCTCTCTCTTTTTTTTCCGACAATTTCTTGTCGAAAATTCTGATTTTTTTTTAAAAAAAATCGATAAAATGTTGTCGATAGTGGTGTTTTTCGTTGACAAATAATAGTCGACGATATACTTTATGCTCGACAAATTAGTGTCGATCGACACTAGTTTGTCGAAAAAATGTACTCCCTCCATCCTAGGATTACTTTCATAGGTAGATGGACACACATATTAAGAAAATGTAATAATGAGTGGAGTTTTTAGGAGTAATTTTGTAAAATTTTATGTATAAATTAAAGAAATGAGTTGACTTTTGTGTATGTGTGGAGAACAGTAATGACATTTGTGTAAAATTGAGGATATTGTGAGGGTGAAATTTATAAAGAGATTTCAATTTTAAGGGTGTGAAAGTTATTGTGGGACGTCTCGAAAAGGAAAGTGTGAAAGTAATTGTGGAATGGATGGAGTAATTTTTTTAAAATTTTCTAATTTTTTTTAATTAATTTTTAAATTTGTTTGGACAGGGGACGATGAGGTGGGCCGTGGGTGGCGACGGTTGCTCCCTACAATTAGGGTTATGATTCAGAGTGTTTGAATTTTAGGGAGAGTGTATCTATCCTGAGTTATTTTACTAAAATATAAATTAAGTATTTTACATTAATACTCCCTCCACTTTTAATTAAGTGTCATTTTAACAATTTTCAACAAATTAAGATATATAATCATGGACCATTTTATCCTTCATTAATGATAACTAATTTTAATATTAAATTTATGTTTAGTAATGAATGTGGTCAATTTTGTAGGTGATATTCATGTATATGATAATTAAGGTTTATCCATGATTTATGCTATAATACTATATTTAAAAGGGAAAAAGCTTAATTCAATGTAAAGAAAATGGAGGGAGTATAATGTATAAGGGCAAAATTGTCAAAATTAAAGTAAAAAAAGTGTAGAATGACACTTATTTTGAAAATATTAAAAAAGGTAAAGTGACACTTAATTAAAAACGGAGGGAGTATTAAATTAATAAATGGGAAGGGGAGTATACTTAACAAGTATGTATGGAGGGTATATGGCCTGACCAGGTACAAATTGTATTCATGGGCTAATGTACATGCGCCTCTTTTGAATTTGGACTAGGTAAACAAATAGGGTTTGACTATTTACACCTCTATTTTGGAGGAATGCACTTCCCCGATTGATGCACCTCCCTAAAATTTGTCTAGAATAGATGCACTTTCTCAAATTGTCTTAAATACCCCTTTATTTTATAAAATACCTTTAGTAACTACACCCCACCCCAAAACCCTAATTTTCTTCTTCATCCCTTCTTTCTCTTTACAGTCGCATGACTCGCATCCCCCTTCTTCTTCCTCCATTCTTTTCTCCCCCTTCGACACCGCCTGCCTCCCTCCCCCCCCCCCCACTCAGTCCCCCGTAATAGAAAAAAAAAAACCATGGCTAGCCCACCACCACACCCAGCCCACCCCAACCTCCAAAAAAAAAAAAAAAAAAGAGCGTCAGGTATGTTATTTTAATTTTTTTAAATATTTTTTATTTTCGACACGTCAGGGTCGATTATATACATTTTTGTCGATAAATTGTTATCAATGAGAGTTTATATGGTTGACCAACTGTTGTCGATCTTTTTTTTATGGTATATGGTCGACACTGATTTGTCGAAATTTATATAAAAAAAAAAAAATTAAGGGGAGTGTATCTAGTATGACCCATTTTAGTAAGAAGTGTTTTTTATTTTTTTGTATAATTATTATATTAATTAAATGAAAGGGTTAGTGCATCTCTTCAAAATGAAGGTGTAAGACCCAAACAAATATTGTTGATAGATCTAATTTCTACTGTGAACGTTTTAAATTGACTTTATCTTTTTTGTTTTTTGTGATTGTATTTTTAGAATAGTAATTTAATTCAGCTAGAAAAATTAAAAATGGGTAGCTACTTGAGGATATTTTATTTTTGTCAAATTTTCAAATGATGGAAATATTTGCTAGAAGACTTTTTCTTTAATTACTAAATTTACGGTTTAAAGGTATTTGGTTGGTTTATAGTTGTTGCTTATAATCAGCTTAAAATTTACCTTACACGTTGCCTCCAAAGTTTTTCATTTTGTTATTTTGTGTGTTTCATCGAAAGTTACTTATCAGAAATTTTATGACTAAACTTATTATATATTCAATTTTCTCTTTTCTACCCCTATTTACCCTTTATTTTTTCCATCTCTCTACTACTACACATAGAATACAATATTTTTTAATTAATTTGCAAAATATAAATGGACAATTTTCGATGGGACGAGAATATTAGTATTATTTTGTCAGTTAAAAACAATACAATTTCTTTTCAAATAAAAATATATTTCTAGTCACTTAATTGAGTTTGCATAGACTCAATAAATGTTATATGTACTCCTCCCTCCATTCCACAGTAAGTTTTCCACTTTTCTTTTATGAATGTCTCACAATAAATTTTTCATTTCATTTTTTTTTATTTTTAACATACTCCCTCCATCCCAGATGAATTTGCACCTCTGGGATGTCACACACTTTAATAAATGTGTAAGAAAAAGTGTAATGAGTGATGTTTTGAGGGGTAGTTTTGTAAACTTTTATGAATAAAGTAAAGTAAAAGGTAGGTGGAGTGTGAAAAAGTAATGACATATGGGTAAATATGTGTATATTTTGAGAGTGAGGGTTATGACAATATTTCCTTTTATGGAGTGTGCAAATTGGTATGGGACGTCCATATATGGAAAGTGTGCAAATTTCTATGGGACATATAGAGTATTATTTTCTCTCTTCAAATCACATCACTTATACTTTATCTATTATTTTATTATATTCCATCTCATACTCATCTACTATTATTTTCTCTCTCATTATCACGTCACTAGTACTACATCTATTATTTAATCATATTTTTGAGATTATTTATTACCACCCCTTAAGCAAATATAAACACCAACTTTAATAATTTTCTAATAGAGTCAAATGAAAGCCAAAAAACCCATACTACCCTTAATCTAATTATTTAAATTAATTTCGTGATTTAAAACTAACTCGAATTTTTGAAATTCCATAAAATGTGCAACTAGTCAATTCCTAGAATTTAAGTTATCTTACCAGAAAGTCACTCACTTTTCAAATTCGAAAATTAAAATCTCAGATTCTTTGTTATGCGCTGAAATCAAAACAATAAAATTTTCTCAAATTTCATCTTCAAATTCAATTTCTGAGTTTTGAATATGCAATGAAATCAGAATAAGAAATTTTCCAAATTGGATTTTCAATTTCGAATTCAATTTGATTTGCGGATTCATCTCGAATCCTCTCCACTATGCGGATTCAGTTTTGGTAACCGCTCCACTGTTCGTGAATTTGTGATTCGCTTTCCCTTCACCTTCGGATGCAATGGATTGCTTGTTTCGTCGATCGATTCTCTACTTTGGCAATTTGATTTTCGTTGTTCCAGGTCATTGAGGCGGGTTTGTGGATTTGTTAGGCGATGCTCTGTTTTGGTGATCTACTGTAGTAGCTGCTCGCGATGAGAGTTGATGGAGTCGAAGACAGGGAAAGAGATTTTAAGGGCGGAAATGAAATACGCCGCTGCTGCTGCCGTTGAAAAAGATGGAACGTCATTGCTTGTTTTGGAAATAAGAGAATTTTCTCCATTCATATGCACTTTAATATACATATTATCAGATTGCACTTCAATATGCATATACATATTCATACACAAATGCATGGAACATTGTCTATATGCACTATAATACCATATATTCTGTAATATATGCACTATAATACGCATTATCATATTCACTTATTGTTGCATAACCATATGCTTTTTTCATTGGGCTAGTCTTGGGTGAGACCGTCTCAAAGAATGAGATCCGTGAGACGGCCCTCATATATAAAAAGTGATAATGTTTGAGCAAAAAATGATAGTGTTTAAGGAAAAAGTGACAGTCACTTTTGTTAAAAATATTATCACTTTTCACTTAAACATTATCACTTTTTTTACCAACCAAAATCTGGAAAAAAATATGGGTTATCCTACCCAAAATTTTGAAATATGGGTTAAAAGGGATCCGTCTCACAGAAAAAGATCCGTGAGACGGTCTCACACAAGTTTTTGCCTTTTTCATTTATGTTGTGGTAATCTTTCATATGCCAAAATTTCAAAGCTGAACCAAATGAAACAAAATAATGGGGATACTGTATCTACTTTTTAGGAAATTTTTTAAATTTTGGAAGCTGATTAAATCTCGTTGTTTTTTAGATGCTTTATTAATAGCTGATTAGAAGATTTAGTTGACTTAATTATTTGAATTAATTATTTTGAATTTATTCAAATTAATAAAAAGGTATAAGTGTCTTAGAAATTTCAATTTGAATCAATTAGACAAAAAACAAAAAAGCTTTAAATTCTATTAGATAAAACTAGAAGTGAAATGATTCTATTAGAAATTTACCCCATATTTTTTAATCAAAATAACCAAAAGAAATAAGAAACTTTATAGCGGAAGGATGTACAATTTTTCATGATAATGTAAAGTTGATCATATTTTTAACTCTAGAAGGTTGATTCTTGTTCTTGTTGACTCATTAATGCATTCACATTTCAAGACATGGGCTCGAAGCTTAATAAGACAATTTATCACTTTCTTCAACAATGTCTTTTTTCCATTACTTTTGTTTTTTCAAGGCTCTTATGCTTTGAAATTTGCATTATTATTATTTTAACCTTATAGTCTTAATTTTTATTTTATGCTACTACTATTTTCTTTAGAAAAAAAATCGTCCTTGTCTAACTTTTAAGGTTAAATAATTACTGTACTCCATTCATCTCATAAAGTAGTTATATTTTAAATTTTACATATTAGTTAAATATCATTTATTATATTTAAAATTTATCTATAAAATTTCTAATATACTCTTATTTTTATTGAATACATTTTTAGTAGGAGTATAAAGTTGCTAACTTGCTGGTATGTACTAACAAAACAAATAGGAGTAGCTATTTGTTAAGTGCACGAATATCTACGCAAAAATAATTGATTTGAGCAGAATTTTTGGTTTTAAAGTTTCTATGGTTCCATGGAAATTTCCATGCGAATAAAAAGAAGGGAAGAACATTGTGTACATGTTCTCAGCCGCATTTATCGCTTGCAAATATTCTTCAGAAACATCATTTTCTTAAATTGACTTTTAAAACTTCAATTTTCAAGAATCCTTCACGACAAAGATTATTGTTCACCTCCAATAATCTATACTCCGTATTAGTTTGATTCGAATCGTGCACTCATACAAACTATATATACACATAAATCTCCAATGGTAGTATATTTCATGTATAATATGCATTATGATATACACATAAATCTCCAATGGTAGTATATTTCATGTATAATGATAAAGCCTCGTATGCACTCGTCTCATTTGACTGTCCAACTCAAAATCTCACGGGTCCCTTGCACAATTCAGTTGAGATCTCGTAGGCCGCACCCATTAATATTAAATGGTGCTAGTATACTTAAAAAATATATGTAATTTTATTAAAAAACAAATATTTTTTTTTACTGAAAATTCTTGGGAGTTCACCTCCTTATGAGAGAGCTTGTGTCTCCATTTGATGTTGGGAGTTGTGAATTAATTGAATTTTTAAAGTATATACTCCCTCCGTCCCAAGATTACTTGAACAGTTTAACTGACACGTTGTTTAAGAAAAGTAGATTTTGTGGTTGATGATGTAAGATAAAGGAGGGGTATTTTAGATAATTTGATGATGTGTAAAGTGAAATGTATGGAAAAAATGGGTGGCAAATTTGAAAATAAAATGATATTGTGAGATTATTAATTTTGTGGGGTATTTCTATATTAAGAGTGTGAAAGTAATTTTGGGACGTCCCAATAAGGAAAGTGTGCAAGTAATTTTGGGACGTCCCAATAAGGAAAGTGTGCAAGTAATCACGCGACGGAGGGAGTATAATTTAATGACCGTAGTGAAACGTTTAATAGAATGCGAAGACAGTTAATTTCAATAATAAAATATTCGAATAAACACAATATCAATTAAGTATAAAATTTTAAGATTTCTTAATATATTTCTCAATGTTCATAAAAACCATACACATCCTTAATTTATTTAAAGAATTTTACAAAGGAAAGGATCAAAGTTGTTAAAGTCAAGAAAATAAATGAACTTGAATGAATATATTAAAACTAAACTTGATTTAATTAAATAGATGGAAACAAATGTAACCATTCTTATGTCTAGTTGAATAGAAACATAAGAGTAGATGGTAGAATGGTTAAAAAAATTTGGTATGAAACTATGGAAGTAGCCTATGTAATACGGAGTATAACTTATACATAAGGATGGAGTACCAAGTACTCGAGTCTATAATATTTTTTTATCGTTAAAAAAAAAAAATTTCATTCTCCGTCACTTAATACTATATATTTTGGGACAAGCATATTTGAAAACAGAACTTGATTTCATTACTTACATAAATAGCCAATTAATTACGAGTAACAAACTATACAGAAATATTAATGAGAGAATTAAAATGCAATTAATATGTCTCAAGAACATAGAATAGGCAATGATTTGCCACTTCTTGGACACAATACATTAATTCTAACAACATTTGCAGATAACGAAGTTTTTAGCTTAGATTGCACAACATCACAATCTGAAAAATCAATATTTTTACCTAATTTCACTAACAATTCAGATGATAGCTTCTCATAATTTAAAAATCCATGAACCTGTCAAGAAAATTAAAAAAAAAAAATCAATATTCTTTCAAATAAATTTGATAATTTAATGAAATTAAACTATATAATAATTACCTTAAAAAACATGTCAATTGCTTCATAAACTTTGTCACAAGACCCTCTAGCAGAAGCTGGTAAAGCAAGGGCTAATGCAACAAACTTGCAAAATCTGAGATGAGGATCTGGAGCAACTTCAGCAAGATACAAATCCATCAAAACCCCCACTTTCCTCAAACGTTGAACGTACGACAATTTCCTTCGTCGCTCGCCTACGAAAATCTTCACCAACCTTAAAACCAAGTCCACATCATATGCACAACTAGTACAAGGAACCATTAGATCATCCAATGTAGCTTCGTCCAATCTCCGACCCACCATTCTTTCCACCTTCTTCGCCCAAAATTCCCCGATTTTCAAAGATGAACACTTGTGAAGAACATCCCACAGCCTTCTAAAGGGATACTTAAAACCTCCATTTATTAAAGATATTACTACAACTTTGACGATTCTACACTTCTCTTGTGATGTTAAAAGGCCAGAGAATTTCACTCTTTGGTAATGAATAAGGAAAGAGCAAACCATGCCATGATCAAGATTACGCGAAACCATAGTACTCAATACTTTCTCAAACAGATCAACGGACACGAATTCAAGATCATGCAACCAGTTCTCATCATCAGTAGTACAAGAATCCGAGCTAGAAAAGACACGAGGGCTGGTCACATTAGGCATGGGAATCATACCAACCACAGCATTCAAGATTTCCTGAAGTAAAGACGAAGAATTCACAAAAGGCTGCAATTCTTGGCTCTGCTTTAAGCAATCAAGAAGCTCAGGCCATGACAAGAAGGGGATGTTTTCGAAGAATTTCTTCGTCTCATCTTCGTTGATTTCCAAGAACTCAGCAGCAGAGTGTAGCACAAGTGCATTATAAGGGGTTAAGTAGCTGATTCTGCCTCTGTTGTAGCAGAATCTAACAATTAGTTCAAAGCCCTCTGCTCCACCTGGGAAATCATGGAGAATCAGCTTGAGATTCCTTGTCTGAAGTGGGGTGGATTTACAGAACATCTTCCTTAATTTACCAGAAAAAGATGCAAGAAGTTCCTGCAGTTAAAATAGATTTATTTACATTAGAAAATGAAAATCCCATGAGTCATGAGAATGAAGAATTTACCAAGGAGAGAGAGAAAGTTTGTTGGCCATTGACATCTACTTGAAGATGAGACAACATGTTTGAGGTGGAAATGAAGAGTTTTTGAAGAAATTAAGTAAAAAAAGTATGAGTATGAGAGTGTTTTTGCAATTTAAAATTTGGTTAGTTATAGAGCAGAGGAATTGCTTGTTAGTATGGGGACAATGCAAAGGATTAGAAGCATCTAACATATTTTTTTATAATAACAAATATTAAGGGAGATAGAGATAGTTTTTAAGTAGAAGACTTTCTTCCCAATATACTCATTCGGTTCCATTCATCTGTTTCAATTTTATATATTAAATTTGGATATTTCATATTTACACTATGTATATTACTCCAATATTCAACATTAAACATCTTAAAATAAATTTATATTTAAATAAATATTACTCCAATATACTTTCATCGTTCCTTATTTAAGAAATTTGTCATTTTGAATATCTCTGGTTAAGTTTACTCACTTTCAGTATTTGAGAAAGTCTTAAATACACCCTGTGCACCAAATTGATACACATTCTTTTGTCCTTATCCTTCCACTCTCACTTTCACTCTCACTCTCACTCTCACTTATCACCTATTTTTTTCTCTACTTACGGTTATAACTTTAATTTTTTTTTCTACTTATTAATTAATTTACCATGATCAACTAATCCATCTCTTTATTAATCTATTCTCATTTTTATTGACTAATCCATCACTTAATTAATTAATTAATATACAATTGTTAATTAATCTACCATTCTCATTTTTTTTTATTTTGTTTATGGTATTATGACTAATTTAGTTAATTAAAATTGGTATATTTAATTACAAATTGTAGTGTTACTGAAAAAATGTAATTTTTATTATTGAAAAGTGATAGATATTTTAAATACAAAATGTAATTCTCATTATTGAAAGTGATATATTTTGTTACTGAAAATTTATTTCTCATTATTGAAAAATGATAAATTTGATTATTGAAAAAGTGTAATTCTTATTATTGATTTATAACCATTACTCCGTATAAGATTTTAAAATAAGCATTTTACATATTATTAAATCAAAAGGAAATATCAGCACTCCAACTTATTTTTTTTAGAAACTTTCTAAATAATTAAATTTAAAAAAAAAAATCACACCACCCACTAAATAAATTAATGTGATCTAAGCAAAGTTGGAGGTTGTCGGGACAGGGGGCGAGCTTTGGTCCGTCAACATTAGAAATTTAACTTTTTTTCTTTTGAGGTAGGGATTTGATTTATGAATTTTAAATTCATTATTCAAATTCACTTTACTTATTTGGATTATAAATGAATTTCAAATACTTAAATTTTTGTTTACACACTTCTTAGTTAAAATTGAGAGAATTCTCATAAAAATTATATCATTTTGAAATTATCTATTTTAAAATCCTTTCATTTAAAATACCTTCTCAAATTAAATTCTCTCATCCAAACACAACCTTAGAGACTAATTATTTTAAGTTAGTTTTGAATTTAAAATATATTTCTCTTAAATTATCAACAACTTAAAAAATATTATAAATAGGTTTAGTTAAAAAGGCCCCAAGTTATTTCATTTGTAACCTGATATTTTGATTGGGTTGAAATTCCACTATTCCATTTTTGTGTAAGTAATTTAAATATTGTAATAGTGAAATTTATGATTTTTTTTTCTTTTGAGGTAGGTAAAAATGTTGTAAGAGTCCTAAATAAAAAATGTGTAGAGTATTTATGCACGGATGAAGTATTTAATTCTAGATTAATAGTTTAAGATTTTATTATAAACTAATGCACCAGCTTAAATTTTGTTATAAACTAATGCACCAACTAATTAATAAAAGAAATTGACAAATAATTGAAATAAAACTCTGGCTGAAGATTGTTTTATTTTTAAAAATAAAATAGGTGCTCCAAATCAGGTGGTTGGAGGAGGGGGTTGAGGTTTGGAGAATCTATTGGTAGTCGGTCCATTTTTAGTGAAAAATAAAAAATATTTGTGTGAATTTTTTACACATAAAATATAATTAATTAAAATATTTTTTAAAATTTCGTTCTGAATTTTTTTCTCAATTTATTTTGGAGCTACAAGACCCACTTGTTGTTGTCGAATCAGGGTAACCATCGCTCATAACATCTTTTTAATGGAGATATACATGAAAATGACACCTTAAAGGCAACTCATGATTCATCACATATATTTTAGGGTTTCAGAACCGATGAAAATGTGTTTCGTTTGCACCCCTCGTGTTTTAAATGTTCGAGATGTTATGGATTTTTATCGTGTTGTCCGATGTGGATATATGCAAATTAATAATCATCTTATTACTGCACTTGTTGAGAGATGACGTTCGGAGACACACAAATTTCATTTCCCCGTCGGAGAGGCAACTGTAACGTTGCAGGATTTGGTGATCATTTAGGGACTACCTATAGATGGTCTACCCGTCATTTGCCCTGATCCTGATTATACAATGGACACGTGGAGGTGGTATTGCGGAGTGTTGTTATGATTCATACCCGATGAAGGTCATTTGAAGAATAAATCACGACTTTACATATGTGCATTGAGTAATTGACTTGAACGAATTTTAGTCTATATGTTTTGACTAACTACTTCCCCTCAAGCATAAGGGATCGTAGTAGTATGCACGTAAGTATTTCGACCAAGTAGTATCGAACCACGGGAGGTGGGCTAGTGCAATGGATCCTTAGAGTTGTATGTCGTCATACTAATGTAGCTACGATTTCGGGAGCAATTTTGAACTAAAGCTAAGAGGCAATCAAAAGAATTAAATTAAACTAAACACAATCCTAATAAATAAATTAACTACTAACCAAGAAAATAAGGAAATGACAATTAAACGCAAATAACAACTACGAATGAAATTCGAAGAAGTGCAAGTGTGGGAATGCTTCAGGTGTTCTCTACCTAGTGAAATCGAGTGAGATTGCTTATACAGTTTTTATGCTCCAATTTGGATTAGCTAAGAGCATCAAGATGCTAGGATGAAAATCGTTTCCCTTCGGGTACTATAGCCTTACGTCTAAGGTGTTCCCAAACCCGATAATAAGACCTCTTCCTAATCCTCACCAACTACCCGAATAACCATTCAAGTAATTAATGTTTCTTAATGGGAGTTCTAATACGATTAACTCTCTTTCGACGAATTAAAAGTATAATAAACGCATTTGTATACCAACAACTCACACCATAAATTTATACATGTTCATGTAACTCTCGTCTACGCTAAACATGCCTCAAAATATGGATTAATAGAAGCTAATACACAAAGCACCAATAAAACCCAATAAGAGAAGCAATAATCCAAATATCAACAATAATTAAAGCTTAAACAATTCACACATTCAATATTCACATGGTTTAAAACACCCAAAGCATAAAATACTTAGCCCATGGTGTTTGATGAAACACCCATGGCTAAAACAACAAGAAAACTAGTAATAAACATGAAAATAACAATATTATAGAAAATGAGAGTTTGGGTGGAAGTCACCTTGATGATTCTTCAACAATCTAGAATATTACAAGTGAATGTAGCCAAAATCTTCAAGAACCCAACCTAAATACTAAATTTGAAACTAATCTATGGAATGAAACTTGCAAAATATGTAAAAATCTACCTAAGAGAGTAATCTAGGGTTTGAGTGTGTGAAAGTGAGGCCAAGCCTCCCAATAATCTGATTTGGGGAGCTATTTATAGCTTGGAAGAATGCTTGAGACGAGATTTGCACTTAGGCCCTTGAAATCCTTTAAAATTCTCGAATTTTCGCGCATCAGCAAGTTGACTCGGTCAACCGAGTGGTTTGACTCGGCCAACCGAGTGAGTTGGAAGTCCAGAAACTGACCTGGAAGCAGATTTCACTCGGTCAACCGAGTGGGTTGACTCGGCTGCCCGAGTGGAATCTGTTTCAGTTTCACACTTTCTTGTTTCGATCATATCTTGAGCTTCCGACCTCCGATTGACTTGATTCTTTTTTCCATTTCACTCATTTTTTCGAGACGCATCCAATGGTGCAGTTATCTTCTTGACTTCATGAATTCTCAGACACGTATTTTACTTCCAAATAAGTTCAATTTACCTAAAAAAATAGCAAAACACGTACCTTTCCCATTTCAAGTGCAATTGGTCAATTTAGTGTGAATAATGCAACAAAATCCTCAAAATTATGCAAAATAAACACATGAATTTCAAGCAATTTTCACACTAATCAACCCCCCCAAACTTAAAGTGTTGCTCGTCCCCGAGCAACGAAAGAAATATAAAACAAGTGGGAGGATTGCGAAGAAATTCAATCAAAATTGAATGAGTGATTGTCAACTTTCCTCAATCTAGTCAAGCCAAGAGGTACAAAAATTCACAAACAAGTTCACAAGTTATGTTCAAATCAATGCAAGATTAAGTGCTCAATTCACAATTTCCTCACTAGTAAGTGTATCTCTCATCACTCAAAGTGTATATCAATGGAAATGTATGCTCTCAAAATCAAATCACACAAATGCACCACCATATGCTTGCCAAATGTCTAAGTTTTCCACCACATGAAAGTGTTCAATCAATGAATCAATAAGGACTTCACATTTGGTTGTAATGTAGGCTTTTTGGTTAAGGTGGGAAAAGTTTGGATAAAGTGACTCGTAAACTAGTGGAGCGAAGAGTAAAGACGCCTAGGAACGTCTCTAAATCTCAAGAGGAAAATTGCAATTGGCCGATTGCAACTAAATTCCAAACTCCCATAATTCATTTGCTCACTCCTTTAAGCACATTCTTCATCACCATAACCTTTTTAGCACTTTTGAACTTCAAGTTCTACCAAATGTTTGTTTGTACACAAGAGAGTTTTCTTTTTCAATATTTTTTCTTTTTTCATCAACTCAATCTTTTTCATGTACAACTCACAATTCATCTTTTTTTTTTTTTTTTTCAATCTTTTCACTTTTCAACCAAACAAATCCACCAAATTCACATTACACCTCAATTCAACCACATTTGTCAACTTTCAAGCTCCACTAGTTCATAGGAAAATTTAGGCTCATACAAGATGGACAAATAGGCTAAATTTGTAGGTTGCCAAAGAAAATGGATCAATAGGCTCAAAGTGGCTAACTACGGAAAAATTGCATTTGGTATGGAAAATTTGGCCAAGTGACTATTCAAAACAAAGATGGCCTCATATCACTTACAAAAATCTCACACAAAAAGTAGCCTCAAACAAGACAATTGGCAAGTTCTAGAGTACACAAGTATGAATGATACTCACATAAAGGAAAATAGACCATAATATATGAAAGTCTAAAGGCTCTAAAGCTCATAAGATTGTCTAATCATGAATTGAGAGCACCAAATCAAGCACAATCTTCACATAAGCAAATGAACAAGCAAGTATCAATCCATACCAACTAGCTCAACCAAACTTAAAAACTCAACAATCACCACCAATTAAGCCTCAAATACCAACAATCCACAAGATATTTCATCCACCAAAGCTCAAAACATTAGGACACACGGTGCAATAAAAATGAAGGTGAACACACGAAATCTCCCCCCAAACTTAATTGAAACAATCTAGTTGAATGCAAAGTTTGGGGTAAAGTGTGTTACCTAGAAAAATATCCACAAGCTCACCAAGAATGCAAGCCACCACAACCGTTTGTCCCTTGCACCATTTAGAACAAAAACACCATATCTTTGAATTTCACCGTGCACATCTCTCATCCTTGAATCTCAACTCAACATTCAACCTATAAAATAAAGCTCCACAAAAACATCAAAAATCACAAAACTCGAATAAAAGAAATGGAAAGAAAGCAATTAAAAAAAATGGGTTGCCTCCCATTTAGCGCTAGGTTTAAAGTCCTATGCCGGACGTAACTCTTTCGAGTTCAAACCTCTCATCGAAATGGCCATGGATATTGGTCCTCCTTGCCATTGTATCTCAATCTTTTAGCCTCAAAATCAAGGAGGCTCTCATGGATAGTAGGCCAACCAATTGTCTCTTTTTCTTTCATCACCAACTCTTCCCATTTCTTTTCTTTTTTCCAATGGATGTCCAAACACTTCTCAACTTCCTTCTTTGGGTCAAAGTAATTAAGAGGCAAAATGGAATCAATAGAAGCATCAATATCAAAGAAATAGTAAATTGAAGAGTTTAAAGGTTTAGAAATGCTCATTTCGCTCTTCAACTCGTCTTTTGATGCTTCTAGATCTTCTTGTTCATTTTTGCTCGTATCCATCAAGGGACATTCCTCTTTATCTCTTTTGTCAAAAAGTTTGGCATCTTCAATCTCATCCTCAATTGGGTCCTCCACTTCTTGTAGTTCTTTAATGACGATGGTCAACTCCCCAACGACCGTGGCAAGTTGCCCAATTACACACTCAAGTGATTTGAGTCCCCTTGCATGTTGCTCATTTATCTTAGCTTGTTCCTCTATTTGCTTTTCTTGTTGCTCTATCGTCCTTTTCAACATATCTTCCATCCTTGCCATGGCATCTTCTATTGTGTGCTTCTCTTCATCATTTGGTGACCAATATTCATTGCTTCCCCACTCTTGATAATGAGAGGAAGTTTGTTGCATTTGGTAATCGTACTCAAAGCTTCTCTCATTATCGTAATAATTTTCTTCCGGAGCTCCATGGAATTCAAATCCATCTCGTGGATCACTTTCTTGATCATAATGCATATCCATGTAGACCGGGGCCATCTCTTGAAAAGTGGATGCATCATTGTTACTCCAATCTTGATAATAGGAGGGAACTTGTTGCATATGATAGTTATAATCAAAGTTCCTCCAATTATCGTATCCCATATCTACATGTTGTGGAGGATAAATCATACCATGTGGATCATAACAATGATTCCACGGGTATTGATTATATCCATCCATCTAGTCGATGAAGTTCACACCTACAAAATATCAAAATTCTCAAAATAAAAAGAAAACAAAATAAAACAAGTAATGTAGCTAACACAGGTACTCAACTAACACTAAGTCCCACTTATAGCACTATGTCACCTCCCCGGCAGCGGCGCCATTGACTTGAACGAATTTTAGTCTATATATTTTGACTAACTACTTCCCCTCAAGCATAAGGGATCGTAGTAGTATGCACGTAAGTATTTCGACCAAGTAGTATCGAACCACGGGAGGTGGGCTAGTGCAATGGATCCCTAGAGTTGTATGTCGTCATACTAATGTAGCTACGATTTCGGGAGCAATTTTGAACTAAAGCTAAGAGGCAATCAAAAGAATTAAATTAAACTAAACACAATCCTAATAAATAAATTGACTACTAACCAAGAAAATAAGGAAATGACAATTAAACGCAAATAACAACTACGAATGAAATTCGAAGAAGTGCAAGTGTGGGAATGCTTCGGGTGTTCTCTACCTAGTGAAATCGAGTGAGATTGCTTATACAGATTTTATGCTCCAATTTGGATTAGCTAAGAGCATCAAGATGCTAGGATGAAAATCGTTTCCCTTCGGGTACTATAGCCTTACGTCTAAGGTGTTCCCAAACCCGATAATAAGACCTCTTCCTAATCCTCACCAACTACCCGAATAACCATTCAAGTAATTAATGTCTCTTAATGGGAGTTCTAATACGATTAACTCTCTCTCGACGAATTAAAAGTATAATAAACGCATTTGTATACCAACAACTCACACCATAAATTTATACATGTTCATGTAACTCTCGTCTACGCTAAACATGCCTCAAAATATGGATTAATAGAAGCTAATACACAAAGCACCAATAAAACCCAATAAGAGAAGCAATAATCCAAATATCAACAATAATTAAAGCTTAAACAATTCACACATTCAATATTCACATGGTTTAAAACACCCAAAGCATAAAATACTTAGCCCATGGTGTTTGATGAAACACCCATGGCTAAAACAACAAGAAAACTAGTAATAAACATGAAAATAACAATATTATAGAAAATGAGAGTTTGGGTGGAAGTCACCTTGATGATTCTTCAACAATCTAGAATATTACAAGTGAATGTAGCCAAAATCTTCAAGAACCCAACCTAAATAGTAAATTTGAAACTAATCTATGGAATGAAACTTGCAAAATATGTAAAAATCTACCTAAGAGAGTAATCTAGGGTTTGAGTGTGTGAAAGTGAGGCCAAGCCTCCCAATAATCTGATTTGGGGAGCTATTTATAGCTTGGAAGAATGCTTGAGACGAGATTTGCACTTAGGCCCTTGAAATCCTTTAAAATTCTCGAATTTTCGCGCATCAGCAAGTTGACTCGGTCAACCGAGTGGTTTGACTCGGCCAACCGAGTGAGTTGGAAGTCCAGAAACTGAGCTGGAAGCAGATTTCACTCGGTCAACCGAGTGGGTTGACTCGGCTGCCCGAGTGGAATCTGTTTCAGTTTCACACTTTCTTGTTTCGATCATATTTGAGCTTCCGACCTCCGATTGACTTGATTCTTTTTTCCATTTCACTCATTTTTTCGAGACGCATCCAATGGTGCAGTTATCTTCTTGACTTCATGAATTCTCAGACACGTATTTTACTTCCAAATAAGTTCAATTTACCTAAAAAAATAGCAAAACACGTACCTTTCCCATTTCAAGTGCAATTGGTCAATTTAGTGTGAATAATGCAACAAAATCCTCAAAATTATGCAAAATAAACACATGAATTTCAAGCAATTTTCACACTAATCAACCCCCCCAAACTTAAAGTGTTGCTCGTCCCCGAGCAACGAAAGAAATATAAAACAAGTGGGAGGATTGCGAAGAAATTCAATCAAAATTGAATGAGTGATTGTCAACTTTCCTCAATCTAGTCAAGCCAAGAGGTACAAAAATTCACAAACAAGTTCACAAGTTATGTTCAAATCAATGCAAGATTAAGTGCTCAATTCACAATTTCCTCACTAGTAAGTGTATCTCTCATCACTCAAAGTGTATATCAATGGAAATGTATGCTCTCAAAATCAAATCACACAAATGCACCACCATATGCTTGTCAAATGTCTAAGTTTTCCACCACATGAAAGTGTTCAATCAATGAATCAATAAGGACTTCACATTTGGTTGTAATGTAGGCTTTTTGGTTAAGGTGGGAAAAGTTTGGATAAAGTGACTCGTAAACTAGTGGAGCGAAGAGTAAAGACGCCTAGGAACGTCTCTAAATCTCAAGAGGAAAATTGCAATTGGCCGATTGCAACTAAATTCCAAACTCCCATAATTCATTTGCTCACTCCTTTAAGCACATTCTTCATCACCATAACCTTTTTAGCACTTTTGAACTTCAAGTTCTACCAAATGTTTGTTTGTACACAAGAGAGTTTTCTTTTTCAATATTTTTTCTTTTTTCATCAACTCAATCTTTTTCATGTACAACTCACAATTCATCTTTTTTTTTTTTTTTTTTCAATCTTTTCACTTTTCAACCAAACAAATCCACCAAATTCACATTACACCTCAATTCAACCACATTTGTCAACTTTCAAGCTCCACTAGTTCATAGGAAAATTTAGGCTCATACAAGATGGACAAATAGGCTAAATTTGTAGGTTGCCAAAGAAAATGGATCAATAGGCTCAAAGTGGCTAACTACGGAAAAATTGCATTTGGTATGGAAAATTTGGCCAAGTGACTATTCAAAACAAAGATGGCCTCATATCACTTACAAAAATCTCACACAAAAAGTAGCCTCAAACAAGACAATTGGCAAGTTCTAGAGTACACAAGTATGAATGATACTCACATAAAGGAAAATAGACCATAAGATATGAAAGTCTAAAGGCTCTAAAGCTCATAAGATTGTCTAATCATGAATTGAGAGCACCAAATCAAGCACAATCTTCACATAAGCAAATGAACAAGCAAGTATCAATCCATACCAACTAGCTCAACCAAACTTAAAAACTCAACAATCACCACCAATTAAGCCTCAAATACCAACAATCCACAAGATATTTCATCCACCAAAGCTCAAAACATTAGGACACACGGTGCAATAAAAATGAAGGTGAACACACGAAATCTCCCCCCAAACTTAATTGAAACAATCTAGTTGAATGCAAAGTTTGGGGTAAAGTGTGTTACCTAGAAAAATATCCACAAGCTCACCAAGAATGCAAGCCACCACAACCGTTTGTCCCTTGCACCATTTAGAACAAAAACACCATATCTTTGAATTTCACCGTGCACATCTCTCATCCTTGAATCTCAACTCAACATTCAACCTATAAAATAAAGCTCCACAAAAACATCAAAAATCACAAAACTCGAATAAAAGAAATGGAAAGAAAGCAATTAAAAAAAATGGGTTGCCTCCCATTTAGCGCTAGGTTTAAAGTCCTATGCCGGACGTAACTCTTTCGAGTTCAAACCTCTCATCGAAATGGCCATGGATATTGGTCCTCCTTGCCATTGTATCTCAATCTTTTAGCCTCAAAATCAAGGAGGCTCTCATGGATAGTAGGCCAACCAATTGTCTCTTTTTCTTTCATCACCAACTCTTCCCATTTCTTTTCTTTTTTCCAATGGATGTCCAAACACTTCTCAACTTCCTTCTTTGGGTCAAAGTAATTAAGAGGCAAAATGGAATCAATAGAAGCATCAATATCAAAGAAATAGTAAATTGAAGAGTTTAAAGGTTTAGAAATGCTCATTTCGCTCTTCAACTCGTCTTTTGATGCTTCTAGATCTTCTTGTTCATTTTTGCTCGTATCCATCAAGGGACATTCCTCTTTATCTCTTTTGTCAAAAAGTTTGGCATCTTCAATCTCATCCTCAATTGGGTCCTCCACTTCTTGTAGTTCTTTAATGACGATGGTCAACTCCCCAACGACCGTGGCAAGTTGCCCAATTACACACTCAAGTGATTTGAGTCCCCTTGCATGTTGCTCATTTATCTTAGCTTGTTCCTCTATTTGCTTTTCTTGTTGCTCTATCGTCCTTTTCAACATATCTTCCATCCTTGCCATGGCATCTTCTATTGTGTGCTTCTCTTCATCATTTGGTGACCAATATTCATTGCTTCCCCACTCTTGATAATGAGAGGAAGTTTGTTGCATTTGGTAATCGTACTCAAAGCTTCTCTCATTATCGTAATAATTTTCTTCCGGAGCTCCATGGAATTCAAATCCATCTCGTGGATCACTTTCTTGATCATAATGCATATCCATGTAGACCGGGGCCATCTCTTGAAAAGTGGATGCATCATTGTTACTCCAATCTTGATAATAGGAGGGAACTTGTTGCATATGATAGTTATAATCAAAGTTCCTCCAATTATCGTATCCCATATCTACATGTTGTGGAGGATAAATCATACCATGTGGATCATAACAATGATTCCACGGGTATTGATTATATCCATCCATCTAGTCGATGAAGTTCACACCTACAAAATATCAAAATTCTCAAAATAAAAAGAAAACAAAATAAAACAAGTAATGTAGCTAACACAGGTACTCAACTAACACTAAGTCCCACTTATAGCACTATGTCACCTCCCCGGCAGCGGCGCCATTGACTTGAACGAATTTTAGTCTATATATTTTGACTAACTACTTCCCCTCAAGCATAAGGGATCGTAGTAGTATGCACGTAAGTATTTCGACCAAGTAGTATCGAACCACGGGAGGTGGGCTAGTGCAATGGATCCCTAGAGTTGTATGTCGTCATACTAATGTAGCTACGATTTCGGGAGCAATTTTGAACTAAAGCTAAGAGGCAATCAAAAGAATTAAATTAAACTAAACACAATCCTAATAAATAAATTGACTACTAACCAAGAAAATAAGGAAATGACAATTAAACGCAAATAACAACTACGAATGAAATTCGAAGAAGTGCAAGTGTGGGAATGCTTCGGGTGTTCTCTACCTAGTGAAATCGAGTGAGATTGCTTATACAGATTTTATGCTCCAATTTGGATTAGCTAAGAGCATCAAGATGCTAGGATGAAAATCGTTTCCCTTCGGGTACTATAGCCTTACGTCTAAGGTGTTCCCAAACCCGATAATAAGACCTCTTCCTAATCCTCACCAACTACCCGAATAACCATTCAAGTAATTAATGTCTCTTAATGGGAGTTCTAATACGATTAACTCTCTCTCGACGAATTAAAAGTATAATAAACGCATTTGTATACCAACAACTCACACCATAAATTTATACATGTTCATGTAACTCTCGTCTACGCTAAACATGCCTCAAAATATGGATTAATAGAAGCTAATACACAAAGCACCAATAAAACCCAATAAGAGAAGCAATAATCCAAATATCAACAATAATTAAAGCTTAAACAATTCACACATTCAATATTCACATGGTTTAAAACACCCAAAGCATAAAATACTTAGCCCATGGTGTTTGATGAAACACCCATGGCTAAAACAACAAGAAAACTAGTAATAAACATGAAAATAACAATATTATAGAAAATGAGAGTTTGGGTGGAAGTCACCTTGATGATTCTTCAACAATCTAGAATATTACAAGTGAATGTAGCCAAAATCTTCAAGAACCCAACCTAAATACTAAATTTGAAACTAATCTATGGAATGAAACTTGCAAAATATGTAAAAATCTACCTAAGAGAGTAATCTAGGGTTTGAGTGTGTGAAAGTGAGGCCAAGCCTCCCAATAATCTGATTTGGGGAGCTATTTATAGCTTGGAAGAATGCTTGAGACGAGATTTGCACTTAGGCCCTTGAAATCCTTTAAAATTCTCGAATTTTCGCGCATCAGCAAGTTGACTCGGTCAACCGAGTGGTTTGACTCGGCCAACCGAGTGAGTTGGAAGTCCAGAAACTGACCTGGAAGCAGATTTCACTCGGTCAACCGAGTGGGTTGACTCGGCTGCCTGAGTGGAATCTGTTTCAGTTTCACACTTTCTTGTTTCGATCATATCTTGAGCTTCCGACCTCCGATTGACTTGATTCTTTTTTCCATTTCACTCATTTTTTCGAGACGCATCCAATGGTGCAGTTATCTTCTTGACTTCATGAATTCTCAGACACGTATTTTACTTCCAAATAAGTTCAATTTACCTAAAAAAATAGCAAAACACGTACCTTTCCCATTTCAAGTGCAATTGGTCAATTTAGTGTGAATAATGCAACAAAATCCTCAAAATTATGCAAAATAAACACATGAATTTCAAGCAATTTTCACACTAATCAGTAATCATCTTCAAAATATTGACATTACATATGTTACCGATCAGATAGTTGTGATTTAGTATGCACGGGGTGGTTTTATGATGCCAAATACTTCTCGCAACGTTGGGTCATTGATATATCTACAACTACTCGAGGACCCTGAGATAACTGGATCGTATAGTTGGACTAGTGCATTATTAGCCTCCCTATATCATGAGCTTTGTAGAGCGACGGAAGCCATGAAAAAAGTTATATGTGGACCATTGTCCATTTTAAAGGTGATATGTGATGATATTTAAATTATACTGTACTTGTTATCGTAGATTTGGGCATGGTCAAGGATATACACAATACAATCGATGAATGTCCGTAGTTATCTTATACAAGGACAATTATTAGGTGTTGATGATCGCATCTTATGTCTTCCTCCTTATTAGGTGTTGATGATCGCATCTTATGTCTCTTTATCATACCCACACAATGAGCCACTCTATACGTATATAGAGAGACATATTTGATCGCATGAATGATGGAGAAGTAAGTCATTGTCATATTTTTTATCATTACAATCGTCATAGTGTATGAGTTTAAAGTCTTATGACATTTTGATGTTTCTACAGTTTGAGTGGGAACCATACGACATGGACCTTCCCGAAATTGAAAGTCATCCTCACAGGTGTCTCACAGAAAATTGGATGGCGGAATGTCCACTGATTAATATTAGTATAGTGGAGTTTCACCATCCAAACAGAGTGTTGAGACAGTTTGGACGAAAACAAGAAATTCGTCCATTATTGAACCGTGCTCATGATTACTTGCATCATGTTGGGACTGATTGGACCCAATGCCATATAAATTGGATCCAATATTAGGAGCTCAGAGAACCTATGGAAAATACCGTGTTAATCCAATGCACTTCCAATTTGGGACGAGGATATATGAGATAGTACCAACGACTACAAGGTACCAACCAGCTGATACAGCTATACGTGATGCTATGATTTTTTTTTATAGTAAATTTATATATTGTGTAGTGTTAACCAATATACTTATTTTTTTATAATGAGAGGAATAAAATAAAAGTGACACAAGTCAATGGAAGAAAATTACTACTCAAGAGGAGGCCTATTTTTTTTATTTGATAATGAGAAGAATGAAGTTTTGTGTTTATATTTCGTAAGTAAGAATAAGGAGAGAGTGAGAAAAAATGCTGAGGGGTGCTGCATATATAAATGAAAAATTGAAGCTCGTCAAACGGTAAAAATATATGCATGTAGTGTGGAATTAGGTGTGTAAAGGGCGTCGTCTCATTAGGCGCCCTTCTCTGCCGATTGATGAGGTCAGATTCAAAACCTTGCACCCGATTGATGAGGCACACTGCTGGAATTTTTTCTGTGGGAGGAGCATTGGCTCTTGGGTTCTCTGCCGCTTGCATTACGGTTTGTTTTTTAATTGCTTCCATTTTTTTGACATGTCTATTCTTTATACCAAATCTTTGTTTCAAATTGTTTGCATTTCTGTGTAATGATGGCCTCTTCAGTTTTTTACTCAGACTAGAGCAGATGTGAGAGATCCAACTGTTTCTAGTTAATTTCATTATTATTTTGGTCTTTTGAGCATAAATGTCATTCATTTATCTGCATAAAGTTTATATGTTTAAGCAGAATATGTCTTGTTGTATTCTTGAGATTAGAGGGCATGTATATTTTGGGATTACAGTGGACGGTGAAAATCATGATGGTGAAATTTTGAATTTCAAAATCTTGATGAATAGTGATAGTATCTGTTTGTTTTGAGATTTTGAGTAAGATTTGATGCAACCTTACTCAAATAAAGTGTGTAAGAGTAGGTGATGTGGTATTATTATACTCTCTCCGTCTCACTATAAGTTTCTCACTTTCCTTTTATGGACTATAAGTTTCTCATTCCATTTCTGGCATATTATTTTCTCTCTTCCAATCACATCACTTATACTTTATCTATTATTTTATCGTACTTTATCTCACACTCATCAATTATTTTCTCTTTCTTCATCACATCATTTGTATTACATCTATTATTTTATTATATTCATTAATAAAAAACACTCCAAAGAAAGGGGAAACTTATACCGGAAACGGAGGAGTATTATCATTGAGAAAACTTAATTCATGTCAAATCAATTGTATACGAGTGAGTAGTTATTTTTAGATGTGGATGTGGTTGAAATTTTTAATTCTAAACTAGAACAATATGGAAGACTTAACATACACGTCCCCGGAATTTGAAAATGTCCCAAAATCGGTACAAGAATGTCCAAGTTGTAATTATATTGGTTATTTTATAATAAAAACATCTCTTATTTTAATTAAACTTATAGATAGAAGGCCTATGAAGACTTGTTAATTACAGTCAAGAATTTGAAGACAGATTGATATCTTTCTCAATATATCTTGTCTTGGTTTTATAAGGCCTTATCAGTACAACTTAACATATTCTTAAATCAGGACAAAATTTCCTTCATTCCTCCACCTATGTTATAAAATTATGAAAAAAAAATATAGAGATACATGATAAAACTATTTTTGAAAATGTTTTTATTTCTTATCAATCTTGTTTATATACTGTCCTTATTGACAAGGCCCAAGATTTTGCTTTTTTGTTTTGTTTATGATATAATACAAGGCTCATCATGATTGTCTTTACCTTTGTCATTTTCAAGTGATTTTACATATAATTAACTAATCTCGTAGATGGGCTATTTGTGGGGCTGTCTCTATGAGCACAACCTCAGTTTTGCTAGTCTGTTTTTGTTTGGTTTATAAGTAGAGTATAATCGTAAATAATTAACATATTATGGATAAAATGGTAAAATTATGTGAATTTCATTAGTCTCGCAGCTTAGTATTACTAGGCTTGAAAACTACTCGAGTAGCTCGACCTTGATTAAATTTGAGTTGATTTCAAACTTTTTTCGGGTTGGGCACGAATAGCTCGTGTACCGACTCGACTCACTTAATAGTATATTTTTTAGTATTTGTTAAAAAATATAGAACGTTTCTCTTTCGTGCAAGACTTTGATATGCCTCTCCTTTCAGTCTTTTTCTTGAAACTAGAGGCATAAGTATATGACATGCTTAAACTTCACATGAGAAATATGCAAATTCAAAACCGACAAGGACATAAATAAGTTCAAATGTTTGCAATTTGCAAATAACTTAGACCGTATTCTCCCTTTTTTCGTATATTTGAAGGGTGAGCTGAAATAAGAAAATAAATTAATTTGCAGAAATATCCCACTATATACTGGGATTTTTTTTATTTTTTTGCTGACTGATTTGTCGTCTATATACTAATAGGAAGATTTTTTTGTTGTTGATTGATGTGTAGTCCTCTCCTTAATTTTGTATGACGTGTCATAATTTTATAAAATGTCTATTTAAATGTCATTATGTATGATATTAGCCTGATGTCATCACTATTAACGTATGATAAGTATTTACTATTTCTAAAATTAATAGTTAAGAAAAAAAGACTTATTTGATGAATTACTCCGTTATTAAATCATACTAATAAATTAGTAAATATGTAATTAAATTTAATTCATTAATTTTAAAAAATTATGAATTATAAAGTTAGTATATATTATAGATTATTAATATAAAATATAACAATATTTTTTTTATCTAAATCACAATTAATTTACTACTATATTTTTTTTATTTGTCTCATTTCTGTTCTTTTTTGCGAATTTTTTATTTAAATTTTATTTTTTTTAAAATTATTTAAATATACAATATATTATAAATATTTATTTTTATTAATATTTAACATAATACGCGGGCTCTCATTTAGTGAACATTGATGAGTTAGGACTAAAGCTCAAATTTTGTTGTGAGGTGTCGAGCTGAGAATAAGCTACATCAATTCATCAAATCATAAATTAATTTATATCAACAATATCAATGTGAATTGAAATAACTAACTAAAGCATCCAACCAAAACTCCCATATTTCGGCAGCTGAGCAAATAGTAGTGAAGTCTCTATTCTATCAGCATTGTCTCTTAGTGTTGATCATCATGGATCAACAATCGTGTCTTGGTTTGAATTGAAGAAACTCGTTCTTTTACATTGTCATTGAAATAAACTAGTTTTTTTGCCTGTGCGATGCACGAGTCAGTTGTACAATTTGAATGAAACAATTAAAGAAAAAGAAGTTGACGATCAACCGTGAATGTCTTCATTCCAATGTTAAAAGACCAATGTTTAGACTATGTGTTTTCGTTTCTGCTTTCAATACTCCTAGTCATGATAAACGTTTAATTCGAGACAATGTAAAAAAAAAAAAAAGTTACATTAATTGGTGGCCCGACGGACAAAAAAAAGATACTCCACAACAAAAAGAATGGATGAGGCAACTATGTATATTATTACAAAATCCAAAAGATATAAATGGATTAGCATGTTTGCAGTACAAATTAAACCATTTATTACTCCAACAATCATTACAAAATTCAAAAGATATAAATGGTGGTTTTCTTCCCGTTTGGCCTCCTTTTCTATGTGTGAACAACTTGCCCATTAAAAAAACATAAATTGATTAATATCCGTGGAAATATTCTGAATTTATAAATTAATCGAAATCAAAAGCAACAATCAATCAATGCATAAATAAAGAAAAAAAAAATTCCAACACGACTTGAACACCACAACATCTAACATTTTCAATATTGCATAACCACAGAGAAGTTATAAAGAATTTGGGTAGGTGAAAAAACCCCAATTTGGATATATGAAGAAGCTGGGTTGAATTAATGAGAATTCACAAGGTTGAATGTTAAATGAAAATGTAAGGCTGAAGGAGTCACGGATAATTCAATTCTGGGAGAGAGGAAGAAGTGGAGTGGCAACATAATTCCGAGCAATATAACGCGTGGCAGAAATATAAGAATTGATAATGCCACGTGGCAAATATAGAAATACACATGTCACAACCTGGAGAGCCACGTGTCATAATATGGAGAGTACTTTCCTCATTTTATTATACCGTATAAGATACTCCCTCTGTCCACCAAAAGTGTGCTCACTTTTTTTTATATATGCTTTTAAAAAAATCATATTTTAATTATAACGAATATATTTAATATAATGAGTAAAAAATATATTTGGTAGATACTCAATCTTGTTAGTAGAGTGTAAAAAATATTCAAAAGTTAACTATTTATATAGAATAAGCACGTTTTTTGTGGACCTAAAAAAAGAAATGAACACACTTTTGATGGAATGGACCGAGAAAGTATATAAGATTCAGTAAAAATGTGGCGGCATTTACAATTGACTAATTATTATCATTTCTCCCAACTTTCCAACCGCGGTAGAATGCTCATAAATAAGACAATTTGTAAGTGTTTGGTTGACATCATGAGTCCATAAACAAAGTCAAATAATCAATTTTAGCACATACTTTTCATTTTTTACTAAATCTAGCACATTATTTTTTTATAACTAAATTATACCCATCATTTTCATTTTATTATCAAATTTAGCACACACTTTTTCTTTCATACCCACACTTTTCATTTTTAATCAAATGTAGCACATACTTTTTATGTTTTACCAATTTTATAAATTAATTTAAAATACAAAAAATAAAGTAAAAATCATATAATAATTAAAAAAATGTCTTAAATGTGTTTACATTAAAATTATACAAATTAAAAATTTTAAAAATAATTGAGAATTGAAATTATCTAAAACTATTGAATTAAATAGAGATTTACAAAATATATAAAAATATACAAGTAATTGAAATAAATTGTACTCCCTCCATCCACCAAAAATATTTTCTTACTTTTGTTGAATAGAGAGAGTATAATTTTTTTTTTTTAAATAATGCTTTGAGATTCTTTAAATAATTTTTAATTTTTTATATTTTCTAGACTAAAAAATATTACTCCTGCTATATAATTTTAGATTTTTTTTTATAAGGTAAGGTCTATTTATTAATTAATTAAATTATATACTATATATATATATATATTTAAAATATGGGTATAAATTGGATAAGAGTAAAAAAGTATTTGATAAATTTGATAAAAAATGAAAAGTATAAATATGATTTAGTTAAGAAAAAATATGTGCTAGATTTATGAAAAAATGAAAAGTATAAGTATAATTTAATTGAAAAAAAATACGTTTTATATTTGAAAAAAATTGAAAAGTATGGGTTAAAATTGATAATTTAGCCCATAAACAATTGGCCTCGGACGTTTAAATTCAGGCCACGGTTATACACACACAGAGTTATTGAGGACACCCACTCGATTAACACACACATCATAGGATGAGTATACACCCCATGAAAAATAAAAAATACCCCTTTACTTCTAAACCCTAAATTTCCTTATTATCTTCTCTCTCCCTCATTTTTCTCTGCACACCCACCCATTCTCCTCCACCCAAAAACGCCGCCGCCCCTCCTCCCAAGCCGCCGTGTCGTCGCCCCTCCTCCAAGCAGCGCGACCGCCGTCGCCCCTCCTCCCAAGCGACGCGGCCGCCGTCGCTTCCTTCAAGCGACGCTGTCCCATCCGTGTTTGTTTGAAGAAGAAGGCGGCCCCAGCCAGCAGCCTCGTTCGCAGGTCAAGCGCCGCCTCTCCCCAGTCCCGTTCTCTGCGCCGCCTCATCTGCCACGCCGCTCGTTCGCACCACCTCCTCCCCCAAGCCACGCCGCCCCTCCTCCCTTCCAGGTAATGGTAATTTTCAATTTTGATTTTTAGGGTTTAGGGTTCAACTGCCTCCCTTCTCAAAATCCAAATCGGAAAAATGTAGATCTATAATCCTTCGGTAATTATTTTTGAAATTTTTTTTTGAATATTTGTGTTTATTCGAATTTTTTTTTACAGAAATTGGGTATATTTCGATCTCAGTATTGCTTTCGATTTATTTATTCGAAATTTTTTAATTTTGTGAGTTTTTGCATTTAGTTGTGATGAATTTTTTTTTGTTTGTTCTTTTTAGTTTTATGGTCGGATTTGTAGTAATAGGAGATCTACAGGAAATTTCTTCCGAAAAACTAGCAAATTATCGAAAATAATTCCCGAAAATTTACTGATTTGGTAACTCAACATTGACTCCCTGCGCAGATAATATTTAAATTAGGGATGATTGTATTTTTTTATAATTAATATAAGGGTAATATTGTCTTGTTTATTTGTCTTCAATTTCCTATTTAAACAAATTTATATTTATATACATATATATTATTACTTTATTTATTTTCTGAATATATATGATTTTTGCAGCTCCTCACACTCGACGACCCCTGACTCCATTCTCACAATCTCCCGCCGCCCCTCCTCTCACCGGTTACTGTTGCAGCGCCGCTCCTCTCCTCTCGCCTAGTTAAAGGTTAGATACTTAGATTTCTCTCAACTCTGTTGCTTACCTTGTTTTCGTTAGAATAAGGAATTTGTTTGCGCATAAATTTCAGATTTTGGTTTTGCAGATAAGGTGTTTGATGATTTGTGTTTTTAAATAGGAAGGGTTGCATGCATACATATAACGAGCAGGCGAAATTAATAATTATATGTTTGGAGTTATAGTTATATGTGTATATATAAAGAGCAGGAGAGATTAAATTTCAGTCTTCTATCTGGTTGGATTTATGGTTTGCAGGAAAAATTAAATTATATACTTGGACTTATGGTATGCAGAAAAAAAATTCGTCGTCTATCTCTCCATTTGATTTTAAAATTGCAGTGAGAAATTAAATTTAGTCTTATTTCTGGTTGGACTTATGGTTTGCAGAAGAAATAAAGAGTATGAGAAATTAAATTGTATGGGTAGAAAATTTGTTACTTAAAAAAAATGCATGTCAGGGCGGGTTTACCCATTGGGTTCACGGGGAGATATGGGATGGGTTTTGAGCTGGGGCAAGGTGGGTGGGTTTAAATTTTTTTGGCGGGACGGGTCCTAGGACAAGCCAAACCCGTTCTAGACTCGCCTCATTGTCATCCCTATCACATATATCACAATTTCCTCTTGTTTAAATGTGTTAATTATATTGATTTCAGTTTGGCAAATCTTGTTCTTGATATTATAATTTATTTTACATCTTTCACGAGTTAGAATTTCTGGGAAAGATCAGAAAATTTCCGTGCTTTATACATAATTCTTTTGACTTTATAGCTTGTTTTTGCCCCTCTTATTCCTCAGACAAAGAGTTTAAAGATGGTAGCTGGAGCCTCTGCAGCTCCACCGCATGAACTTAATGTTCGGAAATTTGCCGAGTCTAGAGCTCCCGAGCTTGAGAGCCTCTACTCTATTGTTTCTGATCGTTTGGATAAGAATTTCCAATCCCGAAGGAACAAGAGGAGGAGAACAACTGGACATGACAATCGGGCTGCAAAAAAGTTCAAAAAGAGAGTTGGACAAGGAGATATAGGCAAAACAACATCTGTGAGGAATGATGAAAAGAAAGTTTCTCGTCGTGTTAGAAGGAATACTGAACTTAAGAAGAACCCTCCAAGTGGCTTTGGTACTTCCGGGGATGGGACCAATAGGCTGAGAACACATGTATGGCATGCAAAGCGATTTAAAATGGAAAAACTTTGGAGATTCTATATTCCTCTTGGTCTTCATGGAAGGTAATTTCTTTCTTTAACTTATGTTGCAAATGAGGTAACTCGCATATTACTTACAAAAGAAAATGTTGTTATTTTTTACCTCAAAATTATTTTAAGCCAAAGTAACGTGACATCTGGGGGTGTACCTGAATTTGTTCAGAGGATGATCATCAAGATTAAGTTGATTCGTTTTGAAGTAATAATACAATGTTCCACTGGTTACATTTGATAACTTATGTATAATTCATGTGATGCAGGGGAAGAGGTTCAAGGGCTCTCTTGAAAAAATTAAAGCACGGTGTACTTGTGCATGATGCAAGTTACTATGGCTCTGTCCAGTTGGAGGGTCCACAGGCAGGCATCTCCTATCCTTACTTGTTGCAAAGTTGTAAATTGGCTTTTTCTGAAAATTTAACTCATTTCTCTCATAATCTTCCTTTTTTATTTTCCTGTTTTTTATTTTTTTGTTTGTGGAATCAGCAACGAATGTTGGATAATGATAACAATGGATGACAGTGGACCAGCGTTTGAATTGTGATGCTTTTCGTGTAGATATTTACTGAGTTTTGACCTTTTTGTATGTGTTTTTAGGACATTTTAATGTCGGTTCTAAGTTCTGTGTTGGTGCCTTCTCCATCAGTTTGTTGTGAAGTTTCACGCGATAATCTTACTGGCAAAACTTTTGGAACTGCAATGGTGGGTTAACTCTGTCCTCTGAATTTCTTACAATTTGAGAATGCCCTGTTGGTGAATATTCTAATCATTTTGTAAATTATGCAGCTTCATCATGCTGGAAAACTCTATTCACCTATAGCTCCCGTGACCTATATGTGGCGACCTCTGCAGGGGATCTCTACTAATGTGGAAGGGGTTAACACAGACTTTCTTGATGGAGAACAAAACATTAATGACAGCACTACTATCCGCCAGCTCTGGTTGTGGATACATGCTGCTGCTTTTGAAGAAGCATATGGTGCTTTGAGTTTTGCCTGTGATAAAAATGTTAGTAGTAATACACTCAAAAGTTTTTTGACAGTAGTAATCTTTAGGAATCGTATTGTATCTTTGTTTTCTCTCATATCTTTGCTTTGGACATAATTATGGAACATATTTTATACAAAAAAAGGTAATTTGTTTTTAAGAGAGAACCTCCTTTCTTGGGTTGGCTATTCTTTGCATTTATTTTTTTGGGTGGGGATGGGGGGTTCTAAATGATACATGAATGATTGCCTTGTGATTTTTGAAGCTTATGTTGATGACTAGTTTTTATTTCAGACAGATATGGCTCGCTCAGCTCATTGTGTCTCTCGAGAGGGCCAGCTTGCCAAATTGGAATTGATAGGATCGAAAGTATTTCCGTTGCTACAGAAAACTTTGATTCCTGCTAACCTGTGAGGGCCTCAACGATGTAATTATTCCGAATAAATCTGAAAATCTATTCTAATGATGACTTTTTCCTATTGTTTGGCTTCTCAGTAATTCGGATAACTCTTGGCATCTGAATGCATGTTCAGCGGATGATCCTGGGAAATGTGAGAAGACATCCATCTTTGAGAATGAACATCATATTTCTTCTCCTGGAGTTGTAACCTTAGTTGTTAAGGACCCTCGTTTGACAGAGAAAGGGAACGTGATCTCGCCTGAAGGAAAGCCTCTTGGCCTGTTAAATGAAGAATGCCAAAGTAACAAGCCTAAGCATGAAGCTGAATTTGTAGTTGAGCATGATGGTTTATGGGATGCCAGCAAAGAGGTATGCCCTCCGATCGAAGAAAGTGTTCTCTGTACAGAAAAGCATCATCAGCGGAAGGAATTTATTTGCATTGGTCATCAAAGCTCTGGGTCTCGAAATGCTTCTGTTGATCGAAAATTCACCAGATCATGTCCTGTGTTACTATTGAAGCATGGGAATATCAAAGATTCAGTCACTAGGTAAATTGTTGGTTTCATGGTGTCTCATAATTTTTCTTTCTGAAAAATAAGTCCTGATTATGTATTCATAGTTCTCGTGCTGCCGAATGTTTTTTATTTCTAAAATTTCAGACATCCTTCTTGGGTTTCATTCATTTCTGCGAAACACATTTTATAAACTAGTAGTAGATTGCTTTTCTGATTCCAAATTGAGCTTCAATCTTTGGTCTTGGTTGTGCAGCACTTGTGCATGTGTATGAGAATATGAGAATATGAAAGAAAAAGAGCCGTACACATGTTCCTAATGGTGGTATATAAGATTTGTCTGTGGTTACTGCTAAGTAACATTCATAAAAGCCGTTGTGTGTGTTGTGGTATTTTGATTTGTTATTCTAGTTGGTCAATTTTGTGCAACCATGTTGGAGATAGTTTTTGTTGTTCTCTTTATATATGCTGTGGACTAATTATTCAAACGTTTTTTTAAACCCAAGCAATTTCTTCCCTACAAATCTCTTCAGGTGTTCCATTATTTTGCCTTTAAGTTGGGTTAAAGCATTTTGGATTACTTTCGTGTCAAATGGTGCTCAAGCCATAGGGCTAAGAGAGAAGCACTGGGTTGCTAGCGAGGTATGTTGAACTTTTACTAGTGCATTTTTAAGGATATAGAGGTTTTTATTGATGCCTTTACACCTCTCTGCAGATTGGATTGCCATTCTTTCCCTTAGACTTTCCTGATTGTAATGCATATTCACATTTTATGGCAAACGAGGCACTTGCAGTTGATCATAAAGCAAGGCTCGTTCCTCCTTCTAAGAGGCCACTAGAAATTCCAATACCACCTCCATGGAATTGTGTGGTCAGTAATTTTGAAAAATGTTTGAGTAAAGCTGAAATTTCTGGCATCCAAGCTGATGAAGTTGGTATTCCAGATGAAAAAATAAATGACATCACGAAAAACTCCGATTGCCATGTTGCTCAGTTTGAGGGTACTATAGCAAGAACATCCCGAATGCTGACTGATTTCACTGACAATAATTTGCTTTTATTCCCTGGATTGCCTGATCAGAACAATTGCTTATCTAAGTTTATGAGAGACAGAGATTTTCTCAAACAAGACGATGTTATATCAGAAGTGAAGTTTGGAAAAACATCGTGTCTCCTCAGAGTTCTTCTGTGTGCTTTCAAGGAAGGTGTTTTTGAGCAAGGAGCTGTAGTATGTGCACCCCATGCTGCTGACGTGACGACGTGGACGGCCAGGTAGTCCTTTAATTACATAATAGTTTATAGAGTTGTTTATCATTCATTTCAATTTTAGTAGATGGTTATCATCATCATCATCACTAACTCATTATAATGATGTTGTGAATGTGCAGCTCAGAATTTGATGACCAACGGCTTCAAATACCTCAATCTTCATTGAAATCGTACTTCGTGCAGTTACCATCTGGTAAATGGGAACTTCAGAAGCCTGAGGATGAAGCTCTTTATAGGCTGCCGATTGGCTTTGTTACATCTGGTTTTGTTCGAGGAAGGCAAGTATTCCATGCTTGGATTTTATTTTTTTCTGTCTTTTAAACCAGAAATTATATTTTTATTTACCATTTTTACCCTTGAACATGCAGCAAGAAGGCAATGGCAGGGGCTCTTTGTGAAGCAAGTTTACTTTCTCAGCTTAGGGAGATACAATGGAAGACATTTCCTGTAAGAAGGAGAAGGAAGGAGATCTATGTTCTGGTTAGAAATCTGAGATCCACAGCCTATAGACTTGCTCTTGCCACCATTGTGCTTGAACAACAGGAAAAAGATGTTGATTTCATGTAATCTGTTGTCAACCCTTGCCTATGCCTCGTTTACATTGATTATGAGCCTTAGTGAAGTGAAGGTAATCAAGGTATAGATCACACGTACAATCTTTTCGTAGAATTGTGGCTGAATTCTCATTATATGAGTTGTTTGTGGTTGCATGTTGGGGGAGAAATTATTAAAAAAAAAAATTGTTTCTTGATTCCTTCTTGCAGTCACTTCTATATTTGGCAACCTGAAGTGTAGGAACATATTACTCTTCTATGTCACTTTCAATATCTTATATATATATATATATATATATATATAAACACACACAGCTACACAGCATATAACATTTTATATGCTATTTTGCTTAAATCTGAGATTGAATAAGTTTATTAGGATGTATGAATTTTTAACCAGGTTGTTGATTTGATTGGTAAAACAAACTAAATGATACTATGATTTATGTTGAAGCAAATAAAGATCGGGAGAAATGGTAAAAGAATGGTCAAGTTATTAGGTTTAACTTCCGATTTTATTAGGTGATCAATTGATACAATGTAGGGGGTGCTTGGTATTTTACAGGGAATAGGAATGGAAATTGGAATGATTGTACTGAGGAACGAATATGAGCAACTTTCACTCCCCTCATTTTGTTGAGGTATTGTCCATTTCCCTGAAGTGGGGTATGAAAGTTATTATAGTCTTTATAGAGGAATGATTCGTCATACTCCTTTTGGGCTATATTTTCTCTCTCCCATCTCTCTACTCATTTTGGGCTTTCTTTTCTGTCTGAACACCCTTACATATCTTATTTCAACAGGTTACATGAAAATCGTAAGGCTTGATAAATGTGGAGGGATTGATTTTTGGCAGCTTTTGACGACTTCACTGAGTCCTGCATTGTCCGGAACCAATGTAGTACTTCAGGTACGTTGGCATCTGAAAAGATGTTTAAATTCCGTTACAGTAACATCTGACTTTAAGAAGTTTCTAGTAGCCCAATGTCACTTTGATCCCTTCACGTTTCTTAAATGATATCGAGTTTGGCGTTACAAATAATTTGTTTGTTCATTAATGTTTTACACAAGCAGTATTATTGACACTGAATAATCTACTGTAAATCTTTTTAGTCTTAAAATTTATTTCGTGATTTCCTAAATACTATTAACTACCATAGTATATTGCAATTGACCTCTCTTAATAAAGCTTCCACATATTATGAGAGATTTTGATAAAACCAACAAAAACGCTAATGATGGGTTTTCCCTTCCTTGATAGCGTTTTTATTTTTGTTACTTAGCTTCTAGGATTGAAAATATTTTAAAGCTACATGGCATTTGCATCTATAGTGATCTCTCTAAGAGTGTCAATCCCTCATTGTGCTTCATTGTGATTTTATAGATGATTTTGGTAGTCATACCTTCTTCATCTGTTCTTTAGTTGTGTGCAGCTTTTGGTGAGATTTGAAGCAAAAGTTTGACGGGCTTAATGCTATTTCGGTTGTAGTCGAACATGAATAACAACTAACAACTAAATTATGTGGTTAGGTCAAGATGGTTTCTATGTTGAAAAAACTCATGAAGCTGATTTGAAGAGAACAAGAACATGCTGTTATTTTGTTGAGGAGGAAATTGCATAATTTGTTAAGAGTGAGATAAGAACATGCAACACTCCAGTTTGTGGACTTACCTACATTATTTATGTAAGTTGAAATTGAAGGGGTAGAAATGATGTCCTAATTTCTTTTTATGGTCATATATATTTTTCTTGTAGTTTATATTTTCAGATATGAAAATTGATTGGTGTTTGAGCAAGTTTAATGTCATGAAATTGGAGTATGCAGTACGTACATGATTATAAAATTTATAATATCTACTTTTTATAATTATGTTAATTGACTATATGGATACTACCTACTAGTGTGGAAATATAAGAAAGCAATTTGAATCTAAATTATTTTATGTCAAAAAAAGAATTGCATTTTGATGCGTGTTATTAATTTAGATGATAGAATATTGATGCAATCTAAGGCTGCAAATGAGTTGAACACTTGAACATGTTGGTGTTTAAACTTTGTTTGAAATGTAATTGAATTTTGAAATTTATGTTTGAGCTTGTTTGATCGAGTCGAGCTGAATGAATTTTATTCAAGTTGAACACGAATTAAGCTCAAATAGTTTGGCATTTTTAAATTTATTATAATTTTTTACCTATCAAGTTCTACATCGAATAAATCTCAAATGATTCTCTTATCAAGATTCAACATAACCATAAAAAATCACAAGGTATTAATTAGAAGAAAAGAGAAATGACACCTTAATTTTTTTATAATAGTAATTTAAATCCTCTTTTGAGGTTTAGTCTTTTTTTTATAAGGCAGATTATTTTACTTACACAATTTCTAAGAAGGGTGGTTGTCAGAAATTCTTTCTTGTGGTGGACAGAAATCAAGCAAATTAAAAAAAATAAAATCATCATTTACGTAGATAAGAATAACAATGAAAATCATAATTATAAGTATGATAATGTTTTTGTCAGGAATAAGATGTTTTCGCCTCTATCCATGTTGACTAGCAGATTTATTTATTTATTTTTGGGTAGAATTACAGATAGAAAATAAATTACATTTCACACGCTCTCATCTATCATACAATAAAGTTTTATTAAAAGACCACATTTTCCAAATTCAATCGTGAGAGAGTGGAAGGATCATCGATCAAACCAGCATTCTTTAAAGCTCTGCGATCTATGAAGATAGCAAATCGGCTCTAGAGAAGGAACAGATTGTCGCACACAACGACTCGCGCTACAAACCTCCCAAATCACATAAGAACGGACCCAAGGGCTACCAGCTACAACAAGCAAAACAAAGTGCCACCATGGGAATATCCGTAAACGGGAAGAAAACCCATCACATCAGGGGAGGAAACCAGAACAACAGGGGAAAAGTAAAATACAGTAGTCAGAAAAAAACAACATAGGAAGAAAAAAACGAAACTAAAATAACACCAGATCTAAACTAGGAAACAAACTAAAATAACATGCAGAAAACATAAACAATGAAAATAAAATGGGATCAAACGGATGACTCACCCGATCAGCCACCGTGGCTCCGACGGGGAGATTCACCCATTGATCCCAACTAAATTCGGGCTGTGGTGCGGCAGCGGTACAAGCGGTGTGATGGTGTTGGAGTATCACTTTACATAATCGCATTTGTTATTCTCACACTTTATTTGTACGCACTCTCTTATTTCCTTACTTAGTTGATGCGACACCGTTTAGACGGTTTCTAGATTACCTCTAGTATAAATAAGTGAACACCTGAACTTTGTATGCGGTTATGATGATATATTGAAGAGTGAGCTCACATACTTTGTGTGTCTCTATGTTTCCACAATATACGATTCAATTTTAGTTTCCACATGGTATCCAGAGCAGGTTTGATTCGTTAGGGTTTATATGATGCCGAAGCGCCGGAATACTCAATGGCCAGCTTTGGTGGCGAACTCTGGTCCTGGATCAGGATCTGGTGGTGGATTTGTGAGTGATTCAGGATCGACCGGAAATGAGCGAGATCCATACTACTTACACGGAGCGGATCATCCGGGATTGATTTTGGTGCCGAATCCTCTAGTCGGTGGAGGTAATTTCTTACCATGGAAATCCTCGATGCTTTTAGCTTTAAGCGCTAAAAACAAAGTACAGTTTATTGATGGTACTATTGAAAGGCCGGAGTTAAACGATGAGTCTTATATTCTGTGGAAGAAGGCAAATTCCACTGTAACATCGTGGATTTTAAATTCACTATGCAAGGAATTGAACGAGACCTTCGTTCATTGTGATTCTGCGAAGAAATTGTGGGATGCGATTTGTTGTAGGTATGGTGAGAACAACGGCCCGTTGAAACACAAGATCAAGCGAGATATTTGCAATTTGAAACAAGGAAGTAATTCTTTTGTCGAATATTTCAACAAGCTTACTAAGCTTTGGGATGAGTTAGCTTGTGTTGCCCCTATGCTTTCATGTGATTGTGAAATTGGTAAACTCGTGGCCAAGGATCGGATGGAAGACAAGGTTACACAATTTCTCATGGGACTCAATGAAAGCTACGATAATATCGCTTATCAGATAATGCTCATGGATCCTTGTCCTTCGGTGGATAAGGTGTTGTCAATGCTTTTAACAGCAGGGAGGCAAAGATCAGTGAATACATTGTACAATGGCCGATCTGATGTGGCAGCTATGGCTATGAAATCATATGAGAAAGGGAATGGAAGATTTGGTGGAGGCTCTAACTGGAACAATACCAAGAGTAGAGGAGTTCGATTGAGTAAGGAAGAAAAGACAAAGTTACATTGTAGTCATTGTGATGGTACTGGACACGAGATGGCTACATGCTTCAAGTTACACGACACACCTGATTGGTATAAGGATTTAAAGGAAAAATCTCGTGGATATGCTAATGTAGCAGAATCTGGTGGAGATATACAGAACAAAGGGAATGCGTCTGTTGACTTGGCTACTATTTGGCAACAATTACAGGAAGTAACAAGGTATATGCGCGAGAGGGAAAAGGTAGATACTCATACAGACTTTGCACAGTTCGCAAGCTTTGCAGGTAACAATCCTATTCTTCCTGTACAATATGCATTAAGTTCTTTTGAAGATGAGCTTAAACATTCTTGGATTATCGACACTGGTGCTAGCAAACACATGTGTAATAATTCGCACTTGCTTAGAAACTTGAGGATATTGAACAATAAAGTAGTTGTGTGTCTACCTGAAGGACAAACAGTAGAGGTTGGATATTGTGGTGATGTTCATTTAACAGATATTATATTAAAAGATGTGTTGTATATACCATCTTTTAAGTATAATCTACTTTCGGTGGCACAATTGTGTAGAGATTATGGCATGAGATGTGTTTTTCAGACTTCATCTTGTGAATTTCAGGACCTTCGGACTGAGAAGGTGGTTGGTGTGGGAGAGCTGAAAGGAAGTCTTTACATTTTGCAGAATAAATCACATGTAGAAACTGTTTGTTCTGTTTCCTTGAATAATTGGCATAGGTGTTTAGGACATGCCTCTTCTAGTACCATGAAACACATATCTTTTGTTCAAAACTTGTATTCAGATGATGACTATAGACAAATATCTGATTGTGAGATATGTTTCAAGTCTAAGCAACACAGGTTGTCTTTTCCTCATAGTACTATCCGCACTCATGAATGCTTTCAATTATTACATGTTGATGTTTGGGGCCCTTTTAAGGAGGATACTGTTACTCATACTCCTTTCTTCCTTACTATTGCGGATGACTTTAGTCGTTGTACATGGGTGTTTATGATGCAACATAAATCTGAGGTTGCACGAATTTTAAGGAATTTTATTGTCATGATAGAACGACAATATGATAAGAAGGTGAAGGTGATACAGAGTGATAATGGATTAGAATTTCTGTCAAAGGAGTTTCAAGAATTTTTATCGATTCAAAGGATCAAGCATGAGACGACTTGTGTCTACACACCGCAACAAAATGGTGTGGTAGAACGTAAACATAGACATCTTCTGGAAATTGCAAGAGCAGTCATGTTCCAGGCCAAGATGCCATTGAAATTTTGACCATTCTCAGTTCTTCTAGCGGCATTTCTGATTAATCGCCTACCGTCTGCTTTGCTGAAATGGAAGACCCCTTATGAACTTTTATATGGCAAGCTTCCGGATTACAATCACTTGAGACCATTTGGTTGTTTGGCTTTTGCTGCCAATACTCAGAGTTTGAAGAGGAAATTTGAAACGCGGGCTTATAAATGCATATTTTTGGGATATGTTCCGGGCAAGAAAGGTTTTCATCTGTATGATCTTGAAACAAATGAATTTCTGGTTTCACGAGATGTTCACTTTATTCCAGATGTGTTTCCGTTCCATACTTCACAAGACTCATCACCAGATACGATGCTTAATAATCCTAGTGATTCTGATATTCAACAAGCAACTGACTTGCCACCTGTAACCATGGAGTTTCCTCCCGCTTCGATTCCTGAAGTCCGAAGAAGTACGAGAGTGTTCGTTCAGCCTTCGTGGCAGAAGGATTATATCTGCAATTTTGTTATGGATACGAAAGCTCAAATTCCATATCCATTACAGGTTATCCCGCATATCCCTGCACCATTATTACCAGATTCCCACACTGCCTTTCTTACTCAAATCAGCTGTGAAAAAGAACCAGTACACTACACACAGGCATGTCAGTCAAAGGAATGGGTGGAGGCGATGAATACCGAGTTGAAGGCTCTTGAAGATAATCATACTTGGGAGCTAGTTTCTTTGCCTCACGGGAAACGAGCGATTGGTTGTAAGTGGGTCTATAAAATTAAGCGTAATCCGGATGGTAGTGTGGAGAGGTATAAAGCTATATTGGTGGCTAAGGGTTTTAACCTAGTGGAGGGAGTAGATTACTTTGACTCCTTTTCCCCCGTAGCTAAGTTGGTAACGGTTCGAATGTTGATTTCAGTTGCTACGGTGAAGAATTGGGAGTTACATCAACTTGACGTGAATAATGCATTTTTGCACGGGTATTTGAATGAGGAAGTGTTCATGAAGGTACCTCAAGGTTATCACAAAGCTACAGAGGGTCAGGTTTGTTTACTTAAGAGGAGTTTGTATGGCTTAAAGCAGGCCTCTCGTGAATGGAACAATGAGTTGTGTTCTACACTACATGAATTTGGTCTTGTACAGTCGAAGTTTGACCATTGTTTATATACTATGAATGTGAGCAGTGGGTTTGTGGCAATGGTCGTTTACGTGGACGTGGTCTTAATTACTGGCTCTTCTCCTGTTTTAATTCAGCAATTGAAGACTTTCCTTGATGATAAATTCACTATCAAGGATCTACATTTAGCAAAGTTTTTTCTTGGGGTGGAGATCACGCGACACCCAACGGGTACTTCACTATGCCAAAGGAAATATATTCTTGATATGCTAGCTGATGCGGGAATGCAGGGATGCAAACCTACCCCCACCCCTCTTCCTCACGGGATTTCGTTGTCTACGGATGACGGTGTTCCCATTGATGCACCGGACCAATTTCGCCGTCTCGTTGGTCGTCTTTTGTATCTGAACATGACTCGTCCTGATGTGACTTATGCTGTTCAACAGCTAAGTCAATTTATGCAATCCCCTCGTTCATCGCATTTGGAGGCTGCGTTGCATGTTCTCCGCTATTTGAAGGGTACTCCTAGCCTGGGTATCTTCTACTCCGCTTCAGGTTCTTTGGAGTTAACTGCATACTTCGATGCCGATTGGGCAACGTGCAAGGATACCCGTCGGTCTGTTACTGGTTACTGTGTTTTTCTGGGCCGTTCACTGATTGCTTGGAAGAGTAAGAAGCAAACCACGGTCTCTCGTTCATCTGCCGAAGCTGAGTACCGTGCGTTAGCTTCAACTTCTTGTGAATTACGATGGGTGAAGAATATTCTATCAGACATTCAAATCCCTGTTCCATTGCCTATTACACTTCACTGTGATAACCGTGCTGCCCTTCATATCACAGCCAACCCAGTGTTCCATGAGCGTACTAAGCATTTAGAGATCGATTGCCACATTGTTCGAGATCTCTACAAGGATGGGTTTCTTCTTCCCACGTTTGTTCCTTCGAAGGGTAACGTTGCAGATTTTTTTACCAAGATCCTCACTGGTAGTTTCTTCACTTCATTTCTTTCCAAGTTGGGCATGTTCGACGCTTACCATGCTCCACCTTGAGGGGGGCTGTTGGAGTATCACTTTACATAATCGCATTTGTTATTCTCACGCTTTATTTGTACGCAATCTCTTAATTCCTTAGTTGATGCGACACCGTTTAAACGGTTTCTAGATTACCTCTAGTATAAATAAGTGAACACCTGAACTTTGTATGCAGTTATGATGATATATTGAAGAGTGAGCTCACATACTTTGTGTGTCTCTATGTTTCCACAATATACAATTCAATTTTAGTTTCCACAGGTGGTGCAACGACTTACTTTTTATCTGATTTCTTTAATTTGTAGATGGTTTTTGGAGAAGATGGAGAAGAAAGGTGGGTTATGCAGGTCACTAGCAGATTTATTCAATATAATTGTTGATCATATAAAATATCAAAATTATTAATGGCCTTAATTAGTAGTATTATCTCCACAAATAAAAGATAAAATTCAAAACTCATTATTTTCCCTTTTACGTAAGAAAATCAAAATCATAAACTCATTATTTGCCCTTTTACATAAGAAAATCAAAATCATGATTGATTTACAAAGTCTCTGGAATTTGATAACTAATTTTTAATTTTTTTTAATTAATTTTATTTTAAGAAAATCAAAATCATGTTAGATAGGTGAAAGAGACTATCTAGATAAGCTTTAGAACCGAACGAACTGGGAAAATAAGGTCATTAGAACAAGTATAGATATGTTTGGATCACCGGAGGGACAAATAGTCCATTTTAATAGATAGCAAACTAACATATGATATACACATAAAAAATATGAATGCAATTATAAAAATAAATATGACTATTCAAACATCACATACAATCAAGTTGTTTGAATACTAAGAAATCCACGTTGCTCACCTATTAGTCTAGTCAATAGTTGATCTTAAATATTTTTTTAAGAAATTTGCAACAATAGCACCACTTTGCATACAATCAAGCCGTAATTTTTAATAGCACCAACAATCCGAAGAAATAAATTTCGAGACATGCAAAATCACCAACGAAATTTTGATTCATTATACTCTCTCCGTCCACCAAAAGTGTGCTCAGTTCTATTTTTAGATCCACAAAGAATATAATTATTCTATTTAAATAATTAACTTTTGAGTATTTTTTCTACTTTATTAACAAGATTGAGTATCTATCAACAATATTCTTTACTCTTACCCCACAATATAATTTTTATTATTAAAATATAATTTTTTTAAAAAACATATATATAAAAAAAAATGAGCACACCTCTAGTGGATAGATGGAGTACATTTTTCAACAAAATAATCATTAAAAATAGTATGATCTACTTCTTCTCGATCACGATGCACCACTTTATGACCAATAATTGAGCATGCCAACATTTGAATGCTCTAGCCACTCACAAAGAAAATCATTGTTGGACATTGCTATGTAATAAAAACTACTCTTTCCGTCCCACAATTGTTTGCACACTACCTTATTTGTTCGTCCCACAGTTGTTTGCACAATTTAAAAAGGAAACTCCTCCATAAATCTTAGCCTCACAAAATTCATATATTTACACAAAATGTCATTATTTTTACACTTTTTCCAACCATCGATCCCTTATACTTTATTCATATAAGTTTATAAAAATACCCTTCAACATTCCACTCATTACACTTTTTTTTAAAAAATGTGTCCATTTTGTAGTGCAAACACTTACGGGATGGAGAGAGTACCATGTTATAAAGTATGATTTTGAAAAGTTAGTTTAGATTGATGATGTGTCATTTTGTGGTTAATTTTGTTTATGTGTCATTTTGTGGTTTAATTTGTTTATGTGACATAATTTAATGAAGTTGTTAATTTTAAAAAGTTTGATGTGTAATTAAGTTATTGGTTGATATTTAAGGTGTCGTGGTTGATATTGAAGGTTGACTTACATTTATTAAGATTTTTTTTAATATTACTTAAATTGTTTGTTTTTAAAATTTAATAATTATTTTTTGTTAAATTTATTTTCATATTTACTAAAGTTGTTTCAAGAAAAATTCACTTCTCATTTCATTTACTTTTCAAAAAATTAAAAAAAAAAATTTAAAATTATTTAATATATAATATAATACAAAGTTATTTTTATTAATATTCTGTGTAATACGTGGGTGCTCATACAGTAATGTGATAAACATAAAAATAATAATAGGTGATAAAGTAAAATATTATTAATAAATTTTAAAATCCTTATTTTAAGTCCTGACACAAAATGGAGTCTAAACTTCAATGAAACAATGGCGGGATTTCTAACAATGTCAATGATGGCAGTAATAATTAAGGGCATGATTGTTATGATAGAATGAAATTGTGGTTTAATGGAATAATTGGTATAAAATATAAATGAAATGTAATATTGTATATATTTATTTTAAATTATTATTATTATTGAGTGTTGTTAAAAATATTATTATTATTATTTTAAATTAATAATATTACTATTATTTAATATTATTATTAATTGTTGTTAAAAATATTGTATATTATTTTAGTCATTGTTTTATATGCACTCGAGCGGTTCTATACACATGAGTTGATTGTTGACTTTTTCTTTTTGAAAAGTCTAAGTTATTATAATGAAACTAGTATTTCACCCGTGCGATGCACGGTTATAATATTTATTAATTTAAAAAAATATAAATTATAAACAAACATCTCATGTAACAAAATATTTAAAAATTACTACTTAAGTTACAATTTTAAATTTAAGTTATCCATCATAGTGTATATTGATTTTAAAAAATACACTTACCTCGAAAATAGCATATTATGCTGAATTTATGCAACATTGTAAAACTTTAATTATTAAAGTAATAGAGGGGATGTTAATATTTCAACAAAATAATGGATCCGGCCCCTTGTTCAACTTTTACATGATATCAGACTCAATAAGTATTTTAAAATACTTGGGGGTACTTAACAACAGTACTAATAATTCATACAAAAAATTTAATTAGGTAAAGAAAAAAAATATTTACATTAATCTGACGTGAAACTTGTCAATACAAATTTGATCTGAACAATGGATGCATCTAGAAATAAGTATAATTCAAACACCTAGGTCACATCCAATATTAAATTTTAAATTAAATGGATGCAATGGGTTAAATATGAATCTGAACTTTTCCAACCATCATGAAAATCTGGCAAACCCAATTTCTGAAGGTTTTAATAGAGTGGATTGACTACACACAAAAAATGCCAACCATAGTTAATTAAATTTTATTTTACAGTCGTCGTCGATGAAAACTAAAATCAAATGACTATGTCCGTTTGTTGCTCCTCAAATTGGTCTGCTGTTAATCGTGCACGATGCTTGTATTAGTTAATTTTCAGAAATTTAAAGTAGTAATGAGAATTTGATCAACCATATATTTTTATAAATGAATAAGACAAATAACTATAATATTATACTTAAAATCAGTGTGTGCAATATAAGGAGTAATGTCATTCTCTAAATTAATAATTACAGTTTTTTTTTTGTTAAACTCACCATGTGCTTGTATTCTCTTTTGTTTTCTAGCTGTAATTATCTTCGAATACAAACCCGAGCAAAACAATTAAGCAAAAAACGATCTCTAACTTGGCTCATTTATTCTGTAGAAAAAAAGAGAAACATCTATTAGTGAAAAATGTACAAATTTATCACTACCTAGATTTTGTCTGTACATTTAAAATTTAAAGAGCTGATAAATGTTGTCTCGATCAGCTTCAAAGCATATATATTGAGTCACATATTATATAGTGTATTAATTTTGTGTCATATTGGAGTCCATTATACAAAATTAGAACCTATCATATCATACAAAGTGAGTAATATATAAATGTAATAATTAAATGAATTTACATGATCAACCAATCGGTGCAATACACTAAAATCATAGGCAGTCCACGGAGTACAAATATGATTTCTCTCATCGATTCGGCAACTTCACCTAAATTTTATTTCTAAATTATAGCAGTTTATGTTCGGCTCTATATTTTTATGTATTGCAAACACCGCACCTAAAAAAGAATACACAACTAGCCTACTCTAAAATGATCTTACAATGTGAATACATTCATTTATTTATTAAAAATATTATTAATTATACATATGCATTATATATAACGTGCCTTCGAATTGTTAAACTCTAAACTCTAATTATTACCATGGCAGGCATTGATATGATCGAAAAAGATGCTGCTTTTATACGTACCCCAATAGCCCATTGTCTTTCTTCATTCAATAACTTAGATAAATTTGGAATGATTTTTTTAATATACATGGAAAGAAGGAATCGAATTATAGAAATATTGAATATTATTGTTTAAGTACGTCCTAAACAATGCTATGGTATCTGAAAAATGAATATGAAAGGTCCCTAAGCTTAAACATCCTAAACAATGCTATGCTATCTGAAAAATGAATATGAAAGGTCCTTAAATATGGTTTAAATTTGAGTTGCAGTTTGAATCTCCGTTTCTAAATATTTGAGCAACAGCCTTAAAAAAAAAAAAAAAAGGGTCTTTGAGCACCAAAATAAAAAACTCTCTCCTCCACTATAAGTTTCTCACTTTCTTTTTATAGATGTCCCACAATAAGTTTTTCATTCCATTTTTTTTCTATTTTCTGCATATTATTTTCTCTCTCTCAGTCACATTACTTATATTTTATCTATTATTTTATCATAATTTATTTCATACTCATTTATTATTTTCTCTTTCACCATCACATCAATTGTACTACATCTATTACTTTATCATATTTTTTAATCAAAACACTCAAAATAAAAGGAAAACTTATAGCGGAACAGAGAGAGTATTGTTTTTATCTTCAATATCAAAACAATGGACTTCATTTCGTTACTTTTTAAGAAAGTTTTCAGACTTAAAAGTCATAATGTCCCAAATGCACTCTCGTCAAAACATAATTAATTAATAAAATATACTCCATACATATATACTATTCCTTATAAACAATTTTTTTAATATATAGTAATTAACATTAATAAAGATAAATTATTATTCTACTATTAATAATTTATACACAAAGATTAATTTGAACATAGTAAATTCCAAAACATTTAGTATGTTATAAATCTTCGTTGCATAATGAATTTATCTACAAATTACTACTTATACCAGAAATTCCAAAACATTTATGTTATAAATCTGCATTGTATTAATGGAGAGTATAATTTATCTACACCCAATGAATTGTATTATGAATTTAATTTGTGATTTTTTAGGGTTTATAGCAAATGATAACTTTTTGATAGGTATAATATTTAAATTATACTCCGTATAGACTTGAGCGAGATGCAATTTTTTTTTTTATAAGAGAATTGAAAATTTATTAAAATGGCTAGACAAATGAATGAAATATATTTAATTTAATATAGAGCACTTGGTATTATAGAAATCCATAGATTTACAATAAAAGTAATTTTCTTTTTATTTGTTCAACACTGTGATTACTTGTGCAAATACATTAAAAATCAAAATGAAAAAATGGGATTCAAACTACTACCTAGGGACTGGGGCTAGGTTTAGGGCTAGAGCTAGGGCTAGGTATAGGTATGCGACATGCCAGCCTGCATAATTGTGTAAAAAGGCAGAAAAAATAATAATAAGGCTCAATAGAATAAAGAAATATTTTTTCAAAAATAGAATAATAAAATTGGCGGGAAGTTGCTAAAAGTGGACTAGCCTATTATTATATATATATAGATGTGTAACACAGTTTTTTTATGAAAAATACAAGTTATTATAACTAAAAAGTGTATGCAAAGTGCAAGTTATTATAACTAAAAAGTGCAACATGCACAATATTTAGGGATAAAAATTATAACAATATTTTTAAAAGATGATATTTTATTGGTGGGCCCCACAACATTTTAGGCGGAAACTTGGTAGGAAGCCACTATTATGTTATTATATACCATACCATAAATTATAACAATTACAAAAATCAGAAATATATCCCTAAATAATAATTTCATACCAATTATACCATAAGACTTTCTCATTAATGCGGTATACTTTTTCTTTCTCCTCTCATGAGTTTTAATGACAAATTTTATTTTCTGTCATAAAATTCAAAACTCGTGATTTACCTTTTTAAATACTCCGTAGAAGGATACTTACTAATTATGTCATGCAAATTCTGGATTGGGATTGTAGTGGATTGAATTGGATTGGATTGAGATTTGGATTGAGATTGGAAAAAGGTGGATTGGGGTAATCCATGAATAACAATTGTGTGTATAAGTTGTGTTTGGTTAAAGATTGAAAAGTAGGCATAGATGTAACTTTATGTCAAATCAAGAGTGATAATATAATAGATGTATATGTGTATTATAGATATGAATTGGTATTTAAATTTGTATTTGAATTAAAATGAATTGAGAAATATTAGATTGGATTGGGATTGTAGTGAATTAAAATGAATTGAGAAAGATTAGATTGGATTGGGCCAATCCAAATTCGAATTGGCCAATCCAAAAACAAACACGGTCTTAGTAATATACTTTACATCCCAACTTTACTTTTTCTAAAAGGAAATATATTCTATTGTGGTCGATTTACTAATTAATACTATAATAAATTGCCATAAAACCACATTAATTATTATGTGGATTTAAAGCAGTATATAATGTGGATATTTTGTTGAAGTATTACACCACAAATTAAAATTAAATTAAATTATACAATGGCGTTTCTTCATAACAACATTGTATCCTTTTGTGTTGTAGTTGTAGTATCATTGTACTTGCAGGTTAGTAGTGTTGAAGGTCTTGTAATAAGAAGGATAGACATTGGTGTCTTCAGCGATCTTCCTTCGAATTCAGATCCCCTGTTGCTTCACTGTTTCGCCAAGGGAGGCACTGATTTTGGAGTTCGAAAAGTTTATTCGGGCCAGGCTTTCACCTGGTTTTTTGATACTGATAACAAAACGCCACTCGTTTACCGATGTAAATTTAATTGGGGAGACAAGTCGGAGTTGATCGATGTCTTTCTTTCAACTTCGCACGATCTCCACATATACAACTATGTCGTCAAGACAGATGGCATCTACGTCAACTACGATCAACAAAACCATGAAGTAAATTTGAAAAAAATTACAGTTTGGTAATTAATTTAAGCGACGATTGAATCGCCAATTGAGTGTTTTTGTGTGTTGGATGGAATAAATGTTAGGTTATTTGAGTCATGTTCTTGCATTGTTGGAAAATATACCAATATTTCCTTGCTTTGACATTTTTATTTGTGTCACTATATATATTGGTTTGAAAACTACATAATTATTTATTAAAGGTATGTCAACTTTCTAAGCACCCTATATGTTTGATACATGCACAGTTTGTTTTTAATTTTTTTACCTTCAATTCTTTGAAATTAAATTCTGGATTCATCCGTACGTTCTTATGTAGAAATTCAGTTGATATTTAACAATCCAGTCTTTTTTAATTTTAAATCAATTCTAACATCTAATTTGATGTATCACATGCACAAAGTGATGCTTAGATTCTGAGAATTAAAACTAAGAGTCAAGTGGCGCGATCAATGAGAATCAGAGTCATGGTTACAGACAAAACAATGTGAAATAATCCCTGGTATCAAACGAAAGAAAGTCGTTAAACGATTGACCCTTAATTGAATTCGACGGAATGACCTAAATGGAGCAGATTGTTTAAAGAGAAGTTTGTGCATACTCGATCCAAAACAAATAATATCATATCAATACGAATACTTAGATAAGTCAACAAATATGTTATCCAATGTATCCCCCAAAATTATATAGGAGTACCAGCTGACTTTATTTTGCACATCATAAGCTAGCATCATACTCCTTTTCAATTTAAATCAAGTGTTGACTCTTCATTTAATTTACAATTTAAATGATGTTTCACAATTTTTTATGTTAATTAATTACTACTACTTTTTTAAAAGCTATCAATTAAGGGTATAATACAAAACCAACGATTTTCTTAGTAATATTTATGCATTAATTTAAAATTGCATATATTTTGAATAAGATGAAGTTTTATAAAAAAAAACATTTAAATTAAAAAAAGGAGAAATATAAATTAGATTACTTTATTTATTATTACAGAGTCAAAATTAACTTGTGAGAAAAGCAAGTTTTGTTGACTTCGACCTGAATGACTCGAGTTATTATTATATTTGTATATAAAAAGCAATCATGTTATAAATTTATTAGCAAAAATGGGTCGAATACCTGAATTTATTTTACTCTGTTATTATTAATTATTAAAAGAAAAAACAGATATGCAATACTCCAGATTGAGTCCAAATTATTTAATTGGATAAATACAAAATACTAATTATTAGTATGAATCATATTGTTGGAGTCCCATATGTCCACATAAAGATTGCCTTGGATAAGTTTCAAGGTCTGATATATACACATATATATTAAAAAGTATTTGAAAAAAAAAAAAAAAAAGAGCATGAATTGGGATGATAATGACAACAAATTTATAATATCTACTTTTTGTAATTATTATGTTAAGTGACAATATGGATGCTAATGTGGAAGTATAAGAAAGCAATTTGAATCCAAATTATTTTATGTCAAAAAGAGAATAGCATTTTGATGTGTGTTATTAATTCAGATGATAGAATTTTGATGCAATCTAAGGCTGCAAATGAGTTGAACATGTTGGTGTTTAAACTTTGTTTGAAATGTAATTTAAGGGAAAATATCAATTTTGGTTACTCAGTTTTACCTCTTTTTATATTTGGTCGCCCACATTTAGTCACTATCAAAATTGGTCACCCAGTTATTATTTTTTATCAAAATTGATCACTCTGTTGGTCAATCTGTCATTGACTAACGAAGAAAGAGTTTTGAGCCGGGAAATTTCTCAAAACCTAGATTAAAAAATTCTCATACATCTTCCAGAAGCAAGAATGAAACATGTGCAAAAATATTTATAATAGGTCAGAAGAAATTCTGATGCATCTTATCTTTTAGTGTTTACTTTTTATTTTATAAATAATTAGGAAATGAGAAACTCAGGAGTTAGAAATTTACGTATTTCAATTAATTTCAAATGCCCAATTGTTTGACTAACATTTCAAGAAATCTGCAATAATGATCTTGATAGAAAAATATTTAGAACGAAATCTTGAATGAATAATTTTAGAAAACTGTTAACAATTAATCTTCACCAAAAATTATGCTCCAACAATTATAAATTGGGAAATGAATTGAAATAAATTTATATCTCCAATTATTATATAAATTCAATATGAAACCAAGAATTGAAAAACAGAGTACAATTGTTCAAAAAAAAAAACCAGAGTACAAAGTTTAATTTTATCTCCTGAGTTTCTCATTTCCTGTAAAATAAAAAGTAAACCAACAAGAATTTATAATTGAGTTAAATAATTATTAAAAACTTACTGAAATTTTTTGACTACCAAGTAAACCAACAACAAATGAATTCATAATTGAGTTAAATAATTATTAAAAATTTATTGAATTTTTTTGACTACCCAACAAGTTAATTGAATCACGTTTAAGAAGAAGATGCATGAGAATTTTTTGTGATTAAGGATAAATATAATATTCTTTCTGACCTGGATAAATTTCCTTCTGATATATAAGATAAATATAATAAAATAATTTTGTCATAAAAAACTTAAAACTTAAATTAAAATAAGAAATAATGTATAATTTTTGTGATTGACTAAGATTCTTCAATGAGTATTTTTTCACGCTTCGGTAGTTCCACATGTTTCATTAGTTTCTAGAAGATGCATCAGAGTTTTTAACGTTTTGAAAATTTTGAGCTGAAAACTCTTTCTCCCTTAGTAATGACAGATTGACTAACGGAATGATCAATTTTGATAGAATATAATAAGTGAGTGACCAATTTTGATAGTGACTAAATGTGAGTGACCAAATATGAAAAGAGGTAAAACTGGGTGACCAAAATTGATATTTTCCCTGTAATTTAACTTTGAAATTTATGTTTGAACTTGTTTCATCGAGTCGAGCCCGAATGAATTTGATTCGAGCTGAATAGTAATCAATTTTAAATAGTTTGATATTTTTACATTTATTATAATTTTTTACTTGTCGAGCTCGAATCGAGCTTCAAACTTAATTGAATATGTTCAAACTTATTTAATATTGAATAGAGAGTTAAATGATTCTCTTATCAAGATCCAACCTAACCATAAAAAAATCACAAGTCATTAATTAGAAAAAAAATGACACCTTAATTTCTTTAAAATAGTAATATAATTCCTTCTTTTATAAGGTAGATTATTTTACTTGCAATTTTTTTTAAAATGGTGGTTGACAGAAATTCTTTCTTGTGGCAAACAGAAATCAAACAAATAATTTTAAAAAAAAAAATCATCATTTACGTTGATAAGAAAATAACAATGAAAATCGTAATTATAAGTATGATAATGTTTTTTACAGGAATAAGATGTTTCAGCCTCTATCCATGTTGACTTAGTAGATTTATTCAATATAATTGTTGTCATATAAAACATCAGAATTGTTAACAACCTTAATTAGTATTATCTTCACAAATAAAAGATAAAATTCAAAACTCATTATTTGCCCTTTTACATAAGAAAATTAAAATCATGCTTGATTTATAAATCTATATGAGATTTGGTAACTAATTTTCAAAAGTTTTTTTAATTACGTGAACAAACTCAGGCTAGATAGGTGAAAGAGACGGTTTTGATAAACTTTAGGACCAGACGAACTAGAAAAATAGGGCCATTAGAACAAACATACACTACAAAAAACGCCTCGATTAGAGACCGATTTTGAGACCGTAAAGGCGGTCTCAACATACGTTAGAGACCGATTTGAGACCGTCTTATGGTGGTCCTTATTCGTTTGGTACCTAATATTCAGAGACCGAATTTATGAAACGGTCTCAAATTAGAGACCGATTTTTGGTCCTTAAACGTGAGTCGGCCCGACCTATTTTCGAGCCCTAAAACACAAATCGATCTCTAGTCTATAATTAGGGACCGAATATTCGGTCTCTAAATAATAAATATAACCCAGCAACCAACACCCACACACCCACCCGCGACCCAACCCCATACCCGACCCAGCAACCGACACCCACACCCACACCCTTTCTCTAGTCTATAAAACATTGTTAACAACCTTAATTAGTATTATCTTCACAAATAAAAGATAAAATTCAAAACTCATTATTTGCCCTTTTACATAAGAAAATCAAAATCATGCTTGATTTATCAATCTATATGAGATTTGGTAACTAATTTTCAAAAGTTTTTTTAATTACGTGAACAAACTCGGGCTAGAAAAATAGGGCCATTAGAACAAATATAGACATGTTTGGAATATCTCTAATAGAGGAATAAATAGTCAATTTTGATAGATAGCAAATTAACATGTAATACACACATAAAAAAATATATGAATAAATGTATAAAATAAGTATGGCTATTTAAGCATGACATACAATTAAGGTTGTCTAACATTCTTGAAAACCCAATTAAGTTGCTCACCTGTAAGTAGTCTAGTCAATTGTTGATCTTAAATATTTTTCTAAGAAAATCTCAACAATAGCACCACGTTGCATACAATCAAGCCGTGATTTTTAATAGCACCAACCATCCGAAGAAATAAACTTCGAGACATGCAGAATCGCCAACGAAGCTTTGATTAATTATATATTTTTCAACAAAATAATCATTAAAAAAAGTACAGTCAGCTCCTTCTCAATCACGATGCACCACTCTATGATCAACAATTGAGTCTCCGTTAGTAGGTCAACATTAGAATGCTCTAGTCACACACAAAAGAAAATTATTGTTGGATATTGCTATGTAATAAAAATTACCATGAGTATGATTTTGAAAAGTTCATTGATGTTGATAGAATAAAAAAGATATATAATGTGATAAAAATTAGAATAATAATAGGTGATAAAGTAAAATATGATTAATAAAATTTTAAAATTCTTATTTTAAGTCTTGAAACAAAAGGGAGTTTAAATTTTAATGAAATAGTAGCGAAACAGTGACCGAAATTGTCATGGATCATAATTGGTATTATTGAGTGAAATTTTGGCAAGGTATAAAGTATGAATGAAATGTAATATTATATAAATTTTATTTTAATTTATTATTATTATTGAGTGTTGTTAAAAATATTTTATTATTTTAAATTGATATTATTATTATTATTAATTGTTATTAAAAATATTGTATATTATTTTAAGGGAAAATATCAATTTTGGTTCCCCAGTTTTACCTCTTTTCATATTTGGTCACCCACAATTAATCACTATCAAAATTGGTTACCCAGTTATTATTTTCTATCAAAATTGGTCACTCTGTTGGTCAATCTAACGGAGAAAGAGTTTTAAGTCGTCACATTTCTCAAAACCTAGATTAAAAAATTCTCATGCATCTTACAGAATAGAAGCAAGAATGAAACATGTGCAAAAATATTTGATTAAAAAATTCTCATGCATCTCCAGAAGCAAGAATGAAACATGTGCAAAAATATTTATAATAGGTCAGAAGGAATTCTGATGCATCTTCTAGTAGCAATTCTGATGCATCTTCTAGTGGTTTACTTTTTATTTTATAGATAATTAGGAAATGAGAAACTCAGGAGATAGAAATTTACTTCAATTAATTTCAAATGCCCAATTGTTTGACTAACATTTCAAGAAATCTAATGATCTTAATAGAAAATGAAAAATCTTATATGCACCCGGTGAAGGTGCACACACTTTTTTAACCGCGTCCCTTTTTTCTCTCCTTTCTTCTTCTTCTTTGCACACACTTTTTTCTCTCCTTTCTTCTTCTTCTTCTTCGCACGCATTTTTTTTCTCTCATTTCTTCTTCTTCTTCTTCTTCTTCTTCTTCGCACAAACTTTTTTCTCTACATATCTATGCCCTTCTCCTCTGCCTAATCCACGAGTACGACGACAGATCTATGCCCTCCTCCAACGAATAGATCCGCCTGATTGGAGCGGAGGCTGGTGGTGGCTGCCCGGGGCTTGCGAAGGAGCACGGCGGTGCTGAACATGGTGCTTGAGAGTTGAGAGGAATCGGACTTCGACAGATCGTCCGGCGAGCAGGGGCGGCACGGCTAGGGCTCCTCCACAGCAGCGGTGGTTATAGATCGACTAGAAAAAGCTTCCAATTTAGCGTGAATCGGTCGGAAAAAACGCAGAAGGCATCAACGTTGTTTAGCGGTGGGTTTATTTATTCTGTCATTGTTGAGATTTTGTATGTATTGTTGCTTTGCTGTACTACAACTTAAGAAAAATTGCTTATTGATTTCTACCATGAAAAGAAGAGATATTTTAGACATTGGAAATTATAGGAGCAGAAATTTTAGTTTTATTTTTACTTTTAGAGTTAATTAAGATTTCAATTATTTGAAAAGTGTGTAACTTTGTTAGTGTAAAGTGGTAATTTTATTACTGTAAAGTGGTAACTATTATAAGTGAAAAGTGGAAATTTTGTTATTAAAAAGTGGTAACTATTATTAGTGAAAAGTGGAAATTTTGTTATTAAAAAGTGGTAACTATTATTAGTGAAAAGTGGAAATTTTGTTATTGAAAAGTGGTAACTATTATTAGTGAAAAGTGGAAATTTTGATGGTAACTATTATTAGTGAAAAGTGGAAATTTTGTTATTATTAGTGAAAAGTGGAAATTTTGTTACTGAAAAGTGGTAACTATTATTAGTGAAAAGTGGAAATTTTGTTGATGAAAAGTGGAAAATTTGTTAGTGAAAAGTGTAAATATTATTACGGTAACTATTAAAAAAAGTTATTAAAAAGAAAAAGAAAACTAGAAACTACGGTCACAGGAGTGGTAACTATTAGAAAAAATACAAGAAACTACAGTCACAGGACTCGAACCCGAACCTGTGACCTTGTACTTATTCAAGGTATTTGTGACCACTTGGAGAATGGCACCTTTATTTTATAATTTTGTCTTTATTAATACATGGAGGATCTCCATGTGCATTAGTGTGCACATGCACACTATGCACATAAGACCAACTCAATAGAAAAATGTTTAGAGCGGAAAAATAAGTTTATGAAATTTTCTTAAATGAATAATTTTAGAAAACTCTTTACAATTAATCTTCACCACAAATTATGCTCCAATAATTATAAATTGAGAAATGAATTGAAATAAATTTATATCTCCAATTATTATACAAATTCAATATGAAACCAAGAATTGAAAAACAGAGTACAAAGTTTCATTATATCTCTTGAGTTTCTCATTTCCTGTAAAAATTTTTGACTACTAGCAAATTGATTGAATCACGTTCTAGAAAAAGTAAACCAACAACAAATGAATTGAGTTAAATAATTATTAAAAATTTATTGAAATTTTTTTGACTACCCAGCAAATTTGAATCACGTTCATGCATATGAGAATTCTTTCTGATCAAGGATAAATATAATGAAAATCCCTTCTAAAAGATGCATGAGAATTCCTTTTGACCTATCACATAAATATAATGAGAATTCCTTCTGATCTATAAGATAAATATAATAAAATAATTTTGTCATAAAAAAAAAACTTAAAACTTAAATTGAAATAAGAAATAATGTATAATTTTTGTGATTGAAAATGCATCAGAAGTTTTTAATGTTTTGAAAATTTTGAGCTCAAAACTCTTTCTCCGTTAATCAATGACAGATTGACTAACGGAATGATCAATTTTAATAGAATATAATAAGTGAGTGACCAATTTTGATAGTGACTAAATGTGGGTGACCAAATATGAAAAGAGGTAAAACTGGGTGATCAAAATTGATATTTTCCCTTATTTTAATTATTAATATTTTAATAATTATTATTGGTAAAAGAGTTATTATTTATATATTATATTAATATTTTTATTAAATATAAATTTTTATTTTTATTACTCTCTACGTCTCAGTGAAAGTTACTCGAGATTTTTGGGCACAAAGAGATTAAGAAATATGATAAAATGAGTAGATGTATTAGAGGTAATGTGATTGAGAGGGAAAATAATATAATTAAATGTGAAGAGAGTGGTTTGCTAAAAAGAGAATGAATAATTTTTATTGAGACGTACGAAAAAAAAAAAAAGTTGAGTAGTTTTCACTGAAACAGAGGAAATATTAAATAATATTGGTATGCGTTGGGAATGTAATGGTCATTCTTTAATTAATTCCAAATATTATGATCGGTAATTGATATGCTATTTAATAAAAGAATGATCATTCCCCCCATACCCCATGATTTTATGTATTTCATTCTATTAAGAATGAGCTTTTTTTAATATATATATATATATATATATATATATATATATATATATATATAATTATACAAAATATTATTACTTATTTTTATTTTCACAATATTGTTTTTCAATTTCAACAATAATAATATTAATAAATTTAAAATTTAAAATTTAATATTATTATTAAATAAATAAATAAAAATATATCATCAATAATAAAAATATATATTTTTAAAAAAATATATAGTAATAAAAAAATTACATATAGTAAAAATTTAATAATTATAAAAATATTTATTAATAATGATAATAATTAAATACTCAATAATAATAATTTTCATATACTAATAATAATATATATTAATATATAATGTTGTGATATTTAATAATACTCTTATACTCCTAATTTAAAAAATAAATAGTAATAATAACACATAAATACATAATACAATAATAATAATAATTAATTATAATAATTTAATTTATTTTACACAATACTTACATTTTATTTTTTTTATACAAATTATAAAAATTGTCATTCCTATTTCTTTTCTTTTACACTTTCATTTTATTTAACCATATATTTATTCCATTGTATCAATCATGTCGTAAAAAATTGACTCCTTAGTTAAATGAATATTGAAAGAAATGAAAATTATTTACTTTAAAAATCACGATATCATTCCATAAATTATAAGAATCACACAAATAGAAATAGATCCATAAATGATAATTTTATACCAATAGTACCGTAAATGACAATTTCTTTTTAAATAGAATGGTAATTATGCCCTGCAATTTTTGAATATTTAGGAATATACTTTACATCCCAACTTTACTTTCCATCACTGAAACGATTTGAATTACTTTTTCTAAAAGGAAATATATTCTATTGTGATAGATTTACTAATTAATAATATGACCACTTAATAAATACGGAGTAATAATTATTCCTTTCATAAAAAAAAAAATTAGCCATTTTTTAATGAAAAAGGTAGGTATGGTCCGTATGGATAAGTTTTACATTAATTAATGAATAATGAATAATTATTTTACTATATCCAATAATTTTAGTTAGCTTTTCATAAAAACATTATCTTTAGTTAATTATTGGGATATAAAATAAAGATATTTTAAACAATTATAGATATTTTCTAAAGTTAAAAAAGAGTAGAATAAAAAAAAATTAAAATGTCATTTAATTGTGTGATATTAAAACATCATTTATTTATGAACTTCTTTCAAATTCGAGCTTGATTAACATAATCTTTATATTTTTGTAGTAAATGATTTCAAGTTTCTTTTTTTAATTAAATTGCCTAATCCGATTTACTAATTACTAAATTGCCTTTTTATGATTTACTAAATAATAGCACTCCACAAAATTATAGTAATAATACTTACTAAACTGTCTTTTTATGATTTACTAATTAATAATAGTAATAATACTCCACAAAATTATAGTAATAAAAATACAAAAGTATGATAGCAATAATTAAACCACATTAATTAATATGTGGATTTAAAGCACTATATAATGTGGATATTTTGTTGAAGTATTACACCACAAATTAAATTTAAATTTAAATTATACAATGGCGTTTCTTCAGAACAACATTGTATCCTTTTGTCTTGTAGTTGTAGTATCATTGTATTTGCAGGTTTGTAGTGTTGAAGGTGTTGTAATAAGAAGGATAGATATTGGTGTCTACAGCGATCTTCCTTCGAATTCAGAACCCTTGTTGCTTCACTGTTACTCCAAAGTATCTGGAGGCCCTGATTTTGGAGTTCGAAAAATTTATTCGGGTCAGGCTTTCACCTGGTTTTTCGATACTGATGAAGAAACACCACTCGTTTACCAATGTAAATTTAATTGGGTAGCCAAGTCGGAGATGATCAACGCGTTTATTTCAATTTGGCACGATCACCACATTTACAACTACGTCGTCAAGCCAGATGGCATCTACGCCAACTACGATCAACAAAACCATGAAGCAAATTTGACCAAAATTAGAACTTGGTAATTAATTTTACACAATCGAGTCGTATTTTTGTGTGTTGGGTAGAATAATTGTTGAGGTGGTTTGAGTCATGTTATTGCATTGTTGGAAAATATACCAATATTGCTAGCTAAGAATGAATGAATTAAATATATATTCCAATTGCTTTGCCATTTTTATTTGTGTGACACTATATTTTCATCTAATTAAATGCACTATAGAGGTTTGTCAACTACATAATTATTTCGTAAAGGTATAAGTCAACTTGCTAAGCACCCCATGTTTCAATTTTTTTTTTTTTTTATCTTTTTTGAAATTAAATTCTAGATTCATCTGTTCTTATGTAGAAATTAAAAAATATATAAAAAAAAAAGTCAAGATCAAATATTAATTTGTTGTCATTATCATCCCAATTCATGCTCTCTCTTTTTTTTAATAAATAATAATAGCTGAGTAAAAAAAGATTCAAGTATTCGACCCATTTTTACTAATAAATTTATAGCATGATTGTTTTTTATATAATAATAACTCGAGTCATATGCGCAATCAGGTCGAAGTCAACTGAACTTAGCATAACTTGCTTTTATCACAAGTTAGTTTTGACTCTGTAATAATAAATTAAATAAAGTAATCTAATTTATGTTTCTCCTTATTTAATTTAAATATTAAAAAAAAAATCTTCATCTTATTTCAAAATATATGTAATATTAAATTAATGTATAAATATTAAGAAAATCATTGTTTTTCTATTGTACCCTTAATTGATACTAGCTTTTAAAAAAGTAGTAATTAATTAATATTAAAAATTGTGAAACATCATTTAAATTGTAAATTAAAGGAAGAGTCGAGACTTAATAATTATATTATAAGTATGAATCATATTGTTGGAGTTCCATATGTCCACATAAAGATTGCCTTGGATAAGTTTCAAGGTCTATATATATTAAAAAGTATTTGAAAAAAAAAGAGAGCATGAATTGGGATGATAATGACAACAAATTAATATTTGATCTTGACTTTTTTTTTTATATATTTTATTGTATGACGACTCAATATCACCTAAGTCATACAATATTTTTATTCGTGATAATATTATGGGTAGGGACCTTGAAAACGATAAAAGGGGTTGTGTCTCTGTCTTTGATATATTCTCCAAAGGCCAAAGGGTCAAAAAGTGAGGAACCTTATTTTCATCACACCAGCAAAGTGTAGTAATCTGCTCTCCTCCACTTGCCACCAGTTTGCACCTTTATCTTGGATGACTTGTGATATCTCCATGATAGTCTTATCTTTCACATCAACAAGCATCCTTAAATCATGGAATGTCTTCTGAATTCTTGGAAATTCAGCAAGTTGTGGATACAAACTGTCCACAGTAGCCTTGGCTCCACCTCTGAGCATACTTTCATATGTATACTCCTCCTAATCTCCACTAGAATGGGGACTTTGGGTTATTGGGGAGTTGGCTCTGGGTTCTCCTAAAGTGGCTTCAGGAAGGTTGAGTTCAGGGATATTGGCTTCAGAAGGGTTGGTTGCAATTGAAGGTACTTCAGTTGCTTTTGAGAGCAATGGATCTAAAGGGGCTTTGCTCAAGGGGGTTGGTTCAAAGAGTGCATCTTCTAAAAACTTTGAATAATTGAGCATAGATGGTCAAGGGGAGACTGCAATCTTGTCTCATCTACTGTTATATCTGCTAGCACATCTATCCCACTTCTTTGCACACTCCCTTCTGAAGAATATCTCTTTGTAAGATTGATGGGGGTGATTGGTTGATTGGTTGGGGTTACGTGGGTTTCAGGGGAGTTGGGCTCAGGGTTCTGAATTTCAGGGATGTTGGCCTCTATTGGTTGACCTTCAGGGACCCTGGATTCTGGAGTTCCAGAACCAGATGAGTTGGTCCTTGACTTGGATTTGGTTCTGCTTTCAGCTCTGCTCTCTCTAAGAGCAAGTTGGAGAGACCTTTCTTCCTGAAGCTCCAACACCTTGTCAGTAGGCTTGGCCCTTCTCTTGATGGCCCTACTGCTCCCACTTCCTTCACCATCTTTTTCAGGGACAACCTCCCTGGTCCTCTTATCACCTCTAGACTTTTGTCTAGTCTCATTATACTTTTGTCTCAACTCTTCTGAATGATCAGAAGGCACACTCACTCCCTCTTCAGCAACTTCTTCAATCTCAGTTGAAGCTCCTGAATTCTCCTCTGAGGGGATTTGAGACATTTTACTTGTCTTCACCACTCTGGCCTTTGTCCTCTTTTTCAATTTTGGCTTCTCCTCCACCTTCTCTTCAACAGGTTTGGCCATCAGCATCCTCCTTTGCTCAGTTTTCTTGTTGAGCTTTCTGAACAGAATCTTTTGGGCTGGGAGGGGCTTTGCATTTGAGAATAATGGGAAAATCTTTCAATCAACAAGCTTGCCCTGGTGCAATACTTGAGTTTCCCTTCTAGCACAACCTTGTTGTGGACTTTCACCTTAAACTTGGCCTTTTCCTTCATCATCTCAGACATGATGAAGGTCCTCCAATCAAACTTGATGCCTTTGTCACTAGCATCAATTACTGCAACCATAATTCTGATTCTTGGATGGCTGACTTGCTCCAAGCTTCCAGTATTGCTCATAAGACTCTTAGTGATTACCTCAAATAGATTGAGGAATTTTGGCTTGAGAGTCTTCTTATTTTGTGTTGAAGAGAGAGGGCCTGGTACTAATAGCCATTCTTGGGCTATTTCATCTTCAAGTCCAGTACCATAAACTTCTGGATTCCTTCCCTTAGAAGGCAGTCCAAAATCTCCTTCAAGATCTTCTGAAGAGAATTTCACTCTATGAAATCTCTCTTCCTCCTCTCCTTCTGCCACGTAGGAAAGTCTGGTGGAAACTTCACCATCTTCTGACTTGCCTCTCCATTTGAGAAAGGCAAAGAACTCAGCCATGTAGTTTTCCAAGCAAGAACTTGGTCTATCCTCCATAAACTTCTGCAATCCAGCTCTTCTCAACCATCTCAAGGTTGGTGTAATTTCAGGATCCTCACTCTCAAATGATACTATGGGCTCAAAATGAAGACTGTTTTTGTTGCTTAAGTATCCAAAATCAAGGTCTAGAGCCTTGTTGGAGAAATCAATGATCATTTCTGGTCTAACTTTGGGAGCCATTGAAGGTTTCAGAAATGACTTTGAGAGAGTTTTGAGAGAGTTTTGAGAAAAAAAGCTAGGGTTTCGAATACTTGGGGAAGAAGAGTTTGTGGGGGATCGTAAGACTTGAGAATATTCTAAAAAGAATGTTTGTCAATGAGTTGGTGAGTTTTGTGAGTTTTCAACTGTTGTCAAAAATGGAAAACACACTTGGACGGCCAGGATTGACTTCAGGGGAGTTGGCCAGTTTTGATCCAATGGTCAAAAACCAATGTAACAGTGAGTTATTGGTTTTATTCAAAACGTGGAAGTTATTTAATATTGGTTAATGGTTGGGGAGTTTTCGAGATAGATCATGGCTTGAAAAGTGTAATGCAAACAAGAGTTAAATCTTGGCATTTAATGCATGGAAAGCGACCTTTTGGGTGGGGGACAAATTAAATCCCACAGTGATGATATCTGTAATTTAAAAATAAAATAATACAGTATTGTTAGTGTATTAATTTTGTAAGTTATTTTTATATTAAGGGTGTGAATGTAATTTTAAAATGTGATATTATAGGCAGCTATAACATGATATTTGATCCCCAAGAACAAACTTCCAAACGAGCTTAATTTATATTAGTACGTATATGTGTGTGTCTTACATAAAAGAGTATATATTATTGTGTGTTTCACATTTAATATTTAATACTAGTAGTAAAATTCCTCTCAAAAAAATGAACTTAATAGCAGAATAATTTGAGTTCTTTAATAAAACAATCAATACTAGTATATATCAAACTAATGCGACTACGTCGTAAAATAGATTTTACTACTTTGCTTATAATATAGTAAAGTCCATTAATTATGAAATAGAAAATATTCTTTTTTTTTTTTATTACAAGTTAAATACCCATCCCTTTTCCCCTCCCCATGACTCGAACCCAGGACCTATTCCCCTAGGTAGTGGTGCTCTAACCACTTGAGCTATCCCACTTTGTCAAATAGAAAATATTCTTCATATATGTTTCAAAGGATAACTTGGAAATTCCCATATTCTTAGAACTTCCTAACACAATTAAAAAAAAAAAAAAAGTAACTATCTTTTAATTTCAAGAAATTAACATCATGCAAAATATAAAATTAGCTCAAAGAAAAAAAAGGTTTGGCTTCACTTTAATCAACAGTACATGTTGATGAATGATCTGGTGCAAACAGTGCATCCCAAATCATGTCCATGTCCAAAGAAGGCAATCTGCTTAACTGTATTGCATCCCCTACTAATTCTGATGAGCTTTTCTTCATCATCTCTTCTGTTATTGGATTCGACGAAGATGACGACGACGATCTCGTTTCGACAACAACGTTGTCCTTCTTCTGATTCGCCATTGCTTTCAGCTTGGCTTCTAGAAGGGCCACAGTGTTGTTACTCATGGAATTATTGGCCTTTATTTTGTGCTTAAGATCTGGAAAATTCAGCTGTGCATACTCACCTCTTAGGACATATGCAGCTGTGTCGTAAGCAAAAGCGGCTTCCTCCGCGGTGTCGAATGTTCCTAGCCATACACGTGTCCGATTTCGAGGGAGTCGAATCTCGGCCACCCATTTCCCCCAGTGCCTCTGCCTCACTCCCCTGAATAGCTTCCCTTGTGATGAGGGTTTTTGGTAATTTTGGCTTGTTTTTTTTGTTTTCATGGGTTGAGTTTTGGTAGTGCTTAGCCAATAATCACTAAAGCCTTTGTTTGAAGGGTAAATATTTGGTGTATTTTGATCATATTGAGGAGGCATGGGGAATAAAGGGGTTTCAGAATATGGATACATGGTGTGAAAAGACTCTTCTGCCCCTGTGTGGAATGATGGTGGATCAAGTGAAAACAAGCCTAAATTTGGGAATTTTGAGGGTTTGTTGGTAATTCCATCACAAGATGGGAAAGATTCAAGAAAATTTAATGGGGCATAGTTTCCTCCAACATGTTGATTGTTGGAACTTGGAAGGAAAGAATTTGCATGAAATTTTCTTGCAATTGCTTCTTTCGAAAATTCCGACAAATGAATATTCAACATGGTATCGGGATGAAGATGACCAACCTCGTTTACAGGATCAGAACTCGAAAACAATTTCTCTAACGAGGGGTACGACGACAACTTGAGATCGCCTAGAACGTTGTTTTGATGATATCTTGACCCTGCTGCAATTTCCATGAAAGGTTCAATTTTAGGATGTAATTTATTGTCCATGAGAATGAATGTGAACTCTGAGATAGGAGTAGAGAGAAAGGAATTGAAAGAAATGACACAAATTGAGGCCACTGTGGTATATATATAGTACTAAATTTTTTGTAAGAATTAATTAGTATTTTATAATAAAAAGAGACTCGACAAAATTAAAGAAGATATATATAAATATATTAGGTATTCAGTTATTCAGAAATTCGTGCCCTCCAATCTCAAAAATAACAAACCAATGAATTCATTACATGTGTCCTCTTGTCTTGCCTGATTTTTGGGATTATTATCAAATGTACATATTCTTCCATGATAGTGACAAAGAACCTCCTTAAACATAAGATTTACTTTACTTGATGGCTTATTTAATCAACATCAGCATGTGATTTAACTATTAGCCACATGATCCCATTACCACTTTCACTTTTTCTTATGAAAGAGATCGAAGTGCATGAGTTGTTAGTTAAAATAACAAACCTCTCTGATCCTCTCCCCTCTCTCTTACTTTTTTTTAAGTGTCAATATTCAGTTCAAGAAACGACTAATTAGGGGGACCAATCTTAACGTCCATTAACGGAACTCCCAATTGAAGCCAGAGCAAAATTCTATACGATCTGGCCTCTCAAAAACTGTTTACATCCTTTAAGGGTTCCGAACAGATCTAAAGATAAAGAGAAGCATACTCATAAACTAGCTCTCTCTCTCCTCCCTCTTACTAACTTCGCTAATTAAATTTTTTTTAACTAATCATCTACTAATTGTAGTGATTAGGCTGAGTTCTTTATCCTTAATCAAGACTTGTGGGCCATTCAATGATTGGCTTTGGTTAAATGTATTAGAGAAAAGCCCACAAGAAATTTAGTTAACATTATCATCTAACATCATTATGAGACAAGAAAAGTGCCTAATAAAGTATTTTTAATTTGCTTAACTCATAGGTATGAAGAAATCATGGGTGTCTTTTCTAATCAAATACTAGTAAATTAAGAATAAATAATTAATTAGGACAAAGTCTTGAACAAGGTATTCATAATTTGGCTTTTCTTCTGGCATCATCTCTACGTGTCCTTTGAGACGTGGTTAGAGACACTTTTCCAATTACTCTTACAACAAAACAAGGGTTTCCTAGCTAGTAAAAATTTCGATCCAATTAACATAGAGCAAAACAATTAAATTTGAGCCACAAATTATTAGAATATATATATGCATCGACGTAGCAGCATTCCTTCAATAGTCCATATTCACTTTCTTGATCTAGATTGTAGAGCTAGCTAGCCTTTCCAAGGGGGATGAATGAGCATCTCAATGTATATATATATATATATATATATATACATATCACATACTACGTGTTTTCATTAAAAGTAACATCAATAATTAGGTAATTGTGTATATAAACCAACATGTGATATAGTTCAAACTTGTTTTAAATATTTGTAGGCAATTTTAAATATTCACTACAAGAAAATAGTTTTTAGTGATAAAATTTTCTCATTGTTGCTTCTTTAACTAAAAGACTTTAGTGACAGGAAATTGAAAATTAATGACAGAGATTGTCACTAATTAAAAGTCAATTCATGTCATTAAAAACTTTTAGTTAGAGAAGCTATAATGACAGTATTTCTGTTATAAAGTCAATTCTCTTGTAGTGATTATCCTTATTTGATAACTAAAAGAGTCGAACTCAAACAAGCTTTAATCGAGTTGAGCTCGAGTAGCTTGACATTTTTACACTAATTTTATAATCTTTTGTTACTTATCGAGCTCAAACGAGCTTCTACTGAATCGAGTATTCAATAGCTTAACAAATTAATGACTACCTCGCATGCATAAATTCTTTTCTTAACCAAAACTCAATTAACCTCATTACCTAATTATTAAAAAAAGCACAAATGATTTTAAAAAAATCTATAACACAGCTAGCTCATGGGTAAAATTACCAAAGTGTCCAAGTTGGAGGTGATATGAGGAACAGACAATAGACAAAGATTCCAATCAACCTAGCTAGGTCACTTTTGTCAGTTCATCAATTAAGTTATTCTAAACATTAAACCGTAGCTAATGGTGCAGTTGTTACATGTAATGTGTCTTAGCTGGTTATTTAAAGGGATGTAGCACATGGTGTTGCCTAGGCCTATATTAATTCTGTTTTAACCTTGCTAGCTATATTATTGAAGGTGATTAAATTAAAGTTGCTTTTGCCTTTATTTTTCATTCCACCAATATCATATTCTACTTTATTCTCTTCCTCATTTTTGGACTTTAAAGACAACTTGGAATAAACCAAGATCCTTGTATTGCACGTACTAACATGGACCATAATATAGGAGTATTACCAATTTACCACTTCACTTAATTAGTTTCCAAAACAAAGGTTTAGACATCTTAACGATATTTTATATAATTTCAGTAAATTTTTTTTTTTTTTTTTTTGAAAGGATAATTTCAGTAAATATTGACTATGGGAAATATTGAAAATATAACTTTGAATTGGATATGTATGAGTTAAAATTCATTTTAGTCCAATAACTATTGTCTTTTCCGAAAAAAGTTTTAAAACATTTCAATTTTAAATTTATCCTCATAACTCCTTAATGTGGAATTTGAATTTGAGAGTTTTTTTTTGCAACATGATCAAGTTATAAAATTGATTCCATAACTTTTTTTCCGTTTTTGTAAACATTCCAAAAAAAAAAAATCATTAAACGACGCCGTACTTCATATTATAAGGAATTGATATTGTTGAGATTAATGCAATATTGGTTTGTCATCTGATTATAACGATAGCTAGTCTGCTAATCTTGGAGTTCAGTACAAGTTGAGTAAAGTTTACTCAGCCGACAAGATTTAGTGGTCTGATATAGGTGTCAACTAATCTGAGATGAGTTGAGGACAACTCTGTTGATGCAAGTCGTCTGATCGGATAAGAAGAGTTGGGTCCTAGTCTGGTGAAGCCAACTCAGCTGATAGGCATATGATCAGCTGAGACAAGTCTATTGATTTCCAGTTTTCAGAGTTAGTTTATTTTTGTTAGTTAGTTAGTTTGTTAGTGACAGTTATCAAAGACATTGTACATCTATAAATACACCACCAAGTGCATAGATTGTGGGTAATGAGAGTATTGAGAGTGCGTAGGACTTAGTGAATATTCTATGTGAGATATCAAGCTTAGTGAATACTTGTAATCTGTAATCTTTCATTCGTGATTAGTGAATAGAGTCTTCTACCCTGCGTAGACGTAGATCATTTGACCGAATCACGTAAATCTCGTGTTCTTTCTTTGAGTTCTTTATTCGTGTTCAATTCATTGCGTTTCTTTGTTGTCTTGTTTTATCATTCGTGAAGAATTGATAGGTGGATACAATTCCATAACACATATAATATTAATAGCGATAGGAGTTAGGAATTGAATGATAAGGGATACGTTCTTAATTTATAGTATTTGAGTTGTTTGGTTGATATTAATGAAAATGACTATCATAACACTTTATTTTTATTTCGTTATTTTGCTCAAATTCTAAAGGAATGGGATCAACTCAATTATTTGTTTGTTTGTTTTTTAATTTAGAAAATATAGTATAGAAGCATTTCTATTAATTTATATAAAAAAAAAAATTGAAACTCATTCCCAAATTATATAGGATTTCGTTTTACTGTAGTAAAGAGTCAAGTGGGTCTGTGGGTGAACCAAATAATCATTTCTTTTTTGGTCGGGCAAGAGAAGTATATTGCATTCCAAATTTGGCATAAGGTATGCCTACATATAATGTCTTACATTTAATTAGACAGGAAATAAAAAACAACAGCACGCATAAAACATTACAACCTAGTTTCAGTTTGAATGGTAGGTAGAGGATTGGTGAGCCAGTCTTTGTAAGTCATCCCCTGTCTCAAAATGTTTTTGGCCTTCACCCAGCTCCAGAGGTTGCCCTTGATTTCGTCCATCGCCTTATTTCCGTTCCATTCCTCATTTTCGAACATCAGTTTGTTTCTTTTCTTCCATATGACCCAGATTATACAAGTCCAAATTCCCACTGCTGTATTCCTGCTAATACCTTTAGGTGCTAGTTCCGAAAACTGGTAAAAATGCTCTTTTGTGCTTACATGTAGTGCCGACGAAACTTGCATCCAGTTTAGTGCCTTAGTCCATACCTCGCGTGTAAGTCTGCAATTAAATAAAATGTGTGCTGCTGTCTCCGTAGCATCTCCGCATACTTGGCACTTAGCTTGATTCTCCTCCGTGATGATCTTTCTTCGTTTCAGATTTTCTCTAGTAGGTAGCCGATCCAACAAAGTTCTCCAAGCTGTCGCCTTTGCTTTTACAGGTGCTATGCTGCTCCATATCAGATCGAAACACCTCTCCTCTCGTCTCTCCGTTGTTCCATTGTTGTCCATTGTTTTCCGTAATACCTGGTAGGCATTTTTGACTCTGTATTGGCCGTCCGGACTTGCCCTCCATCTCCAGCTATCGGTCTTGTCCTCCTGCAGGGTGTACCTATTTAATACAGATATCATGTTATTAAGCAAATCATTTTCCCTAGCCAACAACTCTCTATTCCACCCCCACTTCCATCTCCAAACCCCATTTTGCCACTCCCCCATTTCCCTAATACTACTCTCCTTCCCCAGGCTTAATCGAAATAGCCTCGGATACAAGCTCTTCAATGTTTCCCCCCCCACCCACCTACTCTCCCAAAATTTTGTTTTGCCTCCGTCTCCAAGAACTCTCTCTAGGTTATTCCACAGCCACTTGCCCTCACTTCCTACCCCTACTGACGCTACACTATTCCACCAATTTGAGGTTTTCCCCCTCCCAATCCTAACCCTGTAGAATCCCTCCTCTCCTAACTCTAGATCCCCATGCAATGATTTGATCACTCTAACCCATAGGCTCTCTCTATAATTTACAAACCTCCACAGCCATTTACCCATAAGCGCTCTATTAAACAGCCCTAAATCCCTGACCCCTAGTCCGCCTTCCGCTTTTGTTTTGCACATATTTCCCCAGCTAACCCAAGTAATTTTTTTAACACTCACAGTTCCCCCCCACAAGAAATTACAAAATAAAGCACTCAAGGTTTTCACAGTGGATTTAGGTATGATGAAGCAAGATAGTTGGTAGATTGGTAATGAAGTAAGGACTGCCTTCGCAAGCGTGATTCGCCCACCCAATGAGATTTTTCTGCCTTCCCAGACCTTCAGCCTCCTCTTCGCCCCTTGTATAAGATGAACCCACGTCTCGATCCTTCTTGTGTGAGCCCCAATTTTGAGTCCGAGGTAGGTGAAGGGGAATTTTCCTACCCGGCAGCCCACCACATTTGCCCATTCTTCGATTCTTACATCGTCGATATGAACCCCCATAATGCTACATTTCCGGTAGTTCACCTTTAGGCCGGACAACCTCTCAAATTCTATTAGGATGTCTCTCATTTCCCGGACGTTTGAGGTAGAAGCTTTCCCCAAAAATATAGTATCATCTGCATATTGCAGATGGGTGATCTTCAGGTTGTCCTCTCCGATCTTGGCTCCCTCTAACTTTCCTTGACCTTCTGATTTTTTTATTAGTGCGCTGAGGCCCTCCGCGACCAGTAGATACAAGAAAGGGGATAAGGGGTCCCCTTGTCTCAGCCCTCTGCCCAATTCCGTTCCTTTCTCATCCTGGAAAACTTTTTTTTTTTTTTTTTGAACATTTTACGAAAAAACAAAAGTTGCTGGACCAAAAACATTTTAATCAGATTAAATATATACATATACTATGTTTTTAATTATACCCGGAATTATTTACCATTCTTTGTTTGTTCATAAATTAGATTGTGTTCAATTTTAGGCCAGTATTTTATTACTTTTCAATTTTGACTATTTTGGTGTCAAATTGGACACACCCTAAGTTAAAAGGACAGTTAAGATATGAAATAATATAAACAAATTAATTTTACATGTCCCTACAAGTTCACATTTTTAGATGAAATAAATTTATTTCATGATTTCGGAGTCTTAGACTCACGCCCACACGTTACGGGTTCAAATTCCGTTGCAAGCAACTCCACTCATATTAAATTGTCTACTCGATGAACTTCTTTCCCAAATGGTAGATGTGATAATTCGGCTCACGCGTGGGGGAAGTGTCGGGAAATTAATATAAATGAATTAGTTTCACACCTCTCTACAAGTTTATACTTTTAGATGAGACGAAATTCTGTCAAACTCTTTCATTTTCGTACTATATTTAAAGTGTTGAAACTCAACGCAGTGTATGAATTACCAAGAGAGGAAGATGATGAAATAATGCATGATGAGCCTGGAGGAATATGCTGCAGTTAAAGTGCTCATTTCGCTTTCTTTTTCCAAAATTCTCAGATTATGCCTAGATAGCGACTTATTCACCAAATTAATTCAGCAATAAATTAAAATTCTTTACTTCTATAACTTGTTGCACTTTGAATATTCACACTACACAAAAAAATAATAAAATATAACTTTGCTCTTTGACTAACTTGTTATTCTGATTCTGCAGCATTTGTATATAAATAGTACTATAATGTAACTTTCCAACATTAATATAAATTATTTCAACTCAAATGATTTATTTTTTTGTAATTATTTGGTTGATTGTAACCGTCACTTGCATTTAAATCCTTATTTTTCAGTTTGTTGTGTTAGTGGAAATGCCAATATATTATGACACATTTGTTTTGTTAGAATATTTTAATTTTTTAAGTCCTCATTGTTGGATCAATTTTTTTTAGAAATCCACACATCCTTAATTACGAATAGAGTTCAATTTCATTATATAATAAAAACCTGCAGGTAAGTCGATCTGGTGCAACCACTTTAGCCATTCTTAATTAAATAAATTACTCATATAATGTTTTAATTTTCACTTTAGGTCATTGTCACATTCTTAATTACCCATGATATATTTTATGCAATTCCACACTACATTTTGTTAAATAAAGAAATAAATAGTAATAATAATAATTTCTTCCAATTAAGCGCCACGCTCAGGATAAGAATAAATATGCAATTTTAAAAAATGGTATATAATTAATAAAAAGAAAAGTTGAAAAGTGAGTAATGCATCTTTTAGGAATCTCCCTTGTCCAAATTATTCTTGCTTTTATCGCACACCACTTGCTCTTAATTTGCTTTCTAGCAAAAAAACATACACACAATTTTTATCTTCAGAAGGTAGAGAATCTATCTTTGTGTTGGTCCACAGCCATTCGAAAAAGAATCAAATGCAACATCGGTTTAATCATATAATTAAATCTCGTTTGATATATATGTTGAAATATATATGATCAGATCGAATATCTCAATTAATTTTAATTTAATTACAAATGATGTATTTTTCAATAAATTTTATATATACATAATCAAGTATATTTTAACATGTTCAGATTTTTTTAAAAATTTTAAATCTAATTTAACATTTATATTGAACCTAATTATTCATTTATATTGGATTAATCCACCTTGTATATTAAATTGGATCTAAAAGGAGTGAAAAAAAAAAATGAGTAGTTTTTGTCCATATTGCAATCGGGGACCATAAGACTAGACTTGTCAGAACGGGCTAACGGTGTGGACCGGTCCAAAACCCACATCAACCCGTCATTTTGCGAACTTTGGCAGGCCGGTCCACGGCAGGGACGGGTTGTGGTTGGAAAATAGTCAACCCAACCCAACCCATGGCGGGTGACAGGCAAGTTCACGGACTTTTTCATTAAATATTTATTTTTTTACATGTATTATTTTTATATTTTAAACACTATATAAACAATTAATAAAAAACAAAATTTACATAAACTTAAAATTAAAACAACAGTTTCTATAAAATAGTCCAAATAAATAAAACATACAAAGTTCATCAACGTAAACACAAAGTTATGAAATAGTGTCTAAAGTTTATCAACATAAAACATAAGATATCAAAATAGTAATTTAAGTTCAAATACACAAAAACTTTGTAAATTAAAAATCACCTTCCATATCATCATCAAAGTTCTCTTCATTTTCTTCTCGTTCATCTTTACAATTTTCAACAACATTAGATAAAGATCTCCCTTCAATAAAATTGTCTCAGTACGTGCACAATCCTCATCTACATATAAAAAAGCCCACGGGTCAACCCGCTAAAACTCACGATCCATACGGTTTAGATCGTACGGTCCCGTGACCCATACGGTCTAGACCGTACGGTCCCACTCTTAAACGGGTTTGTAAATACTTAGTCCAACCGATTATACTAATAGGCGGAAGCGGGCCGACCCAATTGACTCAACCCATTTTAACAGCTCTACATAAGACTACGTAAAAATTCGATAACTTAATTAATTAACATATACTCGTAAATTGTTTATTTTTCTAAAAGGTAAGCTGAAAAGTGAAAATGAAAATTAGTTCAAGAAATTGTTATGGACTTCTATGTCGGGTTCGTCGTATCTTACAATAAACCTTCAATGAGAAGTTGATACATTCAGTGACGGACCCAGAAATTTTCGGTTGAGGGGCCCGATTAACATTACTCTAAAGATAAAATAAGAGTTTAATTAAGATTAGGGACAATCCTATAGACACAACTAGGAAAAGAGACAAAAAATTATAGTATTATGATTAAGGTCAAATTCATAACCAAATAACCAATTATACCCTTATTCTTTCATCACACCAATAATTTAAATTAAAATTAAGATTTTGATTTGCAGCAACACCGAATTCGTAACTTTAAAACGGAATGTTTCTGGTATAAAAGATAGCATTGTTGAAATTTAATTTTAAAACAAATTGTAAATTAAAATTATATTTTAAATTTAAATCATTTCATGGTCAACAATGCTATCTTCTATACCAGAAACATTCCGTTTTAAAGTTACGAATTTTTAATTTTAAATCAAATTGTAAATTAAAATTATATTTTAAATTTTAAATTTAAATCATTTCATGGTCAACAATGCTATCTTCTATACCAGAAACATTCCGTTTTAAAGTTACGAATTCGGTGTTGCTGCAAATCTCATCTGTGATAATCAATAATTCGATCTGCAAATCCCATCTGCGATATGCGATCATCACCGAACTACCCAAAATAGAGTTAATTTTGAGTTTCTAAATCTCATCCGAGAACCATTCCATTATCGAGGTATGCAATTTTATTCCGTGTTGTTTTAATTCAATAATCAATAATTCGATTGGTTCATTGTTCTTCCAATATATACCCTGTTCAACACGATCTTCGATCTTTTCTAATTCGCCCCTGTTTTATATTATGCGATTTAGGGTTCTATTGAACGTGTTAATTGGAGAAGTTAATTTACTGAATCAGAAATGGAATATGCTGTGATTTTAAAGTTCGAATTCGAGGAGAAAACCAAGTTGATCCGTGTTCAACAATCTTCAAAGTTCGAAGACATTGTTAACGAAGTAATCGGTATGTGGCCCATATTGTCTTCTTCCATATTGTTTTTTTTTTTTTTTTTTGCTTAGAGTATATTTTGTTTTTTGGAATATGATTTACATGTTTAGCTTATATTCAACTTATATTTACACATGTGCATTAAATGTTTAGCATATATTTCAATATATGCAGTAACTAGATATGTATTCATTAATCACTTATGTTAGGGCCAGATATAGTTAACTCAACCCATAATATAATGTTTTCTATGGCATCGAATAAAATCATGGAATATCATAATAATTAATCTCATATTAAAATAATCCATACAATTATAAAAGTAATGTTAAAAGATTATAATTTATCAATCATAATTAATATTATTAAATTTAAATATATCCACTACTCTCCACAATTATCTCACGTAATCCAAACCAACAATATATTTTTGACATTTTCAAACATACTGATATTCAATGGTAATTTTTTTCTATAAATAATATTATAATTAAAATTTCTAAAATGAATAGTTTATTTTGATATCCACGTTTGCATAATATGTACACGTCAATATTATAATAATACTTTTTATATTTAACATCTATAACCAAATAATTCACGTAATAATACTATGATTATCGTAGTAATCATAAATATAGAAAAAAATGGTGTATTTTGCATTCCATATTGCACATATCTCAATGTGAATATTTGTTTGGCATATACGTGCGCATATATTCCATAGAAAACGTTCCACGTTACTGAATTAATTACATCATATGTTTTTTTTTTTTTGTTGCTACGGTTTTCCATCCAGATTGTTTAAGATTGTCTATTTGGGAATTTAATATTTCGAACGCAATTATGACCGATGGATATTTAGGAAAGTTTGAAATTTCGAACGCAATTATGACCGAGATTTCCGGGAATTTAATATTTCATCAGCTCCTGTTTTGAATTTCCTATTTTATCTTAATTGAATATGCAAATTTCGATTTTATTTATAAACGAAGGTTAAAATTATACTTTTATAAATCAAATTGTCCTTCTTCCTAACTTTTAAAAAATTTGTCTTTATTTCGAGTTTTTATAGGTGAAATGTCTTATATACTAATTTCCCCATAAAATAATAATTCCTCTGTCCCGTAATTATTTGCATACTTTTTTTTATTGGGACGTCCCAAAATTACTTGCACACTCTTAATATGAAAATACCCCACAAAATTAATACACTTTCAACATCAATTTATTTTTAAAATTGTCACTTATGTTTTAAGTAAATTTTAATTTACACCTCACCAAATCCACTTTACACCTTACCAAATCACCTAAAATACCCCTTATTTATCTTACATCACCAACCACTAAATTCATTTTTCTTAAAAAGTGTGTGGGTCAAACCGTGCAAGTCATCCCAGGACGGAGGAAGTATGTCGGAGTATTAATTGTACTCATTAAAAAAAATTATGATAAAATTGTCCATACATCTCATTCCATTAAATTAAATTGATGGAACAAGTTGATTTCGTATGTTTTGATAAAAGTTCATACTCCCTCAATTTTGTGATGACTTGCACATCTTAACCGGCTCACTTTTTAAGAAATTGAATTTAGTAGAGTGTAAGATAAAATAAAGAAAAAATATTTGGAGTGATTTGGTGATGTGCAAAGGGAATTTTTAGTGAGATGTAGGATATAATATGGACCCAAAATTAAATTAGTGTCAATTTTGAAAATAAAATAATATTGTAAGGGCATTAATTTTGTGAGTTATTTCTATATTACTCAGAATTTTTCAATAATTTTAAAACGTTCCAATAAAAAAGTGTAAAAATAAATATGAAATTAAAAATTAATTATATATGTGTGAAATTACTAAAATACCCTTAATAAAATTTCAAAATTAGTGGAGGGCCCACTGGCCCCTGGGCATAGCTAGAGCTGGCAAATCGGGCCGTCCGGCCCAGCCTAGCCTAGCCCATTGGGCCAAACGATGTTCGTGGGCTGGGTCGGGCCGGCCCATGAATTAGTCGGGCCTATAAAATTTGAGCCCAACCTAGCCCACCCTAGCCCGCTGGACTAGCGGGCCGGCCCAGCCCATAAAATATTTTTTAAAAAATAATATTTTTAACAAAAATTATAATTAAAAATATATATTACTAATGTATTAATTATACATAATTCATAAACGGTCATAAAGTATAACATTACACTATATAAATAATTCATAAGTTCAAATTTCAAAATCAAAATAAAATAAAAAACACAATAATATTTAAAAATAATGTACTTTACTTATTTTAATTATTTATTTGTCTAAAGAAAAAAATTAATCGGGCCAAATGGGCTGCCCATGGGCCATCGGGCCAAATTCAGCCTAGCCCATTAGGCCCGTTGGGCCTATCGGGTCGGGCCAAATAGGCCCAGTTTTATATGGGCCTATAATTTTAGAGCCCAGTCCATACTGGATTTTGGGTTGGCCGGGCCGGCCCATCGGGTCGGGCCCAAATTGCCGACTCTAGGCATAGCGTAGGTCCGTCTCTGAATACATTATCTAATTTTATGAGGAGTGATTGCATTTTATCATTAAATAAAATATTTAATTTTCATAAAAAAAATATAGAATTACTAAAATGTTTTTATTATATTTAAAAAAAATACATACCTGATTTTTTTTTAAATATAAAATACATTCTTAATTTGGTGTTTTGCAATTTTGATGAAGGGGTTTTATTTCTGGTACATAAATTAATTTTTTATCTATTTTAAAACATTTTTTTATAAAATGTGAAAGTTACCAGGCTTAAAATTATGTTTAAAGTGTTATAATTTTAAAATAAAATGTTAATAAAGATATATATGTCGTTTTGTAAAGAAATATTTTTACTTATTCTAAATTAAAAGGATCTCTTTTGTTATTATATATATATATATATATATTATAATTTAATTATTAGTATGACGATGCAACACGATTGTTTATAACATAGAGCAAAGACATTAATGTGATATAAAAGAAAATTGATACATTGAATCAATGATTAAATTATATTTGAAAGATTATTTATTACTCCGTATAACACAAAGCGAAGTCTATTTTATCATAGAAAGACTCAATTATTATAATGTATATATATAAATAAGCACTCGTCTCTTTTAAAGTGTTAAAGCGTTATGTTCAAAACTTCAAATTATATATACTCTGTCTCACACAAAGACCTTCTTTTAACAAATTGTTTGTTATAAGAAAAGGGCAAGTCTGTCATACCGTAGAAATATTCGATTATTATAATAATACTCCCTCCGTTTCAAAAAGATTGTCGCATTTGTCATTTTGTATAGAATTAAGGAACATATTTTTTTGACACATTTATCCCTCATTAATTTTTCTCTCTTTCCATTGAACTTTCCTTTCTATCACACTTTTACCTTTTGAAAGAAAGTGAGAGAAAATGAATAATTAATATATTTCCAATTAAAAGTGATATTGTAGGAGTTACTAAAGGGCATTTCTGGAAAATTTGTGGTAAAAATAAGAAAAGCGACAAATTTTTTGAAACAAAAATAAAGACCAAATGCGACAAACTATATGAAATGGAGGGACATAAGCGGCATTAGATTTGTAATTAATTAAAGGATGTACACATGTACATAAGTAGTTAAATACTTAGATAACCAGCAAACTATGAGTAAACAAAATTATCATATCCTGCAAAAGCTCAGTTGTACTAACACCATCGATCATGTCATCCACCAATTAAAAACCTAATTATGATTAAGACACAGTTCACTTTTTTATTATTCTAATAAATCAAGATTAAACCTGTCTAATTAATATTATCATTTCAGTCGTCAAATGTCAAAACTAAAGTTAGGTACATGTGGAATAAAAATGCCAGAAATTGTTGTTTTTGTTCTCTTAATTAATTTTCTAACAAAGGGGATAATATTGTTTCAAATTAACGTCGCTGGATCACCACTAATGAAATGCCAATTTAATTATCATACTTAATTTTTTGTGTGTCTGTGAGACAATTTTAAATTACAAAGGTATTAGAGTTTTTTAGACAATTTTGAATTTGGTCCTGAAATACACATTTTGATTTTGATCTCACAAGTTGACTCAAATTTTGAATTCAATTCAATTACCTGCCATTATAGGTAAATGAACTGGTCAAATCCTTAGCTCGTGTGCAATTCAAATCAACCATGAATAATCGTGAATTTGTTCATGTGCAGAAAAATGCAGAAAAAAATAGATTTGACCGCAATGACAGCCGGTAATTTGACTGAATTCAAAATTTAGGTCAACTTATGGGACCAAAATTAAAAAGTGTATTCCATCAAAACCAAATTCAAAATTAATCCAACTTAAATGAGTGCAAAAATTTTAATCTCAATTACGAAACTTAACTGCACTTAATTTTATTTCATATATATTCAGAATTTTGAACATAGAGGACAATTATATGAAGAAAAATGCCTTGCTCAAAATGGCATTACTAGGAGTTCAGCATACTATATTAATAGGTTAATTTTTTTAGTTGCAATTTGTACCATTTTTTATTCGATTTCAACTTGTATTATACGAAATTGACGTATATTGCAACCAGATAATTTTATATAATATAGATTAGCAAGTTAAAAAATGAATTATACTAGTAATATGTATTGCAAATTGATATAATTAATTAATTAATTAATATAGCGGTCGTTGGACTCATTCCCAACTGCTCCATTGCAGATGTATTTCTGTTTGTCTATATATACTGTTTTTAAATGTGTGGCATGCTAAAATCCAAAAATAAACATAATTCTAATCCATCCAATTTATTTTATATTATAACAATAAATATATTATTATAAAGAAAAGAAGGGGGTCACGGTGCAACCACTCAGCGATGATGTTCGATCATTTTAAGGGCAATTAATGATGATGAATGAATTGATAAAATAGGAATCTAACAATACTTTTAACTAATATTTTATTCATACCCTTTTACATTTTTCCTTTTGGCATTCTTATAATGTAAAAGTCTTTTATAAATTTTACTCTTGCAATATTCATAATTTTACATAAAATATTATTAGATTCACACATACATACAAATCAACTTATTTATTTACTTTATATATAAAAAATTATAAAATTATTCCTTAAAATTTTACTAATTATTACAATTTTTAAAAAAGTGTGTCCACTTAATTATGAACGATATTCCGAGAGAGAGTGAGTATTGCCTAAATTTTATAGGATGGTCCCAAAATGATGGGCACGATTCATCAAATATTTTAAAGCAGCTTTGAATTGAAACTGTGTTTCACAGTGAATATAAAGCTGGCCCAAAAAATTCGCATAGGGATGGCAACGGGACTGAACTGTGATAGGTTTGCCCGGTTTTAGAATTCGTCCCGGGAGAAAATTTTCACATTTGGGACCTGCCCCGCGCGAGGATTCGTCGAATTCTACCCGTTTTGTGTAATTTTTTTATTTTTAAATTAATTTTGATATACAAAATATTTTTATTTTGAGTTTTGACATAAAATAAATCAAATTAAATATTTGTCCAATTTTATAATTTTCATTTTCTAAAAAGAAAATACTATTTTTACACACTACTCTATTTCTACTTATATCCATCATCAAACTTTCACTTTATACATAAACAATTAATTTTTCTTAAAACTCGTGCCCAATTCAAAAGAAAATTATAAAATTGAACGGAAGAGACGGTTCGATATAAAAAAAAAAAAAAAAAATTCTGTTCAAATTGGATTCGAGAAAGCTTATGATTCTGTGGATCATGAGTTTGTGTTGGATATGCTCCTATTGATGGGCTTCAATCCCACCTGGTGCAAGTGGGTCAAAGAATGCATCCAATCAGCTATTGTTTCCATTTTAGTCAACGGGAGCCCTACTAAGGAGTTCAGAATGGAGAGACAGGGACGGACCTACAGGTATGCTAGGGGTGGCCATGGCCCCCCTCAAATTTTTTATTTTTTTTACTATTATATTTATAATAATTTATTAATATATATAATAAACTATATTTATTGTTTGGGCTCCTAATTAATTGTATATGATATATTGTTGATTGAGCCATTGAAAATTAAGTCCAAAAGATAAAGTCATGCATAAATAAATTAAATAGACACTAAAATTGAGAAATTAGAGATCATTATGTCACTAACTGGATAACAAATTATTTGATTTATTATTTTATTTTTTATTAATTGTTATACATTAATTCTTCTATTTTTAATTTTAGGGGATAGAGTTTGAGTAATTTTAAGCATAATTATATAGATTTTCGTAACTACATCCAATTTTTTTTTCATTTTTACGTGCACACATATGCATAATATGCAAGTGAGATGTTTTGAGTTTTAATATATTATATCATATTAATGTATTTTGAAATATTTACAAGTGATGTAAATATAAAAAAAATGTATATATATTTTCATATAGAAAATATGTTAGTGTAAAATTGTATTTTTTGGCCCCCCTCACCCCCGAATCCTGGTTCCGTCCCTGTGGAGAGAGGCATCAGATAGGGTGATTCGCTATTGCTCTTCTTATTCACTATAGTGGGGGAGTGTCTCAGTCTTATGATGAACAAAATTGTCGAGAGCGGTACTTTCATCCCAAAGTTTGTGGGAAAGAACAACATAAAGGTCTCTCATCTTCAATTTACTGACGACACTTTGTTCTATGGGGAGGCTAGCAACAGTAACTTATTGGCATTGGAAAGTATCCTCAGAATGTTTGAGGCCTTGTCTGGGCTCAAGATCAACTTCCACAAGAGTACGCTCTCTGCCATCAACATCCGAGAGTCGAATCTGAACAAATGGGCAAGATTTCTCAACTGTAAAACTGTGGTCTTGCCACTCAAATACCTGGGACTGTCGATCGGCAATAGAAAGATAAATTCTCAGAGTTGAGAAGACATCAAAAACAAAGTGTAGAAATGTCTAGATCGTTGGAACAACAAATCTCTCTCGTTCGGAGGTAAACTTGCCCTCATAAAATCTGTCCTATCTCACCTTCCTACATACTCCCTATCCCTTAACCGAGCCCCAGCCAAAACCATAAAATCCATTCAAACCCTTCAAAGAAGATTCATGTATGGCAACCTAAAGGAGAAGAGAATATCATGGGTTAGTTGGGACATTATTTGCAGAGAGAAAAATAAGGGAGGGTTGGGTGTTAGGAATCTTAATCTTTTCAATCTGGCTTTGTTAGGAAAATGGTGGTGGAGGTGTCTTATGGAAGGGGAGCATCTTTGGAGTGAGATTCTTGTGTCTAAATATGGGTCTTTTCGTGAGTGTGTTGAGTTTTTTAAGAACACTGGTAAATGTCATAAGAGTTGGTCTAAATGGTGGGCTAACATTATTAAATGTGTGGGGGCGAGTGATTGGTTCAATAATAATATCTCTTTGGTTATTTGCAATGGTAATTCTACCAAATTTTGGACTGACATGTGGGTTGGGGGAGAGAGTTTGGAGAATTTGTCTCCTAGATTGTATAGATTAGAGGCTGAGAAACATTGTGTGGTGTCTGATAGAGTCAGATGGTCTTATGGTCTTAAGAGTTTAGAGTGGAACTAGACTAGAAATCTTCTGGATAGGAAAGCTTATATTGTTAGCAATATTTGTAACATTATTGACAGGTATATCAAGCATTTATCGGAGGAGGACTACTGGGTTTGGAGCTGCGAAAATGATGGAAAATACTCAGTGAGATCAGCATACAAGCTTTTGCAGGAGGAAAATACACAGGACAATCTAGATTTGGAAGGCCTCAGGTACATTTGGACGAAGGGTGTACCTCGCAAAGTTACGGCTTTCTCGTGGAGACTCCTCCAAGATAAGGTACCTACATTAGTTAATCTCTGGAAAAGAGGGGTTTACAAATTACAATGAACATTTCTCTCTTATCTGCAAACTGTGTGGTGTCGAATAGGAAGACACTGATCATTTATTCTTCACCTGCCCCCTCTCTACACGGGTATGGGGGAGAATTTATGATTGGTTTGGCAAATCTTCCCAACTTGGTCACTCAAGATTGTCCCATCTCAAGGCGCACAATGAAATGATGGAAAAAAGCAAGGAGCGGGTGTGGAAAAGCATTTGACACAGAACAATTTGGAACATTTGGCTCAACAGGAACAAAGTGAATTTCAAAGGTGAGCAGGTCAATGACGAGTAGATTGCGAAGGATATTAAACTTGTCACTTTCAGATGGTTCAAGGCTCATAAGCTGATACATCATTGGAATTCTTTCGAGGAGTGGACTAGAGAACCTATTATGTGTTTGAGTTAGATCTTATTCATCTTAGTAATTTATTTCATAGTGTAACCCATTGATATTTCCTTAAGGGTATTCCTGATACCCATGAATAAAATTTTGCCATTTTCAAAAAAAATAATTGTTTAAAATAACATTTCATATTCATATTATACCAAAAAAACTATATATAAAATATTTGTATACATTAATATGCATATACTTTATATAAATACACACATATATTAAATATTACTATATTTATATATAGCGGGTCTGAATATTGATTGGCGGGATGGGTTTAACAAAAATTACGATCCGTCTCATATATGTTTAACCGAGTCCAGACCCGACCGAGACAGGAGTGGGTTCAATGCGGGTACGGGTTGAACTTGTCTCATTGAAATCCCAAGTCACAAGTAGATGGTTTACTATAAGGCCAAAATATTATGATTATAGTGTTATATTATTGTCACTATAAGAACAAATTAAAGTATTCTACTGCAAGTTTAAAAATATTCCGGGGAATTGGCCCAAAAAATTAAGTGTTCAGAATATTTTTAGACATGTTGTAATAATTTTTTACCTTAGTAGTATAATTTTATAGTAAGATAATATTTGAAATCAAAAAAAATTATTTCAGATAAGTTGACCGTGTTGACCAAGGTTTGCTCGAGTTTGACTAGCGAATTTTGGCTCATTTAGGTTGTGTTTGGATAGAGTCATTTCAAATTATTAGGTTTGTGGATGGATTTAAAATTCTCACTTAGTTTTAAATATCAAATATTTGAAATTCATTGACTTACTTTTTTGTCCAAACAAACATGTAGGGTGGATTTGGACTATGGATTTAAAATCCATAGACTCAAATCCATCAATCCAAACACAGCCTTAGCTTTTTTTTAACAAACCCCTTTACCTTAATTAGTTATATTTTATTTACAAAATAAATCTTTTTTTTTTAACCCTTATGTTTTATTTATAAAATATTTCATTTAAAATTTTGCGTTATTGTTGTTCAACCTAAATATATAGGAATAGTTAATTGTACTTAGTTTTCGTCCATATGAAGTTAACTAGTGCATAGACTCACATATTTAGTGGACTGGAAGAATTTTTTATTTACATGCTTTATTTTATTTTATTTTTGAATTTAAAAGGTTGTAATAAAGTAACATTATAAATTAAAGTTTAAAATCTTCAAACCAAGATGGATTAAGCGATGTCGTTGCCCCTCGGGTCGCGAGAAAGTGGAAAAACGAGTGTATCATTTGTTCAAAAAAAATTCATATCTCCATTATCAATACGAGACAACCACACACTAAAGTGGTCTCATGCAAAAAAAAAGACAGACACCAAAAAAAACAAAAACCCATCTAGACTTCTAGCACCAAAATCCTAAGGACCACCAAGTTCTACCCGAAAAAAATATATATATATCCCACAAAAGGAATGAAAGGCCGCACAAGGGGTAAAAGCCGCACAAGGTGCCAAAGCCGCCCAAAGACCCACATAATGCACAAGAAAAAACAACATAACTGAAAAATAAAAACAAACTAGAAAACTAAACCAACTAAAATAAACTATAAAACAGGATCAACGGATAACTCACTTAATCGGCCACCGTAGTGCCATTGGGGAGGATCTATCATGACTAAAATCATAAAAAGACCTTTTAACCCCATTGAAAGATCTGAAGAAACAGATCGACGAGGCAACGTGGCCGATGCGACGATGACGCTATTGTTTTTTATCGAATCTACTCAATTCTGTAGATCTATTCAGTTCTTAATCAAATCTATTCAGATCTGTAGAATTATTGTGTTATTTTTATAGATTTAGTGCTTGATGGAGATTAAAATATCAAATCTACATAATGGAGGTGAGGGGAAAATGGAAGAAGAGATTGTCGGAGGGGAGGAAGAGATCGCTGAGCACAGTGAAAATCGCCTGATTTTTGGGATTCATCATTAATATTTATTTATTTTTTGCATGCTTATTAAAATTGTTATTCCATAAAACTACCTTAATTTATACCCATTTCGAGGTGGTTAGAACACCATTAGTTAAGCCAGTGAGGTACAATCAAATGTATGAGGGGTATTTGGTGAGGTGTTAAAAGAAAACTTAGTGAGATGTAAAATAAAATATGAGCTCAAAACTAGTGACAATTAATTTAAAAATAAATGATGTTGTGGAAGTATTAATGTTATGTGTTATTTCCATATTCAAAGTGTGCAAATAATCTTGGATCGGATAAAAAAAACAGGTTTACAAATAATCGTGGGACAGAGTGAGTATCAAAATTCTCACGGTGATGCATCTTGAGAGCAAAAAAGTAACTAAAAAAATGGTCCACGTGATTCCTTCTCAGCAATAATTCTAGTGACTGGTGGTATTAAAAAGTCCAAAATTTGTGAGATATGAGGCATCATATCCTTGCAGGTTTTGTGATACTTGTTGATTTTTTAAAACCTGCAAAAATACGGTTTCATGTAACACAAAGGGCAATATCTCTCTGTCTTCCCCTCTCACACAATAATCTTGCAAGCAGAGGAACTGAGGCTTGTTATTATAACCTAAATTAATCACTTCAAGGAACAATCATGTCTAGGTCTACTAGAAGATGATCATACGGATCAGACGAAATCCCGACATCTATAGAACCTATATCATCTTCTATCGTATGGTGACATCAAGTTCTTACTTATTCATTAAACGAGGAAAGATGATTTACGTTGCAGCAATAAATCTGTCTGAAGGTGATAGATCTCAAGAAGTCCACCGTAATATTAGACCTACGTATTTTATACGAAGCAGCAGGTACATTTGGTGCTGTAATAATATAGGACATCTTTAATCCCCTGCCACTGTTTATAAGGGCATCAAAAGTTTCCAAATGAATCTACGGAACAAGTTTCAGATGACAGCCTTAACATACTTTGATTCATCTCATAAAACAGGACCAATCAAGTCAGAAAGAATTAGAGAGAGAGGTTACGATCATCAGATACAATTACGAATCTAGATATCAGAAAACCAAGTATATTAGCAATTTGCGCTGGGAGTCTTATTGGAAAGGGGGAAAGGAATAGTGACGATCATTTTACATTGCACACAGACAATTTATAGAGGATAAAAATGGCATGACTTCATATTATGAAACTCGTCAAACAAAGGAGCACTACTTCTTGGTACTTTTACCTCCAGCATCACCGGTCCCTGATCCTTGTGCTGCCTTCTTTGCTGTTTTTTCTTGAAGAGCTTTTGCATCCCTATTTAACCACACGCACATTAAAGACAAAATCATCAAAAATGATACATCCCTTTAACTTGTTTAACATATTAACTAGTAAATGATGAACAATAAAAATCACATATTGACATGGTTGGGAAGCCAAAGAAAACAACAATTCAACCATTGTTTCAGAATTTGAATCTGTTATTGCTACAAACTCTTATATAAATATATATTTAACCACACGCACATTAAAGACAAAATCATAAAAAATGACACATCCCTTAAACTTGTACTCCCGTATAACATATTAACTAGTAAATGATGAACAATAAAAATCATATATTGACATGGTTGGGAAGCCAAAGAGAAAACAACAATTTCAGAATTTGAATCTGTTATTGCTACAAACTCTCATATAAATACCTGACCAAATACCACAAATGGCAAATAATCTTGCATATAGAAACACTAGAAGTTGCACCTTTTGAATTAATCAAAGTGAAAATGCAGAATACAAGCTCATAACAAAAGTACTAGTGCTTAAACACAACAAATGAAATAAATCAGAGTCTTGATGCAGACGACAAACTTTTTGGCTGATAAATTAAGGGCTCAATTAGGCAAAATCACCAAAATGAATCAAAAGAAGCATAGATTAGTTATAAGCAACATATAGTGGACTCCAAGACAATGATGTTTCTGTTAATCTCCAACAAGACAAATCAAGAACTTATGTGTAGCCTCAATGATTTATGATTACAATTGAATCTCAGAGCCGTTGCAAAGGGTGTCTAAAGCACATTGAACGAGCTAATGTGGAAAAACAGGGGTGATTGTTACCAAATTCCTTGTCTTTTTTCCAAGTCTTTTCTTCTCTACGATTTCAGAAAACTAATTGAAAGATCTTAAAGTGGACTTCGAGGAAAAACTAAAAATATCGCAATTACATAGAAGCCCAATATATTCGAGAAACCCAGCTCAAATAACTAGAAACAAAAGCTAATTAAATCAAGAACGTTATAAAATGCCCAAAAATATGAAGATAAACTAACTAAATCTTAAGAAAATCGAATTAGCTAAGAGAAAAAGGTACCTTTCCCTGCGCTGTTCTGGGGTCAATCCATCATCTTTATTCTTGCCTTTGGCATTCCGAGCGGCAGCCCTTTCTCTATCCTTTTCTCTTTGATTTCCGCGTTTATTCCAGTCAAGAAATACCCACAATCATAAGTAAAAAAGCAAGAAAACAGGCATATGATTGGGTTCACCGTTGAAATTCAAACCCACCAAAAAGAATCAAGAATTTTAAAATACAAATACAATCAAGCATAGTTAGAGATCTAAATCGCAGAAGGATCATTCTAATCTATGAAGAACAAATTAAAGCATGATTAAATTGGAGGATATGAGTCATGGTGAAACGTCGCCCGAGGAGAATCTGCAAAGAAAGTCTGCGGAGAGGAGAGACGACGAAATCAAACAATGGCTGCTTGCTTCAGGGTTCCCTTTTCCCCAAAATATATAGTTGACATTTTCTTACACAAAATTATTGCTGCATTATTTATAAATATTCAAATAATAAAATACAAAAATAGAATTATTATGGTTTTATTAGACTAAATTGCTGTATTTTATGTGAATTGTGTAATGTGATAACAATTCAATAAAAAAAAAATCATATTTTAAATTTGGACATTTATTTTTATCCAATTTACCCCATCTTTTTAAATAAAGATTTTTTTAATTTTTCGTCCTATAATTGTAATTCTTCAATTATCTTCTATATCCTTCAGTAAATTATTTTTTCATTTAATTGATTGAGGGTAAAAATGTTTAAAGTTTTAATTCGAAACAAATGTAGTGGTAATTAATCAATTTATTGATTGTGTGGGTGTATATATGTATATTTGTTTACAGTAAATTCGAGAGTATTAAAGGGTTGGTATGTCTATATATATCTTGTTTTGTTTATGTTTAATTAAAAGTTAAACGCAAATATTATATAGATATATTCTTTAATTCAAATCTTTTGTGGGTAGAGAAAAATTTTAAGTTAGAGAGAATTTTTGGAGTGGGAAATTGTAATGTAATAGTGAAGGCAAAAGAGTGTGTTACCTTTAAGAAATTAAAAAGTGTGAATATTTATACACTCGCATCTTGAGGGTATAGTATTTTTGGATTTGAATTCTATATAAACACTAATCACATCGTTAGTACAAATTTGATAAATTGAGATATTCTCTTAAGTTTCATGGGGAGTGTGACGTTCACAAGTGGTCTCGGAGCTTTAGTGCTTTAGTTATGAAATTGTAAGAATTAGTTGAATTAATTGTAAAGTCTTTTAAATTTGATTAGTTGTGGTGTTCTTGAGTGTCTGTTTAGTTATGGACCAAGGGCATGTTTGTTTTGGGACTCACACGTCCGGACGTAATGTCCCACGTCTTGTTCTAGTTCGAGATTTCACATTCGAATTTCAACATCCAATTACATTCATCTCCTAAAAATATCTATATATTCTACTATTATAATAATACAACATCACACACTTTTACTAATTGATTTGACATAAAGTTATACTCCCTTAGTCCACCTATAAACTTCTCGTTACTTTTTGGAACAGAGATTAAGAAAAGTGATTAAATAATATATATAGTACAAGTGATATGATGTGATTGAAAGAAGGATAGAGATAGAGAGAAAAAGTAAGATATAAAGTGAAATGTAAGAAAAAGTACTTACCAAAAAGGGTATGAGAAACTTATAGGGGACATACCAAAATGTAAAATGGAAAGTTTAGACTATCTTTATCCACAACCCCAACCAACCCAACCTTCCAATATAATATTCATTTCTCTCTCATCCACATACACAATCTACAACCCAACCCAATTCCAAATTTTTTTCACTTTATCAATGACACCAACCCAACCTAAAATATTTATTATTTCTTTATTATTTTTCAAAATATGTTATCTATAATTAGTTTTTCTATTTTATTTTTAGGTGTGAAATAGTATATAACTATGATTTGATATTCTAAAACCGCAATTATAAATTGGGAAAAAAAATACATATTCTTAAAATAAAATTACAAACTCAACCAAAATTAAAATTACAAGATAACCAATAGGAAACTGAAATGAAATAAAAAGAAAGAGAGAAAGAGAGAATGTTGGGATTATTTGGATCCATAGTAGAAAATGATACAAATATGAGAGAAAGGGAGAAAGAGTGATAACTGATTTGTTTTCCAAAATGCATCAAGATTGGACTCTATTTGTAGAGGATTTTTTTTTTATGAATTTTGATAAAAAAAAAAAATTAAAATATTATCTTCAATAATTTACCTGATACAAAAAAAAATTAGATAGTAAATAATAAGGTGTCAAGTGTCACAATATTAAAGGAAGTCATAAGCATGACATGCGGTTGCTCCACCCACCGTGTCAAAGCTTGAGTGTCACCATTTTATTATTTTATTACTCGTATTATAATTTTTTGTCATTTTGTGCAATTTGGTGGTGACACCCCCATTTGGGTGTCACCGATAAATGTAGTCTTATAGGCGGACGGAGGGAGTATTATATAATACAACATAACACACTCTTACACAATTGATTTGACATAAAATTACATCTCATCCTACTCAACATCCCAAAACAAACATACACAATCACTATTCATCAGAATTTCTCCATCCAAAATTTTCCCATCTCCATCCCCATTCCCATCTCCCTCATCCTACATAATCCCAAAATAAACATGCCCAAATGTCTCTGTTTGAATATAATTAACTATGGCCTCTTCAACTCTGAAAATGGTCAAAACATTGTAGGTTAGAATGAGCTCTAAACTAGACTCGTTCCAATTAGATATGCTCAACTTTGCTTTGCTCGCGTCAAAGCCCATCAACATAATATAAATGCAATAGCGTAAAACTATGACTTTAAATGGGACCTCCGCAAATTAGGGCTAGTAATTCTTGCTATCGTGTCGTGTTTCGTGTCGACACCATAGTGACACGACACGATAAGGATATGTGTCGACACGACACGAATACGATAATTTTTGTGTCGACCTGACACGACACGTAACACGATAAGAAAATAAATCAATTTAAAATTGCATTTAAATATATAAAATTAATATATTTATATAAATATAAAAAGTTATAGTGTCATTATCGTGTTATTATCGGATACGTGTCATTATCGTGTCGTGTCATATCAGGTAAATAATAGGTTAACGGTTTGTTAACAGGTTAATGGGTTACCTGTTAATTTTATCGTGCTTAACGGGTTGATACGAACCCTAAACGATTTTTTCGTGTCGTTATCGGGTCGAACACTAACCCGCTATTTTCGTGTCGGATTCGTATCGTGCTATCGTGTCGAAAATTGCCACCCCTACCGCAAATGGAAGATGGAATTAATCCCCCGAAATTAGTTATATATATATATATATATAAATGCAATAGATGTTGACATGTTGTGAATATGTGTGAAGAATAACAACAAGTCAAGGCCAATAAATGAAAGATTATTAGTTAGAGTAGTTAGAGGAGTAGTTCATTTTGTTAGTTATAACTCATTTGTTAGTTGTAACTCATCTTTTTTGTAAATCTCCCTCTATATATAAGAGGAGAAATGATAATCATTTTGATCATGTAATTCAAATGTAATTCCTTTTCAATTCATTTAATATCATTTCTATATTTCTAAATTCTCTCCGTACCACAAAGAGTTTCACCAATTCATTAATTAATGTTTTGTTAAAATTATTGAAATTTTTGGAATGTTAATGGCATATTTTTTCTTACCAAACTTTCACTTTCTTTATGTTTTCCATAATTTATGTAAAAATGGAGAAATCTGGTCTCATCTCGAGTATATAATCATTATATTTTAGGATGTATATTAATAATAAGTAGTAATTTTTACGAATGATAATATTTTTTTTTGGGCGCGGCTAAAGGCACCCGAATTTACTATGAGTACACCCACGCGATGAGAACACACATAAAACGGATGAGGACACCCACCTGAAAAACCCAAAATTGCCCTTAACATTTCTCCCCCTCCCTCCCCATTCTCTCCATTCGGTACACCCACCCTTCCCATCTTCCCCAAACCTCTCCCACACTCAACTCTTCTCCCTCATTCCCCACTCCCACTCCACCGTTCCCCCCTTCAAAAAGAGAACCACCTGCGACGTCGAACAAGAGAGAGAGAGCACTGTTCTCCCCCACTCCCACTACATCGTTTTTTCGAAGAATAGGAGGAAGCGTTTTTTTTTTTTCATTTTGCAAAAATGGTTAAATGTTAGTTTTTCTTGCTTATATTTGAGAAGAAGAGGAGGACGCGTGTTTAATTTCGATTTTTGTTGATTGAAACATTGTTTTTATTGTTGTAGGGTTTAGGTTTTGTTTTTTGAATTTGGTGTTAATTTCATGCATGTGTTGATTAAGGTTGGTTTTTTGTGTTATAATCATGTTTATGTGTACAATGTATCAATATTTGATGTGTTAGATGAAAATAAACCAATGGGCATCTAATTGACATGGTTTAGAAAGAAATGAAACGGTTTAGGAAAAATTGAAGTAATTTTGACTGGTTTTTCGAACATGGAGGAGATGTCCGGGACAAATTTTTGAACATGGCTTATTTGTTGGGAACTAATTTTCGAACATTGGTGTCATGTTGGGAACTAATTTTCGAACATTGGTGTCATGTTGGGAACTAATTTTCGAACATTGGTATCATGTTGGGAACTAATTTTCGAACATTGGTGTCGTGTTGGGAACTAATTTTCGAACATTGGGCATATGTTCGAAAATTTATTCCCAACATATGGTTTTGGGTTTTAAATTCGACCAAGTAAAACTCGCGGAACTAAATTTCGAACATTGGCCCAATGTTGGGAACTTTTTTTCGAACATAAGCCCAATGTTCGAAAATTTGTTCGTTACAAAGAGTTTTGGGTTTGAAATTTGACCAAGTAAAACTCGCGGAACTAAATTTCGAACATTGGCCCAATGTTGGGAATATTTTTTCGAACATAAGAGATATGTTCGGAAAAAAGTTCAAAACAAAAGAGATTTGTCCCAGTCTTTTTTTTCGGACAACACATCAATGTCCGAAAAAAACACACGAACATAGTCGTCTTCTTCGCAAAACCAGTCGCGAAAAGGGTTTTTTTTTAAAAATGACCAAATGATACATAATGTCAAAATGTATGTCCTAAATGCATATTATTTCAATTACATACCACTATAGAGTCATAAGATGCAAAAAAACAAGCATAAACACCAACACAAACACACAAAAACCCTAAATATAAAAACTTTTTCACTTTAAAAAAAAAAATCAAAATCAAAACATGATAAATAACTTACAAATGAGTCTTTAACACCACCACTAGTAGTTATTACATCATAATCGACCATTTTCGACTCCATCCTCACTCTCAAAATTGAATTTGCAGAAAAGAAAATTTTGGAATTGCGTAGAAAGTGATGACCCTCTGTATTCCCGCGTTTAGATAGGAGGTGGGTGTACTCATCCGGTGTTTTTTTTTAAAGTACAAGAGGGATAAATACGTCATTTCGCAACACACTTGTGACAAAAAAAAATTCCCTGGGTGTACTCATAGGAAATCCGGGTGCCTTTAGCCGCGCCCTTTTTTTTTTACGAGAAATAGTATTAGTTAATATTAGTTCTTACAAGGTCTGTTGCAAAAGTCAATGTCTAAACGTTAGTTGTCGGTCTATTATCCGTCTAGCGAGACTTTTTTTTTTTTTTTTGAACTTCTTAACATCGAAATCTAATTTGAACGATCGAGCATACTTTTTATGTGTTTATATATTTTTGCATTATTTTTACAAAAAAAAATTAGTGACCAACATGATGCTGAAATTTATCTGACTATCAATTTTCGACCTCTACATCTTTTGCTTACAAGCAAATGAAGCAATAATATAGTACTGATAGCTTACGGTAAAACAAGTTTACATAAAACATGGCCTATTTTTTGTTTGATTAATTTTATTGTTTTTTTAAATAATTTATTCGTTATTGTAACTTATATGAAAAATAAGGGCACGGTTATATGCATATACACGGGTTTGTTGAGGACACCCACCATTTTTTTTACAAATAATGCAATAACTGTTTCGAAAAATACCAATATACATTAACTTCACTCAAACAAACAAAATACAAAAATGGAGTACAACATTTCAAAATAGCAATAGTCTTAGTTTAATTTTTTCCTTAATCAAACAGTATCCAAACAAACAACAATGTTCGAAAAAAAAAACGAAAACACTACTAAATTTTGAGAAAAAAAATCCAAAGAAGTACACAATTTTAAAAATGCTCGAATTTCAATAAAAAAATTCGAAGAAAAGCAATATATTTGACAATAATATTCGAAAAAAAATAGCGGCATCGGCAGAACAATAACGGTGGCGGCAGCGGCTCGGGCGGCATTGGCCACCTCATTCCACGGTGGAGGATGAAGAGTTGTTGGGGAGAGTGAGAGTAAAAGTGGGTGTACCAAAGGTTATGAACATGAGAATGTGGTTTTAATTAGGGTTTCAATAGTTTTTAAGGGGTAAGGCTATCTCCAACCAGAAACTTCTAAATGAAGATCTCTAAACTTCAAAATACACTTTTTCAAACTCTATTTTAAAAATCTTCTCCAACCATGAAACTCTATGGGCATGATTGGTATGACTGAATGAAAATGTGATTGAATGGAATGAACTCATGAATGAAATGAAAGTCTGAATGGTCATTCTCATGATTGGTATTGACAAGGAATGGAAAAATCATTCCTTGATTGATTCCATTCTCATGATTGGTATAATAAAATGAATGCAAAATAATGTAAAAAGTTTATCTTAAATGACTAAAATACCCTTATACATATTTTATAGAAACATATTAAATTGGTTAATATGCTATTATTTTAATAATAAAACTAAATATAAATAATCGTTCATTTAAAAAAAAATGATATACATTTTTACCCATTATTATAAGATGTAATTATGAAATATATATATATATATATATATATATATATATGAATCAGAGATTTCTTATGTATATATATATAGAACAATACACTACTTGACTAGTTCTTCTCTTCTGCGTTTTTTCTCAGCGTTCTTCTCTTCTGCGTTTTGTTTTTTTCTCAGCGTTCTTCTCTCCTTGCGTTTTTTTCTCAGCGTTCTTCTCTTCTGCGTTTTTTTCTTAGCGGTTCTTCTCTTCTGCGTTTTTTTTCTCAGCGTTCTGTGTTTTTTTCTTAGCGTTCTGCGTTTTTTCTCTTTTGCGTTCTTTCTCAGCATCTTTATTAATTAGGTTAATGAATATCGTATTTAATCGTGGATTAAGGTTGGATAAGAGGGTTAATGAAAATCTTTTTAATTGTTGATAAGGATAATTTTGTAAAAATATTTTTTTAATGATTTTTTTTTTTTTAGAAAATAAAAATAATTTGATTTCACGTAGAATGGAATGGGTAAAGATAGGGGGATGGAGAAGAATCAGAATTCTTTATTTTTTGGAATCACCATTCCACGAGGAATCACGATTCCGTGTAAAAAAACATACCAATCATGAGATTAGGAATAGGCCCATGAATGCTCATTCCATTCTAAGCTCATTACCCCATACCAATCATGCCCTATATCTTACTCTATTTATTATTTTAATCATTTTCAATATATTATAATCATTAAATAATATATTTATCTTCGTATTTAAATTAATTTATACAATTAGTAAATTAAATTATAAATTAAATATTATTAATTTTATCAAAATTATAAAATGTAAATAAATTTGTAGTTTTCAAATATTACTTTAATTTAAAAATAAAATTATGAAACACATAATGACGTAAAACGATACATGTGAGTATAATCTAATACAGCACGATTACACTTATTACGTTTAAAATAAAATAAATAACACTAACAATCTTGTGAATTAGAGTACTCCTCCCACAAATATATAATGTATGTTTTATTGTATTTTACGTTATTTTTTTGTAGGTAATAATAATACACAAAAAAAAAAAAAAAATTAATTACACAATTAAAATTAAATTATAAATTAGTATAACAATAGAATTGTAATTATATTTAACAAATTATTAATATATAATTGTAATAAAGAATTGTAAATATTAATAAAATAATAGATATAAAATATAGAGTTTTGAATAGTAAACTTCACATATAGAGTTTACTATTCAAAACTCTATTTCAAAACTTCAAAATAGAGTACGGTTGGAGGGAGCAAAACTTCATAAATGAAGTAAAACTCCATATTAAGAGGCCCGTTGGAGATGGTCTAAGGGGAGGGTAATTTTAGTTTTTTGGATGGTGTACTCATCTTAGGGTGGGTGTTTTTAACGAGTGGATGTCCTCAATAAACCCATGTGTATAACCGTGGGCCCGTGGCCGAAAAGTAAAACATTGACCGGCCAGGTTATATACCCCTCCATACTTGTTAAGTATACCCCCGATTCATGCACTTCACCCTAGAATCCATTATATTAGATGTACTTCTCCTAAAATATCTAATATGTCATTTTCTCTCAAAAGTATAAATGTTAAATATACCCCCCTAAAAACCATAATTTCTTCCTCCTTCTTCCCACCTTCTTCTTCATTTTTCATCTTCATCTTCTCTCCACAGTCGCCCAACGCATCCGCCCAACCTCCCTTTTTTTCTTCTTCTGTAATTTGTGCAATAAATCGACGGCGGAGCCGTACCTACCTACTTCGCCCAGCGTCGCCGCCTCCTCCTCTACCTAAGGTTGCACCCCTCCTTCCACATGCCACCACCCTGCCTTCTCCAACCTGTCGTCGTCCCTTCCTTCTTTTTAGTTTTTTTTTTAATTTATGTAACACTATCGACGGCGGCGACGCCCCTCCCTCACCCAGCCGCCGCCTCGTGAACCCTAAGACGCAAGTATGCTTATTGTTTTTTCTTTTTTTTAATTGTCGACGATAATGTATATTTTCGATCAAAAGTTGTCGAAAATTTTGTTTTTTTTAAAAAAAATCTTTCAATAAAAATTGTCAACAAGAGTATTTTTCGTTAATAAACCAGTGTCGGAAAATATATATATATATATATATATATTTTTTTTTTTTTTTAATTTCTAAGTTTTTTATTTTATTATTTCTGATGATGTGGCGGTCTTCGGAGGTGCATCGACGACGACTCCATCAATTAAGGTTAGTATTTTAATTTTAAAAGGGTATATCTATATATAAATATTAATAAAGGTAGGGGGAGAGTATATTTAATAAGCATTATAGCCTGACCCTAGAACTAATAAGGCCCAAATATATAGTAGACTGGCCCAACTAATAAGGCCAGCATCTATAATTAATAGGGTCCGACTATTTACACCTCCATTTAGGATGAATGCACTCCTCCACTCAGTTTAATAATATAATAATTATGCAATTTTTTTTTTAAATACCCTTTCAGTAAAATTATACTACTAAATACACCCTCATTATTAACAACACCTCCATTTAATTATAAAATCATAACCCTAATTGTTGGGGTCGTTGTCATCACTGTCACTGGATCGACGCCAACAACATTTCATTTGGCCACCAAACCAAAATAAAATCTCATAAATTTTAAAAAAACTTAGAAAAATCAGATTTATTTTTTTTTTTTTATAAATTTCAACAAATCAGTGTCGATTGTATACACTCTCGTCGACAACAATTTATCGACAAGAGTGTGTATAGTCGACACTAATTTGTAAAAAAAAAAAATCAAAATATTTCAATTTTTTTTTTTTTGACTATTTTAGGTCGACCATATACACTTTCGTCGACAACAATTTGTCGACGAAAGTTTATACAGTCGTTTAAAATAGTCGGAAAAAACACGTTCTACAAAAGCAGAAAACCAAAAGCCCTAATGTTGCGCACAAACGAGGTGGGTGGCGGGGTCGATCGGCGGCGGGTTGCACAAAAAAAGAAAAGAAAAAGTTGGGTCGATCGATCGGCCAGGCGGCGACGGTCGGTTGATACCGATTGGTGGGGTGGGGCAACTCCGGTTGGTGGGTGGAGGAAGGAAGAGATAAGCGGTGGAAATGGTTAAGAGAGAATCGAAAAGAGAAAAGGAAGAAGGATGGGAGTGGCCGTCGCGGGGGAAGGGGGCTGACGGTGGAGCTGGAGCAGCGGTTTAGAGTTTGGTGATGAAGATGATTTTAGGGCTTGGTGTGGAGAGGAGAGATAAATTAAATTTTGAAGGAGTGTGGGTAGTAAATATATTATATAAAGAAAAGGGTATTAATGACAATTTCGGGAGGGTGCATCTATCTTAATCCAATCTAGGTGTAAATAGTCTCACCCTAATTAATATTGGTCCAATTAATAAGGCTCAACATAAGCTACACCCCGTGTGTGCCTTTCTTGAAACTAAAATTTTCAATTTACTTCAATCATACTCCTTCCATTCATCAAAAGTGTGTTCATTTTTTTTTCACAAAAAACGTGCTTATTCTATTTAAATAGTTAACTTTTGAGTAATTTTTCTATTTTATTAACAAGATTGAGTATCTACCAACAATATTTTTTACTCGTTACCTCATATATATTTTTTATAATTAAAATATAATTTTTTTTTAAAAACATGTATAAAAAAAAGTAAGCACACCTTTAATGGATAGAGAGAGTATCTTAAAATGGATTACATCGATTTTTTATTTTTTTTAATTTAAAGGCAATTGGTTCATTTCCAAGTTTATTCATAGTATTAATAAAATGCCATAAGCATGAAATTACAAAATAAAACATATAATTAATTAATATATCCAAATTTTGTATATATGATTTATTTTCACAAGTTTTAAAAAATATCAATTATTTATATATAAAAATTAAAATACATATGTAAAGTAAAAAATGAACTATGTATTAATGTATTAGAGGAGTAAATGTTTTCATTTATAAAAGTGTATTTATGTGAGTGTGTATATTAAGTTTAGATGAATAAAAAATAAATACATTTACATACAAAGTTTGGACAAATTGAGTACTTTATTTATCTAATTTCAGGATTCACATTTTTTTTCTTTTTAGGCGATACCATTTCATTATTTACATTACTTTATAATAAATAATATTCACACTACTTTAGATTTATCCTTCCAACTATTATTTATCTTATTTATAAATAAACTAAATATTCATTAAAACTTGGATTAAAAGAAATTGAAACAATGAATTTAAATGGGTAATACTAATGCACACAAAATACTCCCGTTTAGCAATTCGTTTCACATATTTTTTTTTCCACAATAACTTTTATACTCTTAAAACATAAAATCATTTATAAACTTCACATACACATATCTAAAAATTAATTACTCCCACTTTTCATATATATGGATATCCCATACCAATTTACACACTCAAGAAAAAAATATACACATATTTATCCCTATGTTATTATTTTTTCACACTCAAACTATCTTTTACTTTACTTTACTCATGAAAGTTTACAAAACTATCCCTCAAAACATCACTCATTACACTTTTTATCTTACACATTTATTAAAATGTGTGCAATCCTAGAAAATGCAAATTCGGAGGGAGTAATTTTTTAACTTTATACATAAAATTTTATTTATTTATACCTAAACATGGAGAATATTTTGAAATAAATGAAAAGAAAAGAGCAGTGAAATTTGGACAAATTCGGAAATGGCGAATTGTCACCTCACTCACTCACTCACTCAGGCTCATCAGAGAAAGCCTCGAATGCCGAGTTTTCAGAGTACATTAATTCCCGCATGAATTTCATTTCAAAAAGCAAATAAGGAAATTAAAAGAGGAAAAGAAGCACAGCAATAAAGCCCGCAAAAGAAAAACCAAAAAAAAGTACCAACACAAACACCATTCTTGATTCCTCTCTCTCCCTCTCTCTCTTGCTTTACCAGCCCCAAAGCAGGCAGCCATGGCAGCAGCTGAAGCGGCGGTGTTCAAAGTCGTGGGTCTACTTTTCTTGCTCTGCACCGGCGCCACCTTCTCCGCGGCGGCGTCGTGGTGTGTGACGCGGAGCGACGCCAGTGACCAGGCTCTGCAGAAGGCACTCGATTATGCATGCGGTTACGGCGCCGACTGTGCGCCGATTCAGCCCGCCGGACTTTGTTTTCTGCCAAACACGGTGCAAGCACATGCTTCGTACGCTTTCAACAGTTATTATCAGCGCAGGGGCAATGCACCTGATTCCTGCTCCTTTGCTGGCACTTCCACCATTGCTAAAACTGATCCAAGTTTGTTCTCTCTCTCTCTCTCACACACACACGCACACGCACACGCACGCGGTTTTTATGTTCGGCACATTTTGAAATCTGTTACTCCATTATTTGTGTATATGCAGCATGTCTGGGGGTTTTATTTTTGGAATTTTTGTTTATTTATTTGGGGATATTTGTTGATTTTTAAAATCGTGCAATTTGTTCTGTTTTCAGGTTATGGATCTTGCGTCTACCCGTCATCTCCAAGGTACTTATTCAGTTTGTTTTGCTTTACAGAAAGTTGATTTTGTTCCTTGATTTTTTGACCAAATATGACACTGTGGTTATTACTTGTGATAATTACGCTTATTATGCTCCGAAGATTGTGTGTGTTTTGGTTCTTCAACTTCTTTATACATGACATGAATTTGTGATAGATAATGCCTAACAAGTTTTCAATTATGATTTAAACCCCACTTTAATTCTCACAACAGAAATACTTCAATAGTAAATTTTCTTGTCTACCTGCATTGTGCATTTTTTGGTTCACTGGGTTTATTAAGTAAGAGCACATAGATGATAGATCCATGTGCTAAGGACTTGCATTTAGTAATAAACTGAAACTAGATTGTTAGGACCTACTTACATTATTAAGAGCAGTAAATTGTTTCAAAGATGATATTATCATCTCTGGTCTCTAGTTTTAAATGTACATAATTTGTCAGAGTCGAGTAGTGTTTTGGGTGTTTTTGTCCGTAAGTGGCTTTAATACCATTTGTCGCGACTCGGATTTGGATCCTAGTTTCCAAATTCAGTTTTATGGTACTTTCCTTAAGTGGCTATTGAAGTTATTGATCATCTTCTTGGGGGTGTTTTCCTAACTTTGAGGATACATTTATAACTTTGTTAAGACTTGGGTTTTATATCTAAGTCCCAATTTTCTACTATAAAAAAACAAAACAAAAAAGATTTGTCTTTGAAAAATCAAATGAAGGAGATTGAACATGTTATGAAAGTCGGGGCTTCTTCTTGCTTCTTCGATTCATTTATAAGCTTGTTTCTCAGCTCTAAATACTTAAGGCTAAGCTGCTTACAAACTTCTTTATCATCTTGAAATATGTATTTTATTAAAAACTAAGCTTGATAACTCCACAATTGAAATCATTATTGAAATAAATAACAAGTGGGAACTTGTTTCAGAACCCATATAGTGGAGCATGATAAATGAAACGTAGAATTTGAAACCATGCAGACTAGTCAACTTCTTAATGATTAAGTGCCAGAAGAAGAAAGAAGTTACTGTTACCTATCGTTCTTCTTCCAATATCCATACACTTCGGTGCAGGAAATAAGTAAATTAATTAGAATGTTAATTTGCCAACAAATTTTAAAAAATATTTTGCCAACAGAATTCCCACAAAATCTTTAAATCAACAGATTTTTGGATGAATTCACCCGAGTGTTTAACGAATCCAATATTTTCTACCACATGTCGTGATGAACACAACAGGCTGCTAAAAGGTTTGACGGTAAAAATGAGTATCTGTTAACTTTTTAGCAATATTTGTTAATTGACCTTCAGTAAATGTGTCCATTACAACAAACAAAAATAACTGATAACTAAACTATTGCACTCATGTAGTAAATTTATAGTCAAGAACAATCTAGTTTCAGAATTCTGAGACTGTACCTAATGCTCTTACAGTTAGCAGTTAACACCACAGCCCCTTATGAGGTTGTTATGGAATCGATGCCCTAGGTGCATGAGGGAATACGAGTATTCTACACCGCGTATATTTCTTCTAATTTAGCATCGATAAAACTCTAATTATTGTACTTGAACAAATATGAGAATATACATTTAATGGTATACACTTGGTTGTAGCAATTAAAGGCATATCTAAGTATCATATTGAGTTAAATATGTTGTTGTCAACCTACAAGGATAATCCCCTATCCTGTTTTTTTTATTTAATTGCATACAAGGGTAGGCTTTTGTAAATACCTAAAGATAGATAAAGAAAAATAATTCTTGAAATGACTCAAGGAAACCTTTGATTTCAAACATAGTCTCAACCTAAATGGTTTTTCTTTATTCTGGGCAAGACTTTTGTGTATTTAAAAGAGATACGACACTTCATGAAACTTAAAGAAAATAAAAACAAACTAGTTTCAAGAAATTTCTTAAACTTAATAGTATCCGTGAGTCCGTGACATTAGTTGTAATCTTGGTGTCGTCTACTTTTAATAACAATCTTTTCACTCATTATCGTAAACGAGGTAATAAGCTGTCAAATGATTCTCTCAATGTCTGCTAATTTCCTTCTAATTAATGTCATAATTTATCAAGGAGACACATTATTTTTGTTCTGTTGTATTATTTTGTTCAAAAGGCATATGATAAGGAAAATTAATAGGGACATAATGTGGCCAGTATTGGAAAAGATGAGCAAAAGTAGCATATATACGAGTTATAAAAGATTTGTATAAAGATGTCACAACACGTGTAAAGACGCATGTGGTAGTATCGGGTGGGAATATAGTATACTGTATGCCTGCATCAGTGATCAACTCCTAAGCACTTACCTTTTTTGCCTTGTTAATTAATGGGATAATTGACTACTGAGCACCTAAATGTATGTTATTTGCTACACGTATGCCACTTTGTATATGCTATTTTAAATGTAAGTTTATCTAAATAAATATCATAATTTGGATTTTGAGATTTTACAAGATATTAAACTTGAAAGGATAGCAATTGCATATCCCTGAAGAACTGTAGTTCTTTGAACTTGGAATAAATAAATAACAAAACCTTGGTTTGCAGACCTGTTATGCCAAGTAAGCTTATGTAATGTAGATACATGCAGATGCATTTGGCTACATAAACTTCCATTTATTGCTTACGTATGGAAATAAATTGCAACGACAATGATTTGAATTAATTTTCGTATGTTGATAAAATTGATGTCCTGAATTATGCTTGCCTAATGATATTCTATGTCGTTTTTCATTATTTCTATGCTTTTTGTGACCATCTGCTTTGGCTCGTATAATTCGAATAAAGCTATTGCATTTTATTCTTAATTCATCAAGTAGAAACTTTACTTCTCAGGAACTTCTTTTTGTTCTTATTCTTCCCTTTTCTGTTTTACATTCACATTAATGATCATTATCTTGGAGATATACTTGATAAAATGGAAGATAAAATGAGAGGCCAGCGAAACTCGAACTATGCTGTACCACTTAAGTCTCTTACGAAATTTGTCGTTTTACTGATTAGATTTCACGAGAACTTAAATCCCCGACACCTAAGATCATATGAAAAATATGAGTATCTTTCTCGGTTTATTCTAAATGAAGTTGTTCTGGATTCTGCAGCACTGCAGGAGGAATGGTCCCACCCGGAGGTACAAATACAACTGCACCAGGCACAACCTTTTTAACGCCGCCACCACCAGGAACTGTGGGACCTCTGTACGGAGGGGGTGATGGACTATCACCTGCAGGCACCGGGCCAGATGTCCCCCACGGTGGTTCTCAAATCTTGTCACCCATGGTTTACATGATCTTCGTTTTCTTGTTCATCATTCAAACAATGTTGATATAATAGGCTAATTGTATGCAAAGTAGGTCAACTCCACCCCCACAGTTTTGTGTTAGAAATGTGGAGCCTTGTATGTATCAATTAGTCTATTTGACTCTTGGAAAGACATTCGATTATTCGTGTGTCTTTCATTCGTCTTCGATGATTGGCAGGTTCAATATATTTGCTCAGTTGAAGGTTGGTGATGCTCAAATCAATTCTTTTCAAATACATCATTGTTGTTGTCTTTGGTATTGTCGTTTAGCAGGTTCATATAGTTCATTAATTTGATTTGTGCAAAATTGTGTTTTATCTTGCCAATAACTTTAGATGGGGCATGTTTGGTAGGCTATATTGATGAATATACTATCTTGTTGAATGAGCTCGTTAGACACTCGATCGATAACTAAAAAAAAATCTTTTAATTCCATTAGACTCGTTTATGAGTCGAGCTCGTTTTTTCGCTCAACAATGTAATCGAGCCTCAGCTTAGGTCGAATAACAACTCTGTATATTTCGCCAATTTATACAAAACACTATTTTGCAAAGATTCATATTGCCAATTTATGCCTAAAAATAAAAACATGAAACGGAACTAAAAATAAGAACTAGAACAAAATTTATTTCAGTCTCTCATAACCAAAACTTCAAGCTGTTGAACTTCATCATCATATCAGTATCTAAGATATACACTAATCTAATCTAAGATATACATGATCACTTCTTTTGATCCAATCTACATTACAAAAGTTCCACAAAGAATAATCTGCTGATTAACTATCTTCAGCAGGATTCAGTTTTCCAGTATCCCAAAGTTGTATTAGTACCTTTGGTTCAACTGGACATCTCTCGGGTTGCCTTACGATGTAAATCTGATCACCAGCTGTATTGTACATGTCCTGATTCCGATGCCATGTCCAGAGAGCGTGTGTCTCATTCTTCACCTGCGAATAAACGAGACGAAAAGTCTTGAGATCAAAACATCTCTTGTTGCATAGTTCCACTCATAATTAACATAAAAGAAAGAAATGGGAGACCTCTAAGATTCCATGGCCAAAGCTCGTTTCCCTGTACGCGCTGTATTCAGGTTGTCTATCCCAACAGAACTTTCCAGAAGCTGGACCTGATGTAAAATTGTATGCACAGAATCCACCCATGAATGCATCAGGCGTGCTCGTCGGCTCAGGACAGTTACCAGGGTCATCAGCATGAGTGATTGCCATCTTCTCTCTGTTTCCCCCATCCCCAACTGCTAAATGCACAGGCCCACAGGGATCCAGAGTGTAGTTATACACTCTATTTGACCTCTCGTACGCATGAACCTGAACATTTTCGCGATTCTCATTATTCCATTGACTGGTGACAGCAATAGCAGAAGACTATGTCCACACCATGTTGTTTATTTTCAGGAGATTGAAAACTTACGTGTCCGTTAAAGACTATGTCGACACCATACTGGTATAGTAAATCTTCCATGGCTACCTTCATGCATTCAGCTTCTCTGTAGTGTGCCCTGTAAGTGGTGTACCAGGGCGGATGCCATGTAGCTACTAACCATGGAGTCACTTTTCGGTTAACGCTAGCTAGATCCTTCTGCAACCATTTGTACTGAGCATCTGTGAACAAGAAAGACAGAGTTTAAAGCAACCGTTATATCATACTGAACCACCCCTAAGAATGATGTCATTCTGCATCTTTCTACCTGATCTATTATAGGCAGCATATCCACCTAGGACTACAAAATGGATGCCCCCTGCATTAAACGAATAGTAGAACGGGGAAGAAGATCCGCTTTCTTTATGAGGGAATGCAAATCGAGAACTGTACGATACAAAAGTCCGATTTTCAGCTTGTTCTTCTATTTCATGGTTCCCTTGCACCATCATTATTGGAACTTTTGTGATCAGAGGTTGCATAAATCTGAAAAGATTATAGACCAAAAATTATGGTTTCCTTCACAGTAAGATTATGCAAAGAAGCAAGTTAACAAATTTACAAGAAAATCAGAAGCAATAATCATTGTTAAACGTACAAAACGATAAAAGAAGAGAGAGAGAGAGCTTTTACCTTCCCCAGTAATCCCAGCGAGGCTGATAAGTCTCATGTATAGGAGTATTTGCAAACGAGCAAGAATAACAATCTGAACCAGTACCATTCGTAAGATATAAGTTTGCGTAGCATAAATCTCCAACCAATAGAATTAGATCAGGTTTGTTGCTTGTCAAATGTTCAATTGTCGAAGTGGAGTTGTACGTGAGGCCTAGGTCTCCTAAAACAGCTATTCTACCAGGATAACTCTTCGTCGAAGAAACTGGCATTGTCGTGAAATAATAGATGTCACTCATTGCTATGTCAGGATCTCCAACCTTATAGTGGTATACTGTATTTGGGACCAATCCTGTAAACAAGCAACAAAATCCAGTATTTCAGCTAGTATTATAGTTAATGAATCATCTCCCTTTAACGACATATATTCTCTGTTCAGCAAATATGAGGCAGAAATTCTAAAAATTCTTTTAGCATACCTGTAACACGGACATGATGGATAATTCCCGAAGTGTAATTCTTTAGTCCTTCGAAAGGATACACTTGGCTGTATACGAGAGATTCTCCACTAGCTATGAAAAGCATGGCGTATCTTAACCTTCCATAGCGAACCACACTAGCAACAGTTTTCGGGTTCAACGGATTTATGTTGTCACCGATTTGATAATTCCCTACATGAAAATACCGGCTTTATCACAGTCCAAAAAACCAATTATAAATAAGTAGTTTTGGCCTACAATACATCATAACATAAGCAAGGTAACAAATAATTATCCCTTACAATTATACTCATATTTCGACATATTCAAGAATGTATTGACAAGAACATACCTATTCATATAAAACTAGATTGTAGGCCAAATTCGGGTAAAGAATTTATCAAGAAAACAATGAAATACAACCAAATTCGGTTAAAGAAACACTCCATATAATCACCTTTATCATAGTACAACAAAATGAGCAGTTTTGGTCTATAATATATCAATCATATTAGAAGCAAGGTAACAAATAATCCTCCCTTACAACAAAGCTTTTTCGACAAATGTATTGACAAGAACCTACTTGTTCACTAAGTCCCAATAGTAGACTAACCAAGATAGATGGATAATCAGGTTCAAGATAGATAACTAATCAAGCTTAAAATGAAATTTCTAACTAACACGTAAAAACATACTCAGATTGTGCCCATACCAAATAATCAAAGATACAACAACTCCGATTCAATCAGGAGCAGTTGAGATATCCAAGTCCGACCATAGATATCTCCACATATCTACTATACGGGGCCTAAAGCTAGATTGTACATCAAAATTTATGAAGCAAATAAGGAAATTCAAGTAAATAAAGAAGAAAGACAAACCTGTGATCCAAGAAATCCATACAGAATCATAAGTTGAGGAAAGGGAAACAGAAATTTGTTCAGGTTCATAACCAGTAACTTTCCTTTGCACTCTAGGGTCAGTATCAGGCAAATCTATTGCATTTCCCCTGAAACTCTCATCAAATTCAACAGTAACAGGATCAAACGGCCCATCAAGGGTTGTTGGAATTTGTCCATAAATCTGAAATACTAAATTCATAAAAAGAAAAATAAATGCAGCCCTCTCAAAGTGCAGGCCCATTTCTCAAATCCAAATTTGAAATTGAAAAGACTCAAAGAAAGCAAGAAAAGGGAAGAAATTTCTTTATCAGCGAGTCAAAGAAATTCCTCCCTAATTAAATTGGCTTCAATGCTTGAGATGACAGAAAAGAAAAGGAAAAAAGAGAGAGAAAGTTTTGAAGAGGAAAGTGGAAAAGGGTTATGGGTGGCAATGGGAGAAACAATGGCTCCTTAGTTTTTATACACACACTGACACACACATATACATACACGCATATATATATATATATATGTGTGTGTGTGTGTGTGTGTGTGTGTTTCTTGATGGTTCTCAGAAAAGAGAGAAAAGGAGCCGATTTTGAAAATGGGAAACAGGGCCTAAATGAAAAATGGGGAAAAGAACGGTTAAGTCAGTTACAGAAAATGGTAAAAAGCATCCATTTTTGTCAACTACCTGTTTTCCTGCTCATTTCAATTTTCTACTTGTGGAAAAATAATTTTAATTCTATACTGACAATTCTTTATCATTTTTTCTGTATGGCAGACCTAGGTATTAGCACATAGGCATGCCAAAAAACAGTGATTTGGCGTTAGAGGTACAAAATTTAAGCTAAACTTGCTCAGATTATGAAAACAAAGATCCTATACACAGCTAGACTTTCTTAGATTATGAAAAAACAAAAAGTAGGAGTATAACATATTTGAGCAGCAAACAAACGTATAAGGGAAGGGAGGGGAGGGGAGAAAACATAATTGTATTGAGCTAGGCTTTTTTTATTGTAGATTTAATTAATATTGAAGCATAGCATTACAAATTCAGGTTAGTTAAATATAACATCATCGATAACAGATTCAGAATCAGCCCTGTGTATATATATCCACAATCCGATTAAATGCACTAATTCAGCTACATTTGTTTTAAAAGACAGTAGTGGAATTCAAAACGTTTTGAGTTTTAGCAAGATTAACACTAAATTTTCTTACAAAACATGCAATGTGATTACAACTTTGGCTGAATTAGAGATCTAACAATTGTTTACGAGTCGAGCCCATTTTTTCATTCGGCAATGTAATCGAGTCTCAGCTCAGCTCTGGGTATATTTTGCCAATTGATATAAAACACTATTTTGCAAAGATTCATATTGCCAATTTATGCCTAAAAATAAAACATGAAACGGAACAAAAAATAAGAACTAGAATAAAATTTATTTCAGTCTTTCATAACCAAAACTTCGAGCTGTTGAACTTCATCATCACATCAGTATCTGTCAAGCAGAAATCGATTTAATATACACTAATCTAAGATATACATGATCACTTCTTTTGATCCAATCTACATTACAAAAGTTTTACTTGAATAATCTGCTGATTAACTATCTTCAGCAGGATTCAGTTTTTCAGTATCCCGAAGTTGTATTATTACCTTTGGTTCAACTGGACATCTCTCGGGTTGCCTTACAATGTAAATCTGATCACCAGCTTTATTGTACATGTCCTGATTCCGCTGCCATGTCCAGAGAGCGTGTGTCTCATTCTTCACCTGAGAATAAACGAGACGGAAAGTCTTGAGATCAAAACATCTCTTGTTGCATAGTTCCACTCATAATTAACATAAAAGAAAGAAATGGGAGACCTCTAAGATTCCATGGCCAAAGCTCGTTTCCCTGTACGCGCTGTATTCAGGTTGTCTATCCCAACAGAACTTTCCAGAAGCTGGACCTGATGTAAAATTGTTTGCACAGAATCCACCTATGAATGCATCAGGCGTGCTCGTCGGCTCTGGACAGTTACCAGGATCATCAGCATGAGTGATTGCCATCTTCTCTCTGTTTCCCCCATCCCCAACTGCTAAATACACAGGCCCACAGGGATCCAGAGTGTAGTTATACACTCTATTTGACCTCTCATACGCATGAACCTGAACATTTTCGCGATTCTCATTATTCCATTGACTGGTGACAGCAATAGCAAAAGACTATGTCCACACCATACTGGTATGGTATGTAGCCCTGTTGTTTATTTTCAGGAGATTGAAAACTTACGTGTCCGTTAAAGACTATGTCGACACCATACTGGTATAGTAAATCTTCCATGGCTACCTTCATGCATTCAGCTTCTCTGTAGTGTGATCTGTAAGTGGTGTACCAGGGCGGATGCCATGTAGCTACTAACCATGGAGTCACTTTTCGGTTAACGCTAGCTAGATCCTTCTGCAACCATTTGTACTGAGCATCTGTGAACAAGAAAGACAGAGTTTAAAGCAACCATACAATGATCAGACAATGAGAATAATTAGGGGTGGTAAAAATACCAAAACTTTTGGTATATCGCACTTATCAAACCGAAATATACCAATTTTTTCTATATACCTGTACCGAAAGTTTTGGTATTTTGGTTTTAAAAAAAAAAAGTAGGCCATTTCAAAATGCATTTTATTACCCTACACAAATATTGGCATATCGAAACTTCAATACGAAACAGTATACCAAAATTTCGGTATGGTATCAGTAAGTATTTTTCATATGCGGAATTTCAATATTCCAAAAGTTTCAGTTCGGTATTGGTATGCAATTTTATACACCAAAATTTTCGGTACGCTATACGATGTGGAACGGTTTTATCAGTATACCATACTGAACCACCCTTAAGAATGATGTCATTCTGCAACTTTCTACCTGATCTATTATAGGCAGCATATCCACCTAGGACTACAAAATGGATGCCCCCTGCATTAAACGAATAATAGAATTGGGAAGAAGATCCGCTTTCTTTATGAGGGAATGCAAATCGAGAACTGTAGGATTCAAAAGTCCGATTTTCAGCTTGTTCTTCTATTTCATGGTTCCCTTGCACCATCATTATTGGAACTTTTGAAATCAGAGGTTGCATAAATCTGAAAAGATTATAGACCACAAATCATGGTTTCCTTCACAGTAAACTTATGCTAAGAAGCAAGTTAACAAATTTATAATGCATCTTATTACAAGAAAATCAGAAGGAATAAAGTTCCAAAACTTTATCAGAATGATCATCATTGTTAAACGTACGAAACGATAAAAGAAAGAGAGAGAGAGAGAGATTTTACCTTCCCCAATAATCCCAGCGAGGCTGATAAGTCTCATGTATAGGAGTATTTGCAAACGAGCAAGAATAACAATCTGAACCAGTACCATTCGTAAGATATAAGTTTGCGTAGCATAAATCTCCAACCAATAGAATTAGATCAGGCTTGTTGCTTGCCAAATGATCAATTGTTGAAGTGGAGTTGTACGTGAGGCCTAGATCTCCTAAAACAGCTATTCTACCAGGATAACTTTTCGTCGAAGAAACTGGCATTGTCTTGAAATAATAGATGTCACTCATTGCTGGTATGGAAGGATCTCCACACCTATAGTAGTATAGTGTATATGGGTCCAATCCTGTAAAACAAGCAACAAACTCCAGTATCTCAGCTAGTATTATAGTTAATGAATCATCTCCCTTTATCGACATATAATCTCTGTTCAGCCAATATGAGGCAGAAATTCCAAAAATTCTTTTAGCATACCTGTAAGACGGACATGATGGATAATTCCCGACGTGTAATTCTTTAGTCCTTCGAAAGGATACACTTGGCTGTATACGAGAGATTGTCCACTAGCTGTGTAAAGCATGGGGAATCTTAACTTTCCATAGCGAACCACACTAGCAACAGTTTTCGGGTTCAACGGATTTATGTTGTCACCGATTTGAAAATTCCCTACATGAAAATATCGGCTTTATCACAGTCCACAAAACCAATTACAGATAAGTAGTTTTGGCATACATACATCATAACATAAGCAAGGTAACAAATAATCATCCCTTACAATTATACTCATATTTCGACAAATTCAAGAACATATTGACAAGAACATACCTATTCATCTAAAACTAGATTGTAGGCCAAATTTGGGTAAAGAATTTATCAACAAAATAATGAAATGCAACCAAATTACCTTTATCATAGTACACAAAATGAGCAGTTTTAGTCTACAATATATCAATCATATTAGAAGCAAGGTAACAAATAATCCTCCCTTACAACAAAGCTTTTTCGACAAATGTATTGACAAGAACCTACTTGTTCACTAAGTCCCAATAGTAGATTAGCCAAGATAGATAACTAATCAAACTTAAAATGAAGTTTCTAACTAACACGTAAAAACATACTCGATTGTGCATATGTGCCCATACCAAATGACCAAAAGACACAAGATCTGACCATAGATATCTCAACATAACTATTATACAAAGCCTAAAGCTAGATTGTACATCAAAATTTATGAAGCAAATAAGGAAATTCAAGTAAATAAACAAGAGTGTCAAACCTGTGATCCAAGAAATCCATACAGAATCATAAGTTGAGGAAAGGGAAACAGAAATTTGTTCAGGTGCAAAACCAGTAACTCTCCTCTGCACTCTAGGATCAGTATCAGGCAAATCTATTGCATGTCCCCTGAAACTCTCATCCAATTCAACAGTAACAGGATCAAACGGCCCATCAAGGGTTGTTGGAATTTGTCCATAAATTTGAAATACTAATAAATTCATAAAAAGAAAAATAAATGCAGCCCTCTCAAAGTGCAGGCCCATTTCCTCAAATCAACACTAAACCCCCAAATTTGAAATTGAAAAAAAGGGGGACAAGGCTCAAAGCAAGTAAAGGGAAGATATTTATTTATGAGCGAGTCAAAGAAATTCCTCCCTAATTAAATTGGCTTCAATGCTACAAAATATTTACAAGGGGGGTTTTGCCTGCAAGAAAAGAAAGTTTTGAAAAGGGAGATGGGTGGCAATGGGAGAAACAAACAATGGCTCCTTAATTTTTAGACACACACATATACATACATATATATGTGTGTGTGTGTGTTTCTTGATGGTTGTCAGAAAAGAGAGAAAAAGAGTCGATTTTGAAAATGGGAAAAACAGGGCCGTAAATGAACGGTTAAGTCAGTTACAGAAAATGGCAAAAAGCATCGAGACATATCAGAAATCTCGTTTCGAGTGAACAACAACATGTATGAGCTATCTACATCAATCATATTTTCAATTGCTACTCTCTATTTTGTTTAAGACTCACAAGTTCTACAATTTCAGATTGAGTCACAATTTTTAATTGAATAAATAATTTTTTTTATAAAATTCAATAGTATATAATATAATTTATGTTAAATTAGTTGTTGGTGTAGTTGATTTTTTTTTTAACTGTAAAATTATATTATTGAGTATAAGAAATATCCAAACATAGTCATAGTCGTTGCCATACAGTGAGCCGGTTCAGAATTCGAAATTAAACATGACCTAATTGTTTTTCCTTATCCCTAGATGAGTTTTATCCCTTATTCGAAAGGAATATCCTTCAGATTATTACATTATTAATATTATTGATGAGTTTCCCAAAACGAATATTCGTACTAGTGATAAGAGTTGAAGCAACATACTGGGCCCATGCACACCAATAAACTAAACTAAAAAGAAACAAGTGGGAAAAAAAAAAAAAAAGTGGATACAACAATTTTAGGTTGAGTTTAATAAGAGAATTTGATTTGAAAAGGTATTTCAAATGAAAATGATTTAAAAATAGATGGATTTCAAATGTTTCAATTTTAATTAGAAATTGTGTGAGCAAAAATTTAAATATTTGAAATCCATTTATAATCTAAACAAGTGAAGTGGGTTTGGACGATCAATTTAAATTTGTACTATGTCCATTCTAATTAGTGAATATATACATAGGCAAAACAACTTTTTCGTAATAATAAGAAATTTTGCTAGAAAAATATACTCCCTCCGTCCCGAAATTACTTGGATGGTTTGACCGGCACAATTTTTAAGATGAATGAATTTAGTGGTTGATAATGTATAGAAGTTATAGAAAATGTATTTGATTGATTTATCAAGGTGATTTACAAGAGCTATTTATACAGATGGTTTGTACATAGAATAAGTTAAGTTTGACTAACTATACAAGAGTTAGGGCTTGACATAAGAAGGGGGAGTGCTTAATCTTTGGGATTGGATATTATGACTAATGAAGAGTGCTTAATCTTTGGGATTGGATATTATGACTAATACGCCCCCACAAGATCGACGTTCCATCCGCGACAACAATTTTGGAGCGTAGATCTTGAAATCTTGTTTTGTGAGTGACTTGGTGAGAACATCCGCAAGTTGATCTTGAGTATTGACATAGGCAACGGACATAATGCCTTTCGAAGTAAGGTCGCGTACAAAGTGGAGGTCTATGGCAATGTGTTTCATCCGAGAGTGTTGAACTGGATTGAAAGCCAGCCGAGTGGCCCCCATATTGTCACAGAGAAGGCGAGGAGTTTGGGGAGATGAAGATGTAGGTCAACGAACAGGTGCCGGAGCCAGCAAACCTCCAAAGCTGTTGTTGCCAGTGCTCGGTATTCAGCCTCAGTCGAGGAGCGAGCAATGCCTCGTTGTTTGCGTGATCGCCAAGAGATAGGTGTGGATCCGAGGAACACAATGTAAGCAGAAGTGGACTTACAATCAGAGAGGTCGCCTCCAAAGTCAGAGTCCGAGTAGGCTGTGAGTTCGAAGGTGGGAGAGCGCCGAAGGAGGACCCCATGGTGGAGAGTGTGTTTGAGGTACCGGAATAGTCGTTTGACAGCGGCCCAGGCATCAGGAGTAGGGGCGGACATATGCTGGGCAAGGTGATTCACTGTGAAGGCTATATCTGGTCTCGTCATTGTTAAGTATTGGAGGCCGCCAATTGCACTGCAATATTCACTAGGATCTGCAGAAGCGGAGCCGACGATGGGTTTTGGCGAGCATGGTGTAGAGACATGTTTGACACCCTCCATTTTATGGCAACGAAGTAGGTCGACCAAATATTTGTGTTGGGACAAAAAGAGGCCCTCCTTGCAGTGTGCGACCTCTATGCCCAAGAAATATGAGAGACAACCAAGATCTTTAACTGCAAAAACAGATTGAAGATGTTTAGTGAGCGAGGATATAAGAGTTGTCGAGGTACCTGTGATGACCAGATCATCCACATAGGCCAGTACAAGAAGTGTGTCGGTACTGGTGTTGAGGGTAAATAGAGAGGAGTCAGCTTTTGATCGGCATAGACCGAAACGTTGAAGCGCTGAGCACAGGGAATCATACCAAGCACGAGGGGCTTGGCGAAGACCATAAAGGGAGCGACGGAGTAAGCACATGTGAGATGGTGTTGATGAGTCCTTGAACCCTGGAGGTTGCTGCATGTACACAAGTATAGATAGATTACCATGTAGGAAGGCATTGCTGACATCCAGTTGGCGTAAGGACCAATTATTAGTGGTAGCAAGGGTGAGAACTGTTCGGATTGTCGCTGGTTTAATCACCGGGCTGAATGTTTCGGTAAAGTCCACTCCAGGGCGTTGGTGAAATCCCTTTGCTACCAGGCGAGCTTTGAATTTATCCACTAAGCCATCAGGTTTGCGTTTTGTTCAGAAGACCCATTTGCAGCCTATGATGTTTGCATTTGGTGGTGGTCGAACTAAGTCCCATGTTTTTGCAGTGCTGTAAACTCCTCGGCCATAGTTGATCGCCAATGAGGTATGGTGAGGGCCTGTTGAACTGTGGCTGGCTCTGCATCATCGGGCAGTGGATGTTTTGTCGCAGCGAACAACTTTTTGGGACGGTGTATGTTGTTCAGAGAACGAGTTCGCATTGTGTGTGTTCGCTGTGGAGCAATTTCAGGAGGGCGAACAACATCGGTTGGTGGGTTTATGCGAGCAGGAGTGACCTCGGCAGATATAATAGGCTCGTTAATGATTGGAAGAGGCTGCTCGTCAATGGCTGGGATTGACTGATTGGTAGCAGAGTCAGTAGGCGAGGATATGAGCGAAAGAGTGATGGTTATCGGCTGTTGTTGCTCGGGCGGCATATGATTATTGAGAGTAGGGAAGTTATCCTCAATGAAGCGAACATGTTGAGACACAAATAGGCGGCCACTGGAGATGTCATAGCAGCGGTAGGCACTTTGGGATGTCGAGTAGCCCACGAAGATGCACATTGTGGATGGTGGATTAAGTTTTCCAGGAGCATAGGGGCGAATCCATGGGAAGCAGAGACATCCAAACACACGGAGTTTTTCATAGTTTGGGGTCTTCTTGAATAAGACTAAGAATGGGCTGCGCTGATTCAGAACTCTGGTGGGCATCCGATTGATTAAGTAGACAACTGTCTGTAAGGCCAACGACCAGAACCGATGTGGTAGGCGAGCATGAAGGAGGAGTGCTCGACCTACTTCAAGGATGTGGCGGTTGCGTCTTTCAACAAGACCATTCTGTTGCGGGGGTGTGTGGCGCAGTGGTGAGCCAGTAGATGCCTGAATTGTTAAGTGTTGGACGAAGAGCCTAAAACTCGCCTCCATTATCAGTATAGAAGTTTTTAATGGAGTGTCCAAATTATTTTTCGACAAGAGGTTTGAAGTTGGTGAATACGGATGCCACCTGTGATTTTGTAGCCACGGGAAATAACCAACAATAACGGGAGTAAAGATCAACAAATAATAAGAAATACTTTAACCCGTCTAGAGATGGTGTTGAGGCTGGCCCCCAAACATCCGCATAGATATAGTGCAGTGGATGTAGAGCAATAAAAGAAGTATTATTGAATGATAGTTTGGTAGATTTGCTCAAGTGGCAAGGAACACAATTATTGTCCAAAACATGGGACTTATTCAACACATGTAATTTAAATTGACTGATAATTAAGTGACTGGTATCCACAAACGGATGACCGAGTCGAGCATGCCAGCGAGCAGAGGAAATCTTGACACCAGTCGAGGCGAGCAGATGGGGTAGTACTGGCTGGTAGATGGTAAACCCCATTGGAGCAGGATTCTTTAAGAAGAACCGCCCTCGTGATCCGATCCTTAATAAGAAAGTGAGTAGGAAAGAATTTCATGGTGACATTATTATCCTGTGTGAACTTGCTAACAGACAATAGGTTCCGCATAGCGCGAGGAACACATAGAACATCAGATAAAACAAATGACGCCGACGAAAAATTTAAATGAGATGTACCAGTGTGTGTAATAGGAAGGCTAGATCCATCTGCAATTTGAACTTCATCCGTGCCATCATATTCTGAGTGAATGGAGAGATTGTTGAGGTCAGCCGTCAAGTTTTGAGAGGCACCCGAGTCAACCATCCACGGAGGATTTGATCCTGAAGGTGAGCGAGCAAAGTTTGCTTGAGCCGGAGGAGGTCGGCGGCAAGTGATGGCAGAGTGTCCTTTGAAACCACACAATTGGCATATGATAGGAGTGTGGTCGATGTAGGACGAGGGGCCTGAGCGAGATTGCGGGCGAGTAGTGGTAGGCAGTCGTGAGGAGAAAGTAGGTGGGGTGCTGAAACGGGGCGAGGACGAGTACCGGTTTCCGCGACCATGAGCGGGCGAGGAGCGAGATCTGAAATTTTTCTGACCATGGCGAATAGTGGCATTTGCAGTGGCAACCAGAGTACGAGCAGCCCGGTCTTGGACTTTTAGAGAGAGTTCATGTTCATAGAAAAGATCATGAAGTTCTTCAAATTGAAGGGAGGTTTCGCGTGTGCGAATTGGGCCAACAATGGTGGCATATTCAGGTCCTAGACCATTAATCACAAATAGGGTAAGATCATTCGAACTTACCGGTTCATCAATCAAAGCTAATTCGTCAGCCTTTGACTTTATATAGTGGAGATACTCCGTAATTGATCGGTCATCAATGGTGATCCGATGGAGTTCACTTTTGATCTGGTTGACACGAGATCTCGACTTGCCAACGAACATTCTGGACAAGATCTCCCAAGCCTTCTCCGATGTGGTGGATGATGAGACAACAGGTAGTATTTCAGGGGCCAAGGAGCCGAATATGGCGGCCAGGAGAAGTTGGTCTTGCTGCACCCATGTTAAGACCTCAGAGGAGTTCGATCTGTCATCACGACGAGCAGGGCATGGTTTGGAACCGTCAATGAACCCTAAAAGGTTGTGGCCACGAAGGAGGGCCATGAGGTGGGCACGCCATGAAGGGTAGTTTTTGTGGGTGAGTTTGATGGGGAGATCATGTCGGGTGGAGATCGGGATAAGAGTGGGAGCGGTTGCCGGCAACTGGGTGGTTGCCGCGGTGGTGGTGGTGTTGTTTGGTGCCATGAGGATGAATAGTTGTGAAGAAGAAACTAAGGTTTAGGATCGTTTCCCTACTGATACCATATAGAAGTTATAGAAAATGTATTTGATTGATTTATCAAGGTGATTTACAAGAGCTATTTATACAGATGGTTTGTACATAGAATAAGTTAAAGTTTGACTAACTATCCAAGAGTTAGGGCTTGACATAAGAAGGGGAAGTTCTTAATCTTTGGGATTGGATATTATGACTAATGGGGAGTGCTTAATCTTTGGGATTGGATATTATGACTAATATAATGTAAGATAAAAGAGGGGCGTTTTAGGTAATTTGGTGATGTGTTAAGTAGATATGATGAGGTGTAAAGTAAAATGTATGTAAAAAGAGGGTGACAATTTTAAAAATAAAATGATGTTGGGGGTATTAATTTTGTAGGATATTTTCATATTAAGAGTGTGCAAGTAATCTTGGGACATCCAAATAAAGAAATTGTGCAAGTAATAAAAAAGCGACAGAAATTAGGAAAGAGACAGGAAAACTTGTAAGTTAACTTTGATCAATGATTTCTTTCCAAAAACAGTTGCAGAAGGTAAACAAAAATCCTGATTTTCATGTTTGGGTTACTATAAGGGCAAGTGTATCTTACTATAAGAATAAGTAACACATATTTGTCTTTACATTTGTCAAGGATTTCAGTCGATTAGACGTCTTTAACCAAGTAGAATACTTGAAAATATAAAAAATAATCAGCTAAGATATGTTGGTCCTGAAAGGAGTATATAACAAGTGTATGGGGGGGGGGGAATACACTTGTATTCAAATTCTTTTCTAACTTGATCAAACCAGAGCTCAGCAAGGTTGTCTTGGACAACTCTGCTGAAGATGATTAACTCTTCTAAGATAATCAGACTACTAAGTACTATTGAGTACTTAGTTGAATAACTATCTAGGGGAGTTATATGTGCGGGATAATGGTTGGCCCTTTTAGTTTAAACTCCTTTAGATTCTGAAATCACTTGGTCAATTCAATACAGTCCAGTTTCAGGGAACTTGTCCAAATCAGTTTTGCACAGTCTTTGAATGTTTATCCTTTGAAAGATCAGTTTTGTGTGCAGTGTTGAGTGTATGAAAGTACTTGAAAGTAAATCAACACAAAAGTTTATAGTGGTTCAGAGACTCAAGCTCCTACATCCACTTTCCCTGATTTAACAGGATAATTCCTTCACTCTTGGAATTAACTTGTTTTATAGTGCCAAGGTGCACTTGATCAAGAACACCACCCTTGGTGAATTGATCCCTAGGATGTCTAGAGTCCTAGTACCCTCTTCTCAACTCAGAACTGAATTGTTCTTCTCTCAACAGTCAGCTCCTACCACTTCTACTACTACAACCTTCTCACTTTCACTCTTGAAAAATATGAGGATTGAAGTAAGGTTCCAACTAATGAGATATCTTTTACAATGAAGATCAGTGTATAAGGATAGGATATCTCTCTAAGCTTGTGTATGGATATACAATGTAGTACAGCTTAGATGAAGTGTTTGAAGACTAAGATAGTCTTTGAAAGCTTTGAAAGCACTCTAGCTTGTAAGAACTTAAGGTTAGATGTGCTTGGTTGAGGTTGAAGTTGGATGCTAGTTGGATGCTTTCAAATGGTCTTCACACTTCTGTATTTATAGACAAATGAAGGATTTGCCCGTTGGAGAGGCAGCCTCCAATGTCCATAAATGTCTTCTTTTAGTTCTTCAACTTTGAAGACAGAATCTTGATAGTGACATGTCCTCATTTGGGAAATAAACGGCTGTAAGAGCTTTGTCTTCATTCTGTAGCACTCTTCCCAATATCTGACATTCAGATTCTCTTGTAAGAATGTGGACATGTCTTCTGAAGGTTGTTCCAATGATAGGACAACATTCCTCATCATTTGGATAACTCTCCTTATCACTATCAGCAGTCTTGCTTATCAGCAAGATTGTCTTGCTCTTCTTCAGATGACTTGGCTCTTTCCCTTTTATTTCTCTTGAAGGTGATCTTAGCTTGTTTCTTTGAAGATCTTTAGGGAGTGTTTGTCTTCAGCATAGTTGACTGCAAGCTTTCAGAGCACTTGATCTTGACTTCTTGTACTGAGACAACTCCTCTGGACAACTCTCCTGATCAGTATAGTTAGTCTCAAAAGACTTAGTGTTGTATCCAGAGTTTGAGCCTTGAGGGGACTTGATTCAAATGAACTTCCAAGCATGTGTTCCCCCTCAATTTGTGCATCTAATCATCTAAGAGCTACCTAACATATTAGCTCCTCATCTAGCCTTTATACTATATGTTCTAACATTTCTAGAACATATTCAATCATGACTTAGGCATGTCTCAGGGGATTTTGGTATTCAATCAAAACATAACTCATTTTATTCCCAACAATTTCCCCCTTTTTGATGATGCCAAAACCTATACAGCTTGTGCAAAAGTGACTTAGCTACACCTATTACATTATTCTTCAGAAGACATGACTAAGGTCAGTTATCCTGAAAAGCAATGAGTTAGTGTATTCACCATTCATGTTGCACATAGGTTTCATAGATAGGCATAGAGAGATGAGTGTTTCTTGATTCAAAATAAGTTCAACTATCATTCATTCAAAAATCATTACAAGCATGTTGATAGTTGAATTTAACATATCAGAGCATGAATCAACAACACTAAATACATCAGAGTATTTCATTCTAACAGTTCAACACATATACAAGATTTTTCAGTATCAGAGCATAAACTTGTATCAGAGCACCAATCTTGTATCAGAACAAATACTAATACTTCAAGACATATACAAGATTTTCAACATCAGAGCACAGAGCTTGTATCAGAGCAATCCATATCAAATCAGAGCAAACAGGTTAGCACACCACATCAGCAATCTTGACCATATTTCAGCATAGTTGATCAATCAAGAAAGGTCAGAAGACTTAGCCATTTCAAAGATCATCCTCAGGAGGTGGCAGCATTCCATACTGTGCCCACACTCTTCTTTTCAATGCCATGGCTTCTTGGTTTGTTCCCTTAGGACCAAGAACCATCTTGTTTAGCTTAAGGATCTCTGTGAATTCTCTCAGAATTCTTGCTTGGTCAATCCATCCTTCAAGCTTTGGAGGCATGTATATGATTGGCTTAGGAGCTGTGAGTTCAATTCTTGCAATATCAGCAGCTGCAAGCAATTGTTGATAGAGTTCTTTGTAGTATTCTATCATGAACTCAGCAAAAGTGGAGTTGGCATCTCTTCCATTCCATCTGTCAATGACATATTGATCATAGACATACTCCCTTTTGGCTTCCTCCCATAAGTCATTCAGCTGAACTGGTACCCATTTATCCAAGTGAGGATATTTGGTGTCCATTGGAATCAATAGCTGTGGCTTCATCTTGTTGTAAGTTGCTCTCTTCCTTCTTGGCTTCTGGAAGTCTGCTCTTCTCTTGTTTCTTGCTCTGTTGGCCTCTTCCATCAAGTCCATTTTCTCTTGGGCTCTCATCATAGCCAGTTTCTGTTGTGTTTCAGGGTCTTTGCCATACCCTTCATGAAACAGCTTTGATGGATCATTGAGTACCACAATCTTTGTCTTCTTTGGTCCAGGTCCAAAGCCTTCTTCATATAATTCCTCAACATCTTCAGAGGCTTTGGTACATTCAGTGGACTTAGTCTCAGTAGACTTGTCTTTTTCAGCAAACTTGGATATTTCAGCATTCTTGGGCTCTTCAGTAGTTTTGGCCTTCTTTGAGATAGGCTCATCATCAATAACTCTGAATTCAGGTGGAAGATCAAGGCTATTGGGAAAGTCAGTGAATTTCTCAACTTGTCTCTTCTTTCCTTGGGCCTTCTTGATCTTTCCTCTAGTTTGGACACCTTCAGCATCCTTGTCCAAACCAGATACTTCACCACCTGGTCTTTGCTGTAGCCTTACTCTTTCCTCTTGAGCTGAGGCCATAGAGTTCTTCAATGCAAGTGCTAACTGCTCCTCTTCATCCAATTCTTCCAAGTTCAGCACTGCTGGCTCTTTTCCTTTTCCTTCAGGTGCTTTGTCCTTACCCTTAATTGGGCTTCCAATCACTAAGGCACCTTTTGCCCTTGCTCTTTCCCTTTCCCCCTTTTTGGCAGCATCAAAACATTCAGGCTTCAATTCACTCATAGTAGATGCCAATAAGGACTGGGCTTGAGTTAGAGACTTCATTTCCTCCAACAGATATACATTCTCATCATGTATATTTTGCATCCTGTCACTGCTCAAGCTAAGGAAAGCTAGAACAGGCTTCATTTTCTGTTGAACAACCTCCTCCATGGTTGTCTTTAGAGATGCATCTAGTTGGGCCTTAAGAAGCTCAGTGAGGTTGGCCACTGCACCTTCAGCAATGTTGGCCAATACCTCTTGGGAAAATTTTTCTGAGGCTGCCTTCACCATAGCTAGCCTTTGCTCTTCAGCTCTTTGTCTTTGCAGTGCAGTCTTTCTTCCAAGAGCTCTCTTTACCACTGACCTTAATGTCTTCACATTCCTATTGTGGTTGATTCTTAGCAAAGATTGCTCTTTCTTAACCTCCTTTGAAACTGACCTCATGGTGTTTTTGGCTTTGATAACTTCAGTGGAGATGGTTTGCAAACCAGTCTCAACTCCACTGATCCTTGCCTCCAAGGTAGGTAACACCACATCCTTTGAGCCAGTTAGCCTCATTTCCACAGATGCCAAAGTTCTTCCATGCTCATCCAAGGCTCCAGAAGTTTCTGCATGAGCTGATTGTACCTGGTGAGCCAAGGAATCCAACTTCTCTGATTGCATCCCAAGCAAGGCTTGTGCTGATCCACTATCAACTTGAATGGGTGCATCTGTTAAGAGTTCATCTGCAAAAATTTGATCAAAGGTTATACCTGCAATATCAGACAAATCAAATGAGTCAGTAAACACACAATTGCCTCCCTCAATTTCTTTTTCATAAGACTCTGATACATCAGCAGTCTTCTCCTCATTTTCAACTATTTCTTTTCTCCCTTCAACAATGATTTCCTCACTTAAAGGAACAGGCCTCCTCTCATCAAGGGATTCTTGAAGTTCAGATTTGACTTCAAGAATAGCCTGCCCTTCCTCACTTATATCACCCTCATTTGGTGGTACACTCACTATTCTAGTGATCACAACCTTTCTATCATCTACTTCTCCCTCTGGTTTTTCCACTATCATCTCCTTTTCAACTCCTTCACCTAGACCTGCAGCATCTCCACCTTCAACAAGGTTCAAAGATGGCAGTTGTGGGGAGATCACAGTGCTTATATCAGCAGCCACTGAGTCATCCTGAATGATTAAGGGCTGATCAGTGTCCAACTCATCTGACACTGAATAGGCCTTAACCAAACCAGCCTCTAAAACAGGAACCTCCACATCTTTAGGCTGTGCCTTGAGTTCAGAAGAACCTTCATTGGCAGATGTGTCATTGGTTGTGTTACCATCCTTGGTCAACACCTCTGAATTGACAGAGCCTTTCCTATGATAGGTCTTAGGAGGGTTGGAAAGTCTTTCAGATACAGAAGGCTTAGGGATATTAGCTTGAGGGGTTTCAGGAGGGTTGGGTTTTGAGGGGTTTGAGGGATCATTGGGGGAATCATCATCATTGGAGCTACTATCAGGGTGTTTGATTCCCTTAGCTTTTCTTTCCTTCTCCTCCTTAATCTTATCAGCTACCAGCTTTGCAAAGATTTCCTCATCAATGAGAAATCTTGTCTTTGAGACTCCAGCAAAGTGTAGCAATCTGTTCTCCTCAACTTGCCACCAGTTTGCTCCCTTATCTTGGAGGACTTGTGATATCTCCATCATAGACTTATCTTTTACATCAACAAGCATCCTTAGATCATGAAAAGTCCTCTGAATTCTTGGAAATTCAGCAAGTTGTGGATACAAACTGTCCACAGTAGCCATGGCTCCTCCTCTGAGCATACTCTCATAAGTATACTCCTCCTCATCTCCACTTGAATGGGGACTTTGGGTTATAGGGGAGTTGGCTCTGGGTTCTCCTAAAGTGGCTTCAGGAAGGTTTAGTTCAGGAATGTTGGCTTCAGAAAAGTTGGGTGCAGTAAAAGGTGCTTCAGTTGCTTTAAAGAGCAATGGATCTGAAGGGGCTTTACGCAAGGGGGTTGGCTCAAAAAGTGCAGCTTCTAATTGCTTTGAGTAATTGAGCATAGATGAGTCAAGGGGAGAATGTAGTCTTGTCTCATCTACTGCTATATCTGCTAGCACATCTATCCCACTTCTTTGCACATTCCCTTCAGGAGAGTATCTCTTTGTAAGATTGATGGGGGTTATAGGTTGGTTGGTTGGGGTTATATGGGTTTCAGGGGAGTTGGCCAGTTTTGATCCAATGGTTAAAAACCAATGTAACAGTGACTTGTTGGTTTTATTCAAAACGTGGAAGGTATTTAATATTAGTTAATGGTTGGGGAGTTTTCGAGATAGATCATGGTTTGAAAAGGTGTAATGCAAACAAGAGTTAAATCTTGGCATTTAATGCATGGAAAGCGACCTTTTGGGTGGGGGACAAATTAAATCCTACAGAAATGATATCTGTAGTTGGGACAGGTATCAAGGTAGACAATGATTACCCAAAATAGGTGCTTATCAAACCAAGAGAATAGGTTTGATAACTAGGACAACTTATCTGACCCTACAAGGACAAGTGTCCTGAAGAGATGTGGACAAGAGTCCTGAATGTCAATGGACAAGTGTCCTGAGTAGTTATGATCATCTCTTCTGCACTTCAGTAGATTTGTCCAAGTCTACTGAATATCAATTCAGCTCTTTTACTCCCATTAACTTCAATGAGTTTTATTTGTCCAACTTCCCTGGATCAAGTAAACCCAACTCTGCTGATAGCTCCAGAAACCTTGCCTCTGCAAGTGGCTTAGTTAGTATATCAGCTTTTTGATGATCTGTGTGGATCTTGACCAACTTTATATCCTTCTTCTCCACATGATCTCTAATGAAGTGATGCTTGATGTCCACATGTTTGCATCTTGTATGCAAGACAGGATTTTGTGAAATAGCAATGGCACTATTGTTATCACAAAATATGGGCACTTCAGTAGAGTTGACTCTGTAATCTCTTAGTTGTTGTCTCAACCATAGGATCTGGGCACAACAACTTCCAGCAGCAACATATTCAGCCTCAGTAGTGGAAGTAGCCACTGTGTTTTGCTTCTTGGAGAACCAAGATATGAGCTTGTTGCCTAAGAATTGACAAGTCCCTGAAGTGGACTTTCTGTCAATTCTGCATCCTCCATAATCAGCATCTGAGTAGCCAGTTAACTCAATGTTGTCATCAGCAGGATACCAAAGGCCTAGATTTTCAGTGCCTTTGAGATATCTCAAGATCCTCTTAGCAGCCTCAAGATGGCTTTTCTTAGGATTTGCTTGAAACCTTGCACAAACACCTACTGCAAAGGTGATGTCAGGTCTGCTGGCAGTGAGATAGAGGAGTGAACCAATTATTCCTCTATACTCAGTAGAGTTGGTTGGAATACCACTCTCATCAGGATCCATCTTCCAGTTTGTGTTCATTGGAATCCTTACTGGCTTGCTAGTTGTACACCCAAACTTCTTGATCATTTCTCTGGTGTACTTAGCTTGGTTGATGAAGATTCCTTCTTTTGATTGCTTGACTTGAAGACCCAGAAAGAAGTTCATCAGTCCCATCATGGACATCTCAAACTTGCTTTGCATTAGCTTGGAGAACTTCTCACATAGCTTCTCATTGGGGGATCCAAATATTATGTCATCCACATAAATTTGGACAAGCAAGATGTCCTCTCCTTCAGAGATTCTGAAAAGAGTTCTGTCCACAGTTCCCTTGGTGAATCCATGATCCAAGAGGAATTGTGACAGTGTATCATACCAAGCCCTAGGGGCTTGCTTGAGTCCATAAAGAGCTTTCTTGAGTCTGTAAACTTGGTTTCCAACTTCAAAACCTGGTGGTTGCTCTACATAGACTTCTTCCTTCAAGACTCCATTCAGAAAGGCACTCTTGACATCCATTTGGTACACTTTGAACCTCTTGTGGGCTGCATATGCTAGAAAGAGCCTTATTGCTTCTAGCCTTGCCACAGGTGCAAATGTCTCATCATAGTCAATGCCTTCATGTTGGCAGTAGCCTTTTGCCACAAGACTTGCTTTGTTTCTGACAATCACATCATTTTCATTCTTCTTGTTCTTGAACACCCACTTTGTTCCAATAACATCTTGATGTGAAGGCCTATCCACCAGCTCCCATACTTCATTTCTGGTGAATTGATTCAGTTCTTCCTGCATGGCTGTGATCCAATTGGCATATTGAAGTGCCTCCTCAATATCACTTGGTTCTTGTTCTGACAAGAAACAACAGAAAAGAGCACTTTCACCATGAAATCTTCTTGTTTTGACTCCAATACTTGGGTCACCAAGTATTTGATCAGTAGGATGGTCAGACAACCAAGTCTTTCTTTTTCTGATCTCTTTAGTAGAGTTGTCCTCTACTGAAGTTGAGTCAATTTGATCATAGAATTCAGGATAATTGAATGCAGGATCTAATTCAGGATCATAATCAGGGGTGTTGTCCTCAATGTCAGTGACATTGGTATTTTCAACATTTTGATTTCCTCCTTGATTATTTGACCCATTAACTACCTCAGCAGGAACTGCTTCTTCATTGGTAGTTGTTACCTGGATGTGAACTGGGATTGGATCATTCAGTTCACTATTTCCTTCAGTGGGATTTGCCTCAGGAGGGTTGCCTTCAGGATGGTTGTCCAACATAGAGTTTTCAGGTAGATTGGTTTGGACAACATCTATAAGCGCAGTGTCTTTGTCTTTTAGACTTAGTCTGGTTGTCCTCTGTGTGATTTCTTCTGATTCCAAGTTCTCATTCCTGAACTCATGAATAGATTCATCAAATACAACATGAGGTGTTTCCTCTACAATAAGGGTTTTCTTGTTGAAGACTCTGAAGGCTCTACTGATTTGAGAGTATCCAAGGAATACTCCCTCATCAGCTTTGCTATCAAAGACTTTCAATTGTTCTTTCCCATTATTGTGAATGAAACACTTGCAACCAAAAATGTGAAAGTAAGACACTTTAGGCAATCTTCCTTTCCAGAGTTCATAAGGGGTTTTGCCTTGCCCTTTAGTGATCAGACATCTATTTTGAGTATGGCATGCAGTGTTTATGGCTTCAGCCCAAAACCTCTTAGGCAAATTTGAATCAGCAATTAAGGTTCTAGCAGCTTCTTTTAAAGTTCTATTTCTTCTCTCTACAACTCCATTCTGTTGAGGAGTTCTAGCTGCTGAGGTTTCATGAGCTATTCCATTAGATGTACAATACTCATTGATGTATGAGTTAATGAACTCAGTGCCTTTATCAGATCTTATCTTGATAATGCTAAGGCTTTTCTCATTTGACAATCTCTTTAGAAGTTCAGGCAGTTTGACTTGAGTTTCCTTCTTATTAAGGAGAAATACTACCCATGTGAACCGAGAGAAGTCATCTACTACTACCAATGTGTATTTTCTACCATTTATGCTTACAGGGGTAATTGGTCCAAAAAGATCCATATGTAAAAGTTCAAGTACCCTTTCAGTGGAAATGACTGGTTTTCCTTTAAATGAGGCTTTGATCTGTTTTCCTTCTTGGCATGGTTTGCAAACTACTCTTTAATGAAAACCTCATTAGGTAGTCCTTTGACTAATGCATTTCTAGCAATTTTGTTCATTGTTTTGAAGTTCAAGTGGTTTAATCTTTTATGCCACAACCAACTTTGTTTACTAGAACTCTTAGCAATGAAGCATGCAGCATCAGTAGACTTGTCCCAGTCTGCAAAATACACATTTCCTTTCCTAGTTCCAGTCAATAGAATTTGTTGAGTCTTATCTTTGATCAAGCATTTATCACTGGAAAACTCAACATTGAAGTCTTTATCACAGAATTGACTGATACTTAGGAGATTATATTTGAGACCAGCTACATAAGATACATTGGATACTTTGATGTTACCAATCATCAAAGTACCATAACCTTTTGTTGATGCTTGTGAGCTGTCTCCAAATGTGACATTAGGGCCTTCTTTTTCAATGAAATCAGTGAGGAGTTCCTTGTTTCCAGTCATGTGCCTTGAGCATCCACTGTCAAGGTACCATGCTGTATTTTTGCTTATGCTCCTCATCTTGTGGCCCAAAGGTACCTGCAATTAGATAGGTTTAGGTACCCTTTGAGTTTTGGGTCCTGAGAGGTTAGCTGTACCTTTAGGAACCCAAACTTGCCTAATAACCCTGATTGATTCAAGGTGGCTAAGTTGTCTTCCTTTAGCATCTAAATACACTGTCTTTCCCTTAAATGCCTTTGGGAAAATGTGTGTGAATGTGTTAACTCTATAAGTTTCAGGAGAGTTGTCAAGTCTCCTGAACTTTTGAGTTCTTTGTGCAGCTTGAGGGAATCTTTGAGGAAAGGCTTTCTTATGACCATTACCCTTTGGTATGAAGGGTTTTGGTTGTCTCATTTTATTCTGCCTTTGAGGAAAGTTGTCCCTAGGTCTATTCAGCTGAGGCTTTCTCAGAAGAGTTGGCCTAGGCTGATTATACCTTGGATACTTCCTCTGAACATTGTTCAGTAGAGTTGCCCTACCATTGGGTCTACTCTGCTGACCAATATTCCTCTTGTGTTCAGGAGCTTTGGTCATTTCCTTAGGTTTTGGCCTAATCTCCTGAAGCACTTGAGTAGGCATAACATCCATTTTGCCCTTTCCTTTGTTCAGTGGCTGAATTATTTCATTTTCAGTCTGTGCCACTGACTTAACAAAGATTCTCTTAGTGTTACTCACAGAAGCAACACTAAGACAAGGTGAAGATTCAAATGGATCAAAACCTAATCCACTTCTTTGAGCCATAGGTCTTTGATAACTCTGAATTTCCTCTATTGCTCTAGAGGATTTCTTCAGAGCAGACATCTTTAATTTCAGGCTCTCTTCACTTGCTTTAAGAATATCATATTCATGTGAGAGGTTTTCAAACTTGGCATTGAGAATTTTAAGTTCAAAATCTTTTCTCTTCTGAGAGAGAAGTTGATCATCAATCTCCTTTTGTTGGTCAACTATCCTGAGATTTGCTTCCTCAAGCTCTCTCAAGACTTGTTGATACAACTCAGTAGACTTGACATCAACAACTGTCTCAGAGTTTTTGGCAAGTTCAATAGCCAATCTTTCATTTTCTCTCACACAGTTATCATGAAATTCTTGTAGCATAGTGAAATCTTCCATTAACTTTCCAAGGGAAAGCTTCAAGTTGATCTCACTATTGTTTTGTGAGATGAATGATGGTGAACTAGAAGTAGAGGATACCTCATCATCCTCAAGAGCCATGTTGCAGACATCATCATCATCATCACTGTTGGAGAATAGTCCATCTGAAGAGTTGAAGCTTTCAGCACTATCAGATTCTTCACCAGCCATCATGGCCTTTCTATTGGTGAACTTTCTGTCTCTTTTGGCCTGCCTCTCTCTTCTCTCCTTAGAGCTTAATTCAGGGCAATCATACTGGAAGTGCCCTTTCTTTTTACAGTTATAGCACAGATCTTCATCATCTTCTTTCTTTGATTCTTCTCTTCTTTTTGATGATGAAGATTCAGCTCTACTTGACCTTCTCCTATCAGAGTACTTGTCCTCTGATCTTTTCTCTTCAGGCTTTTTGACTTCAGCCTGTGCTTCAGGAGAGTTGTATCTCCTGAATTTGTTGTCCTGGTAGAACTTCTTGTATCTACCAAACCTTGAGTTTAACTTTTCAAACCTTCTAGCCATCAAGGCTAGTTCTTCCTTCATCTCAGTCTTTGAGACTGACTTTGATGATCTTGGAGTGGACTGCATCTCTGGTTCAGCAGTTTTGGCTTTGAATGCCACTCCCTTGGTAGTATTTGAAGGTTCCTCAATAGGCTTTCTTCTATTGAGGTCGAACTCATAGGCTTTGAGTTCAGAGAAGATTTGTTGCATGGGCATGGTGGAAAGATCTTTGGTGTTTTGCATCATTACAGCATAGACATCCCACTTCTGAGTGAGACTTCTCAAGATCTTCAATCCAACTTCTCTCTTGGTGTAGACCTTGCCCAGTGAGTTGATTTCATTCATCACATCAGTGAATCTACCAGCAAATTTATCAATGGACTCCTCAGACTCCATTGCAAACTGTTCAAATTTCTGCACAGCAACTTGGAGTTTATTCTCCTTGATCTTTTCAGTACCCTCACACATTTCTGCAAGAGTATCCCAAATTTCTTTGGCTGTTGTGCAGTGGTAGACTCTACCCATAATTGCATCTGGAATTGTTTGGTAGAGGGTGTTCATGGCAAGATAATTCAAGTTATCTTTCCTCTTCTCATCAGTGGTAAAGTCATCTTCATCTTTTGGGAGCACCTCTCTTGAGTCTGCCTTTTGAGCCTCAGTGACTTTGGGATTGACAAATGTGAACACAAAAGGACCTCTTGTGATCACTCTCAGCATGTCAGTGTGTAGAGATGCAAGATGAGCCCTCATCCTGATTTTCCAGAAATCATAATTATCAATTGAGAACATGGGCAGTTTGTGATGTGAAATGTGGTTGACTGGATTTGTGGCCATGTTGTCCAATCCTTGGACAGCAGGAGGTGGAACAGCAGCATTGTTGTTGGCCATAACTCAAGAACAAACAGTCAGTCAATATACAATTAGGATTTCAGAAAGATCAGTTCAGTGACCACACTAAATATGTGATTTTGAAAACCAAGATGGCTTTTCAGAAGCAGTGGTCTTTGAACCCCTGCTCTGATACCACTTGTTGGTCCTGAAAGGAGTATATAACAAGTGTATGGGGGGGGGGGGGGAATACACTTGTATTCAAATTCTTTTCTAACTTGATCAAACCAGAGCTCAGCAAGGTTGTCTTGGACAACTCTGCTGAAGATGATTAACTCTTCTAAGATAATCAGACTACTAAGTACTATTGAGTACTTAGTTGAATAACTATCTAGGGGAGTTATATGTGCGGAATAATGGTTGGCCCTTTTAGTTTAAACTCCTTTAGATTCTGAAATCACTTGGTCAATTCAATACAGTCCAGTTTCAGGGAACTTGTCCAAATCAGTTTTGCACAGTCTTTGAATGTTTATCCTTTGAAAGATCAGTTTTGTGTGCAGTGTTGAGTGTATGAAAGTACTTGAAAGTAAATCAACACAAAAGTTTATAGTGGTTCAGAGACTCAAGCTCCTACATCCACTTTCCCTGATTTAACAGGATAATTCCTTCACTCTTGGAATTAACTTGTTTTATAGTGCCAAGGTGCACTTGATCAAGAACACCACCCTTGGTGAATTGATCCCTAGGATGTCTAGAGTCCTAGTACCCTCTTCTCAACTCAGAACTGAACTGTTCTTCTCTCAACAGTCAGCTCCTACCACTTCTACTACTACAACCTTCTCACTTTCACTCTTGAAAGATATGAGGATTGAAGTAAGGTTCCAACTAATGAGATATCCTTTACAATGAAGATCAGTGTATAAGGATAGGATATCTCTCTAAGCTTGTGTATGGATATACAATGTAGTACAACTTAGATGAAGTGTTTGAAGACTAAGATAGTCTTTGAAAGCTTTGAAAGCACTCTAGCTTGTAAGAACTTAAGGTTAGATGTGTTTGGTTGAGGTTGAAGTTGGATGCTAGTTGGATGCTTTCAAATGGTCTTCACACTTCTGTATTTATAGACAAATGAAGGATTTGCCCGTTGGAGAGGCAGCCTCCAATGTCCATAAATGTCTTCTTTTAGTTCTTCAACTTTGAAGACAGAATCTTGATAGTGACATGTCCTCATTTGGGAAATAAACGGCTGTAAGAGCTTTGTCTTCATTCTGTAGCACTCTTCCCAATATCTAACATTCAGATTCTCTTGTAAGAATGTGGACATGTCTTCTGAAGGTTGTTCCAATGATAGGACAACATTCCTCATCATTTGGACAACTCTCCTTATCACTATCAGCAGTCTTGCTTATCAGCAAGATTGTCTTGCTCTTCTTCAGATGACTTGGCTCTTTCCCTTTTATTTCTCTTGAAGGTGATCTTAGCTTGTTTCTTTGAAGATCTTTAGGGAGTGTTTGTCTTCAGCATAGTTGACTGCAAGCTTTCAGAGCACTTGATCTTGACTTCTTGTACTGAGACAACTCCTCTGGACAACTCTCCTGATCAGTATAGTTAGTCTCAAAAGACTTAGTGTTGTATCCAGAGTTTGAGCCTTGAGGGGACTTGATTCAAATGAACTTCCAAGCATGTGTTCCCCCTCAATTTGTGCATCTAATCATCTAAGAGCTACCTAACATATTAGCTCCTCATCTAGCCTTTATACTATATGTTCTAACATTTCTAGAACATATTCAATCATGACTTAGGTATGTCTCAGGGGATTTTGGTATTCAATCAAAACATAACTCATTTTATTCCCAACAAGATAGTAATTCAAAAAGTAAGCAATGAGACAAACAACACACAAGGAATTTAAGTGGTTCGATCAATGTGATCTACATCCACTGGACCAGACGAGTACTTCTTTGATTGATAAAAAATGTTTACACACTCATTCACTCGGAATATGATATTTCCTCACTTCACTCGTGAACTCACACAACTCAAAGAATACAAAACGTACTACAATTCAAAAATCAACCTTTACAATGTACACATCAAGAGTATATAAGGACCAAGGTAGTTGCTGCTGTTAGGAACTGTTTGAGTAGTTAGCAACTGTTTGCAACCGCTTGTAACAATTCATGTGTTCTATTATTGCCCAACTGAAATGGTAGTTATGCCCTCAAGTAGTTGTAACTATAATACAACTAGTTAAACTAACTAACTTTCATATCAGCAGACTTGTCCATAAAGATCAGAAGACTGCTCACTGTTCTGATACCCAACTCTTTTGTTCTTGTGATCAAAAACTGACACTACTTATAGACTTCTTACTGTGGTCATGTACTGTGCTGATAGTACTGTGCTGAGATAATGTGCTCATGTACTGTGCTGATATACCCTACTGAAGTATTGTGTTGATATACTCTCCTGAAGTACTGTGCTGATATACTCTGGTGAAGTAATGTGCTGATCTGACCAACTATGCTGAACTCTAAGCATCACCTCCTCAGCTGATTGAAAACCTTCAACTCATCTGATTTCGGCCTAAGTCATCTTATTTGATCCTATCGGCTTACTGTGCTGACTATGAGATTATGAGCACTCACAACATTAACACACATTTTTCTTTATAATAATGCACATTTACACTTACAATAATGCACTTATTCTTTTATAGTAACACAAATTTGAGAACGAAATTTTATGTCTACTTTTGTGTGATTTTGTAAAAATATCTACTTGACCCGATTTCAATCAATTAATTATTTTGTCTCATTCTTAAATAGAAGGGTATTGCATGTTGAATATTGCATATAAAATCTTCTCTATCAAATATATTTTTTCCAATACAATTAAAATTAATGCATACTATAACACTATCCAATGAGAATTATACTTCAAACATATAAGTGAATTATAAAACTAAGATATGAAAATTAACGTATATAAATAAGACATTCATAATTAGACAGTAATTTTAATATATTTTAGAAAATAATAGTAGTAACTAAATTAATTAAATTGTGCAAAATCAAACATTAAAAATAATTGTAAAAAATTGAGAAGTTAGAAAACTGTTATGTTAATGGATAACATCTAAAGCTCGGTTGAATGATATTTATATTAAATAACAGTGCAAATCCATATTAATTTATTTGATTTATAATCAAATCTTAACTCAAACATAAGGTTTGTTAAATACACCCCTTTTATGTTTGTTTGTTTTTTTTCTCCCAAAATAATTATGAAAGGTCTAAAATGTATTTAATAGATACACCCCTATCTCATTAACTCATCTAGTTGGTGTAGGCTTGAGACTTAGAAGTATACTTCTCTTTAGGTCTCAGGTTCAAATTCTCTAAAGTGCAAATGATTTCTATGGGGGCAGTACATACAGAGCGCAAAACTCTGACTTTAAACGGGACCTCCGCAAATGGACAGTGGAATTGGTCCCTCGAAATTAGTCGATTCTTTAATCGAATACCCGAGACTTAAAAAAATGGGATTATATTTTTTTTAGTCCATTAAGTTACCACGTTTTTTAATTTAGTCCACCAGATTACCACTTTTTGAATTTAGTCCATTAAGTTTCGATTTATTTTGATTTTGGTCCAGTTACCTGCTAATGCTATAGCAGGTTTAACAGGTCATTTTTTAAAACACACCCCATAAAATGTTATACACACCCCCAATGTTAAACACACCACACTAAAATTTAAAAACTTTTGTTATTACTATACACACCCCAATTCTTTCTTATTTAATAAATTACCACAAATAATTAAATTAAAAAAAGTAAGAATTCAAATAAATATAAAAAATATACCTAAAACATATAAAAAAAATCGCCTAAATCTTCAAAAATTAAACAAAGCTAAAAAAAATTAATTAATTTAATTAGTTTTGAAGATTTAGTTGATTTTCTACAATTTTTAAATTTTATTTAGCTTTATTATCGACATTTTTATAGAAGTTAGAAGGCAAATAATAAAGCGTTGGAGTTTTAAACTTTTTTATTTTATTTTACTTTTAAATATTTCTTTTATATTACATGAACACACTAACACCCCACAAATATTATATACACTCCAAATGTAAAACACAAAAATTCAAAAATAAATTAGAGTTAAATAAAATAATAAAAATGTTTAATAAATTATAAAAAATAATTTAATTAAAAAAAGTAAAAATTCAAATTAATATGAAAAATATAAATAAAACCTATGAAAAAAATACATAAATTTTCAAAATTTTAATAAAGCTAAAAAAATAATTTATTTAATTATTTTTGAAATTTTAGTTCATTTTTTAATTTTTTTGAATTTTTTTATTTAATTTAATAATTTTTTTCAGATTGAGTTTTTTTTTTTTTTTATTAAAAATCTTCAAAAATAGTAAAGAAATCAACTAAATCTTCAAAACTAATTATTTTTTTTTTTTTTGGAATTCTTACCTTTTTTTGAATTTTATTATTTTTGGTAATTTATTAAATAGGAAAGAATTGGGGTGTGTATAGTAATAACAAAAGTTTTTTAAAATTTAGTGTGGTGTGCTTAACATTGGGGCTTTTTTAAATTTAATTATTTTTAGTAATTTATTAAATAGAAAAGAATTGGGGGTGTGTATAGTAGGGCAATTCTTACTGTAGTCACATTTTACGAAGTGACTACATAGTCACTTTGTCGAATCGTGCCACGTAGCGTCGTAAACGTCGTAACAACCTGCTACCTGTTATACCAGTTTAAATTATTTATACCATTTTTTAAATTGTATTTTGTTATTTACTATATTACCCTTCTTTTATTTAAATTATTTTTAATATATATATATATATATTAAGTAAAATTACTGTTCTACCCTTTCTTTATACAAATATTATTATTTTTAAAATTAATTAAATCAATCCAAAATTTAATTAAATAATAGATTAGTTAAATTAAAATTTTTATTTTTTTCTTGCCAAATTCTTCCGTACCCCCTACGGTGCCCCCTAGTTTCAATTTTAATTTTTTATTTATATTTTACCTGCACCCACTAATTTAATGAGTTCACCACCTAATCATATTTTTACTACAATTATTTACACCCGCTAATTTAATGAATTCACCCCCTAATCATATTTTTACTATAGTTATCTGCACCCGCTCATTTAATGAGTTCACTCCCAAATCATTTCTTTTTTACAACAGTTATCTACACCCGCTCATTTTATGAGTTCACCCCCAAATTATTTTTTACCACAATTATCTGCACTCGCTCATTTTATGAGTTCACCCCCAAATTATTGTTTTACCACGGTTATCTGCACTTGCACATTTTATGAGTGCACCCAAAAATATTTTTTAAAAAATAATCACATTTAAAACACTATATTATCCTTTTATTAATTTACACAAAATATAATAAAATAAACTCAAAAAAATTGATTCACCACCAAATCACACATATTTAAAAAAAAGCGTAAAAATATAATTAATAAAAAACTATCGAAATTAGCCACAAATCTCGATTTGTTTTTTTTTATTTTTTCTTCCCCCTCTCTTTTTCTTTTTTCTTCCCATTTTCAATTTTTTTTCCAACTTTTTTTTCTTTTCCTTTTTAAATTTTACTGTCTTACTTTTCCATTTTTTGCATGTGTATTTTTTAAATTTTAATACAAAATAATATTATAGGTATGATTTTATTATAGTCGATCGGCGGTGCACCTGAATTTTAATTTGATAAGTAAAAGACCTGTCGGAAATCCATGCATGTCGGCGGGTGACCCAGCCACAACCATGCCCGACCACCCCCTCGACGGCGGCGCTTCGGTCTCGGCCGCTGATGCCCGAGACCCCTCCTCGAATCGCAATCGCGATTCTTCACTTCCATAACAATATACATAATCTTCCATCTCGCCCACGATCCATGGCGGCCGAAATCCTTTCCTCATTTCGACCACCGACGCGACTGCTTCGAACAATCTCCCTTGCATTCGCGATCCAGGAGCTTCTCCGACATCAACGGCGCTCGCCTGCAACACTCGGATCGACTCTGCCTCTCTCTCGTCGTTCATCTCTTTCCAAATCGAAGCTACATTGCTTCGTCCGTCTTCTTGACCCTGCTCTTGCGCAGCCTCTTCCTCCGACTGACGGCGGCCCGACGGAGCACTGTGAGTATGTTGCTACTTGCTGATGGATCTCTGACCGACCGACACTCGGAGCCGGTGACCTTGCTGATGAAATCCCAAGCGACGACTGCTGACCTAGGGTGCCCTCCCATTGGGCTAGGGTTCCCTTCAATTGGGCTTGGTAATGTGCACCCTATATTTTCTTTAGTACACCCCGATTTGCACTCTCTCCACTTTTTTTATGGTATTATTGTTAGTGGTATTATTGATATTACTAGTTATTGATTGCGATATTACTATTAATACATTATTGAATTAATATTAATGATTATTGATTACAGTATTATTGATTATTAATTGTGGTATTATTGATTATGTTAAATTATTTATTACTGATTATTATTATTTTTATGGTATTACATATTATTGTTTATGGTATTACTGATAATTGTTTTTGGTATTATTGAATATAATTATATTTGTGGAATTATTTGTTATTGTATAAAATTTTACTTATTAATATTAATGGTATTACTGATTAATGTTCGTGGTATTACTAATTATTGTTAATGGTATTATTGATTACTGTTTATGGTATTACTGGTTAATACTTATTGTATTACCGACTACTCCCTCCTTCCTATTGAAAGCTACACAACTTTTCTTATTCGTTTGTCCCAATGAAAGTTACTCATTTCTTTTTTGGCAAACTATTCCCTCTCACATTTCATTATATTATTCTCTCTCTCAATCACATCACCTCTCATACATCCACTTATTATATCATATTTTTTAACCTAATTAAAAAGAAAAAAAATCAGAATTTGTGCCTAATTTAAAAGGAAAAAAATTGAAATTTGTGCCTAATTTCGATAGTTTTTTTTTAATTATGTTTTTAAGATTTTTTTTCTAAAAATATGGGTGATTTGATGGTAAATCGACGGTAACTCGGCAATGACTCGACTGTAGATTGTAAATGTATAAATTATGGTTGATTTTATTATATTTTGTGTAAATTAATAAAAAAATAATATAGTCTTTTAAATGTAATTATTATTTTTTTTAAAAAATTTGGGGTGAACTCCTAAAATGAGTTGGTGCAAATAACTATGATAAAAAAATAATTTGGGGGTGAACTCATAAATTGAGCGGGTGTAGATAACCGTTGTAAAAAAGAAATGATTTGGGGGTGAACTCATAAAATGAATGGGTGCAGATAACTATGGTAAAAAAATGATTTGGGGTGAACTCATAAAATTAGCGGGTGTAGATAACTGTTGTAAAAAAGAAATGATTTGGGGGTGAACTCATAAAATGAGTGTGTGCAGATAAATTTAGTAAAAATATAATTTGGGGGTGAACTCATTAAATTAATGAGTGCAGATGAAATATAAATAAATAATTAAAATTAAAATCAGGGGTACGGTACATGCGAGTGTACCCAAGTATCACCCTTTTTTCTTCCCCAATTCCAATTAGTCGGCACAATTCTTAAGATGTTTGAAAATGACTTATTTCTCCCCAAATTGATTCAGTTTGAAGCTCTCAGTCGCCATTAGCAGGTTTGAAGCAAAGGTTTGAACTAAGAATGAGTTTTTCTCACTGATTCGATTTGTTTTTTTGTTAATAAATTGATTTGATTTATTTTTTGTTATTAATTTTATTAATATCATAAGGGTAAATATGTAATTTTAACATTACATATTTTAATTACATTAATAAATATAATAAATTATTTTATTGTATAAGGATACAAATGTAATTTTACAATAATATATTTTAATTAATTTAATTTAATAGAAAATACAAATTTATGATACATTACGACACATAAGATGAATACATATCGTAAATTGTACAAAAGGTAACAGGTCATCAAATTTAAGCCTTTAGATTAGATTTTTAATGATTTAGATTCACTAACTACGGTAGTCATTACGAAACCTTACGACACCCTGAATAGTAATAACAATTTTTTTTTAAAATTTAGTGTGGTGTGTTTAACATTGGTGGTGTGTATAACATTTTATGGGGTGTGTTTTAAAAAATGACCTACTAAATCTGTTGTAGCATGTAATTTGACCAAAATCAAAATAAATTGAAACTAAATGACTAAATTAAAAAAATGGTAATCTGGTGGACTAATCAGAGCTAAAACAGTAAAAAAGAGATTCTGTGGCTGAAATAGAGCGCTTTAAGGCCGGTTTAGTTTTTTCGAGGTCTAATCAGGTTCGGACCGAGGTTTTGGTGACTCGGGAGTACGTCGAAATCTTGTTTGCAATGTTTAGATGAGGAACCGTGGGTGCACTAATCTCATACGATTAGGACACACCCCATAAAAGACCGAAGATACCCTTCTCCTACATAACCATAATTCTCCTCTTATTCTCTCAAATCATATAGCATGAAAAATAAAATACGCCGCTTGGGACACCCACTCCTCTCTCAGCCTCGTCGGTCGCCGCTCAAAGCCTCGCTGCCACAACCTTTCTTCGTTGCCGCACAAAGTCTCGCCGTCATAGCCTTATTCGTCGTCGCCGTTGTTTCACCAATTTCACGCGCGTCTGCTTCGCTGTTCGTCCAGGCCTCACTGTCTGTCCAAGATTGTGTCCCAAGCCGCCACCGTTCATGGCTACGTCTCAAGCCCCCACCGCTTTGTCCTAATCGTATGAGGTGTGCGTTAAAATCTCGTGTGTGAGTATAACCGAACTGTTCATGGTATATTGGTATTACTGATTACTACTAATGATATTACTGATAATTTTTTTTGGTATGACTGAATACAATTAGATGTGTGGAATTGTTTGTTATTGTATATAATGTTATTGATTAATGTTCATGGTATTATTGATTATTGTTCGTGGTATTACTAATAATTATTTTTGGTATTAGTGTATTACTGAATATAATTAGATGTGTGAAATTAATTGTTAGTGTAGATATTACTAATTACTGTTAATGATATTACTGGTTACTATTTATGATATTACTAGTTATTACTTATTGTATTATATACTATAGTAAAATTATACATATAATATTATTTTGTATTAAAATTTTAAAAAATACACACGGAAAATGGTAAATAAAGGCTGGAAAAAAAGTAAAAGGAAAAAAAACGAAGAAATTAGAAGCTTGAAATAAAAATTGAAAATGGGAAGAAAAAAGAAAAGGAGGAGGGGGAAGAAAAATTAAAAAGAAAAAAAAAATCGAGATTTGTGGCTAATTTCGATAGTTTTTTTTTTAATTATGTTTTACGATTTTTTTCTAAAAATATGGGTGACTTGGCGGTGAATCGACACTCGGCAATGACTCGGTTGCATATTGTAAATATACAAATTAAAGTTGATTTTATTATATTTTGTGTAAATTAATAAAAGGATAATATAGTCTTTTAAATGTAATTATTTTTAAAAAAATATTTTGGAGTGAACTCATAAAATGAGGGGCAGATAACCGTGGTTAAAAAATAATTTGGATGTGAACTCATAAAATGAGCGGGCCGTAGTAAATAAATGATTTTTGGATGAACTCATTAAATGAGCGCAGATAAAATATAAATAAAAAATTAAAATTAAAATTGGTGTGTACTCATGTATTTATAACATAAAATAATTAGAGAATAAGAAACAAATACTTGAAGAAAAGAAAATATAAAAAAATCTTGATTTAGCATATTATTGTAGGAAATGTCACAATTAAGAAATGTGAAGAAATGACTAATTAAATATTAAAATTTTAAATTAATCTTCATATTTAAATTTAAGGGATAATAAATTATTTACATTTAATTTTGACAGCAATGATTAGAATTTTTATTCTTAATTGTAAAAGGGAATGACCCTTTAAAAATTCTCATTAAAGAATGTAGAATTAGGAATATGTTGGGTGCAAATATTGTTTACACGCCTCAAGCTCTGATGTGATTGGAGGATACACGTCATCACAATTCATACCTTTCTCACGTGCCGTATTTTAGATCTAAGATTCTTCTTTTTCTTTTATTATTTTTTTCTTAAAAAAGAGCCAAAAAAAAAAAACAAACATAAAAAAAACGAAAAAACCAGAAGAGTTGGAAATTTGTGTGCCCATTTAGAAATCAAAGGCGAAAATTTTCTGGTTGATTTGCAGAGAGAGTGAGAAGATGAATATATTTAGACTAGCAGGGGATATGACCCATTTGGCGAGTGTTCTTGTTTTGCTCCTTAAGATTCACACTATTAAATCCTGTGCTGGTACGCATTTTCAACCTTTTTTTGTTTTTGTGTTTTGCTATCTTAAGATCCACACAATAATTGATTTTTATAGCTGCATATGTTTCACTACGGTGTTTGAGGGAGTGATATTGCTGAGTTGTGGTTGGTGAATTTACTTTGTCATTTTGTATAATTGATGAAGAGGTTACTATTTAGGGAATGCAAATGCATATACTCCGCTCCCACCCCCCAAAATAAAAGAATTCAGTTGCGAATTATGGATAATAGGGTTTTTGATGTTTTTTGGGGATTGGTATGAAGGTGCACGGAGTTTCGTTTCCTTTTTTCAACTTAGTTGTGGGATGAAAATGAGCTGATTTTGATGTTAATGAAGTGCATTCAAGTTATTTAGGCTACTTGAATTGGTTGAAGGTGATGTGGGGTCTTAATGAGGCAGAGGGAGCAGGTGGCAATGAATTTGTTATCTTTTTCTTTTCATTTTATTTTAGAGGGTTATGACTTATGAGGGAGAAATAAACTTGGATTTTTGACGTTTAATGGTGCCGATTGGCTGGTAATTCTTCAGTTTGGCTGCTAATTCTTGTATCCTTGATGGGGTAAAGTGTATTTAACCCTTGAGGGAAAACTGCAGTCTGTAGTTTTACCCTTAGAAAATGGCTTTCAAGGTTGATGTTGGTGGTACTGGTATAAGTGTATAACAGTAAACGTAGAAATTTTTATTAAACTTTCGGGGAGCCCTTTAAGAGCCCGGCCTTCTTCTTTTATGTATGGGATAGATATTTATGATGGCGGATCAAGTCTGAATGGCATGGTAGTTGGAAGACCATGCTTTAAATTGTCGTACACCATTCATACCGATTTACCATTTTCATTTTGTTTCGCTGACTTTTCCAATTATGTCACACAAGCACCTAATATGCACAATTAATTAGTCATTTATGCTGCCTTGTCTTCTTCTCTTTAGTTTAACTATGATCATGCATGAACTCCCTTCAAATTTCTATTGGTTATCTGTCGTTTTCTACGATCTGACTATCTCGGTTATGCAGGTGTTTCTCTGAAGACCCAGGAGCTTTATGCTATTGTTTTTGCTACTCGCTACTTGGATTTATTTTCATACTATATCTCGCTCTATAATATACTGATGAAAATAATATTTTTGGTAAGCTCTTTCTCAATTGTCTGGTACATGAGACGGCACAAGATCGTCCGCAGATCCTATGACAAAGACCAGGACACTTTCCGTCACTATGTCCTTATTTTACCATGTTTGTTATTAGCCCTGATCATAAATGAGAAGTTTACCTTCAAAGAGGTACCTTGATTCCACGAGATAACTGCTACATTCATTAATATTTTTTGTGATTTAATATCTATGCTTTATATGATTAACCAGGTTATGTGGGCTTTTTCCTTGTACCTGGAAGCTGTTGCCATTCTTCCTCAGCTGGTCTTGTTGCAGAGAACAAGAAATATCGACAACTTGACTGGGCAATATGTTTTTCTTCTTGGGTAATTAATTTATTACCTTTTGTTTTCACGTTATAATGTTACATTAGTAATAATAGGTCTATCTTAATTGAACTACTGGGTATAAATTGATGAGTCCCTGGTCAAGTTGCAGCTGTGTTGTCTTTATTAAGTTTTGTTGTGGTTCTGGAAATCAGCTTTTGCCAAAACTTTTTTGATGAAATAGTTTCTCAATTTCGAAATAGTTTTTCTTCATTTGCTCTTGTACTTTCAGTCGGTCTCATCTATGCTTGAAATGGGATATGTTATGTGTCCAGGTGTGCTCTTGTACTAATATGACCTGGATATAATAAGAGCATTTCATTGTATACGGAGGGAGTAGAGTGTATGACTGTTTGGTTTTCATAAAAAAGTATTTACTGTAATTAAGTATTAATTGCCCTGCTACTATAACATTATCATCCTTAAATTATTGTGGAAACTACAGCATTTATGTAGTTTTCTTTCTTTCAATTAGCAGTCCCATCCTCTATTCCAATTGGTTTTCAATAAAAAAATCTGTAGGCGCCAATGCACACTAAAGTGTATATTTATGGTGCCATTTAAAATTCACATTTTCATAGATCATTTCATCTGTAAGATAACCCAAGAGAATTATATCAACAGCACTTAGGATCTCAAATTCTTAACCTTTTCATTTTGTTACCTTTGGCAAGTATTGCTAACATGCTAATAAAAGCATCAAGGTCTAACTGGTTTGTGCCGAGCTGGCACTCTCTCTGGCAAGCAATTGCATCCCTGCATTAAATCATTACTCAAGTGCAGTGATATATCAATATTTTTAGATGTAACTCATGTAAGGGATAACAAACAGAAGATGGAAGCTAATAATTTATGCTCTTGATAATAATTGGTTTATATATAAGTGAAATCTGAAAATCAGAATTGGTGTGTGTTCTTAGATTGAAGGGTATCTTCCGTCAGTGGTGAACATCTTGTAATTGTTTTTTTTTTTTAAATAGAAGTTTCTGGATTCTTTAGTAATTAGAATTTTGGAGGTTTTGTTGATCCAAGTTCGAGAACTGAATAAACGACAATCTACTTCCTGCATAACAGTTTCGGGGTTTATTCCTCTTGCTTTCATGGTACACCTAGTATAAATCTCCTGATAACTTAAAGGATTTTGACAGTTAGCATTCAAGGTGTCTACTTTAATAAGTGAGACCCAATTTGCGCCACACTATATTGACTAAAGTAATTTTTTAAGAAGTTTGCAATAGATCTGATTACTAAAGTGGTTTTGTAATAAGTTTACAATAGATCCGATTAAACTCCTTATATCTTGCTTTCTTTTTGCAGTGCGTATCGAGTACTATACATTTTGAACTGGATTTACCGCTACTTCACTCAAGCACACTATGTCCATTGGATAAGTATAGCCTCTCTCTCTCTCTCTCTCTCTCTACATGCACACATGTTTATGCCAAAGCTATCGAAAAAAAATCAAGTTCATTCCCTTGAAAAGTTGGCACCAAATTTACACACAAGTTCTGTCTTTGCAGCTTGGATTGCCGGGCTTGTTCAGACATTGCTGTATGCTGATTTCTTCTATTATTACTTCCAAAGGTAAGTAACCATGTTATAGTTATATATATATATCACTTTTTCTAGCTTAAATTTCAACCCCACTTACCAGTTATTTATATTCCGATTCCTTGTTTCAGCTGGAAGAACAATGTAAGGCTTGAATTACCTGCTTGAGGGTGTGTTTTGCCATGTCATATTCGAGGCCAAGAATTTACAGAAACACGGAAGATATGGATATAGGTCTCCTTCTAAAAGATAGTTTGGGATATAATTTTTTGCCTTTGCCTATCTTTTGGATTGATTTGGACTAGACAAGACAGCATGATTCTTATCATATATAGCCTCTCGGGTACTGGTTTTAAGTGCAAGATTATATTAGGGAGGCGATGATTTTTTTTTTTACTTAATGTTAAAGAGAAATAGTTATGAAACAAGAATTGATTGGTTTTCCAGCAAAACGTATGTGCAGTTTTCCAGTATTCAAATATAAATTAACTACTGACATTTTCAGTTTGATTGAAGAAAACAAATCATATTTTCATGGTTTTTAACTTCTTCATGGCTCATTTGCTAATATCTGAGAGACCTTTTTCCCTGCTTCATACGAATTCTTAAGACTGGTTTTTCCGTTAAATCACATTTAGTGTTCTCAATTCAATTTATATATTGTTTTGAGCTAAATGTAAATAAAGTCGCATGAACTTCCTATATTTGAATCTCGTAATTTACAAAAAAAAAAAAGGTTAATTTCTAGTACTTTATTCGAGTGCCATTGACAAGGAATCTGGAATTTGAGTAACCTTTTTTAGAAGCTCGAGAAGATTTTGTTTTAGTCTCATTCTTCAATTATTCAAATTAATTGATTATCTAAATCGCAGCATAGCTAATGTAGTATTGAGCAACCTTGCCTTAGTATCAAAACAAAGGATTCGATTTAAATAAAACTTCAAAAATCAGATAAAAACACATCAGAAAGATAAAGAGGAACAGCTCCTTAAGCATCCAAACAGAGTCAACGAGAATTCAACATTTGTTTTGAGGGGATTTTTCTCTGAATGAAGACCCTGATCTCTCAAATGGTTGCTTGCAGAATTAAGGCAGAGAGATCAAAGAACGCCAAAGAAGGGATTATTAATGGCACTGGTTAACTCACTCCCTGCTGAGTGAAGCACCGCAATATCAACTTTCTCTCTCGGTAGATACAAAAATTCACCCCCTTCAATTTTCTCGAATCCACAATGTTCAAGAAATTCAATGCCTCCTTGCAGTTTTCCAACTCGATCCTGTCAAAAATCATAACCAAACACTATAATTATCAGAGGATCAGACCAAAGTGAATTTGTATTAGCTAGGCAATTTGCAAGTCGGTAAGGTAATGATGTTGAGGAGCATAATGTTTGATATTTGCATAGAGAAATATGAACAGAATTTTTTAACAAGTCACCTGAAAATTAGCATTTGTGAGTCTAATTTTGCGGAATTTCTCTTCGTTTGGATTTGTTGCAACATTCTTAGCAAAGGTCAAAAGTGTGTTGAAAGCTGTCTTCACCTTGGCCTCATCTTCCTGGATAATAAACAAAGTGATCACTCTCATTCTTCATCGGAAGGTAAAGTCTTTTTTCTTCTCAAATGAGACGAACAAACTTATTACTGTTTTAACTCCCATATTTACAACCATGGCAAAATGTGGTTAATACCTTGTGAGTCTGTTTAAGGGTTCTCAGGCACTCTCTCATTCGCTCTGCCTTTGTAGCTGGGCGGATAGGTACAAAGCTCTGCCAATTGATTTTCGAATATCGTAAAAGATAACTGAAAATGGCAGAACAAGCATAACAATCAAGTAAAATGTTACCTTCTTTTCCTCCACGGGTGGTGGAGCAGAAGGTTTTGCAGCAGCTGGATCTTCTGGGGCCAACCCAAGTTTCCTACGTCTTTCCGCCTGTCATACTCGGTCAATTGTTTCTAGTCAGACCCATGGAATCGATTCCCGTAAAAAAGACCAACAAAAAAATCAATACGAAACTGAAGGCTACATAAAACTACAGGACAATTACTGCAATAAATCAAGACATCGGAAAGATAGCAGAGAATATCATAAGGACCTTATCTTCCTCCAACTTTTGACGAATTTTCTCCCTAGCTCTTTTTTCTTCCTCTTTTTCTGCTTTCCGCAAGGCTAGTATACTGTTTGATAGAAACCCAAACTCATTGAGAACATCCATGAATAATTCGAAAATATAAAATGGAATACACAAGTGGTGGCAAACCGTTTTCTTTCATTGTCTTCTTCCATGCGTTTTGCTTCAAGCAGTTCCCTCCCTATTCGAATTCTTTCCTGCCATTATGAAAACTATGTCAAAGGGATTGCATGAAATTACAGCTGTGGCAAAATTGCAAAATAGGACATAGTAACATAGAAAATTCTCAACACTAACACTGGATCACAGATTTCAACAATTCATTAGAAGAAGAAAAAATGATAAGTACATAGATATAGAAGAGAAAAACAAGCTGATGTCTACCTTCTCTCTTTCTCTTTCCATTCGTTTTTCTTCCTCTTCTTTCTTTTTGCGAGCTCGCTCCCTGAAATAGAAAGAGTTGAGAGCAAAATAAATAAATAAATCTACACGAAAAATTCTAACATGCTAGGGCAGCATCATTTCTGAGTGTGGAACACAATAGGAAACTATGGATGATGAAAACTATTTGAATGAAGCCCAAAACAAAATTCTAATAATCTATAACAAGTTCAGAATTGGTCAAAAACAGAGGGAAAAATAATTGGGAATATCTGTAGGGTTCATAGACTATAATATTATTCCAGCAAATGCCACTTTACGACTAACCCCAGTGTCTTGCTTCATTATCAAAATGGCAATATATATATATGAACAAGCAATAAGTACAGAAATTAGACCCTCAAGAGAAGATGGGAGGAAGCCATCATGAATCCAAGTTTACCTCAATTCTTGTTGCTTCTGCTTAATCTCTTCTGGTGTGAGAGACGAAATAGGAACTGCAGGTTTCTTGGAATTGACAGGCACCTAAGTATGAGCAGGAGAGATGACAGTAAGAGATGCTCCGGCCATTCAGAAAATAAGAAGACATTGATACAGTACATTGAGCACATATATTTTCGAAAAGCAAATACCTAGATTTCAGAAAAAAAAGTCTAGCAATGAGAACAATTCCGAATTTTCAACTTTTATGGAAATGGAATTTGGGAAAATAGCAATCTAAATTCCAACCAGTGATGTCAAAAGCGCGAGCCCAGTGTCTAGGCACAAAAACACAGCACTGAAAGGTCCTAGCACCTTGGATGTACCAACAAGGCACAGAGACCTCAGAGGGCACATGAAAGTGTGCAGCCTGTGGGCTATTTGCATTGCGCCCAAGAGAAATTACAAGTTCTTGGCCTTTTTCTCCTTTAATTACGGATTTGGACCAACACTTATTTGTGACACCCATGCACCATTGTAAAGCCCATCCAGTTATAACTTACAAGTTATTGCATAAAGTTAGGGGGAATGAAGAAAAAAGGTGTGATTCTCCTCTCTTCACCACTACCTCTGAGATTCACTCTGCCCATCTGTGCAGGTCTCCTTCTCAGTCCAAAACAGATGAAACATTTAGCAATGGGGAGTCTGAGGATAAAGTTTGTTTTGGGATTCAACTGGGACGATTTAGGACTTTGCAATCCACGTCACGTTCTGTTTTGAGTTTTAAAATTTGGATTTTAAAATCCCACTAACAATCCATATCTAAAAAATCCTATAACATTATTTTTAGACATCCCAATGGACCAATAAAACACACTATACACTCTAATAATACAAAATCAATCACTCTTAGTCTCTTACACATTGATTTAACATAAAACAAAGATCCACTCTACCAAAATACTAAATAAAGACATATTTTTACTATTCACCAGGATTTTCAAATCCATAAGATTTCAAAACCCGGACTTCCCCCACATACCAAAATCCCAAAACAAACCTACCCCAGGACTAGAAGAGAATCACAAACTTGGTCACAGTGTGAGTGTTTTACATATTTGAAGAACTAGTGGATTATGAAAAACTACTTTATTTGTCACTTGTAGTGTTTGCTAGCATGTTTTAATATATGTCCTTCTGGGTGCACGTGAGCTAATTTATATCATATTATCATGTTTTGATCGTCAAGAAGAGTTAGGTAATACTTTCAAAACGGTGGATCCACTTCAATCAGGTATGCACTTTTTTGGCAACATGCGCCTTAGAGGTTATGTAATCAACTCACTGAGGCAAAGTGAGTGTGAATCCTTGACGCAAAAAGTAATATTATCTTAATTGCAAAACATAGGCAGTGGGGGATGAGGGTGACACCACTAAGCAATATAAGTTGTCAATAACACATGCACGGAAAACTCATACCAGTGGCATTTGGTCAATGTCTGGGTCATTTTCATGTTCAACTATCCAATTTGCTGCAGCTTCAAGGTTAGCGTTTCCTGGAAGAATAACCAAAAAGTAAATCCAGTAACTGCACTCAAATAATTCTAGAAAATAAATCCTTGAAAAGTTCAGCAAAAAACAAGCATTGCACAAACACACCAACAATCTTGCCAGTTAAGCAGTTCAATAAATCTAAGTTGTCTAAATAATTATACCCCGTCTTCCTATCACGTGAAATTCACAACTTCTAGACGTTTAATGTCTCACATGATAATGGATTATATCTTAAAATTTAATGCAACATATACCTGAAAAAGAAGCAAATGGGAACTAAAAGACCAACTGATGCATGCTAAAAGATGAAAATAACAAGTATGCTATCTGGGACTACTTATACACATCCAAACAGGCACATGGAACGGGAAAAAAACAATGGGAAGATTGCATAATATGAAAATAAGATCACCTAATAGTTATATTGAAATACCCGTAATGATTGTAAAATAAATTAAATTATAAATATATATACATATATTTCATTATGAGTATTGCAGATGTTCACAATTCAAATTAATCATAAAACATTAGGAAATGAGGGAGCATCACAGGACACGATTTGTCCTGAAGAAAGTACTTACCAGAAAAATGAAGCGCGCGAGTTGCCCTTTCTTTAGAAAACCCCATTTCCTCGAGTTCTGTTAATAGCTGCTGATTGACTTCGGGAACAACCATTTCTAAACAGAGGAAATGATTAGGCAGGTGGACTAAGTTGATGAGATTAAGAGTTGATGAAAATTCTTTTAAACAACCACTAGCCCACATGGGTAGGAATATGTTCAGTTTCAAATGCATAAGAGATATATGTTCAAATTTGATTTTCTTGAGTTACTTCTTGCAAACTCCTGACGTCATTTTAGAAAAAATCAAACCAACCATGTAAAACAATGAATTTCAGATTCTAAAGAATAATAAATTTGAGATCGTAAGATTGGGAAAATGCCTACTCTCCATCCAAAAGTGAAATGACAGTGCTTGTCTAATACATTCTTTTCATATCAAATATATTTCCGTACGTTACCAACTGTAAATATTCAGTTTTTAACCAATGTATCAGCTAAAGCCAAAAGGTTGAACTCTTAAAAAAATTAAAGTTGAAAATGCTAGAAATCAACGAGGTGTTAAATAGCAAGCACATGAACAAGCTATGAGACAGACGATCACATAAACCATGACTACCTTCTTGTTGACTGGTACTGCCATCGCCAACATCCTCCATTTCCACATCATCCTTAGGCTTTGGAGCCTCCAAACTTATTGGTTTTGCTGCCTCTGAAGTCTTGTCCACAAATCCAGTATGCCCTGTCCTCTTAGTATGTAAATCACTCTCCTGAGTTCAGTAAAAATACAAATTAGAGATCCCAATGCCATATCAATATTCTTTTAAAAAAATTGATTTGTAGATTTAAAAGTAGATTCTCACTACATGAAGAATGTTATATGCACATTTCCATGTAAGTGAAAAATGAATGCATTGAGCTGTTATTAAGTGACCATGCATCTATTGAGTTTTAGCCATAGGGGGTGGAGGAGGAGGAGAAATATTGTAGCATATCAAACACTACAAAATAAACTTCACACTAAGAAATAGCAATGCCCTATTGGCCTTACATTGCAAACATCAAAATCGTGGCACCATAACACCATTCCTAACAATTTGCCAAAAAAAAAAAAACTGCTTGATTATATATGTCAACATATAAGTATGAATAGATGGATATATCTACTTGATTATATATGTCAACATATAAGTATGAATAGATGGATATATCTACTTGATTATATATGTCAACATACTTGATTATATATGTCAACATATAAGTATGAATAGATGGATATATTTCACATGTGGATTAAAAGAGTATCAATCATCGCTTTCGCACAACTAAATGATCATTGCACTCTCCCTACAAACGAATCAATTATATCAAAATACAGTTGAAGAATTGTACGGTTTTCGAGCGACACGGCTTGCCACACTCGGAGCAGACTAAATTAAGCACGGCCTCGGTGGATTCAACGAAATTGGAGTGTTTGGTTAGCTCGGCGTGTTCTTGTGCTTCCTCCACTGACTTCAGAAGCGTTCCGCAGTCTCCGCATTTCAATGAAACCCCAGCCATATCTGATTTATACTCTCCACTCTCCGACTGATTCAATCACTTGATCGCGTGGTTATACAATTGGGGCGTTTGTATCCAGGGCGTTTGTATCTAGGGTTTCGGAGAAAAATTGTGCTGAATTTCAAGTAAAGGAGAGATGGGGTTTAATGATTGACTGATAAGAAGCTGGTTGGTTTCCTCCTTCCTCAAGAAAATAAAATTGGGGAATGGGTGCGGTGGCAATTGGCATAAGCATTCTACATTTCTACCCTTACCATTTTACTTGGTTTATGCGTTAAAACTTACCACGCCGAGTCTAAACAAATCAAATGGCGTATGGTTCAATTGTAGTCGAACAATTTTTTTTTTCAATAAGTGTTATTCGATCGTTTCAAACGTGCATATCATGTACTATGAATTACTTTACGACTGAAGGATTGTATTATAGTGGTGGCTCTGAGGGTGGACTTGAGGGGCGACCGTCCTGACCCGAATTTTTAGGGGCCTACTTTTATATTTTATATATATAGAGAAAGAATTGATATGGAGCCATGGAGTCAAATAATGAGTTAGAATAAAATTTTCAAATCTCACAATTAACCAATTAACTTTATTAAAAAAAATGTTCACGGCGTATAAATCTAAAGACAAAAAGGACAATGCATATTCAACTCTATTATAAAAAATATAGATGTTCACGCATTCGAAATTTTACTTGCAACCCCTAAAATATATATCTCCACCTTCTTCCACCCTCTTCAACCGTCCTCATGATTAAAATTATTAAAGCCACTTTGATCGTCATTTATAGTTGATCTACACACATTTAACAATAAAAAATTAATTATAATTATTTTTAATAAGAGTTTACAAAATAAGTAAGAATAATAAAATTAATGAATATGTACCTATCAAGAAATATTGGACAATTACGCTTGTTATGATTGCCCACGAAGTCCACATCTAAAATATGAAAAATATATAAATGTATGTATATCTCAAGTTGTCAATCTCTACCCATACAATTAGGAAATTAATAAAATATTTGAAGATTTTAAAAAAACTATTTTTAACGTATTTTATTATTCTATAATTATTAAATATTACACATTTAATTTATTTATTATGCTTCAGTTAAAAAAACCATTAATTTAAATATTTAATTTTTTTAATAATAAAAAATTAAAATTAAAGTTATAAAAATAATGATTTGAAAAATAATGACTACATTTAATTACTAAACTCTAAAATCCTAAACTGTAAACCCTAAAACCTAAAACCCTGAACCCCTAAACTATAAACCCTGAACCCCTAAACTCTAAATCCTAAAATCCTAAACTCTAAACCTTAAATTCTAAAAAATTTATTATTTTTAATTTATAACTTTAATTTTAATTTTTAAAGTTTAGGATTTTAGAATTTAGGGTTTAGAAGTTTAGAGGTTTAGGTTTTTAGGGTTTTAAGGTTTAGAGTTTTAGGGTAAATTAATGTAGTCATTATTTTTATATAATTGAATGACTTTAAAGACAAATATCACATGAATGAAAATTCACAAATATTTAATTTATAACCATAAGCACGGAAACTTGATTTATATTGATTAAATTTTTATTTTTTATAATTAAGATGTAATTAAAAAAAATTAATTTATAAAATAATTTGTCTAAGATTCCCTTAAAATTTTATAATTAATTATATTTATGTTGAGATATACATTATAAATAAATAACAATTAATTTAAACAAATCTTACCAAATCTACAGAATTGAAAATATTACCAAATCTTCTCTTATTAATTATCTAAAATTAATATAAGTTAATTAAGTAAAAATGATGAGGTGGATACTGCCAAATCATCATTATTATTGGGCTCCATATCAAAACTCTATATATATATATATATATAAATAAAATTAACATTTTTATAAAAAAAAATTAAAAGGTAAAAAAAAAATATTTTGGGTTATTATCCTAATGCCTTAATTGCTTATTTAATATTATTGACTATTCCTCTGACCGTGGCATGAGATGAAAGAATTTTTTCTAAATTAAAATTGTTAAAATATATCTACAATCCACTATGTATTCTGTTTTTATAGTTTTTATAATTATGGTGTGTAGTTAGATGGTTTATAATTATTGTATTTACTGTGGTTGAAAATTATTCAAACTTGCTTTTTACTCTGTTTTTCAGACTTTTTTGAACAATATTTCAATTATTGTTTTTCATATTAAATTTGTATAATGATTGTGAATAGAAACTTATTTAAAAGTGGTTAATTATTAGAATTCATTTTCACATTTATAATTATTTAGGCATGATCATCTACTAGTGGTGAAAATTAATTGTGGGGAACTTTCTAAAATTATCAATTCATATTAAGAATATTTCAAGAAATTCTTTTTCTTCTTTCTTTTCTATTCTAGATATTTTTTTCTTCGTACATACTCAACATCATTATATTTGTGGAGGGGGTTTGGGGATTTAGGGTTTAGGAATTAAAATAGGGAAAATGATGTAAAAAAAAAATTAGTGGACAAGTGACCAATTTTGACAGTATTAAATGTGGGTGATCAAATCTGAAAAGTGGTAAAGTTCAGTAACCAAAAGTGATATTTCCCAACAAATTAACTATGAAGATATTGATGAATTTGTTTCTCAAAATGCTTTTAAATGATTTATTTGTAAACGTTCATTCATTTTTAATATGTGCATACATATTTCACTTATTTTATTTGATGTTGTTTAGAGAAGAGATCCATTTTTTTTTGTTCGCCCCAGGCCTACAAAATCTCATGTGAGGAAGCATGGTTGACGTGAACTGAGTTCACATATGTTTTTTAAATAATATTAATTGTTTTACTAAGATGTATTATTTGATCAATTTTTATTGTTTTGATTTAATAGTGTTGTCTATTTTCATTGAATACAACCTTGTGCACTTCCTCATGTGTTACTATGCTCGTTCCTTGAAAAATTACGTTCATTAAGCATATTTAATGCACCCCCAATCACGACAAAGTGAAATAATTTAAATGGTTACATTATATTTTTTTTAGTCCATTAAGTTACCATGATTTTGAATTTAGTCCATCCGATTACCACTTTTTGAATTTAGTCCACTAAGTTTCGATTTATTTTGATTTTGGTCCAGTTACCTGCTATAACAGGTTTAACAAGTCATTTTTTAAAACACACCCCATAAAATGTTATACACACCACACTAAAATTTAAAAATTATTTTTTTATTACTATACACTCTCCAATTCTTTCATATTTAATAAATTGCCAAAAATAATTAAATTAAAAATAATTAAATTAATATGAAAAATATAAATAAAACCTATAAAAAATCGCTTAAATTTTAAAAATTAAACAAAGCTAAAAAAATTAATTAATTTAATTAGTTTTGAAGATTCTGTTGATTTTCTACTATCTTTAAATTTTATTTAGCCTTATTTTCGACGTTTTTTTATAAAAGTTAGAATGCAAATAAAACATTAATAAAGTAATGGAGTTTTAAGTTTATTTTATTTTATTTTCCTTTTTAATATTTTTTTTATATTATATGAACATAATAACACCCCATAAATATTATATACACTCCAAATGTTAAACTCAAAAATTCAAAAATTAAATATAGTTAAATAAAATCATAAAAATATTTAATAAATTGTCAAAAATAATTTAATTAAAAAAATAATAATTTAAATTAACATGAAAAATATAAATAAAAACTATAAAAAAAATACCTAAATCTTCAAAATTTTAATAAAGATAAAAAATTTATTAATTTAATTAGTTTTAAAATTTTAGTTGATTTTTTAATACTTTAAAAAAAATTATTTTTATTAAATTTAATAATTTTTTCAAATTGATTTTTTTTAAAATTTATTTAAAATATTCAAAAATAGTAAAAAAATCAACTAAATCTTCAAAATTAATAAATCTTTTATCTTTTTTTAATTTTTGAAGATTTTGGTTATTTTTTATAGGTTTTATTTAAAAAATTTATATTGATTTGAATTTTTACTTTTTTTAATTTAATTATTTTTAGCAATTTATTAAATATGAAATAATTGGGGTGTGTATTGTAATAAAAAATAGGAAATATTTAAAAATAATTTAATTATTACTATAAAAAATTAAATTAAAAAAAAAGTAAGAATTCAAATTAATATAAAAAATCACCAAAATCTTCAAAAATTAAACAAAGATAAAAATCAACTTGAAAAATTAATCAAAAATTAAATAGGAAAGAATTGAAGATTTAGTTGATTTTTTTACTATTTCTGAATATTTTTAATAAATTTTAAAAAATCAACTTGAAAAAAATTATTAAATTAAATAAAAATAAAAATCTTTGAAAGTATTAAAAAAATCAACTAAAATTTTAAAACTAATTAAATTAATTAATTTTTTTGCTGTATTAAAAATTTGAAGATTTAGGTATTTTTTATAGGTTTGATTTATATTTTTCATGTTAATTTGAATTCTTACTTTTTTAATTAAATGATATTTATGGGGTTATTAGGTTCATATAATATAAAAAAAAAATATTTAAAAGGAAAATAAAATAAATTTAAAACTCCATTACTTTATTAATGTTTTATTTGCGTTCTAACTTTTATAAAAAACGTCGAAAATAAGGCTAAATAAAATTTAAAAATAGTAGAAAATGAATCTTCAAAACTAATTAAATTAATTAATTTTTTTAGCTTTGTTTAATTTTTGAAGATTTAGACGATTTTTTATAGGTTTTATTTATATTTTTCATATTAATTTGTTTTTTTATAATTTAATTATTTTTGACAATTTATTAAATAGGAAAAAATTGGAGTGTGTATAGTAATAAACAACAATTTTTAAATTTTAGTGTGGTGTGTTTAACATTTGAGGTGTGTTTTAAAAAATGACCTGTTAAACTTGATATAACAGGTAACTGGACCAAAATTAAAATAAATCGAAATTTAGTGGACTAAATTCAAAAAGTGGTAATCTGATGGACTAAATTCAAAATCGTGGTAACTTAATGGACTAAAAAAAATATAATTACATATGAACACCATCTTAATTTTTCCTCAATTCAAAGAGGAAACTATGTTTGGAGGAGAGGACCCATGATGATTTCCTTCATCACATTTGTTTTAAGATTTGTATTGTTACCTAAATTCTTTAAATTAGATGTTATTTTAAGGAGTATACAGTTATAATTATGTGGCAGGATGCAAAATGATTTAGAATCCGTCGTAAGATAGGAAATAGGTGAAATTTCATTCTTTCAATTAGATTGTCAAGCCCTAAATCAATGAAAATTATATCATCGATAAATAGGACCATCTGATCACGCGATATTTTATTCAATGAGGCTAGTCAAATATGATAACAAATTTCAATAGAAAAGATCGGAAATACAAGGCATTGTCAATAGCACTGTCAGTACGAATGACGGAATGAGATATTTTCAACAAGAAGTTTACTTACATTAATCTCGTTTTATTTAAATGTTGGTTACAATCTGTATTCTCTTGAGGATATGCACACAAGTTCATAATCCAGACGCTTGAAATGGCCACAAATTTTTGCCCATGGTGAGTTAGCCTTCTTGCTCTATATTCTTACAAACTACGCAGTAGCTCTTATAAATTTATTTTGCGTTTTTTTTTTTTTTATGTTGATTTGTTGTTCTCATTACAATATCAATTTGAACTCAAAATTCTCATTACTGTGGGCCACGGGGGCTTGTGCGTATGACATGAGTTTGATTTGTATTGACTTATTTCAATATAGATCATCGTCAAATTCAAGTCAAATATGTGACTTGGTTTACAAATATATGATTGGTGAACTCCATTAATACTAATTAACAATTTCTAAGTGAATTCTACATAAAGTTTTTACTTAGACCCCTTTTGCAAATTGGTTAAAAAATATAGATGAAATTGACAGGAAGCAAGTTCACAAAATATTGCTCTTTATTTTGCAAAATATTACATAACTCACTTTTAATGTATAAAACTGGTCCCTTACTAAAAGACATCAATAGTAATGTTAACGACTGCTTGGAATACATGGTATAAATATTTTCAAAACTACTCAAAATATATTGGTATCCAAAAGAATAAGAAATACTAGTAATTAATAGGCTATTTGAACCAAATGCTTCAAGCTCGAAACATTAACAGACATTTGAGGAGAGTTAACGAACCTGGAATTGACACAACACTTATGCTACTCGTGTCTGAAGAGACCGACGAAGAAGTTGTGCTAGGCCTTCGATCATATGTTATTTTTAATTGGAGATTTGATGTGTTACACAATTAATATATATTCAATTTAATTTTAGTTTTAATTCTTTAATTCAATCCATTTAAACTTCAATTGTTGATTATTAAATTGTCAAAGCATATTATATTAATTTCTAAATGAGAATTTACTAAATTATGTGTTTCAAATTAAATAATTTAATTATAGTGATTAAAAATATCAATTCCCACCGTTTAAATTTATTCTAATCTTCAATTTACAACATTTAAATTCATTCTAATTTTCAATTCACAACAATATCATTACATACAACATTGAGTATAATTATTTTAATTTATACATTTAAATTTATTCTAATCTTCAATTCACAACATTTAAATTCATTCTATTTTTCAATTCACAACAATTACATACAACATTGAGTATAATTTTTTTTATTTATCCATTTAAAAATATCAATTCACTTATCCATTTAATTAAAACTATTTTCATCTTAATTAAAATCATTCTCAAGTTCATTTTCAATTAAAATAACATCACAAACAACATTAATTATAATCATTAGCATGTTCGATCACGTCAATTAAAATAACATCACACACAACGTTAAAATAAACAATCCTCAATTAAGAAGGTTTAGGCTATTTTTATATTTAACTAGGGCAACGGTTTAGGAGACGGGCCCACTCCCGTCCCCTTTTAGCAACTGTTTAGGCGACGGGCCCACATCCGTTACCTTTTAGCGAGTGGGGTCCCGTTGCCATTTTGCAACGGCTATAATCCCGTCCCCTTAAAGCGAGTGCAACACACGACGTTGCTTTTTCCGTTGTCAAAAGGGGACCGCGACAACATCCGTCTCCTTTTTTCTGGCAGTTATCAAATCCGTAGCCTTTTAGAGACTGTACATTGCCCTTGCTAATATCCGTTGCCTTTTGACAAATTTTTTGTAGTGTGTAGAGCGACTATGGAGGAAAGCAATCAGCTGAAACACTTGCTTGATGAGTATGAAGCTTGTTTAGGACAAGCTATCAATAATGCTAAGTCAGGAGCCTTTTTTAGCAGAAATATTTCTCAAGAACGAAAAGAAGAAATCAAGTTGGTGCTTGGAATTCAGAATCCAATCAATACGGGTAGATACCTTGGTTTGCCTTCTCTAATTGATCGTATGTATTACATTATTGGAAGAGTTTGTAATAATTAACGACCAACGCGGTTAGCGACAATGATTAACGAATAATATAAATGTGTTATTGAAGATGTGAAATGCGAGTTATTAGAACATGAATGTTGTACGTGCTTTCGTCGGGTTGACTCGGATGTGGGCTGTTTATTAGCACGAAACAAACATATATGATTATCGGGGGTTTATTACGTGTTTATGCGGATTAATATGATGATCTTGATGATCTATTGGAGAACAAACAAGAATTAATGAAGAACACAAAGATGTGGCTTCTTTGAGAAGCTAAAGCGTAAGAGCTTGGGAGAGTATATTGCTTTGGTTTGGGTGATTTGGTGGAATTGGTTCACTTCTGTACAAATGAGCCTTTCTTAGGCATTATATAGTGGTTTCCAGGGGCTGCCCGCCCTTTACACGTGGCACGCCCTCACTGGGCCTCACTTCTGCCCGAAAAGGTGATTTGATGGCGCATTTAATGCTAAACCGCCTTTGGTGCTCGTCCTCGCCGAGATGCCGAGGAGCTGAGCTACGGTGGTCGCCGGAGGACCATTTCGAGGAGTGTGGTCGCCACGCTCCATGCTGTCTCCCAAGGCTCCAATACTTAGACTTTTCTACCTAAGAATAGACATGTGCTCGCCACACATTTGGGCGAGCAGCTAATTAAAACATGTGCTCGCCAACATCTTTGGGCGAGCACTTAAATATATTAAATACATTAAATCTATTACATTTTCTTGGTCTTGTTGACTAGTCGTCGCAAGATCTTGTTGACTGGTCCTCGCCACGTAAGCTGGTGACTAGGATTGACTTGTCAAAGATTGACTTCTTTGACTAGGTATAACATTTGCCCCCTGGTCGCCTTTCTTCGTATTCGTAGAATGGTAAGGCGAGCAGTATGGTCGTCTTCTTAGATGGTAATTATTGTCCTCGACAACACAATCAATTTTGAGATTTTGATGACGTAAATTGGAGGCGGTCGCCTCGTCTCCAGTGCCGAGCACGATTATCGAAGCAACTTTTAATAATGACTGTTCTGAGGTGTCAGACGCGTGGGCGGCGCAAGGAGATTTTGAATTTGGCGCGTGGGGCGCGTGCCGACCTCAAAGGTCGCGGGTGGGGACCACTCGCCGAGCTCATTTTCGGAAATGACCCCAAATTTTTGGGGAGTTTGCGTTTTTGACCCCGTTTTTTGCACATAGGTCCCTGATAATATTTGCCTATAAATATGACCTTCCTCTTCATAAAAAAAAACTTTTTACCTCCTGCAATTTTTCGAATTTCTTCAAGCTTTCCTCTCAAGTTTTCCGGCGAGTTTGTGGTGGTTCTCGATCGTCAACAAGGTAAACAACTTGCATTTTCTTCTTTAAAAAACTCTTTCTCCCCCATTTCTATAGAAAAAAATGGATTTTGGTGGTTTTGGTGGTGGTTCCGGCGGTGGTCCGCCGCCGTTGGTTGGTGGCTCTGAAGATTCCGGCGGCGGAGATCGTTTGGCCTTGGCCTTACTGGAGAGGGCATCCTCCTCGGATTCTAGGATTCACTCCCCCGACCCTATAAGTGTTGGACCCCGAAACTTGGGAAAGGCAGTGGTCGTCGACGTCGACGACCTTGATGAAAGTGATAGGGACGATGTCGGCAATGATGCCGAGGAGGGAGATGCCGAGGAGGGTGGCAGTGAGACTAGTTCCGATCTACGCGACCAAGGATTAGATCGAGGGGTGGGCGAACAGATAGAAACTGCCCAAGTCGAGGAGACCTTGACGAGGAGTCTCCGCGAGGACTTCGAGGAGGTTGTTCAGTATGCGGAGAGCATAAAGGATATTTTGAGCGGTAGGGAGAATTTGGATGGCGACGAGGTCTCGAGGGAGGCCTATTATAAATATTTCTGCGAATACCTTCCTCGAGAGGTTCCTCGCCCCCATCGAGAAGCTTTTCAGAGTGAATACGAAACAAGTAAGTATGCGAGCAAGGTCTCCTCGGCACAGCTAGAAAATTCCAGGAAGAAATATCAGCTGCCGGCCGATGTTTGTTTTTTTGTACCTCGCCCGGATGAGAGGGCCGACCAGCCGCCAGAAGGGATGGTCGCCGTTAATATCGGCATGATGGAGGCTGGGCTTAGATTCCCCCTGCACCCCAGTATTTCCCACTTTTTACATTTCTTAAGGGTGGCCCCTTCTCAAATTTTGTCGAATGGTTGGTCCAACCTGATCGGCATTCTTACAGTGTTCGGCCTGGTGGCGGCCGAGAATGGATGTCGGAACACATGGCTTAGCCCGAAAGAGATTAATTATCTCCTTCAGGTGGCCGAGGCCGGAGAGAACGTGGGCCACGGATATTTTTACGTGAGGGGCCGTGATAACTTCAAGTTGATTGAAGGGGTTCCCAACAAAATCAGAGATTGGAAAACCAATTGGTGGTGGGTAGCCGGGGACTGGAAAAGTCCGGTGAGGCCGGATGGCTCCTCGGATCGCATTCCCATTCCCACTGAATATCGAAGAATTTGTGGTAAGTTATTTTTATTACTGCTCGCTCTTTCTATACTGACTAACTCCTCGTTTTTATAGGTGAAACTGCTCGTAAGAAAACTGCCGAGCACCGTCTCACACCTCTCTTCCAGTATCACATTTGCTGCGTTCTCAATCGTCGGTACCTGGAGAGGTCCTGTCGCTTCTTGAACAGGGAGTGTATGCGTGAGCGAGCAGGTCTCAGAGTACCTCCTCATCACTTCACCCGACAATTTCCTCCAGGTATCAACATGTTTCCAAGTTTTGTGAATTTGCTAAGTTTTTTCAAAATTGCTCTTCGTAAATATTAACTCTTCGCTTTTCTTTCTTAGTAGTGGTTCCTGAAAGGGTTGTCACCTATCTTCCTCCAACCGTCGAAGTAAATCGTATACTATCGAACAGGATGCTGCAACAGGCGAGGATGCTCCGTGAGCGCTAGGGATGGCAAAATGATCTGCCCCGAGGTCGACCCGCCCTGCTCTGAGAGGTTTAGATCCGCTCTGCCCTGCCCCATCCTTAAAACAGGGCAAATCTGCCCCGCCCCGCACGCAGGGCAGGGCAAGCATGGATCCATGTATTATAAGAATCTGCCCTGCCCTCCCCTGCCTTGCCCTGCCCTGAATATAAAAAAAAATATTATATTAATATATATATATATATATATATTAATATATATATATATATTATTTAATTATGGTCACTATTCCACTAACCCTAATTTAACCTACCCATCCCGCGGCTCACTCTCTCACTGTCTTCAAATCACAATTTCACAAAACACATTTGTTTGCTGTTAAGTATTTTGGATATGATTCTCAGTAAAAAAAAAAAAAAAAGTATTTTGGATATGATTTAGTGAATATCTAATATTTAATTTAGTCGTGGATTTTTAATATTTATTTTATTGTTTAATTTAATTTAATCTGCATGTTTTACTTGGACTTTTGGAGTGCATGGGGCAGGGCAGGGCAATGACTTGCACAGGGCAGGGCACGAAATGTTGCCCCGCAGCAGGTCGCAGGGCAGGGCAGGGCAAATACTTATGAACGCAGGGCAGATTTGGATATTTAACTATCTGCCCTGCTCTGCCCCATTGCCATCCCTAGTGAGCGCAAGGTAGTTGACAGCACCGGCAAGAAGAGGAAAGGGGCGGAGACCTCGGGGGCTCCACCCAAGAAGATCGCTAAACCAGCCCGAGGGGGCTCTTCTCGCCCCCCTGCTACCGAGCAGAGGATCTCGCCGAGGAGATCTCCCTCGCCTCCCCCCACACAAGTCGTATCCCCTCCTCCCCGCACTACTCGGTCGCGAGATATCGCCGCGAGCTCGTCGGCCGGGGAGAGGGCTCAGGGAGACAATACCCTTCTTGGCTGGGATGCCGCGAGGGTTGCCAAGTAAGTTTATTTTTTATATCAATGAGATTTTTGTAATATTTTCAAGTACCTTTTCCTAAATTATTTTCTTCTCCTCCTATAGAGTTGCCGACTGCCAGATCGTCGAACCCTTCAACCCAAACCTCCTCGGCTTCTACCGGTCGCGGGATCCGGTCGACAGAGAGCCCCTGAATCCGGTCGCACTAAGGGCTGTGAAGAATCTGCCTCGATCGCTGACGACCACACTGGTCGACGAGGTGGACAATCATAGCTCGCTGGAGAATGCGAGATTGGTCGCCATAGACTTGAGCCGGGCGTCCTATACGATGGAGAAGCTCGCCTTCCAGATCGCCGAAAGCCGCAAAGTCAGCGAGGACAGGAGTGCGAAACTCGCCCAAATGGCCAAGGCTAAAGCTGCTGTCGAGAGGAAAGCGGTCGACCTCGAGACCAAGTTGGCCGATGTCGAGGTAAAGTTGGCCGATTCTGAGGCCCAACTTGAGACGATTCGAAAGAAGGATCAGGAAGATCTCCAAGAGATCGAACGTCTCCGTGCTCGCCTCCAGACTGCCGAGGACGAGGTAAGAACTCTTCAAAATAAATCCGCAACTGACGAGGAAGAGTTGGCCACTCTTCGGCAACAGCTGGTCGAGCTGACGGAAGAGCGAGATGAGACTGTTGAGGTCGCCGGGAGCGTGGCCATGTTATCAGTGGCGCTTACTGCCCACGGGCTCATTCACCGGTTACTGGAAATTCATCCGGGACTGGATGTGACTCCGCTCGGCGGGTTTTTGGACGACCTCCTTATGAAGGAGAATCCTCAGCCGGAAACAGACCTCCCTCTGCTTCCTTTGATGGAGTTGGGACTTCTGTTCCCCCGACTGTTGGGTGTTCCGGTCCTCTTCTCGAACCCTCCACAAGACTCCCCACCTCAATCGGGCGAACAGGAATCTCCTGCCGAGGAGGCTATGAACGAGGAGGAAGTTGCCGGCGAGCAGGATGCTCCTGCCGAGGAGAATGATCCAGCAGCTTAGTTTACTTGTATTTTATTTCTGTTTTTTAGGACTGTTCGGCCATTAAGGCCTTTTTGTAATTTCAGCCTTCAAGGCTTTTCAATGAATGGAACTTTTTGCTCATGTTGTGTTCGCTTTCCAACTTGTGTTATGATTCATTTTTTGCAAGCATTTTTTGATAAGTATGTCTTTTTGAAACCTCCTTTTATTGCGAGCACCTTCAAGACAGAGTGCTCGTCTTTTGTCTTTGCGAGTGCCTTTAAGAAAAGGTGCTCGTCTTTTACCTTTGCGAGCATCTTTAAGAAAGAGTGCTCGTCTTTTAGAGTTAACCATGCGTCGGTTGAACTCTTTTTTTTGTTTGGTAGGTAGTGATCGTCGTCGCCACTACCTTGCGAGCATCGTTAAAAAAGAGTGCTCGTCTTTGTTTTGCGAGCATCTTTAAGAAAGAGTGCTCGTCTTTTAGAGTTAACCATTCGTCGGTTGAACTCTTTTTTGTTTGGTAGGTAGTGATCGTCGTCGCCACTACCTTGCGAGCATCGTTAAAAAAGAGTGCTCGTCTTTGTTTTGCGAGCATCTTTAAGAAAGAGTGCTCGTCTTTTAGAGTTAACCATTCGTCGGTTGAACTCTTTTTTGTTTGGTAGGTAGTGATCGTCGTCGCCACTACCTTGCGAGCATCGTTAAAAAAGAGTGCTCGTCTTTGTTTTGCGAGCATCTTTAAGAAAGAGTGCTCGTCTTTTAGAGTTAACCATTCGTCGGTTGAACTCTTTTTTGTTTGGTAGGTAGTGATCGTCGTCGCCACTACCTTGCGAGCATCGTTAAAAAAGAGTGCTCGTCTTTGTTTCCTAGATGGCTACGCAGAGCCTTGTCTAAAAATTCAAAATTATCTAACACTTGATGAAATTTAAACTTGACCTGTATTGAAATGATGACTTGGTATAAATTATACAAATATGAAAAAATTAAAAACTTACTGGTAATACTTCTTCAGCTTGACCGCGTTCCACGGGTATTTGCTCGGCTTGCCCTCTAGATCTTCTAGCTCGTACGATCCGTTCAAGAGTGTGTGCGTTATTCGGTACGGACCCTCCCAAGTCGGGCCAAGTATGCCAATGGACTGCTCCGTTGCCCTCCGAAGTACGAGCTGGCCGATAGTGAATTGGCGAGCACGTACTTTGGTGTTGTAATAGCGCTCTGATCTTTGCTTGTACACCACGTTCTTCTCGTCCGTTGTTAGCCTTCGCTCTTCTAGGAAGTCCAAATCGGAGAGCTGTGCATCGTTATTTAACTGCTCGTCATAATTTGCTACTCGAAAAGTTGGGACCTGCCCCTCTGCTGGTATGACAGCTTCGGTTCCGAACGCGAGCGCGAACGGAGTTTCACCAGTAGAATTCCTAGTGGTCGTCCGATATGCCCACAGAACCATGTGCAGCTCGTCCGCCCATTTGCCCTTCAATCCATCTAGCTTAGCTTTCAAGGTGTGTTTGATGATTTTGTTGATCGCCTCTACTTGACCATTTGATTGTGGATGATAGGGTGTTGAAAATTTTTTCTTGCTGTTCCATTCTGAGTAGAAATCCAGCATATCTCGACTTGTGAATTGACGCCCGTTGTCGGTCACTATTGCTCGTGGTAGGCCGAACCTACAAATTATGTTTTTCCAAATGAAGCTTGTCATCTGGGCCGTTGTGATGGTCTTCAATGCCTTCGCTTCGGTCCACTTGGTGAAGTAATCGACTGCTACGACTACGAAAGTTACCCCCCCGACGCTAGGCGGGAAAGGTCCGATGATGTCGATGCCCCACTTCGCGAAGGGCCAAGAGTTGTAGACGGAGATGAGTTCGTCTGGAGGTGAGTGAATAGCTGGTGCAAAAGTTTGACATCTCTTGCACGCCTAGGCGTAATGAATTGCATCCTTCTTCAGTGTTGGCCAAAAGTAGCCTTGCCTCATGATTTTTAAAGCGAGCGCTTGCCCCCCTGTATGATTTCCACATGATCCTTCGTGGATTTCGTACATGACGATCTTCGCCTCGTCTTCTCCGAGGCATTTCAATAAAGGCATTGAAAAACCCCGTTTGTACAGCTGGTCGCCAACAACAGTGTACCTTGCGGACCTGAGCTGCAATCTGGTTGCTTTCACTTTGTCCCCCGGGAGCTCGCCGGTCTTGATGTACTTGATGATCGGCGATCTCCAGTCCTCGTCGCTGGTCGCTTCAACCTGCAAAATCTGACCTCTGTTCACCGATGGGGAAGAAATTTTAGTGATGGTCGCTTCTGAAAATATTGCCTCCCCCTCTGAAGTGGCCAGTCGAGCTAACGCATCTACTTGCGTATTGTCCTCCCTAGTGATTTGCTCGATATGGAATTGATCAAATTGCTCGAGTAATCCTTTTACTAGCTCTTGATACTTTATCATTTGATCGCCGCGAGCCTCGTAGTCGCCCGTAATTTGATATACAACCAGCTGAGAGTCAGAAAAAAATTTCAGTTTTCTGGCGCCCACGGCCATAGCCATCTTGATTCCTGCAACCAGCGCCTCGTACTCTGCTTCGTTGTTGGTCGCCCGATACTCGAACTCGATCGCCGAAGCAAACGTCTGTCCGGTTGGGCTGGTGAGGACGATTCCTGCCCCTGCTTTGGTGCTCGTCGACGAGCCATCGACGAACAGTGTCCAAGGGAGTTCGATTCCCTCGTCCAATTTCTCTGGGAAAGTGAGCTCTACGATAAATTCTGCCAGCACTTGTCCCTTGATTGCCGTTCTAGGTGCGTAGGTGAGCCCAAATTGCCCTATCTCCACCGACCATTTCAAAAGTCTTCCCGTGGTATCCGGACGATGCAGTGCTCGTCGGAGTGGAAAGGTGGTGAGGACGACCACCTCGTGGTCGAACAGGTACTGCCTTAATTTTCTGACACTCATGACTAGTGCGTATGCCAATTTTTCCATAGGAGTGTATCTCAACTCCGCATCTCTCAGCGTTTGACTTACGTAGTAGATAGGCAGATGTGTGCTCCCCTCCGCTCGGACGAGCACTGAACTGATCGCACAGTCAGTGGCCGCCAAGTATAGATACAAAATTTCGCCGGGGACTGGCTTAGATAGGACCTTCGGATCCGATAGGTATTCCTTTAGCTTTTCGAAAGCTTTTTCACATTCATCGGTCCATTCGAACCTCCCTTTTTTCAGAGCATCGAAAAAAGGTTTGCAGCGATCGCCCGTTCGTGCAATAAATCTGTTCAGCGATGCAAGGCATCCTGTCAACCTTTGTACTTCTTTCACGTTCCTTGGGCTTTGCATGTTAATGACTGCTTGAATTTTGCTCGGATTCGCCTCGATGCCCCGTTGGCTAACCAAATGCCCCAGAAATTTTCCTGAGCTAACACCAAAACTGCATTTTTTCGGATTTAACTTCATGTTGTACTCCTTCAGTATATCGAATGTCATGGTGAGGTGGTGTAGGTGATCTTCTTTCCGCAAGCTTTTGACAACGATGTCGTCGATATAGACCTCCACCATCTCGCCGATGTGTTTCTCAAACATCTTATTTACCAGTCTTTGGTATGTTGCCCCCGCGTTCTTCAAAACGAAAGGCATTCTCTTCCAGCTGTACATTTCGGTGGCCGTCATGAAGGTCGTATGCCGCTGGTCGTCGGGATGCATCGCGATCTGATGGTAGCCTGCGAAAGCATCCATGAAAGTTAACATCTCGTGCCCCGCTGTATTGTCTACTAGGTGATCAATGTGGGGCATCGGAAAGTGATCTTTGGGACAGGCGTCGTTTAGATCTGTGAAGTCTATACACAATCTCCACGAGCCGGTCGCCTTTTTGACGAGCACTGGATTGGCCAGCCACTCGGGGTCAGTTCCAGTTTTCTCGATTAATTTATTGTCGATCAATTTCTTGACTTCGACTGCCAAAGCCGCATATTTATCAGGCCCAAATTTCCTTCGTTTTTGGGTGATAGGTCTCCTTGCTGGATCAATATTCAATCTGTGGCAGGCATGATTTGTTGGAATGCCCACCATATCCTCGTGCGACCAGGCGAATGCTCCGATGTTTTCTTTCAAAAATGCGACCATGTCTGACCGCAAATTTTTTGGTAAATTCGAACCAATGAATACTTCGAGTTCTGGACGAGCTTCGTTTAAATGAATGGTTTCGAGGTCCTCCGCTGAAGTTGCCCGTTCTTTAGGCTCCTTCCAACGAGGGTCCTCGATTCCGAACTCTGGCTCAAAACCTAGCCTGGGCTCCAGATCTGGAATGTTTTCTGGCAACTGGTCGTCGGGGAGCTGGTCGCCCGAGACTGTCTGCTCGTCGATATCCATTGGGGTGTGGTCGTCCACTTCCATGGAGGCGTGCTCGTTCGCCTCCACTTGGTGGTCGTCGTAACTACGACTGCACTCCCCAATTTCAATCTTTCGGTACTTGCTAGGAAGATCCTCCAAGTAGTTCACTTTTTCTGTTTGTGTTTGACACTCAATATACTGGCCAATCATAGTAGATTCCTTTGAATGACGCTTTGCAAAACGGACGAGACACTCCCTCGCCCGCGTCTGATCGCCCTTGACGGTTATAACTCCCGCTGGGGTCGGAAACTTTACACAGTAATAATAAGTAGAAACGGCCGCCTTGAACTCGTTGAAGAAAGGTCGGCCGAGGAAAACGTTGTAGGACGATGGCATGTCGATGATCAAGAAGTCGAGCTGCCTAGCATGGTGCATTTCTGGCTCTTTCGACGATGCCAACTCCAAGGATAGTCTGATTTTCCCAATGGGAAGATTGCGCGTATCCCCAAAACCTACGATTATATCATCGCAAGGCTCGATGTATTCCGCATAATCACCGAGAGCATCCAGAGTATGCTTGAAAAGGATGTTGGTGTATGCCCCAGTGTCGACCATCATGCGATGGACGTTGGTTCCCATGATCTTCCCTGTGATGACCAAAGCATCATTGTTCGGGTGCACCACGCCGTTCAGGTCGTCGTCCGAGAAAAGGACTTGATAAGAAAGAGGCTTCTCGGCAGTCGGAGCGACGCACACTTGGTGCACATTGTTCAGTGCTCGCTGCTCGCTCTGAGCTCGGCGAACAGATAGCTCTTTTCCGGATTGGGTTCCCCCCAACGGGCCTTCAATCACCAAACAGGCTCCGCCCACATTATCGATGTCGCCGCCAGCATGTTGTGGCATGGGAGGAGTGAGCTTGGGACGATTCAGATGTTGGCGCAGGTCGTCGCCGTCGTCGCGACGTTTCTTCCCCCTGTTGTCGCCATTTCCTAGAGGCTTGATGAACTGGGCGAGCTTGCCCTCATTGTATAGCTTGAATAGATTTCTCACCAAGTCCCTGCAGCCGTTGGTGTGGTGGCCAATGGAGTTGTGGTAGTCGCAGAATTTGCTACCATCCAGTTTTTCATCACTTGCATGCATTGGCTTGGCCTGGGGGAGGATATTCTTTCCCCTAACTGCATTGAAAATGCCCCTGGGATCCACAGAGAGAGATTCTCTGAATTGGATGATCTCAGGAGACTCCTCGAAAGGCCTGAAGTTGGCTAGGCGAGCACTTCCAGTTTGAGTGGTCGCCTTCTTGGGCTGGGACGACTCCCCAGTGTTTGTATTCTTTTTGGGCCAGACTCTCTTGGACGCCTCCGGCTGCTCGTTAGCCTTGGCTGCGTCCATTATTTCCTCCATCTGAATGAAGTTCCCAGCCCTCGTGCGGAAGTCCGCATAAGAACTGGGGAAAGTAAGGTGGATAGATTCCCAAAGCTTGGTACCTATCCTCAGACCGGAAACAGCTGAGATCAGCTTGGTCTCATCGTTCACGGCCTCCCCATCGATCACCAGCCTATCGAAGCGCTCGATGAAGTCCTTGCCAGACTCATTTATAGATTGTCGAACGTTCGCCAAACGTTGCTTTGAGGCTGGGCGAGCAGCAATAGACCCGTAGTAGGTCAGAAATAGTTGTCCCAGCTCAAGGAATGAGGTGACCGATCCGGGACTCAGCGTTGTGTACCATCGGTGAGCCCGGTCTCCCAAAGTTAGGGAGAAGTTCCTGCATTGTGTGGCGTCCGTTGCCCCGATTGAGGCCATATAGTTGGAGTACTTGGACAGATGTACTCTAGGGTCGGAAGCACCATCGTATGCCGGCATGGAGGGCATTTGAATCTTTCTTTGAATGGGGGCGGTAAGGATTGCAACGCTCAAGGGAGGTGCGGGCAGAGTGATTGGTGGGGTGGTCCCTAGCTTCGAGGCGACCACCTCAGCTCGCAGAGTTTCCATCTCTATCTTCATTAATTTTTGGGTCTCGAGGAACTGGGCGATTTGCCCCTCCTCGGCAGTTTGTGCTCGGGGGACGACGACCTCGTCTCGTCGGCTCCCTTGGGATGCGGCCGGGCGATCATCATGACGTGATCGCCTGGGGGAATGTCTCTCAGACTGGCGGCTGCGATAACTCTTCGCCGGAGCTCGTGAACCCTTCCCTGGTCCCACTCGATCAAGAGCTGAGACTCTATCACCCTGATCTCTCTTATCAGCGTGATCTCGGTGGTGGTCGGCTCTGCCTGGTCGGCCATCCATATTGAAATGCACCGGGCGAGGAGCCCTCTTATCTCTGTCATCCATCCGGTTGAAAACCGAATTTCGGTGTCGCGAGTCTCCCGTGTGGCTATTGTGGGAGTGCTCGTCGACTTTGTTTTTTCCTCTGTCCTGGGGGTGAACAGAGTTGGAGTGATAGGAACGGTTATCTTCTTCGTTCCCCTTGGCTTTGCGAGCTCGGTCGAAGGCCTGATCTTTGGCCTTCTCCAGCTCCTCATTCTGCCTCTTCTTCTCATTGAGATAGTCACAGAGGTCTTTCAGATGTTGGGGATCATTCAGAATGTCTCCCATATTCACGTTTGCAAACGGATTCACCGCCGGCGCCGGAGGGCGCTCGTTCCCTCCGGGGGGTAAGATTCCGTCACGTGGAGTATGCTGAGACATCGTTTAAAGAGTGTCTCCTGGAGATTATTACAAGGATAAGACTGTTCTTAAGCTTTCGACGCTTAAAAACGAAAGATTAAAGTTCTTACGCAGAAGAACGTGCTATTACAACTACTTATGAGCAAAGTAATAACAACTAAAGCTTAAAAACAAGATTACACGGAGATCAAACTCCAAAATATGTCGTGAATATCGCAAATATTCAAGAACACGAAGAACACGGAAATATGAAAATAAAGCTTTAAACGGTGGAACTACCGATTAAAAACCTGAAAACGGAGTTTGCAAACCGATCGCTCGATGATCGGTCGAAACTGAGAGTGATGAACACGTAAAAGGACCCCTCCTTCTAGCGCCAAATGTTGTACGTGCTTTCGTCGGGTTGACTCGGATGTGGGCTGTTTATTAGCACGAAACAAACATATATGATTATCGGGGGTTTATTACGTGTTTATGCGGATTAATATGATGATCTTGATGATCTATTGGAGAACAAACAAGAATTAATGAAGAACACAAAGATGTGGCTTCTTTGAGAAGCTAAAGCGTAAGAGCTTGGGAGAGTATATTGCTTTGGTTTGGGTGATTTGGTGGAATTGGTTCACTTCTGTACAAATGAGCCTTTCTTAGGCATTATATAGTGGTTTACAGGGGCTGTCCGCCCTTTACACGTGGCACGCCCTCACTGGGCCTCACTTCTGCCCGAAAAGGTGATTTGATGGCGCATTTAATGCTAAACCGCCTTTGGTGCTCGTCCTCGCCGAGATGCCGAGGAGCTGAGCTACGGTGGTCGCCGGAGGACCATTTCGAGGAGTGTGGTCGCCACGCTCCATGCTGTCTCCCAAGGCTCCAATACTTAGACTTTTCTACCTAAGAATAGACATGTGCTCGCCACACATTTGGGCGAGCAGCTAATTAAAACATGTGCTCGCCAACATCTTTGGGCGAGCACTTAAATATATTAAATCTATTACATTTTCTTGGTCTTGTTGACTAGTCGTCGCAAGATCTTGTTGACTGGTCCTCGCCACGTAAGCTGGTGACTAGGATTGACTTGTCAAAGATTGACTTCTTTGACTAGGTATAACAATGAATAATTAACTTTAATCTGAATTTGTTACTTCATCTACACTAAAGTTATCCACCTTATCAGGGTTTGTTATATGGGTGGGTAAATATATCGAACTTTTCGTACTTAAAAAAATATTAAAATTATCGAAATTTTCGTTATACCAAAATTTTCGATACGATAACGATATGAAAAATGATCATACCGCGGTATTTCGGTATATCGAATTTTTTTTCGATATTCGGTATGAAACAGTATATCGATATATCGAAACCTTAATAAAATAATAATTTTATAATATAATTTATAATTTTATAGTATTTTTAAATTAAAATAACTTTTATTATTAAAACGTAAATAAAATAAACTTTAAATAATTAATTTCAATATAAAACGATGCTTCAATATTTTCAATATGAATTGTTATACAAGTATTTCGATATGAAATGATGGTTCAATATTTTCGATATGAATCGATATACCGATATAGTATACCAATATACCGTATTAAAAATTCGGTATACCGAAATTACGGTATGAATTTTTACATACCAAAAATTTCGGTACAGTAACGATATGAATTTTTTTAGTATCAAAATTTTCGATATGATCGGTATACCGTACCAAACAACACCTAGTTTGTTCCTACCAGTTCCCTTTATATATCGAGGTGTCGAATTAATAAAATTCATTTCTATGCAAAATCAAATGATATTACATTTATTGAATAAAAGACAAAATCGTACGTTAATTAGTGTCTGATTGATGGACAAATTTTAGTTTGTTCCCACTAAACTATACGGGAAATTAGGGCATGATTGGTATGATGGAATGAATTTAAGGCTGAATGGAATGAAGGTTTGAATGGAATGAGGTCTGAATGAGCATTCCCATGATTGGTATCGATTAAGAATGGAAAAGCAATTCATTGATTGATTCCATTCTCCTGATTGGTATACTAAAATGAAATGCAAAATAATATATATGTTTTATCTTAAATGACTAAAATACCATCAACGTATGAAATAATCGCACTCATCTCTACTAATAATATAAATTAATAAATATAAAAATAACTAAAATATAGGGATAATATCATTTTTATCACTCATGTATATCCTTTTCTGATTTGAATTATTTATTCAATTAACTAAAAGTAAAAATAATTAAAAATTAAGTAAATTAAATAAAAAAAAATACGTTTCTTCTTCTCTTTCAACTGAAACTGCGCCGTCGTCTCCCACCTTTCTGTCGTCGACCTTCATACTGTCCCCCACTCCCATATTTAATTCAAATTTGAGGATTTTTTTTAATGAAAACCAGTTTATGTTTATAGAGGACATTGATTGTTCATGAACGAGAGTGACAACGTCTTCTCTTTTGCACATATATAGAGAGAAAAAACAATACAAATTTTATTTTCTCAGCGTCTTCTCTCTCGAATTAGGGTGGAAGAATGTTGAATAATAAATCGTCGTATTTAATTGTGAATTAGGGTTGGAGAAGTGAGTTAATTGTTGAAAAGGATAATTATGTAAAAAACAAATTTGAGTGATTATTTTAAAAAATAAAATAAAATATAATTCGATTCCACACAGAATGGAATGGGGAAAGACAGGGGGATGGAGAGGAATAAGAATTCTTTATTTTTGTGAATCACCATTCCTTAAGGAATTGAGATTCCACGTAAAAAAATATACCAATCGTGAGATTAGGAATGAGCCCATGAATGCTCATTCCATTCCAAGCCTATTACTACTGTATACCAATCATGCCCTTAGTGTTTTGTTGACCTCATATAACATCCTCGTGATAACAAGATTCGTCCACCACATTAAAATGTCTTTTCATGAAATCTTTAGATTATGTAGTGTAAAAGTCGAATTAAATTTATTTTTACTCGCTATAAATATATAACATCTTCAAACATCCCCGAGCTATATCCATGAAACCAGACCATAATCACTGATTTTTTCAAATTGTTAAAAAGTGGAAAGACAAGTTCAAAAACTTTAAAAATGATTATATGAATTTAATCTCTATTCTTAAAAAGTCATATTTTACACTGACATTCTCAAATCGTACAAATCTTACTGGATTTATCTCAACTCCTTCAATTTTGACTTGATTTAAACTTAATATGCATGTCTAAAATGTAAAATAATAATTAAATTGAGAAATATAGCAATAATTTTTGTTCCAATTATTAGAATTTAGGAGTGTCAATCTTACAAAAGAAGACGCTATTCTAGTTCCAAGATACCTAACGGCTTGTTTGCTTAGTGATTTTTTTTTTAGGTATGTAAATTCAATATTACTATGAGTTAGGGCTAAAAATCAAACCAAGTTATTCGATATTCGATTCGAGATTGTTCGATAAAAGCTCGTTTGAGCTCGGTTCGACATTGATATCAAACAAGCTTGAATATATATTTATGTTCGTTACGATCTAAAGCTCGACTCGAGTTCGATAAGTAAAAAAAGATAAATTTAGTATAAAAATGTCAAACTACCCTTACAGTGATAGTGTAGGCTAATTTAATCATAATAATATTAGAAAAGAATATAAAAATCTAACTAAAATTGAGTCGAAAATATTACTCCGTATTTATTATCAACTGAGCATAACATTTATCCAAAATCGATCTGCAATTTTTTTTTAATAAGATTTTTATTTCCTATTTGATAATCATATAACAACAAAACATAGAATCTATGGTATGTATCACGTAGTACGGAATTATACATTATTTTCCTCCAAAGTAAATTAAAATTTTGAAGAGAGAATTTGATAGTTCAAAAGAAAATTTATAAATTGTACTCCTACTAATATACTTTGATTTCGTTTCGGTGGAACGGTGACAAACTTGATTTAATTCATACTCCTTCAGTTCCACAGGAATTTGCATACTATGGATGTTCCATACCAATTTGCACACTTCATAAAAGGAAATATCTTCATAATCCTCACCTTTGAAATATACTCATATGGGCAAAGGGTGCCAATTCCTCCGGGACGGAGGGAGTATCATTTAGTTTTATTTATAATTCTCTTTCCAAATAAAAAATCAAATTTAGTTTTGCAATCATTAGTTTTTTTTCAAACCGTACACACTTCCATTACGTGCATAAATTAAATTTATGATTATTTAACTATTTATAGCAGCATAGATGTGGGCAGAATAAAAAATCATGATTATGAAAATTGAAATAGCTACCATAAAGTGTGAACCCTTAAATAAAAATAACTATTGCAGGACCCGCATAATACGCGGGAATTAAAAATAGATTAATTTAAATAAATTAGAACCTCAAATAAGTTAAATTATTAGAACCATAAAATAAAAAATAAATAAAAAAACTCCAAAAAAAAACATGTGATGACGGCCTAGGCGAGACGGAAAAACAGTTATTATTAGAAAAATAGGTAATGAGTATTTAATTATATATTAATTGTAAAAAAATTATGATAGAAAACCCAAAAATTACAAAAAGATTACATATTATGTAAAAAAAATAAAATTATGATACTACTAAATCTATTTAGCCACAAATCCACAAACATATTAATGTAGATATGTAATTAAAATAGGAAAAGGGAAAGGAGTCTAATAAAAAAATTATCTAGGTAAGAAAATTACAGAATGCAAATAAACATAAAATTACCTTAGTTGAGAAAAAAAAACTGGATCAACAAATCTCCACAAAAAAACAAAAAAAATTGAGAGAGGAAAGAAAAATTTCCACAAATCTCCATGTTTAAATCAACACGTTCATGCCTTCAATTAGGGATTGATCATTTGATTTAACAAAATACTCCTCGAGATATTTTCGACGCACTGGTGGTGTATAAATCAACGTAGATAGTGGCAGGTGAAAAATTATTCTTTCCAGTAAAAAAATAAACAATAAGAAGCAAAAAAAAAGTTACAGAAGACAAATGAGAGAGAAAAGAAAAAATGGAGAGAATAAAAAAAAAAAAACGGTTAATTAATCTTGTAGATAAGAAGAAGAAAACTGTTTGAAAAAAAGTTTAAAAAATCATAATAAAAAAATTTAAAAAATCATAATAAAAACTGACTCACAGAATTGCCTTTTGGACAGTATTTAATTGACTCACAGAATTGCCGTATTTTAAATTAAAAAGCAAAGAAGAATGACACGTAGGAGAGATAAAAACTCTCAAATATATGATGTAAAGATATAATAATAAAAGATAACGATAAAACTTCCTCTATAAAATAAATCCTTCCCAAACCTAAAAATTTATCACACACCACACACAGTAATAATGGCTACAAACACCACTCCCCTCGCCCTCTTCTCACTCCTAATCTTCGCTTCAACCCTAATCGCCTCCGGCGCCGTCAACCCCGCCGCTAATTTCGTCAGAGCATCCTGCAGAGCCACCACATACCCCGCCGTCTGTGTGCAGTCACTCTCAACTTACGCCGCCTCCATTAACAAAAGCCCGAAGACGGCCCTCTCCGTGAGTGTGGATCGGGCCGAATCGACCCAGACATTCGTGGCGAAACTCACCAGATTTCGCGGGCTGAAGCCCAGGGTGAAATCGGCACTCAAGGACTGTTTGGAGGAGGTAAGCGACAGCGTGGACAGGCTGAGTAAATCCGTACGGGAGCTGAAGAATATGGGCGGGGCCCGGAGTTCACGTGGCACATGAGCAATTTGCAGACGTGGGTTAGCGCTGCGCTGACTGATGAGGGAACTTGCTTGGATGGGTTTTCGGGCCGGGCCAATGACGGTAGGATTAAATCTTCGATTAAGGCCCGAATGACAAATGTGGCTCAAGTGACCAGTAATGCTCTGGCACTTTGCAACAAGTATGCGGGGAAATATTAAGTATGTTGCTTTCCGTGCAGTGCAAAAGTTGTGTTTTGTGTGTTTTTATTTGGTTGTATATATGTATTATAGTGTTTGTTGCCCAAATTTTGTAAACTTAGTAATGTTTGTATTAGAAATATATAATTGTCCTTTTTATTTTTATTTTTCCAACTCCTACAGCTATAAATTACTAAATAATTATAAAAATAAAGAAATAATGACAAGAATTAGAAATGATAAAAGAGATGGTATAAGATATTGTTAATATTATATACGGGGAGGCCCTCACCCCTGAGTCCCTGACTGACATTGTCGTGAATGCTTTGTCTAGTGAGTCTGTGAATTTCCCATAAAATTTAAAAATAGATTTACATTTTGTTATTCCAAAAAATAAGAGAATTAATTATAGTTGGTGGGGGATCTGGTCCCGATGACCTTTTATTTGATACACTTCAATTCCACCGCCATGATTAATTTTTATTGGAATGGAACTTAAAAGAAAAAATGGGTAATTTTCAAGAGATTATTAACTCCCTGGTTCAAAATTTGGCCCCTTAGTCTTAGAAGATACATGCGAAAAAATGTGAAAAATTGTTCCAAAATCTAAGATAAAAGGTCTCTTATGTCCTTCATTTTTATTTTTACAAACATTAATTTCCTCCCTTTCTCTCTCTTCCCTCTCTCATTAATTTCCTCCCTCTTCTCTCTCTCTCTCATTAATTTCCTCTCTCCTCTCCCCTCCCAGAATTGGAATGGTCGTTCAACACCCATCTCCATTTCCGGCGGCCCTCCAACGAAGACGGCGACACGAGTGGTGGGTTCACGGTCTCCATCTTCCTCGGCCCGCTCCCGACTTCGTCTTCTAACAGCGGCGACCATAGCGATGTGGCTTCGTCTACTAAGGTTTGTTGAGGCGAAGGAGTTCGGGCTCGTTCGCCGGAGTAGATCGTCTTCTCCGATCTACGCAGAGCCTGAATGCCCCGTCAAGGTGCTCATCTTCTCCGATCTACGCCGCTCGGCGGTGTAGATCTAGGGTTTTCTGAAAATAAGTTTCCCCCTATTTCTTTCGAGTTGGAATTTCGGGGGAGAGAGCAATAACCATTTCACAGATTCTCAGATTGGTTGGTAAACAGAGAGACACAGGTGACAGAGGGATGGGTTGCTCGTTCTCCGGATTGAATGCTCTCTACGATGCCGTCAATGGCGCAGGCGATGTTTGGATCAACGAAAACCGTTTTAGAATCGTCAGGCAGCTGGGAGAGGGTGGTTTCGCCTTCGTCTACCTCGTCAAGGAGCTCCTCCCTGATCCATCCAACCCTTCCGGTGGCATTGCCGCCAAAATCAAGGACTCCTCTCATATCTCCGGTAATTTTTCGAATTTTATCACTTGATCCGCGATTTTAGGGCTTTTGCTTTTGTTAGTTTTGTGTCGCTGATCTGATTTAATTTGAATTGCATTTCTGTTTTCTGGTTGCATGTCTACCCAACATCTCATCATGAAATTAACTACTCCTTGAAGAAATTGCGCACTGTGTAGTTCTTCCAATTTTAACTAGGATCTGAAGAATGGATATATATATATTGAACTCAGTATATTGAGATGAGGTTTATATGGATCTTTCTATGGAAGAAAAGATGAACAATGAGGATTTTAGCTAGTTGATTGTGTCATATTGAGGATGCAAAAGATTGCTTGTACCTGTTTATGCAAGTTTGGTAAGGCGTCAGATTTTGAGGGAAAGTGATAAAACTTGTATGAGAAACTAGGGAAACCAATTGAATATGTAACGAGATGGTAAAAGAGATGTTGTCCTGTAAGTTGAAAATGGAGATATCTGAGAAACAACAGCCTGAATTGCTCTCTAATGTACCGGTTAAGTGGCGGATTTATAAAACGAGCTAAAAGGTATTGACAAGTGAGGTTGGAAGAACTATACAAATGTAGGGTTATTCTTAGGAAATGTTTGACTTTTAGAAAATGAATGTTTGGCAGATTGAAGACTTAAAAAACACAACAAAAATAGAAAATGGAGTATCATTTATCTGAATATTTTGTAAAATGGACTTTTTAAGTTAAAAAATCCATTTCAATAGTGTTCCCAAAGAAACTGAAAGCTTCTAAAGATATTACTTGGGGCCTCCAAAATGTTCTCATGTGATGGTGGGGAGAGAAAGAATAGTGTACTATAATATTAAGAAGTGGTTAATGTTTATGATTGTTTTAGGGAATAGATGGTCATGTTTGGCCAATAGATGGAATAACATCTTGATTTGTACTCTGCATCTCGTATGCAGGTGATGGAACATATGCAATGAAGAAAGTTCTCATTCAAACTACTGAGCAACTAGAGTTGGTGAGGGAGGAAATTCGTGCTTCCTCTCAATTTAGCCATCCCAATCTGCTTCCTCTTCTTGACCATGCAATCAAGGTAATTTTTTTTTTGTTGTTGTGTTTTTTAAGTCTTCAATCTCATCTCCTTACCTGCAAATATGTTCTTAATTTTTTTGAAGAAAAGTTAATGTATGAACCTTGAATGACTATACCGGGAAAAGGGATTAACTATTTGCAGTATGAACCTCAATAGATTATTTATCTAAAAACTGCTTAGTGTTTATTGACCAGGCTTCCCAAGAACAATCCTAGAAGCATGAAGCATACTTGCTATTTCCTGCCCATCTGGATGAAATTAATTTAAGTATTTATCCACATCTTGATGCTACCAACAGTGTTTAATTTTTTCTCAATTAGTTGAATGTTGTTCTTTCGTTTTACATAAATGGACAGAGAATACTTTGTTGGGAAGTTGAATATGTAATAATTAATATAGTATTTTTCTGGTTGTTCTGAATCAATAAACATAATCTCGGTGTTCAATAATATATCTGAAATTCAATATATATATATATATATATATATATATATAGAGAGAGAGAGAGAGAGAGAGATGTTCAATATAATACACATTTTATTTCATTTTTTATAGGTATATCTAGTCTTGTATGTGAACATTTTTTTTTTATGACTGAGTATGTGAACATTTTAATTAAATGTAATTATATATGTTCAATAATCGTGTCACCGTATTCAATATTTAAGTATATTCACTATATATATCGATATTCAGTGTTCAATATTTAATTATATTTAATATATATTGATATTCAGTGTTCAATATTCAATATATATATATGTCGATATTCAATATTTAATTATGTAAAAAATATAAATTAAAATATTTGATATAATTTGACATAGTGATTATGTATGAGTTATTCATATTATTTTCTAAATCAAATAAATATTTTTATATAAAAAATTTGAATAAAGAAAATTGAACTAAATATTTTTTACTTAAAATTTCGAGAAAAAAAATCAATAAAAATCAGTCAGAATTAAAAATAATTTGAATAAAAACTTTAAGTAAAAACTGAATAAAATATAATAAAAAAATTGAATAAAAATAATTCGTTTAGTGAGGGAGAAACAAAATTTAAAACCAATTTTGAATAAAAAAATTTAATAAAATATAAATTAAAAACTAAATTAAAAAAAAAACTTGGTAATAGTGGGAATTGATAATGTGGAAAATGAATTGGAGTTAAAAGGGTGGAATGAGAGGGATGTAGTTGCAGATTGATGTGACTGTTTTTTTAAGGGCACAAATGTCTTTTTACACTGATATTTTGTATCTTCTAACACTATTTTGATTGAATGTACCTTGAAGGACTTTAAGGGTCCCATTTGTACTAGAAACCAACCCTCCCAATTTTCAATCTTTCACTGGAATAGAAAAAATAAATATATTCACTAACGAAATAACGAAGTGAAAGGCAAATTAAAACTATGTATAACATACAAGTATTTACACATCAACTTCATCTTTAAAAGATTTTCCAAGTCATCTGACGTCTTTTTTTTTTTTTTTATCAATTTTAATTCTCATACCATCAACTTCCAAGCAAAACTCGATATCAAGTTATTTTAGTGTTAATATAAGAATGGGCAAAATGTAAAATAAAATAAGAACTTAATTATATATATTTAAAGACAATAAGAAAAGAACGCTCTTAGGCTATGTTTATTTCGATTTTAATCACTCCATTTCCTTTCCGGTAAAATAAAATAAAATCACTCAACAATAATGTAATAACTTCAATTATTATTCAATTATCTAATTATTATAATACAACTTCATTCAATTTTAATAAAAATTTCAATGTAAACATAGAACTGGATAGGCATGGGACTCACCCTGTCCTGTTTTGCGCGCAGATCAGGACGAACTTGAATTTACATATTTATTGCTCCGTCCTGTCCTGAATTTAATTAAGTATATTGACTCTAATTTATTTCAGTTTTAATTTAGTTTAAAGGTGAATTTTAATATTTAGTTTATTTATTTTAAATAATTTTTTTATATATAAAATGAGACTTGAGATGGGATGAGGCTCAAAATGCTGCGTGTGGAAGGACAAGACTTAAAATACTAAATTTGAAAAAAGCAAATCTGAAAACCGGAAACATGTAGAAATAATTGCGCATGTTAAGGCCCACAATTATAAATGACTCCACATTCCATTGGATCCCATGGACGGTGGTAATATCGTAGACATGGCCCTGCCTCGAACCACTTTGGTCCTAAAATATTTAGGCACACAATCTTTAGACTCCGTGTTCACACCTTGTGTGTTTTTTTTAAATATTAATAGTAATTTATAATTTACTTATTTGCTTTTAATTTAAAAATTATATCTCAAATTTCGACCATTTATATTAAATATAACTTAAAAGACCAATGATTCACCCGTATAATCGATTATCAAATTAAAAAAAAAAAAAAGGTTCTTAACATAGACTGAAATAGATTTTTTTTTTCTTTCTAAAAACTACGGACAGAAAATAAAAATAGAAACAATATGGTGTAAATTATGTTCACAATGCTAATTATACTTGTTATATATAATAAAATCCAATTGCATGCAAAGGTGCACAAACAATGAAGGAGCTAAACTCAAGTTTATTATTTCTTCATTTTTTTTATGTAAGGTTAACTTAATTTTTTTTTTTTTTGTTTGATAACTTGTCTACTACTTATTGTTATTTTTTCCTTGTAAGATAATAGTGTATAAATAGTTACTTATTAATATTGTTGTATAATTAAGTTAATATAAACTGTTGAGTTTATGAAAATTAAACGTAATTTCTTCTTTTATTTTTTGAATAGATACTTTATATAATTTGTACGCTTCTGACTAATAATTTGGTCTCCAAAACGGAAACCGATATAGCTAACAATACAATAATACATGCAATTATTGAGAATTAGCCAAATAGGTGAATTTGTCAAATGCCAGTGATCGACATTATAATTATTTAAACAACAAAAATACGGTGGTCGACTGATCTCGGTCGACATGTTATACTGTATTTTAGAATGTATTGTCGCCATTATATTTATTTTTTTAATAGTCCTCCGTCCAATTTTTTTTTAATTCATTATGCTCATTCTTTTTATTAAAAATAATATTAATAATTTATACTATTTTATCTCAATCATATATCCAACCATTATTTATTTATTTAAATTGTTATTTATATTTATAAACAATCATCAATATTCATTAATCTAAAAATATGTTACGACATGTCGACTCACTTGCATTATACACATATTTCAATGCAAAAAAAAAACCTTTCTATACTTAACCCACGCATTTATTCTTCACACATGAATCTTGGACTTATATTTCAGGTATTAGCTAACATGTCAATAAAAATGTTGGATTCTCGGGGCAGAACTTGGACCATACATAGTATTTCACTTAATGTAATATTGTTCGTTTTGGGTTAACTAAGTCTTGTCGGTTTTACTTTTGAGTTTTCTTCAAAAGTCTCCATACCAATGAAGATGTTAGTCCACACTTTTGTACCCTATGATCCTCAATATCTTTTTTCGATGTGAGACATTGTTTGATCCTCAACAATTTTTTTTTTTAGATTTTACGTGCAATATAGCTCCCTTCCTCACTAGTTCACTACCCTCATCTATTTATGAGCTAGATAATCTTGTATGGGATTGTCTTTCATATAAGTTTTTAGTCTGGATGAGAGAGCCTTGTATGAGACAGTCCCACCTCTCGTACATAAAAAATTTAAACTACTCTTTTTAAAAATATAAATTCATATAAATTAGGATCACTGAGTCATATATTAATAGAATGGTGACTTGGTGAGACTCTACTCTTATTCAAATATTTCATGATAAAAAAGTCAACAAGATCTCGAAGAATTAAATTACTGTATTTTTTAAACCAGATTTCTTACACCATCGGCAAATCAATCTAAGCAACATTTGATGGCATATTTCCACTATAGTAATTTTTGACGTGTATCATGACAAATAATAATCATCAATCATAATATTGAAAACGACACATGTTAAAATATCAGTAAAGATTGTTAATAAGGGACAAAGCGTTACTTATCAATTTCTGGACTTGAGACACACAACTCTTGATCTTCTTCTTCACCGCCGGACTCACTTTCCGGCCCAAAAACCCGTCAACGCAAGTCTCCGCGTCGGTGATGGCGGCGCTGGCGTACGTCTTCGCGTTCGCCCATTGGAACTCCCGGTCGGCATCCCTCAAATGCCCCATGGCCGACACCGTCTGCTTTAGCTCATACACCGCGTCTTTAATATCCCCAATGCACTCCTTGATTGAGCTCGCCTCGACTCGACTTAGCCCCTTTTGCCTCAACAGTTTTGTCACGGCGGCAGAGCAGTTCCCGGTCCCCTGTATTGCCACAGTCAGGGCGGCGTTGCAGAGCCTCAGTGGGCTGGTCCCCACTTTTGAGGCGAAGGGCTGGAGTGTCTTTTTACAGAGGGATGGATACGTCGTCGTGTTGCATGATTTGGTGATGAAGTTTGTTGATGAGATTTGGTGGAAGAGGGAAGTGATTAGAAGGAGTGTGAGTAGTTTTGTGATGAGTTCCATATTTTTGTGTGGGTGGATATTATGCATGAATTAAACATGTATTTATAGGGGGGTTTTCAGGTGAGTTTATTGTTGAATTAAGGATTGAGATTATAATTAATTTAAATAATTATTTGAAGGAACAAATAAGATCTTTAACCTAATAATAAGATAGATTCTGGATTTTGAAGGAAAACACACGCACACCCCCTCTCTTCTTAAGCTCTCTCGAGCTCTTTGAAGAACAATTAACAAATCAACTAGATAAGTTAGTACCTTCCCATACAAATTTATTGTTTGATTAATCAATCTAACCACAAAAAAATCTCACAAAACGATTCTCAAGAATATATGTACTATATTTTTAGTTTGATTCATATACTCCTACTTTTTACTAATTAAGTTATGCAATTCAATTCATAAACTAATAATCAGATTTGTGGTTTGATAATTAAAAAGCTAGGTAGCTATCACTATATATCAGACCCTAAGTCATGTGCGACTCGAGTGTTTACGGAGGATTCGGAATTAAGAATAATAAAATCTGTGATGCGCTGCAAATTAACTGGCGCCTAATTCATTATATATAGATATCGTACACATTAATACCTAGCTTCTTATGTCTAAAGTCAGCGTGAACATTAATTGAATACAGTATATATATAGGGAAAATATCATTTTTGGTCACTGAACTTTACCACTTTTCACATTTGATCACCCACATTTCAAAACTATCAAAATTGGTCACTCACTTATTCGTCACTATCAAAATTGGTCACTCACTTATTCTTTCTCTATCAATTTTGATTCTGCTGTTAGAGAATCCGTCATTTACTAACGGAGAAAAGGTTTTGAGCCCACAAATTTTATTTTCCCTCTTTTAATTCCTTACCCCTAAACTCTCAATCCTTTTTTTTTTTAAACTAATGAAACAAACAAGTAAGAATGAAACCGTGATTCAAATGTTATTCAATCATGGTAGATAGAAATTTATTTCAATTAATTTCAAGTGCCCAATTGTTTGACTAACATTTCAAGAAATCTGCATATCTTAATAGAAAAAATATTTAGAATGAAAAATAAGTTTATGAAATTTTCTTGAATGGATAATTTTAGAAAATTCTTTACAATTAATCTTCACCATAAATTATGCTCCAATAATTATAAATAGGGAAATGAATTGAAATAAATTTATATCTCCAATTATTATACAAATTCAATATGAAACCAAGAATTGGAAAAACAGAGTACAATGTTAAAAAAAAAGTTTCATTCTATCTATTGAGTTTCTTATTTCCTTGTAAAATAAAAAGTAAACCAACAAAAAAAAAAATGAATTCATAATTGAGTTAAATAAGTATTAAAAATTTACTGAATTTTTTTTCACTTGATTGAATTACGTTCTAGAAGATGCATGAGAAAGAATTCTCATTATCTATAAAATAAAAAGTAAACCAACAACATGATAGAAAATGCATCAGAATTCCTTTTGACCTATTATAAATATAATGTAAATATTGGTAATTTTTGCACATGTTTCATTCTTGCTTCTGCATTTGTTTCATTAATTCTGGAAGATGCATAAGAATTTTTTAACAGGTTTTGAGAAATTTCACGACTCAAAACTCTTTCTCCTCCGTTAGTCAATGACAGATTGGCTAACAGAGTGATCAATTTTGATAGAATATAATAATTGGGTGACCAATTTTGATAGTGACTAAATGTGGGTGACCAAATATGAAAAGAGGTAAAACTGGGTGATCAAAATTGATATTTTCCCGTATATATATATAATTAAATAGTCTATTGTCAAATAATTGTTTATACGAATCTAAGGTTGTGTTTGGATTGAGGGATTTATGTGTGGATTTTAAATCTGTAATCTAAATTCACTCCAAATCACTTGTTTGAATTAAAAAGTAAATGAATAAATTTCAAATACTTAACGTCTTTTTTTAGTTAAAATTGAAAGGACTCACTAAAATCATATACTAATTTTTAAATCATTTCATTTAAAATGCCTCCTCAAAGTTGTTTATCCAAAGACATCTAAGCCAATTAATGCCACCTGCTTAACTTCACTTTTTTTCCCCTCATTGCTTCACTCCAGATTTATATCTAGTAGTATTAGATTAGAAGTTTAAATTGAAAAAAATATTTTTTAGACCAAAATTACAAAAATAATATTGTATGCATTTGTAAAATACAGTTTTACAAGTCATTTAGACATGAAAATACTTTGCACTTCGATTCCTGCGTGCGTGTCTGCATCTTTTTACCGAAATCTCTATCTTCAAATCTATTTACGGTTGCACTCGCTAATTCATATATTGATTTAGGGGGAAGAAAAAAGAACATGAATGAAAAATATTATTAGGAAAATGATACGAGAGTTTAGTTGCGATTTTTTTCACCTTATATCACTTTGACTCGACATTCTTATCTAATGAAACCAAAAAATAATGGATAAACTTATTACAACTTAGAAATATAATCGAAGGCAGATAGGTATCCGAGGGAGAAATTAATGACGAAAACCCAACCTAAAATAAAATAAACTTAAATTTAACAAGAATTGAACTGATCATGATGTCTTGGGATTTGATATTCTCTCATGGCGTATCTACTTCGTATTAGGTACCAAGAATAAAGTCGATGATATACAACTAAAATTAGATTTTAAAAATAATATGACAAAAATTACTATTTACTACAACATGGTTCATACGAAAGTATTTGTTTAGTAATTTTAAAATAGTATAAAATTACGTGTACAATTTTTTGATAGTGATATTTCATGTGCTAAAATAAACTATTTTGAAAAAGAGGGTTCATACCCATCACAAATTCACAATTCACAACTATCACCTATCCATATTCAATACAATATATCGTGTGTTAAAATCACAAAATAAAAAGGTCGATTATATTATAGAAAATATGCAGGGTAAGATCACATGCAGTAACTCAAAAGTGATTCATAATTACTTTGCTTTTTGGTTAATCTATATAAAGATTGGAATGAAAGAATAAATAAGAGTAAATGAATTGTCTATAATAGGACTTTGTTTAACAAAAAGAGAGACAAAAAAAAAAAAAAAAAGGGCAATATCATGGCCATGTGAACTCATACCAATTTTCAACAAATTAGAATGGAGCACGTGTGTACACGTGTTATATGTTTTGTTGCCGGGTATTTAGAGTGCGTAAATTGCTGCTCAACCACAAACGCCTTAAGTGCTCCTAGTCAATGCCTACATTTCATACTGATTTTAGGGAGAAAAAAAAAAAAAACCATTTTTCTTGCTTTAGACTTTGATGTTTTACATTACTCTGATTTTCCACTTGAGTACAAATAATTTGTATTAAAATTAACAAAAATATTTCAGATCAACCTATTTTTCCACTCATGTTACAGTAAGTCCCAACGAGGTCAATGTTGTCTTTGTGAAAAAAATAAAATGCAAAGACTTTAGTGTTTATAAATGAAATACATGTATAAGGACTGAATGTTGAGGGATAAAAACTAATATTGGGACAAAATAAATTTCAGAAAAAAAAGTGATAACTTCAGTTGGGAAGGTTATATAAGTCATTCCGAGAGTGATAATTATGCTTACTTATATAAGTGATCGAGATTTGAAGCACTTAAAAAAGAGTGATTTGGATTTGGCCATACAAAATGCTCTCATGTGAGATATTCCTCACCGACTTTATTTGCATCTTACACGATCTATTTACTATTTTGACTTGTGTTTCTTGTAAACATTTGAACTTCCTTAGATACAAGTTCATTAGATAATTTCATATGAAATATTTATGTCTTTATTTGTATCTTACGCAATCTATTTACAAGTTCATTTGATGATCTCACAGGAGATATTTTTCCGTCTTTTTATGTATCTTACATAATCTATGTAGTTGTTGGTTTTTTAAGGTGAAACTTGCATAACTTGGTGGTTCAAAATCAGCCAATTTAAAAACCGAATCAAAACTGAATTTCTCGAACTAAGTTCATCCAAACTGTTGAGAAGATAGGATGGGTGACCCTCCTGGAAAGTACTCGTGTTGTACCCTTCGAAAAAAATAAAATTGTATAGTTGGTAAACGGGGTCGTTTTGGAGGATTTGGGATTGAACGACGATACAAGATACTCTTCATTAACGCCGTTAATCCCAATCTTATCTAATTCTCACCTTATAATAGTCACATTAGCACACACCTGTATTTCCACGTAAGAGAATAACATATAGCTAATACTTGGACACTGCCCGTTTCATGTTAGTTTGATCAATAATTGAGATAAGTAGTTCGAATAAATTTGATTAAGAAAGATTCTTGGTTTACATGAAAAGTACAAGAACTACACTCAACTCTCAAAACATATATAGATCTGTGTACCTTAAGGTGTAAAATTACCAGTCTACTGAAAGGAGCAAAGGAAAAACGGCATTCGTCTAGCCTCACGCTAGTTACATGATGTTGAAACCAGAAACCACGAGTGTCTGTTTGAGTTCAAATAATCATGAGGCCCTCTTGGGAGGAGCCATATTGTGAATGAGGGAACTCGCTACACGGAAACCAAATATCTGTACTACTAATCCTGCATAGATATACTGTGTCATTACAAAGTAAAGAACTTATTATATTTCCACATTATATTTTAGCAATGAAGAACATTTACCAATTGAAACAACAGCAATCCTGAAGAGTTCCAACTTTGATGTTTCCCATTTACTCAAATCTTTGATAACCTATACATTTAAATAGGTCAAACGTAAGAGTTATGATATCTTCCAGACAGTCAAAAAATGTGACAGTTCGAGATTATAATATCTCAACAATGATTGCCGAAAATTAACAACCCAGAAGACTCAAACCAGACAAGCCAACTGAATAGTAGTATTATATATCTCCTATGCAAAGTTAAATATCTAGGGTCGGAGGATGAAATACTGTAAAATAGTTGTCGATATAAGATCAAGACAACACTTAGGTGACACTTGGTTCAAAGTTATTCAATGGGGAATGGTAATGTAATTGAGCACGAGGTAATTGTAGTGATTAATGAGAAATAAAGATGATCAATTTCACATTCATATACTTTGTATGGGGAAAATGAGACTCAAAATAAGTTAATCATTAGCCCGTGTTGATTAACTACTTCCCCTCATACAATCATTTCTCCTCAATCATTGAACTATTCCTCAACCGAAGACCATTTTTTGTCCCCACTTATTCCAAGATTAGAGAAAAATACTAACAATAAAACCATCATTCTCATTGTAATTCACAATTCAATGATTTTCATTAAAAAGCTTTAACAAAGATGCTCCTTAATGCCTACAGCTTCTGGATTACTTCCAGTCAGCTTAAAAGGTAGAACGAAAAATTTGACAGGACCACTTAATATGAATACAGCATGCAAATATGGGTTCTGTAGTGAAGTTAACCTGATGTATACAACATGGATGGGTATCCATCATCAAGATTAGGATTCAACCGATTGGATTATGCTTAATCAACTAACATCTCTATATAATCCACTTACTGTACTTTTTTTGTGACACGGTAACAAACAAAATTTGGATAAAGATTTCTCACATAGCTCTGACAAACATTCATATACATTATACAGTCTCTCTCCAAGCATAATCAGAATAGAACTTATCATCACATGGTGTTAGTTTCTCTTCCTCATATCCATAATAAGCATGCTGAAATTTGAAAATGGAAAACACTTAGAAGGACAAGGAAATGATTCTACCTCAATCGATTTCTCACTCTTAAGGACACAAACAACTGAGACAAGAGCAGCAACTGACGATCCAAATAAATACAGCTTCAAGAGGATAGTGCGGCTTCGCTTTCTACCTTCACGATTACAAATGAGACACGATATTCACATTAAAAACCACAATCTGCGAGAAACTATTCATGTTTACAAGAGGATGTTTTGAGTTACCCAATTCTCCTATTAAGAGAGAAATAAAGGAAATAACACTAGAGGAAGCAGAAAGTATATCAAGTGTGGCCCCTTCCAATGTAGGTAGAAGTAGAACTACTACAGCTAGAAATTGAATAAAACCCTGCAAAGAATTGACAAGGCACAATCAAGAACATAAAACAAAGTCAATAATTAAGCTATGAATTACTCCATAAAAATTCACAAATAAGAGGAAAATAAATTGAATTTGCATAGTTTCAGCTAGTTATTTTCCTATTACCTAACTAAAGATCCAATTCCCCACTCTGAATTTACTCTATAAATCAGTCAAATAAATCAATCGGAAAACATAAACCCAAAGATACCTGGGTTAAGATCAGTGAGCAGAGACGAGATTTCCCCTTTGCTACCTTTTGATATCCTTTAAATAAAAATGATAAATCAATAAATACGAATCCACAAAAACTAAAACGATCACAATTCAGAAAAATCATTGGAAAAATCGAAAACAAAAGTTGTAGGGATTAAGGAGAGCTTACTGGAGTCGACAACCATGCGAAATGAAAAATCTGAACCGTCGGTCCCAGATGGCCTCCCATTTACAGATTTTCTTTGACTCATTTCTTCACGTTTTCAATTTCTGTGGTTTTTCCTATTGTTATTTTCTAAAATCTTGCGCTCTTGATCTTCATTTCTTCTTTCACGTTCGAAAACGTGTGAAAATGATGTGAAATCGTTGTTGACGAGAAACAATTTCTAAAAAACGTAAAAGTTCTAAGCGACTTTCATTTTATGACATCACCCCAGATTTATTTTGAAAAAAAAATTACATATAAAAAGACTATGCTACCCTTTTATTAATTATACAAAAATATAAATTCTGAAATTAAGGAAAAAAAAACGGTGAATTTATAACCCTACTCAAATCATGTATTGAAACAATGTAAAATTTAAATAGTAAATCAAACTTTTGTCTCATGTAAGACTATCTTACACGAGACCAGCTCTAAGCCTCTAATAGCAATATGCAAGGTTTGTCAAACAACCATTTATTTCAATTGAAAAAATATACAAAAAGTGCAAATGTAGACTTTTGTAATTACCAGTTTCAATCACTATATATAATTCTAGAAATAAAATCAACAAGGATCATATCGCTATAATTTAGAAGAACGTGATTTGAAGTAAGCCAAGAGGCCAACAAGAGGTGCATTGACATAAGTAGTTGGTTCTAAATGAGGTGCGTCGAGACGATCATCGACGAATGAGTCGTCGACACTTGACCCTCCGACCACAGCCCCTATCAACAGATTTGGATTAGGGCTACCACTCAAGAAATAAGGTGTGCCTCCCTTACAATCAATGTGTTGTGGATGATCAACAATGGAGGGCAATGAAGACCCCCTATGGTGTATTCTTTCAGGATATTTACTACCATATCCCACCATATATGACATTTTCATTGGATTATCTCCTAGTATATAATCCACCTAAAAAAAAAAAACATTGTTAATTTATTTATACCAAGTCAATTTTAATGAATGTTAATTAGTTTTGTAATTATTGTACCTGGCTTTTTACGAAGAGAATTAGTTGGCTTTCGGAAATGATCATGTTGTTACATCGGATAACGTGGTCAGATTTTTTTAAGTAACGAGCGTATGCTAATAGAAGAAATGAGATTGCAGTTGTGTGTTGCATGTTACACATTCCTGATTTGAATAATAGCCCACCTACAATAATGTCACAAAATCAAGTAATTTAGTATACAACATGGTAATTAAAATTTGAAAAATAGAGACTCACCAGGAGTGAATTGCACTGAATTGGTGGGAGATTGGGGCATAATTGCACATACAAAGTAGTCCGCGTAGGAGAGGAAAGGTGTAGAAGCTTCCAAGGCGCGGTTTCCGATGACATACTGAAAAGACGATTACACGAAAATTTACGATGTTAGTGTTTCATCTTGTAATTCATTATCGTTTAAACGAGAGGTATACACCTTTGAAAGAAGAACACTAATTCCAGCATGTTTTGCATCCCAACCAAATTGTGATAAACTTGGTTGCATCTGTGGTATAAAGTTTTTGATGTTGTATGTAACATAATTCAAGTAAACAGGGCTTTTGGTGGCTCTGTGTAGCCATGCTGCTGCCCATAACAATTCATCCTGCCAAAATTTAATTATTTTTCAATTTTATTTGATAATATATAATTTTTTTCTTAATTGAGTAATTAATAGTACCTGGTAGCCATTGTAATCACAATAAAAAGGGCAGACACCAGACCCAATGCTGTCACTATAAGACCCTCTATACTTGTCTGCAAACTGAAATACCTAGTACACATCCAAAACGTCATATATTACGAATAAAAGAGAGTAACTCTTTTAATTAATAAATTTTGGTGGTCCATGCTACCCGAATTATATTTTAATACTAAATTGGAGCTATGTGACAATGTTTAATTTTTACCTTGATTGCCCTTTGCAAAAGCACTTTAGAATAGGCTATATCTCCGAATGTTTTGAACACTAAAGAAGCAGCGGCCATTGCCGCTGCTATCTCCGCGGATACTTCAGATCCGGGAGCTTCTTTAGTAACAGCGTAAACGGTTCTGGAAGTGTCCATATCTTCGGGCCTTTGCCAACAATTGTGATCGGCGTTGGGATCGCCGACCTGAGCAAAAACGACGCCTGGGGTGGCCGTGGCTTTGAGGAAGTAATCTGTGGACCATCGGACGGCCTCTAGAGCGTGCAACAAATCTGGGCCCATGGACTTGCCGTACTCGATCACTCCCCACGCCAAAATTGTTGTTGAGAATGCCATTGGGAAATTGAACTTCACATTGTCACCAGCGTCGTAGTAACCACCCGTTAAGTCCACCTGCAGAATAATTAAAATTTTATTTATTCATCAAAATAACAAATTAATTAATTTTCAATCAGAGAAGGTAAAAGGCCTCACAAAATGAAATGATGATTATAATAGGAGATATCATTTGCAATGTGCTATATCTGAATTAATTTTTAAAAATTAAATCTAAGAATTAAGAAATTAACACACACTACCTAGGCCTTAGATCTTGGGTTCGAGTCATGGAGAGGGAAAAAGGGATGGGTATTTAATGTAATTCAAAAAAAAAAAAAAAAAAATAACACACACATACATTAGAATATTAAATACAAAAATATTATATCCTTAGTTATACATTAGATACTATATTTTTTAAAGTAAATGCCTACAAGTGAAAATAAATTATAATTGGAGTTTCGTCTCATACATACAGTGCGATTCTGGTACGTTATAAAAGGAGAAGGAATCGAAAAGACACTTACACCCTCATAGAGGCCGTCGCGAAGAGCGGAATCTTTCCTCCAAGAGAGACGCTGCGTAGAGGGCAGCTTCCCTGATCTTTGCCCCTCAAAAAAGAGTATGCTTTTGGACAAGGCATCTCCATAATCATGCAAAGTAGCATTCGTACTAGTAATACAAACTACTAAAATTAACCAAAAGTACACTAAACCTCTCTTCATGATTCCTCTATATCTCACCAATTCTAACACTCCAAAAGACCAATTATACCTTTTTTTATACATAAACAATGTATGATTGCTTTGGGTAAAAACAAGTGATCTCCCAATTACCTAGTATGATCGATTGGTTCTTTGAGTGATGTTACATTTACCCACTTTAAGTGAACCACACACATTAACTTCACAAACCCAATTTAATTTGCACTAAAATACATGTTTAATTTGGATTTCATCTACCCATTTATTTTTCTTTATCGAATTCTCTCGTCAAACTTCTTGACTCTTTGTTTTAGAGTGTGATCAGATGGTATTAATTACTTTGTGTTTCGAAAATAATATTCTTTGACTATTTTTACTTTGGGTTTTAAAAACTATGGTTTTGGATTTTAAGATCCTAAATCCGTTGAACTTCTGAATTTAGAAATTGATTTTTAAAATTCACTCAAAACCACCTCTATCAAACAAATTGATTTGACATAAAGTTATATCTATATAATATCACTCCAATCATTATAATTTAATAATACTATAATAATACAGTATCTCAATCATTACACAATCAACTAATAATTATAATCTCACTCAACAATAATATAATAATACAATTTCATTCAATCTTACACATTGATTTGACATAAAGTTAAAATTTTCTTCGATTCCAAAACTCAAAAGAAACACACAAATTACTATTTATCGTAGTTTCAAAAACCCAGAATTTCAAAAATTAATTTTCAAAACCACCCAAACACCAAGTAAATATCACCATTATATTTTTAATAAGCGATGTTTGCAAATTGAATGGTTTTTGCATTTTTTTAAATGTAGATTTATTGTATTAATTGATCCCAAATTTACCCTTGAGTGTTTTTAATTTGGTAATACTAAGATAGAAAAACATTTACTATGGTATAATAGAATAAAATTGACTGGGTATTTTGGAAGACGAAATGATTCAACATTCTAAAATTGATGTTGACAGTCGGATTTTATCCGAGCAAACAAACAAACAATCTTAATTTGTCGTCGATTGAAGAGAACAAATAAATGAATTGACAACATTTAAATGTAAGGTTAATTAACAACACATCTTACATGTATATAAATAAGCTTTTTTTTACTCAAAATTATGACAATGTCACTCTTGCAAACAAATTGCGTCTCGATCTAAAAAAAACGAATAAACACTTTGCTACATTCATGTTTGTTAGTTAATTTCTGCAGCCACTTAAATCATCTACATATTGGCTAACAATATGTACGTGCGTAGGTACAAATGGTTCCTCCGTCAATTTACAAGTTTTTTATTTTACAATTTTTGTTTGTTCGTTTATAAGCTTCTCATATCATACTTTAATTTTGTATTTTTACCATTCATTTTATATCTTACTTTTTTTTTATCTATCTCCATTCCTCAATCATATCATTTGTACTATATTTATTATTTGATCATTTTTCTTAATTTGTATACTAAAAAGTAACGAAAAACTTATAAACGGACGAAGAAATTAAGAGTAACACTTATGTTGACTGACATTCTGACAACAACATTAAGTTTGGTATATTGTTGATTAACTTTAGTAAATTGAGTTCAAAATTGTTTCAGATGGTACAATGGAGCATGATATCAATCGATTGAGGTGATCTTGTACTATAATTTGAATTCGTTGACTAATACCAGCTGTTTTGTTAACTCTTGTATAACAATGACATATATGTCAACTTAGCTAATCAGAAGTTCTTAAGACTTTGAGTTGTGTCTGAGCCAAGATTGTGGTAGTCGGAATCGGTAATCGGATGGATTTAGGCGGCCGTCTAAATTTTTTATTTATTTTTATATATAAAAATAATTTCCATCTCCTATCAATAGAATTTGAATAAAAAAAAAATTACGAGTATTATTTAAATCTTCTATTTCCCTTGAAAAATTGAGCACAGTTATTTAAATCAAAATTCTAAACCCAAAAAAAAAAAAAAAATTAAAATATGGGTGCCTAGTTGGCTGCCTAGCCCGTCTATGCCAATTTTTCACCAAAAGTGTGTGCTAGGCAAAATCGAGTTGATTAGGTGCCGCTTAGACCGATTTTTGCAACACTTTTTTTTTAATGTTGTTTAGTTCTTATATATAGTTATTACGCTGCCTGATTTTGAAGTTGCTTAAAGTAGGTTTTCTATATAACTAATAAAAGTTGATTAAATTATTTCTATTTGGATTTTATTTAAACCTAATTAAATCTACTCTAGTGATTCAAGCCGTACTTATTGATCTTGAAAAATATAAATGGTATTTTAAGTGAAACCATTGGCGGAGGGAGGTAAGGTGTAGTGGTATTATGATTCGGGTGGAATTTACACGTTTTTTATGCACATATGAAGCTCATTTTGATTGTGATTTCATTGATTTATTGGTCGATTATGGATGTTTTGGTCAAAATAAGAGAAAGGTGGTGTTTTGTCGTTTTTGTAGGAAAAATGACTATTTTGGAAGGTAAAAATACATACCTAATTTTTAGTGAAGTCAATGAAGGAAGAAAACGAGTTCGTGGGTAAAACGAGTCAAATTTATTCAAGGAAATAATTTGGGGCAATATGTAGCTTGAGCCCCAAGCCAGTGACCGATAGAAGAAAAGGAAATTTGAAGAAAAAGGAAAGAGAGAAGATTTGGAAATTTGAAGAAAAAGGAAAGAGAGAAGATTTGGAAATTGAAGAGAGAAAAGGAAATTATATTTTTGGAAATAATTTTTTCTAGAAGTTTTAGCCCTAATTTTCAAGTTATAAATAAACCCTCTAATCATACTTTGAAAGAGAGAAGGAAAAAGAAGAAGAAGAAGAGGGGAGGCATACGTTTGGAGAATCCGCTCACGAGGAGAACACCATCCATTAGACTAAGCTTTCTATTTCTCTTTTTTTTATTTAGTTATTTCATTTGATTTTGTTAATTTGATTATGTTGTTGATTGATTAGAACATTTGTGGTTCTAAGGCATTGTAGAGATTTGGATTGAAGTTTATGATTAATTTCTTGCTTTAATTGGTGTTTGTCTCTTATTTGTGTGCTTAATTCTTTATTGCAAAGCATGTTGTTATTGGCCATGATGATTTGCTTAATTCATTGTTAATTGGAGTAAGATCGAGAGATTTATTCCATTTAATCGTATGCAAGCATGCAACCCGGTATTATTATGAGCTCGAGAGAGGATTAATTATCGGAGAGGGAATTGAATGATCTTAGGAGCTAGTTTAGGTAATACAATATTTGTGAGGTAGAGATACGAACTTATATTGTGTTTTCCTTTGGGTTAATTAGATCGAGAGATTAATTAATTCTTCTTTAGTGATCAACCCTATAAAGACAAACTTAATTGCCATCTAAACGAGATAACATTCATAAACAGACATCTAAATACTACAATTGCCTTGGAACCCACCTTTTCTCTTTGAATTTCAATTCGTTTACGTTCGTCTTACTTATTTGCATGTTAGTTGATCGATTTTGTATTTACTCTTCACTACTTATTGGTGACACATAGTTAGGTAATTTTAGAGTAATTCACACCACTCAAATTATCGATCACGTCTACTTAGAACTTGACTAGCAAACTACCCTTTTACGCTTAACCTCCCTGTGGGATCGACCTCGTGCTTATCACGCTACAATAGACGTCGTACACTTGCGGTTGTTTATTTAGTGTTGCATAACACGTGTATCAAGTTCTTATATATAGTTATTACGCTGCCTGATTTTGAAGTTGCTTAAAGTAGGTTTTCTATATAACTAATAAAAGTTGATTAAATTATTTCTATTTGGATTTTATTTAAACCTAATTAAATCTACTCTAGTGATTCAAGCCGTACTTATCGATCTTGAAAAATATAAATGGTATTTTAAGTGAAACCATTGGCGGAGGGAGGTAAGGTGCAGTGGTATTACATATTGGTTGAACCTTATCATTTTTCTGTACTATTTTCTCATCTTTTATTTTACAAGTTGGTTGGACGATAATTATAGGGTCATGACGTTTTTTTTTTTTTTTTTTACAATTCGAGAAATATTTTACAAGTTTGTAGAACATGATAATTAATTGAGGATGTGAAGATCAGATATTCAAATGGCCGGAGGAACCCAATATTAACAATGATACAATTCTAGAAATATTTCAAAGTCACGTCAGAGCATTGACGGAGCCAGAAAATTTCGGGAGGGGGACCCGATTAACATTACTTTAAATATAAAATAATATGTACTTATTGTACTTATTGAAATTTTACGATAAAATTGTCAATACATTTCATTAAATTAAATTGAACAAGATGTCTTTCATTTTATTTTGAAGTTTTGATAGTTCGATTCAAAATGAAGTGAAACAATTTAAAAATTGCTAAAATATTTTGCAATTCGATCTTAGTAAAAACTTAGACAAATACACCACCAATCTATATTATTGACTCTATTGTAGAAATAATTTATTTTTGGAGTATTAAGAAACAAATTTAAGTAAAAAACACATGAAAAAATATATTACTCCTTTCAAACTTTATATGCAAGCATTTATTTTTTATACGTCTATACTTAATATGTATGTATCAAAAAATAAAAATAATATTTTTATTTTCGTATATCAAAAAGTTTCATTTAAATTTTAATATTCAAACAATGAGATTAAAAAATAGACACAATTAAGATTAATGATTAATAAAAAATTAATAAAGGTGAAATTAATAAGAAAAAAAAGATTTTGAAATAGATTGATTTGAGAAGACCCAATCATTTTGTGACATGTGGCCCCTAAAATGTTTGCAAATATATGATAAATTAAAATATATATATAATGAAAATAACTATTATCACATAATATATATAATTATTATAAAATATTTATCATATATATAAAAAATATATAAAAATAAAATAAAATTGGTGGGGAGCCCAGTGACCCCTGGCCCCAACATGGCACCGTCCTAGTGACCCCTGGCCCCAACATGGCACCGTCCTGATCGGAGGAATTTTTGAGTACAACAAGAGACTAATTGAATTGAACAACATGATAAGCAAGTGGAATCAACAACTTTGATTGGACATGATTGAGCACATTTAAACATATTATCAGAATTAGTAGAAAATATGATTTTGTTATGTATTTTTATTTCATGTATTGTTGTGATTTATTTTAATGTTGTACCCGTTTTTCATTTTTCAATAAAATTTTAAAGTCTAGTTGTCACAATTTTGTGCAAAAATGATCATTAATTTAATGTTCTAAATAATTAGCAAAAAAATACACTTACAAATTAATTAATTAATTATTAATTAAAATTTTGTTTTATTTATTAAATAAATTGATATAATAAAAAACGAAATAAATTAAGAATTACTGAACAAATTAGATGGATGTAGTGGATAGTGGCCTTTTTTTATTTTTATTTTTTGTGATAGCTATAATTGCATTATTCATTTCCGATAGAGATATAAAATATCAACACAAAAGTTAAATTTATTGTGACGTCTTAAGAGTAATGTACAAAATTATTCATTTTGTTTTGGCAAACATTCATTTTGGCAAACAAATTAGCATACCTAAAAATACTCTCCCTAGAAAATCGCCGCCGGCTTCCACCGGAAATCTTCATCTTTTCTTTTTAGAAAAGAATGTTTTTTTCAATTCTTTTTTCTTATTAAAAAGTTTTGAATTGGCTTTCTTGTTACTTGGAATCAAGCATTTATTGTTGTTGATTTTAAGATACAAATCTGGATCACTTTGTGGCTGTCTTGAATTTGACAAATTCGAGTAATCATTAGGGGGTAACCAAGTTGGTTTATCCTGAGAGGTGAGTGTAATACACTTGCTCCAGCATTGGGGGTGTTGGAAACGAAGGGAGGAGTCTCTTCATCTTCACACACGCGTGATTTCTTGATATCTGCAACGGTAGGGTGTGTTTTTGGTTAATATATCCAGAATCGATTATTTTATTTTGTTGGGCCAATGGTTTTGAAGAATATTGGTGGTTTTCCCATTGCAATCTCGGCTATAAATTTGGAGGAGGAGATAGAAGCTTCTGCACAACTTTTCATCTTCTTTCTTCTACTATACGATCTGACTCTTATATTTCAAAAAATGGCAATGGCGATTCAAAAACAATTCAGTGAATGTACTATTTCTGAGAAGGAGACGGCTAATACGGCTGTTCATTCGAGTGAGCTTGTTATTCCTATCTCCTCAGTTGCTCTTAAATTTGTCTCTAGACGCTTCTTTAATGTTCTTGAGCTAAAAAAATTGCTGCTGTCAAGCTGGAAGATAAACTCTTCCCTCATCGTCTCTTCGGTGGGGGATGGTCTGTATGTTGTTGATTTCAACAATAAAGCTGAGATGCAGGAGATTCTTGACATGCAACCATGGAATCTGCGAAGATCACTCATGGTCCTTAAGCCACTCACCGGCGATGAATGCTTTAATGATATGAAGATGGATCGGGTGCCGTTCTGGATTCAGATCCATGGTCTCCCGGCACATGCAATGACAAAGGTAACTGGGGAAAGAGTTGGGAGCATCCTTGGTGAAGTGATTCAAGTTAATGCTAAGGAAGGTCAGGTAGCGTGGGGAGAATCATTGAGAGTCCGTGTACTCTACGATACGGAAGCCCCCTTATGTCGTTTCTCTAACTTCACTGCTAATAATGTTTCCACAATAATCTTCTTTAGATATGAAAGACTTTCAGATTTTTGCACTTACTGTGGATTACTAACTCACTCTGCAAGAGCTTGCAGCAAGGTTAGGGATCGAGAGGATGATTGGGTGGAAAATCATAAATTCTTCCCGGAATGGCTAAAGGCTGATAAAGCAAAAAGGCCAAATGCAGGTGACATGCACGACCTTTCTAGGTTGTTGGGCATTGATCTGGCTCGCTCGAATAATGTTGTGCAAGTTCGAGCTTTGGAAGCTAGAAGGGTGATAACTGTCAACAATGTGGAGCAGGATCTAACTTTAGAAGTACAAAGAGAGATAGCAGATACGAATATCATCAATTTGGAAGGAAACACGCCCTCTGAGTCAGAGAAAAAAAGGAGGGCTAAGGGCAAGGCGGTCATGCTAGATGAGGGTGTTAAGGAAATGTGGCAAATGGCTGAGCAAGAGGTGATGGGACCTCTGTGGAATCTCAATGAGGAAGCACAACCCAACCAAATTGATAGGGAAGCAGTCTATTCTTTTCAGGAACTCATGACAAAAAAGGTTGGAGAGGAAGCAACAGAAAATGCTCAGATTGCTCAGAAGGTCTCTAAACAAGGTCAGGTTCTTCAACCTCTTTATTTTTCCGTCCCATATGGATATCATCACAAAATAATTACTGAGCCTTTGTTGGATAAAGAAATGGATAATCGAAAGGGGCTTAGAGTTTTTCATCAAGTGGGTAGAGATTTTAAAATTTTGGATTTTGTGACTTATGAAGAGATTATTTATGAAGGAGAACATCCTTATGTTCCATTGAGAGAAGAAACGGGGCAAAACAATGTGGAGGAGGAACATTCTGTAGGAAATAATCCGAGTTTTTCTATTCCGGGTGACATGCGGGCAGGAAAGAAAAGACTATGGAAGGATCATTCGGGCGATCTCGCGGATTTCATCAGGGCTGAAAAAGTGAGGCAAGAAATTGATGGGCTTTTCTTCTTGAAGAAGGCTAGGAGTATGCTGGAGACTTATGGATCGGAAATTTCGATTCCGATGACGGCGGCGGTTGAGGTTACTCAACCCCGCCGAGCTGAATGATTCTGCTATGTTGGAACGCACGTGGGGTTTGTAAGAAACATGCGTTCAATAAGCTTAGGATGTTGGTTTCTTTGTACAATCCATCGTACTTTTTTGTTTCTGAATCAAAATGTAACCAATCCTTTGCAGAAGTCCTTAGGGTTAGATTAGGTTTTTCTAATGCTTTTTGTGTTCAAGCATGTGGAACTGCTGGTGGATTATTGCTTTTCTGGAATGAATCGAATGTTTCAGTGTTGTCCTACTCCCTCGGTCATATTGATTGTTTGATTAAGGATAATATTGGAATTTGGCGTTTTACGGGTTTTTATGGAAATTCAGTGCCTCAACAAATAAATGCTTCATGGAATCTTCTTAAAAGACTTAAACATTACATGCCTAATCTTCCAAAGTCTTGGTTGATTGGGGGAGATTTTAATGAGATTTTGAATAGTTTTGAAAAGGTTGGAGGCAGGCCCAAGCCAAGTGTAAATATTGATCTTTTCCAAGAAGTTCTAGTTCATAATGAGCTTCAAGACATTAGGATGTCAGGTCCTAAATACACATGGCACAATCGTAGAAAGGGTCCTTTCTATATTAAAGAGAAACTGGATAGGTTTTTAGCTACTGATAACTGGATAGATTTATGTGCATACTATGAAGGTTCTACTTTAAGCTTTTTGAGCTCAGATCACAGGCCAATTATGATGAAATTCGAAGCAACAAGAAGTTTAAACATCAATCATGCACAGGAAAAGCCTTTCAAGTTTGAGAATTATTGGTTGAAAGAACCTGATTTTAATAAGGTTATGACAGTTGCTTGGAATAAGTCAAGTCCCAATGTGAATTTGAAGGAGAATATGAATGCTTGTGGAGCCATGATTCTTGATTGGGCAAAACAAAAAGGTGGTACACTGAGTCATAGGATTAAACAAGTTCAAAAACAAATCAATGAAATATTGGATAATGAAACTTGTGTTCCTGATATGGGAAGAGTTGGAGAATTGGAGGATGGTTTGGCTAAACTTACATCTCAGGAAGAATGGTTCTGGAAGCAGAGGGCTAGAGTAACATGGCTACAAGAAGGTGACCGAAATACTAAATTCTTCCATCTTAGGGCCACTCAAAGAAAAAGAAGAAACACCATCAGACAGATTCTTGATTTCAATGGGAATTGGCAGTATTCAAAAAAGGATATTGATGACACTTTTATGGATTATTTCAGGAAGATTTTTACTACAAGCTCACCATCAAATGAAGTCATCAGAAGGGCTACCCAATGCCTCAATTCAAAGCTATCTGTGGAAAGTACTGTTACTCTGGATATCCCATTTTCCAAAATGGAGGTGTTTAAAGCAGTCAAGGATCTTGATCCTTGGAAGGCTCCAGGTCCTGATGGATATCCAGCCTCTTTTTACCTTCATAATTGGAGCATTATTGGTGAGGATATTTCGAAAGCCATTTTAGAAGTTCTCAATGGGCAGGGAGATGTGAAACAATGGAATCATACTATTATTTCACTTATCCCCAAAGTTAAGGCACCAGCTTCTCCCCAACAATTCAGACCTATTAGCTTGTGTAATGTCCTTTATAGGATACTTGCTAGAACAGTGACTAATAGATTGAAGGGTGTTCTTAATGACATTATAGATCCTCATCAAAGTGCATTTGTACCTGGGAGACTCATCACTGATAACATTTTGGTTGCATATGAAGGTATGCATTGTTTGAGATCCTCTAAAAGCAAAGTTGGATATGCTGCATTGAAACTTGATATGTGCAAAGCATATGATAGAATTGAATGGCCCTTTCTTCTACAAATTCTTCAAGTCATGGGTTTTTCAAGTAAATGGATTCAACTTGTTTGGAAATGTGTGTCTTCTGTGACTTATGCCATCAACATCAATGGGAGTTGTTCTGAGACTTTCACTCCTACCAGAGGCCTGAGACAAGGAGATCCTTTATCTCCATATCTATTTGTCTTATGTGCTCAAGCATTGTCTTCTATGCTCTCATCAGCTGTGGCATCAAATCAAATTTCTGGCATCAGAATTGCTAGAGGTGCACCAACTTTATCACATCTGTTTTTTGCAGATGATAGCCTCTTTTTCTTCAAAGCCTCTAAACAAGAAACTCAAGTTGTGGTGAATTGCATTTATGTGTATGAAAAGGCTTCTGGTCAATTGGTCAATAGAGAGAAATCTTCCCTAATTTTTAGTCCCTCAACTAGCCAAACGAATGTTGATCAAACTAAGCTTATGTTGGGTATCAAATCTGCTCAGGGTTATGATTTGTATCTTGGTCTACCCTCAATTATTCCAAAAGCTAAAAGATTGAAGTTTGGATATCTGACTGATAAAATTAGGCAAAAGGTGCTATCTTGGAAGCATAAATCTTTTTCAGAAGGGGGCAAGGAGGTGCTTATCAAAGCTGTCTTACAAGCTACTGCCTCTTATGCCATGTCTTGCTTCAGAGTGCCAGCTGCTGTCTGTTCTGATATAGAAAAGATTATAGCTGATTTTTGGTGGGGTGATGATAATGTGGGGAAAAGAAAGCACTGGAAGAAATGGTTTGATCTGTGCAAGACAAAAAGTGAAGGGGGCCTGGGGTTTAGAAGTCTCATCTGTTTTAATAAAGCTCTTCTGGCTAAACAGTTATGGAGTATTATTAATAAGCCAGATTCTCTTCTAGGTAAGATCTTCAATGCTAAATACATTAGAGGTAACAGCTTGTCAGATTTAGAGCTTGGTTCGAATCCATCATTTGTTTGGAGATCTCTGTATTGGAGCAAGTCTTTATTAGAGGAAGGGGCTAGATGGAGAATTGGCTCTGGTAATGCAGTTAGGATTTTTAAGGATAGATGGGTTCTTGGAACAGAAAGTGGAATGATCAACTCAAGAAGGGCTAGTGCTTCAAATGTTAACAGATTTCTACTGGAAAATGGAGAATGGGATGAGCATCTCATTAGGACAACCTTTTATGCCTATGAAGCTGAGCATATCCTTAGAACTCCAACTTTTGGTATGAATCATTGTGATCAACTTTATTGGCCTCTTTCTTCTAATGGATACTATACAGTTGCTTCTGGTTACTCATTGGCCATACAAAGTTCTTTAAAGGATAGAGGTGGTTTTATGGAGGGACCTTCAAACCCCAAGATTTCTGCAAATGCGTTTGAAGTTGTTTGGAAGCTTCAAATTCCACCAAAAGTTAGGATCTTCTGCTGGAAGATTATGCAAAACATGATTCCCTCTGAAGGTAATCTAGCTTTTCACCATGTGCCCATTAGTTCGATTTGCAGGTGTTGTGGGACTTTCAATGCAGATACTATGCATTGCTTATTCAAATGTTTCTTTGCAAAAAATACTTGGAAAGAAGTTGGGCTTTGGTATGCAGTGAAAAAAGCTATACATGGTAATGGAATGGATTTTGTTGGCTGGTGTGGGAATTTTATGAATGGTGATGAAATGTCTTTGGTTATGATGGTTGCTTGGGCTATTTGGAAAGAACGATGTAATTTTACTCATCTAGAGGCTCATAAACAAGACAAAATAATTATTGGAAGGTTTTTCAATGTTAATTGGGCTCTGTCTTATTGGCAAGATTTTCAGAAGATGAGGAAAGTCGACAATACGGAAACTGAAGTTGTAGCCAAGCAAAGAGAACTGTGTATGGGATTCAATCAAGGCACTGAACTTTTTACGGACGCAGCTTATAACATGGATAGAAATTTCTTTGCTGCAGGATGGGTTGTTTTCGATTCAACCTCTCGTGTTATTCGAGCTGGATCTCAACGCATGGATTATCCAGGATCGGTCTGTGGTGCAGAACTTAGAGCAATGGCTATTGGTCTACAAAGATGCAAGCAACATAATATTAAAATCAATGGAGTTCGAACTGACTCCATGGATGCCATTTCTGCAATTGAAAAGGAAGAGCGGCTTGGTAATTTGGAACAAACTTACGTTAAGGAAGTAAAGTTTTTACTTCGTCTAGAGCATATTTGGGATTGCAAGTATGTCCCTCGAGAGTATAATCATATTGCACATGATTTGGCTCAAAGCTCTATTAACACTTCTTCTCCTCAAGATTGGAATGAAGCTGGTTTCTCACAATTCTACAAGGATAGGCTTGCTCTAATCTCTCTATAGAGATTGTATGTTTTTTCAGCCCTTGTAATTTTGTCGGAAAAAAAAAGAGTAATGTACAAAATTGATACACTAACTACGTTGTTTTATTTTCAAATTGTTAGTCATTTTAAACCTACAGATCTCACTAAATTGTCTTCACAATTTACTAAATTACCAAAAAACATTTCTCTTTTATTTGACACACACCCCACTAAAGTCTATTTTATGTTTGTCATCCGGGGACGGGGAGACTACTATTTATTTTCCAAAATAATTTTTAACACACAAAACTTGAATTTTATTTTTATATCTATATATAGATTACTAGCGTTAGACCCGCTTATCACGCGGGGTTGAAATAATTTTTTTTTTAAATTTAATCCATATGTTTAAGTAAGTAATATGTTTTTGTTATATAGAATAACCATTGAATTAACACATTAATCTTTTAATTATAAAGGGATTTGATAAATTGTTATTTTATTTAAAAATATCAAAACACATTACATCATATATTTAAAAAAAATAGAATAAAGATATATATAGTTTTATTAATAAAAGAAATCAACATACAAAATTACATATTTTAAAAAAGATCCTTTCTTATACACAATATTTATTGTACGTTTACAGGTTTTTCCATTTGAATTGAGACAAATAATTGTCAATCTTCTCTGGCTCTTAACTCTAAAGGCTACACCATACAATTGTCTGTGTATGAACACATGCCTCTGAAGGTACACACCTACCGTAGAAAGGAACTAAGCTTGACTTTTACTTATCATCATTGTTAAACACAATATAATAAAAAAAATCTCGTTTGAAACTTTACAAAAGTTATATCATCTGAAACACTAAATGTCATTATAGGGATACATATACTTTTCTATCAACGGTCATTCCAGAAAGTATTTGTCTTTCGATGTGGTTTCCAAGTCTCGTAACTATCAGTTCCATTACACCTACCTTCAGAACCAATCGATGATCTGATAGACTAAAACACTTAAAAGATTTCATAAAATCAAAGGAATACAATTATCTCATACCACCAAGTCTATACTCTGATGGACAAACACTATCTGAACTCAAATATTCTCTTGTATATCCAGATATCATCGTCAACACGGTCTCATTAATACTTTCAACTTCTTTATGTGTTGGAGCAAGTATCAATATATCTTCAAAATATTTATTTATATCAAAGTTATCAAAGACAAAGGGATAAATATCGTCAACTATAGAAACTATTGGATCACACACATCTAAAATCAAATTGTCTTCACAAATATCTATATTTGCAAAACCTCATCACTATCTTCAAGTTCTCCATCCACAATTTTTAAAATTTAACTATCTTGTCGGATGTGTTGCTACCATCAAAATTTTCATTTTATAGCCTCATGTTCTTCATCATTCGGAGTATCTTGAAATGTTCTTACAAATATGATGAATAAATGGTAAAGTGAACTATAACTTCTCTAGAACTCTTTGACAGAACATGAAAATTTTGTTTGAAATCTCCACCAAAATGATTGTCCTTCCTCTTAAAAGGCAAATCAAACATGGACCCATCAAGATTTCTAACTATGTCTCTTAGGCTTCAATCAAGTGCCTCAAAATAAAATATATTAATCATCCCTGTCCTATTATATTATCAACTTTGAATTTATTATAAGTTCTGACAAATGAGTATCATATATTATGTTGCAAGTGGATGATTTAATGATATTTATAGAAATAAAAAACCTCGAATGTGTAGTACGTCCTCCAGACAATAGTAAAGAATGTATACCCCACTTCGATGCAACATTAAGAACTATGTCGATGTGACATCTAATGATTGTATAAAGTGTTCTCCATATGAAAGTCTTGCTCGTACCTTCATATCCATATAAAAATAACACTCCACCAGCACTGGAACGAACACTCTACCAGCACAACATTTGAAAAAATCTCATCCAAACAACTCATACTTGATGATAGGAGTTGAATTGAAAACAAATTTCTCAAATAAGTCGATGCCTAAAAAATTGCCTTAATTATTCCATTAACATACTTTGTATCGTCATCTAACTGTCACATTACATAGCAAACATCTTTAAATGTATGATAAAAATCGTTATAATCTATTTGTGTGACCTTAATCACTTAGGTGGCTTTAATCTCTTTGAATATAGTTTAATTTTTTACCAACAAATTTAAAAATAAATATAATTACTAAAATCCTCTATAATAGATATACCATTTTGTTGAAACCTTATACAAATACTAAGTTAAATCTAAAACATTAAGAAAATCAGTTAAATTTTTTCAATTTAATTGATTTTCTTAATTTTCTATATTTTTAATTAATTTTTTTATTTAAATATTTTGTAATATATATTTGATTTTTTAAAATATGTTCAAACTCTTATTTAAAATATTTTTTGGGGTGTGTATAACATTTTATGGAGTGTGTTTTAAAAAATGATATGTTAAACTTGTTGAAACATAATAGACTAAATTCAAAAAATGATAATTATGTGGATTAAATTCAAAATTATAATAACTTAATGGACTAAAAAAAATATAATTCCCGATAATCATGACCATAATTCTATAAAAGTTCTCATATAAAAAAATAAGTGTAGTAAATACAAAAAAATTAGTCTTAATTTTAATTAAATCAATTAATAGCCTAAATTAAGGAATTGTAGTTGACTGACTAATACATCTAATAGCAGAAATCACAGTATATTAAAGTATGAGCTGAGTAAAATTAATTATTTGACAATTATTCATTATTTTGGCTAAATTAGTGGATTGTTTTGAGTAAAATTTGACACTTAGTAAATATAAAATAAAAGTTTTAATTTTAAAATGTTATAGTAATTGACATACTAATATCATATTACAATGATCTAACGCACATATTAATTTCAGATTGCCTATAAAAATGGAATGCAATTCTCAAATTTCAAATTTACACGATTGAATAGCATTAACTCCATTTGAGTACTTATAAAAATGGAATGCAATTCTCAAAGATAATTATTAGAATATTATAATTTGTAAATATTATACAACAAAATATATACTCATCGTATGCCAAGATTCTTGCATAATATTTAGGCCATTGCCATAAATTAAATTCATTGCATAATGAATATAGTACATGATATAAAAGTGTATAATTGAGCGTAATTAGATCTATATATTAAATAATAATTATATTATTTCATGTTGATAAGTTAACTCCACTAATTAAGTAAATTATAAGAAACATTAAATTAGTTGGTCAATTTTTCCATTTAGGTATTATATAAGTTAGAATTTTAAATTTTAAACAAATCTTTCTAATTTATTCAAATATAATACTCTAAATATAATCCGTCAAAAAAAAACACTATATATAAAAATTAATTGAGTAATAATTATAAAAAAAATATAAACATGTAGAATCAAAGTTGTTGTACAGGACAATTTTGAAACTGTATTATGGTGTTTTGCAGAGAGGGTGTCTCTGGGCTGAGGCGCTAGCTTTGTTGCGGGATGCCCAATTTGTCATTCAACAAATATCATTATCATTATTAGTGCATTCGTTGATTTGCTACAATGCACTGATGAACAAAAATCTTAAAAGAAGTCAGAAGGTTTGCCGATCGCCAAAAGAGAAGGCAATGGCATGGAGTCCATTACCCTCTATTTTTCTAATCGGTTACCTTTGAGTTGTAAGGATGCCTTGTTGTTTGATTCTTTAAATTAATATGATCTTACATTTGTTTACCTATAAAAAAAAAATTACACTTTATAAGAATATAATGAGATCTAGAAAAGTTACTTTATATACCAATTGAATTCGAAAAAACGTGAAACATCATTCTTAAGTGAAAATATTTTGAATGATTCGATGATCAAGGGCTGCTTAATACGGATGACCGATCTTGCATTTCTTTATACTTGGACCAATGGCCGAGACAGATTTACCGGTAGACGGGTGGCTAGAACCGATCAGCGAATTTCAGAGAGAGGACAAACTCAAGAGATGCAAACTTCGGAGAGGACAAACTCAAGAGATTGAGATATGAGTGATTGAAATGAGAAGGGTGTAGAGAGATTTATATAGAAGTAAAAAATAAGAATGGAGGGTTGAGATTAAAATTTAATTAGAGGGTTGAGATTAAAAGTTAAATTTTGAAATGAATGAGAGTTGAGTATTTTTGAAATGAAGAGATTTTAGAAAAAGATTGAGATAGAAGAGAACTAGTGCAGTACCCGCGTACTACGCAGGATTAAAAAAATCAAACACTTTATTTAAACGATTAATTAAAATTAATTATAGTAACTTTTTTAAATTAATTTATATGTATAATACATGAATGAACAATAACTTATTATCAACATTAATTATAACTTATTTAAAATAATAATTCAAAAGAAAATTTAAGAAGGTAATTAATAAAAAATTAACATTTGGAGTAATTTATGATATTTATATTAATTAAATTAATTTGAGCAATGTACTTTTAAATAATCTTTTACTCCGTATTAAAATACTCTTCAATTTTCTTTAATTTTTTATGAACTTATTACAATTATAATGCACATATTTTAGTTTTCTCATCCATTATCATACGTTTAATAAATTAGACTTTACAAAGTGAGTTATAGAAATTGCAAATCTCAACCATCATAAAAAATTCAATAGGACTTATAATATAATGTCTTTTCTTCTTCCTATTGATAATTCGAAAACATGTTATTGTTAGTAAAGAAATGTATAAAGCTACAAATAATAACAATTTTAAACCAATAAAAAAAACATATTTTATATATGAGGGTTTAGAAAATGCAACAAAAAAATTATGCACCCTAAGGAAAATTGAAACTCAAAAGAAATATAATATTTTGGAATTTATTTACTTATAAAAAATCATATATTGAGTTATAAAAAAAAATCATCACAGCATTATAAAAGAGTAAAACATTAATAAATAGCACAATTTATATAGAGAGATTGAATAAAATATATATATATATATATATATATATATATATATATATATATAAATTGATTGAATTATTAAAAAAAAAAAAAATCATCACATACCAACATTATAAAACAGAACCTATAGAAGAGTAAAACATTAATAAATACGTTACTAGCACAATTTATAGAGAGATTGAATAATAAAAAAAATATATATATAAATTGAGAGGGAACCAAACTCAACGATTTCTAAAACTCATTATCCAAAAAAATTATCCCCTGAGCATCACCTCTAATGCATAATGAAAAAAAAAAATGCATCAGATCATAAAATAGAAAGTCCATCAAAACATTAATACATGCGTCAGATTTCGACGAATATACCGAAGAAGAAGAGGTTGAATGAATGTAGAAAGAGGAACTGAGAGAGAATATACAGAAAAAAAAGAGGCTGACTAAACATCATAAAACAGGAAATCATAAGACTGGAAGTGGAAATCATAGAAAATGAGGAATATTAAGAACTGACGAATTCTTATCCTGCCGAATTTATGAAAAAAAACTGTCAAAAGCATTAAAAAAAAAATCTGCAAAAAAAAAATGACTCTTATAAATTCAGAATTTCAAAATAAAAAGATTAAAGAAATATACCATTAAAATAATTAAAATAATAATTCAACAGAAAAATTAAGAAAGTAATTATTAAAAAGATTTTTATGAACTTATTACAATGCACATATTTTAGTTTTCTCATACATTATCATTCATCAATAAATTGAACTTTAAAAAATTTTCATAATAAATTTAGGGTCATAAGAATTGCAAAAAATCTCAACAATCATAAAAATTCAATAGGACACCTAATGTCTTTTCTTCTTAGGGTTGATAAGTCAGTAAAACTTTTCCCATCTAAGATGTAAAAAAAATGTGAAGTTACGAATAATAACAATTAATTCCAGAAAAAAATATATATTATTGTTCGTAAAAAAATGTATAAAGCTACAAATAATAACTATTTTAAATCAATAAAAAAAAAACATAAAAAAATTATGCATCTAAAGAAAAATAAAATTTTGAATTTATGTACTTATAAAAAAATAAAACAAAAGATCATCACATACCAACATTATAAAACAGAAACTCTGTAGAAAAGTAAAATATTAATAAATAAGTAAAACATTAATAAATACGTCGGTAGCACAATTTATATTAAACAAAAATCCTATAGAAGAGTAAAACATTAATAAATACGTCAGTAGCACAATTTATATCAAAAAATAAAAACTGTGAAATATACAATGTAAAAATTAAGTAAGAACTAAAAGAATGGAGAAGATGACAATTTCATATTTGTTTAAGTTCTTCAAATTTCGATGAACATTTGACCCTTCTGCCACAAACTCCTCATTGTCACTGTTAAAAAAAGTGTTCAACATAACATAATGTTATAAAAATTATAAATTAAATCGAATCGATGGAGACCGTTTTGGACAAAGAAAATGTAGAAGGACTAATTGAAGCAGCGGCGGCAGAATCCTACACAGGAGGGCAACCGTATTTCATTGAGAGAAGAGGAAGAAAGAGGACGGAGAAAATATGAAAAAATTTGTAAAGATAGAGATATTTAAAAAAAAAAAACTGAAAAAAACTGTCCATATGAATCGGGATTAAAAAAGAACGATAAACTGGAGCATATTTGAAACGGTTTTAATGAAAATAAAAATATGAAATAAAGATAATAAAAGATTTTTAAAAAACTGTAAAAGTTTAAAAAATGTAAAAAAAAACTGTCAAAATTAACCTACTCACCAAAATTCAGGATTTCAAAATAGAAAAATGAGAGGAAGCCACGTAGGCAAAATAGAGACCGTGAAATATATGTATTAAAGATATGGTAGTGACATGTGACACAATAAGGTTTGTAAATATATATATATAGATTCCAGGTGCATCCGATCTCATTCCTTATGTCAGCAATTTTTTTATTTTATCAAATAATTTTTTCCTACATAGTATCCTGTAAATGGGCTTATATATCTACTTATTTAAAGTGTATTATTGTCCCCCAAGCAAAATAAATAAATAAATTCTATTAAGTTGAGGTTTCCCCGGAATTAAAAAGCAGGATCAACGTAATTAGAACTCCAAAGCACATGGGGTAGCCTGCAAATTTATATAAATGATTTAATTAATTAATTAAGTTGAGACATAATTGGTTTATTTGTAAATTAATACAATTCGGAATATAGGCTCCTTACTTGTCGCCCAAATATGTTGTGTACTGCGCTTCCTAATCATAATATCCGATGAGGTACGGAATCACGTTATATTAATCGCTTTATTAATTATGTTACTTAATCTCCTAATTAATCACTAATTTTATACATTTAAACAGCTCGCCTTTTCAATATTCACACTTGGCCGTCGCGCAAATACCGTTAAGCATCCAATGACTTAGAACCTAATCACGTGTATAATTTATTCTTTGATTGAGTAATTAAAATGCACTAGAATGTTATTCCTATGTTTAATTGTATTTTGTAATGCAAACTCTTGTAAAATATTTTCATTCTAAATAGTTGTGGGAAAATATGGCACACATGATAAATTTATGTATACATTTTATGAAGATAAATTTAATTTTGACTTCAAAAAAAAAAAAAAGGAGATAAATTTAATTTAGGTTTTAAGTTATTTATTATCTAAAAAAAAAGAGAACACATAATTTTATTTTTATTTTATTGAAAATAAAATGCATTATTTTGGTGACCTTGTACTATCCTGGTTGCGTTTATGATCTCATAAAACACAAAATTATAAATATGGATTAAAGATTTTTTTAGTCCAATAAGTTGAATTAATTTTGAATTTGATTCAGATATAATTCACATTTTGATTTTGATCCAATAAATATACTCAAAATTTTGAAAATGGTCATTTTACTGGTAAGAACACACACATATGATTTTAATTTTAATTAATTAACTTGCCTAATTAATTAATCATTAAATTTTTTAATTAACTTACATAATAATTATTAGAAAACTCAATTAACTCACTATGATTTTGTAACTATATTTTTTAAATTAGGTGAGTTGATTGAGTTTTTTAATAATTAATTACAATTTCATTGTTTTTTAAGTAAATAATTGATTTATGAAAAATTTAGTTGATTTTTTTTTATTTTTTTTATATTATAATATAAATATTATTCTCAATTTATTTTCAGATTTTAAAAATATTTTTTAGTATTTTAACTAATTTTCATTATTTTTTTGAATTAATAAATATAAATAAATGGTGATGGAATTGGTCCCCGAATTAGCCGGTCTTTGTATTGGATACCAACGTACCGTGACATCAAAAAAAAAAAATATATATATATATATAAAGAGGAAAAAAAAAAGAGAAAAAAAGTTACATATTACAAAAAAAGGAAAATTAAAATTAAAATCACATGTGTGTTGACCTACTATAACAAATAAAATGACCATTATTAAAATTTGAGCATACTTGTTGGATCGAAATCAAAATGTGTAATTCGTTTATATCAAATTCAAAATCAATTCAATTTATTGAACTAAAAATCTTTAATCCCTTATAAATATAAGATCGTGAATTATAAATAGTACTCTCTCCATCCCACAATAACTTTCACACTTTCCTTTTCGGGACGTCCCACAATAACTTTCACACCCTTAAAATGGAAAACCCTTTATAAACTCCACCCTTAAAATATCATCAATTTTACACAAATGCCATTACTTTTTCTCCACGCATACACAAAAGTCAACTCATTCTTTACTTTATACATAAAGTTTTACAAAATTACCCCTCAAAACCACACTCATTATTACACTTTCTTAATTTACGTGTCCACCTACCTATGAAAGTTAATACGGGACGGAGGGAGTACAAGATACTCCCTCAGTCCCTCTTTAAGTATTACATTTTGTCATTTTTGTATCCCTTTTAATGTTTTACGTTTCTTTTTTGGTAAATTGTGACCCCACATTTATTAAGAATTATTTCTATTTTTATACAAAATTACATCAATGGTCATTTACTTTTTCTCTCTCAACTTTTCACTTTTTTTTTTACACTTTTCAATCATACAATTTTTTTTTTTACATTGGTGTCATTCAAAAATGTAAAGTTTAAGGAGGGAGGTGGGAGTATAATATATATATGTAGTTTAATTTTACTCAATATGATTTGATGAATGCAAAGACTTTTAAAATAGATGCTAGTATGCTACAACCCCTTTTCTTTCCAACAAATTAATGATCATAATCTTTGATTTGTTCTAATCTAATGAATGGCTCTTGACACGATGACAAGCCAAAATATAATTTTTTATCAAATGGAGTATCTTATGCATTCACCTTGAGTGTAATGGCCGTGATCCATGAAACAAGGATCTCTTCATTTAAAAGATATACAGTTGAATTTGAATTCATACATTTAATTAATCACTCTTCCATTTCCCTCCATTTCAAACTATCCAACTGTCAATTCCATCATCAATAAAGACATCAACCCTGCCACACTTCAAGAAATTCAAAATCTTTTTATGTGCTTGAAACATGGCTACAACATCCAAATTCTCCTCTTTTTTGGTTGTCTTAATTATCTTAATCTTTTATTTTGTATGTGTGTACGAAGTAAATGCTGACGACGAAAGTAGCAGAAAGGGGATTGAGGGGTGGTGTAGCACCACCCCACATCCCGACACATGTAACTATATCATGGGTCGGGATGCGGTCCAGACAGGCCAGATAACAAAAGAAGAATTTCGAACAAGGACAATAGTAGCGGCCTTGGACCGGGCCACAGGGGCCACAACTTTAGGGGGCCGTTGTCGGAGCAAACGAAAACTAATCGTGAACCGAGATTGCAACTAGGGGTGTGCAAAGTATGGTTCAGACCGACCAAACCGACCGAACCAAACCAGACCATTAAATATGGTTCGGTTTTTGGTTTACGGTTCGACTTACGGTTTTTAGAATTGAATTTTTTTTAGTATGGTTTGGTTTACGGTTTTTACTAATGAAAAACCGCAAAAAACCGAACCAAACCGAACTTGTTTTATATATATAAAAATATATATATTATATAATATTATCTAAATAAATATTATATATGTTATAGATTTATAGTCTCTATATTATATAATCCCTAAGCTAGTAAATTCAATACATTTTTCAAGCCGGCAAGTCCAATTGCCCATAGCCAGAAACCCTACTCATTCTCTTCTATTTAGTATTTAGCGTCTACGTGCATGACGCTCTCAGCTTCTTACAGTCTCACTCGATTTGATCAATCTGAAATCTCGAAGAAGACATAAGTTTGTAGTTTCTTTTTGTGGTTATTTAGTTATTTTTTAACAATTAGACTGTGAACGTTGTAATAGCATTTCGTCTATTCGAATTACATTTTGGATTATTGAGACTTCATTTTGTCTATTCTATTGAGATCGTGTTTTACATTTTTATTAATTATTGTGTATAAGGAAAAAAATGAGCAAAACTACGGTTCGGTTAAAACCGACCGAACCACCCGAAATATTATGGTTTCAAACCGAACGGTTTTTATAAATACGGTTTGGTTTACGGTTTTGAAAAAAAAGAACGGTTTATAGTTTGGTTTACGATTTACGGGCGGTTTGGTTAACCAAACCGAACCATGCACACCCCTAATTGCAACAAACTAATTGACAACACAATACAACAACTAAACACCACATTACAAAGCATCCAAACAAACGCAAGCTTCACGGACACCGACGTCCAAACGTGGCTGAGCACCGCCTTCACCAACATCGAGATCTGCCGGAAAGGCTCCTCCGATCTCAACCTCACCGCCTTCACCTCCCCGATTCTCTCCGGCAACGTGTCCGAGCTCATTTCCAACAGCCTCGCTACCAACGGGGCTCTACTCGGTAACAAAACGTCGTCGTTTAAAAGTGGATACCCGGGTTGGGTGTCGGGGCGGGATAGACAGCTGTTGCAGAATTTGGCGTTGGCGACGAAGGCGAACGTCGTCGTTTCGAAAACGGGGGCGGGGGATTTCAGGTCGATTCAGGCGGCGATAAACTACGCGACGTCGAAGCGCGTGGGGAATGGGAGAGTGGTTGTGTATGTGAAGAGAGGGGAGTATAGGGAGAATGTTGGTTCCGATTTACGCCTTGTAAACTGCAATATCAAAAATATCAGAATAAACAGAAAACCACAGAATACCTCAAATAAGTCGAGTCAAGGGAATCCCTTTTCCCGCAGAACAGAATACGCCCAGGATAGTGCTCGACTGTTACGGCGTTCCGTTCCCAAAGGTAAAACGACTTTCACTTAATACACAGTAGCACCACTGTGTAAGAAGTATCGGCGAACGTACTTAGTTACGAACTGAACACTCTTCGGATATTAATCCGTCACAAGAAAGAACAGTGTAAGGCTTTCGGTAGCTCAGTACACTGTGTAGGGACGAGAGGAGAATAAAAGGTTGAGGGGCGAATTTCAGCGTAGGATGTATGAGGGAAGAGTCTGATATTTATAGGTAGAAGAAAACCCTTGGAGGGAGAGGAAAACGCGTGGGCCCAGGCCCGATTTATGGGAATATATTTCGAAGCGGTTGAGATAATATCTCGTACGTGGATAAGTCTTGAAGATTCAATCTTGAAGACCAAGTTTGAGATTTCCAGATGATTCTGGAATATTCTTGAAGTAATTCGAATGGGCCGAGCCCATTCCTGAGTTGGGCTTTTCGGAGTTTTTGGGTCTGCAAAAAGATAGGCGGGCCCCAAAGACCACCAAAGACCAATTGCCAAATCCGAAGCCGAAGCCGAGCCGGACGGGCGCGCGCGCGCGCGCGCGTGTGGCTCTTAGAGGAGTGTACCTCTTTTAGATAGTTGAACTACCATGCTACTTCAATACCTTTATACATCATAAATGTTTTGTAGGTTTCCTATGTGGGACAATTTCCCACATTCTCAAACTTCCAAGTTGAAACCCTTCAACTTCAACAATTAATTTCTCACTCACCTTAACTCGGTTTTGAGATATTAAATATGCCACGTTCATCTACTCCGCGAGTAGATCGACTATGTCACGTTCAATTATTTCTTAATTAACGTTTAGTCCGTCTAATTAATTAAATTAGACCAGGGTGTCAAAACCCAATTAATTCCCATTAATTCCAACAATCCCCCACATGAGTGAAAATCGTATCTATACAACATCAGACTCAGTGTTCAGTTCGAGTGAGATCTCCGTGCGTCCGGATAAGTGGTTTTTGGCCTTGAACTTTCCGTAGCCAAACACTATCTTATATACCGGCGGCTTAGTGGACGCGATGCCTTGAACTATTCCTCCATAGTGTATACCTAGACAACAGTGTCAGCACACTTTGATCTCGTCTTCGTATCGTTCTCACGTTTTGGTCCGTTTTGGCCATGGACGTCCTTTGTACTTCATAAATGTTTGGTCGAAGCGGCCCTCACTTCTCATTTATATAGGTAACTTCCTTTCAAGTATCCCGTTATACTCTAGGAATTATTAAGAGTCCAAGACTCAGCCTTTACCACATCTTACGGGTCGTTAACACTTGAGATAGTGCTGTCCGGAATAGTCATATTTTTCAAGTGTTTTCTCACTGACCTCCACAACTTCGTTTTCCCATTGAACCAAGTTCTTGGGATCTCCAGTCATCATGGTTGGGTTACCACTGCTTTGGTTTTTATTGTGGGTTTTAGACCCATTCCTTCTACCAGCTTGTACAATTGATCTCGATTTATGCTCTTCGTGAGCGGATCCGCTATATTGTCCTTCGTATTGACATAGTCAATGGACATTACTCCAGTGGAGATCAATTCTCTAACGGAGTTGTGTCGACGACGTATGTGTCTCGACTTTCCGTTGTACATGACATTCGAAGCTCTCCCAATGGCAGCTTGACTGTCACAGTGTACCGTCACCGCAGGTACCGGCTTCTTCCAACAAGGAATGTCTTCCAGAAAATTACGCAACCATTCAGCCTTTGCAGCGGCTAGGTCTAACGCTATAAATTCTGATTCCATTGTGGAACGAGCAATACAAGTTTGTTTCTTGGACCTCCACGACACTGCTCCTCCTCCAATAGTGAATACATATCCACTGGTGGATAGCGAGTCTTTCGTGTCTGATATCCAATTTGCATCACTGTATCCTTCGACTACAGCTGGATGTCTTGTATAGTGAAGCCCATAATCAAGGGTGTACTTCAAGTATCTTAATACCCTTTTCAACGCTTTCCAGTGCTCATGACTTGGATTGTTCGTGTATTGACTCAACTTGTTTACCGAACATGCAAGATCAGGGCGTGTACAGTTCGTTATGTACATCACACTTCCAATGATCCTTGCGTATTCCAGTTGGGCCACTGGTTCTCCTCTATTCTTTTTCAAGTGAACATTGAGTTCCAAAGGTGTCTTAGCAGGTGGATCGTCAAAGGTCTTAAATTGCTTTAGTACCTTCTCCACATAGTGAGATTGTGTCAAGGAAATTCCATTGGATGTTCTCTCTATCTTGATTCCAAGAATCACATCTGCTAGTCCCATGTCTTTCATGTCAAAGTTTCTACTTAACATGTTCTTCGTATTAACTATGATATCGTGATTGTTGCTCATGATTAACATGTCATCGACATATAAGCACACAATAACATATCCAGTGGGTGTATCCTTCACATACACACACTTATCGCATTCGTTAATTCGAAACCCATTTGACAGCATCGTACTGTCAAATTTCAAGTGCCACTGTTTTGGAGCTTGCTTAAGTCCATATAATGATCTAACGAGTTTACACACCTTTTTCTCGTTTCCAGGAGCAACATATCCTTCAGGTTGCTCCATGTATATTTCTGCATCCATCTCACCATTAAGAAACGCCGTCTTAACGTCCATTTGGTGTATTTCGAGATTGTGCAACGCAGCAATGGCGACTAACACCCGAATGGAGGTGATTCTTGTCACTGGTGAGTATGTATCAAAGAAATCATACCCTTCCTTTTGTTTAAACCCCTTTGCAACAAGACGAGCTTTGTACTTATCAACAGATCCATCTGCTTTGTACTTTCTTCTAAGGATCCACTTGCATCCTAAGGGCTTGCAACCTTTGGGGAGGTCAACCAACTCCCATGTGTGGTTTAAGAGAATAGACTCGTATTCGCTTTTTATGGCTTCTTTCCAGAGGTGTGCATCTGGTCTTGCCATTGCTTCTTTGATAGTTTTAGGTTCTTCTTCCTCCAAAACATAAGTAATGAAGTCTGAACCAAAATCTTTATCAATTCTAGCTCTCTTACTGCGTCTCGGTTCTTCACTCTCTTGAGTGGAAGGACTAGCAGTGTCGTCTGTTGCTTCGAGAGTTCTTTTACTCGAATAGTCTTCCTCTTTTTCCTTAAGAGGAAAGATGTTCTCAAAGAACACTGCGTTCCTTGATTCAATCGTAGTGCCTTCTGTCATATCCGGTACTTCGGATTTGTGAATCAGAAATCGATAGGCACTACTGTTTGAAGCATATCCTATAAAGATACAATCGACTGTTTTAGGGCCGATCTTAACTTGTTTAGGAAGTGGTACTTCAACCTTAGCCAAGCACCCCCACACTTTGAGGTATTGGTATGAAGGTTTTCGTTTCCTCCATATTTCATAAGGAGTTTGATCCTTAGTTTTATGAGGAATCTTATTCAGAATGTGGTTAGCCGACATAATAGCTTCCCCCCACAAGTTCTGAGGTAGACCAGAGCTGATTAACATTGCGTTCATCATCTCTTTTAGTGTTCGGTTTTTCCTTTCCGCAACACCATTAGACTGAGGTGAGTAAGGGGCTGTCGTTTGATGTATAATCCCAGATTCAATACATAATTGTTCAAACGGAGCTACGTACTCTCCACCTCTATCACTACGAATTGATTTAATTCGAGTGTCCAATTGATTCTCTACTTCAGTTTTGTAACGTTTAAAAGCTTCGATAGCTTCGTCTTTACTCTTTAAAAGGTAAACGTAGCAGAATCGTGTACAATCGTCTATGAAAGTAATAAAATACTTTTTCCCTCCTCTAGTTTGTACAAACTTCAAATCACATACATCCGTGTGAATTAAGTCTAGAGGAGCAGCGGTGTTCCTTTCAACAGTTTTGAACGGTAGTTTGGTCATTTTTGCTTCCGTGCATATTTCACATCGTTTGGATGTATCAACGTTATCAATTTTAAGTAAATCGAGATTTACTAATCGCTTTAGGGATTTTAGATTCACATGTCCTAATCTAGAATGCCATAAAGAGGAACACTCAACGATATACGCAGAAGTAGAAGCAATTTCATTCATAATTTGTTTGCCTTTGGGGCTTACAACCATTGTGCTTAATTTAAACAAACCATTCTCGAGATAACCCTTCCCGAGAAAGTGACCAAACTTACTTAGAACTATCTTATCAGCTTCAAAGACTAGTCTAAATTTATTGCTAACTAGAAGAGATCCCGAAATCAGATTCTTCCGGATGTCTGGGACATGCAGCACTTCCTTCAATGTTAGCTCTTTTCCGGATGTCAGTTTAAGCACGACTGACCCAATTCCAGCCACTTCAGATGAGGCTTGATTGCCCATGAACAACTTTCTCCCATCCGATGGAGAGTAGTCTGAGAATGCAGATCTCTCCGAGCAGACGTGGCAAGTGGCACCGGTGTCCACAAACCACTCTTTCTTGTTGTCCACCATGTTGACCTCCGTCACCACTGCGGACATGTCCAAATCTGTAAGGTTCACAGAATCTTGTGCTTTCTGTTTGCCATTTTCCTTATCGTCACGACGAGGTTGACGACACTCACTGGACCTATGGTTCGGTTTCCCACAGTTATAGCAATTTCCAGTGAATTTCTGCTTTGCGGCTGGACCCTTCCCCTTCACAATCTTCGTTGTGTTGGCAGCAGATTCGTTTGGACGTTTCCTTTTCCTTGACGGACCCTCTCGTTCCATCAAGTTAGCTTTGGCTTCAATCTGGAGGGCAGGCCCCTTGCCTTCTCTCTTCCGATTGTCCTCCTCAATTCTGAGACGAATAATCAGATCCTCCAAGCTCATCAACTTTCGTTTGTGCTTTAGATATGATTTGAAATCCTTCCACGATGAAGGCAGTTTCTCGACCACGGTCGCTACTTGAAATGCATCAGGTAACACCATATCTTCAGCAGCAATCTTGTGGAAGATAATCTGCAGTTTCTGGACTTGATCCACTACAGACTTGTTATCATCCATCTTGAAATCGTACAGCTGTGAGACGACGAATTTCTTTAATCCGGCACCTTCAGTTCTGTATTTCTTCTCCAAGGATTCCCACAGTTCCTTGGCGGTTTTAATGTCACAGTAGACACTATAGAGTGTATCGGAAAGTCCTCCAATAATGTGATTTCTGCACAGATAATCACCACTCAACCACTGATCGTAGAAGATCCTCTCTTCTTGGCTTGCACTTGCCTCAGGTTGTTTAGGCTTCGTTTCGGTTAGAAACCTATTCATTCCAAGCATGGTTAGGTAAAATTGCGTCTTACTTTGCCATCGCTTGAATTCAGTCCCGGAGAATTTTTCCGGCTTTTCCCCTTGTACGACCATTGGCCTCGGCCCAGGTGCGGAGAAGTTAAACATCGGATCCCTTATGGGATTGTGGAAAGGAGGAAGCGGTTCAAGCGTGCTGCTTCTGAACTTAGCTCTTTCCGCATGATCACTAGGTTTTCCTTGTGATTTCATGTCGGAGCTGTGCGACTCTGAACGATCAGATGATGCTCCGTTATTAGCATCGTTGCCAATATTTTCAGTACCATGTACTGCTTCCGTATTGACGGGATCGACATCCATGTTATCATTCATCTTTGATACTGCAGTCGATTATTTAAATTAATTAAGTCCGAAAAATTAATTTAGTTTCGAAAATATTAATTATATATTCTGTTCTGCGATTGTTGGTTCCGGTTTACGCCTTGTAAACTGCAATATCAAAAATATCAGAATAAACAGAAAACCACAGAATACCTCAAATAAGTCGAGTCAAGGGAATCCCTTAGAACAGAATACGCCCAGGATAGTGCTCAATACCTCAAATAAGTCGAGTCAAGGGAATCCCTTAGAACAGAATACGCCTCGACTGTTACGGCGTTCCGTTCCCAAAGGTAAAACGACTTTCACTTAATACACAGTAGCACCACTGTGTAAAGAACAGTGTAAGTACACTGTGTGTAGGGACGAGAGGAGAATAAAATGTGTAGGGACGAGAGGAGAATAAAAGAGGTTGAGGGGCATTTCCAGATGATTCTGGAATATTCTTGAAGTAATTCGAATGGGCCGAGCCCCGGGCAGGGGCGCGCGCGTGTGGCTCTTAGAGGAGTGTACCTCTTTTAGATAGTTGAACTACCATGCTACTTCAATACCTTTATACATCATAAATGTTTTGTAGGTTTCCTATGTGGGACAATTTCCCACATTCTCAAACTTCCAAGTTGAAACTTCAACTTCAACAATTAATTTCTCACTCACCTTAACTCGGTTTTGAGATATTAAATATGCCACGTTCATCTACTCCGCGAGTAGATCGACTATGTCACGTTCAATTATTTCTTAATTAACGTTTAGTCCGTCTAATTAATTAAATTAGATCAGGGTGTCAAAACCCAATTAATTCCCATTAATTCCAACAGAGAATATATTGGTAAGTAGGACACAGAATAAGGTCATGCTCGTCGGAGATGGGCTGAGGTACACCGTCATCTCCGGTAGCCGGAGCGTCTCCGCCGGTTTCACTACTTACAGTTCTGCTACCGTTGGTAAGTTTCGTTACTTAATTTAATTAATTTTGTGTTTTATTTTAATTACCGTATAGTATGATATTTTAATTACCTTAGAGTCCGATTTTGAAAATATTCATACTTTTGATCTTAAATTTTATTTTAAAATATTTGTCGGTCTTTCATAGATTACACCTAGCTACATGGTTACATGTAATTAGTGTATCCTTGAATTTTAATTCTTTTTATATACATTCTTTCATGATAATTGAAGCAAATTATTATTATTTTTTTCACTGATTTTTAGGGTAATTTGTAAAAAATAAAATAAATCCTAATTTTATACTGACTAATATTATGAAGCAAATGGAGTACTATTTTGATATTTAGTACTTCTCTAGAGTACAAAATATTTTATGTAATTAGCTTCCCACACTTAATTAAATAACACATTTGTCTAAACATTTTAATACTTTATGAATAAATTAAATCAAATAATTTAGACAAGAAAATGCAAAATATTAGTATCTAATTTACAAATAAGATGAATGAGAAAAGGTCAATGAAGGGATACTGTTTTTCCTCAAGTATAATTGGGTTGGTCTGCTATGAACTTGAGTGCATGTTGTGCACCTTAGTATATGTTGCACTTTTCAGTTTTATTGATTTACACTTTTTGGTAAATGGTGTTGCACTTTTCAATTATTAAACTGTATAATAATATTTTTAGTCATAGTGACTTACATTTTTTAATAATATTGTGTTGTACTTTTCAGTTTAATAATATACGCTTTTCTTTAAACTAGGGTGCACAACATGCAGTCGAGTGCATACTAGACTTTACCGGTATAATTATAATCCAAGAATCACATCTAAAGAATTTATAATTCTACTTGTAGTCACGTCGTGGGAGCTACATCGATCCTTAAATAAAAAAAATTAAGACCATGCACATCGAAAGATCTAAAAAGCAATTAATTAGTAGTACTATATATTTTAGCCGCAATGCCAATATCCATGCATAGATTGTCAAGATTCTAGATTTCTAGTTCATATTGCATTCACTACACTTCATGTGCAATCGTGTCACCTATACAAATAGATAATTCGATATTCATCAATAGGTTATTCTTCCTATTATATAAATATTTTTCCCATTAATATATATTTTTGGTCTTACAGAAAGTACATGAGAAGTTGATGGCTTTCAGAATGGAAAATTTGTATATACATATAAATAGTTGACTTTCATAACTCATTTATTCAAATGGAATTGGAATCATTTAGTAGGATGACAGAATTCTATATATTCGATCTGCTCTGATCCAAACAATGAATTCTTATAAATATTCATAATACAGTACTAGTCCTTAATTTGAGATTGTTATTTGTTAAATTCGTTAATTTTATTTTTTCAATGAAAATTATGACATCCTTTTATTTTGTTACAAGGAACTTATAATTAAATGTTACGGGCAGATCTGCTATGGACTCGAGTGCATGTTGTGCACCCTAGTTCATCTTGCACTTTTCAGTTTTACTAACTTACACTTTTTGGTAAATGGTGTTGCAATTTTCAATTATTAAACTGTATAATAATATTTTTAGTCATAGTGACTTACACTTTTTAGTAATATTGTGTTGTACTTTTCAGTTTAATAACATACATTTTTCTTTAGACTATGGTGCACAACATGCACTCTCGAGTGCATACTAGACTTTACCTAATGTTACAAAATTCTGATGTCACTTATGAATAAAAATGTGACACTAAATTTGATTATTCAGATTTGATTTGAATTCAGGGATTGATGGCATAGGATTCATAGCCCGAGGAATCACATTCCGCAACACCGCCGGGCCCCAGAGGGGCCAGGCGGTGGCGCTCCGATCAGCCTCCGATCTCTCCGTCTTCTACGCATGCGGTTTCGAAGGGTACCAAAACACATTGTTTGTCCACGCGCAACGTCAATTCTACAAATCATGTTACATCTACGGCACAATAGACTTCATATTCGGAAACGCAGCCGTAGTCTTCCAAAACTGCATAATCTACGTCCGAAAGCCCCTAGTGGGTCAAGCCAACGTCATCACTGCCCAAGGCCGGGGCGACCCGTTTCAAAATACGGGTATATCCATCCACAACTCCCGGATCATGCCCGCACCCGATCTCAAACCCGAAATCAACTTCGTTAAAACCTATTTGGGTCGACCCTGGCAGCAATACTCTCGGACCGTGATTATGAAGTCTTTCATTGACGGTTTTGTGGTCCCGGAGGGGTGGTCAAGGTGGGAAGATTCCGATTTTGCCCTCTCTACTTTGTACTATGGGGAGTACAATAACTTCGGGCCGGGAGGATCCACTAGAAACCGGGTCAAATGGCCCGATTACCATATTATAACGAGTTCGAATGAGGCGTCTCGTTTCTCGGTGGCGAACCTTATAGCGGGTCGGGCGTGGCTGCCTTCGACAGGGGTACCCTTCACTGCCGGGTTATAATATATAATTATTGTTGTGATTTATTTATTTAGTTGATTAATTTTTTAGATGTCATGCCATTATGACAAATAGTAATGAACACTGTATAAGAATTGTATTGATTTCTTCATCAAAATTATAATCAAGTTTCTTAAACCACAAATTAAATTTCCAGCCCTCTTTAGACCCCATAAGAATTGTTTTAGATATTTACTACGGGCGCTAACAAATTTTGGTGGGGGAATTCGACGGATGCAACTAGAGGTATTAATTGGATGAATTGGCATCGGTTGTGTGTGAACAAGAGAGATGGAGCGTGTAGTTTTCGTGACTTTCAGAAATTCAATATCGCTATGTTGGGCAAAATGGGATGGCGCTTACTAACGGATCCTGATTCTTTGGTGAGCAGAATCTTAAAAGCCAGATATTTTCCAAGAGAAGACTTTATCTCGGCAACCAGGGGGTGGAATCCAAGCTACACATGGACGAGTATCCTTGCTAGCCAAGAGTTGATTAAAGCATGCCTTCAAAGAAAAATTGGTACTGGAGACTTGATTAAAATTTGGAGATCGAGAACCGTGGATAAATAGCAATGAGTCTGGGTATGTAATTTCAGATGAAGTGGAAGGATTGGAGGATTTAAGAGTCTCAGCTTTATTTGATCCCGTGACTCGAGAGTGGGACTTACCGCTTATTCAAGACCTGCTCCCAGATGATGTTAATAGAATTGTGGATATGGCTATGCCACCATACATGGCTGTTGACAAAACATCGTGGAGACCAATGAGAAGTGGAAAATATACAGTAAAATCGACTTATTGTTTGAGCATGAGCATGGATACAAACCCCACTTTAGCAACTGGGGGAGAATGGAGAAACATTTGGTCGCTCTACACCTCCCCCCGTGTGAAAGACTTTATGTGGAGGGCAGCACAAGATTGCTTGCCGACGAGAAGTAAGTTATACACGAGAAGGGTAGTCGATGATACAAGTTGCTTATTCTGTACGCATGGAACAAAGGACGCCTGACATCTATTCACGAGTTGCACGTATGCTAGGAACTGCTCGGCAGCAACTGGGTTGCTCACAAAGCTAGACGAAGAGTTACAATGAGCTAACAATTTGAAAGACCTTATATTAAAGATGCTCGGGAGCCCCATTCACGGAGTGGCGACTACATTCGCTATGACCTTATGGCAAATATGGAGAGAAAGAAACTCGAAGTTATGGAATGATAGGGCCAACACAGAAGTTGCAGCAGTGCACTTATCAGCAAGTTCGTGGTTCGAATGGACGAGGGCCAAGAGCCCTAAGCGTCGCGAAAATGAAGGTACTAACAAGAGAGCGAGGTGTGGCGCATGGCACCCGCCGCCGGAAGGAATGTGTAAGGCAAATGTGGATGCCGCTTTCTTTCAGAATTCTCACCAAACAGGGCTGGGAATGGTGTTACATGATGCAACACGAAGATACTTGCTGGGTAAAACTAGTGTGAAGGCAGGTTGCCTGGAAGTGGACATTGGTGAAGCTTTGGGCTTTTTTGAAGCACTCTCCTAGCTTAAAGATAATAACATGGACAATATTGTGGTGGAGGGAGCTGATGCAAAGATTGTTGTTGATGCGATAAATTCTACGGAGGTGTGTGATTCAATATTCGGGGATTACATCCTAGCTTGTCGAGAGTTGTTAACTCAATTCAATAATGTTTTGGTGACTTTTGTTAAAAAGAAGCGAAAATAATATTGCGCATAGTTTGGCTAGGGAGTCTCGTTTTCTAAATAATCTGTGTACGTTGGTCGATCCGTCAACTTTTGTGGCTGGGCTTCCCCATTCTCCATGTTTATGCAATAACGGAAGCTAAGCCTTCCTTGGTTCAAAAAAAAAAAAAAAAATATTTAGTAGCGCACATGAATGCCCTTTTCAATACTTTATGTTCTTGTCTTGATATTTATTCAATGAAAATTGAATACAATGTGTCCGTGTGTAAGCAATTTAAAACTGGTCCAATTGAATGTGGCTTTCAATACTTCATGTTCATGTTTCGATATTCAATTAAAATTGAGTACCATGTGTAACCAAATTAAAAGAAAATATATTAGAAGCAAATTAATTTTCATTTAAAATTCACAAATTTAACAAAATTAGTTCTCAAATTAAATAATTAATATTTTATATACACGTACAAGTCAGTTAAATTATATATATGAGTACCCAAATTCTCATAATTGGTAAGAAAACAATTGACTTACCATATATTATGGAAGAAATTAAATCACATATTTTCAAAATGGAAGAAAATTAAATTAAAGCAAATAAATTCATTTAAATCGACATCCATCAATAAGAAGGTGTCACGTGGCAACATAAAGAGGAAAAGTCTCCGCCCTAAAATTAGGGTCCTCCCAGCTCATTCAGTTCGAGAACACAAGCATAAAACGTTCAAGACTATATTTATCTGCAAAAAATTTGAGGATTTTTGAACATTCGAATGAGCTTCAAATACGCTTTTTCGTCCGAATCAAACGAAAACGACTACCGATCTGAAATAAAGGCGCTAAGCCCTTCATTTCATCATTCAATTCTTCCCAAAGTGTTCTTCACAAGTCTTTGAAGATTCAAATGTGTTCTTCAAGGCATTCTTCGTCATACTCGAAGGCATTCATTTGGCCATAAATTTCTTCAATTCAACGTTTCATCTAAATTTAGACGTCAAGTCCTTGAATAAACGTTATCAAATCTCAAAATTCAACAATGGACGAGATCAAAGGGAAGATCACGGCCCAAAAGAAAGACCATTCAAGTCAAAGCCAAGACTCGAAGAAGATAACTAATTAGAAATTATAAATCCATGTACACAATTCTTTGTTTAATTCGAAAAATAAAATTATATTGCATATTCGTGCTATTATATTTATTTCACTTAATTTGTTGTTACAACATAATTTTATTGAAACTCATACATATATATATATATATAATCCCTGTGAGCTAGAAGTTTTGTGTGAAAATGTAGTTGTCTCTTGTTCTAGTCCAAACATAATTTTAAATGTGATGTGTAGAAGAACTCTACGTGAACTAAATTTAGGTTAAAATCTAGAACTCTCTCGTACCTAGTTATTGATTGTGGTATTACTATTAATACACTATTGAAGTAATATTAATGATTATGGTATTATTTGATTTGTGGAATTATTTGTTATTGTATAAGATTACTGAACAATGTTCATGGTATTACTGATAATTATTTTTTGTATTACTAGATGTGTAAAATTATTTGTTATTGTATAAATTTTTACTGATTAATATTAATGGTATTACTGATTACTGTTCGTGGTATTACTAATAATTGTTTTTTGTATTATTGAATATAATTAGATGTGTGCAATTATTTGTTATTATATTAGATATTACTAATTATATTTAATGATATTACTGATTATTGTTTATGGTATTACTGGTTATTACTTATTGTATTAACGACTATAATAAAATCATACATATAATATTATTTTATATTAAAATTTAAAAAATACTAATGAAAAAAAAGGAAATAAAAGCAGGAAAAAAAAAACGAAAAAATAAAAAGTTAGGAATAAAAACTGGAAATGGAAAGAAATTTTTTTTAAAAAAAATATTGAGATTTGTGCCTAATTTCGATAGTTTTTTTTAATTATATTTTTGCGATTTTATTTTTAAAAAATATGGGTGATTTAGTGGTGAATCGACGATAACTCGGCAATGACTCGACTTCAGATTGTAAATGTATAAATTAGGGTTGATTTTATTATATTTTGTGTAAATTAAATAAAAAGATAATATAGTCTTTTAAATGTAATTATTTAAAAATATATATTTGGAGGTGAACTCATAAAATGAGTGGGTGTAGATAATTGTGGTAAAAAAAATAATTTGGGGGTGAACTCATAAAATGAGTGGATGCAGATAACTGTAGTATAAATATAATTTGGGGGTGAACTCATAAAATGAGTGGGTGTAGATAATAGTGGTAAAATAATAATTTGGAGGTGAACTCATAAAATGAGCGTGTGTAGTTGTAAAAAAGAAATGATATGGGGTGAATTAATAAAATGAGTGGGTGCAGAAAACTGTAATAAAAATATGATTTGAGGGTGAACTCATTAAATTAGTGGGTGTAGGTAAAACATAAATAAAAATAAAAATTAAAATTAGAGGGTACGGTACACACGGGGGTACACAACTGTTACCCTGTTTGTTTATATTTAGTTATTTTTTATGTTATTATTGTTTATTAAGTAATATTTATTTATATTTAGTCATATTGTTGCATGATTGTGCAGTTGAAATTAATATATTGTTCATTCTCCCGGTTTATTAAAAAAAATTGAGAATGCAAAAACTCGACACTGATCGGCCGAGTTTTTGTAAAATTCTCGAAACATTTTTACACAAAAATGTCATTTTTCGAAATAAAATTCCACAGAATATGATATTTTTCGAAAAAAAGTTCCTTAGTGTACAATACATATGCTCTTGTTGCATACAAAACCTCGTTCTCATTCTCAAACTTCATCAACGACATAAAAGTTTCCCTCAACTACTCAAGTTTGACAAAAGAGCCACATGCACCACTAATAGCTTCCTCTTCTGTTCTACCCAATAACTCCAATGTTGTGAAATTAGAAGTCTATATACTTCATTAGCCTTTCATTTTTACGTCTTTAAATTAATTTATCATGATTGTATCTGAATCATATTTTTATAACTTACGGAGTACAATTTTCCTTTGATTAATGTTTTTTGATTTTTTATTAGTGACCTATCAAAGAACTCGAGATCATATCAACATAGGCACCTTGATTCAACACAATTTCACACAATGTAAGTCCATTATATTATATATTGCAACTTCCCACATATATACACACACTAGAAAAAGCCTAAAATTGTTTGTTTCATGGTAAATAAGATAGAGCGAGAAGGGGCCAAGTGAAAGTTTTGTTGCATTGGATCATACGGAAGATGATGATGACACGAAATGGCATTCAATTGATCGAGCGAGCTGCAGGGGTGGCAATGCAAATTAATCAAGCTTTTAGTAGTGGACGCCTTCAATCTAGAAACTTCAATGCAAATTAATCAAGTTTTTAGTAGTGGGTAATGGTAATCTGTTCGTTTGACTTGAGTTTTTTTTTTTTTTTTAAGATGAAAGGCTATGTTCGCTCGTTTATTAGAAGAATATACCACGAACATATTTCCTTGGAAATAAGTCGCTCGAATAATCACGAACATAGCTTTTCGGCGTATGTTCGCTCGTTTATTAGAAGAATATACCACGAACATATTTCCTCGGAAATAAGTCGCTCGAATAATCACGAACATAGCTTTTCGACGTATGTTCGCTCGTTTATTAAAAGAATATACCACGAACATATTTCCTTGGAAATAAGTCGCTCGAATAATCACGAACATAGTTTTTCGGCGTATGGTTAGATCTTATTTGGAAATAACATCTTTTTCTTGGATTGCTCTTATATAGAATCAATTCCTTATAAGGAATTGAGTTGACTTGGTCAACTTAAATCTTAAATATTCAAGAATATTGTGAAACTCTAAATATTCAAGATTATTGTGAATAAAAATTTTGACTTGGTTAATTTTTTTTTTATTATTATTTTATTTTTTTGTAATTTTTTTTTATTGATAATTTTTTTCCGAAATTGTGTGTGTTGAAAAGTGTAAGTTAATATTACTAAAAAGTGTAACACAATATTACTAAAAAGTGTAACACATTTTTTTATTAAAAAGTGTAAGTCACTATAATTGAAAAGTGCAACACAACTTTTAATGAAAAGTGTTATACATAGTCAAATAAGTCAATCTTTGACAAGTCAATCCTAGTCACCAGCTTGCGTGGCGAGGACCAGTCAACAAAGTCGTGCGACGACTAGTCAACAAGATGAAGAAAATGTAATAGAAGTAATATATTTAAGTGCTCGCTCAAAGATGTTGGCGAGCACGTGTTTTAGTTAGATGCTGGCCCAAATGTGTCGGCGAGCACATGTTTATGTAGCCAAGAGAAGACAAGTGTTGAAGCCTTGGGAGACAGCTTGGAGCGTGGCGACCACCTTCCTCGAAGGTCTGGGCGACCACCTTCCCCAACGACCAGGTCCTCCGGCGACCACCGTAGCTCAGCTCATCGGCATCTCGCCGAGGACGACCACCAGATGCGGTTTAGCATTAAATGCGCCATCTCATCACCTTTTCGGGCAGAAGTACAGGTCCAGTGAGGGCTTGCCACGTGTAAAGGGCGGGCAGCCCCAAAAACCACTATATAATGCCTAAAAGGCTCATTTGTAACATTCAAGTAATATTTCCTACAAAAACCCTATACCCTAAAGCAATAAACTCTCCCAAGCTTCTAAAGTTTTGGCTTCTCCAAGAAGCTATATCTTGTGTTCTTGTGTGTTCTTCATTAAGATCATCATAAATCATCATATTAATCCATATTAACACGTAATAAACCCCCGATCATTATATATGTTTGTTTAGTGCTTACGAAAGCCCACATCCAGATCATCCATTCAAAGCACGTACAACATTTGGCGCTAGAAGGAGGGGCAGGAATCGTCCTCACCAGCCCAACCGGACAGACGTTTGCTTCGGCGATCGAGTTCGAGTATCGGGCGACCAACAACGAAGCAGAGTACGAGGCTCTGGTCGCAGGAATCAAGATGGCTATGGCCGTGGGCGCTAGAAAACTGAAATTTTTTTCTGACTCTCAACTGGTTGTATGTCAAATTACGGGCGAGTACGAGGCTCGCGGCGATCAAATGATAAAGTATCAAGACCTAGTGAAAGGATTACTCGAGCAATTTGATCAAATCCACATCGAGCAAATCCCTAGGGAGGAGAATACGCAAGCAGATGCGTTAGCTCGGCTGGCCACTTCAGAGGGGGAGGCAATATTTTCAGAAGCAACCATCACTAAAATTTCTTCCCCATCGGTGAACAGAGGTCAAATTTTGCAGGTTGAAGCAACCAGCGACGAGGACTGGAGGTCGCCGATCACCAGGTACATCAAAACCGGCGAGCTCCCGGAATACAAAGTAAAAGCAACCAGATTGCAACTCAGGTCTACAAGGTACACTATTATTGGCGACCAGCTGTACAAACGGGGTTTTTCAATGCCTTTATTGAAATGCCTCGGAGAGGACGAAGCGAAGATCGTCATGCACGAAATCCACGACGGAGTCTGTGGAAATCATACAGGGGGGCAAGCGCTCGCTTTAAAAATCATAAGGCAAGGCTATTTTTGGCTAACACTGAAGAAGGATGCAATTCATTACGCCCAGACGTGCAAGAGATGTCAAACTTTTGCTCCCGCTATTCACTCACCTCCAGACGAGCTCATCTCCGTCTATAGCTCTTGGCCCTTCGCGAAGTGGGGCATCGACATCATTGGACCTTTCCCGCCTGGCGTCGGGGGGTAACTTTCGTAGTCGTAGCAGTCGATTACTTCACCAAGTGGACGGAAGCAAAGGCACTGAAGACCATCACAACGGCCCAAATGATAAACTTCATATGGAAAAAATATAATCTGCAGGTTCGGCCTACCACGAGCAATAGTGACCGACAATGGACGTCAATTCACAAGTCAAGACATGCTGGAATTCTGCTCAAAGTGGAATATCAAGAAAAAATTTCAACACCCTATCATCCACAATCAAATGGTCAGGTAGAAGCGATCAACAAAATCATCAAGCACACCTTGAAAGCTAAGCTAGATGGATTGAAGGGAAAATGGGCGGACGAGCTGCACATGGTTCTGTGGGTATATCGGAAGACCACGAGGAATTCCACAGGTGAGACCCCGTTCGCGCTCGCGTTCGGTACCGAAGTTGTCATACCAGCAGAAGGGCAGGTCGCCACTTTTTGAGTGGCAAATTATGACGAGCAGTTGAATAACGATGCACAGCTCTCAGACTTGGACTTCCTAGAAGAGCGAAGACTAACGGCAGACGAGAAGAATGTGGTCTACAAGCAAAGGTCAGAACGCTACTACAACACCAAAGCACGTGCTCGCCATTTTACTATCGGCCAACTCGTACTTCGACGGGCGACGGAACAGTCCATTGGCATACTTGGCCCGACTTGGGAGGGTCCGTACCGAATAACGTGCACACTCCTGAACGGATCGTACGAGCTAGAAGATCTCGAAGGCAAGTCGAGCAAGTATCCATGGAATGCGGTCAAGCTGAAGAAGTTTTATCAGTAAGTTTTTAAATTCTTTACATTTGTATAGTTTGTATCTAGTTATCATTTCAATACATGTCAAGGTTTAAATTTCATCAAGTGTTAGATAAGTTTTAGAAATTTTAGATAAGACTCTGCGTAGCCAACTAACAAAAGAGTTCAACCGACGAATGGTTAACTCTAAAAGACGAGCACTCTTTCTTAAAGATGCTCGCAAGGTAGTGACGACGACGATCACTATCTAAGAAACAAAAGAGTTCAACCGACGAATGGTTAACTCAAAAAGACGAGCACTCTTTCTCAAAGATGCTCGCAAGGTAGTGACGACGACGATCACTATCTAAGAAACAAAAGAGTTCAACCGACGAATGGTTAACTCAAAAAGACGAGCACTCTTTCTTAAAGATGCTCGCAAGGTAGTGACGACGACGATCACTACCTAAAAAGCAAAAGAGTTCAACCAACGAATGGTTAACTTTAAAAGACGAGCACTCTTTCTTAAAAGATGCTTGCAGGATGGTGACGACCACGATCACTATCTAAAACATACGAACACAAACCAATGAAAGGCAAATTCAAAAGACAAGTACCCATTGAAAGATGCTTGCAAAAAATAATCATAACATAAATTGAAAAGCAGTGACGAGGACGATCACTCAAAATAAACAAACACATCATAAGTAAAAAAGTTCAATTCATTAAAAAGCCTTAAAAGGCTGAAATTACAAAGAAGGTCCTAGTGGCCGAACAGTAGTAAACAAAATAAAAAGAGAAATGGTCGAGCATGTTTATAGTTGATCTCCAACCTCTGTAGCATCTTGCTCGCCCGCAACCTCCTCCTCGTCCGCGGCCTCCACCTCGGCAGGAGCACTCTGCTCGCCCTGTTGAGTTGGGGAATCTTGTGGTAGATCCTTGAAATAGACCGGAACGGCCAAGAGGCGAGGGAACATGAGTCCCAATTTCATCAGAGGGAGCAGGGGGAGTGATGATTCCTCTTTAGGACTTTCCTCCATGATGAGGTCGTCTATGAAACCACCGAGCTGAGTTACGTCCACGTCCGGATGAACTTCTTTGAGTTTATGGACGAGCTCGTGGGCAGTGAGCGCCACCGCGTAAATGGCCGCAGTTGCAGCGAGGTCATTACTTTCATCCCGCTCGTCCTTCACGTCGACCAGTTCCTGCCGAAGAGTGGCCAAGTCATCCTCAGCAGTTGTGAGTTGGCCTTGAAGAGTGTTCACCCCGGCGGATTTCACTTTTAGCTCGTCCTCGGCAGTCTTGAGGCGAGCACGGAGATCTTCGATCACTTGGAGATCTTCTTGATCTTTCTTCCGAACAACTTCAAGTTGGGCCTCAGAATCGGCCAGCTTTGCCTCGAGGTCGGCCACCTTCACCCCAAAATCGGCCAGCTGCTTCTCAAGGCCAGCTTTAGCCCTGGCCAGTTGGACGATCTACGTGCTTTTCTCCTCGCTGGCCTTGCGGTTCTCGTAGATCTGGATGGCAAGCTTCTCGGCAGTAAAAGCTGCGCGACTAGTTTCGATGGCGATCAGTCTCGCGTTCTCCAAGGAGTTATGGCTGTCGACCTCGTCGGCAAATGTTGTAGTTAGCGATCGGGGCAAGTTCTTCATGGCCCTGATCGTGACCTGGTCGAGCACCTCTTCGTCAGCCGGGTCCCGCGAACGGTAGAAGTTGAGGAGATCTTCATTGAAAGGTTCGGAAACCGGGTGTTCGGCAAGCCTAATAAAGGAGAAAATTAGAAAATATTCAAAGGCTTTCTTTCAGTAAGCTTACTTGGCAACCCTTTCAGCTTCCCAGCCAAGAAGAGTGTTATCCCCAGGGGCCCTTCGCCCGGCCGACGAGCCCGTAGCAACATCTCGCGACCGTGTGGTTCTGCGAGGAGGGGATGCCCTCGTTGGGGATACGGTCTGGGGGTGGCGAGTTACCCCTCGGCGGAGATCTCCTCGGCGAGACCCTCTGCTCGACCCTCTGCTCGGCAACAGTTGGGCGAGAATCCCCTCGGGTTGGTTTCGAAATTTTCTTCGGAGGAGCCCCCGAGGTCTCCGTCCCTTTCCTTTTGTTTGCACCATCAACGATCTGGCGCTCGCGACCTGCCTTCGCTGCTCGCAAAACTTTGCTCGTCATGATTCGATCAAGCTCGATGGTTGGAGAAAGATAGGTGACAACTTTTTCAGGAATCACTACTAAAAACAAAGAGTCAGTTTTACGAAGAAAAGAAATTTAACTAAGAACTTGAGAAATATTTTGGTACCTGGAGGAAACTCTCGAGTGATGTGGTGAGGAGGTACTCTAAGGCCTGCTTGCTCTCGCATGCACTCCCTGTTCAGAAAGCGGCAGGACCTCTCCAAGTAGCGACGATTTAACACACAACAAATATGGTATTGGAAGATGGGCGAGAGACGATGCTCGGCAGTCTTCGCGCGAACAGTTTCACCTACAAAAGCGAGGAGTTATTCAGTATAGACAAGAACGAGCAGAAATAAAAAGACTTACCACGAATTCTCTGGTAATCGGCCGCGATGGGAATGCGAGCAGAGGATCCATCTGGCCTCATGGCACTTTTCCAGTCCCCGGCTACCCACCACAAATTGGTCTTCCAATCGCGGATTTTATTGGGGACCCCTTCGACCAACTTGATGTGGTCGCGACTTTTCACGTACTACCAACCATAGCCGACCTTCTTTCCGGCCTCGGCCGCTTGGAGGAGATAGTTGATCTCTTTCGGGCTAAGCCATGTATTCCGACAACCGTTCTCGACCGCCACCAGGCCGAACACGGTGAGAAGTCCAATAAGGTTCGACCACCCATTCGGCAACACTTGAGAAGGTGCCACCCCTAGAAAATGTAAAAAGTTTGAAATTCCTGGGTGCAGGGGGAATCTCAGCCCTGCCTCCATCATTCCAATGTTGACGGCGACCATCCCTTCTGGCAGCTGGTCGGCCCTCTCATCTTCGCGAGGAATGAAGAAGCAAACATCGGCCGGCACTTGGTATTTTTTCCGAGAATTCTCTAGCTGGGGCGAGGAGACAATGCTCGCATACTTACTGGCTTCATACCTCGATTCGTATGCTTCCCGGTATGTGCGAGGAATCTCTCTAGGCAGGTAATCGCAGAAGTACTTGTAGTATGCCTCCCTCGAGAGCTCATCGCCATCCAGGTTATCTCGCCCACTCAAAATATCTTTTATGCTCGCCGCATAGCGAACAACTTCTTCATACTCCTCGCGGAGACTGCTTGTCAAGGTCTCCTCAACGCGTGCCGGGTCAATCTGCTCGCCCAAATCTTGGTCGGACATTTCGGAATCAGTCCTCTCGACATCCTCCTCGGCATCATTGCCGACATCGTCCCTTTCAGACTCATCGGTCTCGTTGGCAACGGCAACGCCGACCACTTCTAACATCTCTTCCCAACTATCGGCTGGAAGGTTGGGAGGACCTACATTAATGGGGTCGGGGGAGAGAACCCTAGAATCCGAAGAGGTTGCCCTCTCCACTAAGGCTAAGGCTAAGCGATCACCCTCGCCGGAATTTACGGCGCCACCGTCCAACGGCGGCGGACCACCACCGGAGCCACCACTAACATCCATTTTTTCTTAAGAAATGGGGGAAAGAAGAGTTTTTAAGAAAGAAAATGTAAGCTTATTACCTTTTTGTCGATCGGAAACCACCCAAAAACACGCCGGAAAAGCTCGAAGAACTTGCTTGGAAGGAACTCGAGAAGAAGATTCAAAAGTTGCAAAGTGAGAAAAGTATTTTATGAGGAGCGAGGCCTTATTTATAGGTAAAATCATTCAGGGACCATTGTGCAAGAAAACGGGGTAAATTGTGATATTTTCCAAAAATTTTGGGGTCATTTCCGAAATCTAGGTAGGAAAGTGAACTCACGCGCGACCGTTGAGGTCGACACGCGCCCCACGCGCGAAATTCAAATTCTGAGGCGCCGATCACGCGCCTGACACAAGTCACATCCATCATCATTAAATTTGTTTCGAAAGTCGTGCTCGACTCAAGGAACGAGGCGACCGCCTCCATCTTTCGTCATCAAGATTTCAAAATTGATTTGTTTATCGGAGACAATTTCGCCTTCCAAGAAGACGATCACACTGCTCGCCTTACTATTCTAAGAATACGAAGAAAGGCGACCAGGGGGCAAATGTTATACCTATTCAAAAAAGTCAATCTTTGACAAGTCAATCCTAGTCACCAGCTTGCGTGGCGAGGACCAGTCAACAAGTCGTGCGACGACTAGTCAACAAGATGAAGAAAATGTAATAGAAGTAATGTATTTAATATATTTAAGTGCTCGCTCAAAGATGTTGGCGAGCACGTGTTTTAGTTAGCTGCTCGCCCAAATGTGTCGGCGAGCACATGTTTATGTAGCCAAGAGAACACAAGTGTTGAAGCCTTGAGAGACAGCTTGGAGCGTGGCGGCCACCTTCCTCGAAGGTCTGGGCGACCACCTTCCCCAACGACCAGGTCCTCCGGCGACCACCGTAGCTCAGCTCATCGGCATCTCGCCGAGGACGACCACCAGATGCGGTTTAGCATTAAATGCGTCATCCCATCACCTTTTCGGGCAGAAGTACAGGTCCAGTGAGGGTTTGCCACGTGTAAAGGGCGGGCAGCCCCAAAAACCACTATATAATGCCTAAAAGGCTCATTTGTAACATTTAAGTAATCTTTCCTACAAAAACCCTCTACCCTAAAGCAATAAACTCTCCCAAGCTTCTGAAGCTTTGGCTTCTCCAAGAAGCTATATCTTGTGTTCTTGTGTGTTCTTCATTAAGATCATCATAAATCATCATATTAATCCATATTAACACGTAATAAACCAACGATCATTATATATGTTTGTTTAGTGCTTACGAAAGCCCACATCCAGATCATCCATTCAAAGCACGTACAACAAAAAATATAAGTCATTATAACTAGAAAATGCAAGTTAGTATAACTAGAAAGTGCAACACAATATTATTAAAAAGTGCATGTCAATATACTTGAAAAGTGCAACACAATATTTTAATGAAAAATGTAAGTTATTATAACTGAAAAGTGTAACAAAATACGAGTAAAAAGTGTAACATAACATTACTAAAAAGTGTAAGTCACTATAACTGAACATATTGTTGAAAATTGTAAGTCACTACAACTGAAAAGTGCAACAAAATATGACTAAAAGGTGTAGCATAACATTACTAAAAAGTGTAAGTCAATATAACTAAAAAATATTGTTGAAAATAGTAAGTCACTACAACTGAAAAGTGCAACAAAATATGTGTAACATAACATCACTAACAAGTATGTCATTATAACTGAAATTATTATTGCAAAATAAAATGCTAAAAAATTGTAAATTGCATGTTACACTTTTCCTTATTTTCAACATGCACTTTTATAATTAAAAAAATATATATGTAAAAATTGTTAGATATAAGAGTTGAACACTAGAACATAAAAAAGACTATTCTCAACCATTTAAGCTACGTAAATTATCATAAATGTTTTTTGCGTATTTTATTTTTATTATCAATTCTACCAATTTTTTAAAATTTACTCAATTCCTACCCCTTTTTATTATCAATTCTACCATTTAAGAATTGAGTCTACAAAAACCTACCCCTTTTTCTTTTCTCTCAAATTGAGAATGCTTGTAAGGTAATCTACATACACATAATACATATAACTAAGGTAATCTACATACACATAATACATAGTGTATTATTGAAAGCCAAATTTTATAAAAGACATTCAAACACACACACATAACATAACTAAGGTAACCTACATACACATAATATAATACATAGTGCATTGGTTACGGACAAAGTTGCAGAAATAAGACTAGACGGTGCTAGGCGCTAGTCGGCCACTGTCACCGCCATTTATTGCAAGTCGCGCGGTTTACTCTGACAGACTTGATTAATTCTTCTCTCTAATTTTGCCCAATTCTCTCATCTTAATCGGAATCGTACACATGGCAGCTAAGAACTCGACGCCCTGCGTAGGATTCAGCACCTCCAACACTCCTTTCAAAGTTTTCAGCCTCACACAATCCCCCATTTTCATCACTGCCTCCATCCCATCCACTAGCCCTCCGATCGCCACCTCCACCAAGCCCTTCACCCGGCTCACAGCCGCCGAGTCTTCCGAATCTTCCGCTAACCTCTGAAGCTGCGACAATCTCACCAAATTTGGATCCGCAATCCTCCTCTGTAAAGACAGGCAAGATTAAAATTTAAAATGAACTGAAAGTCTAAAATAAAAATACAGTAAAAAAATTGATTACATAAGTTACAGTAAAGTTAATAAAATGGTGGACTAGAAAGTTTAAAACTCACCTGCTGCCTCTCCATTTCCATATCCACCTTCTCCTCCTCGGCCTTGATATACGCTACCAAGGCCTCGATTTTCCGAACCTGGTCCTCCGTCATAGCGGCGAGGCTCGACCCCGACCCGGATGATGAGCTCTTCTTGAGCGAGTCTAGGAGCTGAAAAGCCATGGAGGGCTTCCAATCGGTGACCCAGAGAAAGGCTTTTTCAAAAGAGGTCAACCAAATCGGACTGAAGAGTCCCAAAACATCTCCATGGGCCCATTTGACTTTGTAGAACTCCTTGTGATGGGCTGTGAGTTTGTTAATCGTGTCCACACAGATTGCATCGTCAGAATTCTCTGTTTGGGCCTTGAGAAGAAGGACGAGGTGGTCCTCCTTCAGCTGCCTCATCCACTCCTTGTAGAATTCTGAAAACATTTCGACGACTTGCATACTTTTCACCATTATTATTATTTTTTTATTATTATATAACGTGCTATTATTGAAGGGGATATATATAGATGGGGATAACCTTTGGCATGGGGTGTGAGGGGGCAAGTGCATCGTAAATGAATACATCGGGTGCATAGTAAATGAATTTCTCTCATATACGTGTTGACAGTACAGAACAAGAGACATGCATATTATATACGTGTTGCATGCACGGTTCCAGCGTCGGTCTAATATATTTAATGACGCCTGTGTTTTTTTTATCATAGAAGAAGTTAGAAAGATAAGAACCATGACTCAAATTTAACCCAAAAAAAATATCAATGATAATTTAATTTTAAATTAAATTAAATTAAACTAAATAAATAAAAACCCATTATTATATTTACGAGATAAATAGAATTCTTTAAAAATAAATCACATCTAAATTAAATTAAATTTAGGTTTTTTAATATGTATAATGATTCACTAGTTATTTATTTGAATTCACTTTTCTATTTATAATTATTCAAACATGATCATCTACTAACATTTTTGTGTGGTGAAAATTAATCGTAAAGAATTCTCTAAAATTATCAACTCATATTAAAAATATTTTAGAAACTTATTTTTCTTCTTTCTTTTCTATTCTAAATATTTTTTTTTAAGATCATTATTCCAGATTTCTTGAAACGATAGCCAAACAATCACCATTATTCAAATTTATCAAAGGAGTATATTTATGCTTGTAAACACTTTCATTAAGTCTAGTATGCACTCGAGTGCATGTTATGCACCCTAGTCCATGTTGCACTTTTCAGTTTTATTGACTTGCATCCTAGTCCATGTTGCACTTTTCAGTTTTACTGACTTACACTTTTTGTAAATGGTGTTGCACTTTTCAATTATTATTAAAAATATTATTATACAATTTAATAATTGAAAAGTGCAACACCATTTACCAAAAAGTGTAAGTCAGTAAAATTGAAAAGTGCAACATGGACTAGGGTACGGTGCATAACATGCACTCGAGTGCATAGCAGACCAATCCAAACACTTTTATAGTAGAACATATAGAAACATGAAGTACAAGTTTTGGGGGAGAAAAGAAAAACTAGCCATGAATTTTGGAAATGCTTATAAGAATTCACCTAGGACACTATTGTCTCCATTAGTCCTGACAAGTTGACTAACAGTTGGATCAATTTTAATAGAAAAAAGAGGTAAACTTCGGTGCAAAAAATGTACTACTATAAGCCAAAAATATTTTGAACACTTAATATTTAGGACAAATTTTCTAGAATGTTTTTTAATATGTTGTAGTACACTTTTGATATTAATATATTATAGTGATAATATTTTGACAATATATAGGTGATGCAGTAAACAAATTTTTTGGATGATCCAAATTCAGAATTTTAACCAGCAATATTTTTTAAAGACTTCATGGGTAAAATATATCACATAAATGTTGCAGAAAATTAAAAGACTTGGAAATAATATATAAATATTATGCTACTACTTAAATAGTTAAACGAGTAATTGTTTGGTGAGAAAGATGGAAAGCCATGTATAAATGCCTCCCTCTTGTTATGTTTCCACCCCAAATTTGAGTTCACCCCCTTTCCATTTTGAGTTAATCCCCATAAAAAAAATACCTTTTTCATTTTTTCACTCTCTCATAATCACTTATAATTTTTTTTAACTTCACCTATTTCCCTTTCTTTTTCTATTGTCAATTTAAAAAATTCCGTCATAATCGAACCACCACCGTCGTATCGTCGCATCGCCTCACTCCTCACACTCCATGGACAAAGATAGGTTTTAATATATATATATATATATATTTTTTATTTTTTTTTACGTAAAACGTCAATTTTTTTCGAAAAAAAATTCCACAAAATGTGAATTTTTTCAAATAAAAAAAAATCCACGAATTGTGCATTTTGAGTTTTCATAAAAAAACTCGATTTTTTTTTTGAGTTTCTCAGTTAAACTCGGCACAAAGTTCGGAGTTTTTGACAAAAACTAAAAAATGCACATTTGGTGGAACTTTTTTTCGAAAAAAATCACTTTCTGTGGAATTTTTTTCTTAAAAAATGACGTTTTTGTGGAACTTTTTTCCGATAAAATGACGTTTTTGTGTAAAAAAAATTCAAATTTTTTTATAAAACTCAATCAACCAGTGCTGAGTTTTTTGCATTCGATTAAAAAAAAAACTCAATAAAAACATTTAAATATATATATCGAAACTTTATTTTTCAACCGTTGTAATTCAAAACGTGTGTATATTCAAGTTCCATGAATTGCTTTAAGGTTTCAATTTGTATATATTTATTTGGATAAATTTTTTGGGAAGGAGAAAGAACACATAAACCTTTTAATTTTTAGATGTGGGGTGAACTCATCGCTAGGAATAATACAGTCTTTTTATCTTATACTTCAACAAATAAATGGGGTAGGGGGTGAAAGCATAATAAGAAGGGGTCATTTATCCTGGCCTGGATTCAGGGTTGTAAACGAATCGAAACGAAGCGAATACTGCAGTATTCGATTCGATTCGTGAAAATATTCGAATATTCGTATTCGTTTAATTTTCGAATAATAAATTTGATTCGATATTCGATTCGATTGATTATTCGATACTATTCGATAATTTTGTGTAGGGCTAAAAGAGACTTAACCCTACTAAGTGTGCAAATTAATTTTTTATACCCTCAATCCCTACTTTGTCTACTCTGACTTTCAACATTCCATTTACTATACTTTTTATATTTTATTTATTTATTCAAAGTCACAATCTAAAAGCCAGCCTCTTGGGTTTTGACCCTCTTCCCATTTCCAAGACGGCTCTTGACTTTCTTTCTCAAAAGCAAAACTTTTGGTATGGCAGAGTCTATTACTTTCAGAAAGCAAAACATCACTCCTCTCTTCTTCCTTCCTCTTTAATCTTGGACACAAATACTTTAATTTCGTTAGTCATTTATAGCTTCTCCGAAAGATCAGCGTGTTGTGCTTCACTGCAGTCCTTTATCGATACATTCTGATTTTTCTTTTACTGAAATAATTTTGGTATCATCTGTTTCTCACTTTGAGCCAGGTCTCCCCACCGATTATGGGCCCACTATGTGAAGGTGAGAAAGGTTTTATACAAAGTGCACTGTCGCTGGTATTCACGCTAAATTATATAATTTCTTAGTGTTAATTTGCGTTTTCATTGATACTTTTGGAATTTGAATTATATGGGAGCATAAGATTTTAGTGGAGTTCATATATTGCAGATTGCGTAGTTTACTCTCACTTGCATCCCAGTTGCTGCTCGAAAACTCTGGAAAATGAAGGTAACTTATAAAACCCTAAATCCTTTGAGTTTCAAGCTATTTTGTTTCTGTTTTCATTGATTGTCAAGTTATTTTCTATTGAGCACCACTCTAGGCTGTTGTTTTCAATTTTGAACGATGCTTATTTTGGTCTATTTATTACCGGAATTGACAGCGGCGGAGTTATTCACAAACTTTTGCCTAGATTTCAAATATTAAATTGATTTGTAATGTTGAGTTGATTTGTCCTGCAGATAATGCTTACTTTTGGAGTTTCTATGAGAGTACTGCCGCCTAATACAGCAGGTGATCGTTGAAGGACTTTTCATGTTAATTTTCCAGCAATTCGAATGCAAATTGCACAGAAAGGGTTCCATTTATAGCCTAAAATGTTATAATAGTAGATGAAGGTGAACCCATTGATGGGTTATCTATTAGGATTCTGTGATTTTGATGGTTTTAATCGATCTGCAATGCTTTCAGTTGCAACATAATCTTGGTTGCTTAGTTTATTTCAGTTGAAAATGGTGTCTGCTATTCAACTTTTAATTTAATTTTATTTTCAACAGATTTGATATGAATTCGAGGGTAATCATCTGCTCCTTAAAATCAATCACCGACTTGAACCCGAGGTAGAGATCTCCACATAAGAGGTTTCATGGATTGCAATATCATCCTGAGGTAGTATTCCAACTAATGAAGATGCTTTTTTAAAATTATTTTTACTCAGATGGTCGGGTAGATTAGAATTAGATCCAATGAGGATGATCTTTAATTTAGGGAGTTTTAGAATTGGTTAAGTGGAATCTGACTAAAAATGTCTTATTCTTCAGTGTATTAAAAGAGGAAATAATGTATGTTAAAAGAGGATATTTGCTATATAATGTTGTTTATCAATTCGAATTCGTAAGCATGATATACAATATTAGCTAAATAATTCTATGATTTGCTCATATCATGTTAGGAGGCTATTGTAAGTTTGTATGCGAACTCCTTCATCTCTTACACTGTTTTTGTCTGCCCCCTCATTGCTCAGAAAACTCTTGATGAATTTTCTCTATATGACTCCATTAATATTGTCATTGATGGAGCAACAAATTTCATTGACAAGAGTGCTCAAATTGTTCAATTTATTTCTGGTTCTTTCATTTTCATTATGTAATTCATTCTATAACTTTCTATGGGGAGTATACCATTTAAATCTATTTCTTTGTTGTGATTTAAATCTATTTAGTTAGATATCTTAAAAATGGTGTCGTGATGGATTTTGTAAATTTGTTTCACACATCATTTAAGTTTTTCGATCAATTCTGCGGAGAGTGGTGGATGCAAGAGGGTGAAAAAATGACGACAGTTATATTTGAATCGGTGAGACAGATGGCGATGATTTTGCAGCAGATTTTTTTGTGGAGAATCTGGTAGGTACTTAATTTGCAATATGCTTATATCTCTTTAGTATATCTCTATTCTCTGTACAAATGTTGCAAATATTTAGGTGTTTTTTCTTAAAATCTTTTTCATCTAGGGTTATGGAGTTAATTCTTAATCTATGAGAGTTTGAGAATCTCTACAATATGACAATTTTTTCAATTTTAATTTTTTTCCAGTCTTTCATCTACAATAATTTTGGATCTTTTTTAATAACGTACAAGTGGTTATGTTTTAAAGGAATTTTGTTCCTTTAAGCACCACCTTTTTGTTTCCTAGCTTTCCTTTCATCATAAACTTTAATTTTTGTTTTTATTTTTATTCAAGTCATTGACATTATATAATGCATACTCTATTTTTATGTACAAATTGATTACACATTGATTTGTTTGTTAATCATTATTTTTAGCAGTTTATTGTTCTGATTCTTATACTTTTTATTAACTTTTTTTTGCAGATTTAAAAATTGACGTTTTGTTCTTGTAATAACTTTTATTCATTCCTTCAATTTTATTGTCCATTTGCTTCTTTTTTTTTTTTTTTTTTTTTATCATTTTTTGTTCATGGTTGATTACTCTCTTCTAACTTTCTCCTGACTTCTGATCCAGTTATGTAGTGCCATAACATTCGTCATAATTAGTACTATAACTTTAAACATAATGATTGATGTAATACTCAAATGTTTTGCACCAAATATATACTCCTACAATCCTTTAAAACTTAATAGCTTAAAAGGTACACACATTAAATTATTCTTTTTTATTTTTTTAATTGATAATCTTACCTACTGTTGAAGTATATGCGATAATGAAGAACAGGTGCATGCATGCAACACACAACACATGCAAAATACACATTTGTAGTATACATACAATCTATACATATAGGAAGGTAGTTACATATTTAACAATTTAACAAACTATTGTTAGATAGAAAGCTCTAGAATGTGGAGCTCTCTATATATAGTGTACCTCATCACACATTATACTTTGAGTTGAATATACACATTTAAACACCTACTTAAGAGGACTTTTTAATTTATTATTTCTGTGTTTTCAGGTTTCTCCCAACATTTTCAACTTTGGTTTGTAGCAAAACAAGCAGATTGAGCAGTAATATGTATTTTCCTATCATTACCAGGGTATGCTTCTGTTTCCCAATGTGCTCTTCTCATAGCTTTTTTATGTGTCAATTAAGCTGTAATTTAATCTACCTCCAGTATGTTACTGCTGCTTTTGGTATTCATTAGTGGATACAAAATTTCATATTGTCATTATGAATCCCCAACATAGGTGTAAACATGTGTTATTATTTATATATGGTGGATTTTTTCTAACCATGACCAAGAAGCATTCTCTCTCTCCCTCTCTCTCTCCCTCCCCCTCCGTCTCATTCTTTTTCTTATATTTTTTATCTTCCCCACCAGATTGGGGGTTTTTAATTTACTAGCGATGTTAAGATACTCTACATTTTCAGTGGTTTTTATCTTTTTGTTTTAATTCTTCTTCAGGCTTCTCACTGTATTAACATTATTGATGTTTTTCAGTAATTAAACTTCATATATATATATATATATATCAGTAATTAAACTTCAGATATGTATATTAATGACAAAAAATACAACGTGCGTCTGAAAATCAAAAGTGTAACAATGAAATCTATTAGTACTGATAGTTATGTTCAGCCTCGGGTTTTTTCTTGCAATTTTTTTGAGATACACAAATGTAAATAGATATATACAATGCCATTGTTGACTAAAATTTAACTATTCACTAATTGTTCTATTTTGTTTTACTTTTTACAGTTAAAAAAAAAAAAGCAAACTGAAATTTGGATTCACTGTTACGACGTGTTATCGAAGACAATATATTTACACTTATAAAAAAAATTGCAACAATGAATGTAGATATTAAAACCGAAGAATGAAAAATATGATCATGGTTAACGTTATGCATGTTTGTATTTGATAATAACAAAGAAAATCTCATACACAAGTTTTTATTTTTTTAAATTTTCTCCTACATGTAGTTTACTAGAGAGTGATTTATTGATTTTGATAAAGGTTAGATATTGGAGTATTTTTAAATTTTATATACAAACATAAAAAATAGTACGGAGTAGTAAATATTCTTAAAAATATAAATATTAATAAAAAAATTAACACATTAGGATAATAATTTTAAAATAATAAATATTACTTTAATATTTTTAATCTAGAACTTTCTCGTACCTATCATAGAAACGGAAACAAATCAAACAATTGATAGTTTATACCTATTTTTTTTTATCAATATATATGTACCATAATATGTCTAGAATATTTTTAACAAAATTGAGAATAAGTCTTTAAAAAAAAAAAACGGTTATTACGAGGTTAAAACTGAATAATTTTTTTAATATATATTGAAATTGTATGTGGAGAAAGTATGAAACTAAAAATATTTTTTACTCTCATTTTGTGCCCTTTTAATTATTTAATTTTAATATTTTATGCAATTAAATAGAATAAATTGAGACTAAAAAGTAGCACTCAATTTAGACTACTCATAAATTAATCAAAATAAATGCCGGTTGCTTTTACTTTAATTTTATTTTTTTGTTACTTTTTTATTTTTTTTTGAAGGTAGTAGAATTACCAGACTCAATCGTAAGATGGTGGAAGGATCAACGATCAACCAGCATACCTTGAAACTCCGCGATCTAAGAAGATAGCAACGGCTGTGCTACAAACCTCCCAAACCACATAACTACGGACCCAAGACCTACCAGCTCCAGCACAACAAAGTGTCACCATAGGAAAACCCGAAAACGGGAAGAAAACCCATCATAACAGGGAAGAAACCAAACCAGCGGAGAAAGGGAGCAGAAATAACGACATAGGAAGTAGAAAAGAAAAACGAACCTAGAAAACACCAGATCTAAACTAAGAAGCAGACTAAAGTAACATGTAGAAAGGAAAAAAAACGAAAATAAAATGGGATCAGACGGATGACTCACCCGATTGGTCACCGTGGCTCCGACGAGGAGATTCACCCATTGATCCCAACTAAAACCCTAAAAAAGATCCCTTCGCCCAATAGAAAAGCGGTGCGGCGGCGTGGCAGGCGGCGCGGCGGCGCACCTACTAACTTCTGTGCAGAAGGTAGACGATTTTGTGTGATTTTATTTGGGGGATTGAAGATGGTGGAATTATACGCAGGTTTTGGGAAGCAGAATTGGGGGAGAAAGTTTAGAGAGAAGCAAGAAAAAATTTAAACGATAGAATTCATTATTATTATTTTTTTGTTACTTGGTCAATTACTTTGTTTGACTAGTTTTATGGGTTAAATAATAGTAATAAAATTACTTACTCTGCACATATAATTATAAATTACATACATGTATAATAAAAAATGGAAAAAGTTGGGGGTCAAGGCCACCCCAAGCAATGCACAAATGCACGGTTCCGCCCCTGACAGCAAAGTAGTTATAAATTCTAAAGATTAGTTCAAACGTATTTTTATGTTAAGATTTTATAGGGTAGGACTAGGAGGGTGAGAAAGTTGATTGATGTTGTTATGAGTGTATTGAGAGAATAATAATAATAATAAAAAAAAGTAGATAATGAGAGAATAAAGAGGGGGGTTGAGATTGTAAAGTTCAATGTTTGACACTTTGACCAAGATAATCTCAAAACAAACTTATGATTAGGGTAAGTTTGTTTTGAGGTTATTAGTGTTTCGGTTTATAAATATATACTCCGTAATTAATATCATTGTTGCAAGTTCTTTGAAATCTAGATCTTCCACTTTTTCTTTCGACAGAAGGGTTCTCAAGATCATTTCTCGATTCTCCATTGAAGGTAGACCGACCATGATTCTGTTTAAAATAAAACTGAATCTTAGTATGGCCGTATAGTGTGTGACTGTTGAAATTGGTTAATTAACTATAAAGCACAGAACGCTACTAAAAACTTTGGTTCAAGGAAATGAACATACACTAATATTATTGAATATTGAACATCATATTTATGGACAAACAAAGAAAGTACAATGCAAGATCTATAACGTCTATGACTCCATACCATTTTTGGTCAGTTATGGATTTGACAATATAACATGGATACAACACTATCTAACAGAAAAATTCAACTTAAATGGATGAATTGAAACTGTAAGAAAACTCCCTCATCAAAAGACCAGCTGGTAGGTAACACGCTTGGGATGAGCTAACAAAGATGTGTCACATTCCGCGTTGCACTTCTAAAAGATAAGTGCTCAACACTGCTTGGAATACATGGTATAAATATTTCCAAAACTACTCAAAATATACTGTTATCCAAAAGAATAAGAAATACTAGTAATTAACCAAATGCTTCAAGCTCGAAACATTAACAGACATTTGAGGAGAGTTAACGAACCTGGAATTGAAGAGGATGACACAACACTTATGCTACTCATGTCTGAAGAGACCGACGAAGAAGTTGTGCTAGGCCTTCGATCATATGTTATTTTTAATTGGAGATTTGATGTGCTACACAATATTAAGCTAAATGTACCTTGTTGTTCTTTGGCTAGATGATGTGCCTTCATTGGAATAACAAGCATCATTACATCATTTGCCAAAATAGATGGAGTAAAATTAGAAACGAATATATATATATCACCCTTGTAGAATAAGGGGAGATTTGAAGAGAAAAAGAAACAATAACGTCTCGAAACTGGTGGGTTTTGAGAACAATTATCCTGAGTTCAACATTGATACAGGAGGCACTTCAACTTCAATTCTTGCATGTGACCTGTCTAGTGATTCTGCCACCATATTTCTTCACACTGAATAATCCACAAGGAAAGAACTCAAATTTATGTCCTATTTGACATAAGGCCCTGCCATCTTATTTCAAGAGCTCATAGAATCTATTTTCTCCCCTTAAATTTATCAAATGGATCTTAGTTGCTCTCAAACATCTTAAAAAACAAATGAAATTCAATCCAAACAACCAACCAACAATTGTATCATGAAATCAAAATCAAATTCATATTTAAATTAGCAACATTTTTTTTGGCAAGGAACAGCTATAGTGCATCAAAGTAACTACAGCCTGCCTGGTACAATCAAAACTTAACCATTCATCCCACGAATCAAAGTAAAATGAAGCAAGGTACTCACATATTTTTAATCAAAGTAAGGAAGTTGAACCACGTTCCCAGCACCGAAAGAATACAAAGACCAGCAGCTATCATCTAATGCGGTTGAAGTTAGCAAATGGTTCTGAACTTGTCTTCTTCGATGCAGCGACTTTGGGATCCCCAAAAACATCCCAGAATCGAAGACTTTCATCCTCCCCTGCAGCAGCAGATGCAACTGTGCACCCATCCGGACTCTCAGCCATATGAAGAACACGGGATGTGTGCCCGTTCAGCTCCGCTATCTTCACCATTGAAGGGTACTTCCATAGAATGAGCTGATTGTCTGTATAACCATGAGAGCTAAGCAGTTCCCGTTCATTCCTGTTCCACAAAAGAGCACACACCTGTGAGCCAGTGTCCACAGAATTTAAAAATGCACCCGTGTGCGTGTTCCAGAACTTTATGCAGCGGTCTGCAGAACCTCCTCCAGAGGCCAGTAAGTTAGCCTGAAAAGGAGACCAAGAAAGTGCTTTAACAGCAGCCGTGTGCTCCTCAAGCCTATGAAGCGAGCTGGCATTCGTGGATCTTCTTTTGTCCCATATACGTACAAGATTATCATTTCCACCACTAGCCAACTGCAGCCCGGATGGTGACCATTTAAGCCCACAAACTTCTTGACGATGCCCCCTTGTACTTATCAACGACGCGGGCCCTATCCCTCACTCTTACGTCGTTGTTAATGATCCGACCATCCAGCCCTCCAGTAGTCAAAATGTTACTGTTGTTCCAGTCCATAACACCAACACGCGATCTATGCACTCCTTCCAAAGTTGTCAGCCGTGTATTAGCAGAAGAATCCCATACGTGAACCTCAGAGTTGTTCAAACCAAGAGCAATTTGAGTTCCATCAGGAGCCCACTTCACACTGGTCACCGGACCACTTTCCTCATCAACAGTGACAAGTTCGGAGACAGACCTATCAGAACCATCCCACAAATATACAGAGTGTCCAAGAGCAATGCAAAGAACATTTGTGCTACCCCAATCCAGTAAATTTAGATAATAATCATCCAAGAGACCAGGGGCATCTAATTTTCTGACACAAGTAAGGGGAATGTGCCGACGACGGGGTTTACTAGCTAACAGGAAGAAGTCATTTGATACCTGAGGAGTAGGAGTAGGTGGTTTGTTCTTAAAAGCCAAAATTCTTCGAGAAGCATCCATTTTGAACGTTTCCTCAAGTAGCTTCCTATACGAAGAAGAAGAAGAGCAGATATCCGTTGGTTTCTGGGTTAGCATTGTAACTGCATAATCATAATCGATTGGGAATGTAACGATCTGAATACGAATACTCGCGACTTTTCACAATTCCTGCCATTGTTTAACAATGTTAGTCTTAAAAAACAAATATTAAAAAGAAAAGAAAGAAGAAAAACCTGGTGCAATCCTGCAAAAGAGAAGAGAAATCGCAATAGATAACAACAACAGTTCAATATTAAATCAAATCGAGAGAATTAATTGTGATCACAGTTGAATGGGGAGCAGAGGGAGAGGGAATGGAAGCACAAAGAAAGAAAGAATTTTTAACGGCTACTTGTTGTTGTGTAATACTAATATTATGGAGGGAGGGAGAAGAAAGAATTTTTAACGGCTACTTGTTGTTGTGTAATACTAATATGGAGGGAGGGAGGGAGGGAGGGTCCAAATTGCCGCTCCAAATTCAAATGTTTGTTTGTCCTAAACTCACCCCCCGGTAATTTCTCCAAAATACCCCCTTCTAATAAACTTCAACACCCCCGTAATTTCTCCAAAATACCCCCTTCTACCCACCTAAATTTTACAAAACCCTAGGCGCGCCGGCCTCCTCCACCTCCCCCACCGGCGCCGCCGTTCCCTCTTCCTTAATTTAATCAGCTCGGAACCTTACTAGGCTCGATTCCATCGTAAAATACTAAAATGTAAACATACAAGGGAGTAGCGGCATTAATTACCTTCGACCTGCACTCAGAATGAGACTAATTTAAGAACTACTCCAAACTTGATGCTTTTTTGCTAAGGAATTAAAAACTAAAGGGAATATAACAAACCTTTGCCCTTGTTGTCTCATCACGGTCAAGAAGATATGCAGGGAGAGCTCCTTCACGGACATTATCATCAACCTTGCGTCTGGTTGATGACTCTTCGTGCATAGCCAATCTATCAATTTAAATGAGAGTGAGCACACCAATCCCACTAAACAAACTGATATTAAAAGGGAGACACGGGATAATTGCATGGATTGGATTGGATTGGATTGAAGAGATGCCCCAAATACACGTTGCAAACGTTCTTTGGATTTAATCACATGAAATGAAGCCACCAACAAATGGAACTTATTCTTTCATTTTATCACATCCAGCAAACAAACAAAAATTAAAAAATCACTCCCACAAACACACACTAATGAAGCAATTTAATTAATCCAGCAAAAAAACTTACGTTTTCTTCATCAGCGCCTTCTCAGAGTACCGCTTCTTGGCGAGCATCTTACCCTTAATACCCAATGTCTATCCATCCACAAATAAAGTAACAATTAATTCCACATTTCACGAAGATGACACGAAAACAAAAGCAAAACTAACATTTTGGAACTTTTGGGAGCGCTTGTGAACCTCACGCGCCTCCTTCTTGCGCTTGCGCTCGAAGTGGCCAAGGCGGTAGCCATGCCTCTTCCTGTGCAGCTCAATGTAAATATCAATCATTTCAGAATAAAATCATAGATATAAAGTGATGTGTCAGAAAAAATATTTATAAAAAAGGGTATAAGAAGCTTACAAAATGATAAAATGGAAAGCTTATAGACGGACAGAGGTAGTATAATATACTTGACCACCTACAAAATTTTATGAAAATAAAATCTGAGGATCATTGGTCACTTTTTTCAGCTGGAATCCAGCGCGATCTTGAAAAAATAATTCGGAATAGAGTCATACCATTAAAAGTTGGCCCCGGCTAAATAGACCACCGGTTGTACTGTACACACCCCACCCCCGTTTTCTTTTTTACAAAAATACTCTTAGGTTTAATGTCCCATATAATCTATATATATAGGGAAAATTTCAAAATACATCCTGTAACTTTGCGTGATTCCATTTCAAATCCTGTAATTTTTCACTTTTTCAAAATACATCCTAAAGTGTCCAATTTACATCCTTTTTTGTCCAATTTACATCCTATTCGTCGAAAAATTAAAAATGTCACCGGAGCAAGGGTTTTAAATTGGGGATTCCGGCATATACGATGATGATTAGGCGCCACGTGTGTAATAAATATTGCCACTTGGATTTCTAGAAATTTTAATCTCATAATTAAAATAAATAAATAAACAAAAATAAAAACTTAAAATCGCAAAAAAAAAAAGAAAACAGGAGGAGAAGAACGCAGAAAAAAAAACTTTCAAAGTCCCAAGTCCAAAGCAGAATCCCTGAGCCTCAATCGCACAAGAGTGTTGCTGCTAATCCATGAAAAACTCGAAGATGTCGAAGGTTCTTCAGTCTCATGAGTGCTATGATCGAACTGGGAACAAATCGCAGAAGAGTTTTACTATTCGAGAGAAGGAAGGGAAACACGATCCACCGCCTCTATATTGTAAGTCTTTATGTGTATTTTGTGGTAGTGGTAGAGTTTTTTTACAATATGGGTTTTGCTTGGGACCGTTTTGTTTAGTTTTATTATGTGAACTATATAGGGGTTTTTTGTGTGAACAAAGTTAGGGTTTATTGTTGCCGACAATGAGTGAGTGGTGGAAGGGTTTGGTCTACTTTTATAATGTTTGGTCTATTTTTTTAAAGTTAACTTTATAGGGTTTACGCCCTTTGTTCTTTTGTGTATATGTGGTCCACCATGTGTATTGTGTTAAATGTATTGCCATGTGAGGTCCACCCACGTGTTAGTTTGAAACATTTATTGTTATTTAATTGTGGCTAAACATTTACTGTTATTTAATTTTACAGCTATGAATTCTGGTTATATTACTGTAGTGTTGCACTATGGTGGAACATATGTGGAAAACCCGACTACTGCATACATTGGAGGTGATAGGATAGTTTATGACTACGTCAACATAGCTAGAGATACCACTATTTCTAATTTAAATAGATGGTGTGAGGGTGTAGGCATTCTGAGTGATAAGAAATACTTTGTCATACTTAAAAATGAGGTTAAGTTGTTGTGGGATGACTTTGCGTTTGGGGAGGAAGCTTTCAGGGGTGAAAATTTGGGTAAGATTGATGTATATGTTGATGTTGTGGGCAGTGAAGGGGTGCAGGAACATGGTAGGGATGATGGGGAAAGAACAGATGTTAGGAATGAAGTGCACGGAGAGGGTGATGAGGGTATGACTAAGATGTTTGAGGATGTTGAAGTGTCTGATTACAGTGATAAAGGTGAATATAGTAATGCTAGGGGAAATGGTAATCTGATAATGTCTGATTTAGTTGATAGTGACTATGAGTTTGAGCTTGAGAGCACAGATAATGATGATATAAATGTTGATGATGTTAGTGATGAGAGGGTGAAAGAAATGGGTGATGATGATACAACTGAGGATAGTGGGGATGAAGATGTTGTTGATGGGGACGAGTTTGATGAATACAGGATTTCCGATGATGAGGGCCAAGAGAAAAACATAGTGTTCAACCCTGATGTGACTTTTAACCCTAGTTTTGAGATAGGAATGGTCTTTGGGACTAAGGATGAATTTAGAAAAGCTGTCCAATCTCATGCTATACAGACAAGAAGGTCACTACACTTTTCAAAGAATGACAAGATTAGGATTTATGCTAGATGTAGGGATGATGGTTGTGATTGGAGTATAAACCTTTTAAAAATGCAAAATCATGAAACATTCCAGATTAGAAAATATAAATCTAGTCACAAGTGTGCACCGAGTTTTGAAGTAAAAAATGTAAAAAGCACATGGCTAGGTGAGAAATATGTTCCTGGCTTTCAAAATGAACCCCAAAGAAAGGTAGATGGTTGGAGAAAGCTTGTAGTGAAAAATTTGAATGTTAATATCTCTAGGCAGCAAGCTTATAGGGCGAAGAACAAAGCTCTACAGCTTATACAAGGCAATCCTAATGAACAATACTCCAAGTTGTGGGATTATGCACAAGAATTGAGAAGTTCAAACCTCAATTCAACCATTGTTTTAGACATTGATGAAGAAGGCAGATTTAGGGGGATAGTAATACAATTTTTGGTAATTTTTAGATTTTGTCGAAACCACTCTAATCTGAAGTTTTGTAGACACTGTACACAAGTCTTTTCTTCCGAATTTCTGCGACATTGTGAAACTGAACACGACCGCAGTATCAAATGCAGATTCAATCAACCTACATGATAAAAAAATCATAAACAGTAAAACAAAACCTACAAGAAATTTTTCTTCAATCAAACTTATAACCACGAGCTCTATTACATTCAAACCCATGAAAATTGTGTTATAAATGAAGAGATTTTAAAAACCTAAAAACGCATATTTGATTCAATAGGCATGAAATACCTTAAATCTTCTTCGCGGATTTGCGTTTGTTATCGAAATCCAGCATCGTTTCATGGATTAGCAGAGGCTCGCGATTTTGCAGTTGTTGTTTCCCCCAATTTTCACGAGCTTTGGACTTGAAAGTTTTTTTTTCTGCGTTCTTCTCCTGCTTTCTTTTTTTTTTTTTGCGATTTTAAGTTTTTATTTTTGTTTTATGTTTTTGTTTATTTATTTATTTTAATTATGAGATTAAAAATTCTAGAAATCCAAGTGGCAATATTTATTACACACGTGGCGCCTAATCATCGTATATGCCGGAATCCCCAATTTAAAACCCTTGCTCCGGTGACATTTTTAATTTTTCGACGAAAATGATGTAAATTGGACAAAAAATGATGTAAATTGGACACTTTAGGATGTATTTTAAAAAAGTGAAAAATTACAGAATTTAAAATTGAATCACGTAAAGTTACAGGATGTATTTTGAAATTTTCCAAGCCGACCGATTAGGCTTATAAGACCTTATATAAAGCCTAAATCTAGCCTACTTAACTAAATAGGCTTTTTAAAAAGTCTTAGCCCGGCTCATATTATAAATAGGCTAGGCCTAACAAGGCCTTTAATAGGCTAGGCCGTAGGTCCCTGTCGGGTAGCCCGGCCTACTTCCACCCAAAAGAGAATAGTCTCTTTGAGTAAGTTTCCCGCCCATTTTACATACTATTTCTAAAAAATACTAATTTTTTATGCATTATTTACATGCTGTCTACATTGAACCTTTATTAGTACATTTATTTTTTCGAGATCACGTTAAAAAAAACAGCTAATACTGCTTCTTCTATTCTATCTAACATAAAAAACAATAGAGTATAGGTTATTACTCAGAACTTGCTTACGCAACCTTAGCTTTGAAAAAATAGCTCCTCCTTAATCTTGGGCACGAGCATCCCCTTCCCCTTCATCATTCTCAGACTCTCTCTTCCCGCAAATGCAGTCTATCACTCTCCCTTGCATCTCATAGATAAAAAAGATATGCTTTGCTGAAATGATTTTGGTGAAAATGATTTAATATTAAGTTTAAAACTGATGATATGAGGAAGGAGCCAATATTTGCCCGTGTTCAACTCTATTTCTCCTCTACCGCCGCTGTAAAGTTGCTTCCGCTGCCCTTCGCATTTCCATAGAAAATTAGAGCTCGAATGAAGGTAAATTTATCGAAAACCTTAAAGCTTGTGAGTTTCAAGCTATTTTAAAAAAAAATCGTATTTTGTTTCTGATTGTGCCAGGATCTAAAATAATATTCAAAATTCAATGGGATGTCTTACAAAATTTTTGATTGGATTGTTTCAGATCCATCTGATGAGCACCAATGGAGTGTCTTACAAAATTTGGGTTGGGTGTGTTCGTGGGATTGCCTTAATTGACATGTACACAAGTTTGAATTCAAAGATTAAGCATGCACATAAGGTGTTTGATAGAATGTCTGAACCAGACATCGTTCATTGGAACACGATTCTTTTCTAGGTTGGTGAAAAGGTGTTGTTTTGATGAATCACTTGGGTTTTATTGATAAACCGGTTAGTTTTTTGGTATTATTTTGATTTTTGATTAAGAAATGCAATTTTTTTCTGTTGAAGAATGATTTGGTATGAAGAACAGGAAAAAAAATTGTGGCTTTCTCGATTTTTTTTCCCTGATATTTGTAGTTAATTTTGGTTTTTGTTTTCAAAAGTTATGTATTCTGAAAATACTAGCATCGACTCAACAAGGACTCAATGGTAATGTAGTCTTCTCACATGTATTTTTTTTCTGATATCCTTGGCAGCAAAATAGAAATTTGAGCACTGGGCCTGAGCAATTTCTCTATATCCTCTACCAACGTCATTGTGTATACATCTGCTTCGTACTCATGATGAAGAGCTCGAATCAGGGTTATGGAGGCCTTTACTTGCTGCAAAAACGTGGTCAAAACGCAAAGCGAGGGCTCGATGAGGGTGCTGCTCCCCGCCCCCATTATCCTCTTTGATCCTATCCAGAGTACATGGCCTTTCCTCCGGTCTGCCATTTATTTGTGTTTTGAATATATCTATTATCGAATCAATTTCACTTTTCTAATTTATTCATTGCATTTAATTTTTGCTTGGTTTTTCGAACTTTAGAATCGATTGGTTATTTTGATCAGATTCTTATTTAAGTTTTGGATTTGTGGTTCTATTTTAAATCTATTGAGTTTGAACTATGTTCAGAGTCATTTGTATTTTGTGTTGTCGGAATTGAATAGTCTTTGTTTAATTTTCGATGAGTTTTACAGTTCCGATTTTAGAAGGCAAATTCAGTTTCAGGACCTCTTTCATAATCTGAATCACTTATGTTCATATTCAACAATTTTTTTTTTACAATCGAACAAACGTTTTCTTTGGTTTTGTTTATCCTTTTTTTTTTCTGGAATTTCTCGGTTTTATTCCGTTGGATAATTGAATACAACAGTGTCGAAAAACCTAAGAATGTTTGCGTTTCAATTGGACTTTTTTGAATGGCATCATTGGTGTTTCCTAATTTAGGGTTTTGTGGATTTATATATTTTGGTGATTTTCTTGCCTGCGGTTGAGTATTCTCAAATATCAAACGATTTGTTTTCTACTTAGGCTTTGTTGTTTGTTATTTTTAAGATTTCATTCAGCCTGCTGGTTTGTTGTACTATCTCAACCGGTTCCATTAAGAAACTCCTACATTCTTATGTCTTAATTTTTTGTCAAGATGGACAACTCTTTCATTTTACTTTATCACTTTAGTTTTAATATTTTTGCGCATTGGTTTGTAGGTTGCGACCAGATTATCTCCCACTCTATTTGTGACAGCATCGATGAATATGGTTTCCCGTATTTCTGGATTTCAAATCCTAGATAGTTGATGGGTGTTTTAAATTCAATTTTAGGTTTCGGAGTACAATTCTTTTTTTCTTCTATGTTTTGTGGTTTTGTGGATTTTGAAACAGAGCATAAAGAACACCGTTTTCTTTCTTTGTTTAGGATTTCTTTTTATTTTTTTAGGGAAGAGTCGTGGACAATTGGGTTAAAAAGGAGCATATTGCTCAAAGTATTGGATCTTATGGTGCAAACTATTCACCCCAGGTAAATGAATTGAATTTTTTTTTAAGTTGTTTATTGGATTACAAATATTTTTTGTTTTCATTTTGATTTATAGAATAATCATCCTCGAATGTTGGGATTTTAGTCTTTAGACTATACTGATAAATAGGATTTCAGGTACTTTCTGTAAATTCGTCGCACCCATGTTGTTCTTAAGTTCTGCTGACCAGTTTTTTTTCTTTGTTTTCAATTTACAGAATACCCATTTTGGAATCGCTGAGAGTTTATTGATAAATCAAATTTGTATTATAGGTACTTATTTTAAATTCTTCGTACCAAGTAGTTGTCAATTTTCTCGAGGTTTTTCAACAGATTAATTTTGTGTTTTGTACAATAGGTAATTCGATTATCTAATAGTTCTGTTCTAATGATTAGTGTTCATATACCACTGATTATGTGAGTTTTTTTTTAATGAAAAATTGTAACGACAATGATGTCAAGAAAGAAAAAGGTGATTCTTAAGAGAGGTATTTATATCATTGACAATTTCTATTTATTTATTGTTCCTTCAATAAAAAAAATTCAGCTCTTTAGTTTTAGAATCGAGTAACAGTCTTCTGTTTATTACTATAGTTGTAAGAGGGTCTTTGTTTTTAGACTTGGAGAAGAGGTAAAGAATTTCAATATGTGAGAAAATCTGAGATTAATGCCTACATGTATATGTTCAGATGAAGTTCTCTGATTTTTGTTACTGTGTTAGATTTTGGTTTTAATACGGTTAGTATTTATGTTTCGACAACATACACAAAAGCAATTTAATTTTAAGATGCATTTATTATATAAGATATACATAAATATATTGAATTTCATATGAGTATTTGTTAACAGTTTAAGCTCATGAATATCATTCATTGTAGCATTTTGCCCATTTGTGCTTGCAACATACAAGAAATGTGTTGGTAGATGTAGTATGAAAAAACAGAAGTGATTCAATTTTAATGTAAAAAATTGAAAGAAACTATATCGCGGTTAGTTACTATAGAAAGTAATGCAAATACTTCAACCATATATATGCTAGCATAAATCCAGTTTACACTATAGAAAGTAATGCAAATACAAGATGGTTCTATATTTTTTTCCCTTTATATAAATATATCGTTCTATTTTTTAAGTAATAATTGTACATGTTATATAGTTTTTTATTTTTTTATATAGAACAAGCTTCTAATTATGTGGAGCCCTTAGATTCTTAGATTCACAAATGTGTGTTAATATTGAGATAATTGTTATCTATTGAATACTTAACTATACTACTTTGTTAATTGATATATTTTCTCAATGTACAATTTAGAAAATACGAATATTATTTGTTAATCTTAATCTTGAGTACAATTAAAATTAATATGTGTACATGTATTATTATTTTTAAGTTATACTTTATGTATTTATGATTTTGCAGCATATGAAAAGAAGAATTAAATGGTTTCTTTTACACAATATTAAAATTAAATGTGTTTATAGGAGTACATTTTTTAAAATTAATATTATAGATATATTAAAACTGTATATAATAATAATATAGGAGTACATTATATTTTTTTAAATTAATATTATAAGAGTACAACATATATATATATATATATATATATATTTTATTTTTTTGATCGTGCAACGCACGGTGAATTACTAGTACTATTTAAAATATGAGTTATTTATTCCTTTTCTCTATTATTTTATTACTAGTGTAAGACCCGCGAATTTCGCGGGATTGAAAAAAAAATATTATTACAGGTGTAAGACCTGCGAATTTCGCGGGATTGAAAAAAATATATTATTATTTAATATGATTTTATATAATTAATGTATTTGATAATTCATATCATCTTAACAATTCTTGCATAATTTCAGATTGAATATGTGAGATTTTTGTATGTGCATGAGGTATGCAGATATAACTTGTATTTTAAAATGCTTATAAAATTATAAAAAATAAACATAAGAAATTTAGAACACGACATAGAAAATTAAAGTCACTTGAAATGAGAATAAAAAGTGAAATTGAAATTAATATAATTACATGAAGTGATGAAATATTATTGAGTATACAATATTATTTTTTGTGAGGAGAACAATTATGAACATTAGATATAAATGTATACTCCCTCCGTCCCACATGAATTTACACACTTTCCATATATGGATGTCCCATACCAATTTGCACACTCCATAAAAGGAAATATCTTCATAACCCTCACCCTTAAAATATACTCATATTTACCCATATGTCATTACTTTTCCACACTCAATCTACTTTTTATTTTACTTTATTCATAAAAGTTTACAAAATTACCCCTCAAAACATCACTTATTACACCTTTTCTTACACATTTCTTAATATGTGTGCCGTCCCAAGGGTGCAAATTCCTCTGGGACGGAGGGAGTACTACTTTGTAGAAGTTGCTAGAATAATATAGAAAACATTTGTCAACAGTTTAATTAAAATCATGATAGTATATAAGGAGATTAAATTATGACCAAATTAAAATGAGTGCTAGTTGATTGAAAATATAATTGCACAACTTTTACTTTTAATAATTAAGAAATTGTAAATAAAAATAATTGTGAAAACCTAAAAACTTTAAAAAAAAAAAAAAACAAAATGAATATAAAATAGATTTTAAAATTTACATAACAAAAAATTATCAACATTTGTTGAGAGAACATAAACAAACCTCATTTATAAATTCTACTTTTATATTATTTACAATTATACATAAAATACAAACCTGTCCTATTCAAAAATAGATGTTTTAATTAGTCAATGGACACCTATTAAAAATATTACTCCATTAACTTCCATACTCTTAATTAATTGCTTTGAATTTTTATATAAAATTTTAAAGATTATTTCTATTCAAACAAAATATTATGTGCACTGTACACCACTAATACTATTATATTAATACAAATTCTAGTGATGGATATCTTCTCATATATGTAAGTTATTTTTAATAAATTTAAGAATAAATTGATCGAGAAGCAACGTAAGTTAGTAGTAATAAAACGTGTAAAACGACATTTAAATTGCAAATGAAGTGAATAACTACAACATATTCAGGAGTATTAAACGTGGAGTATATAGAGAAATAAGTATAATGAATTTGGCCGGTGCACGTGAGTATAAAGTTGAGAAAACTGGAGTATATAGAGATATAGAGAGCTAGTTAAGAATATACTCTACTCTTCCCAAAGTCTACATCTGCCAAACACACTCTTAACAACAACTGCCCATTTTCATTTTGTCAGACGCAAAAAAGATGAACTCTAAGCTACGGGCTCTGTGGAACCATCCGGCGGGCCCGAAGACGATTCATTTCTGGGCGCCGACCTTCAAGTGGGGGCTCAGCATCGCCAACATCTCCGATTTCTCGAAGCCGCCGGCCGAGCTTTCGTACTCGCAACAGGCGGTGATTGCGACGTCGGGAATCATCTGGTCCCGCTACTGCTTCGTCATCACGCCCTTGAACTGGAATCTCTTCAGCGTCAACGCCGCCATGGCTTCCACCGGCTTCTATCAGCTTTCTAGGAAGCTCCGCCACGATTACGCCGCCCCGGAGACCACTACCGATGATAATAATGGTGATTTGATTTAATTTTAAATTTATTCTTCTCTGTTTTAATTTTATATTGTTAGGGAAGAAAAAATATACATGGAAGATGAATTAGAGTACGAAATTTATGTCGTGTAGCTTTAAAATTCTTATTAAAATTGCCTAATGTTGACTATTTTCAATTAGGAAATGTTTGATGTGTCAATTTAAAAATATCTTACAAATGTACAAAAAAAAAAAAAAAAAATGACAAAAATGTCTCAATATTTTTATTTAGAGCTGCAACTCATATGATCCTACAAACAGGAATAATTAATAAAATGATTGTGAAGAATTAAACATGTTATCCAGTTAGCTTAATGGCAAGGCAGTTAACATCTGTAGACCAAGTATTAAAAAATTTATTTGATTATTTTTATTTATTTATTTCTGAATATTTTCAGATTTTATTAAATCTTCTCATTTTTTTTTTCAAAAAATTTAATTTTAAATATTTAGTCGACTTTTTTATAATATTTTTCAAAATTTTATTATATTTTTTCAACTTATTTTTTAATTATTTTACTCTCTATTTATATAAGGGTTACTTAGTCATTTTATAAATATCTATTTTTATTTATAAAATAATGAGGTATGCATTATTTAGGGTGTTAATAGCCCCATTTTATTGTGTCTTTGATTAATGGAATATATGCATAATAATATGTTATAAGAATTTCTACAATTCATGTTAAATTTTCAAGATTTTAATAATTGCGATATTGATATGCGTTATCTATATATCCAACGATATATCCACAAAATCAAGGTTGTGATATTTGTTGCAATAACAATATTTTCATCATTTCTACTATTACCCAAAAAAATGTTAAGCACATTTGGGTTTTTGAGATACGAATAACATGCTCGTAGCAGGGGAAGTTAAAATTTTTGTTCACCAACACGTACAGATTCTGATATGACTGTATAACATAATCAAAAGATAATTAAAACATTAATATTCCTTATAGTTATTCGTATGCGAGATCCTCTACTACGGTATCCACGTAATCCTCGTCTACGAACTTGTGAACCGGATTGGGATTCTCTAAATGAACTCGATAGGAGAATTCTATAGAGAGAATTGAACAAATATTATGAGTGATAAATATTGTGACTATGAACCTCTAACCCTAAAAGTCTTTATATAGTAAAACATAAAACATATACGTGAACATGGGCTTGGGCCGACGTATATATTTTATTTTATTGGCAAATTCAATATGTAATAAAATATATTTTACCATATTTATCAAATAATATATCCAATATACTCCCTCCGTCCCTCTATAAGTTTCCCACTTTCCTTTTATGGATGTCCCACAATAAGTTTTTCATTTCACATTTTTTCATTTTTTGCATATGATTTTCTCTCTCCCAATCACATCACTTACACTTTATCTATTATTTTATCATACTTCATCTCACACTCATCTATTATTTTCTCTCTCACCATCACATCACTTGAACAACATTTATTATTTAATCATATTTCTTAATCAAAACAACCAAAAGAAAGGGGAAACTTATACCGGGACGGAGGGAGTATTAAGTAACTATGGTATATCTAATATATCATCTTATTAATTAAATAAATTTCAATTTTATCCAATAGAATTATTCTATATTTCTTCATAAATTAAATATATTGATCAAATCAAATAATTAATTTAACCAACTTTAATTCGTAAATTAAGACTACTTGTTGTGTGACCCATAGACCCTCACATATCAATCGATTAGTCAAACTAATAGTCTTAGTAGAACCCTAGACAATAAACCAGACAATCTCAATATGTGAGGTACGTTGCGAGGATATAGCAACAACATGTAATGTGAAGCTTACATTGATATGATCCTTTCATTCACGAATACTCCGATTAAATCTAGAACATGATGATGTGTCTATTTCAATAATTTAATCACGTTATCTCATTACATTAATTGATCATATTGTCGCATTTGAACATCATTCCAAATGTGACGTGCATTGGCCAATGACTAACGATCCAATTAGTTATGAGAAAACAAGTATTCTCTACAAATCTATTTGAAGAATGAATCTTATTCTTGGCTCAACTACCGCGCACATGTACTTTATGGTGTACCCAATACATGCTTAATCTACCCCGTCAGGAGTGCAAGCGTCGGTCATGGTCAAAGCCCATCACGCCGCACATGTCGCGTGCATTGACCTCAAGTCGAAGGACATTACATTGCTCCACAAATCGATATTCCCGTAAACATATAAATAGAATACACCAAACGATTTCTCGATTGGGCAACCCAACTCTCAAAGTATATGTACATCCATCATGAGATACCTAGTATCTCGTGTTGTGAGAACCACTACACATCCTCTAAGGATATGATGCAGATCGCACACCAATCTTAATCGCATCATCGATATCCCAATCTCGATGATCCTTGATTGGGGCTACTTTAAGAACCATGATATAGTCAATCGAGATCTCACATCTCAATGACATCATTAGTTCATGGGAACACATATTAGAATAAATGCAAACAATCAAACATAACATTTTATAAGTGTATTACAGAATATTATTAATAAAGTCAATAATACTTAAATAACTGAATATGATTAAGTACAATGTCCTTATAATGACTGTCTCTAGGACATATATACTAACTAGCACATCCCAATAAAATTAAAAATCAACTTATATTACTAAATTCACCCTATTTTTTCCGATTATACCTTTCCTCACTCAAAATTAATTCATTTTTAAACACACTCCATATCTCAACCCTTCTTTTCCCTCTCACCCCATATCCTAAATTTCTAGGGTTTACGTGTGTTTAAATTTTTTAATTGTTTACATAATTTGTAATGATTATATTGTATACGAACTATAATAGAATACATTGGGTAGCAATTGCAAAATAAAATAAAATTGAGTTTGATATACTTAATTAGTTTGTTTTTTGTTGGATGTGCAAATTTGCTACAATATGAATAGTATTCGACCGATAGTTCATGTACACATATACAGGTGTTCTGTCAATGGTTCATGTACGTATACATAGATGTTTGGACGGTAGTTCATGTACGCTTATAACCACTTATTCGACGGAACATGTCGTTCGACAATTAACCAAAAAAATTTAAAAGGACAATTTATATACATATATATGTATTTTTTTTAAGAACAATACATGTCTATTTTAATCGGTGTGATATCAGTTTTTTGGATTTTAGTGACTCGCTTTAAATACCCTCTAGACTCGATTTGGGTGGAAGAATTTGATTTATATATTTTAAATCCACCATCCAAATCCACTCTATTTGTTTGGATTATGAATGAATTTCAAATACTTAGATTTTTGCCCACACACTTTTGAATTAAAATTGAGAGGATTTTAAATCTTCACTAAAATCATGTCATTTGAAATCCATTTATTTTTAAATTCTTTCATTTGAAATACCACCTTAAATTAAATCCCCTCATCCAGGATATTTCATTGTCTTCGTTGCTTTCTAATATTCATATTTCCAACTCTCTCACTAAATTTAGTTAATTATATATGTTGTTATTTCATTCACTCAAACTACCCACGTCTTTACAAAATTGAGTGTAATTCGAATTTCCTTATTTAGGTAGAGTTTCTTGGAATGAGGCCCTCTCCTATGAACGGTAAAAAAATTAGTTGATGCTTGAATTGAATACGACTTAAATTTTTTTTTACCACGAGGACAAACTCATCCCTTTCCCACAAAACAGTGACAATGCATTAAATATATTGTCAAACTCTATTTGGACAAATGGTCACCGATAATATTACTTTAAATGGGTCCATCAAATTGTATGATGTCAGCGAGGTGATATCATCTTCTCCAATAGCCACGTGGATGATATAACACCTTCGTGGTGTATTTCCACGAAAGGCTTAACGAAGCTGCGCAAATTACTTTAAAGTTTAAATAAGACAATTGCTCTCATGGATCTTCTAATATGTAAGTTTTGGATTTGAATCCGGTGCAATATAATTGTATAGTATATGGTTATATTGTGGATTTTGTATCAATGAAGTTAAAAGATCCACAATATAATCATGCAATTATATTAGTTGCACAAGATCGTGTTGTCAGATTTCAATTACTTAATATTTCATGTGTTATAGGAAGCCTAGAAGAGGATTGAAGAAGAGTGATACAGTACATGAGGAGTTTATAAGGTTTGCTTTTAGAACAAAAACGGATCTTGAAATCATGGATGATGGATATAAATGGAGGAAATATGGGAAAAAGATGGTAAAAAACAACCCCTATATATCCGAGGTATATATGCACGTTCTTTAGCTAATTTTACAATATAATTAGTTCTCCTCATAATTTTTCAAAATAAATCAGGGTCTCCTCATAATTTTTCAAATATAACATATTTTCTTAATATTTACAAGTTGGCAACTATCTTTCAAATTATATTGTTGCAATTCTATTACATAACTATTTTCTGTCAAGTTTTGCTGACAGGCCGTGTAAGAATTAATTGAAAAAACTTAAAAATGTTGTTATTAAATTTAAACAATAACAAAATATTGTGACTTTATTTGCGATTTAAAACCGATTTCCACGTCAACGTTAGTTTTCAAAAAATGGTGTATTCCTATTCAAAATATATGTCACTTTAGACTTATGCACATATATATATTAAGAAAATTAATGACTTCTTACTATACTCCTAATTAATTGTTCTAGAATTCTACACTATACTGTACATTAAAATTATTATTATCTAAGTTATTATTAATTAGTTTGAGGGTAATTTAGAAAAATGTACAATTAATTTGCATTAAAAAATACAAAACATCATATAATTTACAAAGAAAACGAAAGGTCAAAATGTCATACGTACCTTTTGAATAGGAGGGAGTATATTAATTGCAATATACTGTGATCTTAATATTTATTTCGCTAATTATATACATATTCTAGTGAACCTATTGGTTTTTGGTTGCTCGGACATGCAATTTATTGAATGAAATATATATGACAAAGTGGGATAGCTCAAGTGGTTAGAGAACCACTACCTAGGCCTTAGATCCTGGGTTCATTTATGCAATTTGGTGTACAAGTGTACTTCATTTACTCAGCTTCATCTACACTCTAATTCACAGTAATTTTTACCTAAATTCTGGTGGGCCTATGTGTATACATGCATATATAGAATCTATACTAATATAATACACCAACGACTTTCCTTTTTTAGTTTAGGCGGGAAACTATATGGACCGTTGATCACATTTCTTCATTTTGATCTTGACCGTTCATTTAGTCTTTTGTATAAATATGGTAACTCTCATTTATTATTTTTAATTAATAACTTTAATTTATTACTCTTCATCTTAACAGTTGATATTTCTAGATTGAATTGTGTCCTTCGGATCAATTCCTTAAAATTTGTAACGTCTTTCTCATATTCTCTATAAATTCATCATTTTTGTTTGTCATTCTCATCAAATCTTTTTTTCTCTCTTTTGTACGTTTCTTATGTAGTAAATATTGTTGTTGTTTTTCTTTTATATATGATGTATTGTTCTAAACTATAATTTTTTAAATATTGTATTTTTGTGTTTTCATATAGATATGTAGTTTAGTTATTTTATTTTTGTTTGTCAAGACTTGAAGATTTATCACAGTTTTAAAGATTTTGGTGTTATTTTGTTCGGGTTTGAAGATCAACCATCTCTCTTCCACATGGTTTGGTGTTATTCTCAAAGCCTGCTTTCTTTTTAAGTTCAGGTCTGTAATGGAACATTCATGTATCTGTGAATCGAGTGAAATTATGTAAATCAAAATATAATTCCTGCCCATCTATATACATTATCATTTTGTAATGTAAATCAAATTTCTTTTTGCATATTCGGATATGATCTTCTCAGTGGAGGCCGAAAGATCGAGATTGATGAGATCTGGAAAAAAAAACAGCGACATTGTCCAACAATTATCAACTAAATTTCTCCTCTCTCCTCTCTTTCTTAGAAGTATGTATGTATGCAGAGTTATATTTTTGTATCGGCAAGTCCTTCGGATAAAAAAAAAAGATGACATAAACTTTGTTAAGAGATCTGCGATGATGCTATTTTTGTCCATTTCTTCTTCTTAATAAAAGTCTCAGATGACATTGTACTGTTTATACATAAAAAAAAAAAAAAAAAAGTTAAAAATCCATTGAAAATTCAATTTAAATTTCATTGAATTAAGAAAATTAATTTTTGGTCATAATTGATTAATTTTAAAGACATAAGACATATTTTTATTCTTGATCTTATGAACCAAACTCAAGTTTTGACTTCTTATTCTTCAATAAGAAGTATTTTGTTCCTGGTCTTGTGCTCAAAATTTGGTTTTTGATTTCTTATTCGTCATTGACGGTTTTTAAATTATTGAGAATTTATTTTAAAATTCAACTTGTATATAATTTATTTTTACCTCTCATTATAATTTTTTGTATATTTATTGTACATTTTTTTTAAATTGTAATTCAAATTAATAGAATTGAATTAAATTACTATAAATTTATTCAGTTGAAAGAGATGTAAAAAAAGTGAAAATTGTAAATTCTCATATGGTATTAAAAAAAAATTAAATGTTATTCATAATTCTAATAAATGTTATTCACTTTTTTTATACAAGTTTATACTTAAATGAATTCAATATGGTATATTGAAACTAATTTTAAATTCGTAATTTTATGGAAATCATCATTAAATTGTTGACCTAAAATTATATGGAAATTAATCTTAAATACTAATTAAAATTTTGATCTAATTATATGGAAATTAATGAATAAAATAAATTACTCTTTGGTAACTATTTTTTTTTTAAATCGGTTAGTATGTGTAATTGAGTATACACGTAATTAATGTTAATGAAGACATATCATTAATAATTAATCATTAATGTGCATACAAAAAGTAGTCTGAAATTTTGACAGATGCTTACCTAAAATACTCATGAAAATTTTAATTATTAAAAAAAATTGATATGACTTTATGTAATACTTATTTTAGTAACGGTTTCTTTAAATTCCTTAAATTATGCTAATTGATTAAACAAATCAGTAATTAATACTATTAATAAAGACTTATCATCTTGACAATAAATAATTAAAATTTGTTCCTGACAATGTATTTGCAAATATATTTGCGCTTTAATGTATATTTAAATGAAAACTTATTCTTTTGTATCATATTTCTCTCTTTTGTCGAGTAATTTTCACAAATTAGTATTGAAGCTATATTCATCATTTACTTCACAAAATTACATATATAATATACGTTTTAATTTTAATTTTAGGGTTACCATTTAATTGATTAGCTTAATCCAAGTAATTAATTTTGTAAAAAGTCCAATTAATTCTTTAGTATTAGCAATTTTATTTTTAGGAGCACGTCATTTACTTCACAAATTAACAATTTACATATACATACATACACTTCAATCTTTGATTGTACATCAAAATATATCCAAAAATATATTTGTATAGAGTGGTACGATAATGAACTACTTTTATATATATATGGAGTCCATAATGGACTACTTATGTAACCAAATAATGATTTGACATTATTCAAGTCACTGTATTAATTTATGGATAATATATGATTTCATCCATATCTCAATCTCAATCCATAAAATTAGAAAAACAAAATTTTATAAGATTTTTAAACCAATTTTTTTTCTTATGGTTTATGGTAAAAAAAATTCCACATATATATATATATATATATATATATATTTTTTTTTTTTTTTTTTTTGAAAAAATAAATATTAATTTAAAAAAAAAAATATTGTCTGAATAAACAATCACTCCCTTAATTCATGCCACAATTATACAAAAATAATCGTGAATCAATGCATATTTTTCACCTTTTTATGTTTGTATAAAAATTTAAGTAAATGCATTTTTTTTTTACTATTTATAGTTTAAAAAATAGTTTAAAATCCAATTTAAATTTCATTAAATTAAGAAAATTAAATTTCAGTCATAATTAAATAATTTTAAAACAATCCATAAATTTCTGCATAAATTGATATCATAGATAATTAATTGGATAAGCAGAATGTGATCCGATTTTTATTTAAACAAACTATCTAATTCTATGGCATTAACTCATTTAAAGTTGCCATTCAAATTTAATAGACACCATGTATTAACTTAAGGGTGTTTGGATGAGGGGATTTGATTTGAAGAAGTATATCAAATGAAATAATTTAGAAATAGATGGATTTTAAATGACATGGTTTTAGTGAGATTTAAAATCCTCTCAATTTTAATTAAAAAGTGTTTGATAAAAAATCTAAGTATTTGAAATCTATTCATAATCTAAAAAAGTGGAGTTGATTTGGATGGTGAATTTAAAATTTATAGATCAAATCCCTCCATCCAAATGAAGACTTAGTTATATCATTTGATACATTTTAATGTGAAATTTCATATTTTTGTTCCATAGAATTAGTTAGGTGTGCAGATTTATAGCCTTAAATGTTGATTATTTTATTTCTTTGATTATATAGTATGAGTTTAAAGTTGACTTTTTTATATTGCATAAGAAACCATGTTCAAAGAATATATATATATATATTTTATTACACTATCACATTTTCATTTTTAGTTTTCCGTTATTTTTCCTTAGTCGTACATGTGTATGTATTATGTAACTTACATTCACTAATTCATTTAATATCAATTATATCATTATTAATATTGACAGCTGATTTCTTAGACTTTCATATGAAGTGTTAGATATTAAGCATATATTGTGTCTGTTTTTCTCAATCATAATTATCATATGTTAAAATTTCTTCTATTTAACTGTATTTATGTTTGCAATTTATTTTCATCTCCTTTTCTCTGCCTCAAATGTTTAGTTTCATATATTTGAGATTTTGTTTACGAATTATGTTCCTCAAACGATAGTTCAATTCAATAATCTAAAAAATCATTCATAACATATTGGTTGATCTCGATTTGTTTGATCTTAATATCTGTAGTATTCATATTAATTCAATTTCTTCAAGCCATCAAATTAAGCAACTTTGTTCATGATTTTTTCATAATTTTTTTAATAGATCTATCGTTCATTTAAATTAATTTGTACTGTTGAAGAGATCTATCCGTTCTTCAGTTTCTAATCTTAATATTGATGTTTGATCTCACCCATTGTAAAAGATAGTGGTTTTATATTGTTACTTCATTGAGAGTAGATTGTACATATGTTTAAAAGTTGATTCCAAATTATTTTGTTCATTTTTTTCGATTTATAATGCGACCTCTATATGTGTTGTTATTTTTCAATATGTTATCAATTTAAATATTCTCTATTTCAGTTATATATTATTAGTATTATTATTTATTTGGGTCTTTCTATGGTCGCTTCGCCCTTCTTGACAAGAAACTCTTTAAATATCATTGGATCATTGATTCAACGTATGATATTGTTTTTTTATATAATTAGCTCCACAGTAATGCATTTGTTTTATGCAATATGCAGTCACACTCATTGCACTGTTAATAAATTAAACATATAAATTTAAAATGACATATATATCATCATTAATATTTTATTTTTAAATTAAAACACTTTTAACAAAATTAATATTATAAATAAAATATATCAATTTGGCAATGCATTTTTTTCATCAATTTAATTAGTTTTAAGTTTGATTATTAAATAATAAAAATAGTAAAAAATATTATTTTTATAATTGAAGTTTATCTATTTTCAAATTTGATCACTCACTTTAAGTCAATATCAAAATCATCAATTTTTATTTTAATCGACCGTCAATTGACCCGTCATTAACTAAATGAATAAACTCAAAGAGGGTTGAAAATGTAATTATAAAATATTACGAATCTATATTAAATTACTAATTTACCTTCACCTTTTACACAAATTAATTAAAAGTTAAAATTAAATAAATTAAAATAAAAGAAACGTTGTTCTTTTTCTCCGTCCTGAAATGCGTCGCCGTCTCCCACCTTCCTGTCGCGGCCGATCTCCCCCCACCTTCATGTCGTCCCCCACTCCCATATTAATCAAGTTCTTCCACACATATCCAACACTACAAGAAAACAGTGAAATTCCAATGGAAAAATTCCAACCGAGAAATAAACCGTTGGAATTTTCAAAATTCCAACAGTTTTTCCAACGACATAAAAAACTGTTGGAAAAATCCAACAGAGATTCCAACACCTAATAAAAACCATTGGAATTTACCGTTGGAAAATTCATTGGAATTTTTTAAAAAATTATTCCAACGAACATTCCAGCGACACTAGACAGTTGGAATAGTTACGACAAATCAAATGATATATTTTTAGCGAATTCCAATAAAATTTTCACCGACATAATGTCGTTGGAATTTATTTTAATTATTCCAACGGAAATTCCACTTGTGCAAAACGGTTGGAATGGTTTCCCTAAATTTAAGTAATATTTTTACATCTAATTCCAACGGAATTTCCAATGGCTTGTTATCGTTGGATTTTTCTTTAAATATTCCAACAAAAATTTCATTGAAGCTAGCCCGTTGGAATAGTTCCCCTAATCAAATGTTATTTTTGTATATAATATCCAACAAAAATTCCAACGGCATGATGTCATTGGAATTTATTTTAATTATTCCAACGAAAATTCCACTTGCGCAAGACCGTTGGAATGATTTCCCTAAATTTAAATAATATTTTTACATCTAATTCCAACGAAATTTTCAACGGCTTGGTATCGTTGTATTTTTCTTTAATTATTCCAACAAAAATTCTATTGACGTTAGCCCGTTGGAATAGTTTCCCTAATCAAATGTTATTTTTATATAAAATATCCAACAAAAATTCCAACGGCATAATGTTGTTGGAATTTATTTTAATTATTCCGACGAAAATTCCACTTGCGCAAAACCGCTGGAAATTATTCCAACAAAAATTCCACTGGCACTAGCCCATTGGAATAGGTCTCTTAATCAAATGTTATTTTTATATAAAATATCCAACAAAATTTCCAACTAAGATTGTTAAATTTTTTTCATTAATTATTCCAATAAAATTTTCAATGATGTTACAAAGTTGGAATGGTTCTCATAATTTCGTGATAAAATTTAGCCCGTCATTAATATTTACTCCCTCCACCCTTAATAACTTGCCCACGTTAATCGACACACATTTTAATAAAATGAGATTTAATTAGTGGCATCAAGGTAAAGTAAATGAGGGATACTTTGAACGAATTAGTGAATTGTAAAGGAAATTTAGTGAAGCGTTGAAAAAAATGTAGATCAAAATGAGTGACAATTTTAAAAATAAAATGTTGTATATTTTTAAAAAACATTTAACTTGCTCTTTATGATTTAATTCATTAATAAATAAAAAAATCAATTTAAGTGGAAATTGATAACCACCACTTATTTTGCCACTATTACCAAATTAATTGTAATAATGAAAAAAAAATATATATTAGTTCTTGCAGAAATGAAGCAAGTTGCAGCATGCAAGTTATCCTAGACACTTGAAGTCAACAGAAAAAGTAAAAATGCTAAAGGCTGTTTTATAAGATAAGTGTATTTTTTTGGCAAGAACCACAAAACTGTATTAATAGATACGAAGTATAATGAGATAATGCAAAGAAACATAACTACAGTGCATCACTCAAATTTCTATTCTAAATTAGCTGGAAAAAAATAAATTAAACTCCTTATGGCTTGAAAACCACCATGCAATCCTGCTGAACTTGTCCCTACCCCACACCTCTTTACGGAACACCAAAATACAACAGGAAAATCATCTCTTTTCACTCCCACGTTACTAATTAAACCCCCTAAACTCATACAAAAAGAGATTTGGCAACTATCCATAAGATTATAAACAGAGATAAGTAAATAAATCTTATGAAATAGTAATCTCTGCACTCATAGTAATTATTCCACTAAAGGTAAACAAAAAATATTCCACTGAACAAAATTGGGAGGCTATAGGTGAAAACACAGGAAATCTTGAAGAACTTATGATTCACAGGCCCTACAACAATGATTTTGATTTTTTTTATCAGGACAGTCAACATATCGTCAGTAGCAAATTGGTGTTAGGCTAATAGCACTGCCTCCAAACAACAACTTTATAGAAGTGAAAGAACGCTATTTCAATTTTCAAACTAATTCATTTCTCTTAGAATGTGGTGTTTTCTTAATCCTACATCACATCACACCAACTTGAACATTACCTTTCCAAAAAAATTATCAAGAAGATTATTTTTATAATATAATTGTATTGTACTCACTATACCTTCATGTATCTCAAGTTTAGGGAAACTCATGGTTGTTCCCTTGAGATCAGATAACCTCTTAAAAATGATTAAAAACTAAACATATCTGACCATTTTCTTTATTTGGAAGAAAAACTCTACAAATTAATTGAAGTCATCACAGTTGAATGGGGAGCAGAGGGAGAGGAGGGAATGGAAGCACAAAAAAAGAAAGAATTTTTAACGGCTACTTGTTGTTGTGTAATACTAATATGGAGGGAGGGAGGGTCCAAATTGCCGCTCCAAATTCAAATGTTTGTTTCTCCTAAACTCACCCCCGGTAATTTCTCCAAAATACCCCCTTCTAATAGGGTAATTTCTCCAAAATACCCCCTTCTAATAAACTTCAACACCCCCGTAATTTCTCCAAAATACCCCCTTCTACCCACCTAAATTTTACAAAACCCTAGGCGCGCCGGCCTCCTCCACCTCCCCCACCGGCGCCGCCGTTCCCTCTTCCTTCCCTCACCTGCCTCCATTCGATTTTAAAACAAAAAAACCGCCACCCTCAGCCGCTTCGCCGGCCGACCGTTTCGCCGCACAAACACGCCCCTCCACGTCGTTGCTACTCGTTCCTCCAAGCGACGCCGCCGCCCCTCCTCGCTCCTAGGTTCGTCGCCCCAATCTCTAAATTTTTTCCACGAATTTCTTTCTCTCTTTCAAAAATAAATCGAATTTTTGTTTTAATTAGATTTTTTTTTTTCTTGCGATATTCGAGCACAAGTTTGAATGGCAGAAATGAATGCTTTTATTTTTTCATTTATTTCGTTTTAATTCATCACAGGTTTTACGGTAACGGTGGGGGACGATTCTCGTTCGGAATGGTTGTTGGGTGTATTAATCACGAGAGGTTTTTTAATTTTACATGCTACTAATTTATTAAAAAAATCTCCATGGTATACTCAACAAATCCGTGTGTGCGTATAACTCGTTGCTTGAAAAAAATAGTAGCAATTTCGAAAAAAAAAAATTGAAAAAAAAACAAAAAAAATAAAAAATGTCCAAAGTTCGACAAAAAAATTTCAAAAAAGAAAATAAAGAAAGTGGAGATTATTTCAAATTGTGATTTTTTCGATCTGATTTTGAAAAAAGATAAAAAAAATACCAATTCAAATGGAGGAAGACTTATGGCAGCGAATGAACGGCGCTTGAAAAAAGAAAAAAAAATTCTTAAATCTCAGAAACGACGTCGCTTGAAAAACGTAGTAGTGCTCCTGACGGCGCTGCGAATAGGGCTGGAGGAGGCGAAGCGATGGTGCGGTGAATGGGGAGGTGGTGGCGCATCGACTGCACTGAGAGTAGGGACATGGGGTACAATTTGAAAAAAAATGTGGCTCAATAGCTTTTTACAAGCCTGCGTCCCCATTCCCACCAACTCAAATTAAAGGCCTAGCAAAAATCAGCAAAAAGGAAGGCTCCAAATAAAGGCTCACACAACTTTTATTGAGTACACCCATCAGACATTTTTTTTTTTATCATGAAGGGCATGTGAAATGTCTCATATACCCTCGTGTGAAATTTTAAAAAAAAAAAACGAAGATAAGTAAACTCACACATCCTATTTCATTCTAGAATCATCACAATCAAAACAACCACCATCTTTCAATTAAAACAAACTCTTAAAAATACAAAATTTCAGTGGGTGTCCTCAATAACTCTGTGTGTATAACCGTGCCCTAAATTTAATAGTTCAACTCTTAGTAGTCAGCACAAACATTTGTTCAGACAAAGTGGGATAGCTCAAGTGGTTAGAGCACCACTACCTAGGCCTTAGATCCTGGGTTCGAGTCATGGGGAGGGAAAAAAGGGATGGTTGTTTAACTTGTAAACAAAAAAAGCACAAACATTTGTTCATACTTAGAGTATTTATTTGATTATTACTTTTTAGGCAAAAACTTGTGTGAGACCATCTCACGGATAAATTCGTGAGACGGATCTCTTTTAACCCATATTTTAAAATTTTGGGTAGGATAATCCTTTTTTTTTTTAGATTTTTTGTTTGTAAAAAAAATGATAGTGTTTAATTAAAAAGTGATAATGTTTTTAACAAAACCACACTACACACACGAGTGATAGCCTTTAGCTTAATCCAAAACCATAATTTAATTCATGCAATTGGTTCGTTAACTCATTGAATTACCCATAAAACGGAAACACCCGAGGCAATACCCTTCTCTTGCACTTTCTCTCGAAAGTTAGATAGCTTGCTATTTCTTGTGTTCATTTCTTATCATTCTTAGTTAATTTAGTTTAATTCTTGTGTTTTAATTCCCGAAAATCCAACAAACACATTTAGTTACTACAATAGCATGAAAACTTATAACTTTAGGGATTCACTTTCACTCAATTAGGTCCTTGGAACGAAAATCTACTTGGTCGTACTTGCGTACTACAATCGAACCCATACGCTTGTGGGATCGTATTGTTAAGTGCTTTAAAAAGTGTAAAAAAACGATACAAGTCAATGGCGCCGCTGTCAGGGATCTAAGCGAGTGTTATTTGTGAAACTTAAAGTTTATTGAGTGTTATTGATAGTAGCATTTCTTTTTAATTATTTTATTTTTCGTTTCTCTTTGTGGGATTTGATACTTGTTTTTGTGTAGGTGTGAACTTCATTGCCTTGATGGATGGATACAACCAATACCAATGGAATCAATGTTATAATCAAAATGGTATGGTTTATTCTCCACAACATGGAGATGTGAGCTACAATGATTGGAGGAACTTTGATCACCATTATCAAATGCAACAAGTTCCCTCTTATTATCAAGATTGGAGGAATGAAGAAGCATCACCTCCTGCTCATGGATATTATCCTCCACATCCACATCCATATCAATATCCTCTCCCACCACCGGAAGAGTTGTATCGTCCACCTCCTCCTCCACCTTTGGAAGAACCTTGGTTTGACGATTATCAAATACAACAAGCTTTTTCTCATTATCAATATCAAGAGTGGGAAAGTAATGCACATTGGTCACCAAACAATGAGGAAAGTGATACTACAAAAGAGCTCCTTGCACTCATTTTGGAAAAGATGGAAGCAAGTGAAAAAATGATGAAATCAAATGATAAGAAGATGGAGGCAACCGACAATCTTCTTGCTCAACTCACAAATAGTTTCAAAGCGACAGAATTTCAACTTGGACAATTGGCCATCGTCGTGAAAAAAATGCAAGAAGAGGAGAATTCAATTGAGGATGAGGATGAAAAGAGATATCCACTTGAAAACATGAGCACGGGAATGAGCTTAATGGTGATTGAAGAAGATGATAAAGAGGAATGTCCTTTGATGGACATGAGCTACAAGGAACAAGAAAATCAAGAAGAATCACAAGATGAGTTGAAGAGCGAAATGAGTATTCCTAAACTTTTAAACTCTTCAATTTATTCTTCATTTGATATTAATGCTTCTATTGATTTCATTTTACCTCTTGATCATTTTGATTCAAAGAAAGAGCTTGAGAAGTGCTTGGGGATTGTTGAACAAAAGAGAAATGAATGGAAAGTAATGATGGTGAAAGAGCAAGAAGATTGTCAATTGATGAAAATGTGCAAGAGAGATGCAAGATATTTGCCTACTATCCATGAGAGCCTCCTTAACTTTGAGGCCAAAAGATTGAAATACAATGGCAATGAGGCCCGATATCCATGGCCTTTTCGATGAGCTCATTTAGTTCCGTCCGGCTTGAAGACGTTAAACTTAGCGCTAAATGGGAGGCAACCCATTTTTACTTGATTTATTTCAATTTTGTTCATTTTATTTGCTTTGTTAGTTTAGTTTGATGTGTTTGTGAGTTTTAATGTTAGTTGGAGAAGCTTGGATCGAATGGACAAGTGGATTGAAAGTGGAACATTGTGCTTAGAAGAAGGTGTAGATATAGCAATCGTGAGATGTACGCCCACTCCAAACTTAGGAATTTCATAGCAATTACTAAGTTTGGGGGGGGTAGTGGAATTTATATTCTTGTCCATGACATTGATTGCTTAGCTACTCTTGTTTTTAATTGTTGGCATAGTGGCCCATGTGTGTAGATTTTTATGGATAACACTTGGTGTCAATATCATTGCAAAACTATTTTTCCAAACTTTTAATTGCTTGGCAATGAAAAAGTTTGGGGGGGGGGGGGGGTATGTTCGTTTTTACATTTTCTATTGACACCAATGTGTACTCTTGTGTGTGTGTGCAATTTGAGCTTTAGTGATCATTGAGACACATTAGATGATGATTTGTTGTGAATTTGATTCCTTGAATGTGTACATAATTGGAATGAATCATCTTGTTTGTGTTGTTGTCATCTTGTTGCCTATGGATGTTTTGCATGCATAATGAGTTATTTGTGGTGATGATTGATGAATGTTTGAGTCTTGAATGAACCGGTGAGAGTTGAGCTTTGAACCGAGCATTAATCCGGTTTATTTCATTTTTGAGTGGATCAATTCATTGCTTGCTTTTCTAGAACTTGCCCAAGTTCTTGCTTGAGATCATGATTGTGTAATACTTTGAGATATGATATAGGCCATCTTTCGTACTACAAGTCACTTAGCCATATTTTTCCCAATAACCAAAGTAATCTTCCGTAGTTAGCCCGTTTGAGCTTGATTTTCCATTCTCTTGGCAACCTACAATGTTTAACCACTTAACTTTTTGAGCCTTTGATGTCCAAATCTAGTGGAGAATAAAAAGAAAGTGGTAAAACATGTGTTTTAGTGTCTTTGGTTTGAAGAGAAAAATTGGCAAGGTTGTGAAAAGAGAAAAGAAATGAAAGTGAAAAGAAAAGTTGAGAAAGAAAAGAGGGACAATGAGCCCCAAAAGCTTAAAAGAAAAAAAAATTGGCTAAAAAGATGAGAAGATGAATGCATTTGAGGAACTTATATGAAAAGTGAGAATGAAGGTTGTAAACCTTAAGATCACGAGCTTGAATTGTTAAATACTCCCTCCGTCCCGGAATTGTTTGCACCACTTTATGGGCACGCAAACTAAGAAAAAAGTGTAATGAGTGGAGTGTTGAGGGGTAATTTTGTAAAGTTATATGATTAAAGTAAAAAGGTGATTGGATTGAGGGTAAAAGTAATGGCATTTTGTGTAAATATGTGAATATTGTGAGGGTGGGGTTTAAAAAAATGTTTCCTTTTTAGGAAGTGCAAACAATTGTGGGACGGACGAAAAAGGAAAGAGTGCAAACAATTGTGGGACAGAGGGAGTAACAATTTTTCGTTCTCCACTAGACGAGTCACTTTTTCCATATTCATCTTACCCCATCCAAAGAGCCAATGTTACGTCCTTGGTTAAGACCTATTGATCTCATAGTTGAACATGTTTGTGGTGGAAAGATGGTAGAGCTTGGGCAAGCTTATTGCAATTGCAATGCATGATTTGATTGATGAGTGATTAATGTCCTTAATTTGTTTGAGTGTTTGAGTGAAACACTATTTCTTGTGAGTTGAACTTGAACATTTTGATATTATCATCACCATCACTTGTTGTTGTATGTTGAGCATGTGTGGGTAATTAGTTGGATTTTCAATAGTAAACTTGTGATCATTTTGAGAATGTATATTGATGAAGAAGAATTCATTTCATTTGATACGTGGGATCTTTCATTGATCATCTATTTGCAATCTTACAACCTCTTGTTTTAATTCTTTCGTTACTCGGGGACGAGCAACAGTGTAAGTTTGGGGGGGTGATTCGGTTGTAAATTGCATAAGATTTCATGTGTTTTAGTGATAAACTTTAAGGGGTTTTCATGCATTTTCACACTAATATGCTTGATTTGATTGAGAAAGGTGTTTGAGCTCGTTTTGTAGGAGATGTGAATTAGACATTAAAATCGCAAAAATGAGTGTTCAATCATCATTTGCACTCACTAGACTGAAGAGAGGATTGCACCATTGGATTTGTCTCGAAAAATGGAGTGGAATGGAAAAAAGAATCAAGTCAATCGGAGGTCGGAAGCTCGAGATATGAAGGGATGAAGACGGAGGACGGAAGTTGGGCCGAAGTATTCGCCCGACCGGACCACAGTATCTGCACCCTACTTTTTGTTAAGTTCACCCACTGCGCATATTTTTGGCCCAAATCAACTTACGAAGTTTTGGCCCGGCCGGGCCACCTGTTTCCAACTCATTTTCGGGGGTTTTAATCCATTTTCTCCATTTTTGAAGGGCCTAATTGCAAAATTCACCCAAGACTTCTACCCCAACTATAAATAGACTAAATTTGAGTTTTAAAAGGGAGTCTTTACTCCTTTTACAAGCTATTCTCACACACATTCACATAGTAGTAGGTGTTCTTCATAGATTAGTTTAATTTTTTCATTAGATTAGATAGAATAATGGTTTTTACTTCAAATCAAGCTACGATTATCATCGGGCATCGTCTATTACATCGGTTTGTAGCTAAATTCTCATGATTAAGGTGATATTATTCTATTTTGCAATTCAATTTAGTATTTTCTTAATTTCTTCAATCTTTTGCTATTTTACCATTAGTTTGGTGTTATTTGTTGTTGTAGCCATGAGATTCTCTTCTAGAACCATGGGCTAAGCTCTTATTGCCTTGGGTGTGAATGTTTTGATGGGTGTTTAGTGCAATTATAAATTAATTGCATGATTAGCTTAGGAATTGGGTGTATATGTTTCTAGTGTTGTAATTTCCATGATTCAATTGATTAATTCACCCTATTAGCTAGCATTGTTAGTTTTGTCGACTTCAACGACCGTATTGGGTTGCATGATTAAGAGTGTATGTATGAGCTTGAATTAATCGATTAGAATTAACATAGTAATTAGCTACACCGACTGGGGGTTGATTGCTTAGATCGACGACACTAGACACTAGTCGATTAGAGGTCGTCTATTAGATTAGTGAGAGGGTGTCTCATAAACATTAGTAACCGTGTTGAACGTGTTTATGAGACACTATCTTAGGAGCTTATGGTATTGATTAGACTATATAATTTCTAATTAATGCACGTGTTCACCTAAGCCTCACGAGAGATTGGTCTACACACACGAGTGATAGCCTTTAGCTTAATCCAAAACCATAGTTTAATTCATGCAATTGGTTCGTTAACTCATTGAATTACCCATAAAACGGAAACACCCGAGGCAATACCCTTCTCTTGCACTTTCTCTCGAAAGTTAGATAGCTTGTTATTTCTTGTTTTCATTTCTTATCATTCTTAGTTAATTTAGTTTAATTCTTGTGTTTTAATTCCCGAAAATCCAACAAACACATTTAGTTACTACAATAGCATGAAAACTTATAACTTTAGGGATTCACTTTCACTCAATTAGGTCCTTGGAACGAAAATCTACTTGGTCGTACGTGCGTACTACAATCGAACCCATACGCTTGTGGGATCGTATTGTTAAGTGCTTTAAAAAGTGTAAAAAAACGATACAAGTCAGGTATAGTCATCTCTTTCGAAATTCAATTATGTGAAATTATTAAAATTAAACTAAGTTAAAGATTGCAATATAAATAATAATAAAAAATTATTTGCATTCTTCAATTTTACCAAAAAATATATTTTCCTTAAAACTCTTCCTAATTCCTAATTCTATCAAGCTTTAACTGTAAAACTAAATAATAGGGAGTAACTGTTGGGAATAAAATGATTGATTTAGATACCAAAACCCCTGATTGATGATGTTCAGATTAGTTGAGATATGCTCAAGTGTAGATCAGAGAAGTTGTCTCAGGACACTTGAGTAAGTGAGAATGCTTAAGTCAAAATCTCAGAAATGTTGTGAGATTTATAGTTCAGGATAGTTGTCCAAAGCTGGAATGTTAGGCAGCTTGATAAGTGCTAAGTCCTTTAGGCCAAACTTGCTGAGTTTACAAGACAAGCTGACTGAGTGGATAACATGGCTGAAAAGATCAAAGAATGATAAGGCAAAGCTTCTTGCACTGATAAGAACTGTTTCAGATCAATTTAAGTGCTAATGATCAAGAGCATTGAATGTTATACTCACAGAAGACACATTTATTGAAGCATTTATTGCCATCAAGCCTGAACAAAGCATTGAAGACTTAGAAGCATTAAAGATTGAAGCATTGAATGAATGTTGAAACATTCTAGTTTGCAGCAGGAATGTTCAGGGGAGTTGTCCCATCTGACCGTTGGTTGAGTGTAGAGTCTGCCACAAATCAACCTTGGGAAATGTGCATATTTGGAATCTGACACAAGTCATCTCAGCCGCATTTTTCAGAAGTCAGCACATTCATTCAAGCAACCATTGAAGAGGCTTTTACACAGTGGATAAAAAGATGTCAAGCTTCACAACCGTTTCAATGGTGCTGCAAATAGACAAGTTTGAATTGCTATCTCTCCAACGGTTAGTTGTTCAAATTTGCCTATAAATTCAGAAGTGATCAAATGATTCATGTATTCAACTACTTGCTATCAAACTATCATCAAGCAATCAAAGGAAACCAAAGCTGTTCTTAAGAATCCCAAGTTTCCTGATCACTTCATACAGCTAAGTCAATCTTTGTAAACATCCAAAGCTTAGCATTGAGATATCCTAAGCCTTTACACTATTCTTATTGTAAAGGATATCTCTACTAGTTGGAACCAAACCTCAAACCCTTACCTCATTAAGTGAAGTAGAGTTTGTTGTAGAAGTGAGGAGTTAAGGACTGTTATTGTGAAACACAGTCTTAACTCAGAGAGATTGAGCACTAGGACTCAGATTATCCTAGGGATCAAAGCACTAAGAGAGTGTTGTTGATCAGTGCACCTTGGCACTATAAAACAAGCTAATTCCATTGTTAAGGAATTATCCTGTTCAATCAGGGAAAGTGGATGTAGGAGCTTGAGTCTCTGAACCACTATAAATTGTGTGCCATTTACTTACTGCATTAATTATAGCACTTGCATTCAATCATATTTCAAAGAGTTATTCTCAGTAAGTTAAGAAAAACTGTTTTGGACAAAGTCCCTGATCACTGTATTTTTCAGAAATCAATTTGGAGTATTTCTCTAAGAAAAAGGCCAACCACATTCCGCACTTAGCAACTCTCTTAGATATTCATCCAACTGATTACTCAATAGTTTTCAGTAGGACAAGTATCTATTAAAATTCACACTCAGGTTTGTTGTGAGACAACCTCCCTAATAAGACAAACTGTTTGAAAAGAAAAAGAATTTGCATACACAAGTGCATTCCCCCCCCCCCATACACTTGTGTCATACTCCACCAAGGACCAACAAGTGGTATCAGAGCAGGGGTTCAAAGACCACTGCTTCTGAAAATCCAACTGATTTTCAAATCACATTATTTTCTGTGGTCACTGAACTGATCCAAATTTCTGAAAAATCTATTTGTGTTTATCTTATTCTATTTCTATAGATATGGCTAACAATGCAGTTCCAGGAGATGCTGTCAACACCATCAACAACATGGGTCCAAACCAAGTCAATCATATTTCTCATCACAAATTGCCAATGTTCTCAATTGAGAACTATGATTTCTGGAAGATCAGGATGAGAGCACATATTGCTTGCCAGCATGATTTCTCATCATCAAAGTCATCACCAGAGGGCCCTTCACATTCACCAAAGCAAATCCCAAACTCACTGATGCTCAGAAAGCAGATCCAAGGGAATTGCTACCAAAGGATGAGGATGAGTTTACAGCTGAAGAGAGAAAAAGGCACAACCTGAACTACATTGCCATGAATACCTTGTACCAGACCATTCCAGATGCAGTGATGGGAAGAGTGTACCACTGCACAACAGCAAAAGAGATTTGGGACACCTTGGCACTTATGTGTGAAGGTACCCAAAAGATAAAAGAAAACAAGCTTCAAGTGGCTATCCAAAAATATGAACAATTTTCTATGGAGCCCAATGAAACTATTGATCATCTTGATGGCAGATTCACTGACATCATGAATGAGATAAACTCTCTTGGCAAGTTCTATGCCAAAAGAGAAGTTGCTTTGAAAATTCTGAGAAGTCTCACATCCAAGTGGGACATATACTCTGTCATGATGCAAAACACCAGCAATCTTGACAACATGCCCATGCAGCAAGTGTTCTCTAAACTCAAAGCATATGAGTTTGATCTAAACAGGAAGAAAGTGCATGATGAGCCATCCTCCTCAAGCAAAGGTGTTGCCTTCAAAGCTGCTGAAACAGAAAAGAAGAGTCCTCAAAGATCCTCTCAAACTGTTTCAAAATCTGAAATGAAGGAGGAGCTGACACTCATGGCAAGGAGATTTGAGAAGCTCAACTCCAGATTTGGTAGATACAAAAAGTTCTACCAAGACAACAGAACCAGAAGGAGATTCAGTTCTCCTGACAACAAATCAGAGGAGAAAGTCTCTGATGAGAAGAAAGAAGACAGATATGCTGATAGAAAAAAGTACAGCAAAGCTGAACCATCATTATCAAGGAGGAAGGAGTCCTCAAGCAAGAAGAATGATGATGAAGATGTGTGTTACAACTGCCAGAAAAAGGGTCACTTTCAGTATGATTGTCCTGACCTGAGCTCAAAAGAAAGAAAAGAAAGGCAGAACAAAAGAGGCAAGAGGCTGAACAACAGGAAGGCCATGGTAGCTGGGGAATCAGCAAGTGAAGAGAGTGTCTACTCCTTTGATGATGGACTATTCTCCAACAGTGACAGTGATGATGACTGTCAAATGGCCTTTGAAAATGAAGAGGTATGTTCATCTTCCAATTCTTCTAATAACACACATGAGTCCAGTGAAATCCACTTGAAACTCAACTTTGGGAAGTTACTTGAGGATTTCACCAGGCTACAAGAAGTATGCAATATGACATTGAGAGAAAATGAACTATTGAATTCTAAAGTTCAAACTCCCAACCTTCCTGAACTAGAGTTTGACCTCAAATCAACTGAGTTGTATCAACAGACTGTGAGAGAACATGATGAAATGTCTCTCAAAGTCACTGAACAACAAAAGCTGATTGATGAACAAGAACTGGCCTTGAGGAAGAAGGATTTTGATCTTAGAATCCTTCAAGCTAAATTTGATAATCTCTCAAATGAATTTGATACTCTTAAATTGAGTGAGGGGAGCTTAAAGCAATAGAAGAAATTAAGATGTCTGCCTTGAACAAATCTGCTAAAGCAATAGAAGAAATTCAAGGGTTTCAAAGACCATTTGCTCAAAAAGGTGGATTAGGCTATAATCCATTTGAACCCTCACCTGGTCTTAGTATTGCCTCAACAAGCAATTCTAAGATGACTTTTGTAAGATCAGTGGCTCAACAAAATGAAATGGAAGTAAACCAACCACTGATCAAGGAAAAGGGTAAAGGAATTTTTATACCTACTCAAGTAAACAATGTCTCTAAACCCATACCTAAGGAAAAGGTTAAGAACATTGTATACAAGAGAAATGAGGTTCAGAAGGGAAGAACCAATGGAAGGTCAAACCATCTGAACACTCATCAGTGGAGTTGTCCAAAATCTACACAGAAAAGGCCAACTCAAATGAGGCAACCTCAACTGAATAGATTAAGGCCCAACCCCTCTGATAGGTGTAAAAGCTTCAGGAAGCCTGGACCTTACATGCCAAAAGGAAAAGGCCATCCAAACCCTTATCCTCAAAGGTCTTACCAAGCTGCACCTAAGTCTAGTAACTTCAGGAGATATGCCCCAAAGAAATTCACCAACTCTCCTGAACCCTACAAGACTAACACTTATGCACAGAAACCACCAAAGGGATTTAAGGGTAAGACTGTGTATGTAGATGTAAATGGAAACCAAGTCAGTCACTTTGAGTCACTCAGAGTAATTAGGCAGATTTGGGTTCCAAAAGGTACAACTAACCCTCTAAGACCCAACATTCAAAGGGTACCTAAAATTTGACTTTGCAGGACTACAAGGACCACAAGAAGAAGAGAAGCATCAACAAGAAAACAACATGGTACTTGGACAGTGGATGTTCAAGACACATGACTGGAAACAAGGAGCTTCTCTCAGAGTTCATTGAAAAAGATGGTCCTTCAGTAACCTTTGGAGACAGCTCTCAAGGGATCACAAGAGGTTATGGTACATTAAACATTGGTAGTGTCAAAATTACTGATGTCTCATATGTCCTAGGCCTAAAATACAATTTGCTGTCTATAAGTCAAATATGTGATAAAGGATACAGTGTTGAATTTGCACCAAATGAATGCATTATCAAAGATAATTCAACACAACAGGTGCTACTAACATGGGTGAGAAAGGGAAATGTCTATTTTGCAGATTGGAGCAAAACCCCTAAAGTAGTTTGTCTTGTTGCCAAAAGCACAATTGAGCTAAGCTGGCTATGGCACAAAAGACTAAACCACCTGAACTTCAAAACCATCAACAAGATAGCAAGAAACTCTCTAGTTAAAGGGATGCCTAATCAAGTGTTCATCAAAGAACATATATGCCAAGCATGTCAGGAAGGAAAGCAGATCAAAGCTTCATTCAAAGGAAAACCTGTCATCTCAACTGAGAGAGTTCTTCAACTACTGCATATGTATTTATTAGGTCCAATTATCCCTGTAAGTATAAATGGAAGAAAATATGCTTTAGTTGTTGTTGATGATTTCTCCAGGTACACTTGGGTAGTTTTCTTGCTGAACAAAAAGGAGACCCAAGTCAAGCTACCTGAATTGATGATGAGATTGAGCAATGAAAAAGGCCTAAGTATTGTCAAGATCAGATCAGACAAAGGCACTGAATTCATAAACTCATACATCAATGAGTACTGCAGCAAGAATGACATCACTCATGAGACTTCAGCAGCAAGAACACCTCAACAAAATGGGGTTGCTGAAAGAAGGAACAGAACCTTAAAAGAGGCAGCAAGAACTTTGATTGCTGAATCCAAATTGCCTAAAAGGTTCTGGGCTGAAGCCATTAGCACTGCATGTCACACTCAAAACAGATCCTTAATCACCAAAGGTCAAGGTAAAACTCCATATCAATTATGGAAAGGGATAGAAACCTGAATATTGATGAGATAACGCAGAGAACAACCAGATTAAGGTTGCAAAGCAAAGAAACAATGTTTGTAGATGTTGCCCAGCCTGAACTTGATGACAATCAAAAACTGGACAACTCTACTGATGGCAATCAACCAGAAGCCAACCCACCTGAAGTAGAAATTGAACCGACTGACCCCATCCCAGTTCAAAACCAGGTAACAACTACCAATGAAGAAGCAGGTAATGCTGAGGTAGTAAATGGATCCAATATTCAAGGGGGAACCAATGAAAATGTCAACTTATCTGACAATGAGGACAATACCCCTGAATATGATCCTGAACTTGATCCTTCAATTAACTTTCCTGAATTTAATGAGTCTAGTGATCCAACCTCAGATGAGGACAATCCTCCTGAAGGGATCAGGTCTAGAAGGACTTGGTTGCATGACCACCCAACTAGCCTGATACTTGGTAACCCAAGGGAAGGGATCAAAACTAGAAGATTTCATGGAGAAAGTGCTTTGTTTTGTTGTTTCCTTTCAGAACAGGAACCAAAAGATATTGAGGAAGCACTTCAAGACACCAACTGGATCATAGCCATGCAAGAAGAGCTGAACCAGTTCACCAGAAATGAAGTTTGGGAGCTGGTGGATAGGCCAACTCATCAAGATGTCATTGGAACCAAATGGGTGTTCAAAAATAAGAAAAATGAAAATGACATCATTGTGAGGAACAAAGCAAGACTGGTGGCCAAGGGATATTGTCAATCTAAGGAGATTGATTATGATGAGACCTTTGCTCCAGTGGCCAGACTTGAAGCAATCAGACTCTTCTTAGCATATGCAGCTCACATGAGATTCAAGGTGTATCAAATGGATGTGAAGAGTGCATTTCTCAATGGGGTACTCAAGGAAGAAGTTTATGTGGAACAACCCCCAGACTTTGAAGAAGGAGACAAGGTGTACAGATTAAAGAAAGCCCTATATGGCTTAAAGCAAGCTCCAAGAGCTTGGTATGACACCCTATCACAGTTTCTTCTAGATCATGGTTTTGTCAAAGGCACTGTTGGCAGAACCTTGTTCAGAATCTGTGAAGGAGATGATATTTTGTTAGTCCAAATCTATGTGGATGACATTATATTTGGATCTCCAAATGAGAAGCTGTGTGAGAAATTCTCCAAACTTATGCAGAGCAAATTTGAGATGTCCATGATGGGATTGGTGAATTTCTTTCTAGGACTTCAAGTCACTCAATCAAAGAAAGGAATATTCATCAATCATGCCAAGTATACAAGGGACATGATCAAGAAATTTGGATGTGCTACAAGCAAGCCAGTCAGAATTCCTATGAATACTAACTGGAAGATGGATCCTGATGAAAGTGGAGAATCAACAAACTCCACTAACTACAGAGGAATCATAGGATCCTTGCTATATCTCACTGCAAGTAGACCTGATATCACATTTGCAGTTGGAGTTTGTGCAAGATTTCAAGCAAATCCAAAGAAGAGCCGCCTTGATGCTGCCAAAAGAATTCTAAGATATCTCAAGGGATTTGAGAATCTTGGATTATGGTATCCAGCTGATGACAACATTGAGCTCACTGGATATTCAGATGCAGATTATGGAGGATGTAGAATTGACAGAAAATCCACTTCTGGAACATGTCAATTCTTGGGCAGCAAGCTAATCTCATGGTTCTCCAAGAAGCAAAATACAGTTGCCACATCAACAACTGAAGCAGAATATGTAGCAGCTGGAAGTTGTTGTGCTCAGATACTTTGGCTCAGACAGCAACTTAGAGATTACAAAGTCATCTCCAATGAAGTTCCAATATTCTGTGACAACAATAGTGCAATTGCCATTTCACAGAATCCAGTGCTCCACACCAGATGCAAGCATGTTGATATCAAGCATCACTTCATAAGAGATCATGTGGAGAAGAAAGATATCAAGCTTGTGAAAATTCGCACTGATAAGCAAAAAGCTGATATCTTAACTAAGCCATTAGCTGAAGCAAGGTTCTTGGAACTCTCAGCTGAATTGGGCTTACTTGATCCAGGGAAGATGGAGAAATGAAGGAAGGAAGCTCATATGAAGGGGGAAGTTCATTAAGTTGAACTTCAGCAAAGTTGACCAACCTCACTGAAGCAGTCTGTCAAAAAGGGAAACTCAGTGAAGTTGTCCCCATTGCATTCAGCAATGTTGGTCAGGAGATCTGTCCTAGTGGGACCCAGTCAGCAACATTGGGACCCACTCAGGCATGTTGGTCAGACATTTTGACCATTACAGAAGTCAAAACACATCTCAGGATGTTTGTTCGAGTTAATAAGGTGATAATTGTTATTTTTAGCATTGATTGGACATTTAAAAGAATTCTTGGGCTAAGAGTAGGCTATTTTAGGATGGCGTGAGATATTAAGATTTTTGCCACCAAAATGGCAAATCAGCATATAATGCAAAATCTCCATTAAGATTACATTAATTCTTGTGCCATCATCAAAGCCTTTAATTTTCATTAAACCTTCATTTAACCGCCTCAAAGCCCACTACCCCATAATATCCATTTGGTTTTTAATTTTACCCACCATCAATCACTATTAACCAACGGTTAATAAATTCTCTACATATAAAAACCCTTAGTTTTTACCTCTCTTCCTCAAGCATTCATATTTTCGAACCCTTAAACATTTTGAAAACCTCTCAAAACCTGCAAATTTCTCCAAACTTATCTTTCTCACGAATTTATCCATGGCACCCAAAATCAAAAGAGAAGAGCTAGTAGATTTCAATGATTCATCCTTGGATATTGATTTCTCCTATCTCAGTAATCCAAATTCTCTGTGGTTTGAGAAGTTGGTGGCCTTTGATAGCCCAGACAAAGAAGTTCATCCAGTCCTCCAATGGCTAAGGGAGGCAGGGCTTGAAAAATTTCTTGGCACCAAGCCTGATTCCTGCCTAAATCCTTTTATGGCAGAGTTCTTTGCCTATCTCAGATGGAAGGGCAAAAAGGGTGATGTGTGCACCAAGTTGACTTATGCTGAAGAAGATGAAGAAGAAGAGAGTCAACACACCATCATCTTCACTGCTGAGGACTTTGATGCCAGCTTTGGACTACCCTCTGAAGGCTTGAATCCAGAACTCTACAGAGAGGGAGAGGAGCAGGAGTTCTCCAATCCATGGATGAAGGTACCCAAAAAGCTGGTAAGTGCTCAGAACAAGAAAACATTGAAACCAGTTTATGAGCACTTGTTGGGAATAAAATGAGATATGTTTTGATTCAATACCAAAACTCCATGAGACATGCCTAAGTCAAGATGATTATGTTCTAAGGATGTTAGAACATATAGAATTAGGCTAGATGAGGAGCTAATATGTTAGGCAGCTCTTAGTTGATTAGATGCACAATTTGAGGGGGAACATATGCTTTGAAGATTATCAAGAACAAGTTCCCGCAAGGCTCAAATTCTGGAACAACCACTAAGTCTATTAAAGACCAAATATGCTGTTCAGGAGAGTTGTCCAGAGGAGTTTTCTCAGCACAATTAATCAAGAAGAAGTGTACTGAAAGCTTGAGGTCAACCATGCTGAAGAGATAACTACACCCTAGAGATCCTCAATGAATCATGCTAAGATCACTTTGAAGTGAAGCAAAGGGTAAGAGCCAAGTCATCTGAAGAAGAGCAAGTCAACCTTGCTGATAAGCAAGACTGCTGATAGTGATAAGGAGAGTTGTCCACTTGATAAAGAATGTTGTCCTATCATTGGAACAACCTTCAGAAGCCATGTCCAAGTCCTAACAAGAGAATCTGAAAGTCAGACATTGGGAAGAGTGCTGCAGAATGAAGACAAAAGCTTATACAGCCGTTTATTTCCCAAATGAGGACATGTCACTATCAAGATTCTGTCTTCTAAGTTGAAGAACTATAAGAAGACATTTATGGACTTTTGAGGCTGCCTCTCCAACGGGCAAATCCTTCAATTGTCTATAAATACAGAAGTGTGAAGACCATTTAAAAAGCACCTCAACATTTGACAAGAACATCCAACTATCTTACAAGCAAGAGTGCTTTCTAGCTATCAAAGACTATCTTAGTCTTCAAACACTTCTTCTAAGCTGAACTCAATTGTATATCCATACAAAGCTTAGAGAGATGTCCTAATCCTTATACACTGATCTTCATTGTAAAGGATATCTCATTAGTTGGAACCTTACATCAATCCTTACCCCTTTCAAGAGTGAAAGTGAGTAGGTTGTTGTAGTAGTAGTAGAAGTGGTAGGAGTTGACTGTTGAGAGAAGAACAGTTCAGTTCTGAGTTGAGAAGAGGGTACTAGGACTCTAGACATCCTAGGGATCAATTCACCAAGGAGTGGTGTTATTGATCAAGTGCACCTTGGCACTATAAAACAAGTTAATTCCAAGAGTGAAGGAATTATCCTGTTCAATCAGGGAAAGTGGATGTAGGAGCTTGAGTCTCTGAACTACTATAAACTCTTGTGTTTATTTGCTTTTCAAGTACTTTCATACATTCAACACTGCACACAAAACTGACCTTTCAAAGAACTTATACTTAAGACTGTGCAAAAAGACATTTGGACAAGTTCCCTGAAAAACTGGACTGTTTGATTGATTAAGTGATTTCAGAACTTTAAAGGAGTCTAAACTAAAAGGGCCAACCACTATTCCGCACATATAACTCCCTTAGATAGTTATTCAACTAAGTACTCAATAGTACTTAGTATTTTGATTATCTTAGAAGAGTTAATCATCTTCAGCAGAGTTGTTCAAGACAACATTGCTGAACTCTGGTTTGATCAAAAGTTGAAAAGAATTGCATACAAGTGTATTCCCCCCCCCCTCCCCCCATACACTTGTTATATACTTCTTTCAGGACCAACAAGTGGTATCAGAGCAGGGGTTCAAAGACCACTGCTTCTGAAAAGCCATCTTGGTTTTCAAAATCATATATTTGGTGTGGTCACTGAACTGATCTATCTGAAATCCTATTTGATTGTTGACTAACTGTTTGTTCTTGAGATATGGCCAACAACAATGTTGCTGTCCCACCTCCTGCTGTTCAAGGATTGGACAACATGGCCACAAATCCAGTCAACCACATCTCACATCACAAATTGCCTATGTTCTCAATAGACAATTATGATTTCTGGAAAATCAGAATGAGGGCTCATCTTGCATCCCTTCACACTGATATGCTGAGAGTAATCACAAGAGGTCCTTTTATGTTTACTCAAATCTATCCCAGACTCACTGAAGCTCAAAGAGCTGATGTAAGGGAATTGATTCCTAAGGATGAAGATGACTTCACTGCTGATGAAAAGAGGAAAGATAATCTGAATTATCTTGCCATGAACACCCTCTACCAAACAATTCCAGATGCAATAATGGGCAGAGTCTACCACTGCACAACTGCCAAAGAAATTTGGGATACTCTTGCTGAGATGTGTGAGGGTACTGAAAAGATCAAGGAGAACAAGCTCCAAGTGGCAGTGCAAAAGTTTGAGCAATTCACAATGGAATCTGAGGAATCCATTGACAAATTTGCTGGTAGATTCACTGATGTGATGAATGAGATCAACTCAATAGGCAAGGTGTACTCCAAAAGAGAAGTTGGACTGAAGATCTTGAGAAGTCTCACTCAAAAGTGGGATGTCTATGCTAAGGATCTTTCCACCATGCCTATGCAACAAATCTTCTCTGAACTCAAGGCTTATGAGTTCGATCTCAACAGAAGAAAGCCTGTTGAGGAACCTTCAATTCCTACAAAGGGAGTGGCATTCAAAGCCAAAACTGCTGAACCAGAAATGCAGTCCACTCCAAGATCATCAAAGTCAGTCTCCAAGACTGAAATGAAGGAGGAACTAGCCTTGATGGCTAGGAGGTTTGACAAGCTAAACTCAAGGTTTGGTAGATACAAGAAATTCTACCAAGACAACAAATTCAGGAGAAGGTACAACTCTCCTGAAGCTCAGGCTGAGGTCAAGAAGCCTGAAGAGAAAAGATCAGAGGACAAGTACTCTGATAGGAGAAGGTCCAGTAGAGTTGAACCTTCATCATCAAGAAGAAAGGAAGAACCAAAGAAAGATGATTATGAAGACTTGTGCTATAATTGCAAGAAGAAAGGGCATTTCCAGTATGACTGCCCTGAATTGAGCTCTAAGGAGAGAAGAGAAAGACAAGCAAAGAGAGACGGAAAGTTCACCAATAGAAAAGCCATGATGGCTGGTGAAGAATCTGAAAGTGCTGAAAGCTTCAACTCTTCTGATGGACTGTTCTCCAACAGTGAAGATGATGATGATGTTTGCAACATGGCTCTTGAGGATGATGAGGTATCCTCTACTTCTAGGCAGTTCTAGCTCTCCATCATTCATCTCACAAAACACTAGTGAGGTCAACCTGAAGCTTTCCCTTGGAAAGTTGATGGAAGATTTCACTATGTTACAAGAATTTCATGATAACTGTGTGAGAGAAAATGAAAGACTGGCTATTGAGCTTGCCAAAAACTCTGAGGTAGTGGTTGATGTCAAATCTACTGAGTTGTATCAACAAGTCTTGAGAGAGCTTGAGGAAGCAAATCTCAGGATATTTGACCAACAAAAAGAGATTGATGATCAACTTCTCTCTCAGAAGAGAAAAGATTTTGAACTGAAAATTCTAAATGCCAAATTTGAAAACCTCTCACATGAGTATGATATTCTTAAATCAAGTGAAGAGAGCCTGAAACTAAAGATGTCTGCTCTGAAGAAATCCTCTAGAGCAATAGAGGAAATTCAGAGTTATCAAAGACCTATGGCTCAAAGAAGTGGATTAGGATTTGATCCATTTGAATCTTCACCTTGTCTTAGTGTTGCTTCTACAAGTAACACTAAGAGAATCTTTGTTAAGTCAGTGGTACAAACTGAAAATGAAGTGAATAAGCCACTGAACAAAGGAAAGGGCAAAATGGATGACTTGCCTACTCAAGTGCTTCAGGAGACAAGGCCAAAACCTAAGGAAATGGCCAAAGCTCCAGAACACAAGAGGAATGTTGGTCAGCAGAGTAGACCCAATGGAAGGGCAACTCTCCTGAACAATGTTCAGATGAGTTATCCATGGTATAATCAGCCTAGGCCAACTCTACTAAGAAAGCCTCAGCTGACTAGACCTAAGGACAACTATCCTCAAAGGCAAAATAAAATGAGACAACCAAAACCCTATATGCCAAAGGGTAATGGTCATAAGAAGGCCTTTCCTCAAAGATTCCCTCAAGTAGTAGAAAGGACTCATAAGTTCAGGAGATTTGACAACTCTCCTGAAACTTATAGAGTTAACACTTTCACACATACTTTCCCAAAGACATTTAAGGGAAAGACAGTGTATGTTGATGCTAGAGGAAGACAACTTAGCCACCTTGAATCAATCAGGGTTATTAGACAAGTTTGGGTTCCTAAAGGTACAGCTAACCTCTCAGGACCCAAAACTCAAAGGGTACCTAAACCAATCTAATTGCAGGTACCAATGGGCCACAAGAAGAGGAGCATGAGTAAAAAGTCAGCATGGTACCTTGACAGTGGATGCTCAAGGCACATGACTGGAAACAAGGAACTCCTCACTGACTTCATTGAAAAAGAAGGCCCAAATGTCACATTTGGAGACAGTTCACAAGCAACTACAAAAGGTTATGGTACTTTGATGATTGGTAACATCAAAGTATCCAATGTGTCTTATGTGGCTGGTCTCAAATATAATATCCTAAGTATCAGTCAATTCTGTGATAAAGATTTCAATGTTGAGTTTTCAAGTGGAAAATGTTTAATCAAAGATAAGACTCAACAAATTCTATTGACTGGAACTAGGAAAGGAAATGTGTATTTTGCAGACTGGGACAAGTCTATTGATGCTGCATGTTTCATTGCTAAGAGTTCTAGTGAACAAAGTTGGTTATGTCATAAGAGATTAAATCACTTGAACTTCAAAACAATGAACAAGAATGCTAGAAATGCATTAGTTAAAGGACTACCTAATGAGGTTTTCATTAAAGAGCATGTTTGCAAACCATGCCAAGAAGGAAAACAAATCAAAGTCTCATTCAAAGGAAAACCAGTCATCTCTACTGAAAGGGTGCTTGAACTGTTACACATGGACTTATTTGGACCAATCACCCCTGCAAGCATAAATGGTAGAAAATACACATTGGTTGTAGTAGATGACTTCTCTAGGTTCACATGGGTATTTTTTCTCCTTAATAAGAAGGAAACACAAGTCAAACTGCCTGAACTTTTAAAGAGACTGTCAAATGAGAAAAGCCTTAGCATTATCAAGATAAGATCTGATAAAGGCACTGAGTTCATAAATTCATACATCAATGAGTATTGCACATCTAATGGAATAGCTCATGAAACCTCAGCAGCTAGAACTCCCCAACAAAATGGAGTTGCAGAGAGAAGGAATATAACCTTAAAAGAAGCTTCTAGAACCTTAATTGCTGATTCAAACTTACCTAAGAGGTTTTGGGCTGAAGCTATAAACACTGCATGCCATACTCAAAATAGATGTTTGATTACTAAGGGGCAAGGCAAAACCCCCTATGAACTCTGGAAATGAAGATTGCCTAAAGTGTCATACTTTCACATTTTTGGTTGCAAGTGTTTTATTCACAATAATGGGAAAGAACAGTTGAAAGCCTTTGATAGCAAAGCTGATGAGGGAGTATTCCTTGGATATTCTCAAATCAGTAGAGCTTTCAGAGTCTACAACAAGAAAACCCTTATTGTGGAGGAAACACCTCATGTTGTGTTTGATGAATCTATTCATGAGTTCAGGAATGAGAACTTGGAATCAGAAGAAATCACACAGAGGACAACTAGACTGAGCCTAAAAGACAAAGACACTGAATACATAGAAGTTGTCCAAGCCAACCTACCTGAAAAACTCCCATTGGACAACAATCCTGAAGGCAACCTTCCTGAGGCAAATCCCACTTAAGAAATTGGTGAACTGAATGATCCAATCCCAGTTCACATCCAGGTAAAAACTACCAATGAAGAAGCAGTTCCTGCTGAGGTAGTTAATGGGTCAAATAATCAAGGGGGGACTCAAAATGTTGAAAATACCAATGTCCCTGACATTGAGGACAACACCCCTGATTATGATCCTGAATTAGATCCTGCATTCAATTATCCTGAATTTTATGATCAAAATTACTCAACTTCAGTAGAGGACAACTCTACTGAAGAGATCAGAAAAAGAAGGACTTGGTTGTCTGACCATCCTACTGATCTAATACTTGGTGACCCAAGTATAGGAGTCAAAACAAGGAGATTTCATGGTGAAAGTGCTCTTTTCTGTTGTTTCTTGTCAGAACAAGAACCAAGTGACATTGAAGAAGCACTTCAAGATGCCAATTGGATCACAGCCATGCAGGAAGAATTGAACCAATTCACCAGAAATGAAGTTTGGGAGCTGGTGGATAGACCTTCACATCAAGATGTTATTGGAACAAAGTGGGTGTTCAAGAACAAGAAAAATGAGAATGATGTGATTGTCAGAAACAAAGCTAGACTAGTGGCAAAGGGTTACTGCCAACATGAAGGCATTGACTATGATGAGACCTTTGCACCTGTGGCAAGGCTAGAAGCAATAAGGCTCTTTCTAGCCTATGCAGCCCACAAGAGGTTCAAAGTGTACCAAATGGATGTCAAGAGTGCCTTTCTGAATGGAGTCTTGAAAGAAGAAGTCTATGTGGAGCAACCACCTGGTTTTGAGGTTGGAAACCAAGGTCCCTGAAGGTCAACCAATAGAGGCCAACATCCCTGAAATTCAGAACCCTGAGCCCAACTCCCCTGAAACCCACATAACCCCAACCAACCAACCTATCACCCCCATCAATCTTACAAAAAGATATTCTCCAGAAGGGAGTGTGCAAAGAAGTGGGATAGATGTGCTAGCAGATATAGCAGTAGATGAGACAAGATTGCAGTCTCCCCTTGACTCATCTATGCTCAATTATTCAAAGCTTTTAGAAGCTGCACTCTTTGAACCAACCCCTTTGAGAAAAGCCCCTTCAGATCCATTGCTCTCAAAAGCAACTGAAGTACCTTCAATTGCAACCAACCCTTCTGAAGCCAATATCCCTGAACTCAACCTCCCTGAAGCCACTTTAGGAAAACACAGAGCCAACTCCCCTATAACCCAAAGTCCCCATTCTAGTGGAGATGAGGAGGAGTATACTTATGAAAGTATGCTCAGAGGAGAAGCCAAGGCTATTGTGGACAGTTTGTATCCACAACTTGCTGGATTTCCAAGAATCCAGAAAATGTTCCATGATTTGAGGATGCTTGTTGATGTGAAGGACAAAACCATTATGGAAATATCACAAGTCATCCAAGATAAGGGTGCAAACTGGTGGCAAGTGGAGGAGAGCAGATTACTACACTTTGCTGGTGTGATGAAAACAAGATTCCTCACTGATGAGGAAGTGTTTGCAAAGTTGGTAGATGATAAGATCATTGAAGAGAAAGAGAGAAAAGCTAAGGGCATCAAACACCCTGATAGCAGCTCCAATGATGATGATTCCCCTGATGATCCCTCAAAACCCAACCCTCCTGAAACCAATCCCAAAACTTCTGAATCCAAACTGCCTTCAACTCCCCTTTTAACCTATCATAGGAAAGGCTCTGTGTCATCAGAGGTGTTGACCAAGGGTGGTAACACAACCAAGGACACATCTGCCAATGAAGGTTCTTCTGAACCCAAGGCACAGCCTAAAGATGTGGAGGTTCCTATAATAGAGGCTGGTTTGGTTAAGGCCTATTCAGTGTCAGATGAGTTGGACACTGATCAGCCCTTAATCATTCAGGATGACTCAGTGGTTGTTGAAATAAGCACTGTGATCTCCCCACAACTGCCATCTTTGAACCTTGTTGAAGGTGGAGATGATGCAGGATTAGGTGATGGAGTTGAAAAGGAGAGTTTAGTGGAAAAACCAGAGGGAGTAGTAGATGAGAGAGATGTGGTGATCACTAGGATAGTGAGTGTACCACCAAATGAGGGTGATATAAGTGAGGAAGGGCAGGCTATTCTTGAAGTCAAATCTGAACTTCAGGAATCCCTTGATGAGAGGAGGCCTGTTCCTTTAAGTGAGGAAATTACTACTGAAGGAAGAAAAGAAGTAGTTGAAAATGAGAAGAAGACTGTTGATGTATCAGAGTCTTATGAAAAAGAAATTGAGGGTGATGAGTGTGTTTTCACTAACCCTTTTGATTTATCTGATATTGCAGGTATAACCTTTGATCAGATTTTTGCAGATGACTTCTTAACAGATGCACCCATTCAAGTTGATACTGGATCAGCACAAGCCTTGCTTGGGATGCAGTCAGAAAAGTTGGACTCCCTGTCTCACCAAGTCCAAACAGCTCATGAAGAAACCACTGGAGCTTTGGATGAGCATGGAAGAACTCTAGCATCTGTTAAAATGAGGATTACTGGCTCAAAAGATGTGGTGTTACCCACTTTGGAAGCAAGAATTAGTGGAGTTGAGTCTGGTTTGCAAACTATCTCCACTGAAGTCATCAAAGCCAAGAATGCCATGAAGTCAGTATCAAAGGATGTCAAGAAAGAGCAAACTTTGCTGAGGAATAACCACAACAGGAATGTGAAAACCTTGAGATCAGTGGTTAAGCAAGCTCTTGGAAGAAAGACAGCCCTGTAGAGGAAAAGAGCTGAAGAACAAAGGCTGGCTATGGTGAAAGCAGCCTCAGATAAGTTTTCCCAAGAGGTGATGGCCAACATTGCTGAAGGTGCAGTGGCCAACCTCACTGAGCTCCTTAAGGCCCAATTGGATGCATCTCTGAAAGCAACCTTGGAGGAGGTTGTCCAACAAAAGATGAAGCCTGTTCTAGCTTTTCTTAGCTTGAGCAGTGATAGGATGCAAAATATACATGATGAGAATGTATATTTGTTGGAAGAGATGAAGTCTCTAACCCAAGCCCAGTCCTTAATGGCATCAACTATGAGTGAACTGAAGCCTACATGTTTTGATGAAGCCAAAAAGGGGGAAAGGGAAAGAGCAAGGGCAAAAGGTGCCTTAGTAATTGGAAGCCCAGTCAAGGGTAAGGACAAACTTCCTGAAGGAAAAGGAAAGGAGCCAGCAGTGCTGAACTTGGAAGAATTGGATGAAGAGGAGCAGTTAGAACTTGCTTTGAAAAACTCAATGGCCTCAGCCCAAGAGGAAAGGGTTAGGCTACAGCAAAGACCAGGAGGAGAGGTATCTGGCTTGGACAAAGATGTTGAAGGTGTCCAAACTAGAGGAAAAATCAAGAAAGCCAAAGGAAAGAAAAGAACAGCTGAGACATTTACTGACTTTCCTAACAGCCTTGATTTGCCTCCTGAATTCAGAATTGATGATGATGAACCTATCTCCAAGAAGACCAAAGTTGCTGAAAAAGACAAAACTGTTGAAGTGTCCAAAATTGCTGAAAAGGACAAGTCTTCTGAGAAAGAAAAGTCCACTGAGACTAAGTACACTGAAGGTGCCAAAGCTTCTGAAGTTGTAGAGGAGCTGTATGAAGAAGGTTTTGGACCAGGACCTAAGAAGAAGAAAGTGGTGCTGCTAAATGATCCATCAAAGCTGTTTCATGAAGGGTATGGCAAAGACCCTGAAACTCAACAGAAACTGGCCATGATGAGGGCCCAAGAAAGGATGGATTTAATGGATGAAGCACAAAGAGCAAGAGATAAAAGAAGAACAGATTTCCAGAAGCCAAGAAGGAAGAGAGAAACTTACAACAAGATGAAGCCACAGCTGTTGATCCCAATGGACACCAAATATCCTCACTTGGATAAGTGGGTGCCAATTCAGCTGAATGACTCATGGGAGGAAGCCAAAAGGGAGTTTGTCTATGATCAATTTGTCATTGACAGATGGAATGGAAGAGATGTCAACTCCACTTTTGCTGAGTTCATGATTGAGTATCACAGAGAGCTTTATCAACAACTGCTTGCAGCTGCTGACATTGCAAGATTTGAACTCACTGCCCCCAAGCCAATCATATACATGCCTCCAAAGCTTGATGGATGGATTGATCAGTCAAAGATCCTTAATGAATTTACTGAGATCCTCAAGCTGAACAAGATGGTTCTTGGACCCAAGGGAACAAACCAAGAAGCCATGGCCTTGAAAAGAAGAGTGTGGGCACAATATGGGATGGTGCCACCTCCTGAGGATGATCTCTGAAATGGCTAAGTCTTCTGACCTTTTTGGATAAAAACTTATCTTACCTGAAGATATGTTTTAACTGGTCAAATATGCTGAAGTATGATCAAGATTGCTGATGTGGTGTGCTATGATAATCTGTTTGCTCTGATATACCTTGGCTACTCTGATATAAGTATTTGCTCTGATATCTGATGTTTTGCTCTGATACTTGAAGATCCAGATACTCTTAAGTATTTAGTTGTTTGCTCTGATACTCTAGTTCTTATGTTTAGTATATGCTCTGAAACTTTTGTAATGTAATGATCAATTGTAATGTTGTCTTGAATTCATGCTCTGATATGTTATCCTCAACTATCAACATACTTGTAATGATTTTCATATAAATGATAGTTGAACTGACTATTGAATCAAGAAACATTATTGCAGAAATCTCTCTATGCCTATCTTTGAAACCTACTTGCAACTTGAACAGTAAGTACACTAACACATTGTTTTTCAGGAATGTTGACCTTAGTCATGTCTTCTGAAGATAAATGTAATAGGTGTAGTCAAGTCACTTTTGCATAGAATGTATAGGTTTTGGCATCATCAAAAAGGGGGAAATTGTTGGGAATAAAATGAGATATGTTTTGATTCAATACCAAAACCCCCTGAGACATGCCTAAGTCAAGATGATTATGTTCTAAGGATGTTAGAACATATAGAATTAGGCTAGATGAGGAGCTAATATGTTAGGCAGCTCTTAGTTGATTAGATGCACAATTTGAGGGGGAACATATGCTTTGAAGATTATCAAGAACAAGTTCCCTCAAGGCTCAAATTCTGGAACAACCACTAAGTCTATTAAAGACCAAATATGTTGTTCAGGAGAGTTGTCCAGAGGAGTTGTCTCAGCACAATTAATCAAGAAGAAGTGTACTGAAAGCTTGAGGTCAACCATGCTGAAGAGACAACTACACCCTAGAGATCCTCAATGAATCATGCTAAGATCACTTTGAAGTGAAGCAAAGGGTAAGAGCCAAGTCATCTGAAGAAGAGCAAGTCAACCTTGCTGATAAGCAAGACTGCTGATAGTGATAAGGAGAGTTGTCCACTTGATAAAGAATGTTGTCCTATCATTGGAACAACCTTCAGAAGCCATGTCCAAGTCCTAACAAGAGAATCTGAAAGTCAGACATTGGGAAGAGTGCTGCAGAATGAAGACGAAAGCTTATACAGCCGTTTATTTCCCAAATGAGGACATGTCACTATCAAGATTCTGTCTTCTAAGTTGAAGAACTATAAGAAGACATTTATGGACTTTTGAGGCTGCCTCTCCAACGGGCAAATCCTTCAATTGTCTATAAATACAGAAGTGTGAAGACCATTTAAAAAGCACCTCAACATTTGACAAGAACATCCAACTATCTTACAAGCAAGAGTGCTTTCTAGCTATCAAAGACTATCTTAGTCTTCAAACACTTCTTCTAAGCTGAACTCAATTGTATATCCATACAAAGCTTAGAGAGATATCCTAATCCTTATACACTGATCTTCATTGTAAAGGATATCTCATTAGTTGGAACCTTACATCAATCCTTACCCCTTTCAAGAGTGAAAGTGAGTAGGTTGTTGTAGTAGTAGTAGAAGTGGTAGGAGCTGACTGTTGAGAGAAGAACAGTTCAGTTCTGAGTTGAGAAGAGGGTACTAGGACTCTAGACATCCTAGGGATCAATTCACCAAGGAGTGGTGTTATTGATCAAGTGCACCTTGGCACTATAAAACAAGTTAATTCCAAGAGTGAAGGAATTATCCTGTTCAATCAGGGAAAGTGGATGTAGGAGCTTGAGTCTCTGAACCACTATAAACTCTTGTGTTGATTTGCTTTTCAAGTACTTTCATACATTCAACACTGCACACAAAACTGACCTTTCAAAGAACTTATACTTAAGACTGTGCAAAAAGACATTTGGACAAGTTCCCTGAAAAACTGGACTGTTTGATTGATTAAGTGATTTCAGAACTTTAAAGGAATCTAAACTAAAAGGGTCAACCACTATTCCGCACATATAACTCCCTTAGATAGTTATTCAACTAAGTACTCAATAGTACTTAGTAATTTGATTATCTTAGAAGAGTTAATCATCTTCAGCAGAGTTGTCCAAGACAACATTGCTGAACTCTAGTTTGATCAAAAGTTGAAAAGAATTGCATACAAGTGTATTCCCCCCCCCCCCCCCATACACTTGTTATATACTCCTTTCAGGACCAACAAAACTTATTTGATTGTGTTGTGAAAAGCTTGTTGAGCCACTCTGGAAGTGTTGAACAAATTAGTATGCCAAAATTGAGAGTAATGGCTGCTGTGATTGACTCTGCTGAAAAGAGAGTCAAGTTTGATTGGAAAAGCTTCATTCTAGATAAAATGATGAATGAGAAGTTTAAGTTCAAGGAAGTGAAGCACCACAAGGTGGTGGTGGATGGGAGACTTCAATTTTGCACAAGAGCTAGCTTGCTCTTGGAAAGATTTGCCCATTACACACATCTTCAAGCCAAGCCAAAGCCATTTCCAGCTCAGAAAGTGATGTTTAGAAAGCTGTCCTCAAAGACTGAGAAGAGGAAGCAAGAGGCAGCATCCAAGAAGGCATTGACTGTTGCACCAGTTATCAGGTCATCTCCTAGAAAGAGGAAAACTCAACCATCAAAGAGTCAGCCCAAGATGAAGAAGATGAAACAGATTCTCAGTGAATCTTCCCCTGAAAGCCAATCTAGAAGTGGAGGTGCCACTTCTGAAGAAATTGATAGAGTGGAAGAAGAAGGAGTCAATCCTCCTGAAGAAAGTGAAGAAGTCAGGGAAATTGTCCCTCTGGAGCCTGAATCTGTAACAGATTTTAGAGACCTTGATAAGCCAACAAGGTCAGAGAGAAGGAGAAGGATCATTAAGACTTCTGAAAAACAGAAGTTGATGGAGGAAGAGAAGAAGAAAAAGGAATTCTTCAAGGAGATTAGACAAGCAAGTAGGTCTAACTCTAAGTCAAAATCCAAGCCCAAAAGCCCTGAAGCTAACTCTCCTGATATTCAATCTCAAAGAATATCACCAAGGCATGAAGAAGAAGAGTGCAAGACTCCTGAAGATGCCCCAATTGTGGCCAAGAAAGTTTACTCTCCTGAAGGTGCCCCTGACAGGTCAGGTATTGATGTGCTGGCTGATTTAGTTGATATTGAAGATAGACAATTCTCCCCACTTGATCCCAGACTTCTTTCCTACACCAAACTTCTTGAAACTGTTCTTCAAGAAGGTGATCAAGTTATTCATCCACCCATTCCACCCATTCCAATTACCTCCTCAGGATCATTGCTCTCTAAAGCACCTGAGTCCCAAATTGTTGTAAGTTCTTCTGAACCCAACCTATCTGAGCCCCAGCCCAACTTACCTGAATCCCAATCCAACCCTCCTGAATCCCAAGCCAACTCTTCTGATGGAGATGGAAGTGATGAAGAGTATACATATGAGGGGATGCTAAGGCAGATTGCCAAAGCTAATGTGGACCAGCTATATCCAGGATTGAAGGATTATCCAAGGCTGCAACAACAGTTTTATGATCTCAGGGCTCTTGTTGAGATCAAAGACAAATCAATGGTGGAGATAGCTCAGGCTATCAAGGACAAGGGAGTAAGCTGGTGGCAGGTTGAAGAAAATAGGCTCTTACATTTTGCAAATGTGAAGAAATCCAGTGTGTTGACCACTGAGGCCTTGTTTTGTGCAATTGTTCATGAGAAGGTGCTTGCTGAAAGAGAGAGTATTGCACAAGGCCTTAAGCATCCTGATAGCACCTCTGATGATAATGATGATGATGATGATGACAACACCAATCCCAACCCTCTTGGCCTCAATTCTGCTCAGGTACATTACTTGACCTATCATTCAATTAAGGACTCTGATCAATCAGAGAAGTTGACCAAGGGTGGTGACTCAGTCCAAGATGCATTGGCCAAGGATGGTTCTTCTGGGCCTGAGGCACAGCTTGACAATGTTGAGACTTCCATGGGAGAAGCTGGTTTGACTAAAGCCTCATCAATGTCAGGACAGTTGGACATTGACCAGCCTTTAGTCATTCAGGATGACTCAGTGGACTTGGGATGCCCAAGCACTGTGATCTCCCAACAACTGCCCTCTGTGGATCCTGTTGAGGATATAGAGGTGTCAGGATTAGGAATGGAAGGAGTTGAAAAGGATGATAGCATGGAAAAATCAGAGGGAGATGGTGAGGATTGTGTGATTACTGGAACTTTGAGTGCACCACAATTAGAGGGAGATGAAGTAGAAATATTGGGTGCAGCCCAATATGAGAGTCAGGCTATTCTTCAAGTCAAATCTGAACTTGATGAATCCCTTGGTGAAAGGAGGCCTGATTCTCAAGTGAATGTGAGTCCATCTGATCTTAATGAAGAAAAGAACTTAGTTGAAAATGATAGTGTAGGTGCTGATGTATCAGACCTAATGGGAGGAGAAAAGAATGAGGTTGTTGAGGGTGTTTTAACTAACCCTTTGAGTTTTGCAGATTCAGTGGCTGTTACAATTGAACAAATTTTTGCAGATGCTTCCCTTACTGACATTCCAGTTGATGCTGATACTGATCTTGAGGTAATTTCAGCAAATGTGTCCACTTTGAACAAGATTTACTTTGAGCAAGCTAATGCAACTGAAGCTGGCTTGCAAATTGCAACAAAGACTACAACATCCATTGAGCAACAGTCAGAAAAGTTGGACAATCTGGTCAGGGAAGTTGGGAAGGCACATGCTGAAACAGTGGATACCCTTGATGGCCAAGGCAAAACTCTAGCCTCTGTGGAGATAAGGCTTACAGGATCTGAAGAAGTGATTTTGCCAACTTTGGATGCCAGGATTTGTGGTGTTGAAACTGGACTGCAAACAGTTTCAACAGAGGTAACCAAGGCAAAGGATGCAATGGCAAAGTTCACTAAGACAGTGAAGAAAGAGCAGCAAGGCCTCAAAGATCTTTACAAGCACAATGTGAGAGCTTTAAGAAGGACAATCAAAGATACATTGAGGCAGAGGACAGCAGCTCAGAGGAGGAAAGCTGAGGAGCTAAAGGCTGCTATGGTGAAAGAGGCTGCTGAAAAGTTCACAGTGGAACTGATGGCCAAGGTGTCTGATCAAGTAGTGTCCAACCTCACTGACCAACTGCAAGCCAGACTTGATCAATCCTTGAAGGCCACTCTTGATGCCATTGTTGCTCAGAAAATGAAGCCTGTCCACACCTTCTTGAGTATGGCTGATGGCAAAATGCAGAACATTCATGATGAGAATGTGTATTTGCTGCAGGAATTGAAGTCCCTCACTCATGCTCACTCACATCTCTCTGTCACAATGAGTGAACTGAAGCCACAATGTTTTGATAATGCCAAAAAGGGGGAAAGAGAGAGAGCTAGGGCAAAGGGAACCTTGAGGATTGGTGAATCCAAGGGAAAGGAAAAGGTCCCTGAAGTTGAGGAGGAGGAAGAAGAAGACATTAGGAAAGGCAAAGGCCCAATGAATATTGAAAATTTGACTAAAGAAGAGCAAATCCAGATTGCAGTCAAGGAGTCTATGGTTTCAGTGATGGAAAGTCAGGCAAGAAGGCAACAGAGACCTGGTGGTGAGTCTGCATGCCTTGACCCCAAGGAGAAGGTTGTTGAAGTAAGGGGGGAGGTGACCAGGGCCTCTGAAAGAAAGAGAAAGGAACAACAGGTCTTTAATGAATTCCCAACCAGCCTGACCCTTCCATCTGAATTTCAATCTGAAGAGTCAACTCCACTGAGGCAGTCAAAGAGGTTGAGGAAAACAGCCAAGTTGCCTGAGATTCAAGAAGAAGAAGCTGAAGAAGAAGAAGAACAGGACAAAGAGCCTGAAGTCAGAATGCCCAAGCTTGCTGATGATCCTTCGAAGTTGTTTGAAGAAGGATTTGGAAAGGATCCTGAGACTCAGGAAAAGCTAGCTCTTCAGAGATCTAAGGAAAGGATGGATCAGTTGGTTGAGGCCAACAAGGCAAGAGATGAGAGGAGGGCAAACTTCAAAGCTCCAAGGAGAAGGGCTTCTTATAGAAGACTCAAGCCTCAAATGCTGCAGAGATGGGACACTCAGTACCCTCACCATGATAAGTGGGTGCCAATCTCACTGAATGATGCATGGGAGGAGGCCAAGAGAAGCTTTGTGTATGACTTCTATGTCATAGGAAAATGGCTTGAAGAGAGTGTTGATGAGGTCTTTGTACAGTTCATGTTTGAAAACCATAGGGACCTATACCAGAAGTTGTTTGCAGCAGCTGAGATGGCAAGAGTTGAGTTCAAGGCCCCTGGTCCTATTCTGTACATGCCTCCCAAGTTCAATGGGAACTTGATTGATGAAGGAAAAATTCTGGAAGGGTTCATCTCAATCATGAGGATGGAGAAGATGAAGCCTGGCCCCAAAGGAACCAATAAGGACATTTGGGAGCTGAAGAAGAGGGTCTGGGCTCAGTATGGGATTGCTCATCAGGATGATGGAACTCTCTAAAGCATAAGTTCATTCCTTCCCTATCTATCTGTGATTTTATTGCTTTTTGTTATCTTGTTTTCATTTGTATCAGTTTAGTGAGTCCTTGATTAATTTTCTGCACTATAAGGTTCTATGACTTATATGAAAGGATCACTATTGTTCTATCAAGAGATAACAACTCATTATCTCAACTAACCTAACATGACCTATTTACTTGATTTATTATTGTACTAACAGTTTCTTTCAGGAAAGATGACCAGATCACTCATCCTGAAGGTAAAGTCTAGTATAAGTCAAGTTCCCTTTGTAATAGGTTTTGACATCATCAAAAAGGGGGAAATTGTTGGGAATAAAATGATTTTGATTTAGATACCAAAACCTCTGATTGATGATGTTCAGATTAGTTGAGATATGTTCAAGTGTAGATCAGAGAAGTTGTCTCAGGACACTTGAGTAAGTGAGAATGCTTAAGTCAAAATCTCAGAAATGTTGTGAGATTTATAGTTCAGGATAGTTGTCCAAAGCTGGAATGTTAGGCAGTTTGATAAGTGCTAAGTCCTTTAGGCCAAACTTGCTGAGTTTACAAGACAAGCTGACTGAGTGGATAACATGGCTGAAAAGATCAAAGAATGATAAGGCAAAGCTTCTTGCACTGATAAGAACTGTTTCAGATCAGTTTAAGTGCTAATGATCAAGAGCATTGAATGCTATACTCACAGAAGACACATTTATTGAAGCATTTATTGCCATCAAGCCTGAACAAAGCATTGAAGACTTAGAAGCATTAAAGATTGAAGCATTGAATGAATGTTGGAACATTCTAGTTTGCAGCAGGAATGTTCAGGGGAGTTGTCCCATCTGACCGTTGGTTGAGTGTAGAGTCTGCCACAAATCAACCTTGGGAAATGTGCATATTTGGAATCTGACACAAGTCATCTCAGCCGCATTTTTCAGAAGTCAACACATTCATTCAAGCAACCATTGAAGAGGCTTTTACACAGTGGATAAAAAGATGTCAAGCTTCACAACCGTTTCAATGGTGCTGCAAATAGACAAGTTTGAATTCCTATCTCTCCAACGGTTAGTTATTCAAATTTGCCTATAAATTCAGAAGTGATCAAAGGATTCATGTATCCAACTACTTGCTATCAAACTATCATCAAGCAATCAAAGGAAACCAAAGCTGTTCTTAAGAATCCCAAGTTTCTTGATCACTTCATACAGCTAAGCCAATCTTTGTAAACATCCAAAGCTTAGCATTGAGATATCCTAAGCCTTTACACTGTTCTTATTGTAAAGGATATCTCTACTAGTTGGAACCAAACCTCAAACCCTTACCTCATTAAGTGAAGTAGAGTTTGTTGTAGATGTGAGGAGTTAAGGACTGTTATTGTGAAACACAGTCTTAACTCAGAGAGATTGAGCACTAGGACTCAGATTATCCTAGGGATCAAAGCACTAAGAGAGTGTTGTTGATCAGTGCACCTTGGCACTATAAAACAAGCTAATTTCATTGTTAAGGAATTATCCTGTTCAATCAGGGAAAGTGGATGTAGGAGCTTGAGTCTCTAAACCACTATAAATTGTGTGCCATTTACTTACTGCATTAATTATAGCACTTGCATTCAATCATATTTCAAAGAGTTATTCTCAGTAAGTTAAGAAAAACTGTTTTGGACAAAGTCCCTGATCACTGTATTTTTCAGAAATCAATTTGGAGTATTTCTCTAAGAAAAAGGCCAACCACATTCCGCACTTAGCAACTCTCTTAGATATTCATCCAACTGATTACTCAATAGTTTTCAGTAGGACAAGTATCTATTAAAGTTCACACTCGGGTTTGTTGTGAGACAACCTCCCTGATAAGACAAACTGTTTGAAAAGAAAAAGAATTTGCATACACAAGTGCATTCCCCCTCATACACTTGTGTCATACTCCACCAAGGACCAACAGTAACATTTGATATTATTTACAAATAATTTAGTAATTAATATATATTTATAAAAAATGATTAATAACAATGGATATGAACGTAATTGTTGGGTCGAAATTATAGGTCAACATATTTCATAAAACTACAAATATTATACATTAATTAAGACATGCTATAATTATATATAAATAGTAGTAGCATATTTGAAGTATAATCAAACCATTTTTAATAATGAAAAAAACATATGAGACATTCTCATACATTAGACGAATCTCATAGTTATTGTTGTTCCAGTCTATAACACCAACACGCGATGTATGCACTCCTTCCAAAGTTGTCAGTCGTGTATTAGCAGAAGAATCCCATACGTGAACCTCGGAGTTGTTCAAACCAACAGCAATTTGAGTTCCATCGGGAGCCCACTTCACACTGGTCACCGGACCACTTTCCTCATCTACAGTGACAAGTTCGGAGACAGACCTATGAGAACAATGCATACAAAAGGTACTCTTGCATAAGTTTAGATTGAATAAGAGAATGTATGTTAGTTTTTTGGGATGTTTTATAGATAATACGAGAGCGTTGGACTCTTATATTCAAAATTATATCAATTGTATGTGAATTCTTGTCTAATAATGTTTTCTTACTTGTACTTGTGCATGAAAGTGCATGAAGTATGAAGGTATAGTAGCTTATTTTAAAATGCCTTATAAAATTATAGAAAGTAAACATAAGAAAGTTGGAGCACGACATAGAAAATTAATGTAACAAAATTATTTTTTGTTTAGAGAACAATTATGAACATTAGAGATGAAATTTGTAGTTCTAAAAGTTTGTAGAGTAATATAAAGAACATTTGTCAACAGTTTAATTAAAATCATGTTCATAGTTTATAGTATATAAGGACATAGATTAAATTTTGATCTAATTAAAATGAGTGCAAGTTAATTGAAATGTTTTGTTTAAAATTATTGAATTCTTATATATTATAAGTGAGTCATTCAAAATACATAGAATAGAATTTATGTAAGAATATTATATGGTATAACGGATGCCTTAAAAAAAAAGGTCCTCCTTGCTCTCAAGTCTCAAACATCTCAAAAAATGTTTTAAAGAACTCAAACTTAGAATCATTAAATTCAATATAGAGAACAGTTCAATAAAATTAAATCAAATCAAACAAGCTACAAATAGAGGAATTGGAGCGAGAAGTTCATAATTGGAATGTGGAGCAGATGGAGCACAAAGTAATGGAGGGATGGTCGAAATTGCCGCTCAATTCAAATTGGAATTGGTAACGGTAACTGTTTGTCCTAAACTAACATTTCAGATCAGATGGGCCGGCCCACTTTAATATTGGGCCACCAGTCCAAACAAATAAATGTCACACCCTGAGGACACCCATTCGCCTAGAATGAACCCTCCTCCACCTCCCAGCGGCGCCGGCGTTCCCTGCCTCCATTCGATTTGAAAAGAAAAAAACCGCCGCCCTCAGCCGCTGTTTCAAGATTAGGTCGGTCGCCCGTTAAACCCCTCCTCCCGTTTCGCCGCAGAAACGCGCCCCTCCACGTCCTTCCTCCAATCGACGCCGTCTGTAAATTTTTTCCACTTTTTTTTTTCGAATTTCTTTCTCTATTTTCAAAAAAAAAAAATCGAATTGTTGTTTTAATTATATATATATATATTTTTTTTTGGGATATTCGAGCACAAGTTTGAATGGCAGAAATGAATGCTCTTTCATTTCATTTTTTTTTTCTTTTTTTTTTCGTTTTAGTTCATCACAGGTTTTACTGTGATGGGGTGGGTGTACTAATCGCGAGAAGTTGTTTTAATTTTAGCAGAGGGTAGTAGAACTGACATTTTACATGCTACTATTAATTTATAAAAGACTCTCAAGAACACAATCTAAGAAAGAACTCGGATTTCTCTGCCCAAGCCGAAGCCGAAAAGTACAATATCATTCAACCTCCTTTCTAAACACAAGGACCAACTATTTATAGACTATTCCCTCATTAGAGTAAAGAACATAACTGCTACTAAACCAACTAACTACTAACTAAACTGCTAAGTATTAACTAGCTGGCCTTTTCCTTCTACTTTTATACGTCCGCAATTCAAAGAGAACCCAAATTGCTGTAGCAAAACCTAGAACACCAGCAGTAATTTCCTTGTCCCTCCAGAGGAAAATATCAGCAGCTGCAAACAAAAGTGGATAGACACACCTTAAATTGAGATAGCATGCCAAACAAATTCCTAATTTGTTATTCATTCGCAGAGTATAGAAATCAAAATCAAAATGCCAAACAACCAACCAACAATTGTATCATGAAATCAAAATCAAATTTAAATTAGCAACATTTTTTGGCAGGATACAGCTATAGTGCATCAAAGTAACTACAGCCTGCCTGGTACAATCAAAACTTAACCATTCATCCCACGAATCAAAGTAACTACAGCCTGGTACAATGAAGCAAGGTACTCACATATGTAAAACAAAGTAAGGAAGTTGAACCACGTTCCCAGCACCGAAAGAATCCAAAGACCAGCTATCACCTACAAATCCAGAAAGCAATACTTTAAATCAACAAGACATTGATCAATAGAAACCGCCAAACCATCAACAAGACATTGATCAATACATTGTCCATTACTTAAACAGTGGGATATGTTACATTACTCAAACAACAGTGGGATCAATCACCTAATGCGGTTGAAGTTAGCAAATGGTTCTGAACTTGTCTTCTTCGATGCAGCGACTTTGGGATCCCAAAAACATCCCAGAATCGAAGACTTTCATCCTCCCCTGCAGCAGCAGATGCAACTGTGCACCCATCCGGACTCTCAGCCATATGAAGAACACGGGATGTGTGCCCGTTCAGCTCCGCTATCTTCACCATTGAAGGGTACTTCCATAGAATGAGCTGATTGTATGTATAACCATGAGAGCTAAGCAGTTCGCGTTCATTCCTGTTCCACAAAAGAGCACACACCTGTGAGCCAGTGTCCACAGAATTTAAACATGCACCGGTGTGCGTGTTCCAGAACTTTATGCAGCGGTCTGCAGAACCTCCTCCAGAGGCCAGTAAGTTAGCCTGGAAAGGAGACCAAGAAAGTGCTTTAACAGCAGTCGTGTGCTCCTCAAGCCTATGAAGCATGGATCTTCTTTTGTCCCATATACGTACAAGATCAGGGGCGGACCCAGAGTGAAAAACTGAGGGGGCCAACAACAAAATTTTAAAGTACTTAAATTTAAATTATATACTAATTACATGCTCATATATAATATATTAGTAATTTTTTTTATATAAATATAGCATTAAACTTATAATAAGTTAAAATTTAGAATGTTTTTCTTTCATGTCACCAAAACCATCTATTAAGCGAACCTATGTTGAATCTCTTCGCAATGCCCAATCTTAAAAGATCGTTCCGTAGTTGCAGTGAAAATTGAAGGTGCGAGAATTAGATTTATCATTCTATGCACAATTGAATAGATTTTTTATTTTCTAATTTTTAAATTCTTAACTAATTATATGATTCTTGTTTATTTTTTGTCTATAAATTTAATTCTAAAAAAACATTAATTAATAATTGAATAATTAATTTTAAACTCAATTAATATATTAAATATTTAGGAAATAATTTAAAGAATAACTTAATAAATAATAAAATAAAACAATGTATAAACATAAATTAAAATAACAAAATTGTGAGTTGTGACTATTGTCCCATCGTGCGTGTATATCTTATGTTTGTGGGGGAGTTTTTGGGAATTTGAAAAGAATTATAATAATATATAAATTTTTGGTGGGCTGGGCCTGAAAAACCAAAATTTGGTTATTTTTGGGTCTGACTATATGCACCTCCATTTCGGAGGGATGCACTCCGCCCGATTCACACACCCCTCTAAATTGGCACACACTCACCCTAAATTGTCATAAATACCCTCCCTTCGTAAAAAAACTCTATTACTACACACACCCCCCAACCCTTCATCTTCTTCACCCTTCATCTTCTTCCTCCCCATTTCCTCCAACCCACCCCCTCCTCACCACCACCCACCAGTCGCCGACGACGCCCACCGCAACCCCCGTCAACGGCGACGCCCACCCCACCCACCCTCGCCTCGGCCGACCCCTCCCCTCCGTTTAAAAAAAAAAACCCATTTCCTCATCTTCCTCCATCTTCATCTTCCTCCTCCCCATTTCCCCCAACCCACCCCCTCCAGTCGCCGGCGACGCCCACCCCACCCCCCGTCCTCCCCCTCTGTAAAAAAAAAATCTGAAGCTTTGCGGCCGCCCCCTCGCCCTCCCGTCCGACGCCGACCCACCCCAGGTTTGCCTCCCTCCCGTCCGACGCCGACCCACCCCAGGTTTGCCCCCCTCCCCCTACTCCCTTCCCCGTCTGTAAAAAAAAAAAAAAAACCGCAGCGGGCCGCCCCCTCCCTCTCTTCACCGGCGCGGCCCCCTCCCTTGGCCGCCGCCGCCGCTTCTTTTTTTTTTTTCCCTTCAATTTCACCGGCCCACCTCACCCCCGCCGTTCACGGCTTCGGCCCACCCCACGCTGCTTCGACCGACCTCGCCGCCGCCCTAGGTATGTACATCGGCCCACCCCACGCCGCTTCCTCTCTCTTTTTTGGCCGGCTCGATTTTGATTTTTTAGGGTTTTCTGCATAGATGCAGAACCTTTTTTTTTTTTTTCAATTTCGACACTGTAATGTCGACCACGTACACTTTCGTTGACAAAATGTTGTCGACGAGAGTGCGTATGGTCGACATTACTGTGTCGATTTTAAAAAAAAAATTAAAACTTTTTGATCGACCTTTGTTGGTCGACCGTATACATTCTCGTCGATAAATTGTTATCGACGAGAATTTATACGGTCAACCAACAAAGATCGAAATTTTTAAAAAAAGAAATTAATTTTTTTTTTTCGTTAAACCAGTGTCGATCGTATAAACTCTCGTCGATAAATTGTTGTCGACGGGAGTATATATGTTCGTCACTGGTTTGACGAATTTGTTTAAAAAAATTGTTAGTTTTCTAAGTTTTTCTAAGTGTATATGGATGAAATGCTGTCGTTTTGTTGGTCGATTTGTTGTTATTGAAATTTTTTTATTTTTTTTAGTTCTTGGTCACCGGAAAAAATGGTGATGGTTGTCGGAAGTTGTGATTTTGGGATAAGGAGAAAGAAATGACAGTAGGGGTGCGTTTAGTAGGGAGGGTGCATCTAGTATGCTGTATTTTAATGTATTTTAATGAAGGGTATTTTTGATTTTTTACCCTATTATTTTATTAATATATTGAAAGGGGGAGTGCATCAAACCGAAATGGAGGTGCATATAGTCAGACCCGTTATTTTTTAAGAAGCAAAACATGATCCATATTTCATTTGGAGGGGGCCCAACTAAAATTTAAAAAAAAAAATCTAATGCTATTATATTATATTATATAGGTACATGATGGGAGAAATTTGAGGGGGCTATGGCCCTCCCCAGTTACTGCGTACGTCCGCCCCTGTACAAGATTATCATTTCCACCACTAGCCAAGTGCAGACAAAGTGTGATAGCTCAAGTGGTTAGAGCACCACTATTTAGGCCTTAGGTCCTGGCCGGGTTCGAGTCATGGGGAGGAGAAAAAAGGGATGGGTATTTAACTTCCATAAAAAAAAATGTATTTTCATCAAGTTTACATATATTTAAATTTAAATATAAATTGAAAATTAAGTTTTTTTTATAAAATTTATATTAATAGTAGAGAATGGGTTTATTTTTTTTATAAAATTTATATTAATAGTATTTTATTTTTTTCGTTTTAGTTCATCACAGGTTTTACTGTGATGGGGTGGGTGTACTAATAGCGAGAAGTTGTTTTAATTTTAGCAGAGGGTAGTAGAACTGACATTTTACATTCTACTACTAATTTATAAAAAAAATCTCAATGGGTGTATTCAACAAATTTGTGTGTGCGTATAACCGTTGCTCGAAAGAAATAGTAGTAACAAATTTCGAATGAAAAATATTGACTTGAAAAATAAATTCGAAAAAAAAAAACAAAAAAATTCAAAATGTTCAAAGTTCGACAAAAAAATTAAAAAAAGAAAAGAAAGAAAGTGGAGATTATTTCAAATTGTAATTTTTCCGATCTGGTTTTGAAAAAAGACAAAAAAAATACTAATACGAACAGAGGAAGACTTATGGCACCGAACGGACGACGTTTGAAAAAAGAAAAAGAAAAATTCTTAAATCTCAAAAAGAAAAAGAAAAATTCTTAAATCTCAAAATCGTCGTCGCTTGAAAAATGTAGTAGCGTCCGAATAGGGTTGGAGGAGGCGCGTCGAACGGGCAATGGTGCGACGAACGGGGTGACGGTGGCGCATCGGCTGGGCTGGGAGCAGAGACAGAAGCAGCTAGAAACATGGGATACAGTTTTCAAAAAAAATGACTCAATAACTTTTTACAAGACTGCGTCCCAATTCCCACCAACTCAAATTAAAGTCCTAGCAAAAATCAAATTAGCAAAAAGAAAGGGCCCCAAATAAAGGCTCATACAACTTTTAAACTAAATTTAATAGCTCAATTCTTAGAAGTCAGAGTGGAACGTATTAGCGGTCCGTTCTCAGGTTGGGCAGCACAAACATTTGTTCATACTTAGGAGTATTTATTTGATTATTACTTTTTAATTAATACATTTATTTATACTTATTATTTATATGATTATTATTTTACTTTATGAATAAATTTTTTTTAATTTATAACTTATAAGTTATGAATTAGGTGGTATATTCTAATTTCTAATTTACTACATTACAATTAACTTAATTTAATTAAAATAGATAATGACTTGAAACTTTGAAATTTGTTTTTTTTTTTTTTTTTAGATTTATTGTAGAACTACATTAGCTCATTTACTACATTATATTTTCTAATTTACTATCTAATTCAAGGGAAATTCTCAAATGCACCATGTGCACCAAAACAGGTTTGGTGCACATGTTTTTATCCTTATCCTTCCACTCTAACTTATTATCCATTTTTCTCTACTTATGGTTATTTTTTTTCTATTTATTAATTAATTTATAATCCATTACTTTATTAATTAATTAATTAATTTACGATTATTAATTAATTACAGTTCTCATTTTTATCGACCAATATTTACAATTATTAATTAACAATTCTCATAAGCATGAGGTCACACGTTCAAATCCTTTCAAACTTGTTTTTTTTTTCCTTTTTTTTTTTCGTTACTCACTTCCACTTTTCAATAATAATAGTCACTACTTTTCATTAATAAAATTTCCACTTTTCACTAATAACAGTTACCACTATTCTGTAACAAAATTTCCACTTTTCACTAATAATAATTACCACTTTTCAGTAACAAAATTACCACTTTTCACTAATAATAGCTACCACTTTTCAATAACAAAATTTCCACTTTTCAATAATAATAGTTACCACTTTTCATTAACAAAATTTCCACTTTTCAGTTAAAATATCTACCACTTTTCAATAATAAAAATTACATTTTTCAGTAAATATTTACCACTTTTCAGTAACAAAATTTCCACTTTTCAATAATAAGAATTACACTTTTCAGTTAAAATATCTATCACTTTTCAATAATAAAAATTACATTTTTAAGTTAAAATATCTACCACTTTTTCAATAATAAGAATTACACTTTTCATTTCAAATATCTACCACTTTTCAATAATAAGAATTACACTTTTCAGTTAAAATATCTACAACTTCCAATAATAAAAACTACATTTTTCAGTTAAAATATCTACCACTTTTCAATAATAATAATTACATTTTTCAATAACAAAATCTACCACTTTTCAATAATAAGTACGAATAACATTTTTTCAATTTTAATAATAATTTTAATGGTACAATTTATAATTAAATATACCCATTTTAATTAATTAAATTAACAATGATAGCAATAAGCAAAATAAAAATGAAAATTATAGATTAATTAATAATTGTAAATTAATTAAGTGATGAGAATTGTAAGTTAATTAATAATTGTAAATATTGGTCGATAAAAATGAGAACTGTAATTAATTAATAATGGTAAATTAATTAATTAATTAATTAATAAAGTAATGAAAAGTGGTAGATTTTGTGATTGAAAAATGTAATTATTATTATTGAAAAGTGGTAGATATTTTAACTGAAAAATGTAGTTTTTATTATTGAAAGGGGTAGATATTTGAACTGAAAAGTGGTAGATATTTGAACTGAAAAGTGTAATTCTTATTATTGAAAAGTGGTAGATATTTTAACTTAAAAATGTAATTTTTATTATTGAAAAGTGGTAGATATTTTAACTGAAAAGTGTAATTCTTATTATTGAAAAGTGGAAATTTTGTTACTGAAAAGTGGTAGATATTTTAACTGAAAAATGTAATTTTTATTATTGAAAAGTGGTAGATATTTTAATTGAAAAGTGTAATTCTTATTATTGAAAAGTGGAAATTTTGTTACTGAAAAGTGTAATTCTTATTATTGAAAAGTGGAAATTTTGTTACTGAAAAGTGGTAACTATTATTATTGAAAAGTGGAAATTTTGTTACTGAAAAGTGGTAGCTATTATTACTAAAAAGTGGTAACTTTGTTACTGAAAAGTGATAATTATTATTAGTGAAAAGTGGAAATTTTGTTACCGAATAGTGGTAACAGTTATTAGTGAAAAGTGAAAATTTTATTAATGAAAAGTAGCGACTATTATTATTAAAAAGTAAAAGTGTAATTCTTATTATTGAAAAGTGGAAATTTTGTTACTGAAAAGTGGTAACTATTATTATTGAAAAGTGGAAATTTTGTTACTGAAAAGTGGTAACTATTATTAGTAAAAAGTGGTAATTTTGTTACTGAAAAGTGGTAATTATTATTAGCGAAAAGTGGAAAATTTGTTACTGAATAGTGGTAACTGTTATTAGTGAAAAGTGGAAATTTTATTAATGAAAAGTAGCTACTATTATAATTGAAAAGTGGAAGTGAGTAACGAAAAAAAAAATCAAGAAAAAAAAACGAAAAAAAAAGAACGAAAAAGAAAAAAAAAATCGAAAAAAAAGTAGCAACTATTATTATTGAAAAGTGGAAGTGAGTAACGAAAAAAAAAATCGAAAAAAAAAATGAAAAAAAAAAACAAAAAAGAAAAAAAAAACAAGTTGAAAGAAAGAAAAAATCGAAAAAAAAAAGAAGAAGATAGTGGTAACTGTTATTAGTGAAAAGTGGAAATTTTATTAATGAAAAGTAGCTACTATTATTAGGGGAAATTATTGTTAAGACCATTTCACTGAGAGTTTTATCTAATAGGGAATATGTTTTTTTTTTAAATCTATTAGAGTCAAAATGACACCTAATAAGACATAGTTGCCCTTTATCAATTTAAATATTTTGAAATTAATAAAAATTAATTGAATTTACATCAAATCTTTTGAATTAATGCAGTTCCTGGTTATACGCATATTCCTAAAATTAAGCAATTCGAATTAATTGTTAATTATTCAAACAAATAAAGTTAAAAAATCTGCATTAAGCTTCTATCACCTTCCAATTATTCAAATATTCCTAAAATTAAGCAATTCGAATTAATTGTTAATTATCCAAACAAATAAAGTTAAAAAATCTGCATTTTATGATAAAAATATAAGTGTGTCATAAAGTATACAATTCGTCAATTCCCCATATGTTGAATATGCATATATATATGAAATAGATTATGAATTTTAATATGAACAGTGAAATGAATTTTGGTATGTAGAAATGGGTTATGAAGACATATGTTCATTTCAATATGAAGTTTAAAACGGCATACAAGACTGAATTTTTTGGTATGCATAAAATAACATGAACCAATGTGCACAGAGTGACATGCATATCAATATGCAAAATAGATGTGCACATTTGTAAATGACATATTCAAAAAGCGGTTTGTTGTGATGTAGGGATTTCATACTTAATTCCGTTAATATCACTGAAAAGAATTGTTCAGAATAATAAGACGAAGACATAAAATGATAATGCCTACATCGGTATCCATGTTTCATATTGAAAGTTCATTTTGATATGAAGTTGAAGGAGTAGTATATGCACCTTTCAGATGCACTGCGAATAGCAATTGAATAATCAGTCTATCGAAATTCAAGCTGGAAAAGCTGATTGTAAACCAAACAACATGTGAATAAAAATAAAGGTCGTTTCAATTTTGATGAATTTCCAGCAAGTACATACTACAAAAAGAAATACAGTTTACTATGTAACCTGAAAATGTAACAGGCATCCAATTCTGGAAAATTCTCTGTATCTATAGTTTCTTGCTACTAACTTTCAATTACATATTTCAAAAATTTTGTTCAACTATATTCATCTTCTTTGTCCATGGACTCCACGCTCTGATTATCCAATGCAGCTAATAGATTCTCGAGAACAAATAAATGTTTCAATTTCTCAGCAAAATGAAAAATATTATGTCAATTTAAAATTCCAATAAACCAGAGTGATGATTTACACTTGCATATATAAATTAAGCTGCACAAATCAAGGCATATATCCAGAATAACAATGCATCATATGATAATTGGCATCAATAAACACACAATGTGATACGCAGAAGAAATCAAGAATCGATAACAACATTTTAACAGCACCCCAGTTGGAAAAACAAAGATTCAAAGCCAACATTATCAAGACAAGTAAATCCAGCAATATACATTTAACAAATGTCTTACCTTGAAAAGCGTAAAGAAACCCCAATGTCGCGTAAAATCGAACTGCAGCCTCAAGATTCTTGTAACTTCCGCTCAGAATAGAAAAGTTTATGAATGTATACAAATGGCTGAATCAAAAATTCATATAATTTCAGTCGGTTGAGGGACTTGAAGCGGTGGAAACAAGATGTATATGATTTTGGGATGTTATGTAAATTGATAGAAAAATGATTGTCTGATTGATTGATAGAAAATACTCTGCTCTCATTGCACAGCCAAATATCATCCAAATTGTCACAAAATCATAATTTATTCGATGATCGAAGATCGATTTGAAAAAATCACCAGATCTAATCTAATCACATAAAAATTAAAAACACAGAGAGAAATTCAGTTAGTTACCTTTCAATTGGAAGATTCGCAGGGGACAAACAGACTCCAATTCCCTGCGAGAAACTCTTCTCAGAATCCCCAAATCTCACGAATCCATGCCTCGTCTTCGTAGGTTTGCAGACGATTATGGGCGGCGGCCATGGAGCTTCGAGGGACGGCTTCTTAGAACGACGGCCATGGGTTCGCGGCCTCCGTCTTCCTTGGTCCGCTCCCGATTTGGCAGATCTGAGCTTGAACGGTCAAGAGTCGATGGGGGTGACTCGTCGACGAACGGTGGCCATGGTTGGTTTCTGCAATGAGCGATTTGATGAAATGAATATTCAGATATCGATTTTGGAAGGTGAGGAATTTGTTGAATGTGCCCTATAATTTGGAAATTAATTGATAACAATTAATTATGATTTTAAATTTCGAATTACATTTCAAATATATAAATTAAAGGAGTATATGAATATTAAGGGCATTTAAGGTTTTTTGACACTAATTTGACCTTATTAGGAAATTTTAAAAGTTGTAGGTTTTAGTTGCTTAAGAGGCTATAGAAATGACTCTATTAGGGAATTTTCTCCTATTATTATTGAAAAGTGAGTAATTATTGAAAAGTGGAAGTGAGTAACGAAAAAAAAAATCGAAAAAAAAAAACGAAAAAAAAGAACGGAAAAGAAAAAAAAAATTGAAAAAAAAGTAGCGACTATTATTATTGAAAAGTGAAAGTGAGTAACGAAAAAAAAAATCGAAAAAAAAAATGAAAAAAAAAAACGAAAAAGAAAAAAAAAACAAGTTGAAAGAAAGAAAAAATCGAAAAAAAAAGAAGTTTAAAAGAATTTGAACCTGTGATCTCATGCTTATAAAGGGTATCTATAACCACTAGAACATTCATTACTTGGTTTTATTTATTTGCCTTTATAAATAGATATAGGATTTACCTGTGCATTAGTGTGCACGTGCACACAGTGCACAGGAGACCAACTCCTAATTCAATCAGGAAATGACGAAAGATAAACTTATGTAAAAAAAAATTAATCTTCAAAAAATTTTGTACCCGAATTTCAAATCCTAGATCCGTCACTGACTGGGAGAGGAGATTGAACATGGAGGCGGTGGAGTTTTTTTTGCAGAAATAAATGAATAGAATGGGGGTTAAGAAGAAAATTGGTATTTTTAGAGTGTGTACTAATCGAAAAAGGGATGTGTCAAGCGAGTGGGTTTCCACATCAAAGCCATGTGTGTTTATAACCGTGTCCTAATATTGTACGCGTGTTCCACAATATTTTCATGGCCACGGTTATGACCCCTTTTTAATTGAGTTCACCCTACAATTTTTTTTTAACAAAATTACACTTAAAAATAATATTACCCTTTCATTAATTTTTATAAAGTATAACACGATTACCCCTCATTTATACATTCAAAATTTGCAGTCGAGTCATCAACTAGTCTTGAAAAAAAAAATAGAAAACATGATTTCGAGAGAAAAAAAATCTGAAAAGGTAAATAAAATTTGGCCAGAAATTTTGAAAAAGTAGATAAATTTCGGCCAAAGTTTCTAAAAAAGACTGAAAATTCAGGGGAAAAAAATATCAAAACTAACCAGATTAAAAAATGTGCATATTTTGCGGTAATACAATCAAAGACCGATAATTTAATTTCCATCTTTTTCAAAGATGATTGAGTAATTTTAATGTGAAGGTTTGTGATAATACAACCAAAAAGCAAAAACACAAAACTTATTTTTGTATAAATGGTGAAAATCCTTAGAAACTGATTAAAAAAAAAAACAGACACAAACCAGACGGCACCAACGTTCTTTGGTGGTGAAGAGATGGTTAGGAACGTGGCGGTAGGTCTGCATTTTAGTTGGGAGGCACGACGACGTGCTAGGGTGGGTGTGACAAGGCTGGGGCTGCTGCTGGGCGACGGCGTGGGGAGGTGGAGAGGAAGTGGGGAATGAAAGATAAAAAATGATGAAGATGAGGAAAATTAGCTTTTATGAAAGAAGTGTATTGTTGTTAAGGGTAGGAATGGGCTAGGCTACGAGCCTACAACTCGACCTTCTAAAGCTTGGTTCGGCCTGACTTGTTTAATAAACAAGTCAGACTCAAACTTTTTTTAATTAAATAGGTCGGCCTTTAGCTTTTTTGTAAGTCTTTTAAGCCCAACAAGCCGGTCTATTTAAATCTATTTCTATATGTATAAATATATAAAATAGTAAAATGCAATAAATATATAATATATATTATATGATATGTGACACATAATAAATAATATTCAATATATGATGAGATTATCTTGAAGAAATTATATACTTTTTTGTTTTATTTTTCTCTGTAATAGTTAAAAATAATTGATATGAACAATTTCTTCATTTTGAGATTTAAAAGGTTAGTTTTTATGATTTAATGGTAATACAAGTGTAGTAAAAATTAATTTTGAATAACACTAAAAAGACCTTTAAAAGGCTTTTACGTCAAATCTATTTATTAAAAAGGTCAGACCTAGCCTCTTAAAAAAAATATAATAGGCCACAAAAAATTATAATAGGCCACAGGGTTTAGGGTTTAGAATATGATAATTAAAAAAATTAATAAATTGTCAATAAATAATTAAATTAAAAAAATCAATAAAAAATAAGATTAAATTTTAAATTTAATTTTTTTTATCACTTAAATTATAATAACAGCATAGAGTTTCACTTGTATTATCGAAAGATATTAATCCTAATGTTAAAGAGTTACACTTAAATTATTAAAAAGTATTAGTAGCAAATGTTAAAGACAAATTCTTGTATACAATTTTATTCATACATGTAATTGAATTCGAATTTATTAATACATAATCTCAAGTGTTCAATTAATTTTTTTACCTATCAAATTAGAATCAGGTTAAAATTGTAGCTCAATTGCACAGATCTAGATCTCCTCCTATACAAGAGGATCCTGCACAAGAAGGGAGCTCTTGGATCACACACTCACACGTGTGTTATCTAAGGACTCTCATTTGTACATGACCCTAATGTACATGAGGGGAGCCTATCTCCAAATGTATCATGCAATTGAATATACACAAGTGTAAATCATTACTAAAAGGTATTAGTAGTAAAGTTAAAGAATATCACTTAAATCACATAAATATACTAAACTTAATATAAAAGTATATCACTTAAACTATCCAAAGATATCATCTCAGATTCTTAATAAGAGACGTTTTGACATTTAGTTCTATTCACTTGCATGAGGTTTTACACTTTTCACTTTAAAAATAATTGTATTTCTTTCATTTTTTTTTTTTAAGTCGAACTTCTTTATTAGCAAATGCAAGTTCCATTCGGTAGGCCGACCACAAAGTTCGGTGGCTCTAACCAAATATGAGGATTCGGTGACATCCTAGCCGCTCTCGTTATATGGTGTGCCTTAACATTGACAACCCGACTAATATAGGTAACAATACAGAAAGTAAATGAATCTACTATACGTTTGCATGCATCTATTATATCCCCAAAAATTGAAATACCTCCTTGTTGCGACTGTAGTTCGTCTACCACGAGTTTTGAGTCCACTTCCACCATAACTCGTGTGTATCCCAGCTGCTTGGCCCAAGATAAGGCTTCAAGAAGACCAGTTGCTTCACCCTTTTCCACTTTATACTCGCCCGGTACCACGTATTAGATAATGGTCAAAAGATGAATTCTATTAATCTGGACAATAGAATATATACAAGTACATTGAGGTAAAGTCTAGGCTAAACCCGATGTGGGATAAGTATATACAAGATAAAGTACAATACTCCTAATACACCCCCTCAAGATGGTGGGCGATTAACAACACCAATCTTGTCCATAAGTAAAGAGATGCGGTTACGAGAAAGAGGCTTGGTTAAAGCATCAGCAAGTTGATCAGATGAGGAGACATGAGTCACACGGAGCTTGGAATTCTTCACAAGGTCCCGAACAAAGTGATAGTCAATGGCAATATGCTTCATTCGGGAATGAAAGGATTAGAACATAGATATGTGGCACCAATGTTATCGCAATAAAGTACAGGTGTCGGTGTTGATAAGGGAATCAAAAGTTCATGCAGAAGAGAGACGGTCCACTGCAATTCGGCGGCAGCAGCAGCTATAGCACGATATTCAGCTTCCGTCGATGATCGAGCAACAGACTTCTGCTTGCGATAACTCCAAGAAATCGGATTTGCACCAAGAAACAAGATAAATGCACTAGTAGAGGTTCGATCGTCACAATCCCCAGCCCAATCCGCATCTGTGAATCAGTGCAGAGAAAGGGGAGAATCACAACGAAGATGTAGAGAGAAATGGCGAGTTCCATTCAAGTAGCGAAGAAGGCGCTTGACCGCCCCCCAGTGAGTCTCAGTGGGAGCATGCATGAACTGAGACAACTTGTTTACTGCATAGGCAATATCAGGGCGAGTCATGAGGAGATACTGGAGGCTGCCAAGAACTTGATGATAGACAGTAGGATCAGTAGGGCCACTACCATCATGGAGAGACAGCTTAGAGCCCGGAGCAAGAGGCGTCTGAACCGACTTGGCATCAAGCATGTTGTGACGAGATAACAGATCCGTGACATATTTCCTTTGCGAGAGGAAGCAGGAGGAATCAGATCGAAGGACCTCAATACCAAGAAAATACAAGAGAGTCCCAAGGTCCTTGACCGAGAAACGGGAGGCAAGAGCAGAGACCACGGTGGATAAGAAGGAATTATTGTTGCCTGTGAGAATTAGGTCATCCACATAAACCAAAAAGTAACCCAAAATACCATCTCGACTAAAGACGAACAGAGATTCATCAAACTTGGTGCACACGAACCCAATAGAGACAATGAACGAGCGAAGAGCATTATACCAAGTCCTGGGAGCTTGCTTAAGACCGTAGATAGATTTACGGAGTTTGCACACAAAGGAAGGATGGTTTGAATCAGAGAAGCCAGGAGGTTGAGCCATAAATACTTCATCAGAGAGAGAGTCATGCAAGAATGCGTTGTTGACATCAAATTGGCGGAGAGGCCAACCCCGAGATACAGCAAGACTTAAGACAATGCGAACAGTGGCAGGTTTGACAACCGGACTGAACGTTTCAAAGAAGTCAACCCCAGGGCGCTGATGAAAGACTTTAGCAACGAGCCTGGCTTTGAACTTGTCTATGGAACCATCCGGATTCCGTTTGATACGAAAGACCCATTTACACCCAACGATGTTTTGAGAAGGGTCCGAGGGGACCAAATCCCAAGTGCCATTGCGCAGTAGAGCTGTGAATTCAGCAGACATGGCCTCGCGCCAGCGAGGATCAGATAGTGTCTGTTTTACAGTGGTAGGTTCAATATCAGCTGAAATAGATGTAGATAGGCAATACCTCGGGTTTGGTTTAGAGATGTTGTTCCGAGAGCGAGTCACCATGGGGTGAGAGGGGCGGGCCTCGGGGCGGTCGGTTGGTGAGGTAGTGCAATCAGAAGACAGCGGTGCGGGGGCGCGATTCGGGGGAGTACATGACAGGTGGATAGGTGGTGGGGTGGGAATGGGACCAGGGTCAGGAGAGGGAGTGGAAATGGGTGTAGGAGACACGGGTAATGGAGTGGCAAAGGGAAAAATGTCCTCAACAAAGTCGACATGGCGAGATATGTAAACTTTATTGGAGATACGGTCGAGGCAAATGTAGGCACTTTGAGTGAGAGAATAACCAAGGAAGACACAAGGGGTGGAGCGAGGCGCAAGTTTGTGAGAAGAGTATGGACGGAGCCAAGGAAAGCATTGACACCCAAAGACACGAAGTTTGGAGAGGTTTGGGGGTTTGGAGAAAAGTTTTTCATAGGAAGAGAGCATGCTGAATTCTACTTTGGGAAGGCGATTTATTATGTAAGTGGCAGCGGAGATGGCATAGGGCCAAAAGGTGAGAGGGATGGAAGCCTGATGTAGAAGAGATAGGCCGGTGTCAACAATGTGACGATGACGACGCTCAGACATGCCATTGTGCTCGGGAGTGTGGGGAGGAGTGGTGAGATGAGTTATTCCATGAGAGACAATGAAGGAGCGAATGGCTATATATTCACCACCATTATCAGAGTAAAGCATAGTAATACGTGCATTAAAAAAATTCTCAACCAAAGATTTAAATGCAATGAATGTAGGTAGCACATCAGATTTTCTTTTGAGCGGATAAAGCCAAATGTACTTAGTAAAATGATCCACAAAAATCACATAATATTTGTATCCATCATTCGATAAGACAGGAGAGGACCAAACGTCCGAAAATAATAAGTGCAAAGGTCTATCTGAAGATAAAGAGGAATCAAAAAACGGTTGTTTGTGACTCTTAACAGTTTTACAAGACTCACAACTCATAGGAACAGTTTTATTGATGCGTAAATTTAAGCTAGACAAAGCGGAGGATAAAATACGTGGTGATGGATGACCCAATCGAGCATGCCAGACAGTGGAAGTGTGATGAGTAGACGAAAAGGCTGAAGGAGGGAAAGGAGTTCCAACCGGCCAAACATACAGCCCGTTAACGCGTGGACCCCGCAGTCGAATATCCCCTGAGCGACTGTCCCTCACCTGAAAATCAGAATCAGAGAAAACCACAATAACATCATTCTGTTTGCATAACTGAGAGACCGAAATTAAATTCTTTGACAACGATGGAACAAGTAAAGAATCCATAAAGTGAAAAGTTTCTAAGCCCAAAAATTTCAACCGACCAACATGTGAAATAAAGAGCTTGTTACCGTCTCCCACAATAACATCATCACCCCCATTCTAGGGGGAATGCAAAGATAAATTAGCCAAGTCGGTGGTCATGTGATGCGAGGCACCGGAGTCAAGGATCCATCCCGAGGACATTGGCGAAGAATCTGCAGTATGGGCTGAAGGTGTGGAGTAGGCAGAGGGACTAGGAGCACCGGGAGAGGCAGAATAGGAGGTTAACTCCGGGCACCGTCTTGCTGAATGGCCAGGGGTATTGCATAACTGACATTTACCCATGTATGGACGAGCCGAAGAGAAGGAGTGTGAGCCCCCAAATGGGACAGCAGGAGCACGAGTGGGAGCTTGCGGACGGGAAGAGTAGCGCAGCTGCTGTGCAGGGGAGTGAGCCGAGGGCGATGGACGCTGCTGGCGGTGGCGGTTTTGGGGCTGACGAGAGCCAACAAAGGCTGTTACAGGATGTGCAGCAGGTGGAGGGGCAAGGGACATTTGTTGTGCCTCGGTGCTCAACAATTTATCATGCAGTTCATCAAAAGAAATAGTCGTATCACGGGCTTGGATGGCATTGCTCAATTCTTTGTAGGAATCGTCAAGGCCGTTGAGAACCTTGAGAACAATGTCCTCCGAGTCGGTGGAAACACCAAGAAGAGAGAGTTCATCAACAACCCCCTTGATCTCAAGCATATAATCAGTAATTGACTTCGTACCTTTTTGTGGATTATGAATACGGTTCTTCAGTGCAAGAATACGGCCACGAGAGGACTTGCCATAAATGGTGGCAAGAGTTGTCCAGGCATCACGAGATGTTGCGGCGGAAGCAATGAATGATATGAGTGTCGGGGTAATGGAGCCAATAATGGCACTGAGGATAAGCTGATCCTGACGGCGCCAATGAAGCACCGCCGGATCAGGAGTGGCGGACGCACCAGTGGCAGCAGCAGCGGATGGACAAGGGTAGGAACCATCCAGATACTTGAACAGGTCGTATCCGGAGAGAAGGGTGCGGATCTGAAAGGACCAGGCGACGTAGTTGGCGGACGTCAACTTGAGAGGGGCCTGAGAGTTCGTATTGAAGGCAATAAGAGATGGAGAAGACGCATCAGGTGCGGCGTTCTGTGTTGCAGCGCCGACGTTAATGACTTCAGGGGACGAGTCGGTGGGAGCAGGCGACATGGTTGGAGGTTGCAGGCTGCGCTGGCGTGAGGCCAAGGGAACGCAGTAGAGTGGGCGTGAGGCCGGTGGGAAGAGTTTGTGAGTTACGGCAATGGAGGTGCCGAGAATTTGGGAATAGGCAATAATTGCGTAAGATCCCAAAATTTGCGTAAGATACCAAAATTTAGGGATTTTAAATACCTTATTAATTTAAATAAAAATTAAATATAAGGAGAAAGGATCTTTTTATGTGGCGTTTGCCGATTAGGCTCTGGTTACCATATTAGATAATGGTCAAAAGATGAATTCTATTAATCTGGACAATAGAATATATACAAGTACATTGAGGTAAAGTCTAGGCTAAACCCAATGTGGGATAAGTATATACAAGATAAAGTACAATACTCCTAATACCACGTATCGTCCTTCCCATCACAAATTCTCCATCTTCATCATGGATTATCATCCCGAAGCTCATTTCTTTCGTCTCCTTGAAGAAAGCTGCGTCGATGTTAATTTTAATATGGTGTGGAGGTGGTTTGTGCCATGCAATACATTTAAGAGCTGATGCAACGCATGGGCGTACAGATTCTGCACTCTCCCATTCAGCTAGCAAGCTTCTCGTTGTGTGCACCACCATCATCGCTGGTTTACACACCCCATTCCATACCAACTGATTTCTTTCTTTCCATAGCCCATATAAAATAGAGGCAAAATTGTTGAAGTCGTTGGCATCAAGCCCATTGAGGAGAGCTGCAATCAACTCTGTAAATGACTCAACTCTTGCCATCTTGTTCTCTAGAATCTGGTAAAAAGGTGTCGAGGGCCACACCCCTTCAACGTACGGACAAGCAATGAACGCGTGCCAGTTTGTCTTGTCTGCACTCATGCAATGCGGACACCACTTGTTATCAATCACCCTTCTCTTATGAAGATTAACTTTAGGTATAATAAGTGACATTTTTTTTAATATACATGCACTATTCAAAATGAGAGTCATTTTAAATACAATGAAATACTAAATACATAGAGGCATGAACAAAAATATTAGTAATCATATATTCAATTTTTGTGATCACCGATCTCGATATGAAAAAAGAGGATATCTTCGTAATATTTGTAAAAGAAATTGAAGATATTGATATTTATCGGTATGCAATAACAATATTGAGCCTAATATCGAGATAATATTAAAAAATATAGATTTTTTTTTTAGAAAATGTGTATAAAATTAAAAAAAATATCGTCAAAGATATATTCAATACATTTTATATTTTATTTTATATTTATCACAAATATAAAACTTATTTAAATTATATTCATAAAACAGTTTCACGTGAAAACTTGTTTCTTAATTAAAAGTTCCAAGAATACCGCACGAATGCACGTGCAACACAAATAGTAAGTGGATTGTTATTTTTCCATTTTTATTCCTTAACGAAATAAAAACGTGTTGTGAATCTTAAAAAGCAGTAAAGCCACACACACGCTTCTTGAGAAAGAAATCAAAGTGGAGAACAGCAAAAGAGAAGCACAAATAATGGGACAAATCGAACAACGATAAACTGCTGCACTTTCCTTTTCTTGATTTCTTCAATTCTTCAAAGATCAAACGCCTTTTAGCTATGAGGGCAACATACGGACCATCTAAACCCTAGATTCCTTCAAGAAATTATCCGTACTACGATGGTGAAGAGGAATTCTGCGTATTGCTATAGTTTATCTTCGTTGAAATCGAAAAGCTCTATTGGTTATAATTCTTCGATCGTCACTTGTGAATGGAGTCGTCTAAAAAGCCAATTGTGAAGGTACAAGTTGAGAAGGGGGTATTACAGGAGGATCAGCCAGAGAAGGTTATAGAATGGGAGGATTACGACCAGGAGCTCGCTCGTTTGTGCAGTTTGACCTCCGCACTTGAAGAAGCAAAAAGTAAGAAACGGATGCTTGAAGAGAAGCTTCATTCGTCGATACAAGTAAGTCTGCTACTTCTGTTGTTATGTGTATTGTATTGAATTGGATGTTATTGTGATATATATGTGTGTTTGCCATTGAATTAGTTATATATGTGTGTCTGCATATGCTGTTTATTGAATAGTAATATTGGATAAGTAATTGGGAAGTAGAAGTAATTGTTTAAAATACAGCGTGTTAATTCTCCTAGAAAATAATTCAAGAAAGAAACAGAACATAAAATTCTGGGAATTCTTGTCAAGGCAGTGAACAGAAGCTGGCGGTATGGATAGAGGCAAAGTCCAGTAAAACATCGAAACTGTATCTTTTAAAACTTGTTTTTTAGCAGTGAGGAAAAACTGAAAGGGAACGCTTAATTTAATTCTCATCTGTTTGTTTATCATCTATTTCCTAATTTGATACCTCTTCTCAATTATAGATTTATATCCTTTAGTAAAGTTTTGACTTTCAGACCTCACATTACTTCCTATCACTGGTGATCCATTAATCCTACTTGTTGCCTTATGACTTACATGAAGTAGTGCAGCTTGGAAAATTAGTTGTTTATGGAAGATAAATAGGCTAAATTGATCAAAAGAACATGGTACTAATATGACTCTTAATCAGTTTTAAGGAATAATCAGACAAAATCGAAGATATATAAAATGCATATCTGAATTGATAATATCTTTAATGAGTTTTCAGTAAAGTTCTAGACAAGTTTCCTACAATTTATGTTCAACATTATATTTCCAATCCATATTATCTACTCTATTTACATGGTTTCGAGTAATTTATAATGTCATTTTGAGTTATTGCAAATTACCTGGTGACATAGTTCTGCACCATTTATTTGAGCTAATTTATAGAAGGCCTTTTAATATCATGATGGATTAGAAGAACACTTAATATAATTTAAAATATTGTGTTTTAGCTTATATATTATTGAGTGAATGACAGTGTTTTTTAGATATTATTTAGCTCTGTGATTCTTTCCTAACCCTTTGACTCTCTTTCCCTTTGATTTGCGGGCAGATAGAAGCCGAGTCATTAAATTGGTCAAATGAGCTTGATCTGAAGCGTGAAAAATTGGAGTATCGTAAGTTGGTGATGGGAAATATGTCTATGCATTCCAAGGTTGTAAGAGAAAAAGTAAGAAAGCAGGAGGAACAACTGAGTGCTGAAATTAGATCTCTATTGGTTGGTGGAAGTTCTCTTTCCGTGGCCAATAAGCGCATGCAGGTAATGCTTGATTGTATTAGTTACTTCTTTAGCTTGGTCTTACAGTTTTGTTTTCTGAAATGGATTCTCATTTGTGCCCCAAGTTTTAATTGTTTTTAGTCTGACTCTTGTTTGTACTTTATTTCTAAGTTGGAGACTGAGCATGCTGTTAAATACACTACTTTTCATCTACAAAACTGTAGTACAGAGAATGACCAGTAACAGACCTGAATCAAATGATAGTGGTCCCTGAAAAAACTTGCCATTATTTGGTTGAAGTGAATTGGACTGTGATTAGGACTTGCCTGTCCGTAGTTTTAGTAAGTAGTTGCCTTTTTTGTCTGTTCTCCAGCTTATCTCTTTTCCTTTTAAACAGTGGGCCTGAAAAAATCTGTAAATATAGTCCCTAAGGGCATGTTTGTTTTGGGACTCACCCGTCCGGACGTGGGACGTAACGTCCCACGTCCTTGTTCTACTTCGGGATTTCACATCCGGATTTCCTCATCCAACTACACTCATCCCTAAAAATACCTATACATCCTACTATTATATCCTACTATTACATCCCATCCAACCACTCTTACACAATTTGATTTGACATAAAGTTATATCTCATCCTACTTAAAATCCCAAAACAAACACACACAATTACTATTCATCAGGATTTCTCCATCCAAGATTTCCCCATCCAGGATTTCCCCCATCCTACATAATCCCAAAACAAACATACTAAGTTTTTTATCTGTAACAGACTTGAATTCTGTATATAACAATAGAACATTGTATATGTATACCAACAAACATGAAACATGTTAACAACACTTTGCTAGTGGTCAAGGAGTTTATTGATGGATAGGGCTGTACAGAGAATAATGGTATAAGCCGTCTTGAGAAGAATTGAATTTATTTCACATTTTTCCATTTAAACTCTTGCATCCATATTTCTGAGTGAAGTTTTGTGCTAATTGTTGTAGGCCATTATAGACACGCAAACAGTTTCCTTGCTTTCTGCTCAGTGCCTTGTGTTCTTGTTTTTCAATTTGTAAAATGTTCTTTGATTTTATTTGTGGCTAAGATGATTGTAGTAGATCTATCTATATTTCCTGCTTCACTTTAAAAAAAAATAAAAAAATTCCCTTCATGTGGAATGGACTAGGTTTTTGTTATGTGATTACTTATCTGAAATGTAATTTATTCCAATGCAGGAATCAAACAGGTCTTTTGCTGGAGATAAAGGTCATGGCCATTATAAAAACTTGCAGAGATTGTTGAGAATGAGGCAACAATACATGGTATCGCAGGTTTCCATGCTATATCCAGTAAAAGTTGTGATCAGAAAAGCCACTGATCAAGAACTTGAATCATTTCGTAGTACTATCAAATCTGGTAAATTAATCTTACATTCAATGTGTCTTCACTCTGATACTACATTTTGTGTTGTTAGAATGTAAAACTGTGGGAGGACAAGATCATAACTTTGTATATTGTTGTACGAGTGATTTTGTGTCCCTTGCTCTAGAAGTTATATTCAAGAATTTCAAGTTAATTACTCTCTTGCATATGGCCACAAAGAAACTGAGATTATGTACCATGTCTGTTCTGAAGTTGTTGAAATATTTTTATTCATAATTTTGATGGAAAGAAAGCTGTATCAAATCGAGAATTGAGCTAACCAGTCCGGGTTGGTGTAAATCATAGGTTTATATGTTTCTGTAACAATTTTCTTAAAGTACTACAAGACACTGGACAATTTCCCTAAGATGTTTCACGGCTAACAATTTAATGATTTATTAACAACATAGTTTTGATGTGGACTTCTTTTTTTTATAGATATCTCTATTGTCTCATGTAAGTTCATTACTTCTTCATTGGTTTTTATCAAGCTAAATAAATTAAAAATCCTCTCAAATGTATAATTATTAACTGACTACTCTTAATTGTTATTTTCCTTGTGCCCATATCTTAAGAACAAATTTTTGACTGTCTTCTTGTTTAATATTTGACACCTGTGTGTCCAATACTTCTGTGTCCTGGGTCATATGTCCAAGTCCTAGCAGCGTGCTTCATGGTTAGGTACACACAGCAAACATTGCCAGTGGTCTCTGCAAAGTTATTTCACATAATCAATTTATTAGAATGAACTAAAAGATGCTTACTGTAGTAGAAGCTATCTGCATCAGTGTATAACGGCATAGTGAAGAAGGCCTTTTGCAGTTGTAATTGCTTGTGTCTATTTTCAAGTTGAAAAGGTGTATGGGGTTTGTAGTCAAATGCTTGCTGCTTGGATAATTTATCTTCCTTAAAAATTAAAATATAGTAAAAACCCCATGTAGTATTGTGTATTTATACATACATAGAGTATAGAGCGTCAGAAATGGAATTATTTGTGGTTACTTTAAAGCAATAGCAATAGTAAGACCTAGGTGTAGCATGTTTGAAATTGTCAACGTGGTTTATGCTACCAAATGAAGTCCCAGCATCTCTAATTTGTTTTCATGCCTGTTCGTTTTGGTCCATGGGTGTGTGTCTACTTCATTTCTTATGTAACTCTTTATACTGCCTTTTGTTTTCTTTACGTGCACCATCTTTTTCTCAATAAACTCTTATAAAAAGCCACTGTAAGCAAATGCTGGTGTTACTTTTACCATCTAATTGGTTCATAATTAGGGGGATTTTTAATATTTTTTATTTCGTAATATAGTAGTATTGCTACTTGCAGAACCAGCTCGGGTATGACCAGATGTTTGTAAATGTTGTAAGCATATGCTTAGCAAGGAAGATTTGTTGGTTTAGTTTTATGATTAACTATATATATTACTACTCAGTACTTTAAGGAGTGGCATACACGGCTTCTTATTGCAATTGTGTACAGAATCGTCATTTTTTTAGCACACGTTCATTTTGTAGATGCTATACAATTTCATATCATAGTTGAGGCAGTCACAAAGTTGAAGTTATTTCTTGATCTCATTTATGTGAAGCATTGTGAATATTTATGCTTAATATTTGTGTGGTTTTTGCTTCTTGATTCAATTTTAGGTGTTCCTGATTCATCAAAACCTGTTGACCATGGCACATTGACAATCTCAGGCCTACACCTTACTGTGGTTCCTTTTACGAAGATGAGTTTCTTCACTGACAAGAAGGAGGTTCAGCGATCTTCAACTGCCCTGGGATATGTAGCTCATGTGTGTTGTTTCCATACAATTTTATCAACCTCGAATTTGATTGGATTTACTTGAAATTCTGGTCTAAATTTAAAATACATTGATCAGTATAAAGCATTTGTGTGTCTTCAGAGTCGAAATTAGCAAGCTAGTACCTGAGTTTATGCATCTATATTGCATAATAAATCTGCTACCAGTTAACTAAATTTTAAGATGATATATCTTAATCAAAATGGTTGGTTCACTGTGCAGGCTGTGTCACTTATTGGTTCTTATTTGCAAGTTCCTTTGCGTTATCCATTGCGCTTAGGAGGTTCTCGATCATATATACGCGACTATTCTCCTTCAGTCGAACCTTCAGCATCCAGTACATCTTTGGATTCTGTAATTTCGACAAACATGAAGCCTGTCGAATTTCCCCTTTTCATCGAAGGTCAAGACTCAACTAGAGCAGCTTATGCTGTGTTCTTGCTAAACAAGGTGTGTGTTCAATTTCTGGATTGTTGTGAGTTATTTGATACCTGAAGAATTTCAAGTTATTTGGTGAATTATAACTTGACATATCACGTGTGTCACGATTGTCATTTTAAGATTCTACACTTTCTAATTTAGATCTTTACTTTTGTTATTTTTCACCTGACAATAGGCATTATAACGTTAGTAAATACAAATATTGTTCGTCCTTTATTCGAATTACACAAATTCTTCATATATGGTGGTGCGTCTGTTCTTATTATGTGCAATCAATTATCTTTTGGCTCTAAATTGATCATAACTGAGTTGGAATTCTGATGTAAAAACATGGATTTTTTCCATGGATCAAACCATGAATATTTCTTGTTGGCATGTTGGACAAGTAACAGTGGTGTGTAATGTTTTCCAGTGCATATATTCTGTTGTCTACTTGTAATTAAGCACATTACACTTCAATTTTTTAAAACAGAAAGATGGCCTATTATGACTTATTTACAAATATGATTGCAGGATTTAGAGCAGCTCTTGAATTTTATTGGCGTCAAGAGCTTAGGACCGCGTCATATATTAGCAAATTTAAAGGAGCTTACAATGACTATTCTTTCCCCTGAGTACATAGATATGTAATGTGTATTACTTTACTTTACTGTAAGTTTCTGTAAAGGGATCACTTGTATTCTTGAACGGTGCTTGTATTTTTTGGTGGAGCACCTTAACATCTTCCTCGATTTTCCAGTTAGATGCCAATTATAACTAATGTACTATATTTGGTTGGGTTTGCACATATACATTTTTTGCTATCATAATCCAATGCATTTGATGAACGACGAGTAAATTCATTAACATTGACTATTGCTTCTTAGTAGGTGTGGCCCTAAGACAGGCATGTTAACGAATAAATTGGCAGATATGTTTTTTGATGAAGGATGAGGTTAATTAGATATGATGGTGGTACATTGAAGAAGAAAACATGATGTTATGTTCTTTTGCAACATTTCTTAACATGTAACTAGGATTTCCAAATTGATCCCAGTATATTGGAGTTGTATTGATAGAGAGAATTGAGAAGTTTGATAGTTGTAAGGACACATAAATATCAATTTCAAAATATATATACCGAAGTATTGTTTATCATGTTTGATTATCAAGCTCTAACCACCTGATCTATCTAACCTACTTAAAATTACAATTGTGATGAAGTGTCAAGAAGATGTTTGCCTACTGTAGAAATCTACACACTAAAAGTGAAAAAATGATACTCTCTATCCAGTAAAACTTTAATTCAATTCTTTTTATATGTGTTCTTAAAAAAGTCATATTGTTAATAAAGTAGAAAAAATAATCAAAAGTTAATTATTTAAAAAGAATAAACATATAATTTATGGATAAAAAAAGAAGTATGTGCAAACTTTGATGAAGTATAATTTGGGAAGTGACTCTGATGTGCAACACAATCACCTAACACATGCTAGGCCCATATATCACAATCTCATTGCCATTTAGTGGTTAAACTTATATCATTGTCATTTCTTGCAAGAAAAGACATTCAACGATAAAGTTTCATAATTTCAGTATTCCAAATTTCATTAAATGTATCCATGCTGTACTATTCTATAAATATTATAATAGACTTTAAAAAAAAAAAAAAATTAAGAGACAAAAGAAAGAGTGGAGTAGAGAAGGCAATGTCATGTGCATTTCTCTACTTACGTCAATATCAATATGGATTCAGGGTTAGAAACATGCCCCTTTCCTTTGGATCTTGCTCATTGTGTTTTTTTAACTTCTATTGGTGTAGCACTTTTAATTTATAGATAGAGTGTTTGACTATTTTATTTTAATTTCTTTACAATTGTTTACATATTAAAAATATTTTCTAATACAAATCTAAACTGAATGAATGAACCGTCGATGGAACTGATAAATTTATTTATTGAAAAAAAATATGTTCGATCAAGACTTAACAACTCATTTCGAATTTTAATTTTGACCTACAATTTAATAATGACAATTTGATGCAGTTGTTTGTGACATGTTTCATATGACTAATGAAACTCAATTTTTATTATTCAATTTATAAGAAGATGTTCAAAATTTTTGGAGATAAAGAATGAGATAATCTCAAATGACACATTATCGAATGCAGGTCTTGAAATTTTGACGTAGAATTTAAAAGGTGATTTGACATGTCTCAACGATTAATTTGTCTTACCCCGTAAAATTTTATGTACATGAATCCTAATAATGTGAAGATACGAAATCGTTCCACCAGGCATGCCAATTCATAGACCAATAATTTTCAACACTGCAAATATATGTCTATAGCATGAAAGAAATAATATTTTTTCTCCTCAAAAGACATGTAATATGGGGTCAAAATGACTTATTCCGAATTTTAATTTTACTCTACAGTTTAATATTAATATTAGAGTTGATGAAAATGTTTGTAACCTATTTGCGGATGGAATGTTTGTTTTGGGATTATGTAAGATGGGGAAAATTCCGAATGGAGAAATTTTGATAAATAGTAATGGTGTGTTTGTTTTGAGATTTTGAGTAGGATGAGATGTAATTTTATGTCAAATCAAATTGTGTAAAAGTAGTTGGATGGAATGTAATAGCAGGATGTATAGGTATTCTTATGGGTGAATGTAATTGAATGGGAAAATCCGGATGTCAAATCCCAAAATAGAATAAGGACGTGAGACGTTACGTTCCGGACGGGTGAGTCCCAAAACAAACATGCCGTGAAAGACTATTTTTACTGTACTTTTATAAGATCTACAAGCAAGTCCAAATCTTGAAAGATCATTTCAAATTGAGATACTCAAATAGTTTTTTTTTTTTGGATGTTCTATTTTATAGACTTGTTTTCATGTATAGTAGTACGGAGTAATATTTTTCAAGTCATTTACTAATATAACTATATACATTAATTATACTAAAAAATACTCACATTCATTAAATATGGTTATAATAAATATTTTACTGGTCTAAATATGTCTTCCCAAAAAAAAATTTCAATCTTTGTGAAAAGTCAAACTAGTCTATCTAATTATGACGAAGGAAGTATTAATTTAAATTCTTATCTCCAAAATTAAGATTTACATAATGTATAACACTTTAAAATACACTCCATTCTCCACGAAATACAGGTAGACACACTTTTTTAGAATGTGTAATAATGAGTATAGTTTTGAGGAATAATTGTGTAAGTCTTTATATATAAAGTAAATAAATAAATTGTACGTGGATGAAAAGTAATGACATGTAAAATTGTAAATATTGAAAAAGTGAAGTTTATAAAAGATTTACATAATAATTTCAAAATTTACATAATATACACTTTATATTCTTATCTTCAAAATTAAAATTTTAATTTTACCATACAAGTCTCCATATAGAAACGTCTCACGCGTGTAAGCCACGTGACCATAGCTATTCCACGTTGCAACCAACTTCATTGTTGGTTTCGTTAACCCCAACCCTGCCCCTCTCTCTCTCTCACACACACACACACACACACACGCGGAGGATACATACAGCGTTTCCATTTCACGCTGATCAAATCAAACATTTTTGCTTCTCATCAACTATTTTGACTTCAATCCACCGATCCCCCTTCTGATTATGGTGAAGAAACGGGTCCCGGACTGGCTCAACAGCTCTCTATGGTCCACTCCTCTACCCCCGCCCTCGCCGCCTTCCAACGACTCCGCCAAGCCGCCACTCGCTCCAATTGTCGACCCGCCGCAGCCGGTTCCCCCGCCGGAACCTCCGACTACTTCAGTTCACAATACAAGTGCTGCCAAAACGGAAATTAAGGATCCATTGAGTAGCAATTATGGTAGTAATAGTAGTTTTTGCCACAGCGATGAGGAAAATGCAAGCTCTTCAGCTAACTCTACAGCATCAGCTGTCGGTGCGGCTGCGTCTGTGGTGCCGGCCCCGGCCCCGGCGCTTCCTCCTGCTGAAATTATCTCTAGGCAGGCTCAGCTTTTACAAGAGGTTTTTAAAATCTCCCTCCCCCTCTCTATCTCACACACATTAAGTGATAAATTTCTTAACTGCCGTTGAGAAGGATAGGCGACGTGATTACGTTCGATGTTTTTTATGACTCTCTTGATGACTAAGAAATGCGTTCCCTCTGATTAGTTCCATCATGTGGCTTAGTAGTTAGTAGTGGGAATGAGAAATAGCTGGACACTATGCAACTTAGACTAGTAATTTAAACCAAACCATAATTGGTCTCATGGTTCTCTATTGCATAGGGCTGGTCTTTGATGTAGAAGAGGCCCCATATTGTCCTCTCGATCTATTTAGCAAGTGGGATATTTGTTTTCATCAGTTTCTATGAGTGGTGGATGCACAAGTGTGTAAAGTTAACGTGTAAATTGTGTGTTATTTCCAAAGAACATATCATATTCTGAGTATATGGTCCAAAGCATCTGCATTCGATATGCCAATATCAGTCCTCATTGATTATGGCACATTCTCTGTGTGTGTGTGTGTGTGTGGTGGGTGGGTATACCTTTCCCTTATCCTCTCTCCAAAAGTACAGGATTTTCTTTAGAATTCAGACTATGCAGTAGAGATTTTCTGACGCTCAAGTTGTTGGTGGAGATATTAAAGATATTGGCCTGACAAGGAGACATTGAGGATTGTCTTAATGGCGCATTTTTGGGCGCTGTGGTGGCCTGGGGAAACTTGTACATTGATTCATGACCATGATCTGAGGATGTAGCATTACCTATTTCTATAAAATGGCATTCCTGCCAAGTATTCACCTCATGTCAAGTGATTTCTATCCATATATTTTTCTTTATGTGAACACTGACTGTAGGGATTACCACTGATATTCTTCTTTGCCTCCTCCCGCTGCAAATGAATATACTTTTCTTGATGTATTGGTTAGCCAACTTGTTTAAGTACGTTAGACGTGTTCTGTTATGGTGACTCGGTGTCCCTTCATTTCCTCGCAAATCATACATGCATATCGAGCAAATATTGTATTAATGAGTGACATAGGTCATGACTTGATAATGCGGGAGGTCTTGTCCTCCCTGATTAAGTGCAGGAATCAACGTGGTGTTTAGCAGCGTCATAACTTTGCTGTTGTTTGTCCTTACTTTTGTGTTATTATTGTCACCCTTTTCTAGCTTTGCTAGCTTCCTTGTTTTCGTTCTTTTTTTTTTCTTCATTTTTTTGTGTGAATCTCTGTGTGTTAATTTGTTTCTTTTTAACCTCAGCTCTCAAGGAAAGTTATAAACATGGGTGAATTGAGGAGGTTAGCTTCAGAAGGCTTACCTGATGGATCTGGAATTCGTGCAGTTGTTTGGAAGGTATGATCTGCGACTGCAAGTTAATTTGGTCTTGATCTCTTTACCTGGGAAGATGATACTGTTTCATGTATGAAGCTTATTTTGATATTTTTATTGATATTGGTATATGCCTTGTTTTTCTTGGGGGGAATGGGAGGGGACTAGTATAGTCGGAATTTCTTAGAAAGATTTGCTTCTGGTGCTCAAGTATTGTCACCAATTACTACGAGCTAACTATTCAAGAAAAGGGCATTTGTGACATTTATCATTATAAAATAGATAAAGCACACCTGTTTAAGTTCACATTATGTTTCATGATGTGAAATATAGAATTCGCACCTGAAAAAATTACAAAATATGACAATTACACATTGCTTCACTGCGATATATTGTGGTTGGAATATTTGAAGTTTATGTTCATAATAGAATGCTTTATTGGGGCCAGGAGTTTAAGCTTGGGTACCTTTATTTTCACCTGGGGAAAAAGGGGAGGGTTAAGCTTGGGCACCTTAGCCAAGTAGTGAAGCATAATCTTTAGATGGACTTTGAAAGAACTGTACCGTCATGATATTTCCGAATTTAAATTAACTTTTAACAAGGGCGAGATGTAGTTAACATTTAATTGGATTGTGTTTGCATCATTTCAGTGCAAACACTGGGAAAAAACTTTACTTCAAAGAGGGGCAAGGAACAATATAATTATATGTCTGCAGTCCTATTTAATAGTCAATCCGAATAATAAAATGTTACCATTATTGACTGATATGGTCCCGTAATGCCTATCATAGAGATTCTTATGATTCATCTATCCTTCACTCACGAGCCTGTTTTCTATTACATGCTTTTTTTTTAACGGGCTGTTACGTGTTATGTGTGCTTAATAAGATTGATTAGAGGAAGTTTTTATGTTAGGAAAAAATCAAGGCTTCTTGTTGAAGTTGAACAAATGTAGGATTCAATCCTTTTGCTAACAAAATTTATAATTACAGGCTTGTGAGCAAGGTCTGAACTCGAAGAAATTTGATTCTTCTTTCTTTTTATTTTTAAATTTCCACTTGAATTTGAACTTGGATATAGCTGGATTATGATTTACCTCGAACTTTTTTCAGCTATTGTTGGGGTATCTGCCTCCCGATCGCTCTCTTTGGCCTTCGGAGTTGGCCAAGAAACGGTCTCAATATAAGCATTTCAAAGAGGAGTTAATGATCAATCCTGTAAGTTTTTGTTTTTTTTGGCTATTATCTTAAAATACTAATATTAAATTTACTCCTTGGAATGACTGTGAAGCTGAAAAAAATAAAAGAAAATATTGGGGATATCACCCATATATGCCATTTGATTACATCTGCTAATACTACTGCATATATTTTCTACCTTTAACTGAAGAGCTAAATGGATCTTGAGAAATTTCTCAAAAAAAAAAAAAGGATTTTGAGAATCTGCAAACACCAAGTCTGGCTGATATGTTGGTTCTGAATCACATAACAAATTATGAGATTTTGTAGTTTTCTCTTCTTTGGTTGGGTCTACTTGGTTATGGAAGATGAATTGACTATATAATTCTGGTCGCTAATAAATTCAATTAGAAATTAGATACTTTGCGTATATGATGCCCATTGTACTAGGACTGTGAGAAGACACACTAATCGTTTGAGTGAGTCCTTCAGCACCACTTATAACTCAAGCCATACAAGTCTTTAATTCCCATTGTTACTTCTAAGAAATCTTGCTGCTGGCGAATTTGTGATAATCCATGTGGCTGAACCTACACTTGGTTCTTTGATACCTTTTCTCTTGACTCTTACACTAAATGATGGATTTTTTGTTTTACTAATAACAGAATGCCACCATACTGGGTAGGAATTTAACGTTTTGGAATTTTGTAAACTGGTCATCAATGACATGGTGTTTTGTGCTTGTGATTTCTCTAACACATATTTCAGTGTTTTGGCATTTTCTGAATGTTTCCATGGCTAGTCAGTCAGATATTACGCGGAGGCTGGAAAAGGCAAGTCTAAATGATCCGGATGACGGTAGTCAGGGTTTCCTCTCAAGATCAGAGATAAGTCATGAAGAGCACCCCTTAAGTCTTGGGAAGAGTAGCATATGGAATCAATTCTTTCAGGTACTTGTTACTCCCTCCGTACCACTAAAATTGACTTGGATAAATTTTCACACAGATTATGAAGACATATTAATTGTTATTGACTTATTGGAATTGTAACTTTTTCCTACATTCTTCCTATTTTACCCTTACACAAGATGACAAAAAAATTAAATGTTCATTGAGTTTTTCTAAAGTGTGCTACATAGGGTCATTTTGGTTAATTGGAAAATAATTAATGACTTTAATGAAGAAACAAGCGTATAATTTGGGACACACGAAACTAGAAAGGAAGTCTATATTAGTGGTAAGGAGGGAGTATTTCTTTCTTATGCTATGGCACTAAGTCCAGTGTGCAGTATGCCCATTACATATTGAACTTAAAGTTGCTTGTCTCGCTTAATAGGGTGACTGCAATGTAGTTACCAATGTCGAGATCCATCTTTGATCATTTTGACTTCAAAATCTATACTGTGTAGGATGCTGAGATCATGGAGCAGATTGACAGAGATGTCAAGCGTACTCATCCAGACTTGCCGTTTTTCTCGGGGGACTCAACTTTTGCTAAATCCAACCAAGTCGGTCCAAGTTCCATTCTCTCTCTCTCACCCTCCCTCTTTCTCTCTCTCTTGCTATTAGTGATGCATATCTGTGATGTACTTTTCACTTTCGCTTTATCTTGCTTTCAGGATGCTTTGAGGAATATATTAATCGTATTTGCAAAACTGAATCCGGGAATAAGATATGTGCAAGGGATGAATGAAATGTTAGCACCTATATTCTATGTGTTCAGAAGTGACCCTAATGAGGAAAACGCGGTAAGTTGGGTTACAGCGAAGTGCTAGTAATTTAACTTAATAGGGTAAGAAAGATGCAACCTTAATTATTTTCAAACAACATATTATCCAACTAACATAGTTATTCTTCCAGTTTAAGTTCATTGAAAATTTCTGGCCTTTTCAAAATCAATTGATCTCCCTAGATCTCATGCCATTTGGTATCAACAGATTCCAACAGAAAATATTGGTCCTTTTCCATTAAAGAGGGTAACAACTCTGGTTTCAGCATTACCCATAGATACACAATGATCCAATAATTTACCTTATCTACATCCTTGCTCTCTCACCTAGAACACAAGCATAATATAATATTTAATTTTCGAATAAGGCTGATACTGCAACTCCTTTCAACTTGAACTGATCTATTAAATATTCTTAATTCCAAAATTAATTTCAACTTATTGACCTTGAGTATCGCATCTCCCTCTTTTTTCTTGGAGTAGCTGACCTATTCTTACTTTTGTGCTTCGTTGGGTGACTGGGCTACCCCCAATTTCATTTGGAGAATAACACAGCCCTATTCTCTGCAAGCTATTTTTCGGCTCAGAGGGCCTCTCTGTCTTGATAAAACTTTTCTGTCGAGCTTTTACCTTTTATGTTAAGCTTCTAGCTGTCTATAGGATAATGCCCATGGGAACTAAGGTACTTTCCTTTTGCAAATTCTGCAGGCTTCTGCTGAAGCAGATACTTTCTTCTGTTTTGTGGAGTTGATAAGCGGATTTCGGGATAATTTTGTTCAGCAGCTCGATAACAGTGTTGTGGGAATTCGTGCAACCATTACAAGATTATCACAACTTCTAAAAGAGCATGATGAAGAACTTTGGCGTCATCTTGAGATGACAACAAAAGTAAGAAACTATGTATTTTTCCTGTTTACTCTCTGCATCTTGTATCCTCTTGTTGCGGTGCTGAATGTTGTGAACTACATTTGGGAAATGATTGAAAAAAGTGGTTTAATAAAGTTTGTACACGATGCCCTGCAATTGACACACTTTAGCCCCTGCTGATAATTTTGGTTACTTAGATTGTACCTCAATTCTAGAGGTTTTAAGTTTCTAACACAATAGTTTTCGCGTGGGTTATGTATTTGCAGGTCAATCCCCAGTTTTATGCATTCAGGTGGATTACACTCCTCTTGACCCAAGAGTTCAATTTTCCTGAAAGTCTCTTAATTTGGGACACACTTTTGAGTGACCCTGATGGTCCTCAGGTACGTCACTTTCATAATCTCGTCTCTGGGTTTCTAGGTGCGACATGTAGCTGCATATTTTTTCTCATTTTTGTTTTTGGCTTATCCTGATACATCACAAGCATTATCATAAGAAAACTGTAGTAGTAGATTTCATCACATATTACTTCCTGATTATGATGCTGCATCAAGTGTTCTCTTAGTGACATTTTTTATCTAATTGCATGAACTTATTGAAGTCAGTCGATGATACTACAGTTTGTTGAGTTCACTTCATTAAAGAATAAATATACATTTTTAGAATCGTCATAGTTGTGATGTGATGGGGATATCCATATCAATTCGTGATGCTAACCGTTTTAATAATTACACGTAATCCTAAATCCATATCCATGTTTTTTTAGGTATACACAACCTTGTCCCACTATCCATGGTTAACGGTAAACTATTTATGGATTGCAGGAAACACTGCTGCGAGTATGTTGCGCTATGCTAGTCATCGTGCGGAAGCGTTTACTTGCTGGCGACTTCACATCCAATCTAAAGTTACTCCAACACTACCCGACAACAAACATCAGCCACCTCCTCTATGTTGCCAACAAGTTGCGAGGTCACTGAGTTTTTCAACAATTTCACATGTTATTTTTGCCTGAGATTTTATTTTCTGTATAAAAAGGTTTAGGATGTAAATGTAATTTGATTGTGACCCCTTGGATTTATTTGTTCTTTATACTTCCATTTTGCAGTGTGGAGGTGGGGGGTTGTAGGGTCTTTATAGCTACTGTTGGTTTTTTTTATAGTGTTATAAGTTGATTTGTGATTTTGTAGGTAGTTTCCCTATTAACAATTTATTTCTTATAGACATGCATATATTTTTCGAAAGTAAACAAATTCATTACTAGGACTTAGAATCAGCCAGCACTCAATTGATTAGTTTTGAAATCATATTATGTGGATGCAGTAATACTGTACATTAGAAACAAATTTCTATAAGATTATAACTTGGTCCAATAGGTAATTCTTTTATTTTATTTTTACTTTTCCATTTAACTTGTTTTACACTGTAATACGTGAAATGTAATGAATATTACTACTGTATATTTTTAATATAATTTTTAACAATTGACTTTTAATTCGTTACAAATAAATTATTACTCCCTCTATCCATTAAAAGTGTGCTCACTTTTTTTTATATATATTTTTAAAAAAATTATATTTTAATTATAAAGAATATATTTAATATAATGAGTATAAAATATATTTGGTAGATACTCAATCTTGTTAGTAAAGTAGAAAAAATATTCAAAAGTTAACTATTTAAATAGAATAATCATGTTTTTTGTGGATAAAAAAATGAGCACACTTTTGGTGGACGGAGAGTATTAATTAATGTAAGATGCGTGATTTAAAAAAAAAATATGATACTCCTAAGTCTAACATTTAAAATTATTTACGACAATTTGCTTGAAAGACAAATAATATTATTAAAATAAATAATATTTATTTACATGTGTATATAAATAATTTTATAAGGATACTTTAGCAGATTGTGCGAGCTAACTACTCCCTCCATTCCTTTTATTTGTCCCATTTTATTCAAAGCAGTCTTCAATTTTAATTAATAACTCTATTAGTAACAATAGAAATTTACATTTTTTCCTCCAATAGGGTTCCTAATATGCACGTGAAATAATATAAAAAAATAAAAAGAAAATTTATTAAACTTGGTCCCTCGGGATTAGTCGGTCTTTGAATCGGATACCCGAGACTTAAAAAAAATAAAAAATTATACCTTCCATATTCATCATGGGTTGTTTATTTCGTATTCATCCGTACCGGTTTATCTTACGATGTGTTTTGAAGCCCTCGGTCAAATGAATATTTTACAGAGAGCCGACAAGAAATTTCATTATAACTGACCATTTTGATTGTTTGGGACAACTTTATGAATTTAGTAGACCGCTTTATGAAGCCCTAATCAAATGACTATAAATCGAACATATCCCATTTTCACAGTACGTTGGTTAGTTGTTCACGACCTAGACCTACCGCCTTTTTATTTTTATTTTTATTTTGGATCAATATTAGCAATGTAGTTCATACATAGAGGCCTATCAATTAGGATACTTTGATCAAATTTCCGAAATGAAATCTATTTTCGCTTACTTATTCCTTTTAGTTGAGTTAGGTCCAATTGGATTAGTTTACCCCATCTATCTAAATGATGGGTCTTAACTCAAGAGGAAGTATCGAGCTTTCACACTGACACCCTCAACTATGTGAATGCAATTACAGTAAGGAATGACGGGCAAGCTGCATACCGAAAAGGAAAAAAAATGTATTGTTAAATTTCATGATAATTAAAAGTATATATGTTTATGGAAGATTAATTTAATCCCTTATATTTATATCCCTTATAATAGTAATATCTTTCAAATAATAATATATTTTGACCCATAATATATAAATTTATACGAATTAGAATTCTGAATAAATGAAAAATTAAGATATTATAATAATATATAATAATTTAAAAAAAAATTAACACTGTCGAAATTAATATGAGCTAAACGTAACACATTTTATGGTTGAGTAGATGAATACGTATCTGGAATGTTAGAAGAAAACATAACCAATTTAGAACTATTATGAAACAATTGATGTGAAGTTGATGTTCATTTGATTTCACTGAATAAATGACTATGACTAAAACAACTAATCTTAAAATAAAATAAAAAAATCCATGTGCATTACGACTTGTTTAAAAAAAAATCGAGTATAAGAAAACCACAAAATAAAAGTGTTGATAACCTGTTTGTAGGGATCAAGTGTGATTAAGGAGTTACTGAATTGATTAGAATCGAGTAACAAGACACAAGTAACAAGATAATATTTTGAGAAATTTATGAATTTCACTTGAATACTATTGAACTTTTTGTGTATTGATAATATGAATGTTTGAGCCAGCCAACCAACTCTTTATTTTAGAGTTTATTGATTTTTATATAAGACTATGTTTATCGGCTCCGTGATAACCTGGTTGTCTGAATGAGTACTTCATGACCAAGGTTGGAGAACAACCAAGAACGACAGAGAATAACCAAAGTGGTGGGCCTCTATTTTTTTATTCCAAAAAAATCTAAGCATGCCAAGTGTCAAATTTTTATTCGTCAGTTATATTTTATTTAGATAATTTTCGATTTTCACTTATTTACTTAAAAAAAAAAAAAAATATCAAAATTCATAAAATTAATTTTTTTATAAATAGAGATCAATCTTGATATGTTTTGGATAACAATTTCATACACTCCATTTTCTCTTCTTCTAATTTTTTCTCTTCTAAATTGTGTTAATTATTCTTTTTATATTTTGAATTTTTTTCTATTAAATAATTGTATATATTTTCTAAATATTATAAAAAAATTAATAATACATATAATTATTACTATATTATAAAAGAAATAATTTATTAAATGTTGGTTGTGGTTGTGTTGGTTATGGATAGAGTGTGAAAAAAAAGAGTTTGAGTTGTGGTGTAAAATGTGTAGATGGAGGAGTGAGAAAATTAATTTTATATTTGATGACCCGGTCATGACCGGGCATGGATAAACATGCATGGTCTAAGGTGTACAAGATAATTGAGATGAGTTGATGTCAACCCATTATTATTTTTTGGATTTATATATCAGTCTTACATGCGTACACATGTAAAGTAAGAGGTTTGAGGAGATATCCGTTGTGGCAGACGATCATAGGGTGTCACACTGATAGTAGGTGTACGAATCAATGGTCAAGCTTCGTTTTATCAAAGCATTTGGTACAAACGCATTAAATGCACATACTCCAAACAATAAAACTCGACTTTTGTGCGAGGTCTTGATGAGCCCACCGAATTAGAGAGATTGACAATTCTCCACCATGCGGTGATCGGAGTTGGGTTAAGGCCCCGAGCTCACTCATATTTTTTATTTTAGTGACGAAAATGGTATCGATTAATCTGTTCGTGATTATGAACAATCCGAACTTTAGTGGTTGGTCAACCCATTTAACCTTTGAACCACCGTCTACAAAAAGAACCCCTAAAATTAGAAACTCATGAAATTATAAAACTCAATCTATAGTAAACTACATATATAATAACAGGGCTTTGCTAGCAAATTTCTGCATAAAATGTTGCAACAGTAAAATATTATTTTTTGTGGGGTCCATCAGTAAAATATCATATTTCTTCTTTGAGTTTCATCATTATTATTTATTAGGAATATACTTATAATTCATAGGAGTATCTATCCTTTTAGTATATTTGATAAAATCTTTATATCTATTTTATAGATATACTTCTTTTTTTTTTTTGAAAAAAATAATAATATATTTTTAACTATAACTATTATAAAATATAACTATTATATTTATTAATTAATTATTTTTGACAAATTTTAATTTTATCCAATATTATTGTAACGTTTATTTTTAAAATAAAATATTAAAATTAATGGTCATAAAAAAAATTCTTACATTAATGTATGTATACAAAAAATTATTTATTAACATCAATTTTTTTTTTTCTTCTTTCTCTCCATTGCTGGTGTTTTTAGAAAAAAGGGTAACTCTTTGAGGACCAAGCTGCAATTCCAAGGTTTATGAAGATACTATATATATATGCTTAAATTTGGTCCCGCCTCTCAGCCCTACCTGAGAACTCCCTCCTTTCTCTTTTACTCCCTCTAATGTACGGTCAGTCACCGCCCTTCCGCCCTGGTGGCGCCGACGGCAAGGGGACAGGGCAGCCGCCGCAACAGCAGCAAGTTCACATCAACCCAAACTTCTTCCCCAATCCCAATCTATTATTTCTTCACCAAAATCCCAATTTCCTACCACCCTTCTTCCAAAACCCTAACAATTTTCCTCATATTCAGCAACAGTGGCGCCCTAATGGTAATCACTTTCCGCAACAGCACGTCGATGTTCAAAAAGCGACGGTTGAGAAACTTGATATGGCTGTGGTGGTAGCTCGAAAGAGTATTTTGATGTCGAATGGGAATGTTTCGACTTGGAAAGTCTCAGACGCTGCTTTGTCGGCTGTGAAAGCGGAGTCTTGGGAGAGTTTGGGGCTTCAGATGCAGCTAGTGCCTTCGCTGAATAGTCTCCTGGTTTTGGAAGGAAAGGTATGCAAGTTAAAACTTGTTTAGATACATCAATCTGATTCATCTTATTTTTTTGTTCCTTTTATCAAAAGATTTAGAGTAAATTTTATGAAATATAAACTCAACGTTGAATGGATTAATGTGTAAAAGAATTCAATGTTTGTTTGAGAAATAAACAACGTCGCTTGACATTCTGTACTAGTGCCTGTTATTCGTTAAAAATTGAACTGAAATTAGACGAAGTAATATGTGTTGCCTATGTGGTTATCATTCTTATGTCACAGGAGCACGTGCAGCTTTAATTACTATTTTATTCACTTTATAAATATTATTTCATCTGACTTATGATTCTTGTTTTGTGTCTTCAATAATGATTAAAAATGCCAAATTTCTTTCTACCCCAGTTACTGCTTGCATATAGTTGTACAGAGAATCAGGACAATATGTATTAATGAGTTCACCTGCCGTGCCCATTTTTAACTGCTGATTAAACCTTTTTTATTGCTGATATTTTGTCCAAGGACATTGGATATAGAGAGATGCAGTTTCTTTTAATAAATGGCCCCATGCCAACAAATATCACATTTCTGTAGTTGCATCTTTTAGTTTGTATAATACTCATTACTTGGTATTGTTTGTCTGTTTACCTCCTTAAAGATCAATGCATTCATCCACTGCTTTGTTGCGGTTAGAAGAATTGTTTCGTTGTATGATTTGGAACTGGCAATCTGTGAGAGCGAGGGGGTCGAGCAGTTTGAAGAGCTGGAATTGGGTCCTTTGGTGCGGCATCCGCTTGCTGTGCATTATTTTTGTCTGACTTCTAATTTGACAGAAGTGTACAAAATTACAACTGAAGAAATAATGGCTTACCTTTGTGAGTTCATTTGTACTCACAAAAGGAAAGAAATTAAAGTTGATACCTTTTTGGATTTTATTTCTGAGAAGCAATCTGTCAGTTGCAGGGAAGCTCTTTGTGTGCGTGTCCAGAACCTTGGGTATGTAATTTTTTGTTTTGTTTTCCTTTTGTCTGGTGTAAAATGTTTATATGCATGCATGTGAATATTTGAATGTTTATGTCTTATTTTAACTGTAGGGCACTTCTACAATTGGGAATATATTGCTAGAGTTCTCTTAAAATTTTACAATCCCAGAAAGTTTTGATGGTTTTCTACTTATCGCGGTTGATGTAATTATTTTCTTCATAACATTTGTATCTAGAAAAGAATCATTTCTGACCAATATGCTTTTGGTAGATGATCTTCAGTGCTATCTCATGAATAATTGTCGTGATTTGGTTGGAGGATAGAGATATAAGGCTCTAGAGAAGTTGTAGTCGGAAAAGGAGTCAGTAATGTATTAGATTGGGCTTTTAATGTTGTGATTTGGTTCAAATATGTGGCCAGTTAATTATTCATTATTAATCATTTATAAACATGACATGAATGGGACTCATTGCAATGAGCTCAATTTGCATGCATAACTTTTACACCGAATCATGTGATAAATATTTGTGCTAACTGATTTTGGCAATACAGTAATGCTATGATTCTACATTTGCAGCCTTGCCTTCTGTAATCACATTTGTGTTTTTGCTTGTAAACTTTGTTAGACAGCAAGGCATCTGTGAGACATTAGATACATAAAGGCTCTTGATTATGTCTTGTGAAATGTTTAGGAATTACTGTGTGTGCTATAATGCAGATAACTGTTATTCTCCCATGCTGGGGTTGTCAGTGTAAAGCTATACTGCAAATCTTCCTTTAATATTTATGAAAGAATGGTGCAGTTTATGTAATAAAGTATAAGTTTTTTGATTAATTTCTGAATCAATTATACTTCTTTTGTGCAGATTATATGTTAATCTTATAAAACAGGGAAAACAATCAGAAGATAATGTACTCGAAAAATGTTACGAGAAAATGAGAACAATTTCTGGTAAAAAGAGCAAAAAGCGTCCACTTTTTTCTGCAGAAAAGAAGGAGATGGATGACAAATTTATTTCAATATCTGAGCGTATCAAATCTCTCACCTCGGGTAGTACCCAATTCTGTGGGAAACACACAAGATTTATGTCGTCGAGTTCCGAGGATGATGATAGTGAATCTAGTGAATATGAAGATAATAAGGATCAAAAGAATACAGACAACAACTTGTCACTGCCAAATGATAGATCTGAACGTGTCAGTAGCTGCCCTTATCCATCAGCAACTGAAGAAATAAGAAGGCTGGGCCTGAAGAGTGAATTAGGGTCGGCTAGCACATCTGATGGAGGTGTGCAGTGCAACATAGATAACGACCTCCCCCGAAAGAAGAGGAGACATGAAGGTATGAGTTCCAGCACTCCTTTGCCTCGCAAATTGTCTAAAAAGGAAAAGTTAAAATTCAAGCACAAGGGCACTGGAGATGAGGGTATGGGTGGTGATTCACTTTCCATTGAGTCATTAAAGATATTTGTTACAACTTGGAAGGATGCATGCCGAGGGAATAGCGCAGACGAGGTAGTAGCTTACCATTTTGATTTCAGACATGAATTTGGATGGCTTACCATCACTTTTATGTTCCTTTTGAATCAGATTTAAAATTTCCCTTGTTTGCACATTAGGTTCTTGACATGATGCTCCAATTTTACAATAAAAAAGGGAAACAAAGGGACATGAGGAGAGCGAAAGAAATGTTTGCATCATATCCATTTGTTGGACTACTCTATGCTGCTGTAAGTATATGGTCGCTTAAGTTTTTTTTGCCAACATATTAAGCTTCAATTGTTAAGCTTCTAAAAGCTTCGTGTAGTTGGGTTGTGTTTTTTTAACATACTTCTGTTAATTATGCATCCTTTCTTCTGTCTATAATCAGATAATGTGAGAATATTTTCTTCTGTCCCATATCCTCTATCAATGAAAGTTTCACATTCCTCTGGCTAACCAGCATGTGGCTGTTACAGGTGACATGTATTAAACTTGGAATGTTGGATAATATGTACGATGCTCTCCATAATTTGGACCAAGAATGCGTGGATGACAAACCAATCAAGAGTTCTTCTGATTACATAAGCATTGATGTTGATTCTGCTAAGAAGGATGCTGCTATTCCAGGACGTGAAGTTCTTACTCACAAACATGGTACGTAACTTTTGTCAAGAGAGTGTAATAATATCTACTACACTAATGGTATTAAGGGTCTGCTAATTTTTTCCTGCTTGAACCTTCTGATATTTCAGTGTTTCTTCATGAATTGGGTATGATTGTGGACATTAAATTTTGAATTGAAACTGGAAACATCTAGTGACCGCTATACAATTATTTCTCTATATTCTTTAAGTTCTAGTCAAAACATTGCTGTCATCCTCAGTGGATGCAGTTTTTTCTTTTGAGGTAGCTATTAAGCTATACCCCCCTAGTGTACTAGACTACTAGGATTGATGTCTAGGCTCTGCATAATCATACTGTTGCTGTATTTGTTTTTTATAACCTTCAGAAATCGTGTCATACTTGTCTAATTGATAACCTTTCATTGGGTGTGGATATTTTTTATATTTTAGGACCTATATTGTAATCTATTTGTTGTCTAATCTGCTGATGTCATTTGTTGTTTGCATCCTTTGTGAGTTTGTTGATGCTTTTCTCTCTTTTTATGCTTTTCATTTCTATTTCTGTAGATCTTAGAGCTGAAGACATTGTGAAGAAAATTACTGGATATTTTGAGGATGATGTGTTAACCTGTAAAAGTTCTCGAGAGAACAGGCTTCAGCTCTTGAAGAAGCTTTCCAAATGCGAGTATTGGTTAACTCAACAATTTTCTGTTGTGAAGTTTGAATCCCTTGGTCATGGAGAATATTTTATGTTTCTAGAGAAATATATGGAGCGATTTCCTAGCGCAGTACAAAAGTACATAATGGGTGATATATTAGAAAATGTTTCGCTGGAGGCTCATTTACTGCCTGTTCAATTGGACGTGTTACTATCACAAGGTTTAAATAGCTTGTGGGAAAGTGGTACTATCGACATCCGGAATATGTCTGAGTTGCTAGCAAGGCAATTTCCTTTGGTATGCTTTAAACTGGCAAGCACTGATCCTACCACAAACTTTCGGCATATTTTGCAAGAAAAAGGACACAATTCGAATTCTGTATTGTTTTCTGCACCATTGTCATCGACCTATAAGGGTGATTCATTATCTCAAAACGAGAAAAAAATGGAAGAAACTAGCGAGTTTTCTAATAACAGATTAACAAGAGAAGGAACTCTTACTGCAGTTACTACCAGGGATGCTATTGAGGTCTTGCGTCAGGCTCCTATGCTCACTGATCTGATCTTATGGTCACATTGGGACATCTTGTATGCTCCTTCTCTTGGTTCGATTGTGGAGTGGTTGTTAAAGGAGGTCAACGCCAAAGAGTTGCTGTGTTTGGTTACCAAGGATGGCAAAGTAATCCGTGTAGACCCTTTGGCTACTATGGACTCATTTTTGAAAGTTCTCATTCAACAATCTGCCTTCAAGACAGCAGTGCAATTGTTGTCTTTGTTTGCACTATATGGTGGTGAACGAAGCATTCCTCTGTCACTTCTAAAATGCCATGCACGACAGGCCTTTGAAGTGATCATTGATAATTGTATGGAGATGGAATTACATAATGATGGAAATCCAGTCATGCAAGGGAATATATCCTGTGATCAGCATATACCTGGGAAAAGTACATTCAGAAATTTGGATAGCAAGTTACTGATCCATAGGAGTGTATTCAATAAAGCAGCTCCAGTTATGTCAAGATTTATTCTCGATTGTTTGGGTTATCTGCCAATTGAGTTTTGCAGTTTTGCTGCAGATGTATTGATTGCTGGGTTGCAATCTTTTGTGAACAATGTACCTGCAGCTATCTTGGCTGAATGTAAGCAAACAAATCAAAGGCTCATACTTCATGAAGTTGGATTGTCTCTTGGATTATTGGAATGGGTTAATGACTATCAATCATTTTGTTCTTCTTCAACTACTGGATCCTCCCCTGAATTATATTTAGATGCGGTCAATTCTAAGCTATGTCCTTCTCCAATGAGCGCGCTAGATATGCATCTCATTTCTTGTGAAAAACTTGTTTCCAGTAAGGGAGATCATCATGACAAATATAAATCAGTGAGTACTGGGGCTAATTCAGCAAATGATTCCGTTTTGAAGCAATTACCAGTGATTGACATTGATAATGATCCAGTGAGATTTATTGAATCTATTAGGCAAGAGGAATTTGGTGTAGATCAAAATCTTTCAGCTACTGAAACTAGCATGTTGGAGAAGCAGCATGCTCGATTAGGCAGGGCTCTCCATTGTCTGTCACAAGAGCTGTATTCTCAGGATTCACATTTTATTCTGGAGCTGGTATGCACAGATGCCTATGTTTAAACATTCTTTTTTTGCATGATTAAGAATTCTTTGAGCTTGAGGAAGTGAAAGCCCCATCTTCTTTTTCATTTTTCTGGCTATTTTCTGAAAAAAATATTTCTGTTTGTGAGGTAACAGAATCTTTTTTCATGATGCCATAGCATCTGCAATTTATCTGAGAAAAGCCTGCTAGTTCAGTCATTTTGCTTGATGTGAAGAAATTATAAACTAAGAAAAAATGGGGACCAAATGACAATCATTTTCCATAGTCACTGAAGTTAGTAAAAGCATATTAATCTCCTTTGTGTGCTTTATGGTGCCATGATCTATGCTTGATTATGTTTAAGTGTGCCCTTGGGATAATATATAGTGGAGTATTTAGTGTGTGTGGTTTTGCTTAAAAAATGTTTGATTTGTTATATTTTTGGTCTTATTTCTTGTGGGATTTTGTTTGATATTAGTGCAGCGTGTTTTTGAGTACCATTGTACTTTTTTTCATTTGACTTCCCCTCTCTTATTTGTCTATAGGTGCAAAATGCTGATGATAATATCTACCCTGAAAATGTGGAACCAACTCTCACATTCATTCTTCAGGAGAAAGGTGTTGTTGTTTTGAACAACGAGCAAGGTTTTTCATCTAGTAACATCAGAGCACTTTGTGATGTTGGAAATTCAACAAAAAAGGGCCTTAATGCTGGATACATTGGGAAGAAAGGCATTGGTTTCAAATCAGTATTTCGGGTATGATAAATAGTGTTTCTATTTTGTTGAAAGTATGCCTTTTACATTGTGCAAACTTAGTAATATAGTTCATATACATAGCAATATTGTAAAAAAGTGAACAAAGCTTGGCCAACTTGTGCTGGCTGTGTAATTATGTAAATAGCAGTTAAGCAGTGACGGGCAATCTCATAAATTTAACATTCTTTCTGTGCTTGTTTGTTTAAAACAAACTTGACATAATCATTAACACACATACATTGATTATCTTTCTGTTGTGCGAAGGATTCTGATTTGCTGTTCTTGCTTATGACTAGAGATGTTAAAAAGGTCATGGCAGCCCATTTAAACTGGAAAAAACTAGAGTTAGAGATAGATTTTCCTAGCCCCTTTAAATACAGGCCTTCTTGGCCATGACTGTTTAGCCCAAAGCCCTGTAAGGCTGAGCTCTTTTTTAAATTTATTTAATATAATTATACTATATTTACTAATAATTTATTTTATTCTTGTATATATTTTAGATGAAGATGACTTACAAGATAACAATTTGCTCAAATAAGGATAAAAATGTTGAGTAGTAGTGTTGTTGAGTATTAAGTAGTCGTTACATCTCCATGAATGTTTGATTTTGTAGTTATATTTGGTTGATATGGTTTGATTCAATTAACAATGCGTGAGTTATATTATTATGTATCATTTAATTTCATATGTTGAATTAAAATTCCATCATGTTATATACCTAGTTAGTTTGACTTTTAAGTTCTTATTTTCTCCCCGTAGCTCGACGGTGACCCAATTACCCTGAAGCGGGAAGCCTGCTAGGGTTAGGGTCAGGTCCCCCGATTAGCAGACTGTTTAAAGTGAACCATTTATCCTGTGGTCTTGCAGGCCCCATTTAAGCCAGTCCGTTTAACATCTCTACTAATGAGTAACACTTTTATCTTACACTGAACACAGACATATTCTTCCACGATGCATACTGTTTCTGTATAATCCTGGTTAAAGCTTTAAGCTTGAAAGCTAAGAAACAGTGGACAGGAAATTGTGCTGGGGACTAGATGGATGCCCCTTTAACTGTAGCAAATAGAAGTCATCTTGAGGACCTAAATTTGATTAAAAGACAGTTTATGTATATGTGAGCGAGGGTCAACGTCTAAAACATAGGACCCAGTTGCCTTTTCTAATCTAAATGTGACTGGTTGAAGCCTTCACTTTTTGGTATTTAATGGCTTTTCTTTTTTCTTCAACTGCAGGTGACTGATGCTCCAGAAATACATTCCAATGGGTTTCATATAAAGTTTGACATTACTGAAGGCCAGATTGGTTTTGTTCTTCCAACAGTGGTTCCGCCCTGTGACATTGACTTGTATACTAGATTGGCTTTAGCAAATGCTGATCAACTGGATCAGAACAATTGGAAGACATGCATTGTTCTTCCTTTTAGATCAAATTTTTTGGAAGGATATGCTATGAACAAAATTTTATTCATGTTCTCAGATCTTCATCCGTCGTTGCTATTGTTTCTTCATCGTCTTGAATGCATTAAGTTTAAAAACTTACTTGATGATTCACTCACTGTCATGAGGAAAAAAGTTATAGGTGATGGCATAGTGGAGGTTGCACTTGGTAACCAGAAAATGACTTGGTTTGTAAAATCAAAGAAACTTAAGGCTGATATTATTCGTTCCGATGTGCAAACAACAGAAATTAGTGTTGCTTTTACATTAGAGGTGACAGATGAAGGATATGTCCCAGTTCTGAACCAGCAACCCGTGTTTTCATTTCTTCCTTTGAGGACATATGGACTTAAGTTTATTCTCCAAGGAGATTTTGTTTTGCCCTCCTCCAGGGAAGAAGTTGATGGAAACAATCCGTGGAACCAATGGTTGCTATCAGAATTCCCTGATTTGTTTGTTAGTGCTGAGAGGTCATTTTGTGCTCTTCCTTGTTACAAGAGCAGTCCAGGGAAAGCTGTTTCAGTATTTATGAGTTTTGTTCCGCTGTTGGGTGAAGTGCATGGGTTTTTTTCTAGCCTGCCACGAAGAATAATTTCCAAATTGCGCATGTCATACTGCTTGATGCTGGAAGGTGATGAACAAGAATGGGTTCCTCCTTGCAGGGTCCTAAGGAATTGGACCGACCAGACTCGTTCTCTATTACCCGATAGTTTGCTTCACGAGCATCTTGGTCTTGGATTCTTGAATAAGGATATAGTTCTTTCGGATTCATTGGCAAAGGCTCTGGGTGTAGAGGATTATGGACCCTCAATTTTACTGAGGTTTATTTCTTCGCTGTGCCTCTCAGACGATGGGTTAAAGTCAATGGGTTTGGGTTGGTTAGCTTCTTGGCTCAGTATAACGTATGTTATGTCATCTCAGACTTCTATACAAAGTTCAATGATTTCTGGGACTGACTCTGAGGTCATAATTAACCTTCAGAAAACTCCATTTATCCCTCTTTCAGATGGTAAATACAGCTCTGTGGATGAGGGCACTATTTGGTTGCAGTCTGAAGCTGTTGACCAGGGTATTAATGATGAATGTCTTCTTAGAGCTTTCCCAAAATTGTATGCTAAACTGCGAATTGTGAATCCTAATCTTTTGGCTGCGGCTGCCTCCATAGGGACTTCATGCTCCGACACTATGATTGTGGAAAATGTTTCTAGGATGCTTTACAAAGTCGGTGTCCAGAGGTTGTCCAGTCATGATATTGTGAAGTTGCAGATTTTACCAGCCATATCTGATAAGAATGTGGTGCGGCAGGAAGAATTGATGATAGAATACCTTGCCTTTGCAATGTTCCACTTGCAATCAAGTTGTACAACCTGTAGCCAAGAAAAGGGCTCCATTATTAGGGAGTTGCATGAGAAGGCTCTAATCCTAACAAATTTTGGATTTAAACGATCTAATGAGGTGCCCATCCATTTTAATCGGGAGTACGGAAACCCGGTTGATTTGGATAGGCTAGTTAGTGGACTAGATATGAAGTGGCATGAATTAGATGCTGCTTACGTGAGACACCCAATCACCAAATCAGTGTCTGGTGGAATGTTGAAGTGGAGGAGCTTTTTCCAAGAAATTGGAGTAACTGACTTTGTTCAAGTAGTTCAAGTGAGTAAGAGTGGTACTGATATGTCTCTTGTTGATTCTGAGGATGTGCTGCGAGGCAAAGACATAATGTCTACTGATTCAGACATTAAAAATTGGGTATCTGGGGAGTTGTTTCACTTATTGTCCTGGATATCTTCTAGAGAAGATAGGGAAAAGTCCAAAAACCTTCTGGAGATTCTTGATAGTTTGTGGGATGACTATTTCAGTGATAAGGTTACTGGTTCTTACATTGATGTGACTGGGGAATGCAAATCATGCAAATCATCACTTATAAGAATCCTCCAAGATTTTCCATGGATAGCAACAAATATCAACAACAAACTTCATTGTCCTAAAGACTTGTTTCATGATTGTTCTGCAGTAAATTCAGTTATGGGTTTTGGCGCCCCTTATACTACTCCAAAGGTTAGTCAGTTTTAATCTCAAAATTTCAGGTGTTTTATGTTTCAATCCTGACTCTGAAGTTAGTAAGCATGTCTGTATTTTTACCTGTTGTTATTTGCAGCTTAATAATATGCCTTTCAGATTCCTATTTCTTGTCATGAATTTGGTATAAGAAAGAATTATTAATAAGTACTCAATTCTAGAATTTTTTAAATAACCTGGGCAAATAAGTCTGGAAGTCAATTCCACTTTATTTTAAGTTTTATAATATTTTTTATTGTCTTGGAATTATCATTTCAGAATTTATTAAAATTTTATTGATCAAATATGTTTGGGCCAGTTTGGCCTTTAAGTCATGCAAGAGCAGGAGAATCCACTAATTATTATATCTGATAGAATCATCAACTAACTGTCATGAGAACCTTTTCAGAATGGCCTTGAACTTCCATATGATCTTTGTTCTCTTTTATATTTGATGTTTTGGGGATTGTGATTATTAATCTTTTTTACCCTGCGCATCCATGTTTTGCATATGGGAAGTCTTCTCTAGATTGTATTTGTCTTCTCTTTCCATGTTTTGTATATGGCAAAGCTTCTGTAAACTGCATTCTTGAGGAATCTTTGTCTTCCCAGCTGATTTCAATTGTTGCACCTGGTACTGTAGAAGAGTGAACCTAATCTTTGTTTTCTATTATATTTATGATTTTAGGTTTGCCATTTAATAAAAAAAAACCTTTTCTATCCATGTTTTGCATTTGGCAAAGCTTCTGCAAATTACATTCTTGTGGAATCTTTGGTCTTCCAAGCTGAATTTAATTGTTTCGGGCCTGTTTTCAAACTATACAAAATAGCTTCTAGAATCAAATTTTTTCAAAAGCTGTGAGAGACAGCTTTGGAAAAAAGTGATTCCGGAAGCTGTTTGTAGTGATTGAAAACAGGCACTACATTTGTTACTGTAAAACAATGAAACTCTTATCTTTGTATATCAAGGATCCACCAGATACATGCATGTGTGTGTAAGCATATATTTTATATTGGAACTAATGAATTTATTTCCGTTTGGAACAGGTGAGAAGTGAAAAGTTGCTTGCCGATATTGGTTTAAAAACTCAAGTTACTCTCGATGACGCTTTATCCGTTCTGAGACTTTGGAGAAAATCTCAGTGTGATAACTTTAAGGCTAGGTATTCTTTTTCATTACTTGATTTATTGAGATTAATTATTATAAAAAAAATTGTTCCCATGACAAAGTTATAGTCTGCGTAAACTGCTTTCTGCACGACTGTTTTTCTTGTCTCTCTTATCCTCTTCTTTTAATCTAACTGGCAATCAGTACAAGTAAAAGTCTGCATGATAAAGTTTATACTAACTTTTCTTATAGATAATACTTAAAAAATCAGTTAATAAATAATTTATGATCTATGTATAGCGGGGGATGTGATGTGAAAAATTAATGAATGTTTAGTCTTGTAAATTGTTATCTGGCTTGCATTCTTGTCAAGGCAGTGCTTTCCAAATTCCTAGACAAGTTGATAAAGCAAACCCCATGGTTAGAAGCAGACATAATATAGCTGGACTCTATTCTGACAATTCAGAAAAACTATCTGTTGGTTGTTAGGTGAGAAAAGGAGAGATAGAAATGAATTAATGATGGCGAGATATTGTTTCAGTCGTCTCTTAAAAAAAGGAGAATAATCCGTTGGTTGTAAGAGATAGTTGGACTATAAATCACATCTATTCTTGTTTGTCTGGGAGCTTAACCGACTTTTGGGTGTCCACTTGTCTTTGGTATTTACTTTGCGTTCTGTAATTTCCCTCTAAGTGTTATGCATATGTAAAATTGTAAAGGCTCTTTTCCTTGTCCTTAACAGTGTGTCACAGATGTCCAATTTCTATGCATTCCTCTGGAAGGGAATGGCTCAATCAAAGAAGAAAATTGTGGAGGAAATACTTTGCGGGCCTTTCATATTCGTCCCAAACACATCTATTTGTTCAGATGAGGATGCTTTACCTGGTGCCCTTTTGTCTCCTCAAGAAGTTTACTGGCATGATAATATTAGTTCAGATGGCCAAACAAAGTCAGGTGAGCCAGAATGTGTTTCAAGAATAGCAGGTAGTCCTCAGAGAAAAATGTTATGTAACCTCTACCCAAATCTTCACGATTTTTTTGTGAATGAATGTGGAGTAGTTGAAAGTCCTCCTTTGAGCAGCTACCTTCAGATTTTGCTGCAGTTATCTGCTATATCTTTACCTCATCAGGCTGCAAAAAGGGTAAGCGATCCTTTAATGGAATTAAATTTGGTCTTGGTATATTGTTTCTCAACTTGGAATCTTATCTCATTTTTTAAAATTGCGTGATAGGTTTTTGAGGTGCTCTTGATCTGGGATGATGCTCTGAAATCTAGATCAATGAGTTTGGAAGATGCTGAGTACCTGAAAGAAAGTCTCCTGAAAAAGGAGTATACTGTGCTTCCTACTAGACAAGATAAATGGGTTTCTCTACACTCGTCTTTCGGTCTAATCTGTTGGTGTGATGATGATAATTTAGGAAGGGAGTTCAGACATCTTGAAGGTATTGACTTTCTCTATTTTGGGGAATCTGCTGATGATGACAAGCAGATGCTTCCAGCAAAAGTCTCGATTATCATGCAAAGACTAGGAATTCCCGCTCTCTCTGAGGTCTCCCACTTGCTCTCCTCTCTCTCAGTGTGTGTGTGTATCATATATATATGTGCATTCACTTATATTTTTACATATTGTCTGGTGGCGTTCATGTTTTCTCCTCCTTGATTTGTTGTCACTTGATAAATTGGTGTCTTACTTGAATATGAATATCAGATTGCTTGCTGAAAAATTGACTATAGAATAAACAAACAAACCGAGCCTTTAGTCCCAAATAATTGGGGTATGCTACATGAACCAATAATAGAATAACACTAGCATTTAGCACGTACAAAGACCTGTATTTCTCTGTTTAAACCATTGCCCTTCGCATTTAGCACGTACAAAGATTGTAGATCTAATATGCTGCTTCTGCGTACCCAATGCTCATACAAGGAAATGTTTATGCTGATGTGGTCAACATCTTTCCTTGATCCATTGTTCTGATGGGCAAAACTTCATTTTCCCCAAAATTTTGCATTTGCAAGTTGTGAACTCTGAACAGGTTAACTAATCATTATGTTGTCCATCAAAATGATGTCCTTGTGCAGACTTTCACCACCTGAGGTATATGAATTTGAGATGTATGCTCTGGTTAGTTTCCTTATTAAGTAGCTCTTGCTGATGGTGATATGTTTGGTGATCAATAGTCTTTATTTGATGTCAGATTTATTAATATTATCATTTATTTCCATGGAAGAATCTCATTGATTTTGTCTTTGCAATCCTCTATTTTCATGACCGATACTTATGTTCTTATTTTCTTTTGTTGATCTTGGTATTTTTTCTTACTTGGTTTCCTGCCTTCCAAAATAGAAATCTCTATTTAAATTGTTTTGAACTTTTGCCATTTATTTTACTATGTCATGAAGTTCATAACTACAACCGAGTGAACGATAGTGTTTACCATGTTTTTTGTTATATTTGATCATCTTTAATTCAAACTTATTCTATTAATATCTGTTTTTATATCTTTCAAACTCTTAGATGACCTTATTGAATTTTTGTTTTGCTACATTACTATTATTCCATTTTGATAATCTCCATTCAATTGTTTTGTTTAGAATTTTCATTTGAATTTGTTTCTTGCTGAGCGTATGGCTATATTATAATGTCTGCCAGCATATTTAATGATTGGTTCCTAATTTAAGTTCGAGCAATAGATTTATTGATTTGACATAATACGATTCATAACTGTACATTTATCTTTTCTTTTGTTTTAAAAAAAAACTATTATCTTTATTACTCTTGAACATGCGTCTAGACCGAAGGTGATGGCAAAATATGATATACATAGCGGGGTGGAGACTTAATACGACGTGTTTTCTAAATTCAAATTTCAATACCCATTTCATGATTTAAGATAGGATAAGTATCTATATATTTTTTATCTATTCTACTTTCCAAATCCACTTGAAATTGGGAAGTTGTAACCTTTTCAAATCTCATGTATATTATAATCAGTTTTTTTATAATATAAAATTCAAACTCTTCAACAAATGGGGGATGGGCAGGATTTGATCTGCACTCCCTCTGTTGTCGAAGAAACAAAGTACCAACTCTACTCACTAGAGATGGTGTACAATAATGGACATATGTTGGCCAGGATCAGTTAATTTTGTTGGCCTATTCTCTGTCCTACATAAAACATGTTTGCTCCATTTTTTGTTTCAGTATGTTTACATGTATCTTCTGGCACCATTAGAACCGTTAAGTATCACTCTAGGTGGTTAAAGGATTCCTTTGATTAATTTTGGATTTCATTAATATCTTGATACTAATGTCTTATTCAATTGCTTTTTTAAGTTAACAAAAAATTAAATTTCTTATGTGATGACTCATATCTTATTTCAATGAGAGTTCAGTTTCAGTTTCTTATGGTTCATGTTGTTTGTTATATTGGACATAGCCACTGATTACATGTAGTAGGCTGGACCAATTTCTTTCCAGCAACAATTGCTATTCTTAAATTTTGCATAAAGTAGCAGGTGTGCATCTTTCCCTGTTCTTTGTTTCTTTATGTATTTTATAGGTTGGGGTACACGATGGGTTGAAATGACCCACAAGCCTAGTCAGCCAACTTGATTTAAGCTTAAGTTCAGTTCATCCCTAAGATATGTGTTAGCTTGCTCATATTTTCCTTTTTTTTCCCTTTTTCTTTCTTTTCCTTTATATGGATTTTTGCTTTCTGAGTGTGCTCTATTCGACCTGGACTAATTGTTTCATCCTACCTCGTCAAGAGTAAATTGTTTGTATGCTCTCCTCAAGTAGCGAACCATGTTCTCCAATTCCTATATCATGTATTTCATCTTCATTCTTCATTGAGCTTGTACTGTTCTGTGTCTGGTGATTAAAATCTTGGTTACTGCAGATGGGTGTTTATATAAGACTATTTGTTTTTTTGATAAACTAATATACTCTCTTCTTCTTGGGATGAATGTATCTTTTTGGGTTGTGCTTTGTAGTCTCCTTTTATTTTAACATTAAGTCATTTCTCATCCCTTTGCATTCTATATATTTTCAACTCTTATATAATTTTAGTTTCTTAAGAAAAAAATAAAACAAAAATCTTGAGTTTTACAAACCTGGTAATTAATTATTTACATGTCCATTCTATGTTGTTGTGGCTTTAATCCAATGAGATTATAGATGAGTTAATATTTCACCAGCCTGATCATCTGAATCTGAAAGAAGCCAATATGGATATGTGATGCATTATATTAGGAGTTATTGTTATTTCAAAACATAATAGTGTTTCTTTTTAGTAGGAAAATTCCTGAGGGCTAGTTTTGTAATTTGTCCATTTTGTTTGCAATTACTTAAATGAACTGATGCTAATGTCTGAATAAAAAGGGCATTATTCTTGTTTTGTGGAGTAAGTCCTCTGCATCCTTGAAATTGGGCATATCTACTCAGTAACATATATTGTGTCTATAATATTGAATTTTGATTTCTCCCTTAGCAATGCAGCCTTCTTTCTTTGGCAGATTGTAACTCGTGAGGCTATTTCGTATGGTCCAGCAGATAGTAATTTCTTTTTCTCTCTGGTGAATTGGGCCCTTCCCTATGCTCAACGCTACATCTGTAACGGACATTCTGAAAAATATTTCCTACTCAAGCAGTCTGGATTTGAAAGGCTTAGACATTTGAAGGTTGTTGTTGTTACAACGTTGTTCTACCGGAATAAGACGAAGAACTGTAAGCTTACTTCGAAAAAAAGACACCAGTGTAATTGCCTTCTGCAGGTACCTAATGATTGCACATTTATTGATTTATCCCCCATAGTTTCATCAGTATACTCATTACTCTGATCATTGTTGCAGGAAAACACCTTGTACTGCTCTCTGGAATCAGATCCACACTCAATATTCTTAGAGCTATCTCGTTTACTATTCGATGGGACTCCTGAATTGCACTTTGCTAACTTTCTTCACATGCTTACAACGTTGGCTGAATCAGGTGCAACTGAGGAGCAAACTGAACTTTTCATCATCAACAGCCAGAAGGTGCCCAAACTCCCTGCTGAGGAATCTATATGGTCTCTTCAACCTATCTCATCATCAATGGAGAGCGATGATTCTCTAAAAGTTGAAGAATTAAACGCTTTACCAATCAAGCAAAAACGTGGCACTAAATCAAATTGGCCACCTGCTGATTGGAAAACTGCGCCTGGTTTCAATTCTGCCCGCTTCTTAAAAACACCAGGATCTAGCAAGGAGCAAGTCATAGAGGAGAATAACACTGAAACAGATGAACAAACAGATCTTTCTCCTAATGAAGAGGTTGATTCTATCGCAATCACACACGGGGCAGTTGTAGTAGATGCAGAGATCTCAGAAGCTCAGTGTAAGCTTTCAAGCAACTTTGGGGGGGCATCATCCAGCATGAACTTTGCACTTGAATCTGTTGATGACGTTTCAACCGATTACAAGAATTTTGGCTCATCAGATTGTACAGAGAGAGGTCAGGCATCTGCACAACAGGCATTGCTTACGGGGAGGGTGGGCGAGCATGTTGCTTACAAATTTTTCATGGAGCAAGTAAGTGATCGACCTGTAAAATGGGTAAATGAATTAACTGAAACTGGACTACCTTACGATATTGTGTTGGAAGGCGATGAAAATACCAAGGAATATATTGAAGTGAAAGCGACCAAATATGCAAGAAAAAACTGGTTTCTCATATCAATGAGAGAGTGGCAATTTGCCATTCAGAAAGGTGAGTCTTTCAGCGTTGCACATGTTGTTCTGGGAGATGACAACATGGCAAGAGTGACGGTGTATAAAAATCCCGCCAGATTGTGCCAGCTCGGTAATCTCAAGTTAGCATTTGTGGTACCGAAACAGTGAAGAGCCTCCTGTCCGAAGGAGTGCAATGTGTTGTCATTCAACATATTGCTTGGGAGGCAAATTTATAGGAGGAGGTTTTCTACAGTTTGGATATAGAAAGAGATAGCTTCACAGAATACATGCATGTATATAACCTTATTGCTGATATACAAACTTGTTTATCCAGTAAATTACGTTTTTATTTTTTTGTAATCTTCCTAAACGCGACTTCTTCAACAAGATGTTTTAATGGTTAGTCTTTTCTATCTGTCTTGTCTCACATGAGACACATCTCCACTTAACTATTTGAGTTAATCTTCTTAGCATTTATTGAGCTGGGTCCATAAATTTATGAGTCATATGACCTATTAAATGAGAGTCTTATGTTTGAGATGGTTTCATATAAGCTTGGCTGCCTATATAAGCGGAAATATTTGTTTTAGTTATATAAGTTTGAGTTATTTCAAAATAAATCCTTTAAGTTTTTAACTTTACAAAATACATCCTATATCTTACAAGTTATTAATTTTTATTCTTTTTTAAATCAATTTTAGTCCTTTAAGTTTAAAATTCAATTTTAATCATTTAAATATAATAAAATCTGGAAAAAAAAATACTGATTTTAATGTATATATTTTTTAAAACGTCATCAAAATCTTAATTATGCTCAAATTCTATCTAGCAATTTTTTCCTAATTAATTAAAAATATAAAAATCCGAAAAAAAAAATATATATATATACTAAAATCTAGAAATTTGAAAGAAAATTATAAATATGTATTAAAAAAAGGGACAATTCTAACTACCCCGGTCATATTCTCCAAATGTAAATTATTTTATTTATATAATAATTTATAATTTACATTTAGGGATTATGACACGGGTTTAGGGTTTAAATTAATTTCGACTCGATTAAAGCTCGTTTGAGTTCTACTCTTATAATTATCAAACAAGCTTAAATAAGAATTTCAAAACTTAATAAATGTGCATTAAATTAATTGGAATGCGTTTTTATATGATTTAATATTATGTTTATCACAGTAATTACTTATAGAGTTTAGATTTAATTATACTTGTGTTCAATTTAGTTCGGGAAATAATTTCCTGGATGGGAGGTCTACGGATACATAAAATCTCGTATAATCTCATTCAACTTATTATATAAATCATACTATAATTTACATTTGGGGAATATGACAGGGGTAGTTGGAGTTGTCCATTTTTTTTAACATATTTATAATTTTCTTTCAATTTTCTAGATTTTAGTATATAATTTTATTTATATTTTCAAATTTTTATATTTTTTATTAATTAGGAAAAAATGGCTAGGTAGAATTTGAGCATAATTAAAATTTTAATAATGTTTTTATTTAATTTTAAAAAATATATATTTTAATGATGTTTTAAAAAAAATTATACATTAAAATCAGTATTTTTTTAAAAATTTTATTAAAGTTTTTAGATTTTATTATATTTAAATGATTAAAATTGAAGTTTAAACTTAAAGGACTGAAATAGATTTAAAAAAAGGACAAAAATTAATAGCTTGTAAGATATAGAATGTATTTTGTAAAGTTAAAAACTTAAATGATTTATTTTGAAATAACTCAAAGTTACATGACTAAAACAAATATTTCCTCTGTCTATAAATATAATTCATAAAAAATATTGATAAAAATAGAATTCTTAGTTGGTTCAGTTGGTATCATTAATATTCTAACAAAAAAAATTGCATAACATAATTAAAAGGAAAGGGTGGATTTTTTTAATTTTCTAAGGACTGTGAACTTCTGTGTATATATTACATAAAAAAAATTTAAAAATCATGTGAACTTGGAGTTATAAATGATTTTGCCAAAAACAAACTATCAAAAATTGTGTAAATATTATAGGAAATTTTAAATTTTGAGTATTTTTAATGCTTTTACTTGTTTAAAAAAGAATACATAAATTTGAAACAAATACAATTAAATTGCATAGATGAAAAGTACAAAACGTAATATAGTTTATAATGAAAACTAAATGTTAAAATGACTTCTTCTTTTTTTACATAAATAGAAGGGAGCAGATAATTAGTGTTAACCTAATTAGTAAAAGAAACAATAAAAAATGTGAGCTATAAACATTTTCGTTGATAATTGGTCGTAGCCTGGAGCACCAACATATGCATTTATCAAAAGTCAGAGATTCATGAATACAAAATAAAATTATTCATGAATGATTCGTCAATTTTAAAAGTTACATCAACGGTTGCGATTAAAATCAATCAAAAAGTAGGCTAAATAATGTCAAATTCAAGTAAATGAAAGGAAAATAATAGATTGGATATAAAACCTAGTTCATGGGAGTAAAATACGCTACCTCATAAAACACTAATTTTACAGTCAAAATTTAAACACTGTTAAGCAAACAACTAAGTTAACTCCCAACTATCATTTACATTACATGTTTCAAAATAGAAAGGACCAAAAAAAAAAATATTGAATCTTCGTTCGCCAACTAACACCAAACATGTGCTCACTATCACACAAGAACCATTTTGTTCTTTCAGAGCACTTTCTACTACTGTGCTTTCGGTTTTTGAATCTTGACATACGGGAAGAACCCCAAAAAGTGCCTTACCTTTGGATTCCACCCTCGTTGTTGAGCACGACAGTACATTAGGAATGTATTTGCGTAGTACGAGTTGAAACCCATTAAAGTATGCCACAAGGCATGGCCCTGTGGATTGAAAGGCCAGTCTGCAATTTGCTTGCATAACAGACGATCAACTAACCAGCAGAGACACCCGAGAAAAAGAGTTGCCACGTAATACTTTGCAAGTCGTTTGGCTGATTTGTCCTCAGTGTGGATATAGTACTTGTACATCCTAGGAATGCAAAGAAGACAAAGCAGAGCATAGTGCACCTTAAAGCCGATATCAAAGAGAAGTTGTGAATGAGCGATTGCAAATACTGCACCATAGAGGCACAAAAATGTGGGCATTGTACTGCGGTAATGCCAGTCGGGAGAGTAGAGGATGTAGATATAGAGGAGCATCTCCCACACCATAGGTGTTTCATCCCCTTGTTGTTGCCTGAAAGCATTCAAAGTGAATCCCAGATTAGAGATTAGAGTTTATGTCAATTTTCCAGATATTTTTCAATAATAAACCAACTGATTCTGAACTGAATCATCAACGAAGAAAACAGTTTCCACTTTACGAGTTCTGTTAAAAATAAGAGAGATGCCATTTTGTCACAATGCAAGAGGAAATTCTTAGATAAGATAAATCATATGTTGCACAAAAGCAAACTAAACTGAATCCATCAAAAAATACCCAAGTATCACATCATTGACATGCTTTGTCGTATCTGATTTATGTAACCAACTTCAAGCAAGGCAACGGGAGCTCACATGTGGTTTCAAAGAGTTATCAAGAGATCTATCTTCTGAAATGATCAACATAGACATGCACTCAATACATGTCATCAGATTTCTCAAAACAATTAAAACCACTTTAATACTAAAGCTATCATGCAACATACTAAACTCTCTTCTTCCTTCGTTATATTTCAGGTCTTCATGCATACCAGCTTTATTTTTCTTCATTCCTTTTTCTTGTTGGGAAACCCGTACATCAGTATTACTATGTAAGAGTGTAAATATATTTGCAGAACTTCACAAATCTCATTTTCATTTAAAGAAACCAAATCATTGAAAGAATAAAATAGAGCCAGATGCATTAAACCTCTATGCTTATTACAACACCATGTAGATAACTCAAATAAGTAAAGTGGAAAGGCAAAGACATAATATAAAAACTTACAGCCGCTGTAATGTGGAATGATAGAGCATGCTGCCAATCGCAAGTATCATATTTGATATGTGAAGGACACTAAACCTTTTCTCAAAACGCTGTCTCAGTGCATTGAAAAGACCAATGAGTGCTAGGAGGATGCATGGAACATTAGATATGGTGTTGAAAAACTCGGCTATATAGGAAGAGTGGATATAATTCGCCTCACACCACTCATGTGTAGAAGTCACAGGGCCCCAAAAACTTGACTGTCCAACTGCCATTTCTCAGTATTTAAGCTTATACCTGATTGGCTTTTTAAGGATCGTCCTGAGATACAATAATTTCCACAAATCCTACAGATACAATTTCAAACATGATCTGTGTTAAAGTAGACATGCTGATTTATAAACAATATATAAAATTGGAAAATCTAATAACCTTCATGACATAAAAAGGCAAATAAGTAAACAGATAATGAGTTAATTGCCAGTCTAGATTGGGGAAAAACGAAGACTTAACCATACAGAAGTAGACACATTGGGTTTTTCCCCCTTAAAGAGTACCAGTATCGAAGAACAGGGGAATGGATCCATTTATTAATAACACCAAGTACTAAAAGCCCATATAATTCTATGATGCTATCCATCCAATAGTCTTGCGTAAAACTGGTTCATGAAACTCATAAATCCTGATACTCTTAAAACAAAGTTAAAAGCTTACCCAATCTGCTTTTCAGAACATTAGTTCTAACAACAATTTGAATTCTGAACACAGTTGAGCAAGTAGGAAATAAAACAGAGAAGCACCAACCAAATAACAAGGCTACTTGATTCAAGTTGACAGGTTCAAGTATGTAGTCATATGTATTGGCACGAGACCCTATATGAAGTCTCGAGCTATGAGACATCCAAATAAGCATTAGCTTAAATATACAGTAGTATTGCAGGGAAAAAGTAGCAGTACAATGAGGATTTTCAGCATTGGGATTTATCGAGCACAATGCATGCATATTGACATTCCAGAACAAGTAAATCATTAGGTTCAACAGAAGCAAAGTTACACATATTTGACAATGCAATTTTGAAATTTCTAAACACATAACTTGATTAACTTCATTTTTAAATCCTCACTTTTCTTACCGAGGTAGGATTATCAAAACTAGCACTCTAGCAGTAAGGTAGGATAGCCACAACTATGATGCCATTTTCTTCCAGTGCAGGTGGAATGAGGTAAAATACTAAATAATTATACTGTAAAAAGGAGAGAGAATGACAAATCTGGTTGAGAAATAAGACCCAATATCCTGAATCACAAACTTTAAAATATTTCCATAGTTTTCCATCCAATTGCTATGGCCACTAAATGATTAATATGATGGCAAAGAGTAAAATAATGTATTTGCATAGATTTCTGGAATACAGGGAACAAAGAACAGGAAGTTTCAAAAAAGAACATGTATTTTCCACTAACTGGTTCTGGTGTCTAGATAAATGCATCCAATAGATGGTGAACATGATCTCAGTTTCAAAAAAGAACAGGAAGTTTTCAAATGAATCCAACCAGCACATTGCAACCATAGATATAAAGCACCCACTCAGGAGAACTGAATTAGACATGTCAAATAATTAGAGTAAAATAATGTATTTGCATAGATTTCTGGAATACAGGGAACAAAGATTGTAAACGAACAGGTAGGGAACTCATAATCTCTATAGAATGTCATAGCAGTGCATTAAAGCGGACATGTAAGTAATTATACGTGTATAATACATATATGAACAGGAAAGAGGTCATAGAATGTCATAGCCGGGCATTTTATTAATTTTGCTCTATATTAATCCCGTTAATCCAGAGTAGATCTTAACAAGAGCAATACAAGTAGGTCAGCCACCAATATAACATTTGGGACATTTTGGAAAGAAACAGCATATCATCCCCCTTATCACATTCCACATCAAATACTTCATTATTCGGGGAAGCAGGCATTACACTTCAGATGCAGCAAAAATCAAGAGCGAAAAGGCTTAATTTTTTAACAAAGCAAAAAACAAAAAATTCAACAAACAAGAAAAGGTGCACAAATTAGAAAATAGAATACAAATATCCACTAAATCAATTTCCAGACCCATCCTCCACACCGAAAAAAGAAAGCAAAAGCAAAATCAGCAAAAGGCTAACAAATTATCAATCAAACCCCAATGAATTCTCGAACCACGAAACCATATTCAGACAACAAAACAATTTATCTGGTTCGTTTCCATTAAGAAACTCCTTGAATCATTGAAAAACACCGACACCGGTTGATTTCCCCATTAGTATGACCAGAAACACAGACGCACACAAAATCGACAATACACGGAGCGTGCTCACCTCAGAAAGTCAGATCTGAGCCCAAAAAAGTCGTCCGAATTTGGGCAGCAATATACAGATGCCACCGTTATGAACGCGTATCTATATACGTTCGTGAATGCGAATGGAAGTTCATCTGTTCATGGCCGGATTCCTTTTTTCAATTTTGTTTTAGATTGGAAATTTTTTACAATCTAATCTCTGAAATAGGGATTTTATATTTATATCGATTTCTATTTTTTATATATATATTTTTTTTTAATTAAATCGTTTTTCGTTTCAAAAAAGGTTCGAATTGATTGACCTCACCTTGTTACCGAGTGTTTCGCACGCGCTCACAACACGCGAGTCAAGTACAATTTGATTCTTACAAGTTAAACGAGTCAATTTAAAGAGAGTTTTTTTCTTTTTCTTTTTAAATTACTTGAATGAATTAAGTACGTTAATTCTATTTTTTTCACAAATAATGTACTTATTCTATTTAAGTGCTAAATTTTTTAATATTTTTTTTACTTTATTAACAAGATTAATAATCTATTAACAATATTATTTATTTGTTATCTCACGTATATTGTTTATAATTTTTTTTTTAAATGTGTATAAAAAAAATTAGCACACTTTTAATTTAGTAATCTTATATTCTTAATACATATAATGTCAAAGCTATTGTGTGATTGTGGTGACACAATCATTCCACCTCTAAATTAGAATTATTACATTTCAAATTAAAATTTGTTAATATAATCTCAGACGTTTTTTTAAAGGAGTAATATAATTCATCTATCTATATATCTCCTATTCTCATTTTCATTGTGTTGATGTTGATAGATCGTTGACGTCCAGATGAAGCACATGAATTTTCATATTCTTAATGTTAATCGAACAAAATATTGAAACATATTTTTATTTTTATTATATAGATCATGATTTAAGATTTCAGTAATGGTGTCGTTGCTTAGTGATAAATAATATTTTAGAAAAATACCTGAAAAAATATCAAGGCTTTTTCAAATAATTTAGGGGGTAGTATATTTTAGTTCCAATAATAAGTATTTTCCATTTCTGGTATAGGTACACCGTACACATGACTAGGAATATTATGGAAAAAAGTTGAGGCATAATTAATTAAAGGATATTATTGACCAAATCAGTGATAAATTTAAATATTTTGGAAATAATCAATAACTTTGGCTAATTTTAAATATTCTTATTTATATTTTCAATTATTTTCGTATAGTCAATATTTATACTCCTTTTTTTTACCAAAATTAATGTAAAAATTAAGAAAGAAATTAATTACTACGGAGTATTATCTATTAATATTGGAAAGTAGTATTTTATGTCAAAAAAAAATTATGACTTTCAATTTAGGGAAGTTATTAATTATTTTAGACCAGAATATTGTATAATTAATTTACTTTGACCAACTCAATGCCAAAAAAACTAAGGAAAGACTTAGGGGGTGTATTCAATTGAGATTATGTTGGATTTTTTTGGACTTTAAAAAGTCAGTGGATTTAGAAAATCCATAGACTCTATGCAGAGTTTGCCTGACTTTTTTATTGATTTATATGGATTTTTATAGATTTGACAAGATTCTGAAAGGTAAAGTCTAGTATGCACTCGAGTGCATGTTATGCACCCTAGTCCATGTTACTGACTTACACTTTTTGGTAAATGGTGTTGCATTTTTCAATTATTATTAAGAGTTTATTAACAAGGTAGGACAATATCTAAGGGGACGGGATCTCCTGTTACACAATGGTGTTACATCTTCTGTTACATCGTTTAGATGAATGCCATGTGTCTTAATTACATATTTAATTAATAGATAATTTAGGTTAATTATAGTAAAAATAAAATCTCTTTAATCTCTCTCCAAATTTAACTAAATCTCTAAACATTTAAATAAAAAAAAAAAACTTACATGTAATTTGTTTTTATACAAACTATACTTTTATATTCAAACTGTTTAAATAATTTTATTAGAGAAATCTTAAACTGTGTCAAAAAAATATTTAAAACCAGTTTATTTAAATATAATTAAATATTTTTAAGTGATTTAATAATTTTTTACATTTTATTTAAATATAATTAGATCAATGCAAAACAAAATATATAAAAGTACTTATATATATATATATATAATTTAATATTTTATTGAAATATAATTAAATACAAAACTGAATTTTTCCATTAAAATCTTTTATATTCAGTTTAACACTTATATTAAACAAAAGTGTTGAGTAAATATAGTTAAATAAAAAATTGACTTATTTAAAGATTTTATGATTAATTTATATTAAATGTAAAAAATTTGATTGTAGAACTTTTAATCTAGTTTTTTTTTTTAAATATTTTTCAGTTTTATATTTAATTGTATTCTTCAGTTTTATATTTCACACAAAATTATTTAAGAAATTTATATCGATTTTATATTCAGTTTTGTATTTAATTTTGTTGTTTCATATTTTGTATTCATAATTTTTATAACAATAATTTTCAAATTTATTATTTCATAATATCTCAATTTTTTTTAAAAATCATATTTAAAAATGTTTTTCAAATTTTATATTCAGACAGAGTGCTGATCGATTTTTTTTTTTTCATTTTAGCTTCATAAATTAAATTCAATTAACTTTCATTTTTTCTATTTACTTATAATTTTAAAAAAAATGCTGCTGAGATTTAGTTAAATTTGGAAAGTGAATAAGGGATTTTATTTTGGTCCTAATTAACCTAAATTAGTTATTAGCTAAATTAGTAATTAAGACACTTGTCATTCATCTAAACAATGTAACAGAAGATGTAACACCGTTGTGTAACAGGAGATCCCGTCCCATATCTAAGTGTCTTAAACAAAGAAAGATAAAAATTTATACTAAAACAATTAAGGACAAAATTAATTAGCTTGAGACCACTATGCCCCTGATTTCAAATTAAGTTGTATTTTCGAATTCACTTAATTAAGTTAAGCAAAATTAGGAAAGTCAACCAATTTAAAATTCAATTAAGCTATTAATTATATTCCCTAGAATCTCGTGTTGTTTTTCTTCCAAAAAGATATTACCAAATTTCTCTCAGCTTAACTCGATTGCATATTCACGCGGTGGCCTAATCTTCAGAGATTAGTTCGAAGCTTCGAAGGGTTGAAACTCGAAATCGCTTTCGTTACCATTTTTATTCCAGGTTCTTTTTACTGCATGTGTGTTATTTGATGATCAATGATATAAAAAAATGAAATCTCATAGTGTATATGTTTTCTAAATGTTTTAAATATATGTGTTTCATGTTTTTTTCGATTTACAGTTGTTTTTATGATGATTATAGGTTTGTTATAGATATTGGTGTTTGATTAAATGAATTTTGTTGTTGAAAATGCTCTGTTTTGGTATGAGTAGTACTGTAGATATTGTGTTAGGGTTTTGCATATTCATAAAGAAATCGAAATGTGGAACGCGTATTAGCGATGTTGATTGCTTTCTGGAAATGTTTGGTGTTGATTAAAAACAAATGATTGAAAATTGAAGTGCCTAGCCGCATAAATATATATTGTTATTGTTTAAACGCACTAAAGAATTCCCTGATACAAACGTAATACAATCAATTAATGCATTAATATCAATGGATATGCATTGTTATCTGAAATATGCAATGTCATTCCGTGTATGCATGACATATATGCGTTGCAGACAACATAATATTCGTGCATATATGATTTCTCTTAAACACCTTATTGTTCTGGGCCATTAGATTCAAAATATAAACCCGATCATTTAAAGTGTTTTACAAATTTTAGATCCATACATGAAAATAACGATGTATTCGATCTGATACGGGTGTGTTACACGGATATGCATCGCATACATATGCTTGGCAAAAAAATGATTGTTTTTTAAGGTCTGATGGACCGAACAGTATGATACCCACCCTGGGTGTGATACACATAATTTATTTGATCATTTAAACTTTTTAAACAATATTTAACTATTTTCATATTTATTATTTAGTGGGTCTTAGACTTGTATGACTCTAAATATTCATGAGATAATGCATACAAATGAGGAATAATATTTTATACATAAATAGAAATTCATTCGCAGAAAGTTTTTTGTTGTAATTTTGGAAATTTAGAAATTCATCCATGGAAGTTGATCAAATTTTTGGAAACTCTTTGACTGCATGAGAGAGGAGAGAATTCAAATTGATTGAATTCAAAATGATTGAATTCAAATATGGAAACTTAGGCGAGATCTTGGGATATCCTTGAACAACGGTGACTTTTCGAATTATATGGAATTAAGGGCAGAATAGGGAATTTGAAGGCTGTTTTGTCCTTAATTGTTTTACCAAAAAAATTTGTCTTTAATCTTAAAGTCTTAGAGTGGATTGTCCTATTCTGTTTTTTCCCCTATTATTAAAAATATTACTCCGTATTATACAGTTTAATAATTGAAAAGTGCAACACCATTTACCAAAAAGTGTGAGTCAGTAAAACTAAAAAGTGCAACATGGACTAGGGTGCATAACATGCACTCGAGTGCATAGCAGACCAACCCATTCTAAAATACACATTTTTTTTATTGATTTACATGGATTTCCATAAACTACGCCGTTCAAAAAAAAAATTATTATTTATCATTATTATTCTCATCTTCATATAGTTAATAGTTAGCAATACTAGTTCTTCATGCATTAGCTTAAGTTCTTTGTTGTAGTTGTCTTTGAGAATGAGAAAGCAATTCCAAATTTTCCTTTTTCATTAGATGTGGTGAATCTTGATCTTCTTTATATTCGACTGAAATTCATCAGAGCGACCTTCTTTTCAAAGAAAGTTATGTAATCCAGCAAACTTGTGAATTGCAATTTGAAAATACCAAAAATTTAATTGAATACTTGCATTTCTGGGGTGACGACCTTGATCACCAAAATCTTTTAGATGATATATTGATATCGAACACAACGTAATGAGAATTGACGTCGATTAGATATTACTATAATTTTTAAAGAAAGAACATAAAATACAAAGATGTAATTTTTTTCATAATAATGGTGGTGAAGAATCTCTGATGCTTATCAAAATCAAAGAACATAGTTAACACAATTTTTTTTTTCTTCTCTTTCAGAGTCTTCTAAGAGAATCCGTTGAAATCTCTACTTTTTAGAAGAGATTTTGATTAGTGAAATTTATTTATATTTTTGAAAGAGAATCCAACGAAATCCATAGAGTATTAAAATCCATAGATTGTTGAATACCTAAAGATTTCTAATGACTTTTTAAAATCCGTATTGAATACCTCAAAATTTTGAAAGACTTTTAAAAATCCTAATTGAATACCAGATTTTAAAAGTCCAGAAAAATCCAACAGAATCTCAATTGAATACACCTCCTTAATTATTGTTAACTTTTATTAAATATTTTAGACAAAAAAATTGTATTATATGGCGGTTTTTTTTTTTTTTTTTTGGAACAGATACTTTGTTTTCATGAAAAAATTGTGTACAATTAAAATACAATAGATAATTTCAAGATGTACACCATATTGAATATCATGGAAAAGACATACATTATAAAACGTATTAAAAAAATAAAATTTTAACAACTCAATTTCAATTTTATCATGCAAATTTTAATACATATATCTCTCTCTATATATATACATATTATATATTACTATGAGTTTTTAACATCCTAAAATTTGTAAAAAGAAAAAGAAAAAACTACATTCACCCTTTCAATCATTAACAAAGATATTTGTTTTCGGGCAAATACTTATGTGTACCAGTTACATACATGTAACTGGCTATTTACACTCTTTTTTTAATAAGTCCACACTCCCTTGTTTTAGGTATTTATGTGTACAAGTTACATACATGTAACTAAATCCAATTTTTTATTATTAGTTATTTACCTTATTTTTTATTAATTTCACCCTCCAATTTTTTTTAAAAGAAAAATACATGTAAAATACTATATTACCATTTTATCAATTAAATTAAAATACAACTCATTAAAATTATAATTATACACCGACTATCGTGTCACCAATGAATCACCACGAAGTCAAATATTATTCTATTTTTTTTTACTTTCAAAAAATAAATATAAAAACATAACGAATATAAAAAAAATATGAAACTCAAAAATAAAATTATGAAATAAAAATTTCAGTTTTTTTTTTTCAAAAAATGACCAAAATTTAGGGAAAAAAAGCTAAACTAAAAAAATTCTATATTTTTTTTTCTAATTTGGGTATAAATGTATGAATATGACAGACTCACTTTCTAGTTTTAATCTGATTTATAATAACTAAGATTATTTTGTTATGTTTTCATTATTTCTACAATGATATATAGTTTGTTACAAGTTTTTTAAAGTTGTAGATTATTTTTTAAGACTAATTAATAACATAATCCAATTGAAAAATAAAATTTATATTTAGAAACTTAAATGAGTGGAGAATTGAAGAAGAAACTAGCATAATATTGCATCAACTTTATTATTTTCTTTGTGGTCATCGCCGTGTTGATGCATTCATATGTTAATTGAGTGTGAACGTATTTATTAATTGAATTGTGTGTTCAGTGTGATTTATTCTCACTTTTGTTCTTCTTACTAGTTACTTAATATCAATATTTTAATATTGATGTATTAATTTACATGGTATGCCTTGAATTATGAATGTGTTAAATTATGTATTTTTTATTAAATATAATATTAGTTTAAATACGATATAGTATTAGTACACCTATGATATAGTACTAGTTAATATATTGTATAGTACTAGAGATTAATGTGGGTATAAAAATATTATTTAATATATGAACTAATACTATACAATATGTGAATTAATACTATACTATATTTGAACTAGTACCATAGAGTATATGAACTAATACTATACAATATGTGAACTAATACTATACTATATTTGAACTAGTACCACAGAGTATATGAACTAATATTATACAATATGTAAACTAATATTATACTATATTTGAACTAGTACCATAGAGTATGTGAACTAATACTATACAATATGTGAACTAATACTATACTATATTTGAACTAGTACCATAAAGTATGTGAACTCGAAACTCGAAAACATTAGAACTTGTACCAATATAAACTAATATTATACTGTATATGAACTAATACGTACAGTACTGCATATTAACTAATAATATACCATAATACTTATCAATTGTTATCATAACACTTATAAACTAAAAATTATTATTTATAAAAAACTAAAATAAAGTTATTAAAAAATTAAAGTTTGAATGAAAAAAATAATTAAACAATGTAAAACGAAGTAAAATTTGTAAGGAATGAAGTAAATTTTTGAAAGGATAAGGTGAAAATATACACCAAATAATTAAGAGAGATGAGAGTTTTATTTTTTTAAATAAATTATTATTATACTATTTAATATTTAAAAAAAATATATTATTTTTAAAATTTTCTTATTAGACTTTAAAATTTTAGAATAATTAATTGCCACATAAAAAGAAAGTACGTGAAAAAAAAAATTATCATTTGAATCACAAATGATAAATAGGAAAAAAAATAAATTTAAAAAATAATATTAAATAGAGAAATAAATATAAATATTTCTTTATATTGTGAAATTTACATTGGAAAATAGCTGAAAAAAATAAATTAAAAATACAATCCATTGCAAGTATTTGCGATCCAACTTTTCAAAATATAATTTGTGAAAGTCCGATAGAACTCCCTAGTCCCTACTCTATTTTATCAAGAGAAAATAACATTTTTCATGTGGAGTTGTAGTCTTGTTGATGAAATGACCAAAAGTAAAAAAAAATAAAAAAATTAATGAAATATTATTTTTTAATGAAAAAATTATAAAAAAATTAATTGAAGTAAAATAAAGGTCCATGAAAAAATTTATGTGTTAAATGGATATAGTAAATGGGTAATGTGTTATTTGTAATGAGTTATTGAATTGGATATAGTAAATGAGTTATGTGTAATGGGTTATTGAAACAAGTTACATACATGTAAGTGGTACACAAGAGTGCAACTCTTGTTTTCGAGTAACTCGTGATAGAATAGTCGTCTTTTATTATTAATCAATTTTTGAGTGGAGTTTGCATGATTCTATTCTAGACATCTGTCACTCGAATTATAATTTTTATTGTTCTATATGCTTATTTGAATCAAGAAATCGAATATTTAAAAGCATTATATTATTGCAAACGGATTAGACTCTTTTTTTTTTAATATTGAATTTAGTAACTTAAAAAACACGCCGACAAAACATTATATCAAGTCTAAGTAGATGTGAAAAATATAGTTGAATGGGTTAGGTTAGACTTTTACTTACTAGTATAGACGAACCTATAAAAAAAAGTCAATCAAAATTAAAAATCGGACCTAAGCCTAATCTTTGTAAATAAGTCTAAACTTGTCGGTACAAAGTTTAATTTGACCTATTTTTACTCCTATATCCAAGTAAATCATTAATTCTTTTGAGGATTGATAAATAAAGGTGATTATTTACTTAGACCCTCAATTTGGGTCTCCTAATTAGGTAAAACAACAAAAAAAAAATTGGTATTATTTAAAACAACAAAAATGAGGCAAAAACCCAAATTTACCCCTTAACCTCATGTTTGGTCACTTTCCTTCTCTCTCCCAATTTCCAAATCAAAAATTCTTTTTCTCTCTCTCTTTCTCCATTCTCTCCCAAACCCAAATTTACAACTCTCTCTCTTTCTCCATTCTCTCCCAAGCCCAAATTCTTCTTCTCTCTCCTCTATCTCTCTTCTTCTTATTCAAAATCCCACAACCTAAAACTCTAATCCTCATTAGCCGCCCCTTGACCGCTGTCGCCCCACCATGGCTGCCGCCTCCAACTCTCCGGCGAAGACGGCCACCACCATCGCCTTTTTTTCCACCGTGAAGCTCCATGGCCGCCGCCCACCTCTGTAAGAAGGCGAATATCCCGAAAATGAAGCTTCGTGGCCGGAGAAGATGAAGCGTGCGCCAATCTGTGCTCCTCCGGCCGTCCTTCCGCTTCCAGGGCGGCGGCGGTGCTGGGCGAGGGAGAAGAGGCGCCGCCGTCGTGATGTAACAGATCTGAAGAAAAAAAACGAGGGAGGGAAGGAGGAGGGGATGGCGCCGATCTGCAACTCCACCGTGAGAGTCGAAGAGGGTGGCGACTGAAGACGATGGGGTTGTCGATTTTTTTCGATTTCTGGGTGCCGCCGTCGAAGACATTGCAGGGGCCATCGCCGACAAACAACTCCTTTCCCGGTGAAGACAAGCGTGTGCCGATCTATGTCGTGGGGAGTCAGCCGACGTCGTTTCCGATCTGCAACTCCACCGTGAGAGTCGAAGAGGGCGGTGAACGAAGACGAAGGAGTTGTCGATTTTTTTCGATTTCTGGTATTACTTTTTACGTTTTCGAATCTGATGTACTTTTCCGGCTTTGTGTTTCATTTTTCCGGCCATGGTGGGCGGGCTGCAGCGGCCACACAAATTCTTTGTCTACCGTTGCAGCTGGCGATTTCCAAGGCGGCGGAGCTCTGCGCGTCGCACTGTTGACGACTGTGGTGGTGGTGCCGGAGGTCTGCCGTTGCCGGCGATTTCCAAAGTGGCGGCGGCGGCCACACAGGTGCTAGGGCAGAGATTAGGTTCTATCTTCCCAATGGGCTTACTAGGCTTACTAATGGGCTAGGGTTTGTCAGCCTAGATGTGCACCCCCAGTTTCAGTTAATACACCCCCAAGATTCACACCCTCAGTTTCAGTTAATACACCCCTCTAGATACATATTTTTGTTTCAAATGTATTAATTTTGTTTTCAATTTCAAATTGGGGAATTTTTTATTATTGGATATTTCTTAAATTCTAATTTATATTTTCAATAGTTTTATATTTCTTAAATCCTAATTTATATTTTCAATAGCTTAATAACTTTTTTGAAAAAATAATCAACGAATTACATATGGTACCCACAACTAATTATCATCTTTGTAAACACATTGTTTGTTGCTAGTACGTAATGTGTTGTAAATATGCATCGTTTTCTTCGTATATGTATTATTTGTGGCTAGTATGCAATGTGTGTATGAATTATTTGTTGTTAGTATGCAATGTGTGTATGCATTATATATTGCTCGTATGCAATGTGTGTATGCATTATATATTGTTCGTATGCAATGTGTGTATGCATTATATATTGCTCATATGCAATATGGGTATGCATTATTTGTAAATAATTATTCTATAATTTAAAAAACTAAATAAAATATAAACAAAAAATTATTCTATAATTTAAAATTTGAATGTAAATAATTTTTAAATAAAAGTAAATATAATATAAAAAGAAAAAAAAATAATTTCTCAATCCCTTACAATATAAAAAATAAATAACGTGAAAGAAAAGTAAAAAAAAATAAAAAATATCAATTCCATTAAAAAAATTCTGAACAAAAAAATTTAAACAAATAAATATTTTTTGAATAAAATTTGAATATAAATATAAAATAATAATATTAATTAATGATGTGAAAAATAAAAATATTATGTCAATCATATATAAATATTAATGATTAAATAATAATATGAAATAAACAATTAAACATATTAAAGAATAATAATTAATTTATGAATTAAAATAATAATTAATAGTTAATAATAATATAAACATACAAGAATAATATTACGGAGTATTAGATTAATTAGTTAATGTGTTAAAACTTAAAATTGTAGTTTTTAAAGGTTTGGTGTCAAAAGAAATTCTAGTCTTAACTTTTCTAGAAAATAATAAAGAAATACTCCCTCCATCTTTGAATAAGTGTCACTTTGGCATTTTTCAACAAATTAAGATTATAAAGTGTGGTCCATATTACCCTTAATTAATTATAGCTAATTTTGATATAGAAGTTTTGTTTGATAAAGAATGTGGTCAAGAATCTAGCTATTATTCATAAACCAAATTAATTTTGGTATAAACAATGTTTATGCAATTTATTTATGAACAATATATATGGTAAATGAATAAGGGCAAAATAGTCAAAATTAAAGAAAAAAACTCAGAATGACACTTATTTTAAAATTAGTTAAAAAGTCAAAGTGACACTTATTAAAAAACGGAGGGAGTAGTAGTTTTTAAAGGTTTGGTGTCAAAAGCTGCACCGCTTGATTTGATGTTTGACAAAGAAAAATCATTAAATTGATGTGAGGAGTGGGTTGGGGTATTACATAATTTTTAGGGTAAAATTGTCAATTCAAGTACCATTTTGTTGCTCTAACTAAGAAAAAAATGGACTTGCATTTATTCCTAATAGAAAGTCTCAAATGCAGTTATTCACAATTCTCCCTAAATAAAGACTATATAGTGCTCGGGTATTCTGAATACAAATTTTACCGTTTCAAAACAAAAAATTAAACTGGAAACAATTGTTTTCAACACGGCACGGCAAACTGAATTGGGTATGGTTGCATGATATGCAAGGTAATTTTGTTTTTGACAAAACTCTTGGTTCAGAGTTGTGTTGATGTGGAAGTGGGAGAAGCAATGAGTTTTTTTTGGAGGCCTTGACATGAATGAAGAGTAATGATATGAACAATTGTATAATGGGGGAACGCGAAAATTGTGGTGGATGCTATAAACTCAACAGAACTGATTGGATCCGTATTTGAAGATTATATCTATGCTTGTAGAGCCTTAGTAACTCAGTTCATGAATGCTACGATTTTCTTTGTTCGAAGGAGTGCCAACATTGTGGCACATACCCTTGCAAGGGAGTCTCGATAACCACTCTCGTTGGGTGGACCCGTCAAATTGTGTGGTTAGGCTATGTACTTGTGCTTGCTCTGCATCAATAGGAGCTAAGCTTTTATACTGTAAAAAAAGCTAGGATTACTTTCATATGTATATGGACATACATATTAAAAAAAAGTAATAATGAAGAGAGTTTTGAAGAATAATTTTGTAAAACTTTATGTATAAAGTAAAAAAAAGAGTTGTCTTTTGTGTATGTGTGGAGATAAAATAATGACATTTGTGTAAAATTGAGGATATTGTGAGGGTGTGGTTTATAAAATATTTTTCATTTTAAGAGTGTGAAAGTTATTATAGAAAAGGAAAGTGTGAAAGTAATTGCGGAACATGGAGAATACTTAATATCTAAACTTTTTTTTTTTTCTTACATTTTAATCATCAAGGTACTTGACAAGTTATAAGAAGGGCTTGGACGTGCAATGAACAGATCTAATTCCACCAACATACTATTTATAAAATATTAGGTCAAAATTAAATTAGATAGTAGCAGCTGTCGGTACATTAATTTTATTTTATTTGGAATTGTGTAACTATTTGATTTTTTGACTAAGAATTCAGGAATTTAAAAAGATAAAAAGGTACCAACTTTAATAAAGAAAGTACCATCTCTATCTCCACATATTAAGATTAGTAGAAATATATTGAGATTGATATATTCTGTTTACATCATCATTAACAATGACATATTTCTACAAAATAAAGTAAAAAACATGGATTCCAAGCTTAATGCGAAAGAAAGATGTAAACTCAAAGATTCTTTTAGAGTTGGGTCCAAGAGAAACAAGAAGCTCAACGCGTTGATTCGAGAGAAAAAAATAGTCGACGAGACAAAGTGGGATAGCTCAAGTGGTTAGAGCACCACTACCTAGGCTTTAGATCCTGGGTTCGAGTCATGAGAAGGGGAAAAGGGATGGGTATTTAATGTAATTCAAAAAAAAAAAATAGTCGACGAGCTCGCCCGGGTTGATAGGAACAGATAACCCGACGTGATCGACCTAGTCCAGTTCGATCTATTTGACAATTCTAGATACATATGTCATTTTATAATTAAATATTTCTATTTATTTTAAATAAAAAATGATATAATGAAAATGATATGCTTGATAGGGAACATTTCTTTAACTAAGAATAGGTTTTATTGATACTTGGTTACAAAAGCCTTGCTTCAACAAAATATATATATAACTCTTTAACTAAGAATAGGTTTTATTGATACTTGGTTACAAAAGCCTTGCTTCAACAAAATATATATATAACCTTAGTCTAGGGTTTTAGGGGGATACTTGTCACTCTTTAATTAGATATCACTATACAACAAATATAACAAACTTGCAGCTGGCATGCTCCACATTACAGTCTGCATGTTGTAGCTATCTGATTATGCGCAGACTCCATCTTGACCATTAATCTTCATCTTGTGTACTGCTTTGATCATGGCCGTCAATCTTATCTTAACATGCCTCTTCAATTCGAAGGAGCTGCTCGAAACAACGTTCAACATATTACGCAAGCGACGAAAGAATTGTCGGTAAGTGGTTTTGTAAGATTGTCGACAACTTGATTAATGGTAGGAACATGCAAAACTTGAATTTATTTCTTTGTTATTTTCTCTCGAATAAAATGTAAATCCAGTTCGAGATGTTTTGTTATTGAATGATAATCTGGATTTGTTGTCAATGAAATTGCCCCTTGATTATCAACCCAAATGGTTGGGATTTTATTTCCGCATTGATGTATTTCTTTCAACAAAGATTGTATCCATGTCACTTCACAAGCTGCTAATGACAAGCTCCTATATTCAGCCTCCGTAGACGACCGTGAGACTGTTTGTTGCTTCTTAGAACTCCATGATACTAGGTTTCCTCCAACAAAAATGCAATATCCTGGAGTTGATTTTCTGTCGTCGAAATCCGAAGCACAATTTGCATCTGCAAACCCAACCATATTCAATTCTTTGAATTTTCTCATTTTTAATCCATAATCAATTGTGCGGACAATGCATCTCAATATTCTTTTGACTGCCTTGAGATGTGTATGAAGAGGATTTTGCATGAATTGACTTACTTTATTTACGGCAAATGCTATGTCGAGTCAAGTGATGGTAGCATATTGTAATGCTCCCACGATGCTCATATATCTTTGTTGATCGGCTATGGGGTCTCCTTCAAATTTGGAAAGTTTATTATTGGAGATCATGGGTGTTTTGAGGCTTTTTGCGTCCTCCATTCCTGCTCTTTTTAGAACATCTTGCTAATATTTCTTTAGAGATAAGAAGATCCTGTCAGGCATTTTAATCACTTCTATTCCCAAGAAAAAATTCAACTCACCCAGGTCCTTTATAGAGAATATGTTCTTCAATTGTTGGATCACCTTTTGAACTTCATGAGAGTTTGATCCTGTAATCACTATATCATCAACACAGACTATTAGGAGAATAGTAGTGCATTGACGATGTCTATAATAGAGCGCATGATCAGCTAGAGAGGTTGTGAAACCAAGAGTTTTGAGAGCAGTCGTGAGTTTAATGTTCCAAGCTCTCGACGCCTGCTTTAGGTCGTAGAGAGACTTTTTGAGTTTGCATACCACTTGTTGCCCCTTTACCAACTCAAAATCGAGAGGTTGGAGCATATACAAATCATTCTCTAAGTCGCCATTCAAAAATGCATTATCCACATCAAGTTGGTGCAAAGACCAAGAGTGAGCCAAAGCAATAAAAAGTGTTGATGTGTATATAAGTGTCTTGTTTAATGATCCAACACTAACAGCCGAGTGTTGCACTTAATGTTCCCAACACTTATGACAACATCAGAATTTGCCCTTCCTTTTCTCACTAACTACAATCTTACGCTTGTTGTCTAGTAATGTCCCCAGTGCAGTGAGAAGACGTGGGCAACACCAGGTCACGCAACTGTGCGGGAGTGAGAAGTTATTGGGCATAATATAACAAGTCCTACATTTAAGGAGGAGTGGAGAGAAGTTATGGAAACCGCTTGATCTCACGGTTGTGATGATCATAAGAGTTGAGAGCAGTTCGTACCTCATGCCTATAAATACCGTAGCTGCCTCAATACAAGATACACAAGAAGAAAATCTGCATTTGATCACTAGTCTATAGAACGCTTTATACGCTTCTAGTTAGGAAAATCTTTGTTTCTTCTTATAGATCTTCACATTATTGTAAACCCGAATAATAGTGTGTAGATCATAGTCTTATTTACTAGGTTATATGCATAGATCTATGAGGGAGATAGTTTCATAGGATCTAGTAAATTATTTACACTCATTATAGTGTTAGTGTACACCTCGAAGAGGTTGTAATTTGTTTCACATATTTTTATATAGTGAATAGCGTAGATTATTTTATAATCTACGCAAATTTTGAATACTTCAATTTTCACTACGTGCAATTTAATTTCCGTTGCATAGTGTTGTCTGGACAGTGCCAACACGACAGACAACATCTCTGATTTCGCACGCATGCACACTTTCAGAAAGTAATAATTTAATAGTGACAAGTTTAACCACGGGAGAAAATGTATCGATAAAATCAAAACCTGGAATCTGGCTATAGCCCTTTGCCACCAAGCGAGCCTTGTAACGGGCAATAGAGTCATCGGCATGACGTTTAAGCATAAAGACCCATTTACAGCCAATGGGTGAGTGTTATGAAGGAAAAGGACAAACGTCCTATGTGCCATTCTTCATTATGGTTGAATATTCAATCTTCATATCCCGTTTCCAATTTGGGTCAGAAAGTGCCTCAATGTAGTAAGAGGGCTCCACCTCCGAAAAGGCAGTGACAAGAAGAACTTTAGGCTTTGTGATGCCATTCTTCGCTCTAGTGATCATGGGGTGTAGTGAACTATGATGAGGAACCAGAGTATCTGCATCTAAATCAACATTAGTAGACGGGGAGGAAACATATTCAACACTTGGTAAGTTAACATGTAATGTGCCTGACTTGTTACATATTTTGCACAAATAAAAACAACAATACGACCACCACAAACGTATGGGTTCGATTGTAGTATGCAAGTACGACCAAGTAGATTTTCGTTCCAAGGACATAATTGAGTGAAAGTGAATCCCTAAAGTTATAAGTTTGCATGCTATTGTAGTAGCGACACATGTTTGTTTGTGGATTTTTCGGAGTTTAAACTAACGTATTAAACTAGATATACTAAAATAACAATAATCAAGACAAATCAAATAATAACTAGTTAACTTTCTTGTGAAAGTGCAAGAGAAGAGTATTGTCTCGGGTGTTTCCGTTTTTGTGAGTAATTTAATGAGTTAACGAATCAATTGCATGAATGAACCTATGGTTTTTGATTAAGCTAAAGGCTATCACTCTTATGTGTATACCCCATCGGAAGGCATATGTGAACACGTGTATTAATTAGAAATTGTAGGATCTAATCAATATTAGTGTCTAATGTTGTCGATCTAAGCAATCAACCCTCTCTCGGTTAAGCCAATTACTATTAGAATTCAAATCAATCAATCCAAGCTCACACTCCTAATCATGCAATCCAACCCTCGTTGTAATCGACACAACCAACAATGTTAGCTAATAGGGTGAATTAATAAATTGAATCAAGAAAATCACAACACTAGAAATCTTGACACCCAAAACCTAAGTTAATCATGCAATTAATCCATAATTACACTAAACATCCATCAAAACATCCACACTCAAGGCAATTAGAACTTAGCCCATGGTTCTAGAAGAGAATCTCATGGCTACAACAAAAATAAGCATCAAACTCATAGCTAAACAATAAGAGATTGGAGAAATTAATGAATTATCAAATTGAAATGTAAATAAGAGAAATATCACCTTGATCATGGAATTGTAGCAACAAAACGATGAAATAGACAATGCCCGACGATAATTGTAGCTTGAATTGAATTAGAAATAACTATTCTAGCTAATCTAATGATGAAATGTAACTAAAATCATAAGAACACCTACAACTATGTGAAAGTATGTGAGAAATTACTTGTGAAAGGGGAGAACTTCCTTCTAGAACTCAAATGAACTATATTTATAGTTTGCAAAGAAGTCTTGGACGAAATTTGCACTTAGGCCCCTCGAAAATGGAGAAAATGGGCAAAAACTCCCGAGAAATGGGAGAGTAGGGTGACTCGGTCGTGGCCTTGTTGTTCCAGTTTCAGGACAATGTTTCTACACGGCCGAGAATGCATGCTCGGCCGTGGCCTTCAAATCTTCAATTTTTTGCTCGACCGACACTGTACGCTTGGCCGTGGCCTTCAATTTTCATTCTCTAATCATTTTGCTCGGCCGAGACTGCACACTCGGCCGAGTTTCACCCTTGAGTTTGTTTTGTGCATATTTTCCTACTCCGACCTCCGATTGGCTCAATTTTTCTTGCATATCGACACTCTCTTCATCGTCTTTCACCTGATGTGAGTACTAATGATGATTGGTCACTCATTTCTTGCGATTTAACGCCTAATTCACTACGTCTTCCTACAAAACGAACTCAAACACCTTTCTCAATTGTTTTAAGCATATTAGTGTGAAAATGCATGCAAAACAATCAATGTTTATCACTAAAACACATGAAATCTTGCGCAATCTACAACCGAATCAGTGTCGTGAATAGATTAAGGGGAAGAGGTGATAGAAACCGGAGAGGAAGAAGATATGAGCGATGATGGTGAAGGTAAATCGGTATGAGTATGGTGTGGAAAAGATGGAACAACAAGGATAAGTGGATCAGAAATCGATGGTGTAGTAGTAGAAGGATAAGGGGTGGATGCTTTAGTGGAAGAGGTAATGAATGGAAAAGTATTTTCATCAAAAGTAATGTGCCTAGAGATGATAATCTTTCCATTGGGTAATAGGGCTTTATTGCCCTTGTATTGCAAACTGTACCCAAGAAACACATAAGGAGTAGATCGATCTCCAAGTTTATGACGGTTATAAGGGCGTAAAAGAGGAAAATAAAGGCAACCGATAACACCCTTAGTCTATGGTAGTCTAGTGTAGAACCGGTGAGCAGTTCAATGGGTGTTTTGTAGTTAAGAGAAGGTGATGGTGTTTATTTATAAGGTATACACTCATGGTGAAAGTATCATCCCAATGTGATAAAGGGACTTGAGATTGGGAAAGCATTGCTAAGGCATGTTCAACAATATGACAATGTTTTCTTTCGGCTGTGCCATTTTGCTCGGGGTGTATGGACATGATAATTGGTGTGCGATGCCAGATTGGTTGAATATGGGAATCAATGGTTTATACTCAGTGCCCCCATCTATATGCAGACTCTTTATTTTAAGTGATTTGAAGTGAACAAAAGCATCTTTCACGTCCGATTTTAACTTCAACAAATATAACCAAGTGTATTTTATTGCGACATCAATGAAACTAATGTAATATTTGAAACCATTCAAGGACGTAATTGGAGCAGGACCCCAAAGGTCAGAATGTATTAAGGCAAATAGTTCAGTTACAATAGATTCAGAGATAGAAAACGGAAGTTTGTGACATTTAGTTGTCATGCAAGTATTGCAAATCAAAGAAGAAACATCATAAAAAAAAAGATATTGAACTACCATTAAGTGCTTTCTTAGTGATAGAATAAGAAGCATGTCCAAGTCTCTTGTGTCAAAGAGCTAGAGATGAACTTCTTGGAATGTGAGCTGAGCAAATTTGAAAGGATAACAAATGATTTGATGAGGAAGCAGGGGAAGAAGCAGCCAAACTGAATTTGTAAAGGTCGTTTTCAAGAGTACCTTGCAGTAGGATTTGGTTAGTGAATTGATCCTTCACAAAACAATGAAAATGGTGAAACTCAAAATAAACATTATTATCCTTAGAAAATTGAGAAACACTCAATAAATTTGTCTTTATGTGAGGAACATGAAGAAGATTTTTCAATAGAAAAGAATGAGAAGTAGAATTAGGGTTTGACACAGTTACAATAGAATTACCAAAGTGAGAAATATGCAAACCTGTATCATTTCCCATGTGAACTCTTTTCGAACCTTGATACTCCGAGCCAACACCAAGGTTATTCAAGTCAAAAGCTACATGACTTGAAGCACCCGAATCTGGATACCAAGTACTTTCCATCAAGGATTCTCCACCATCATAGCTCGTAGAATTTACGGAGGGTGGATACGGCCTGGAAGAATTTTGGTGTTGAGTAGTTTGATGGCTTTGAGCACGTGATGGAGGAATGTATTCAGAGTTTCCTCTATAATAGCAACCAACGGTAGTGTGGTTTGTTCGAAAGCATATTTGGTAGCTTGGCCCATTGTTGTTTCCAGTATTGATAGGGTGGTTCCCTCTACCACATCGGCCTCTTGAAAATCCGCCTCTATAGAAACCACGTCCTCCTCGATTGTGGCTACCACAACCTCTGTTGTGTTGTAAATTGGGGTTTCTGTCCCCATATCCTTATTAAACAATGTTGACACTGTGGAGGACCCTTCATTACCGAAACGGGTAGAGGTAGAATAAAACTTGTTGGGATTTAGCCCAAGTGTGGTTTTGGCCATTGGGCCTTCACACAAGGGCCTAACTTATTGTTGCCCTAGTTCTAGGCAGTCTTCCCATTTATACTGAGTCACCCTCTCTATTGTCCATGAGATGAGACGCGTGATGTAAACGTGAGATTGGAGAGTGAGAGAACAGTAAGGGTGAAGTGTTACTCATCTTAGTGTTTGGTTATCTTCACTACGTCCCGATACAATTCGACACGTGTCTGAGTGATTAGTGTGAAAATTGCTTGAAATTCATGTATTTAATTTGCATAATTTTATAGGATTTTGTGCATTATTTACACTAATTTGACTCATTGCTCTTGATTTGGAGAAAGGGTGTTGTTTGCTATTTTTATAGGAAAAAGAGCATTTTTGGAGCAAAACACGCCTCGATAATTTTGTGGAGTCAATTGAAGGAATAAATTGAGAATGAAGTTGAAACGAAAAAATAGGAAAAGTGGAAATTAATTGGGTCAACAATTTAATTGATGCCCATTTAATTAATTATTGGGGTATTGAGTAATTGGCCCATTTAATTAATTGAGCCCAAGAATTGCATGGCCCACTCTATAAAAAGTGAGCCCAATTAATTAAATAGAAGCCAAATACAATACATACCTGCAACTTGGAATTCTTAATAGATCATGGGCCTACTCCCTTTAATGGCCCACGCTCATTTATTCAGCTGAAGAGGAACAGGCACGCAAAAGGAGTACTGGGCCATTTTTATTGATGATTAATTGAGGCCCATTCTCTGGGGCATTAGCAATCAAGGAAAAAAGAAAAGGCCCACTTCAGTTTAGGCCCATGTCATCAATTGGGGACAGCAAAAACAGAGCTGTAATACTAATGGGCTGCGGCCCATTTCATCAATTAAACATTTTCATCAATTTGGGGGACTTCGGCCAGGAGAGTTTGGGGGGGGGGGAATACACGCGAAGAAGGAATTGGGCGACGCAGAACAGAGAGCTCTCCATTGGGGGAGAACCCTCTTCTCCTCCCCACCAATCCACTCAATAGATTAGTTTAATTTGTTCTTTCATTTCATAGATAGATTTCAATTTAGTATTTCATTTTATTGTTTGTGAGATTGAAGCATTTGAAGACCTAAGGAGGTGATATTTTTCCATTATTGCAAATTTAATTTAGTAATTTCATTTTCATTCATGTCTTGTAGTTTAATTTACATGGGTTTTATTCTAGTTATTAATTTAGTTATGAGCTAGACTTTTATTGCTTTGGGTGTTGGAATTATGAGGGTAATTAGTGAGTTTATGAATTAATTGCTTAATTAACTTATATGTCTTGATTTTAATTGTTTCTAGTATTGTGTTTTGCATGATTCAATTGATTAATTCACCCTATTAGCTAGCATTGTTGGTTTTATCGACTTCAACGACCGTATTGGGTTGCTTGATTAAGAATGTGTGTGTGAGCTTGAATTAATCGATTAGAATTAACATAGTAATTGACTACACCGACCGGGGGTTGATTGCTTAGATCGACAACACTAGACACTAATTGAATAGAGGTCGTCTAGGAGATTGGTGAGAGGGCGTCTCATAAGCATTAGTAACCGTGTTGAACGTGTTTATGAGACACTATCCTAGGAGCTTATGGTACTAATTAGATCCTATAATTGCTAATTAGTGCACGTGTTCACCTAAGCCTCACAAGGGATTGGTCTACACATATATGTGATAGCCTTTAGCATAATTCAAGACATTAGGCTTAATTATTGTGATTAGTTCGTTAATTCATTAGTGATCCCATATAAGGAAGACACCCGAAGCAATTCTTCCACTTGCACTTTCATCTTTTTGAGAGTTAGTTTTAGTTGTTTACTTAGTGCTTTTTTTTTCTTATTGATATTTGCTTTACTCTCTTGTTTAACTTCTATAACACCATTTTGACTTATAGTTTTAGGGCTCCACGCTCTCCTAATTAGGTCCTTGGAACGAATATCTACTTGGTATACTTATCATACTACTATCGAACCCATACGCTTGTGGGGATCGTATAAGTTGTTTAAAAAGTGCAAAAATACGAACCAAGTCACTGAGCCCGTTTGTGTGACCCGAGTCGAGTGGCGGCCGACGGCACCGAAACCCAACAGTGGTATCAGAGCTAGGTTCCGCCGTCGGTCACCTTGACACCGTAACTCTCGTCGGAGTTGTTCATCGGATCGTCGACCGCCGTCGTCCACCATCTTTGTGGGCGGAACCCTAGGAGCCTCCGCCATCGCCGCCGTGCAGCCTCCCGTTCGCTGTGAGTAAGATTTTTAGGGAGAGAGGTTGCAGAGTTATAGATTTGCCGCTTGGACCTTTCACGACCAGCCCAGAACGCTGTGAAGTCCCTTCGCCCACTGCCGGGCACTACTTCATGAGGGGAGGTCGATCGAGCGCCGATGTTGCTCGTCTACGTTGCCGCCGTGAGCGCCGCAGCTTAGTGCGCATCCAGGTCAGCCACCTACCGCTGCCCGTTTGCAGATTCGTGCCGCCCACTTGCTCTACCGTGATTGTTATGCGCCTGCACCCGTTGCCTTTGTGAGCGTCGTCATCGATTTCCTATTGTTGTTGTTGCTCATGGTAAGAGAAAGGTAAGAAGTTATTTATCTGAGTTATTTCAATTATTTTAAATTTAGTTTTGGGCTACTGCAGTAAGTAAGGGTTGTTGTTGTAGTTTTAGTTTAAATTAATTGTTTTAAATCTGCGGTGGATTATGGATGGGTATGATATTAATTTAAGTTAATTGAGTAAAATTAATTTATGTGGTACTTGTAGTTCGTTGGGATTGTTTGATTGGCTTTGTGTGTTTTAGACTTTAGGATATCATTGTGAATCCTATTTTTTGTGATTTTATTTACGCATTTGTGTATCGTAAATGTTATTGCTTCCGCTCGTTCTCTGTTATATGATCTTTGTGCAATTTTTATTAATTGTCTTGCTGGTTAATTGCTTGGTGCATGTTGTTTGCTTCCTGCAATCTCTTTTTGTTGCTCTGTGATTTCTTTTGATGCATGAGTGGATGATGGGCCAGTGGGAAGGTGGGGGAATGGATGCATGATTATACGTGTGGGTTCCATGAGAATTATGAGTATGTGTTTATATGTATGTGTGTTGTGCACGACTTCATACATTATGGTTTCATGTTTTCCCCCTACCCCATTTTCATCTAGTTGCATGTTTACTGAGCTTTGTGTCTTGAACTTTATGGCATTCTTTGTGCTTCTTCAATGCCTTCTTCTCTTTGTGTGATTATGAATGATTGATTGCTTCTTTGTGTTTGGAGATCATTCCTAGTAAGGTGGAGTGATTTCGTCTTTGTGATTCATGATTATGCTTTGTGATATCATGTTTTTGTGCCTTTGTGTGAATCTTTGTGAATGCTCCCAGTGAGGTGGAGCTTGTCTTTGTGTGTTTTTCTTTGTGGACTAACTTTTACGTTCGTAGACAAACTTGGTGCGTTTTTTTTTGTTTTTTTTTGTGTGTTGTCTTTTGCAGGTACGTGGAAGTGGGTTGGACGATGATGACAAAATTGTAGATTTTGGATTGTAGTTGAGGATGGCCAAAAAGGTGGAGAATGTTGGTATTTAGCCCAAGTGTGGTTTTGGCCATTGGGTCTTCACACAAGGGCCCAACTTATTGTTGCCCTTCGCAACCTTCCCATTTATACTGAGTCACCCTTTCTATTATCCATGAGATGAGACGCGTGATGTAAACATGAGATTGGAGAGTGAGAGAATAGTAAGGGTGAAGTGCTACACATCTTAGTGTTTGGTTATCTCCACTACGTCCCGATACAATCCAACACGTATCTGAGCCTGTTCGTGTGACCCAATTCGAGTGGCGGCCGACGGCACCGAAACCCAAAAAAACCTAATAATAATGAGCTTATTTCAGCTACAAAAATAATAACGATTTTAGAGCTAATGGACAACATAACTAGGCTGTGTTCAACACCTAACCCGGACATGATGTTGAGGAGGTAATCTTTAGTAGTGATTTTGTTTCCAGAAGCATTTAATAAATCATAGTAGCCCTTAATCTTGTTAAGTTACTCTCTCATGCTAAGAGAGTTCTTCTTAATCTCTTGAAGTTGTTGTTTATAGTGCATCACCTTGGCTCTAGACTGTCTAGAAAAACTAGATTCCAAACTTCACCAAATCTCCTTGGAGGCTTGTAATCCCACGGTGCCTATTAAAAGGCTATCCGAAAGTGATGATAACAACCAAGAGACAAGCAACTGGTCTTGTTAATTCCTAGCCAAAAAATCAGAATTTTTGCTACCTTCTTCCGTATCGCTGTTGCTGATGGTGGGAGGTGAACATGTCTTCGATCCATTGAGGAAGCCTTCGAGCTCGTATCCTTTAACTGTTACTAGAACTTGTTGTCTCCTAATTAAGTAGTTGTCTTCAGTAAGCTTGACTGTGAATAATTGATGAAATGGGATATGGAAGTGTGGAGATGGAAAAATAGGAGGAGTGGTGTTGGTATTGGTGTTTAAGGTTTTGGTGCTGCTATCTGAATCCCCAATTCTAATATACTATTAATGAAGGATAATGTAATGGGAACGGTACAGAGACTCAAGGGAGACCCTAGAGCTCTTATACCATAATGAAAATGATATGCTTGGTATTAAAGCAACGTAAAATGAAAGGGAACATTTTTTTTAACTAATAATAGGTTTCATTGATACATGGTTACAAAAGTCTTACTGCAACAATATATATTGCCTTAGTATAGGGTTTTAGGTGGACACTTGTCACACTTTAATTAGACATCACTACATAACAAATATAACAAGCTGGCATGCTCCACATTACAGTCTGCATACTGTAATTATATATCTGATTATGCGCAGACTCCATCTTGACCATTAATCTTCATCTTGTGTACTGCTTTGATCATGGACGTCAATCTTCGTCTTAACATTATATATTCATCATTTTTCGTTTCTTAATTTAATTTATTAGTAGGACGAAATCGTACGACCCCATGTTGCATACAACAAACACATATTCCATCTGTCCCCTACTTAATGACCAATTTTGCCATTTATAGCGTCCCTTACTTAAGGACTCATACTTAAAATATCAAAAAAGTATTTTAATTATCCCCTCAAAATATCACAATATTACATCAAATGTCATTACTTTATTTACACTAAAAAGCAACTTCACTACTCATAAAGTTGAAAAGTCATTACTACCGTCACTTTTATCTCTCATAAATTCATAATACTAATAAACAATCCATGCATTAAAATTTGTGCCCAAAATGTTTGAGTCCTTAAGTAATTCAGTTTAAGTAAGGGATGGAGTTAGGGATGGCAATGGGCCGGTCGGGTACCTAGATACCCGGACTCGACCCGTTTCAATTCGGGTCCGGGTCGAACCGATTCGTTCGGGCCACGGGGCGAGTCAGGGCACATCGGGGCGATCCATTATAATTTTTTTTAAAACAAAAATTGAAAAAAAAAATTAAAACATATAACATGAAATTTTTATTTGTATTGAAAAATAAATAAAATTGTCTTATAAGTATGTTTATAAATTTATTTTCACATTTATGAAGGTGAATTAGTGTTATACTCCCTCCTATTCTTTTTATTTGTCGTTCTACCATTTTCTTCTATTTATTTTTTAATTGACGTTTTGAAATTCTATACCATAGATGCCCTTATTTAATCTCTTCTCATTAATTTTGACTACTCAAATTTTTTTTGAGTTCCCAATGCCTGATGGATCGTGTTCTTCCCCTTTCTTTATATTTCCATCATCTCCAAATTCTGAAAATAAAGAAGATAAAATTGGTTAGTTATCATCTTCCTTAATTTTAGTTGTCTATTCATGTCGAATTTAGATAGATTTATATTTTGTGGATTTGAGAGTTCATGTCATCGGCTTCTTGTTCATACTCTGTTTTAATCTATCAGTTTTTTACTGTTTTTGTTTTTGGCTTTTTAATCTTGGAAAATGCGTGTGAAACTATGCTTTTTAAATTGCACGCTACATGTTCGATGAATTGCCTAAGTAAGTTTTTGGAGGAATACTAGTTCATATAGCCAAGTGTTGTCGCTGTTATGAATTTATTAACCATTTGACGACAAAAATAATATAAGTGGCTTCACTGTTATGAATTTATTAACCATTTAGTACATCTATTCATTTTGCAGGTCTGGTTGTACATATATTTTTTGATATGAAGATTGTCTCTCACAATAAATAATGTATCCTTCATGTTTTCTTTAATTTAGACAAATATTTACACCATAAACTGTACTTCCATTTGTATTCATAAATTTGGAAAAAAATCTAATGCAATCGGTTTTTGTTGTAGGTGTGACCATTTTGTGTTATAAATAATGGATGCGAATAGAAATGACAAATTGAAACAAGATATATTGATTGTCGATGAAAGCCTTGAGGGGGAGAAAATATTCTTGGAAAAGACTATTAAGGAGGCAAGAGCATCATTGGAAAAGGCTGAACAAGTTGTTTTGCAACTTTGTAATGCAGAAGAGTCACATAATATGTATGTGTCTGATTCGGACGTTGAAGACGATGTTCACAAATCTTCTACACCTTGCATTCGTCGTGGTGCAATTAAGGTTGAAGAGAAGTCCATCGTGAATGATCAAGATGAGCAAGACGTGACCAAAATGATGCATACAATTCTTCTACCAAAATTGTTTGAGAAAAAATAGATATATTGCTTATTGTGTTAGGATTATTGTGTTAGATAAGTTTCAAATTTTGTCAAGGAATGATAATTTTATTATTATGTGTGATTATTTTGTTAGGATTATTTTAAGTTTAATTTGATTTACTCTTAAAATATGGCTTGATAGTTGAGTTTGTTTATGGGTAGTTAATTTGGAAAGTAATTTTTGAACTTAGAAGTTCTTTATTTCTAAATGATTATGTAATTGACTTTTTAATTCTTGAGATAAAGAGTTATACTCCGATGGGGGCACTTTCTATATAGGTTCCAGAGTTTTTTCCGTGTGTAGGGAGGTGGAATCTGGTGATTTGCCACCTACTACTTGGTTGGAAGTATTAGATATTTGAGTGAAAGGTGGTGGACTTGTTTCTATAATATGCTGGGGACTCATATAAATTAAGAAGGAAATAAGAATGTGTAAATATAGTCAAGGCAGTATGAATCATTATGACAGTCTATACAAACAAATACTCACAGTCTATTTAGTTCTTCCATTAACATATTGCAATTACTTTCCATTGCTATGTTTACTTCAGAAACTATAAAACTAATAAAAATATAATGCCCAACACTAAAAGGAAAGGAAAAATAGCCTTGATAGTAAGACATTTTAGATATGAGACTATTTGATAGAGCTGCCAGCTCCGATTAAATTAACTTATGTGGAAATTTTATACTTTTGTATGGCCCAAACGAATACACAGTACTTACTGCAGCTCATAGATCAATCACAATATAAAAGCTTCCAAAAGAGTTATAGTAATTCATAGAGTTCGATACAAAACAGAGCTTAAATGAGTACAATGAACAAATGAGTGATGATATATATGATCACAAATCTAGTTTCCCAAGTAAACATTCAGCAAGATCATCCAGAGACACATTGTCTTTACAATTATTTAAATTGATCAATTGAATTACAGTAAATTTCTCTACAAAGAAAGACGAGCCAAAATAATAATGAATCATGCCTATTTTATCCGACCACTTAGTTGCTTCAAACCAAATAACCTGCAAAGAGAAAAAATCACAAAAAATTCAAACAATAATGAATCATGCCTATTTATTTTTAACAAAACCAATCAACTTGTGTGTGAAGGCCTGTAACAACGCAACCTGAATCTTATATCCAAATCCTCAATCATTCATTTGTTGTCCTCCTTCCATACACCAAAAACAAAATTCAAGATATTAGTTGTAATTTATTAAGTATAATGCTGAAAGAAAGAAACATGCCAAAAAATTAACTCACCAAGTTCATTCGCTACCAAGTCTCTGGTCGCTTGCACTAAGGCAGTCTCACATGAAATTTGTGTAGGAAGACAACCTAGCCTTTGAAGTCGTTCTTTATTCATGTGAGGGATTTTATATCGATTTCCTCCATATAATTTCATGGATTCTGTCATACATAGTTGCAATGTCAACCACACATAATTTAGTTTGATGGGCGAATAGGCATAGAATGCTTTCTCTACTGCATGAACAAGCTCAGGGATAGTTCTCGCACGCATTTTTTGTTGCAACGATTGTATGGCCCTAAAAAAACCAAGGTCCAGTATATTGAAATCGGGAGAGTTTAGAGGTTGACAAATTAATCGAATGTCAAAACCACTTTGTGAAGTCACAACTAGAAAATCAGGGTCAGTGGGAGGAACATGCGTCCTAGCGTTATCTTGTTGGATGAATATAGTTTCCCTATCTTCCGATCTTGGCCACTTCTCATGAATTGCTGGAATAACCTTTTCAATTAAAAAGGCTTTTATAGTCTCTCTTTTAACAGATGTAATCGTCTTCATCTCCATAGTGCCAGCATGCCTATTTCTACTACTTCTTTGGGCTGGTTGTTCAGTGAAAAATGACCAACATCCAATTTTACCTTGAAATACTACCCTTCCATCATCATCAAATCTGGGACGAGCCGTGGCCGCTAAGAACATGACTTTGGCAATGAAATTTTTGCTTTGACATGACCTATCAGGATCATCTTCAGTATTGAGTAAGTAATACGTCTGATCTTTTTTTGTCATGTAAAACCATTTCTCATCGATATGCACATAGTTATACATTCCCTTAAATTTAGGACCGCTAGCTCAACATGGTGCTTTCGTCAAGAATCGACAAGCAAAAATGTATTCGGGATATTTTATTTTCCTCTTTCAAATGTGGTTCGATGGCACTTGAGTGACGACGAAGAACACCTTGCTTAAAAAGACGGTACAACTTTGAATAGCTAACTCCTAAAGCATCTGAAAGAGATGTAAGTGTTGTTCGTCGATGCAACTCTATTTCTTGGATTCGGCTTAAATCAATTTCAATTCGTTTACGACCACAATTTTGTGTCTTCCTTGACGAAACGTCCATATCTGTGCTTGGTGGAGTTCTCTTGTGAATTTTCCATATTCTATGTACTGTTCGTATACTCTCGATATTAAACCTATCTTGCACCTCTTTTGTCGTGTTCTTCTTCAATTTTCCATTGACACTTTTCTCCAATAAAGCACGATAAACTGCCCATCATTCTGCGTTAGTTAAGAACCTTCTTTTCCTTTCTTGAACAGTGCCAATTAAAATTGTGTATCAATATTTTACACACATACATTCAAACGTATCAGAATTAAACTTTTAGGAGTACTGGAGTAGCTTTTTTCAATGTATTACAATTAAGTTTAAAAAAAAAAATATGCTTGCAAACCTAAAACACACACGCACATCAACATTCATATATCAGCTTCTTTATTCAATGACACCCAAATTCAATATCCATTCACTTTATACACATCCATAAAATTTCTAACAAACTGAGAGAGGTAAAACATAGCTAACAAACATCACTAAAAATAGAGAAAGCGAAATCAGTTTTCACATGTGTTATTATTCCCAGTTTTCACGTTTGGTAGCAAAATCAGTATATCAATTGGAAAAATTAAAAAATTAAAATGGATCAGGTTTTTAATTTTCTTCAGAATTTAGTGAATAGAAAACTTCAGTTAATACCTTGGCCTGTTTGCGGTCCATCTACAGGTCCAGTTATCTCCTCTTCCGATGAATCTGAAAATGCTCCATCATTATCCTCCCTAAATTCTTGCACGTTGAGTTCAATAATAGGATATCCAATCTCATTATTGTCTTCGTTTAATTTGATTATAAAGTTTCCTGATGGAGAAGAAGTTACATAAATTGGAATTTATCTTTCACCTTGTAATTCATGGTCAAAGTTTGGAGGGGGTTGATTCAAATCAATTGTGAAATTTGAATCCATGAATAAGAATATGTAGATTTGAATACATTTCTCCATATTTGTAGAACAAAGTAGGTGGATACAAAAACCCCTCATTTCAAAATTTTCAAAAATTTTAAACGAAAATTATCATTTTCATTTGTGAATTCCCCCTGTTTCAATAATTTGGCTCCAAATCGAATTTTTTGAGGTGGATGATTCAAAACCCTCAGCTACTTGGTGAAGAAGACGAAGAACTCTCTTTCAATTTTTACGGGATAATTTGTTTGACTGCTTGGGGGAAGAAGATCAAGAACCCTTCTATTTTCCACTGAATAATAGGTTAACTTATCATTGAATAAGGGTATATTGGGTAAAAATATTTTTTATTAATATATGTGCAAAATGATAGAACGACAAATAAAAAGAATAAGAGGGAGTACATATTAATAAACATCAAAATATTGAAGATATATTATATTTATATGTATAATATATACTCCCTCCATCCTTGAAAAGTTTTCATACTTTCCTTTTTTGTTTGTCCCCGAAAAGTTTGCATACCCCAAAATAGAAATAATCATCACAATCCCCACCCTCACAATATACACATATTTACCCTTTATGCCATTACTTTTGGGACCCACCATACACTCAACCCACCTACTTTATTTACTTTATATATAAAAGTTTAGAAAATTACCCCTCAACACTCTCATCATTACACTTTTTTCTTAAACAATGTGCCCAAGATTCCTCGCAAACTTTTCGTGGACGGATGGAGTATAAAAAAATAAATATAAAAACGGGTCACGGGCCGGGTCACAAATCGAGGGTGATACCCGGACCCGCCCCATTTTAATACGGGTTCGGTGCGGGGCGACCCAAATAGCACGGGGCGGGGCGGGACGGGACAGGTCGAAATTGTCATCCATAGATGGAGTGAGTATCTTTTATTAATTCAAGTATTTTATTATGGGAAACACTTATATGAAATATTTCACATGAAATATTAGTATATTTAAGGAAGGACAAAAAATTCACGGATCTGTAGAGGGTCTGACCGGTCAAACAGATCTTTCTAAAAAAATCGCGAAAAAGTCGCGCAGAAGACTAACAGAAAAATGGGGTTCAGGTCTATGTTACTATAAAGGTAATTATATGTTACTGTAAGGGTAAATATGTATTACCGTAAGTGCAAATAACACATAAATTGACTTTTCATATGAAATATTAATACAATTAATTTAAGAAAGGATAAAAAACTCGAGTTTTTTTGCAAGTCATATCAAAGTCATACCAAATCAAACAAATCTTTCAAAAAAAAAAAAAAAAAATCACCCAAGAGATAAACATAAAAACTTGTTCTTAATCTGTGTTACTTTAAATACAATTATATGTTATTGTACGGACAAATATGTGTTACTGTAAGGACAAGTAACACACAATTTACTTTTGAGTAACACATATTTGTCCTCAAAGTAACAAATGTATTGATTGCAAATTGTGTTACTATATAAACACAAATATATTACTTTATAGAGAAAATGTGTTACTATACTATATAAATAAAACGTCATTATTGAAAGGGAATGAGATACCCACATTAAAAAGACGAAGAACAATAATTGAAAACACGAAAAACACACACATGTTGAATAGTTTATCGATCCCTACAATTACAAAAATATAATTATCAATAATTATTTGGAATAAATATGTGTGGTATTATTGTTGATTTATTTTTCATTAATTAATTCAATAAAAATAATGATTTATACGCCTTGTTTCGTGATTAGTAGATCAAAAATCTGAACAGTAGAATTGATAATGAACAATTTTTTTTATTTTTTTTATGGAAGCCGTAGATTTCACGCAGAAGAGAAGAAGGCAGCGCTGAAGAAGGAGACTGGATACCAGATAAGAATAGAAGAATGAGTCAAATTTCACGGTAGTACTATTGTGAAATATTGTATATAATTTTTTGGCTTTTATTATTTATCATTCGAGCATAGAAGAAGAAAGGATTCTCCTCGTGAAAAAAGAGCGTTTATAGAGAGAGCGGGGAGAGTTTCTCCCTCTAGAGAGTTACTTCTCCCTTACTCCACCGGCCAGGTCCGACCTCCACCGCCCGTCGCCGTCGTTCCGATTTTGCCGTTGTCGATCCGTCGTTGCAGTCGTCCTTTCGTTGTCGTTCCTCTATCGGTCCGCCGTCGGTCAGCCGCCACATTCCGCTTTCTTCCGTTTTTTTAGTTTTTTGCAAGATTTAGATAGTAGATATTCATATCTACTTAGTTCTCCGAGAAGTTCTCGTCGTCGGTCCGCCGCCGCCATTTGCTTTCTTCTGGTTTTTTTTTTTTTTTTCAAGATTTATATAGTAGATCTTAAGATCTACTTAGTTCTTCGGGAAGTTCTCGTCGCCGTCACCGGCCGCCGCCGTCACAGTTTCTTCCCCCTTTTTTATGTAGTGTTTTTCGTATGTTGTTAGGGATCAACATATAAATTATCCCTAACGGAGCCACGGTGACCGTTCAGGTACTTTTTCGTTGCTCCCGTTTACTTTTTTTAGGTAGGTTTTATTGTGCTTTTCTAGTATGGATTTTTAGTTTTTGCTTGATGTTTATGTTGCGCCTTGTGCGACTCTTTTCCCTTTATGGGAATCTGTTGTTGTGGTTGTGGGACTCTTACATGGGGGTGGGGCTATTTTGAGATAGACTCGAGAGTCCTTGGGATCTGGTACTTTGTGGAACTTTGTCTATTTATTTTGTTTTCTATTTTTGACATTAGAACACCTTAGTGTGGGGTTGTCTCGGTTAAATGTTGGAGACCTGGACGTTTATTAAGACAAATTGAACACTCATTTTTCATCTTCTCACGATTGGAGGGGATAACGATACCGTGGTGATCCGCATTGATTTGAAGATCAAGATCTGTAATTTGAAATTGTATTTTATTTTGTTATGATCTTGTAAACCTTCTTAAAAAAGTATTTTATTATTTATCATCATGTGTAAGTTTTATCTCCTTAATTTATTCATTTATTTTATTAATTTAGCCATGCGATAAATCCTTTGTGTTTGGGTATTTGAAATTAGGTAGGATATTGATTTTTAGCTTGAATTGAATGTTTAATTCGGTTGGTGATGTGATATTAGATTATTGAGTATTTATTTGCATGATTCTAATTATTAATTCGTATGATTTTTTTTTTTTTTTTTTTATGGAAGTTAAATACCCATTCCTTTTTTTTCCTCCCATGACTCGAACCCAGAATTAAAGCCTAGGCAGTGGTGCTCTAACCACTTGAGCTATCCCACTTTGTTTAATTCGTATGATTCTAATTATTAATTCGTATGCTGATTTTTTATTATTGCAATAAGAATTGAATATTCTTGTTTAATCGTATCGGTGAGGATTGAGAATTTGTGATAATGTAATTTGAGTATATATTGATTTATCAATAATGAGTAAATTCATTAGAACACCTTTAATTTATACTCCCTCCGATCCAAAAAGTTTGTCGCATTTGGACTTTAAATTTGTTTCAAAAAGTTTGTCGCTTTTTCTAATTTTACCAATGATCTCCCTAAATTGTCCCTATTCTTTTGAAAATATATTAATTACAATTTTTTTTGGAAAGGTAAAAAAAATGGTGGAAAAGGAAGGTGGAAAAATAAAAGGAAAAAGAGAAGAAAGGGGGGAAAATAAAGAGGGATAATTTTGTCAAAAAAATATGTTCCTTAATTCTATACAAAATGAGAAATGCGACAAACTTTATGAAACGGAGGGAGTATTAATTACTTGAGAAAATTTAGGTAACAAGTAAAGATTTTATAGAATCTTGGTCATTTAGTATGTAAGTGGAAAAACATGATTAGAGATTTAAATAGATTTGGTTCCTTATTATAGATTACCCGCGGAGGAATGAGTATACTTATCCTCAAAATCTTATGTGCTAATTTGATACTCCCTCCGTTTTTAATTAAGTGTCACTTTGTCTTTTTTAATATTTTCAAAATAAGTGTCATTCTACACTTTTTTGTTTAATTTTGACAATTTTACTTTTATACATTATGCTCCCTCCCTTTTATTTACCTTGATTTAAACTTTTTCCCTTTTGAAAATAGTACTATAGCATAAATCAAGGATAAACCTTAATTATTGTATACATGAATATCACCTACAATATTGACCACATTCATTACTAAATATAAATTTAATATTAAAATTAATTATCATTAATGAAGGGTAAAATTCTAGATTATATATCTTAATTTGTTGAAAATTGTTAAAATGAAACAAAATTAAAAGTGGAGGGAGTATATTATTTGTGATTGCTCTTATCATAAACCAACCAAAAAAAAACATAAGATAAACACCCGGACACTATTACTCTTCAATCTACATTTTGTCTTTGATCATTATTTACTTTCTTCTCTTCATTAACATTTATCTTGTTGAACTTTCCATTCAGAATTAATCACACAAATCATGTCTTATCATTATAATTATGTGACAATGTATAAAATTAAGACTGCATTTATAAACTAGCCTTGTGGATTGAGACTGCATTTATAAACTAGCCTTGTGGATTGATAATTTAACAATTTAACGAGCACTTATTATTATGAAGAGTCTCCACTTGAAAAGTGAGTATTGAAACAAATCACGATCCTCTCTATAAGTAATAAGTGTGATAATTTGTTTATAAGTGTTGTAGTAGTTGTTCTTTAAAATCAGATTTTAAAACCCTAAACAAAACTGTATAATCAAATGAATGTGAAATGTTGGGGCAGAGACTGAGTTAGGACAAGTAAGACCGGTTTCGGGTTGGACGCGGTCCGAACTGGACTCAAATTGGTTCGAACTTTTTCTTGGGGCCTCGAGATCTACGGTCTTGTCTAACTCGAAAAAAAAATTTAGAATAAAAAAAATACTCTTAGGATATTTTTTAATATTAAAAAAAAGAGAGAATATTTCAATATTTTATATATGTTATATATATATTTTTTAAAAATTAAATATTATATCTATTTTTTTTTTAAATATTTTACGGCAAAAAAAAAAAAAAAACCCTAAAAACTACTTAAATAAAAAGATGGACTATAAACACCCCCGTAAAATGTTATACAAATCCCAAATGTTATACACACCCCATTAAAATTTAAAAATCTAATTTTATTACTAAACATATCTAAATTATTTCCTTTTTACCCTTCATCCTTCAAAATAAATACAAATTGAATAAAAAATTTAAAATTCAAATAAATCTTCAAAAGTATATATAAATTTTAAAAATCAATTATTTTTTTCTATAATACGAAAAAACTAAATAAAATTAATTTTTTTTTTAAATAATCAACTAAATATAAAAAAAATATTTGAATGGAAAAATCAATTAAATCTAAATAAAATCTGAAAAATATTAAATAAATCAAATAAAATTTATAAAATAAATAAATTTAAAATATCAGTTAACGTTTCAATTTAAAAAAAAACTAAATAAAATAAAAAGTGAAAGAAAAATTAACTCGATCATAAATAAATATCTAATTAAAAAAGTAAAATAAAAACAATTTTTTTTATTTTTTATTGATTTTTAATTTAATTATTTTTTGACAATTTATTAAATATTTTTATTTAATTTTTTTTAATGATTTTTTATTTTTTTTAATCATCTATTTTATTTTCTCAGAATGTTTTCAAAAAATTTAATTGATTTACGTAAATTACTTTTTGACAAATACTTGTATACACGCGAGTGTAGGTGCCCCCAATTTCAATTTTCAATTTTCTTATCGGCCGCGGTCGACCTCCTCCTTTCCCTCTCCCGTTCACGCACAACGTCGCCTTCCCCTTCCTTTTTTTTTTTAATTTATGCTCCCGTCAGCCATGGAGGTCGGCTGCCACGGTTGTCTCTCTCCCTCCCCCGTTCATGTACAGAGCCGGCCATGGAGGTCGGCCACCACGGTAGCCTCTCTCCCTCCCCCGTTCACGTACAGCGTTGGCCGCCACGGTTGCCTCTTCTTCTTCCATTTTATTTATTTATTTCTACTGTGCACAACGTCGGCCAAAGAGGTCACGGTCGGCCCCCCACCTGCACGCCGTCGCCTTCCCGTCGGCAATGGAGGTCACGGCGGTCCCCCATCTGCACAACCTAAGGGTGTCCTCGCATTGGGCTAGGGTTCCCCTTCAATTGGGCCCGTTAATGTGCTCCCCCTATTTTCTTCTTCAATACACCAAAATTTGTTTATTAATTGTGTTAATTGTGGGATTATTGATTATTAATTGTGGTATTATTGGATATTGTTTGTGGTATTACCAATTATGTGAAATTTTATTGTTGCTTAAGGCACTGATAAATGTGGTAAAAAAAATAGGAGTGTGTGGTATTATTGATTATTAATTATGGTATTATTGGTTATTGTATGTGGTATTATCAATTATGTGAAATTTTATTATTGGTTAAGACATTATGGATAAATTGTGTCTTAAAAAATAATTTGAGAGTAAACTCATTAAATGAGCGGGTGTATATAACTATGACAAACATAAATGATTTGGAGGGTGAACTAATTAAATGAGTAAGTGCAGATAAAATATGAATTAAAAATTGAAATTGAAATGATATGTATGCTACATCCAAGTGTACACAAGTGTGACTCTTACTTTTTTGAATTATTTGGTTGATTTTTTAAAAATACTTTAAAATTTTTATTACATTTATTTTCAGATTTTTTAAAATTATTTTTTAAATTAATTTAATCCTTATATATATAAGTTAGTTAGTAATTTTATATTTATCTATAAATTAGGGATGACAAAGATTTAAAGAAATATCGCAAAAACTTTTGTGCAAATACTTTATGTGTGCTTATGTGAAAATTACCCAATTTATGATTTAGGTTATTATATTTGGCCCATATATTTTTCCGATCCGGCCCGCTTAAACTTAAAATTTTAATTATATGCAAATTCCTTAAGTTTAAATACCAAAATTTACTTTTGTAATCCCACACCCTCACTGTGTGCGATTTACACACAGTGAGGCGTCGCCCTCCATCCCCCTTCTACATTTCTGGCCGCGCCAATCCGTCCTCCCGTCGCGCCGATCTTCAAAGGAGCCATAAAAGATATGATTTATTAGTTAATTTGTAGCAAGTACTATAAAGATAAACCCATAAATCACAAGTTATGATCCGTAATAATTGAGATTACAAGTCAAATGGACTAGAATTCCTTGAAATTTGTGGTGCCTGAGATTGGTCGTAACACGGCGCGCTGTTGTTGTTGAGCCGTACCAACAGTTTTCCCAAATCAAAGCACGGAAAGTTCTACACACCTGTCTGCTCTTATCTTGTATCATTATTGTAATTGATTAACTTATTAAAGCTATGGAAAAGTATTCTTCACATCAATTGGCCGCCCTCCATCTTCTTCAGGTATTTTATATTTTGAGTTTGATTCAGAAAGTTATTTTTGTTTCTGTTCTCTAAAGATGATTTTTATAAATGATCTTTTATCTCTTGAGAATAATTTTGTGCTGAATCTATTTGGAGACCTGGGCTGAAGAGAATCTGTTTTCATTTCTTTTAAACAGAATAGCTTTGCATTCGATATCTTTTATCTCATCTTATTTGATTTTCTGAGAAATTCCCCTTATTTTGTTGCATAAAATTTGTTTTCTGATTAGCCTGATGATCAAATCACAACTTTCGTTCTTCTGACAATATTTTTGCAATTACAGTCTTTCAGTATTAACTAAAATTAAGGAAGGGGACGATAATTGTTTCTCAGTGATGATAATTTACAGATGACGAGTCTGATTGAAATCCATTCATTTAAATATTGATGACAATCGAGGCATTTGTCTGAGAGGAAGAATTATATCTCCCAAAAAACTGTTTGCGAAACCTTTATTTATTTTTATTCAGAGACATTTTCTTATGTTTATTAATCCAGTTTATAAAATTAAAACTTAGGGACTCTAATGATGATATATACCGATTCTTTAGAAAAAAAAGTTGATTTGAATTATTGTTTATTTTAATTAATTTACATTGATGTTACATTGTCAAGCGTGTGTGGTGTTTTAATAGTCTGATGCATGATTTGGAGACAATTTTTTGAATTTATGCTCTGACGAATGTTTTACACCTTGTAAGTAAATTGACCATGAAGTAGAGTACATTGGTGGATAACTGGTAATACTGTTATATGCAAAATATAATACTGTTATATGCAAAATATAATACTATTGTGTGTATAATATAACATTGTGTACCTTTAGATGTGATACTGTGGAAAAATATGAAGCAAATAGAGACAAAATAAGGTCAAGAGGTGAGGATGATGAATTGCTGGACAGTGTTGTTAGAGAAGAAGAGAATGATGGTGACGTAATTAAAAAAAAAAGGTATAATTGCATGTAATACTGTTTTTGTTTTGATTTAATGTCCTTCAAAACTTGAGTAGTTAATTAGTTCATTTTTTAAATATTCAATTTGATAAAAAATAGTTGGTTTTTTGTATGATACTGACTAAGTATTTCATGTGTTACTGTCTAGGTGTGTTGAGATGTATAATAATACCATGTTTCTTATTCTGTAATATTGTATGCTTTCAGGTGTGATACTGTTAAAAGAATGTGCACAAGTGATTAAAAAAAGAGACAAGAAACGTGTAAGAAGAATGATGGTATGGTAAAGTAGAGAATATACTATTTACATAAAATTTGTGATATTAATGTATAAAACAACAATACACATCAAAATTGTGTTATTATTTTGGTATTTTGTCCCATACTGACATTCATAAATGTGTGATACTCTCATAGTATTATGTGTGTACTATCTTAACCCTAAATGAGAATTGAGCCCGCAACCTCTTTGAAAAGAGGGTAAACTTTTACCACTAGGACATAACTATAGTTTGTTATTAATTTTGTTTTATATGCTTAATAATGTTTCCTTTTTCGCGGGCTTGCTTAATAATGTTTCCTTTTTCACGGGCTTTGGATTTGGGCCCATTTTTTTCCGGGTTATCCGCATAAGTCCATCCCAAGAAATATTTGTAAGTTGAGAGAAACTCCTGGAATTTGATTTTCAGCCGTAAGGCCCGTAACTAACTTACAACTGATACCGCATTAAACGCGGCGTCGATCCTCAATTTCCCTCAAGTTTCAATCAAAAGCGTGTTCTTTTATCAGAATCTAATATTTGGCACAACTTTGTAGTCGCTATAAAAAAGGTAGAGAATCACATGAAATTCTAAAAACCTCCTGAAAAACCCTAGAACCACCGCAGAAAATGGGGAAGAAGAAGCAACACCGGAAAACCGCGCAAGGCAGTGAGCAGAAGTCTTCCTCCGCAGGCTTGGAAAGTGAGAAGAAGAAGAAAGAAGATTTGAAAAACCTCGCTACTAAAGACCCTCAGAAGCAAGAAGAGCTGGACAAAACCCTCGATAACTTTGCTAGTAAGGAGAACTGGGACCAATTCTTTACCATTAGAGGCAATGATGATTCCTTCGAGTGGTATGCTGAGTGGCCTCAACTCGAAAGCTTGCTCACCACTCACCTCTCGTTTAATTCCCCCGGAGAGCTGGATATCTTGGTGCCGGGTTGCGGCAACTCCAAGCTGTCGGAGCATCTCTATGATGCCGGCTTCCAGAAAATAATAAATATAGATTTCTCGAAGGTGGTTATTGCGAATATGATGAAGAGGAATGTGAGAGATCGGCAGGGGATGACGTGGCGCACTATGGACATGACTAGTATGCAGGTAACTCTTTCAACCATTTGCGTATTTAAGCTTGTTTCTTATTGTTAATTAATTACGAAACAATGAATAAATAAGTCCTTCTGGATCTGCGAAATTCAGTAGCAGACACTAAACTAAAGCAATGTTCTATCCTTGATCTTTATGATCACATTGATTTTTGTGTTCAAGTGCACTATAATGATGTAATTGACATGTGTCAGTATGCAAGCAGCCAGCACCGCCAAGCATTATGTAGTTTTGTTTCTACACTCGCACATTACACCATAAATGATGAACAGACAGACCTGCTTTGAATTTTCGGAATAGATGTTTGTCTTAATACTCATCTTTTTCTTCCCCAATGGACCCACATAAGGCAGCAAGTGTAAACTGGGAAACTGTTAGGTTCATTGGTGTGTCAGACTCTACATTCTTGTTAAATTAATGGAAAATATGAGACCACGCACTAGTTCTAGCTCTACCTCATATTGATTCTGATAGCAAGCCATGACCTCAAACTTTTTATAGCGTGCAGACTTGTGTGTTTACTAAATTATTTAGTCACAGTGACATTTGCTGGATCATAATTAATCATTCAATTCCAGTCTTTATGATCGATTACCAACAACAGTGCAGTGGATGAATTATGGTCAATGGGACCTTAACATGCACTCATCATGTGGATGAATTATGGTCAATGGGCTGGATTCCTAGTGCATGATAATACAATGAATATTGTTCTATTGATTATTTCACACAAATAAGTATTAATCGAGATTTGCAGTATGATCTCATAAACTGCTTGGCTTTTCTCATTTTTATTCTCCTCTGCTGCTTGCACGCATGCATCTAGCTGCTTGTCGAAGATTTGCTTTTTAATCACTGCCTTATGCTGAATTATCTGGAAACTCATATAATTTTATTTTTTGGAACTATTTTCTTATGCGCATCCTTTTTCTTAATGATTTTAATTTTGCCCTCCCTCTTTCCCAGTTTTCTAATGAGACATTTGATGCCATTATCGATAAAGGAGGTTTGGATGCTCTGATGGAACCCAAGCTTGGCCCAAAATTAGGATCTCTCTACTTATCTGAGGTTTACTATGATCATATTTGACAGTAATTCTAATTTGATCTTTTATTCATGATTGACTCATCCTAATATTCATTTGTGTATTATTAGGTAAGAAGGATTTTAAGAGTAGGAGGAAAGTTTGTTTGTCTCACCTTAGCAGAATTTCACGTCTTAGGTACAGTTCCTTTATATCTGATCGGTTGAAAGCTTAACTTCTGTGTTTTAGCTTTTCTGTTTCTGTGAAGGTTTAAATATTTCTATGCAGTTCTAAGAATTGATTCTCATTTCCATCACCTGTCTTTTTCTATAGATCTACTTTTCCACACATTTCGATTTGGGTGGAAAATGAGTCTTTATTCCATTCAACCAACCTCGAGAAACATAAAACTGCAGACCTTTATGGTAGTTGCTGAGAAAGATAGTTCTACTGCTGTATCTGATATATCTTTATTCCTGGATAAATCTGCTGAGAAAGATAGTCCTACTGCTGTATCTGATATATCATTATTCCTGGATAAATCTGTTGGATCTCATGGTATACAGGTAGAAGTACTTCCATCTAATCTTTTATCCCTCTACTTCCCCTCGAAGGAATTGATCTACTTGATTTGTAATATGGTTTGATTAATAAAAGAAACATGCATTTAACAAGGATTACATACAATCTTTTCTAGTTGCTCTTAATCAGAGTATCTATGTTTTCATGCTCTTCTAGTTGCTCTTAATCAGAGTATCTATGTTTTCATGCTCTGAGATGCTTTATGCTAAGATCTCTTTGCTAACTGAACTCAATATTAAATTTGGTTTACATTTATATCTGACTATCGACATGCTTTAGGCTCGCGATCTCCGTAAAGCACTTGAAAGAGAAAAAGAGATTCGCTTGAAATACTCAGATGGGTCTGATATATTGTACTCACTTGAAGACCTCAATCTGGGGGCGAAAGGAAATGTTTCAGTGCTTGAACCAGGTCGCAGGGTAAAGGTCATTTTAGGAGGATCTGGAGTATCTCGTTTCGTGTATAACGGCATACTTCTTGATGCTAATGAAGATTCCGGAACTTTTGTCTATCAGTATGCCGCATTCATTGTTCCCCATGTTAGTTTCTATTACCCCAATCTTTTACCCAATTGATGGCTTTTACTTTTAGCGTGTTTGAGTTTGTGCCAGTCATTTTACTTATACTTCAATATTATTGCTGCTTAATTTAAGCAAAAGTGAAGATAAGTATACTTAAAGTTGATTATAGATTATGCGTTTTGAGTGTGAATCAAAGTTTGGCACTGCATTCCAATTTTGGGGACCATATAAAAGGATTTGTTGAAAAAAAGTAGAATATGTTTTAAAATTATCATAATGAGAGTTATTATATGTTTCGTCTATTTATTTTTTAGAACCAGACTCGGAGTTGCATTTAAACAACTACTCTCTCCGTCCCACTATATATTACCCCTAAAAGTTGGGCACACAGATTAAGGCAAATGTTAAAATAATAGTTGTAGTACAAATGATGTGATAGGGAGAGAGAAGATAATAGAGAGAGTATAATAAAATTATAGATAAAGTGTTTGTCAAAAGTAGAATGGGTAATATATAGTGGGACAGCCCAAAATGTAAAATGGGTAATATATAGTTGGACGGATGGAGTATCTCTTTGTTTGATATATATTCTTCATGTCAGTCAATTCATGATTAATTGATTATACTCTTTTCAACTTGGGGCTATATGACATCCATTAATCCTTTGCCCACATAATGCATTTTGTTTGTTTCTTTGCTGTTTTAGTAAATTTGATACTTTAATTTCAGAATAGGGTTAGACTTACGAACCTTCATTTTCTTTTGGCACATTGAAACTGTCAAATATTGGCATACTTTAGTTTGCGTTATTTTTCCAAATCCAGCTGGTATGTGACTTAGAGTTTACATTTCAGCTGCAAGCTCATGATTGGCTCTTCTCATCAAAAGAAGGTCAAGGACTCATTCTAGCAAGCACAAAGGCTGCTAGACTGTTGATGGTAAATCTATCCTGTCTCTAAAATGTTTAGTTTATTTCTTCCTTTATTTGTCCCCTTACTTTTCACTAATAATTAATAAATTTTTTGTTGATCTTAGATTATACTGGATTCCAGTAATTCAAATGTTGCCATGGAGTATATCCAGGTCAATACTTTTACTTAATTTCCATAGCAGGAATTATGTGGTTTGTTCCGTAAATTGGATAGCATCTTATACTTTTTTTCTCCCACTTTTTAGATGGATCTTTCTCCTTTAGTCAAGCAATTGGCCCCAGGAAATTATGACGGCAGTGTTCAAATTCCGTATGTATTTTTTTAGCATTTTTACCTATCCAGTAGTAGGATATCTAATATTTAGAATCTTCATTTTAATAATGCTTTTTTCTCCTTTTACCCCTTCAGATAAATGCTAAGCTATTTCAACATCACAGTTGCACATTTCTTTTACCCTTGACTAGTCTTGTACGCCTACATTCTGTGCATTTATTAATATTTAGTGGACTTAGTTCAAGTCTCGTACACCTACATTCTATGTATATAACATCTTCAACTTAAATCGGGATACCAACTTTGGTAAAATATCATAATTGAACCAGCTCTCAGTATAGATAGTTTCAGAAGTGAATGACATGCAAAATTTGCCTTTATGTTGGCAAACTGTGGAGGAAGTATGTAAAACTAAGTAGGATGCTTGGTGGGAGAGTATCAGTCAATAGTGATTGTGTTAAATAAATTTTGTATAGGTTGGGAAAAATTATGTAAAGGTATTTGGTTAAATTTTAATTAGCATGGGGATACACACTATACCTTTTAAAGTTTTTAAGTATGGTGTAGATGTTCTCAAGGGGATACTGAGGTACATCGTGCTAGTGCTACTTGACAATTAGACCTATTGAGGGAAAGTAGAAGCAGCAAATATTTATTTCTCTATATGCACAATTAGACATTTCAAATATACTTGAAATGTGATGCATTTAAGAGAGTGAAAAAAGAAAAGTGTTAATGCTATTGTGATAGACTGTAGCTATATATAGATAATTTAATAATAAGTTTCACTGAAACACATATGTGTATCTGCCTTTTGTTTTCAAATGTCTATTCTTTTCACTTGGTAGGTCTTATGAAATGGATCTCTTGCAGGTTCTTGGCTGCGGGTGATGGAATAGTTGAACGAGAAATTGTGCACAAGGTTGAAGAATTTCTATCTCCTCTTTTTTTTTTACAAGTTTTGTGAGATGTTTGACAGTTTTATTGTTTCCTTTTGTGTGTTCGCCTGTTCGGTAAGCTCTGGATTCTAGGTACTTGTTGGCTTGCATTTGCTTATCTTCTGATATTTCTTATTTTCTGAACTTCCTTGAGACTTTAGAATCATCAACAATACTTTGCTATATTCCTCTAAGGTTGTGTTTGGATTGTGGGATTTGATTTGAGAAGATAATTGAAGGATTTCAAATAACTCCATATGAAGTGGGTTTCAAACCCAGAAAAATCAATCCTAACTACACCAGTTGTTTTGTCGTTATGGGTTTCTGTTCCACCCTCCAAAATCCTTCAATCCCAACACAATATAAAGTACTTTTACCTGTAAAAGAAGATCTTTTTTAGTTTAGCATTAAACTATATATGTAGTACAGATAGGTAAAGGTTAGTGAATTAGCTAACCTATCTATTTTCATATATAGGTTAGTGTGTCAGTTACATTTACGTATGTTCATCGGTACAAATAAGGATGCTCATACGCAAAATTTGTTACACCCCAGTGCACGGCTTGTAGAATGATATGTTGTACCCTGTTCCTCTTAACAACACAAAGACAAACAAGCTGGCCCTAATTAGTAAGAGTGAAAATGAGAATCTAGGCCAAGCATTTTGTTTCATTCCTTGAGATAACTGAATTTCATGAAGTGATCAATTGAAAGAGAAATTGGGATAATCGAGGTTTAGCTTGATAAACCTATTGATCCCATGTGGGTTTCAGATATTTACTTATTCTAAGACAGCATCCCTTTTATTTGCATAGTAGTGTTTATGGAGATGTAAACAATTGTTTTGAAGTGCAAGTGTATTATAATGATCAATCTGTGACTTTTGATTATTTTCCGTCCCTCCTTTCCTATTCAGTATTTCTTACTATTTCTTAATCCAGGTTACATCTTCCGTGACTGGCCCAATTGTTGTGGAGGATGTGGTCTATAAAGAGATTGATGATGATGATGATGATGTTCTTAGTGGATGCAAATTTCGCCGTCTTACTTTTCAGAGAACTGAGAATTTGGTGCAATCGGAAGCTCTTCTGACAACAAAAGGATCAAATGAACTATCAAGTGAAGTAAAAACAGATAAAAAACAGAAAGCTTCCAAATCCAAAAATAATTCTCATTCATCTAAGTCTCCTGGTGAGGGTCTGGTCCCTCTCTTTGTTGGTTAATTAGCGTATGAGGATTTGTCTTTGCAAAGTAAGGTTGAAGCGAAGATATTTAGTTTCTAATATTATTTGCTCCCTTGCTACTTATGATATGCCCTGATGCTCTACTTGTTTGAAATATAGTTTGTCCTTCTGGTAGCTGGTATATGTTTCATCCTTATAGTGTTTGAGGCTCATGATTTTGTAGTGAATTCACTTGACACCCAAACAAGTTTCATTTGGGGTCTGTTTCACGTCCATGCCCCCCAAAAAATCATTTATTTTACCTTCAGAGGGGTTAAAATCTCATTGGAGTGTGCACTTGTGACATAATAATCCACACTCACTGCTTTGCTCATATTCCTTTAATAGTTATCAGTATATACTACTAGAAGTAGAAGTAAAGGTATTTTTTCTTCTTCGTTAACCAGTGTGTCCTCATCTTGTTTGTGGCAGCACCAAGTGGTGCATTGAAGGTTGTCCACAACCATTTAGCAAGCTCGTACCACACTGGGATTATTTCTGGAATACTTTTGATTTCTTCACACTTGAAAGCATATGCATTAACTGAAGACCCGGTAAGCCTTTTACTCTCCTGACTGATTTATCTTCTATAAGTAGGCGATGTGCCAATACAGTTTCCTATTTATACTGATGTTTAGAGTATACAGAATAAACATTGCCTAGTTTATATATTTTTCATGTTGATGTTGTTACTGGTTTTTTTTATTCTTCATATTGATATCTGAGTCATGAAAATGAATATTCTACTCTATTGTTATAAAATTTGCCTTTGGTTGTGGAGGGGTGTGAGTGTGGTATGTTATTCATTTTCTGGATTGACAAGTTGAATTGAAGTTGCCTTTTCTCTCTCTTCCAGTCCAAAGCAGTGGTTATCGGTCTTGGAGCAGGGTGTCTTCCCATGTTTATGAAGAATTACCTACCTGGTCTAATGATTGAGGTCTAATGAAAATTCTCAATCTCTTTGATCCAATTTGTTTTCCTATTTGTCCTTGTGCAAATTCCTAATTTGACAGGTCGTTGAGTTGGATCATGTGGTTTTGCGTGTTGCCAGAGACTATTTTGGTTTCGTAGAAGATGGTGAGCGCTTAAAGGTAAGATTTAGTATTGGTTTCTATTGTTGGTTACACCTACTAAATTGTAATTGGCGTGTAAAAGGGATAATTTTATCTAAAGCTGTGATAACTTTTGTATATAATAAATATAAAAGAGTGATACTTAGGTGCAATTGGTTGCACCTATACAATTAAAATTGAGCTCCAATTAATTGAATCAAATGTTGAGTCAAAGATTAGATTGAGTAAATTGAACATTAAAATTCAAGTGTTATACACACTCAATTGCATAGGAGAATTTGTCAATATACAACTCCCACCTATCAGTTTGCATATGTACCTTGTTTTATACTCCCTCTAGCCCACTATATCTTTACCCTTTCTTTTGGGTGTTTGATCAAGGAATATGTTAAAATAATAGATGTGGTACAAATGATGTGATTAGAGAGAGAAAATAATAGTTGAGTATGATATAACAATAGATATAGTACAAGTGATGTGAGATAAAATAGGAGTATGTTAAAAATAGAATGGGAAACTTATTGTGGGACATGTCCAAAAAAGGAAAGTGAGAGTTATATAGTGGACGGAGAGAGTATGTCATACTGGAAAGACTTTTAAATGCTTATGTTTTATATTCAACCGCGAAAATTTTCTATAATTTCTTTCTCCTGCTGTGCTCCTTTCCAGGTACATATAACTGATGGAATTGAGTTTGTCAAGAAGAGAGCGAATTCCGGGGCAGGTAAAAGTTGCGACCACTAGTTCTGAAACCGATAGTGACGTGCTCAACTACCAACTTATTGATTGATTGCTCTATATCTATATCTTACGCAGATGGAAATAAATCTTGCAAAGTTGACATTCTTGTAGTTGACGTGGACTCAGCAGACACAAGGTACTGTAAATTCTGCACGAATAAATAATTCGTCACCTTAATTCTCCTGTTGCAAATTTTCATTTAATTTATCAATATGCAGCTCTGGTTTGACCTGTCCCGCAGCAGATTTTGTTGAGGAATCATTTCTTTTGACCATAAAAGACATGCTCTCTGAAAAAGGTTTATTCATCATTAATTTGGTCTCAAGATCCTCCGCTGTGAAAGAGGCAGTGAAATCAAGGATGTCAAAGGTAAGAACATTGAATTATGTCATTTCCTATTTGAACTGCTTCGGTATATTTTTTGTTGTTGTTGATGTTCTTCAATGATTCCTGTGATAGATATGAAAGAAGTATTGATTCTATTACAAAATGATTATTCATGGACATACATAAATATTGAAAATTCTTATTTACAGGTATTCAGCAACATGTTTACACTCCAGATTGAGAAAGATGTGAATGAAGTAATATTTGCGGTAAAGACGGAGTCTCCCATGAAGGAGGATCAACTTGCAAATGCTCGTGATGAAGTTGCTAGATCATTGTTGGAGATGGATAAGGAGGAGTGGAAAGTAAAAGTGTTGGATTTATCAAAATCGATCGTGCTGGTGAGTTGATGATTCAAAGTTGGTAAGACTATTATTAGGGTTTTAGTAGCAGCAGCAGGTCAATCAGAAGAATATTATGCACATAATATATATGGAAGAATGCGCATGCATACTCTGGTGAATTTTACAGGCACAGCTATGTCATAAAGTGAATTTCATGCATTTATATTTACTATCCCTTCTAATTCTCATCGGTAAAGTAAGTATAATTACTCCTCAAACTTTGTCAACATACGTTCACCTGCGATTTAATCATCACAACGGTAGAATTTAAAATTAATTGAAAATATATCAAATTACTCCAATTTGAGAGAGATAAGAATATAATGAAATGTGAGAGAGAGTACTTTGCTAAAAAAAAATGGAATGGATAACTTTCATTGGAATAAATGAGAAAATAAAGTTAATTGGAGTGGAGTGGAGAGAGTAATATATTTTTAATTTTAACGAGCCACATTTAGTAACGAGTCACTCAATTCTTTTAGTATTACCAATTAAGTAAGCATATATAGTGAAATATGTAATATACCCTTTTCCGCGTATTAAACATATACTTTTATATATTCTCTCATTTTTTTCTCCTTCCACTTTTGAATAACAGCACTGCCGTCTCCCACGGTCCCATGCGACACAAGTCCCCGCCCCCTGTTGCCGCCCACTGTCCCATGTGACGCACACCCCCGCCCCCTGTCGCCGCCCACTGTCCCATGTGATGCCCGTAGCTGCCCCCTTCCTGCCTGCCGAATTAATTTCCCCTGTGGTCCGTCCATTCTCCTTTGAAGTTGGACCTCATATCTCAGGTTTTCCCTTATTTTATTTTTCCAAACTCATTGCCAATATTGTTGTGATGTTTATTTTTTCAGATATAAGAATGTTACAAAAGAAACTGTAATATTTTTTTCGAAATTGTTGGGTAAAATATGAAAAATGTACAATTTTTTTTTATTTTAAAAAATCAATTTTTTTTTTTCCGATTTGCCCTATAATTCAAGATTTGTAGTCTTTCCAATTTTTTGTTGTTTTTTTCGATATTTATGATTTTTTTTTAAAACTGAAATTTATGAGTTTTTTCAGCTCAAATGATTGAAAATCTGAAACGGTTACTTGACGAGAACTCGGCGGCAACTCCTTGACTTGGTAGCAACTCGGAGGAGGAGGAGGTGGCGCAGTTGGTGGGTGTATAAATTATGGAGTAGTTTGATTAGTTTGGATTTAGTTTAAAATGATGGAAGGGATAATACAATGTTTTCACATTTTTATTTCAGTTCAATAAATTGGTTCAAATTTTAATAATAGTCATTTTACCAATATAAAATCGGTCAATAGGGAGTGTTGGGCCAAAATTTAAAAAAAATATAGGTTGATATTTAATTTTTGTGCCCAAGTCTTCCCATTACCTATCATAAACTTTTTTTAAAATGTTTGGTCTGATTTTAAGTTTTACATCCCTTTTTAGTCCATATTATCATCTAAATATAAAAATTTACTCTTTAAAATCCTAAAATAAAGAAATAAGAGCAATAACAAATTCATCTGTCTATACTCAAATGTAAATGTTTCTATCAATTATTTTGTAATTTTTATTTTATGTATCTTTTTATGTATCATATATTATATTATATATTAGTTGAGCCTAGTTAAATGGGGTCAGTCCATACAAGCTCTGGCTTTAAATGGGGCCATAGCAAGTGGACGTTGGGATTGGTCCCCCGGATTAATCGGTCCTTGGATCGAATACTGAGACTTAAAAAAAAAAAAAAGTTAAATAAGCCGGTCTGTTAGACTTAATATGCATACGAAAAAGTTATAGTCCAACTTATTTAAGTAAAGGAGTTTCTAAAAAAGTTTGAGTCTAACTTGTTTATTAAACGAGTCAAGCCAAGATTTAATAGGCTGAGCACACAAACAGACAGATTCAGTGGTTTGACCGTTTCAGGCTATAACCAGCACCTGCCAGTATATAACACATTTTGAAGCTGATGCAGAATCATAAAGTCTACTAGTAAACCAAAAAAAACAATGGCCAAGAAGTTGGAGGAATCCAGGGCTGTTCTCAATCAAGAAGCTATTGCAGAGAAAAGGTTTATTTATTCAGTGAGGCAATACTTATGTAGCATTTTAAATTGACACAAAGCATTCTATGATATTGTAGAAGATAATCAAATCTTAAACTCGAGAAAGGAAAAGTGAGAGGGGAAAGAGTTGGGCTCACAAAATGCACGTTTCTTGATTGAAGATATATCTAACTTGGGCTTATTCGGTTTGTTCCTACATAAGAATGAGTTATTTGAAGCTTATTGTCCTTATACCTTTTCATTCTTTTACATTTTTCTCAGCATAGATTAGATGCAGGACTTGCTAGTTATTAATAAATGGTCAGATTGCAGCTACATAAGGTAAACTCAAGATAAAAAGATAACTACATACAAAACGACTATGCATCTTAGACTCACTTTCATAGAAACCGAATAACAACTATTAAAACTCAAAACAACATCATAAGCTGCAGAATAATATAGATTAGTTCAAATTTTGTGTAGCAGTGCAACAGGAGTATGTCTATTTGCACACAAGTATACTGTAACAGAAAAAAACAAACCACAACTGTGAAACTCCGTAAAAAGTTGCAAATTATCATCATTCACCTCAAAGATTCAAAAGGCTAACTGTTTGCACCACTATCATCTCAGACAAAAGAAAAATGCATGCATCTGTATAATCATGGTAAAAATATATCCAGTGTGTCAATTAACAAATAATAAGAGATGAACGTAATTCAAGTGCTTTATTGAATCAATGCTCAGAAATTGTTATTTAACTGTAGCGGTGGAGGTTATTTTCATGCTATACTTAATCAGAGCAAGGGGGTACCCAAGAAGTTTCCGAGCAAAAAAGGGTAAAGAATGTATAAACTACACATCTATAGTACAGAACTCTAATCTGGCATATCAACTCTTTTGGAAAACCACGAACCTCTAATACTTCAGCAACTTTATTTTCCTCGTGCTCCTTTATGGCATTAGCCATCAACAATGAATTCATCTTCTTGATTATCTTCTTCAACCCGTGCATCACCATGAACCATACCATTAACATGATGCAAGTTCTGCATCATCTGTGACATATAATGGTTACTAGCTCCCGTGTGATCCGCAAGCCCAGTAGGATGGCCCGTCCACTGTGAAACAATTCCAAGAAACTGACCGGTCAGACTTTGTTGCTCGTGTAGTATCCTCGCCTGAATCTGACTCATATCTGCTCGGTGCTGACTCAGCATTTCGTCCATCCTCTTCTTCCATTCTGATCTCCTTCGGTTCATCCTCTCTTCCCATTCCCTCTCGTGCATTAACTCTTCATCTCTTCGTCTCCTTTCTCTTTCCTCATTCTCCCTTGCCATAGCTTCCCACTCTTGATTCCATTGTTTCCTCAGCTTCTCCCTATTGTTCTCCCTCACTTCCCGTTCCTTTTCCATCTCTTCCCACTTCCTCTCACGCGCTCTCTCCATCTCGATTTGAAGATGCTCCCTCCTCCGACTCTCCCGCTCTCTCTCCAACTCACGCTGCTCGAACCGAGATTCCATCTCCTTCAACTGCCCCAATTGGGAAACAACAAATCCCCATCCTTTCTTGTCCAATCCTTTCACCACCTTTTTCTTCTTTCTCATATCCGACGAAGCAATGGGTTCAATAGCTTCACAAGCAAACCTAGCCCCTGCATCTTCCCTCCCACAAACATCACTTTTATTACCCCCATTATAATTCCCCTCCCCCTCCTCCCCATCATAATCAAACTCCAAATCCATAACCCCATTTTCAACCCCATCAATCCCACCAACAAAGTCTCCGTCCCCCACTTGACCGAGCTGCCCAAACGGTATAATATCCATCTCATGACCATCCCCTTCAAACCCCCCATTACAATCATTCCCCCCTCCAACCCCATCATTAGATGTAAAGGCAAGAGGCACATCCCCAAAAATATCTTTATACCTAAGGAAATTAGACCAATGTGTAATCCCTTCCATCCAATCAAACTCATCCTCACCGGAACCCCTAATCGAAGACTCTTGCTTCTGAATCTTCTGCTTCACCAGAGCATACTGATGCCTCATGTTCTGCACTTTGGTGGACACATCTTTCCAAGTCCATTGCCATGGATAGGAAACAGGGTCTCGCACATGATGCATAGAATTAACATATAAAGCAATAGGTTTATACTTTTTCTCCCTAGTTTTCATCTTAGTTAAACTCCCATCACAAGCCATCTCTCCATACTTATCTATTAAAGTCCTCTCTTCCGCCTCAGTCCATTTCTTCCTTCGTGGCTGAGGCGTCATCACTTTACAAAACTAAAACTACTGTACAACTCAATATACTCATTCAATTGAAAAATTGCATAATATGAAGAGCACAGATCAAGATTCCTTACAGTTGGGCGAGTAAATGTGCGTGATTTGAGGCATCAACAATCACGAGAAGTTGCTACAAACTGGTGTTGAATTCGACGAGAGAGAATTGAAGTGATGGCGTAATTGGGGTGAAGTGAGGTGGAGAAGAGCGTAAAGAGGGATTATTGGGAAAGTCTTGCGAATTTCAGACATGGGTAAAATTATTTTATTTTCTGTCATTATAAATAAGATTTTTTTTTTTTTTTTTTTTTAAAATCGTTTGCAAATAATTGGATGATTCAAATTAAATTAATTATTTCATAATTTAATAATAAAATATTTTTTTCATTATAAACCTCACCCTTTATGTTATTACTTTATTACTATATTTTATTATTCAAAAAAATTTCATACTATCTAATTTATCTCATATAGAGATTAATATTGAAAATTATTAAGTGTAGTGTTTTGTTGTTACACCGAGACATGAAACGTCATTTAACAAAATCATATGAAATGTATTAGAAATTCTTGCATAATAATATTTCTTTTGACCTTTAAAAAAATAAATTATAGTATTAATTAATTATAGATTATTGATTATTATTCTCTTCTATTTTTAATAATTTTTCATTTTCTTTACAAATAAAATGATGTTTTACATGTTTCAGTGTATATTATTGTATTTTTTAATTTGCTCTTAAAATTATTTAAATATTTAAATAAATATATTCTTTTAATAAGATAGATAAAAATTAATTGTAGGTATAATAAAAAAAAATTAATTATTTTTAATATATATGCATTAATTTAAAATAAAATGACATTTATTTTAAATATATGGGAGTAAAATTATTTAATCGTGTAAGATTTTAGGAAGATGCAACTTCGTAGGAATAGATTAAGGTAGAATAATGGCACCCACCCCTGAAATGCCATTAAAATTTGTAGTATTTCCTTTTATTACTGTATAGGACTACTGCAATTTTTATGGAATCTTTTAATGCAAAATCTACGTGTATAGCATGATACTGTTTTATCGTATAAAAACTTAACAAATCATCAAAAGCATGTATAAATTCAACTAACTGTTTTTAAAATTATTTTTTATTTAAAAGTTGTAAAATGAGACCTTAAAAATAAGTAATTTTAAAAGCAATTTGTTTTGTTTGTAAACACTGTCTTCATCTCTTATCCTATCAAGTTTGCAAACACTGTCTTCATCCAAACTTTTTGCTGGATATATCATCAAGAATCATGGTGCAATTCTGTCATGGAATTCAAGCCCTCATCCCAAAACATATATCCCTAACAATTAAAGAATCTTAACAAAAGATTGTAAATCTAAGATTAATCAGAGAAGAAAATAAGGATGAGCATTATTACTCCAAACATGCTTCCCTCCTGTTTCAACCATAACCACAGCTTCCAACTTCTTCCTTGTAGCACGCCTTAGTGTCAATGGAGGCTCGGTTCAGCAGACGTATCACTCGTCTTTCCTTAGCCACAACATCTTCTTGAATTCAAGGCCCTCGGAATTTGCTATGATCCTCATCAAATGCCATATTTTCTTGAAGTTGAATCTCTGCAGTTGGTGACCGAAACAATGGGGGTGGTGGTCGAGCTGGGCCCCCCATATCCTTTGTCTTGTGGAGGAGGAAGGTCCCACATAGAATGGTTATGAAACCACAGAGTTGCGACACGATTTGTGAAACATTCTGATTAGCCCATTCCTGAATACATGATATATAGTCGAAAATCAAAGGATGTTCAGTAAGCAAAATTAAGAGTATGTGATGCATGGGCACGATAAAATGATTGGTTTTGCATCACCTTAAACATTATCGTACTGGCTAGTATAGTGAAGGAAGTGAACATGACATAATACACGGGTGACACCACCGCAGTATTGAACACGTCCAGTGCCTACAAAGATGAGCATAGAATCAGCTGTACAGTAGACTGTTTCAGAAAATCAAGCACTATAAAACTCGAGATTAAAATCACCATAATGTTTGTTTGTTTTCCCAGTTCAGCTTTATGATAAGATGATAAGTTTTTTTTATCCAAACAAAAATTGTTATGTTCATGTGTTCTGTCTAAAAAAGAAGGCAGCCCCTGGTTTTAATCAAAGGTATGCGTATTTTTAACAAGAAAAAAAAAATGAAAATTTTGCTGTACAAATTAGTGATGAAAGAGTGGGGCACTTCAAAGATAACTCTTAACAAATATTCACCTAAATTTTTCCAAGACGTCGTGTTTATAAAAGAATCAACGGTGAACGAATAATCACTTTTTTTAGAAGTGCATAAGGTGTCCTCCTTTGGATCCTTGAAAATTCGTAAAAGGAAGAAAAAGAGGCAGAAGTGTTCATCCAAAAATGTGGAAATACTATTCACCAAGCATTCATTTAAAGTGAAAGGCATTATCAATTTATCATCTGTTATCTGATGGCAATAAACTGCAGATTTGTGTCAAAATCTTCTTGTGATAAGAACTACTTCCTATAAGTCTATAAGCAATAAGGTCAAATAAAGATCAGAGTAATTTTTTTGAATTTAAGATCAGATGAATTTATTATTTATTTTTAATGTGTGTAGAAGCAGGTACTGAATAATCAAGAGAGTACCTTGTTCAGATAGACGAGCTGCAACATACAGAAAGCGATAAGCACGAGAGTAAAAAACCAAGGCTCGAAGTATTTGAACTGATTTGATCCGGAAAATGTTAGCTTCATAGCAATTGCAACTGCTTTAACAGCCATAACCTGCATAAGAACCAAAAAGAGGGCATATATAAAGATGCACGAATTCTTTTCCATATGGATCAGAGTATTTGGATGATGCACTGACCGTAAGAGAGCCCGTTAAAGAACAAATCCCGATATACACAACCATGTACCTTTGACCATACCGCGGTGAACACCAAAAGATTAGAAAGGCGACAAAAGACAAAGCTACGCAAGTGTAGACAAGAAATCCTGTTAATCAGACACATTACTTAGTTTGGATTTAATAACAGATTGGATCAATGTATAAAACCGTGAATTATGGATGTTTATGCACCTGGCGCAGTTGCGAGCTGCCATACTTCAATCACAGAGTGGATATCTTTCTCTAGGGGGGCGTGCAAAACAATGGTGACGGACCCCACCAAGCAGATGGCACAGCCAACCACACCGAACATGTGCAATCGCTCTTTCAAGATATAGTGTGCTAATACTGCACTGCGTAGGAAACAATATAATCAACATCTCGTTTCCAACAAGCATTTTTTATGTTAGTAAAGTGTTTAAACCTGAAAATGATACTCAAAGCTCCCAAGGGTGTTACAAGAACTGCTGGGGCATATGCATATGCAACAAAATTTGCAGCCTCACCACCTATCACTGTAATCAAAGCATCAAAACGAAAAGGAGAAGAATGTTTCTATCAGTCTATATCATTACTACTTTATGCATTTATCTGATAGAATTGTAGAGGTTTTCTTTGTGCAAACACAATAACTAGGCATGGATACAGTAATGTGAAGATGAGTATCTTACTTGCTATCATCCCGGCCCACCACAAAGGTTCCCTCAGATACGTGAACCCTCCATCGCCTAATCAAAGACCGAATATAAGTTTTCGACAACACAATTTCAGCATGGAATAGTAGACTAATGTTTTCTTGATTTAAAACACAAACACAGCCATATTACAAAAAGTAATACTACAATATATGAAAATAATTTTATAATAAGGGATACACTAATCTACGCCTAATGATGTATACATATGCATAGATTCAGGTGAAATTTAATCATGGCCCACAGATTGAAAGCTTCATATCACAGACATAAGACAACATAATTTCTCTAATCATGGAATTAGTCTATTCTACCATTATAACACCAACATTTAGGGAATATACACCTGATCAAACAAAAATCTCTTAAGCCTTGAATCTTGAAGATTTATCAAAAAATAGTTTTATGAAAACTAACCTGCTCGAGTACCAGAAGCCCCAGCTCTTAATAAGCCCTTTTTCTTGATGATGAAACTTGAACCGATGAATACACTCGACGAAATAGCTAAACAAAGTCCCCTAACATTATCGGATACTCGACTCATTTATCAACAATTTGGAGAAGAATTTAAATCAAAAAATTAAAAAAATCCAAGCCAATGCAGTTCTCCCTGCACTGAAAAACACCCATAAATCGCATACGTCAAAAGGGCTTTCGATTTTTGTTAAAAAACACACAAGTATAAAACGGAAAAAGAATGAATGATTGAAAGATCTCATGTTTTTAGAAAGGAGAAAACCAACCTTCTTGGCTATCGTTGCAACATGTCTTTAAACGTGTATACCATTCACGGATCACGACTCCAATAACGACAGCCAATTCTGTTTGTTGACAACAAATACTAATTAATCTCTCATGGATATTAAAATACACAGACTGGAAAAACGTAGATTGATTGAAGGATTCTTCTTCGGCCTCTCCCACTTCCAATATTTCTTCAAAATTAATTTGTTTTTTTTTTTCAAATAAAAAAATAATACTCCAATTAAACGCAACACGTGCAATATTTGTTGTGTCACATTTGTGCACAAAGCAAAGCAAAAGAAGAACAAAATTGGGGGATCTGATCAACACATTATACCCACAATTCAAGGTTTTTTCTCCGAGTCCTGCGATATTGTAAATCTTAAAATGCATAATCTTCTTCAATGTCTCTCACTTTTAATTATTTTCTTAATTACTATCATAAGTTGTAACAGTAATAATGTAATATTGCATCCCTCCTAATACTTACTCTATTTCCTTAATTTTAATACAAAATCTTGACCCACACTTTACAATTAATATTTATATTTGACTTTTTTTTTTTTGTATGATCCATTAAAATACATAAAAAAAATTATTGATAAAGTCTCTTTTGCATATGAAGTACTTATTTATTAAAAAAATGTATTTTGTTTGTTATTCTTATCCACAAAAACTTATACTCACATGTTTTTTTTTATATTAATTTTAAAAAATATTATTTATTTATAAATAAAATAGATAAAATAAATAAAGCAGAGAGAAGATAAAGTAAGTATGACGGGGTATATATTTTAAAAAAATGAAATAATACATTTTATTTGGACAGCAAAAAAGAAAACATTCACATTTTATATGAATGGAGAGAGTATGTATTATTGCATATAAAATATTAACACAGATTAAAAAAATTAAAGAGATAAAAAAAAACTTGCGAGTCAAACGAAACTCTAAAAAAATTGGCAAGACAAACAGAAAATTTCCCTCCCAAGCCTGGGATACCATAAGGGCAAATACATGTTATTGTAAAAATAAGTAACACGTACTTGCTCTTACCTTGACACACATTTTTTTATGGTAATACAAACTTAGTTGGGGGCGAGTTTTGTGTTTGCATTTGCACGATTTTTTTAAGTAAATTCTTTCGAATTGGTTTAGATCCATGAGTTTTTTTTTGTCTCTTTTCTAAATTGAAGGATATTGCATGTGCAATATTGCACATAAGTTTTTTTCTTTTCTTTTTTTTCTTTTTTTTTTTGAAACAGAAAGAGGGCTCTAACATTGACATTCAAGTAATAACTCACGAGCCATCTCTCGAACCCATCTAGGTATTTCTGCTCCTATCCAAGCTTGAGGAAGAGGAGAGGTATTCGCCATCTTGGCCAGCTTATGCGCAATCTTCGTTTGAGTCCTTGGTAAGTAGTGTAGACCAGCAATGTCATCACGGAGGATGGTGTCTCTCAGTTCTTGGATTGTGTCCTCTTTCGGGCCAAAGAACCGTTCCATTTGATGTAGTCCTGCCGACACGGTTTCCCTTGAGTCCGTGAAGATATGTGTCCGTCCGACGTTCATGTTTCTCAGCATGCGTGCTCCTTGGACCACTGTCTGGGTTTCTGCACCAAGTACTGAGCCAGTTGGCTGGATTTTCTGGTATCCCGCTGCAATAAGCGTGTTCGCTGCATCAAGTAGCCCATATCCTATCGAATAATTTCTCTTTTCGTTATCGAAGCAGGCATCAACAATCAGCTTGCCTCCCATAAAATCTCTCAGGTTCCGTGTGTTGGGCTTTGTACTATTTGCCAGATTGGGTACATATGTGGCTGCTCTTGCCTTTTGGTAATCCAGTAAGTAAGTTTCCACCCATTCCGTGGAGATCTCATGTAGTGTGGCGTGGTGGAAATTGGGGTCATGCTTTGCCGCGCATCTTTCTCTCCAAGTCGCCCATAATCTCATGCAAAATAGGGTGAATTCCTGAGTGCTTAGGTCATTCGAGAGTCCCCATAGCAATTCACCCATGTCAATCGATTTCCTTGTCTTCGGAGTGCTCCACAGGCCACATTGTTTCCATATTTTCCTTACTGTCGGGCAATAGACCAATACATGAGCCTCGTCAGCCTGAGAATGCCCGCATAAGAAGCAGTGCAGGTCGATAGGCACTCCGCGTCTAGCTAGATTGGCTTCAGTTTGCACTATGCCCCAAGCTAGCTTCCAAATAAATATTCGTACCTTAGGCGGTGTATTTAGCTTCCATATGGTGTTCCACCATTTTGCCTGGTTATCCGTGTTCGAGGGGCCCTCTTTGTCGAGTTGTGGTGTTGTCTCGGTCACGGCCCTTTTATATCCCAAGCTGATAGTGTAGTTTCCTTTCGTCTCCCATTTCCAGTACCTGGTATCCTTTTTTCCGGGTCCCCCAATAGGGATGGATCTGATTGCATCCACTTCATACGGGAGGAAGCTTCTGTTCAGTTTCTGTTCATTCCACGCGTTCCCATTAATTAAGAAGGCAGCCACTTTGTCATTGCCCTCAAAAGAAATGCTGGACTTGATTCTTGCCTCTGCCAGGGAGGGAATCCAGTTATCCCATTTTATATTGACTGTTGCACCATCTCCGATTTTCCAGATGAGTCCGTCTTGTAAATATGCTTTTACTCCAGCATAACGACCTCCAGATGTACGACGAATTAGTTCCTAGCATGGCGTCCATAGCATCTGAGTACTTGTAATATCGGGCTTTGAAGACTCGCGCAACTAGTGAGTCTGGATAGGCAATTAGACGCCATAGTTGCTTTGCAAGAAGTGCACGGTTGAACTCGACAAGCCTCTTAAAATCCATACCTCCGGCTTCTTTGTTGCTGCACAATGTTGTCCACTTTTTCCAGTGCACTTTTTTCAAGTGTTCGTCGGCTCCCCACCAAAATCGGGCACACATTCTCTCAATTTCATCGCATATTGTCATGAGGAGTCGAAAGCATTGCATCGCGTAAATGGGTATGGCTTGAATTACCGATTTTATGAGGACTTCGCGTCCTCCCTCTGAGAAGTGTCGGTTTTCCAATTTTCTATTTTCTTGGCTGCTCTGTCGCGGATATATCCGAATTGCAGTCTTTTGCCCCTAAGAGTAAATGTCGGCAATCCGAGATAGACTTCATGGCTCTGACTGACTGTTATATTGAGCACGATTTTACTGCCTCCACATTCGCATCAATGGTTTTCGAGCTAAAAGTAAGGGCGGACTTTTCATAGTTGACAGATTGTCCCGAAGCCAATTCATATTTTTCTAGGCAGTTCTTGATGTTGTTGCAATCCTACTGCGATGCTCGAAAGAATACCAGGCTGTCGTCCGCAAAAAATAAATGTGTGATCATTGGCGCGTTCTTTGCTACCGATACTCCCTTAATGCGTTTCTCCATAGCAGCTTGTGTGATCATGGAGGACAGCCCTTGTGAGCAGAGGACGAAAAGGTAGGGTGACAGGGGGTCCCCTTGTCTCAAACCTCTCGTCGGTGTAACTTTCCCACAGATTTCTCCGTTCACTTTGAATGAATAAGTGACTGACTGGACACAGTTCATTATCAGTTTGTTCCATCTCATGTCAAAGCCCATTTTATCCATAATCTCCTGTAGGTAGCGTCATTCGACCCGTTCGTATGCTTTGCTCATGTCAAGTTTGAGCGCTGCGTAGCCTCCCTTGCTGTTATTATTCCTCAACCAGTGCATGCACTCGAATCATATGGGGACGTTATCCGATATTAATCTTCCAGGGATGAAAGCACTTTGGTGTGGGTCGATAATGTTCCCCAGTACCTTCCTGAATCTATTCGTGATTGCTCTTTCAACAATCTTATATGCCACGTTACAGAGGCTAATAGGCCTGAACTCTTTCATGGTTGTGGGTTCCTGGTTTTCGGGATAAGAGAGATCACTGTGTTATTCCATCGTGCCAGGTCACCTTCCCCATTTAGGATTCGCAGTACTTCTGAGGTTATCACCGGCCCGATCGTGTCCCAGGTCTTCTGGTAAAATAAGGCGTTGAGTCCGTTTTTGGGCCCGGGGCTTTGACACGTATTTTGCAATACTCACCTCTCAAGTATAAGAGGATCCTCGTAGTAAAAGTAAGTGTCAAGTTAAATTATCGAACCACGGGACTAGTTAGCTAGCGTAGCCTTAGTATTGTGTGTCGCCACGTAATTATAGTGATAAACATGGGGGTGAGCTATTAAAACTAAATGAAAAAATCAACAAGATAAATATTGACTAAGAAAAGCAAGTAAAATGATGATCTAGATCAAATGGAGAGAAGTAGTGTTCGGGTGTTCTTCATTATGTGGAAATCGATTAAAGTTTAACTTGGACGTTTAATTCATTGATTGGTGTATGATAAGAGAAATCACTAAAAATGTATCTAATAAAGCACCTAAGATTGGGAGGAAGAATAGAGTCGTTCTTACCCGGGTAATCACACAATTAGGGGGTTCTACTCTATCTAAATTAATCTAATCTAATCCTTAATCATGCTTTTCCACTTGAATACTAGAAACCAAACTCCTATAGTCTCTTCACTAATCACTCAAACTCTCATTCAAATAATTAGTGTAAATTAATGGGGTTCTAATGAAATTACCCAACTCTCGTTGCGATAACCCAATATTAACTCAATCCACTCAATCTCAACCCTCGATTATACGATCTATCACGACTAACCAACTCTCGTTGCACTAATCATGCTTCAACATACAACCTAATAATTGAATTCAAGCAAATGATCAACCAAAAACCATTAACCTAATCAACACACCTTCCAATTAAATTAAACAATCAAAATTAAACTAAAAATCTAATTCCACCATAAATCCAAACACCCAAACACCAACAAACCTAGCTAATAACTAAATTAATAAAATAAAACAAACACATAAAAGATAAAGAACCAAACATTAATATAAAGAAGGGTATCACCTCAAGTCTTGTGTTGTTGGCAAGAAAATGAAATACTACATTTAAAATCTACTTAAAACATCAAATGAAAATTAAACTATAAACTATTGAGTGGAGTGGAGTGGGAGGAGTCGTGCCCAATGCGCCGAACTGCTCTGTTTTTGCGCCTCCCCCTACTGCGTATTGTGTATTCCCCCCGCTCTGAATGGCCGAATTGGCTTTGGTGTTGTATATATATGTGGGCCTCCTTAATTAATTGCCCACTTTACTGTAGTAATATGTGGGCTTGAGAAATGGGCTTAGGCATAAACCATTTAAAATTCCAGCCCCCAGCTTCTGTGTATCTCCCCCTAATAAATTAAAAATTGGCGTGGACTGAGTTTGAGATGGAATGGGTCAGCTGCTTGCATAGCTAAATTCAATTTCTTCAAATGGGCTTCTGATCATGGGCCGCAAAGATGGGCTCAATTCTTGGGCTTCAAATAAATAATTATGTTGCCATTTTCTTCAATAATGCTATCCTTCTCGATATATTCCTTCGATTGACTCCACAAAATTATCGAAGCGTGTTTTGCTCCAAAAATGCTCATTTTCCTATAAAATAAACAAAACACCACATTTCTCCAAATCAAGAGCAATGAGTCAAATTAGTGTAAATAATGCACAAAATCCTATAAAATTATGCAAATTAAATACATGAATTTCGAGCAATTTTCACACTAATCAGGCTTTGGGCGGGCTCATCTCGAATAATGCTTTTCATACCTCCTCTCCTGTGAATGGGGTCATCAAAAGTCTGTTCATGGCTGGTGTTACTACCTGTGGTACTGAATCCATAACCTTTTCAATATTTTCCTGGCTAGGACTTGTATTTGTGAAGATCTCTACATAGTAGTCAATTATCACTTGTGAAGATCTCTACATAGTAGTCAATTATCACTTGTGTGATGTCCTCTTGTTTTTGGCACCATAACCCCCCTTTGTTTCTTAGGCCTGCTATAGTGTTTTTCTTTTTTCTCTCCGTGTCCGTTCTGTGGAAGAAGGTGGTGTTACGATCTCCGTGTGCAAGCCAGTCATTTCGTGAGCGTTGGTGCCAGTACACTTCCTCCTTAGATATCAATTTTTTCAATTTTGCCTCGAGTTTGGCGATGTCCTGCCCATTCCATTGGATGTAATCTCGGTCATACTGGGCATTCAGTGCTCGCCTTGTTGTTCTGATTTCCCGTTCCAGATGTCCCACCTCGGTGCTTGCCCATTTACTCAGCCCCGTCTGCACTCTGTTCAGTTTGTTTTCCATATGCTCTTCGAATGTCGCATCCGCCCATACAGCTCTTAATGTGTCCATAAATGAATCTTCAAAGAGCCACATGTTTTCAAACTTGAAATATTTTGTGTGCTTTCTTTGGTTGCTGTATGTGCCATCCCCACTGCCTCCTTGAGGGTTCAGTTTTATCGGGCGGTGATCCGATCCGTAGTATTCCAGGTGTGTGTTTTCCGCATTCGGGTAGTGTGATGACCATTCTGGGCATGCAAAGAATCTGTCCAGCCTCTCCAGAACTAGATCAGTTCCTTTTCTTTTATTGACCCAAGTGTACTGGGGGCCCATGAACCCCATATCTTGCAGCCCCAATTCTGCTATTACTTCTCTAAAATCCTCCATGTGTGAGGATGTTCTAGTGTTGCCCCCCCCTGTTTTTCTGAGCTGTAGAATATCTCGTTGAAGTCTCCGCCAATGACCCAACCCACTGTGTTAGGGGTGTGTTGTTGGCTAAGTTTTCTGAGTAATTCCCAAGATTGTGCTCGCTGGTGTTGTTTCGGGTTGCCATAGAATCCCGTAAATCGCCAGCAAACATCATTATTATAAATAATACTATCAATATGACCAACGGAGCAAGATAAGACTGAAGCGCGAGTATTATTAAACCAAAGAAGTACAAGGCCACCACAACGTCCAATGGCGTCGACAACAAAACAATTATTAAAATCTAGTATATGTTTCCACTTATTACAATTCAGGTTTTTCACCTTAGTTTCTGAGATAAAGATAATGTGGTGGGAGTGCTCAGTCACCAAGCGCTTCAGGTTCTGGAATGCTCGTTGCCCCTCCAGGCCCCGAGCATTCCAACAGATGCAACTCATTTCTGTCGGCGGGGCTGGGACGTACCAGCCTCCGCCGTTGCTTGTTCGGTTTGTTTCCATGCGTTGTCAACACATTGTTTCTTGTTGTCTCCTCCGTTTCTTGCTTCTTCTTTCCAGTTACGCTTCCTCCCTTCTGTATTTTTTGGGTCTATGGGTATTCCCTCCGGTAGCTCAGTGTTCATAGTTTCGTCCTGCTTGGGTTCCTCGTGTTCGGAGTCATCAGTGTTGCCTTCGATATAGGCCAGAATTTCGAAAGGGTCTAGCCCCCTTTGTCATTTTGCTCGCATCCAAGGCCCATATGTCTTGCTTCCAACAGGGAGTTTTTGGAGCCAACAATATTTCTCAATATGGTCAAGGCAGCCACAAGTGAAACAGAAGTCTAGTAACCTTTCATACCTGAACAGAATGGCCATGCGTCTCCCCGCTATGGTGATATTTGTGCCTCTGCTTAGGGGCCTGTCTGCACTTACCATTACCCAGACTCGCAGGCACCGTCCTCTTGCAAATCCGTCTGGGTGACAGTCGATTTCAAGGACTCCTCCAATGGCTGAGCCGATGAGGGTTCCATTTTGTTTCGTCATGGCCCGGATTTGGACCCAAAACGGGATGAGAGAGAGTTGTATGTCGGCCGGTCTCTCGTCCCCTCTCATTCTTGCAAGGATGAGAACAATGTTTTTGAAGTTCCATGGTTGGCGATCGTAGATCCGGTCGCAGATTTCCCCGTCAACGAAGTCAAAGATGAAGACTCCGTCATCGATCTGGATGACTCGGAGAGTGGACGACAGACGCCAGATCCTCTTCAGGGCTAGTTCCAGTTCGGTGGGTCCTACATTCTTTTTGATAGTAAGTCTCCCTACCAGGGCGGTTCGGTGGTCGTAGAGTTGGGCTTCATCGAGTACGATGTCACCGATTTCCGCCTGTGTTAGTGTGAATTTTTCCCAGAGGAGGGTAAGTTCATCAGCCATTTTGGGGGGTGTGGTTTTTGGATAGGGGAGGTTTGGGTTGTGGTGGTTGGTGGTTTCTGTTGTCCGGAATTTATAGAGTGGATGCGGTGGGTGTAAGAGGAAAGCAATCGCAAAAACCAAGGCAAGAGTATATTTCCTGGTGTTGAAACGGATCAGATCCCTATTTTTAAGGGGTTGGGGAGCCATTATAGGCCAGGGTAGAGCCATGGGTGGCCGGCGAAGGAAAGGGTGGAGATTTGATTTCAGTCCATCGGCGATTTCGAATCGCCGGGAATCGCCTATCAAATCCCGTGAATTGCGGAGCTATTTTTCTCGTTGATTGTCGTTGTTTTTGCACATAGGTTCTTTTCATTATTGTCTTTTAGTCTTTACAATATTACTCCCTTCCATTCAAAATGTATAACAATTTGACCTTTCGTTTTCTTTGTAAATTATATGACGTTTTGCACTTTTTAATGGATATTAATTACACTTTTTCCTAAATTACCCTCAAACTAATTAATAATAACTTAGATAGTACTCCCTCCGTCTAATTTTATTATGTCCACTTCTTCGGGCACGGGTTTTAATGAATATTGATTAGTTTATTCATAAAGTAGATAAGTTGAGGGTATGATAGGGTATTGTGGGGTCCATTTGTAATAAATGATTGTTTATGAATAAAGTGAATGACAAAGTGGGTAAATAAGTGATGGTAGGAGGGTGGAGATAAAGTAGTATGAATAGTATTATTTCCAAAAAAGGTATGGGCATAATAAAATTGGACAACCAAAACAGGAAAGTGGGAATAATGAAATTGGACGGAGGGAGTAATATTTTTTTTAATATATAGTGTATAATTTTGGAGCAATTAATTAGGGGTATAGTAAGAAGTAATTGATTTTCTTAATATGTGTGTATAAGTCTAAAGTGACATACATTTTGAATAGGAGAGGGTACTTAACTACTCCATTTATGTTTTACTTGACTATCCATTTGATTTGGATACGAATTTTAATGTAAAAGTTGTTTAATACTCTCTTCGTCCCTTTATAATTGACACATAAAGTGATAAAGTAGATAATGTGTTTAATATAATTTAAAGTGATAAAGTTGTTTCCTTTTTAGGAAATAGACGATCTAGTAAAAAACATAAAAAAAGAAAAGCAAATAATTTAGTAAAACACAGAGGGAGTATAAAATTTGTGTGAACCAAGTTTTTGAAATTTGATACAGTATTTTATTACTATTTTCGTACCATAAAAGTTTGCGATAAATTTTTGACACAATTTAAGAAAAAGGTGTAATGGTTAAAATGTTGATTGAGTAATTTTGTGAACGAGCATATAAAGAAAAAATTGATTGAATTAAATGTATAATAAATCTCTAAAGTAATAGCATAAAAAATAAATATATGTGTATTACGGTTTACGAGAGATATTTTATTGTGTAAAACTGAAAGTATAAAACTTTTATAGGATAGAAGAGTACAATTCTTACAAATATTTAAAACAAACACTAATAATATTTTTTTAACATCAAACGTTAAAAACATTGAAGAATTTAAACAACAATTACTCAGTTTCACAAAACACAATAATCACAAACTTCATTTTTCTTAGCAATCTTCTTTCATTAGCACTTTGTTCTTTTACTTTGTGCATATAATTTTGTTCATGCCACGAGTCCCTCCCTTTCCAACTCTGATTTAAGCCCAATGATTTCATTCTCCGGCAACATCACAGTAACAAGCCTCCCATCGCCTTCTTTTGGCCCCGCCGGAAGCACCAAAACCGCCCCTTTTTCACCAACGCCGTCAATTTTATAACTAACCCTAACCGGTTTTTCTCCCCTATAGTCAAAATCATAAAAGCCCGCTTCTTCAAGGTTCACAAATGTCAAATTCGCACCATACACGATAAAATCAGACAATCCATGATCCCTCTCCATAGCTTCTTCGATATAATGACTCTCATCCAACGCCTCGTTTTGCATCAGTCGTGCTAGCTCGCCCGGGCTCGGCTTCACTATAGGAAAATCAGCCTTCACCACGCTAATAACTTGATTATTTCCCAAACTCCCATGACTAGTAATTTGTTCATTACTTTTTTTGCAAATTGTCACAACTCTTGGTTCTATCTCTTCACCCCTAATTCTTGCAATGCATTGCCAAATAATAGCTGAAAGTGCCTCAAATGGAGAATAATCACCAACATTTCCATTCAATCTTGACTTAATATGGCTCAATTGTGTGGGACTAACATTGAAGGAAAATGTCTCAATTTTGCATGACGTGGCATGCACCCAATTATCTCCAACCGGGTCGACCCGTTTGATGGAAATGGGATCTTCCACGATTTTTCCCAGCCCATTTGAAATTTTGGGCCTTTCTTGGGCCACATCAGTAGGCTTTTCTGGTTTGGGCCCTGCCGCATTCTGGCCCAACATTTTCAAGTATTCTGCGGTAGAAAATGCATCTCCAAGAACATGGGCCCAGCTTAGGCCCACAGCCGCCCCTCCACATTTGAATTTAGTTATCTGAAAAAGGAATGCGATTATCACACATTTTTCATTTTGTTATTTTATTTCGTTCATTTTTAAGCTCCTCATACTTTTTTTTATAAATATATTTTTATTTCTACATTTCAATTTGTATTTTAATTTTTTTTTTCTCTTACTCAATCACATCATGAAAAATTTATAGACGGATGGAATGGAGAGAGTAATTTATAGTTTTAATACTAGTATACAATTTTCGTCAAAAAATAAAATAAAAAAAATACTAGTATACAATTATTTGATTGAGGGATAGAAAAAAAGTTAGGAAACAAAGTGAATTGTAAAAATATATTTTTTTTTTTATAAAAATAGATATAAGAATTTTAAAGGAGGACACATTAAAATGACAAAATGAAAAGTTTATAGAAACGTATGGATAACAATATGTATCAAACATGACTTTAAATTTGTAGGTCTTTGATTGATACTCCTATGTTTTACTCCCTCTGTCCCAGGGAAAGCTCCCCATGAGCTTGAGACACGAATGTTAAAAAATACTAATATAATAAGTAAATCTATTGGGTAAATATCATCTCTCACAATTCATTATATCATCTCTAATACATTTACTTGTTATATTAGTATTTCTTAACAATTGTCAATCGTGTCTGGAGCTCATGGGGAGCTTTCCCTGGGACGGAGGGAGTATCTTTTTGACCTTACATTGATACTTTTAACCACGAATTGATAATTAGTACTCCATCCGTCACACTATAAGTTTCTCACTTTCCTTTTTTGGATGTCCCGCTATAAGTTTCCCATTCCATTTTTGGTAAATTATTTTCTCTCTCTCAATCACATCACTTACACTTTATCTATTATTTTATCATACTTCATCTCATACTAATATATTATTTTCTCTCTCACCATCATATCACTTGTACTACATCTATTATTTTATCATATTCCTTAATCAAAACACCCAAAAGAAGTGGGAAACTTATACCGGGACGGAGGGAGTATTACATTGATTTGATGTGTTTTAAAATTCACACAAATTTTAAAATAATATAGATAAAATTAAAGATATTATAGAGTATTGTGAGGTCTATTAGTAATAAATTAATTGTTTATAAATAAAGTAAATAATAATTTAAATAATTAAACTATAGTTGAATAGGGAAGATAAATTAAATAATTTCCATTGTAAATTGATAGATTTGAGTAATAAGACAAATAAAAATACATTTGGGAATAAAAGTTGATTGTAAATATCTAGTAGAAGCATTTACTGAATAAGTAAGAATCTTATCTTGATCCATATTGGCACGAATGCGACTAGACATGATATGACATGAAGTCAAATTAAATATAGAGGCAGTAGTAGTGACATAAGTGGAATTAATTTTATTAATAACCTACTCAACTAACAATATTAAATACTACTTTCATTGTATGGGGTTGCAAATAATTATTACTCTACATTTACTCTTCTTACCAGTCACTTCCATAACACATTAATGAGGAAACAAAACAAAACAAAGGATACACACAAACGTTAGAGTTGTTATTACGATCAAGACACTCCGTCTAAAACAGAACTTTGCTCTCTGTATGGACGGGTCTCTTAAGTCCCAAATCTACATCACTAGAACAACTCTTTGTAATTATCAATCCGTCTCACTATCTACCTTCTTTCTCAGTTCGTCCCTAACTTTGAAAAGTTTTTTTTTTGACAAACTACTCCCTTCCACCTTTAGTTGAAGTATTATTTTATGTTACAATTACATTACTTCAAATATATTTACTTATAATATTATATTTTCAAAGCTCATGAGTAATTTTTATGGAGAGGTAGTATTACACATGAGATTGACTTTGTGATATTTCTGAAATAAAAATATTTGTCCCATGCTATGCTTTCTACTTATATTTAGGGTTTAATAGGTAATTAAGTTTACCCTAAGCGAAGAATAATGTTTTAAAATATTTATAAGCTCTCGAAATTATAATTGTTAAAAGCTCATAAAGTTGTTCTTTACAATTAATTATTAACAAGATTTCATTACTTTGTTGTATTGTAATCGTATTTTAAATACCACTCTATCAGTTCTACAATTATTTTCATCTGAAAAAACTATTTTATAAACTTTATTTTTACAGTATTTATAAAATGTTATTACTTTTGAACTTACAAATACACATAAGTCAATTTTTTAATTTATTTTATGCATAAAAATTTACACAATTACTTTTTAAAAATTTATTCATTATTACACTTTTTATTATAAAATGGAAAAAGTAATAATTATTACTGTATTTTTTTTTTTTTAAATGTTAGTTGGTACGAGTAGTTTTCAATTAAAAACATTAATTATTTTCATTAAACATTATTAATTGTGGACCAACAATACTGTGATGTTACTTTTAAACAAACATTTCTTAATAAATGGATATGTTTTTTTTTTTTAGGGTTTTAATAAATGGATATGATAATTTAGAGAAATAAGTCAACAAGAAAGGAGAGTTTCCTGTTTAAAAGCTATTTTAAATATAACGATTAATTGCACAAAATTCTATGATTAAAAAATATTGCGAGAAATTCCGGTACGAAACTCAATGTGGTACAATTTTTTCATAATTTTCCTTCCGCTCGTTTGTAAAATTTATGTTACTTTTGATTACAGAAATTAAGAGTCTAAGACAAGTAATTACATACTTCCTTCATCCCAAAAAAATTAGAGTATTAGAGGGAATTTTGTAAACTTTTTTAAATGATTAGAGTGTATGATGGGATTCAAAAATAATATAACGAAGGATAAATATGTATTTATGGTAAAAGTGATGATTGTGATGATTATTTTCATTTTAAATATACAAACTTTTATAGAATAAATTAAAAATGAAAGTATAATTATTTTTTACTGGGAGTAATATGAGTATACTAGTAGAAGTAAAGTGTAGTAATATAGATTTACTCCGTGAAAGATATTCATCAAAATGGATAGGGTGAGAATTGGTCAGACTTAAGTATACTTAAAAAAAAAAAAGTACTATGTTACATAATTGTTAGGCCTAAATCTGGCTCATAGGCTTTTGCTAAAGGTTTAATCACCCGAAGCCTTTTAAAAGCTGTTTTAATTCTATTAGCGTATTTTAAAAAAAAATCTATAACACTTTATTATTGTCAAATTATAAAATAGAATTTTTAAATCTCAAAATGAAAAAATAAAAATAATAACAAATTTATCAAATGTTTTAAAAAAATATAATCAATTTATTTTTTCAACTATTATAAAAAAAAAAGGGCTAGTCTTGGGTGAGACCGTCTCACAAAATGAGATCCATGAGACGGTTCTCATATATGAAAAGTGATAATATTTGAGCAAAAAGTGATACTCCTGTTTAATAAAAAGTGACAGTCACTTTTGTTAAAAATATTATCATTTTTCACTTAAACATTATCACTTATTTTTACAAACCAAAATCTGAAAAACATATGGGTTATTCTACCCAAAATTTTAAAATATGGGTTAAAAGGAACCCGTCTCACGGATCTCATTATGTGAGACGGTCTCACACAAGTTTTGACTAAAAAAATATACTAACATTTAGTTAGTATTATTAAACTTCCTTAATTTAATTATCACATATATCATATATTTATTATATGTTTACATATTATATATTTATGTATATATAAAGTTAAATAGGTTGGTCTATTAGGTTTCAAAGGCTTACAAAAAAAGTTTGAGCCCGATCTATTTAACAAAATAAGTTTTATAAAAAATTTGAGTTCAACTTGTTTATTCAACGAATTGAGCCGAACTTTAATAGATCGAGTCGTAGACCCCTGTCAAATAGCATAACTCATTCCCACCTCTAAAAATGGATATAACAAGTTTATCGATAGACAAACCAAAATGAAAAGCTTATAACTTTTTAAATTATACTACTACTACCATAAAGAAGACGAACGAAAATAGATAAAATCGTTAACTCGTTTCGTACCTGTACGTAAACTAGAGGAGAAAACGAAAGCTCGGGGCCGATGACTTGTTCGAAACAGAGTTGGTTTTCAGATGCAGGATCCTGCTGCTGCAGCCACTGATCAAGAGTGTTGTCGCAGCGGGCCTCAATGAAGCGGACTCCACAGTCATTGCACTTGATGAAAGCCCGGCCCGATTCGTCTCGACGGAAGCGCCCGCATGTGACGGGGTAGTGGTCGAGCCACTCGAACATCGGGCCCTTGATGTCCTGGGTGCCCTGGCCCTCAAAGGCCCGATCCCCAAAGTAGTATACGCCCTTGAGGTAGTGAAGCTTCATGGCTAAGTCCATGTTCCCGGGCTCGAATGTGGAATCTGAAACCGTCGCATGGCCCGGCCCGACAGATGATAGTTTGACGTCGTAGATGAGCCCTTGTGAAACCATTGTGTTTGTTAATTGGATATCGTGAGATGTGTGGATATTGTAGTGTAGTATATAGAGTAGAGAGGTAGTGGGAGTGGGAAATTAAATACTACTACTATTTCCAGACTGTAGGGGAAATTAATAGTATCATGAATATGTGAGGGACCCATTAAATTTAACTCTTTCTTGTGTATAATACTCACTCCGTCTACATGAAAATTACAAAAATATATAATACTGAATACATAAATACAACAAATATATATAATACATAGTACTTAAGGCTTAAACACGCTTACGATATGTTTGTTTAATGGGTTTAGGGGGATTCAGTGATAGATTTGATATGAAACCAATTTTCTCTCATGTTTGGTTTCTCGTAATTTTAAACACCTTGATCTGAATTTATAATTTAACCCGGTTTTTATAAACTAGATTTCATGGGTTTAGACAACCTAGCCTCCTCTTGGGTTTATCTAGCCAACCCATCACATCTAAACCCATCTTATCCCAACCCATGAATCAAACATGTCCTAAAGGCTTTCAGAAACAGAGGAGGCTTAAAGGCTTATCATACGGTTGTAAACGAATCTAAGCGAATACTGCAGTATTCGATTCGTGAAAATATTCGAATATTCGTATTCGTTTAATTTTCGAATAATAAATTCGATTCGATTGATTATTCAATACTATTCGATTCGAGTATTCGATTCGAATTTTTTAATACATATTCTAAACATTATTTTTCAAGTATTCGATTTGAAATTGATTCATATTCAATACTATTCGATTCGAAAATTTATGGAGAAATTTTTTAAAATAATAATTTAAATAATATTATAGGACATGAGACAAATATACATTTAAAAATATATTTATGTATATATATTATAAATATAATCGAATACTTACGAATATCGAATTGAATATCATAATTTTCTATTTGTATTCGTTTATTAATCGAATCAAAAAAAAAATTTATATTCGATTTCGAATCATAAAATTTCGAATACGAATATCAAAATTTGAATACAAATGTCAAATCGAGCAAAATTATTCGATTCGTTTACCACCTTACACTTTCAGCCTACTATAAAAAGCATATTACAATTACAAATAAATATGTCACACTTGAGTCTAACAATTATATATCAGGTCTAAATTTTTAACGAAAAATCTAGCTCGAGTACTCCACCTATTATCATCCTACTAAAAAGCATATTACTATTATAAAGTATGTTTTGTTGCATTTTAGCTCTTCACATATTTCTTCAAGTTCAAATAAGTCTTTAGAATTTATTTTTTTTAATACAAATAAACTTTGTATCTTTTCAAAATTGAGAAAAAAAAATACACTTTCATGAAGAAAAAGACGTACATCTTTCTTTTCAACAAATGTGGATTAATGATAAATTCCCTAATTTTAAGATGAAAAAAATATAATAAATATTTATTTTACAAAATTATTACAACATGAGTTTAAGCTCAACAATAGTTGGCTTTTTAGACTCGCGAGCTTGATCGAAATTACGTAATTTTACACTTTTATTCCTAATATGCTAATTAATTATATAAAATATACTTTAATTATAAATAAAATAAAAATAATTAATTGATGTTATGTAATATATCGATTCGAGTTGAGTCGAACTCGAGTAATTTGAGTTTTTGAGCTTGGAGTTTTCTAATCAAGTTGAGTTTGACACTACTCGACTCATTTATGCTCCTAAATGAAATAAATGATTTTGAAAATAATAATTAATAAAGCATTTTTATAATTTTTACTTTCAAAATATACGCATATTTCCCTTCATGTTATTACTTTTGTAACTCAATGTTCACTTAATCTACATTTTTTTTTCTACTTTATTCATACAAGCGTACAATTATATGTCAAAACACTACTTAATACATTTTCCTTACTCTTTTCTAGTTTTCTTAAAATTTGTTCACTCTTAAATGTGGAAATAAGGGAGTACATATGGTGAAGTTGGAAATTAATTAGTGGGTCATAACTTTACTAGCTAAATATATTGGTATAGAACAATGAATTGTTTTTTCAAGTTTAAATAGCAGCACCCAAAAACAGTTTAAGCCCGCATTTCTCGCGTGTCCCCATATTTTTTTGATGCAAAAATTAATAGTAGCAAAAGAAAAAAAAAAAAAAAAAAAAGAAGCAAATTCTCACTTAATTATGAATTTATGATATGCCTTACATGGAAACTACATACAATTACAAATTTACAGTTTTTAATTGACATTTATACTATTTTTATTAATTTTTTGTGTAAAAAAAAAGAGCAACTTATGGCAGGACGGAGAAAGTATTAAGTATATATACTGCTTCCGTTCAATTTTATTATTTCCACTTTTTTTTAAAAAAAATTCATTATTCACATTTCTTTTTTAATATACTTTAAAAAAATGGGGGTAATAAATTTGGAGGGAGTGAGTATATTTTTGCCGGTTGGTCTGCTATGCACTCGAGTGCATGTTATGCACCCTAGTCCATGTTGCACTTTTCAGTTTTACTGACTTACACTTTTTGGTAAATGGTGTTGCACTTTTCAATTATTAAACTGTATAATAATATTTTTAATAATAATTGAAAAGTGCAACACCATTTACCAAAAAATGTAAGTCAGTAAAATTAAAAAGTGCACCATGGACTAGGGTGCATAACATGCACTCGAGTGCATACTAGACTTAATGATTTTTGCCACATCCGTTTAAAAATGAAACGTCATCTATGATAATCCATTTGAAAATGGGCATGGAGTCATTTCCAAAAGAAAAATGGACATGCAACAAGGGCTCGTTTATTTGGTGAGTTTAGAGGTAATCTACACTCTAAATTTACTAAGTAAACGAGTCCTATGACTAAGTGTATCTATATATATCTACACAACGACTCTCTATATCGATTATTAGTAGCATTCAAAGTTATTCTATATTAATGTTTATTGTTTCGCCTAACTTTAGTGAAAATATAGACAATATACGTATTCTAATTGTTGTAGCTCATTGTAATCCACCACAAACCAGTTAGGGAGATTTAGTTTTTAGAGGGAACACCGGGGGATGTTTTGTACGAGGACATTTCATGGTATGACAGTGTATAATTTAAGTATGATATTTTAACACTTTAAAAAATGTATGTTAATTTGTACTACTAATTTGTAAACAAATTTATAGTAAGACCTCATGCAAGCCTCAATTTTTTTTAAATGGGTCTAATCATTACCCCACACCCAAACCCAAACCCAAAATATAGTGGTGTAAGTTTGAAATTTAAAAATGTTTTTCTCTCTAGAGTTCAAATTCAAAATTTCTAAGTTGCAAACAATTTTTAAGGGATTAATCTATACAGAGTTTAACTCTGATTTTAAACGGGTTCTACACTAATGAACGATGAGATTGGTCTTCTGAATTAGTCGATTCTTGAATCGAATACCGAGATACCGAGGCTATAAAAAATAGTTTCTATAAAAGGGATTTTGCATCTCATAGTTTTCCTTTTCCAGTAACTCACACCTATTTTCACAAAATGATTTTTTCAATTCATCTTTCACTTTTGTATTTCACTTGTTATTCCACCTTAATTAATTTAATACACATGTTACCCCATTATATAAAACATTGATTATTTTTTAAAATTGCACACGTCAATAATTCATACTCCACAATATATAAAAATAAAACAAGTGATCTCATCATCAATACAATAATTTCATTATCATCTACTTTTTCAATATATTTTTCCCAATCCTATCCTATTTGCATCTTTATCAACTAAACATATACAAAAAATAAATTCACCTTCATACTATTCAAAATAATTCACGGTCCCTCCACAACTTGAAACAATCATACCCTATACAACCCTTGTAGCTAGGGTTGTAAACGAAACAATAATTTTGATCGATTCTGATATTCATATTCAAAATTTTATAATTTAAATATATATATTTTTATTCAATTAATAAACAAATATAAAATTATGATATTCATAAATATTCAATTAATATATATATATATATATTATTTTCAGATCAGCCATCCCAAAATTAGGAGCAAGAAGAGCATTGACGTCACCGTTGCAAACCACTAGATTTGTAAGCTTGGTGGAAGATTAACACTACAAAAAATGCGCGTCATAGGGACGGACAAATACCGACGGATTATATTCCGTCGGCATTTCCGACGGAAAGCCGACGGAATGCCGACGGATTACTGTTGTTTGAAAAGTCAACATGCTTGCCGACGGATTTCTGTGCGTCGGCATTTACCGACGGAAAATGCCGACGGATCTTTTGAAATATACATGCCGACGGAAATGCCGACGGAAATGCCGACGGAAATGCCGACGGATAATCCGTCGGCATCTGACCCGTTAATTTTGCACCGCCTCGATTTCCAAAAAGATAACGGTTGGCATTAAAGGTGGGCGGTTACCGACGGAATTGCCGACGGAATATCCGTCGGCAATTTTTTTTTTTTATATATATAAGGGCCTCAAATCACAGAATTCGTTTTAGAAAAAAAAAAAGGCGTGCGTGAGTGAGTCGATTCGGGGGGTAAGACGAAGACGAGGATGAGGCTATCGAAGCAAATTTCTCCGATTACATTGATACGGTACGTTTTCTTAATTAGTTCTATTACTTAGTTTTAATACTTATATATGTTTATGCATGGATATATGTAAATATGAATAATTTAATGTTGATTTGCATGTTATTGATTTGGTTAGTTGTTAAAATATTATGATCATGTTAATTAGTACGTATGTTATTTAATTTGTTGATTAAGCTAGAATAATTTTGATAGAGTAATTTTTTAAGGTTAATTAATTAATTGTTATATGCATGTATAGTTAATTACTAGTTTAATTTAATAGTGTAATTTTGATATAGAATATTTTTAATGTAGGTGATGCATGTTTCAATCAATTGTTTAAATTATTAGTTAATTAGATGGTTCGACGGTGGTATCACGTTGTAATTAGGTTATATATTGTTTTGATTTAAATTAGGAATATGTTGATGAAATTAGTAATTGATTAAATTAGGAATATGCTATATTAGTAAAAAATTTAAATTAGGAATATGTTCATTAAATTGATAATTAGAAATTTTCAATTAGAAAACTATTATTTTAATTAGGTTTAGGTTTGTTAATTTAGGATATGTTAATTTAGGAATATTTTTAATGTAGGTGATGCATGTTTCAATCAATTGTTTAAATTATTAGTTAATTAGATGGTTCGACGGTGGTATCACGTTGTAATTAGGTTATATATATATATATTGTTTTGATTTAAATTAGGAACATGTTGATTAAATTAGTAATTGATTAAATTAGGAATATGCTATATTAGTAAAAAATTTAAATTAGGAATATGTTCATTAAATTGATAATTAGAAAACTCCAGTTAGAAAACTATTATTTTAATTAGGTTTACGTTTGTTAATTTAGGAATATGTTAAATTTTTTATTATTGATTAAATTAGAAAAATAATAATTAAATTAGGTTATTGTTGATTAAATTAGAAAAATGTTGATTAAATTGGTAAATTGTTGATTAAATTAGGAATATGCTATATATACTTAAACTAGTAAATTATTGATTAAATTAGGTTATTGTAAATTAAATTATGTATTTTTTATTGATTGAAACAGATGAGTCAAGTACCGACGAATCAGGGTTCTGGTTCAGGTTCAGGTTCACGTAGGTCACGTGCAAGGAGGCCTCCTCCTGTGGTAGTGTCGCCGCCGCCGACTACGATGTCGTCTAGTTCGTCAACAGCCGTAGGATCCTCTTCTCGTCAGCATCCCGTTCGAGACAAAAGGCAACCCGTTGAAATTCATTCAGGAACGTAAGTCAATAATTCTAATGTTTAACAGTATTCAATAACGATTAACTTTATTTATTTATTTATAATGTGTTAGTTTATAAATTTGTTAATAATTTTACAGGTTGTTGCCCGGTAATGAGGTGTCCAGGATCTGCACAGCATCCTTTCAGAAGTGCAAGATTTCTAAGGGTGCTATCACTTGGTCGATGGTGCCGCAAACTAAAAAGGATGAATACTTCGAGGAGTTCCAGGTATATAATTACAATAATTAAAGTTTATTAAATAACTAATTATACATATTATTTGATAAATATGTTGAATATTTGTATAGAAAAAGGCCCGTTGGGATACGGTGATCTACTCGGACGACACTATTTACGAGAAGTGGTACGGTGTTTGTTCTACTCGGTACACGAACATGATGTACGACTGGAGAACGGCCTGGCGTGATCGTAACTTGAATCGTGTTCTGGGGGACGAGGATGGTGTTGACCTGTGGGAGTCGTTGATTGAGAAGTGGATGGACCCGGCTTACCAAGAGAAGTGTGAGAAAGCTCGGGCCAACCGCAGAACCGACGTTGGAGGCGGGATGGCAAGGCATCGGGGGGGAGCTCGGTCCGTCCTCGAGCAATCACTTGTTATCGTAAGTTTTCATTAATTTTAAAAATTAAATAATTATAGTTAATTATTTTATATTAGTTATCTAAATTAATTTGTATATGTTTATTTGATACATAATAGGAGCGGGAGACTGGACGTTCACACACCCACTTGGATCGGATGAGTCTTATCCATCCGTTTGATGCCGATACACTGACGTCCACCTACGGGCGCACTACTGACCTCCACGTAAGTTTAATTAAATTTATGTATTAATTAAATTATATATATAGATAATTAAATTAATTTTAATTTTTTAATTATGTAGTTGAACGTCCGACAGAGGATTGAAGAGGTCGAGACGCAAGTCGCAGCGACTACTGCTGAATCCGGAAGCAGCGGTCCCCCTCCGGCTGTTGACGTGGACCAGGCTTACCTTGACGTTGCCCCGACCTCCAAGGGAAGGGTCCTTGGCCTTGGTCGGATGAGCAACGCCGTGAGGTCACCAAGTGGTCGGTCGGTCCGGAGTGCATCGCAGGCGTCCGTATCCTCCACTGCCGTCCCGGATCCGAACGTCATGGCAACGTTCGAGAACTACTTCCGCGTCTGGAGTGCCAACGCGGGTCGGACGTTGGGGATGTCTGCTGAGCAGATCGAGGCCATCTATCAACAGACGATGGTGCAAGCCCCGCCAGCTCCAGCTCCAGATCAAGCTGCAGATCCAAGTGCAGCGCAGGCCGACGATGACGACGTCAACTTGAGTACTGACGTTGTGGATCAGTTTTTTAACTATCGTGGTTGAACAATTTAATTTTGTGTTGAACTAATTTATTTTCCTGTTGAACTTATTTACTTTTCTGTTGAACTTATTTATCTTTATGTTGAATAATGCATTTGGTGTATAGATGAAAATATGGTGCATTCATTTGTTTCATTGAGTACAAATAACAGTGCATTCTAGTACAAAATAGTCTCATTTAGAGTGCATTCTAGATAGATTTAAACCACTTGAAGGTGGAAGTGAATTATAGTACAAAATAGCCTCATATAGAGTGCATTATACATATATTTAACCAAACCACTTGAAGGTGGTAGATGCAACCATGACAACTAGCACAATCAAAATGATTTTGTTCACTTTGATTAAATCCTTGATTTCTTCAGCCAAATTCTTGATCTCTATAACCAATTTCTTCATCTCTTGAGTCATTTTCTTCATGTCTTCAGTTTCTTGGTCACTTTGATTAGATCCTTGATTCTTGTCAACACCACAGTTTTCTAGAGTATCCGCCCATACAAAGAAACCACATCCACCACCACAACCATCACTTAGGGAGTCAGGACAATTATGAAATATCCTCCCTTTACTTCTAGGCTGTTTAGAAGCATATGTACGACATGTCTTTCCACAATAACAAACAAGGCCTTGCTGAAATCGAATAGAAGATGAAGAAGACATGATATTTTTTGTTGTTTTCTTTGCAAAATAGAAAAAATCGAATATGGTGTGAGCTTTGTGTTGCTTTGTGTGTGCTATATATAGAAAAAATTGAATTAATTAAAAAAAAAAAAAACCGCCAAATCCGTCGGTATTTATCTATGCCGACGGAATATTGGGCGGGTGAAATGCCGACAAAATTAACTTTCCGTCGGAATTCACCATTTGATAAATGCCGACGGATTATCCGTCGGTAATTATCTTTGCCGACGGAATATTGGGCGGGTGAAATGCCGACGGAAAGATAAGTCCGTCGGCATTTCCGTCGGGAAATATTCCCCCAAAACTTTCTACTGCCTAATTTTTTTCCACTTTCGTATTGCTTACACCAAAACTTCATACTGCCTAATTTTTTATGCTCATGCTCGGGTATTCAGAAACATCAAATTACGGTACATTTTCTACCATTTTTAATTTACTCTATACATAAAATTCAATATAATGTAATTACATGTTTTATATCATAAGTTTTGTTTAAATTTATTATAAGTTTAGTTTAGTAATGTGTTGCTCCACTTATATGTTTAGCAGATGGATCGATTTGCCTGACCGTCGTTAGATGTACTGTACTCCTAGAATGATTAGAGGAAATGTGAATGTGGAATTTTATAATGAACTCGTGTTATTTGTTGAATTTGCAAAAAGCCAGCCACATTACATGATTGGAAATTGCATTAGGTGTCCGTGTAATGCTAAGAAATGTCAGAATAATCAATATAAAGAGATTGATGAGGTCCTAGTACATATTGTGAAGAATAGTTTCGTTGATAATTATTATAATTGGACCAGTCATGGCGAAACACGTTGGCCTTATAGATTTGATGAAGTGTTTTACTATTACACTGTTGGAATCTATCAACAAGAAGCAAATTTCGATCATGTTGGCACTAGTAACGAGGTAGAACAACAGTTTGGGGACGAAGAACAACAGTTTGGGGACGAAGAACCGAATATGTATCAAACAATGATCAGGGAAGCTGGTTTTTCAAACATGGAAGAGGAGCCGACGAATGAGGCATTTCGGTTTTATGAGATGCTCAAATTAGTCGAAGAAGATTTATATCCGGGTTGTGAATCTCACTCACAATTGTCATTTAATGCACGACTCATGAACATTAAGACCGAGAACAAGCTTTCTAACAGGGCATATGAGCAAGTGACACAGTTATGCAGTGAAATTTGTCCTCAAAATAATAAGGTGCCTACGACGTTTCATCAAAGCAAACAAATGTTGAAGAATGTTGGTTTGCCGGTTGAGAAGATTGATTGTTGTGTGAAGGGTTGCATGTTATATTGGGGTGACGAAGATAGCAGTCTGAAGATGTGTAGATTGTGTGGCCATCCCCGGTACAAAGAGGCACGTCGAAAGGAACCTGGTGGTCAATCGAAGAAGACAAAGAAGGAAGTGCCATATAAGAAGATGTACTACCTTCCTATCATTCCTCGTTTGATGAGATTATATCAATCAAGTGCCACTGCACAACACATGACGTGGCATGCTACAGATTCCTCTTCGGCTGAGTCGAGGGAGATGCGACATCCGGCAGACTCAGAGGCCTGGAAACATCTTGACAACGTGTTTCCAGATTTTGCTTGTGAACCGAGGAATGTGAGATTAGGTTTGTGTACTAATGGTTTTGCACCGTTTGGGATGCATGTGAAGCAGTATTCTTTGTGGCCGGTGATACTGACTCCGTATAATCTTCCTCCGTGGATGTGCATGAAACCTCAAACAATGTTTCTGACTGTATTGGTGCCTGGACCAACGAATCCAAAGGACAAACTGGATGTTTATCTCCAACCTCTTATAAAAGACTTGATCTTCTTATGGGAGAATGGAGTCCAAACGTACGATGTTTTTAGAAAACAGAACTTCACGATGCGTGCTGCTCTTTTATGGACCATTAGCGACTTTCCTGCATATGGTATGTTGTCCGGGTGGAGTACGGCCGGAAAGAAAGCATGTCCGTATTGTATGGAGAATTCTGAAGCTTTCAGTCTCCCGGTGAGTAGAAAAGTTTCATGGTTCGATAATCACCGTAGGTTCTTACCTCAAGGTCACCCGTTTCGAAGAAATAAGAAGAACTTCGTAAAGAACAGAGCAGTCACAAACAATCGACCTCCACTTTGAGATGGTATTTTATACATTTATTTAATGAGTATTAAACGTATATTTATCTATTGCTTTTAGTGTCACTTATAATTTACTCTCCGTACAGGACGTAGGTTGTTATATAAGATTGAGTGGACGGGGTTGAAAAAAAGTATTGAGGAAAATGCAGCAGAACACAACAGAGGAATTGAGGGTGGTTGGAACAAAAGGAGTATTTTTTTGGACTTACCATACTGGAGTTCACTATTGATACGACACAATTTGGATGTGATGCACATTGAAAAGAATGTGTTTGACAATGTGTTCCACACAATCATGAACACGGAAGGCAAGACGAAAGACACTCCAAAGTCTCGGGAGGATTTGGACACTCTTTGTCGCCGTCCAGAGTTGAAAAAGGATGAGCGTACATGTAAATTTCCAAAGGCTAGCTACACACTGGATAAGCCACACAAACAAAGATTGTGTAGGTGGATAAAGGAGTTGAACTTTCCGGACGGCTACGTGTCGAACTTGAGTCGATGCGTAGACACAACAACGGGTAAGGTTACAAGGACGAAGAGTCATGATTGTCATGTATTTATGCAACGCTTGATACCGATTGCGTTCCGAGAACTTCTTCCTCACAATGTGTGGAGGGCTATCACTGAATTAAGTCTCTTTTTTAGAGATTTAACGGCTACAACGATCAAGATCGATGATATGATTCGTTTAGATGAAGACATTCCAGTGATTTTGTGTAGGTTGGAACAAATTTTTCCACCTAGCTTCTTTAACTCGATGGAACACTTACCCGTTCACTTAGCGTATGAAGCGAGAATTTGTGGTCCGGTGCAATACAGGTGGATGTACCCATTTGAAAGGTAAAATCTTACTTATTTTATTTCATTACAATTATATATATATATATATATATATATATGTGTGTGTGTGTGTGTGTGTGTGTGTGTGTGTGTGTATCAGGTATCTCCACAACTTGAAACGCAATGCTAAACAAAAGGCAAACGTTGAATCATCGATTGTGAATGCATATTTGAATGAAGAGGTTGGCATGTTTTGTTCTTATTACTTTGAAGACCACGTCAACACAAAGTTAAGAAGTGCTCCACGTAACTTCGGTGGTACATCCGCTGACGATATCAGTGAAGAGGTCGATGGAATGCTCTCCATATTCAAGTCTAAGGGACGGCCAATAGGAAAACCCACTGAACGATATTGGGAGACGAACTCGGAGGCGGAAATAGCACAAACGTATGTGTTATTGAATTGTGATGAAGTTCAGCCATACATTGAGTAAGTATTTCATATATAAATCGTCTATTTAACTACCACTTCATTTATGTCATTTAATATTAACCAAGTTTTTGAATGTTGTGAATTAGGATGTACACTCAAGAACTACGACGAGCAGAACCAAACATCTCAGATACATATATAGATGCTCGTATTCAACGTGAATTTTCCCGATGGTTCGAACGTTATGTGAGTACCATTTAATTATGTTTTACGTAAATAAATTAATATTTATTTTAATTAATTTTAAATTGAGCCGTATAGGGACGGAATAACGCTCTTGACAGTCGATTCTTACGAGATCTCAGCAAGGGACCACTACGTCGTGTAAAGACTTACAACGGTTATATTGTGAAGGGCTACAGATTTCATACGTCTGGGTATGCATCGACAAAGGCAACTACCTACAGTGGCGTCTGCGTTAGCAGTGCGAATTACAATGCAGATGCAAGTGATTACTTTGGGGTGTTACGGGAAGTCGTCGAAGTAGAATATCCAGGATATCCAGCAAAGACTGTAGTGTTGTTCAAGTGTCATTGGTTTGATTCAGGCCATTTAGGAACAAGAATTCACCCGGAGTACAAGCTCGTTGATGTTAGTTCGAAAAGGACGTATGTTGGGGATGATCCATTTGTATTTGCCCATCAAGTATCTCAAGTATACTACTGCACATATCCGGGAGCTCCACGTGGTTATGAATGGCACGCTGTTTGCAAAGTAAAGGCAAGGTCAATGGTAGAAGTCCCTAAAAAGGACAAAAATACAGAAGATGAATCTCCATTTCAAACAGAACAAATAGAGACTCCAACTGAAGTCTTTACGGGAGATTTCAATCTTTCTGTACCCTTGACGGCTGCAAATCCCCAATTAATCGAAATTGAAGGTGAAGAGGAGGGGGATGAAGAAGAGGATGAAGAGGAGAATGAAGATGAGGATGAAGAGGAGAATGAAGAAGATGAGGATGAGGAGGAGGATGATGGTGAGGAGGATGAGGAGGAGGATGAGGAAGATGATGATGAGGAGGAGGATAAGGATGAAGAGGAGGATGAAGACGATGAAGATGAAAATTAATTCAATTAATGTAATGTATTTATTTTTATTTTATAAAAGTTAATTAATTATTTATCATTTAGGTACAAATTATAAAAATTAAATTTACTATAAATATAAGCACAACCAATATATTTATTAATATATGTGGAAGAAATGAATTTCGTGATTTTTTTTAAAAATATTTTGGTAATTTAGTAGGTCTAGTATATAGAAAAAATTGAATTAATTAAAAAAAAAAAAAAACCGCCAATATGCCGACGGAATTAACTTTCCGTCGGAATTCACCATTTGATAAATGCCGACGGATTATCCGTCGGTATTTATATATGCCGCCGTCGGAATTCACAATTTGATAAATACCGACGGAGTATCCGTCGGTATTTATATATGCCGACAGAATATTGGGCCTTATATAAAGCCTCAACCTAGGGTTTCTTTCACTCTTCTCTCTCTATTTCCGTCTCTCCCGCGCCAATTTCTCTCCACCGTGAAGCTCCGATCCATGGCCGCCGCCCAATCTGTGCTCCTCCGGCCGTCCTTCCGCTTCCATTGCCTCGTCGACGCCGTTCAGCCACAACCGTCTCCTTCTTCTACAATCGTCTCCATTCTTGCTTCTCCGGCGTTTGAATAAGTGGGCCGACCACCGACATCGTCGCCGCCGCTATTTTTTTAAGAAAAAGAAGGCCGGCGACCGATCCCCGACTCCGACGTAAGTGATTTCGAGTTTAGATTGAAAAATTTTGAACTTCAAGATCGATTTTTTTTTTAATTTTTTGGTTGTTTCCTTGAAGTAGACGAAGTCGCCGCCCTTCGCCGGAGACTGGAAGAAGACGAAGCCACCGTCGTCGGAGACTGGAAGAAGACGAATCTCCATCGCCATGGACTTGTACGTCGCCGGTGACTTGTACATCGCCGGTGACTTGTTATCTTGTTTAGATGCTTTTCGGTGCTTATTGTGCTATTGAGGGGTGCAATTTCTTTCTCCAGTTCACTTTTTGGTTTCCATATTTGAGAGATTTACAAAACTCATCGATATTAATGTATGTATGGTTAAATGAGATTAAACTTGACAAAATATTTTCCATCTACCTTGACTTGTATAATTGCAAGTTGATCTAGGTGTTTGTTTCATTGTCAGTGCCATTGTACAATGTGATCATCATAAGTGAATGTTGGTGCAGAATCACATTGATGCATTTTGAGTATATACACCAATTTAATTTAGTTGTTGTTTCTTCTTTGCTTAATTAATGCATGTCTTTCTTGCTAGTTAAGGGTTTCCTATTGATTTCTCCATATTTGGTGTACATCTGTAGAAAAGTTCACAGAGGCATTTGGTGCACAATGTATTTCCAAATTCTTGATGTGTTTTATTTAATAGAAGTAGTAACATTACTTATATTACTTGGCCAATTTATTACAAAATGCTGCGGGTCGGGTCGGGGCCTCCCCGGTCCCACCCATATTTTTTTTATTACTATTTTGTTTTAGTGACGGATATTCCGTCGGTAAAATGCCGACGGATATTCCGTCGATATTCCGTCACTATGTGAATTTGCGAAATTAATTTATTCAAAATTAATTCAGTCGGGTTTCCGTCGGTAATACCGACGGAAGTTCCGACGGGAAATCCGACGGAACTGCCGACGGAAATGGTGACCGATTATCCGACGGCATTTCCGACGGATTTTTCGACGGATTTTAATTTCTTTTATAATTATTTTAATTCATTATTTCCGACGGAATTACCGACGGAATGTTGACCCGGTTTGTTAAACGGGTTGTCCGGAATACCGACGGACATTCCGTCGGAAAACATGACTGGAATTTTCCGTCGGTATTTCCGTCGGTTATACCGACGGAATTCAAAAATCCGTCGGCAAAAAATGCCGACGCCGACAAAGGAGACGGACAACTTTCCGTCGGTAAATCCGTCGGTAAGCTCGGCGGCCGACGAAAATTCCGTCGGTAAATCCGTCTCTAAAACGAGCTTTTTTTTGTAGTGTAAATTCTTGTCATTGACACTCTTTTGAAAATTGTTATGAAAAGTTTTTTGTTAATGTTTATGTCACTGTTAATGTTAATGCTAACTTTTGAATTTATGGCTTGTAAGGAGAGTTGGAATAGCTAGTTGAACCATCAATTTAGCATCTACTTCATTATTTAATGTTTTAATTAGGTAAATATATTAATTATTCTACAGATTTTCTCCACAAAATTTCAAGTTCAATATTTGAATAATGTTGTTTAGAATATACTTCAAAAAAGTCGAATCAAATAATATAGAATAATCATTTAAATCAAATTTAATATTTAAGAAATAAACAAATACAAACCGAATACAATAGTATTCAATTTGATTCATTTACAACTCTACCCTTACCACATTTTAATGCATGTAATAATTTAGTAAATTTATGTAAAAAAAAAACGATTTTCAGACATACTTGTCACCAACAAATTAATGACTTGACAGTCCTTTTTCTTCTTCATTGAAAATAAATTCTACAGCCAATTTATTTCATATTGTCAATTGAAATAGTACGATTCAACGTCATTTTATATATATAATTAAAATAAAATTTTTAAAAAAAATTGCATCATTAAATTCGAATCCAAAATTGCATCTTAAAGAAAGAAAAAAAAACAGATCGGGCAACTGCATTCTATGCAAAAGAAAGCCCGACATAACACTATTTTGCAATAAAAATGTCCAAATGAGTAATGACATCCTCCAAATTTTGCCGATTATACTTAATATATACTCTCTCTCCATCTTTTCAAAAATTGTCAATTTTTGTTGGGAAATTAATTTCCCAAAAAACAGACGAAAAAAAAATAGAATGAAGAAATAACACAATCATCAACCCATGAATTTAACGTGAAAACTTCAAAATCGTAGAAAAACTACAACCCACCAAAAAGATCAATATATGATAATTTTTTACAATCACACAGAATTTCTCTCTTTTGACACTCAACACTCACGAGACTCTGTTACAAGAGAATATAAGAAGGTTGTGTTTGGATGGAGAGATTTGATTTGATCAGATATTTCAAATTAAAGGATTTAAAAATAAATTGATTTCAAATGACATGATTTTAGTGTGGATTTGAAATCCTCTCAATTTTAACTAAAAAGTGTGTAGACAAAAATCTATGGATTTGAAATCCATTCATAATCCAAACAAGTGGAGTGGATTTGGATAGTGGATTTTAAATTCATAGATCAAATCTCTCCATCCAAACGGAGGCGAAAGAAATTTAAATTAGAATCAAATACAAGACTAAAGTGTATTGATTAGTGCACTTGTAACAAAGATCAAATGACTCCTTATATAGAGTTGGGAAGTTCTCCCTTCCTTGCTCCTTTAATAAATTCATTTTATTTTAACACAGTCCAACCCCAAGCCCAACAATTTTATCATTTTAAATTGGAGAAATATCACTTTTTATCACCTAAGTTTACCTCTTTCCAAATTTAGTCACAGTTATTATTTTCTATATGTCAGGACTAACGGAGGCAACAAATTTTGAGCGCCAAATTCACTATTGTTCCCCAAAATTCAACGCTAGTTTTTCCGTTACTTCAAAACCTTAATTTCTAGAATTTCTATTTTCACTTATTCTATCTTTTGAATTTCTCATTTTCTGGCAACAGTGTAAAATGAAAAGTAAGTCACCAATAATTGAGATGATAATAAATCAATTCATATGTTATAATCTCACTACAGGAGATAACAAAAGATGAAGATGGAGGCATGAGAGTAGTTTGAAAGTCAAGGTGTCAGATTCTGGAAATGTTACGAAAGTGAAGAAAGGGTCTATTGAGTTATTGGGCCAAAAGGGTAAAGAAGAGTTGAAGGCAGTGGGCCAAAGAATTAAATGAATTGGTCTCAATTGGAAAGTTGGCCCAGAAGAAAAAAAGAAGACAAATCATTTAAATGAAGATGACCCATTTATCTTTTATTTAAGGGTTGGGGTATATACCCCTCCAGCTTTGTTTAATGCACTCCCCCGATACACGCACTCCCCCTAAAACTGATACATTATACATGCACTCCCCCCAAATTATCTGTAATACCCTTTCTCTAAAAACTCTCCATAAATACACTCTCCACTTAAAACTTTAACTTTTCATCTCCTTCCCCCTTCTTCTTCTTCTTCTTCCTCCCCCACTCCACCCGCCGACGCGCCGCCCTCCACCGTTACTGGCCGCGTCGCGCCGCCCTCCACCCTCACCGGCCGCGTCGCGCCGCTTTTCCTCTTTCTTTTTTCTAATTTCTCTATCGCCGCCGTTGAGCCGCCACATCCGCCCACCCGCCGCTGCTGGTTGCGCCGCCGCACTCACTCCCGCTTGCCGCGTCGCCGTGTGCAACCTTTCAGTTTCTCTTTTTTTCCTTTTTTTTTATTTTATTTTCTGCAACTAATTAAGCGGCGCCGCCCCCTCCCATAGCGTCGCCGCCTCCGCCCCTTCTCCCGGTTCCACTGCCATGAAACCCTCTCCCCAAATCGTCGGCGAAAAAAGCAGATTTTTTTTTATGACTATTTTGGATCGCCTAAAAACACTCTCGTCGACAGTAGTTCGTCGATGAGAATGTTTTTGGCCGACCCAAAATGGCCGAAAATTTCAGTTTTCTTTAAAAAAAAAAAAAAAGCATTCGAAACACATAGTGGACCAGATTACTTTTGGTCGACAAACCAGAGTCGACCGGATTACTTTTGGTCGACAAACCAGAGTCGACCGGATTACTTTTGGACCTTTTGGTCGACAAACCAGTGTCGACCGGAGTATTTTTGGTCGACTCTGGTTTTTCGTCGAAAATAAAGTTTACTTTTTTCTATTTTTAAAGTTTGATTTTTAAAATTTCTAAATTTATTTTGTGGCCGCCGGAGGTGCGGCGGTCGTCGTTTATTGGGTGGCGGCGACCGTCGTTTGTGGATTGCGGCGGCGGCCGTTTGTGGGTAGGGTTAGGGTTAGGGATAGAATTAGGGTTAGTTTAAATTTAAATTGAAGGGGAGTGTATCTATCTTTTTGTATTTTAATAAAAGGGTAAAATAGGTATTTTACATGAATATTTAATTAATAAAAGTGAGAGGGGCATGTATCTAACAAAGTTGGAGGGGTATATACCCCAACCCTTTATCCCCCCCTAATTTGTTACAAATGCCACAGTTGGCTGAATGAAGGCTATCAAAAAAAATTAACATTACTATCTCTCCCTCTTCATCTATATTTCTATCTAACTTCAATACTCATACTCAATCTAGAAAATACAAAAAAATATACTCCGTATTATGAATTTCATTTCCAAAAATTAGTAAACACAACATCATAATTGAGTTAAATGGCTTTTAACAACTTATTGATAATTTTTTGCTATCCTTGTTGATGAATCACCAAATGTTTTATGTTCTGAGGGGGTGTTTGCAAACTCTATAAACAGATTAAAAGCACTTCTCAAAAGTAAAAGCTGTGAGAAGACAACTTTAAATTTCAAAACACCCCCGATTGATTGAGATTCTCTAATTGATTGAGATATTTCTTTAGGCTCCACTCATTTTCTGGCTACCGTGTAAAATGAAAAGTAAATCAACAACAACAATGAGATGATAATAAATCAATTCATAATTGAGTTAAATAACCATTAACAATCCATTAATTTGTTGATATTCTAAAAAAGGTTGGTTGATGAATCACTACATGTTTTATGTACTGATTATTGAGATTCTCTAATGGATATTTCTTTTAAGCTCCACGACGGTAGGTTCCACATACTTCACTCTTGCTTTTACATTTGTTTCATTATGAGATGTCAATTTTTATTTTTTTGGATCATTTCTACTTTACTCAATTACAGATTTTGATAGTGACTAAATGTAAATTACCAAATTTGAAAAAAAGGTAAACTTCAGTAGCCAAAAATGATATTTTTCCCTTTTAAATATTTAAAAGAAAGTTATCAATTTTATTTTTTTTAACAAAATTTACTATCTCTCTCTACCTTTTTATTTTCATATTTCTCTATACCTTCTCTTTTGACTTTTATACATTTTTTTTTCTATCTTTCTCTGCCACTACACATATAATAATGTTTTCCTTAATCAATATGCAAAAAACAAATGAACAACTTTCGATGGGGCAAAAACAAATGAACAACTTTCGATGGGGCAAAGAGAGTATTTGAGTAGTTTTTGTGTGAAACCGTTTCACATTGAGACCTGATATAATTTAGACACGACACATTAACACTTTAGAAGGGGTGTGTGTGTAAATTTGTACTAACTTGTGAATGGTTTCACCGTGAGACCGACTCACGAAGTACATTTCTATAAAATCTGTTATTGATGCAAAAAATTGTGTAAGGCAAGGAAGAGCATTATCATTATAAACACTGAAGGGAACACTATTAACAATGGTTATAACTCAATGACTGCAATTATGTAACTACCTTTTCTTCCTCTCCCTCTATCATACATTTCATGTGGATGTGTCTACGTATGTTACAAATCAAAATTGAGCAAAACGAAACTATAGCTGCACTTACTCGATCACAACGACAGCACCTCTGCTCTATTCTACAAAATATATTGCAGACGCTTATCCATCTATCTGATCCCAACATTACTCAATTTCATCTAACCGAATTCCTCAAAGATTCTGAATCAATTAAGTGGAGTTAAAATCACCACCACACCACTGCCTCACACCTATTGAATTAAACAGTTCAAGTAAAAGTCAAGAATACCAATGCTAATGTTTAACACAATCACAAAGAGAAGAGAAGAGAACGTACCATAACGGGTTTTTCAAGAACCATATGCTGTGGAAATCGATAAAACTGTTTTTCTCTTCTCAAGAACATCCAGAAGGCAGCAATTAACGAACAAGAATCAGTAAGGAATCACGTAAGGAAGAGCATGCATGTCACATGATTCAATATGTACAGCTTCAGACCATACACGAGGCTCCTCGTTAACCCCAGGTAATTCTAAGTGAGCCCGTCTCGGTGGGCCCTTCTTGCTAAACAACCACTCCTGGTCATCAGATTCAGGCCAGTCACCCATCTTGGGAACTGTTAATACCTGACTCAGATACTTGGAATCTGGATGTGGGGCCCTCCTCGGTGCTTCTTCAGCAGTAGGATCCTTCGTCTTAGGCACTTTGAGTGCCTTGTTCACATTACCAAAATCAGGATGTGTTGTCTTCGAAGCTACAACCATGTGATTACTGACCATATTTGTGGTAAAGGAATTAGGTTTAGATGTAGAGGGTTTTGGGGCATCGATTACACCATTACTCAGCCGGTCCCGGTGATCCAAATCCAACGGAACGTGGTTTGGAATGGGATGCTTATCGAAAGGGGATTCAGTTGAAATCTGGGAAGCTTCGAGTTTCCTGCCGTTTTCTGTTGACTGGTTGAGGGCAACACTTTGAACTTTATTAGGCCTGATTTTTTCACTATCTGTGAATTAAGCAACACTATCAGCCTAGACAGAGGTTAATTTAATTGATCATACATGTACAAACACATATGTCGTACATTAACAGGAAGTTTGTCAATGTTTCAGGCATTCAGAAGGAAAAGATTATTTTTGCCAATGTGCAACTCATGTACATTTTTCTGGTAACGAAATATTAAACGAGAGAACTCACCGTGAAGAAAACCATTAGTAGCCATTGCTTTTCGTTTCCTGAAATTTTCTGAGTTAGAAGCAGCGCTGTCATCCATTAACAATTTTGTGCTATTATTACTAGTAGTAACAACACGATTATTTGTCCCAACATTCGCAGATTTCTCATGCTCACTTTTCTTATTTTCGACTTTTAGCTTTGCCTTCTCCTCCTTTTTTTTCTCCTTTTTCTTGTCTTTATCCTTTTCCTTTCCATGACTTTTCTTATCTCTTTCTTTATGCTTGCCTCCCCGCTTATCATCGCTTGTTTCCTTATATTTCTCTTTGTTATCCAACCTCCAGTCATTTTGTTCTTCGACTGGTCTCAAAGTACCCTCATTTTTACTTTTGGTGACTATAGTATGGTTCTCAACCATTGGCTTTCCAGTAAACTCACCATCAAGTAATCGTGTCTCCATTTTCGTAATATGAGCACTCTTATCTTGGTCACTACTTTTGCCTTCTCCCAAAACTCGTGAAGGATTCCTGAAAGAAGTTCCAGAAGCTTCCTCGTGACCCCTTTTGTCCACACTTGCAACTCTCTCCGGAAGTTTCCGGCTCCCTCCACCATTCTCTTCGTCTCTGATCCGCTTGTCCAGTTCCAACACAAATTTTGCATCATTAGTTGCTTGAGAGCTCTGAGGTTTCCCTCCATTTTGAGCCTGGAAAAAGGTAGAACATCTCCCCTCATCTGCCAGACTGCTAATTTTGGTGTGCCCTTTAGGATGGAGTTTTTCTCCACTTCTGTCCACGAGTTTCCCAGCAACTGTTGACTCCTCTGAGATGCTGCTTTTATCCTTGTCTTTGCCTCGATCCTCCCTATCCTTCTTGTCCTTGTGTTTTTCTTTCTTGTCCTTGTGCTTCCCTTTCCGGTCTTTCTTGTCTCTCTGTTTTTCAACACTTTCATCTTTCTCCTTTTTTTCCTTGTCTTTCCTCCTTTCTTTATCCTTTTTTTCCTTCTTTTCCTTTTTGTGCTTTTTGTCTTTGTGCTTCACCTGAAAATACAAAATCATAAGCATTTTGTACAGGAATTAAAATTACAGTTTCGTAAATGAACAATTAATTTGAAGAACTCCCATCAGAGACGAGCATAAAATCCTATGTCCAAGTTATGGCATCTTAAGTTGTAGTTATCAAGCTTATGGCCCCTGAGAAAATCAGCAAAACCCAAATACAATTTGTGCTAAAATCAAGAAACTTTGATGAGGTGAACCCAGTTCAACACAAAGTTTCAAGACTAAACTGTGTAAATAAAAAATACTAACACCCATGTATTCAGTAGAGGAAAAAATTCAATTACACCAATGAAAGACTTTTATTCCTTGCCTGATTTGTAACATATAAAACTAATCCTAGATTTGCACACACTATCAGCCTGAGCCTCTCTAGAACTACATGCCAATCAAAATAAAAATCCTATCATCGATTAAAACTAATGATATATGAAGGTGTAATCAACATCACATAAAGCTAATGAAGTTATAAATGTCGTCGTTTTGGATCGTTCTTCAGCACCCACAATACAGATCTCCCACTATGCCCTTACAATTGCAAATTTAAACCAAATTAAGTAGTAGTGGCAGAGACGTAGAGTAAGATAATTCACCTATTAGTCGTGCAAATGAATAATTATACAAGCAATTGGACCTTAAGTACAACTAAATCTTTTTTAGAGAATAGAGTACATCCGTGTAGCACTGTAGCCAATAGTATAAAATTGCAACTCAAAGCATTTACATCAAGTATGTAATATATACAAGGAAATCTGACTGCTGGCACCTATAAATACAAAAGATAGTATAAATTAAAATTTCCAATATAGACACATAACAGATAAAAACATCATAAGTTTTAAATAGTTTTAAATCAAAGAGTTGGTATGGATCAAAACACATGAAAGTCCAGAGTCACTATAAAACTCCAAATTGTATCTAGCTAACATTTAACAGGAAATGAATCACATTTATTATTTATGTATTTCTTTCTCTCTTTTGAGGGGGATGGTGGCATTGGGGATCAAACCTTAGAGTTCAAACTATTGAACTACAAGGCTAGTTGTGTTACGTATCTATTATCTAATTTGCGATGATAACCTGATCAAACTAAGGAAGGTTTAGGTAAATATCACTTTTTCCATGCATTAACCATAATATCTCCTAAGTTCGTCCAACAATTAATGACTACCTACAAATGAAAATGCAAAAGGATGCATCAAAATACATATAGATTCATTAAATGACTTTCCCTTGCAAACTATAACTATCACTCTGTTTCTATTCAGGTCTTCGCTTCCCTATCAGCAGATCTATTATATGTGTACCGATCAATAAAAGAATAAGGTTGAAAGATAAGATAGCAGGGCAACTGCCAGACAAGTGCATACACATCAAATACTATTGTTGTGTAACTCATAAATCATAATCATCAGCAGGTGCATTACCCATGTATCTATCAACAAATAAAAGAAGTCCACAGATAAGATAGCAGAGCAACTGCCGCAGAGCACATATGCATCAGATACAATGTTCTGCAACTCATAAACTGTGATAATCTAAACCCTTAAATACCTTTTTCACATGCTAAATCAACAATCCTTTTATGCATGAATCCACCATAAAGAAGAAAAAAAAAGGAAGTCTTCTTTTAATCTCTGTATCATGTTGGCGATGCTAGTTCTTTGAATTTCAATCTATAGTTAAATGAAGCCAAAAATGAAAGTGTAAATTGCAAACTGGAATAGAAGTCAGACACACGACCAGACATGTTGACAAGCTTCCAAGTACACATCCAAGACAAATAGCCGTGCATTTGCACAAGGTCAAGCTGCAGAACTTTTCCTCTGGGATCTTTAGAAGATCATTTAAAACTTTAGCATCACCAAACATCTTCAAACTGTTAACAGCACTTCAAATGCCATTTTAAAGCTGGTTATAGCTTGAGCTGGTTGGGGTGGCTTCCGTAAATTAACAAAATAGTACCTCAATAAGAACTTCGTTTTATATAGTAATTTCTCAAAGACTACAATTAAACTCTCTTATGCATTAAATGCTTTCCTAATTCCTATATTAATTAATACTACTAGCCAAAACACTCGGCGGAGTAAATTTAATTCTTCTATGCAAAACACTCAAAAAGAGATTAAATTGAAACTTAACAAGTTTTATGTTCAACTTTTTCCACCCCATATCTTTCCTTACTTCATTAAATAAGAGAAGGGATGAGAGAGAAAATAACTGGTTTATCTTATCAAAAAAACTTATTGAATACCTGGTCAATTTTCATTACATCATTTGAACAACACAAAAGGTCATAATAATGAAAATTAGCTTTGAATGGAGCAAGTGTTAAGTTTCTATTTGCTTATATAAAAAACAATGTGTGTACTCGATTCCTTGATGATTAGTTAATCGCCAATGTGAATATAAAGATGAAGCAAGCGAACTACTATCTTCACAAACTTATCCTTTTCTACTCTTCTTTTTTCCATATTAATTTTCTCAAACTTCTGATCCAAAACTAGACCTTAACTGCAGCTACAATCTAACAGTAAATTTGCATGATCAGCTCAAGGATATTAAACACTTTCATAACTCCAAATCCAAGCTCACCAACACCATTAAATGCATTTAAATCCAGATAGCACACTTTACACGTGGCAAACACTCAAGAAAGACATACGGACTCAGGAACCAACTCCCAAATTTGGCATTTATTTATCCCATTCTATCACTTCACAACATTTAAAAGATCAGCTTTATGTCCTCAACAGGATAACAGTGTAACTCTTTAGTTCACTGGATTAGGATTTCAACAGAACATTAAGCCTGCACAACTGTCAGACATACTGTCGGACGTAACATTACAGTAGCGGGGATTGTAAGAAAATTTAGCATATGGGTCTGTGACATTCATCACACAGCAAGCGTACATTTTACAGAACTTACAATTGGTATTTCCCTGGTGTGTATCAAACCTAACGATTGATTGCAGACCAGTAAATTAACCAAGAGAGAATTAAATGAAACTGAATAAGCACATAGCATAACAATGGCATAAAAGAGAAATCAGATGACAGCCCAAAAGACCATAGCTTTAACAGAGAAAGTAGATCAGAATCAGACCAGCAAACCAATATAGTCCATTCAGAAATATGACAGAATCAATCTATTGATCATCCATAAACTATCAGAATGCGGAGTCTATAACAATCTTGTAGAGGGGTATATTTAGATGGGCTCTGGTTATCAATGAGCTCAATAAAACAGATTTTTTAGCAACATGTATGTGTTACCTCCAATCATATCTGGAGGTTTAATGGACCACAAATCAATGTGATGAGAATATATCAGCAGATATGAAAAATGAACAAACCTCTTTCAATAAAGCCAAGTCTTCTGGTTTATGCTCTCTTTCATATCCTGGTGGAGGAAACGGAAAACAGCGAGACATTGCACGCCTTCCCACCGCAAACAAAATAGTTATGGTCAAGAAAATAATATTCTTGGATCACTTTCACTAGATAGTTGTGTTCCAAAATAGGAAAGGGCCAGCAATTATAATTCTGTCCATGCAACATGACCCCACATTGATTTCCAGCTTCAGTGTTCCTTCATGTAACTTCCCCTTACACTTGATCCAGATACCTTATCAATGGTTTTGCTAGCTCAGGGTTACTGAAAATCTTAAAACTGAATCTAACAGTTGCCCCCAAATCTTTCAGGGCAAACACACCGCACTCAATAAAATTGCAGGAATACAGCTGCGTAAAAACAAACTTCGGCGCAATCTCTTAAAATAGCGAAGGGTTTTTTGAGAAGAAAAGGGTAATCTGCAGCTGGATATCACCCCCACCACCTCAGCTCTATTGACGAATTTAATCCTTCAAAAATTGACTACTCATTGCATAAGAATACTAGAGATTTGTTATGTTTCCTGTGCCAATGAAAAATCTAACTATGAGAACAATCCTCTTCCATATTCTTTTCAAAACAATGATCCAGTCAATTACTGAGCTCGCAGGGAAAGCTGATTGATGAAGTCTGTACGATCAAATCTAGCTCCCACAAATTCACAAAATCCTGAATGAAGTTCTTCCTGTAAAGTGCCTAAAGTCTAAACACACTCCGAATGTCCAATTGATTCCCCCAACTTGTAAATATGCTGATCGAAACCCTAATTCCAAACGAAACCGTCACTGGGAAATCTGACCAGAATCAGAAACCCTAGACAAAATCCACAATCAGTAAACCAATCTCCAAGGCCAAGCACCAAAGCCCTATATCTTAAATATGTAAAAGTAAATTTCGATTCCCCTAATCAAAGGGAGGGCGAAAAATTGAGCACCTTTCAGCTAAAGAGAAGAAAATGAAAGTGCTTTTTTTTTTCCAATGATGGACGGAATCGAGAAACTACTACATCAAAACTCCCAACGAAAAAGAAACCCTCAATTTGGAAAAGCAGATCAAAAGTTGGGAAATTTAGTTCAATCAAAAATCCAACTTCAGGCTAAATTATGACAGTTGGCTCAAGTTTAATTTAATTTTCACCTTTGCCCGCTACAAAATGAAGAACATTTGCAGAAAGGGGCAAGATCTCACACTCAGCTTTCGTTAATTGGGTTTCTTTGAGACCGATTCTGAAAATCACAAACAGTTCAAGTCCGTGGCCATGAAATAGATGTGCGAGATTTGGTGTATGTAGAGAGAGGTTTATGCGTGGGTGAAAATGCGGAGGAAAACATTGGGCATATAATGTATTTATTGGTTATAGTTTTAGAGAGAGAGAGAAAGGGGGGATGGAGGGAGGAGAGAGAAAGCGAATAAACAGCATGTGCTTCCATGGGACATGGCTCACTGCACCCATGTCAGTCAGCTCATGCCACCAAGCTGGAGTAATTTTTATATAAAATATTTTAGATAATTAACCTAAAATTTTAGATAAAAATTTGTGGGTTAATCAAATTGAATTAAAATATAATTTTTTACTTTCAAATATCGTTTTATACCGTTAAAACTATGTTACTACATGATCAAAATATTGTTATTATATCAAAAATATTCTGAATATTTAATTTTTGGATGAATTCTCCAAAATATTTTTAAATCTGTAGTAGTACATTTTTTACGATTATTTTTTTACTTTGTAGTAATAATATGTTGATCATGTACTAAACAACTTGTTTGTAACCTGCTAATTTTTTGGGTAACCCGAATTCAAATTTTTGACCCGCGAATTTTAAAAAAATAATCCCTATGTTCTCCAAAAATTTTCATACTTTCGTTTTTAGATTGTGCTTTGCATATCCCAAAATAAAAATAATCATCACAATTCTCACTGTCACAATATACACATATTCATCATTCATGTCATTACTTTTGAAATCCACTGTATACTCAATCCACCTACTTTATTTACTTTATATATAAAAAATTACAAAATTACCCCTAAACACTCTCATCATTACGATTTTTTTTTAAACCATGTGTCCAAAAAATTTTGCAAACTTTTCGGGAATAGAGGGAGTATATTTTAGTTAGACATATTTTATATGTGAAATATTTTTTAATTGGACATATTTTATGTGTGAAATATTTCATGTGTGTACAAATTTTAATAAAAAATAGATAATATAAATAAAGTAAAAGTTTTGTTGAGATATTGTAAGTTAAAAATAAAGTGATTGTTACCGTAGACGTAGACGAAAATGAACATATTTTTTATGAAAAAAAAAAATAAGAAAAGTGAGCATACTCTTTCATACTTTTGAGGGGGCGTGGGGAGTATGTTTTATACTTTTTTATTTAAATTTAGAAATTTGTCTGTTGATCTACTATAACATGTAAATTAACTGTCAATTCTAATGTGTGCAATTTAAATTTTCTTTTATTTTTATTTACCTAGATGGCTAGGTGTCATGTGTTAATTTGACATTTTCTTGGATATTTGGGAATAAAACAACAATAAATAATAACCATAATATTTTTCTAATTATGTAGTTTTAATTAACTAAAGTAAAATAACTATCGAAATAATAATTAATAGTCTATAAATTAATAAATAATTATATTATTATTTAAAAATATATATTAAAATTTTAATATTATAAAAAAATATATAAGCACACATTATCCAACTATTTAGTTATTTTAAAATAATTAAAAAATTATCTTTAAGATAATAAAATTCTCAAACATAAAAATACCTTAGCAAAAGTACCATTTTTATAACCTTATATTTTAATATTTTAAATAAATCTAAAAACAACTTATTAAAACTCACATTTATTGGAATATTTTTTTTATTCTAAATTATCTTCATAAAAAAAATTAATTCAACTTAATTTTTTAAATATATTCACACAAAAAAAGTATAAGACTTAAATATAAAATTATAGAATGAGAACTATACCTATTGAAATATGCTCTTTAATTTTATTTATTAACTATACTATTGCCGAGGGTTAATAGAGTTGTAGTTTTACATACTCATAATAGGTTTGTGTTCTTAAGATATAATTAGGAACAAGTTTTTTATTTGATTTGAAAATGTAAATAAAATTAAGATAAACTTTTTAATATTTGATTATCGTAAAATAAAAAAAATAAATTTTAAAAATATAATATATAATTCTTATATATTTTTTATGTTATTTGTAAATAAATTAAGATGATTAAATTTAATTTATGAAAATATAATTTAATTTTCTCTAAGATTATTCTGCTAAAAGTTTGGTTTTTTTTTTTTTTGGAAAACTCTTTAAGATTGGTTTTAATAAGATTTTTAAAATTTATTTAAATATTAAATATAAGTAAGGGTTTAATATTTTTTTTTATAGTTTTAATAAGGAAAGATTTTCTAGTTGAATTTTTTTATATCTTTAAAATAAGTTGCTACAGTATCCATTATAGAATTTGGATTAGTCTTATATAGACTCGATTCCTTATAAGGAATCGAGTTGACTAAGTCAACTTTCCATTTTTTATTTTTGATAATTTTTTTTCGAAAATGTGTATGTTAAAAAGTGTAAGTCATTATAACTAAAAAGTGCAACACAATATTACTAAAAAGTGTAACACATTTTTTTATTAAAAAGTGTAAGATATTACTCCATAATTGAAAGTGCAACAACAACAACACAGTTTTTAATGAAAAGTGAAAGACATTATAACTAAAAAGTGCAAGTCAGTATAACTAAAAAGTGCAAGTCAGTATAACTGAAAAATGCAACACAATATTTAATGAAAAGTGTAAGTTATTATAATTGAAAAGTGCAACATAATATTACTGAAAAATACACGTCTATATAATATTACCAAAAAGTGCACATCAATATAACTTAAAATATTATTTTGAAAAGTGTAACAAACAAAAAACAGTTGACTTGATCAACTCAGTTTCTTATAAGAAATCAATTTCATAGGAGACCTACCCATAGAATTTTTGTTGTTTGACATTATATTTTCGATAAGTAAAATTATGTGAAATATTTCATACATGGAATATATCTAATTAAGGTACTTTTTAAAAAATCACAGGTTTTAACCCCTGATTTGGATCACTAAAAAAATTGTGGGTCTCAAATAGGTGGTTTACTGCATATCAATATATTGTTACTATATTATAAAAATATTATCACTACAAGACCAAAAGTATACTACTACATGTTTAAAAAATTCTGAAATTTTTTCTCTAAAAATTAAGTGTTTAGAATATTTTTGAACTTATAGTAATACAATTTTGACCTTGTAGTAACAATATTATGGTCATGTACCAACATAGTTTTGGACATTTTGATCATGTAGTAAAATAATACTTGAAAGCGAAAAAAAAAATGTTTTAGCTAAGTTTGACCCATATTGACTCTCGTACCGAGTTTGACCCGCAAATTTTTGCCTCTAATTTACCTTAATTAGTTACTCCTAATTCATGTATGAAATATTTCGTATAAATTTTTATCATTTTCAATAAGTATTAAAGTATAAAATTTTAAATTCTTATAATATAATTATTTTTTACTAGTAATTTATAGAGTACTCATTATTTTCTTATAGTAAACTAAAGCTACGTAGGTAGAAAAAACATTATTGTTATTATGTTGTTTTATTTTCAAATATCCACCTAACTTGAAAATGTTAAACAAGACATGAAATCTAGGTGATGATAATAAAAGAAAACTAAAATTGTAAGCTACATCAACATTGACCTTTTAGTTTATCTTCGATAATAAGTCGACGGATCAATTTTAAAATTTGTACAAACTCACATGATTGAAATCAAAAGGTATAAAACGTGTGGACCAAAATTAAAAATAGACCAACGTAACGAACTAAAAAAAATTAATCTCATATTTATTTTAATGTTCAGTGAATTATTTACCCGAGTTTTAAGGAATATAGGAATATTAATTGTTGAATACAATATAATTGAGTTCGTTAAAAAAATATGAGTTAAATTAGTATTCTATTCTGTTTAAAAATATATAAGTTACTTGGACCAATGCACATATATTAAGATGTTAAGAAAATAATTGATTTTTCATTCTTCCCTCAATTAATGTTTGCACGTACTTCTCATAAAAAAGAATAATGCATTTATGTAAATATTTATTAATTTTAAGAATAAATTAAAAAGAAATGCAATTGATTTGCATTGAAAAGTGTAAGGTGTTATATAATTTGTAAAAAAAAAAAATGAAGGGTCAAAACGACTTATATTATGAATAAGAGTGAATAATATGAAATCCATATACGAGTGTAACTGAGTCACGAGTTTAGGTTATACATAATACTTCATCCATTCCATAATAAATTTCATAGGTAGATGGACACATATATTAAGTAAGTGTAATAATGAGTAGGATTTTGAGAGGTAGTTTTGTAAAACATTAGTATTTATAAAGTAAGGAATGAGTTAACTTATGTGTATATGTGAACCTAAAAGCAATACTCGCATTTTGTGTAACATTGATGATATATTGAGAGTGGAGTTTATAAAATGACTAGTGTAAGACCCGCGTTTTACGCGGAATTGAAATAAATTTATAATATATTTTAATTCATTTATTAAAAAATAATCTTTAAATCATGGATAACTTTATAAATTTATTATTGTATTAAAATATAAAATATAAAAAACAATTTTGACAATATAGATTACATCATCACACACCATATATATATATATATAGAGAGAAAACAATAATAATAGAATAAAAAATTATAATTTTATTAATAAAATAAATCAAATATAAAATTATAAATTATGGATAACTCTCTTGTTGAAATCAAATATACAAAATTATAAAATTTTAGAAGGTACACCCCTATCGTGGAAAATGGATTGAACTTGATTTATTTATTATCATTGCAAAAGACCATAAAATAGGAAATTATCTCCTTCGAAACTTTACGGGAGTCGTGTCATGCGAAATACTTAATATCTTTTTTAGAATAAATACTTTACTACCAACATTTTTTTCAGAAAGAATTTGTCCTTAGAAGATATTGTGATTACCAAGTCTTGTAATAATCAGTTTAGTTTCATTGTACAAATTGAATTCTAGATCAATATTTATAAGAAGCATTATAGGGACACCTGTTTTCAGAACTAATCGATGATTCAGAAGACCATAACACATAAAGAGAATTTAGAAAGTCGATTAAAAAAACATGTCTCATACGGTCATACCACCGGGTCTAAACTCCGATGGACAAACACTGTCCGGCCTCAAATATTCTCTTGTATCACCAGGTATCATCGTTAACACTATTTCATTAATACTTTCAACTTTTGTATGTGTTGGCCGCAGCAAGTATAGCTCTATCATCAAAATACTTATTTGTGCCAAAGTTATCAGAGACGGATTGGTAAATGTTATCAACTATAACAATACGTATTTGTCCCGAAAAGGAAAGTGTGAAAGTAATTACGGGACGGAGAGAGTATTACTGTTAGTATTTTCAGATTGCAACTTCATATTCATCGTCAACCTCATTATTAAAAAATGGAGCGCCTTGTCACATATGAGACCGTATCACATAAGACTACCTCTTGAGATTAACTAATACTTTTATAAAGTTAACCTTGAATCCTTAATTAGTGTTATTCCAAATATGAATTTATAAACTTAATTTCAAAAATATTTTTAACAATGCTTGAGAAGGGAAAATAAAGATGTGTAAAATTGTTAATTAGATTTTGAAAAGAAAAAATTATATAGTAAATACGTATTCTACTTTATTCATATTGAATTTGATTGGTACAAATTTGACATTATTATATTTACTTAGAATTGATTTTCAAAAAACTAAATTACAAATCTAAATTAAAATAAAATGGTAGCAATGTAGCATACATTAACGGTGTCCATAATATTTGTAAAAGAATTCCATGTCACCTCCAAAATTTATTTACAGTTTTCCTAACCTCTTAAGAAAAAAAAAAAAAAAAGTAAAATCATGTGAAAAAATAATGGTAATTAATTTTATCTTTTACGTCATTTTTATATTTAGATAACATAATCATTATCTTACAATTTAATAGGTTTGACTACTTTTTAAATTTTAATGGTAATAATCTTGATCAGAAATGTGTTGCAAGAGAACAGAGAGGTTGAGATAACTAATTAAATTGTGACACTTGAATGTTGATAACAATTTAAAATTATAAATTTATGTCTATAATAACTTTTATTAATTATAACTATCGAGTAACTAATTTTAATATAAATAATTTGTTTCATAAAGAATTTGACTAAGAATGTAGCTAATATTCATAAATCAAATTAATTTTGATATAAACAATATTTATGATTTTTCATGATTTTTGTATATTTATACCACTATATTCATTTATGAAAAATATTTTAGTAAATGAATAAGGGTAAAGTCAAATTTAAAGGGAAAAAAGATCAGAATGACATATATTTTAAAAGTTAAAATGACATATATTAAAAAAACGGAGGGAGTAAAACATTAGTACTAATAATTCAGATTATGATTGTACCATAAAAAATTCATGTGTATATGGTTCAGATAAAAGAAAAATAACTGAATTAAAAGAATTAAAAGAACATTAATAATTATTTATTACACAAAGTAAACCCATCAACAAAAGTATCTCAAACCATTCAAATCCAATTTTACGACGGATTATATGCTTTTTCCATAAGTTATGATAATTAATATTGTAATTAGGAATTGAACGTAATTAATATAATTATATCACATGTACAATTAAAATTTAAACCAACACAATAAAATGACGAAATTTTAGACATATACATAAAACTTTTTTTGAGAACGTATATACACCATAATTAGTTCAAGTAATAAATAGTACTGTAAGTACTATTGTGAGAATACACAATTTAAACTATTTTAAAAACATAATATATAGGAGTATTATCGTTACTATTTAATATTAAAAATTATAAAAATAAATTGTAAATGGGAGATAATTTTATGTTTTACGTCTTTATAGAGTCAAAGAAGATCGATGATACTTAAACTCTAATTTACTGAAACAAACATAGAAATAATTTTAAAAGATTAAATAAATAAAAAATAGTAACAATTGCAAAATTAATGAGATTTAATTGATTAATTTCCTATAATTTTTCTATTCCCTAAAATCACGTCATTTATTTTATTAGTCATACAATAGCAAAAATAATGAGATTTACACTAATATTGCCTATAAATTATACACATAATTATTACACATGTCAAAATTTTTAATTATATATTGAGTGGGAATGTTAAATAAAAATCGGAATTTGGAAAATCTTTATTTAATAAGAATACCATAAAGCATATAATTCACCATATACAAATTTTGTGTATATTGTTTAATTCTTTTAACAATAAATATCACATTAATTTAGATGACTTAATTTGGGTGAATAGCTTTTGTGTGATACATATAAAAAAAAAAAGATAAAATTTGAATTAAATGCAAGATGATCTTTTAACATAAAGAAAAAATTTATACACAATAAATTAGTACAAATTTACAACTTCAAACAAAAGAAGAATTATGTTCAAACAAAAGTGCTACTTATTTTCTTTCATATTAACAGCAGAGAAACTTAAACACAATTTATGCTTGACTTAAGTCATGACTCCAATAAGGTTGAATTTCGATTATGACATAACTATACTCTAATATAGTATTCAATGTTTCTCATCCAATATAACACTTTTAACAACAAAATTATTTTACTCGATTATAAATTCGCGTGTTTTATGTTCTATTTGCAATTATGCAATTTCTGTAAAAAAATAACGTTGAAAATAAATGGATTAAGGTCAATTTCAGTATTTAATAATCTATAATTATGCCTAATCTAATTGAATAGATAATCAAGAATATTGAAATTTTTTTAACGTTACTTTGTTAGTATGTCAATTTCACATGTGATTAAAATGTTAGACATTGGAATGAGCCTCAATCGCATTGACCGTTACTTTTATTAATAAATGATATTTATAATCTTAAGTAATTAATATATGAATTTAATAACTAAATAATATTTTGTTTTAATTAATTTAAGTAAATTTGACTTTGTTAGAATATGTCAATTTGCAATTTAGACCTTGGAATGAGCCCTCAGTCGCATCGACCGTTACTTTTATTTAATGATATTTATAATCTTAAATAGAATAAAATAAAATATGAATTTAATAAGTAATTAATATGTGAATCTAATAACTAAATAATATTTTGTTTTAATTAGTTTAAGTAAATTTGACTTTGTTGACATGTGATTAAATGTGATTAAACTTGATTTGCGTTTAAATTGTTAGACTTTGTATTGAGCCTCAACCGCATCAACTGTTACTTTTAATAAATGATATTTATAATCTTAAATAGAATAAAATAAAATATGAATTTAATAACTAAATAATATTTTATTTTAATTAGTTTAAGTAAATTTGACTTTAATTTAATTTCACGCCATAAATGTTTTATATGCATGTTAGATTATAATATATTAAAAAATAGAAATAATCAAGAATTGTGGGTATATAGTTTCTTAAATTACTGAAATTAATGATTGAATTTAATTACACTGTTATGACGTAACTATACTCTAATCATCCGATTCAATGTTCCTCATCTGATATCAGAGGACGCATTTTTTTAGTTATATTTACACAATTTTAATAAAAAAATTATTTTACTCAATTGAAACTCGAACAATTTTATGTTCTATTTGCAATTATGGAATTTTTTTTAATAAAATAAATTTTATTTTGGAATTTATTCTCAGTAGTTAAAAGGTATATTTGAACATAGTGGAATTATTATCCAACTCATAATTGACATACAAAATCCAAAATTTCAATATTCTTGATTGAAAGAGAATTTAGATTAATTCAAATAAAATATGTACGGTTACTCGCAACACAACTAATTTTCATATGAATTACACCGAACATATAATCTTGCAACTATAGGGAAAAAATCAAATAGTAGTAAAAAAATGTCAGGTTAAAATTAAATGGACAAAAATAAAATTGTGAATGTCCATAAAGTAATTTGTTAAATTTGATAGAACTTTAAAATTCAACAATAAAAATGCAAATTAAATTAAAGGGAGTAATTATTGTTGTATAATTGTGGCATGAAATATGAGAGTGGTTGTTTATTCAGTACAATAGATGATTAATCATCTAAAATGAAGGTAAAAACAACCCTTAAAGAAAAAACTATGCACAACCAGAAATATTCCACTTTCTTAAAGCCTCCAATTGCAATCTGTTAAGATCTGGAGCCAGAAATATTCCACTTTCGTAAATTTCGTAAATCCTTCGATTGCAATCTGTTAAGATCTGGTTTGTGGCTTGTCCTCCCCCATTGAAATTGATGGAACCCTCCTGGAGAAACACCATAAGAAAATAAATCGGCCATTTAAACTGATGGAGCCCTCTCGGAGAAACATAGGATGAGGGATAACTTCCTATTGACATTATTCTTAAAATTTTTAACAAAGTTTGTGTCATTCACTACATACATGAGCTTGATGAATGTTTAAGGAGAATGAGTGAATTGTATAAAATGAAAGACATAAGCTCCTATTATATAGGAAATTGAATTAAGATCTAATGCTTAAGATTAAACAAAATGAATGGTTAAGATTAAAGGAGAAAGATGAAATGAAGGAGGATGAAGGAATTTTGAAATAAGAGAATTTGGAGGAGAGAGGTTGAGGTAGAGGGGGTGAGAATGTGACATGTGTTACAACAAAAGTTTGTAAATATATATATATATAGATGTTTCATTTTAAAGATGTAAAAGTGATTGTGGAACGTTAAAAAAATGTGAAAGTCATTATTGGACGTGTGGGGTATGTAACATATACACAACACATGAAACAAACTCTTGATTGTTTAGATAGGCGCGTAGGTTCTTGGCCAAACCGACTACTCCAAGAGCACTCATGCGTTTGAGGATATTATGGAGTTTTAAGGATCACTTATAAATAAAGAGTTTATTTATATTTACTAAGAGAGACAATCTTATATACTCATTTTCAAACAAAGGAAACAAATTATAACAATTCAATTAAGGTCAAATTGATGTGTTAATACCCAATTATGTCCTTTGTATTAAAAAGCAATATTAATTCATTATTATAATCAATTTTGAAAATTAAATACCAATTTTAATGCATTGATATTGTTATTCATATTGAAAATTAAATCATCTTCTCTCTTAGAAACCGATAATCACTCTATTACCAACAAAACTTCCTTTTTCAAACAACAATGTGGAATTATCGCAAATTTCGTTTTTTTTACATTACTTTCCAAAATCAAGGAATTTCGGCAGAATTCCTTCTTTTTGCTCAAGATTTCAGAAATCCATCATTTCCAAGCCTCGTTTTCGTGCATATCATATGTTTTGATCCATATCCTTCTTCATCGAAGCCTGCATATTAGGGTTTACTGATCGCTTTTTCCATATATTTGGGGGATCAATTAAATAGTTACAGATGGAATATGTGTTGATTCTCAAGTTCCAATTCGAAGGAAAAATGAAGTTGTTCCCCGTTCAAGAATCTACAAGCATTCAGGATATTCTTAACGAAATAACTGGTATGTGGCCCATTTTACATTTCTGACAGGAATTTAGGGAAAATCTACAAAAAATCATTATGCAAAACCCACCTAGTAGACCTAAGCAGAAGAGGATGACGTCCTATGGAGAATTTCGTAAAGTAAAACCTACCAGTTGTAAGAGATGTGGTAAAAAGGGCAAACATGATTCCTTGACATGTTCCTGTGTTTTTTGAACGGATAAAACCAATATTGTCCAATAGATTGTTTTTAGTTTCTTTTATTTTTGCTTATTCACTTTGAAAATTGTTGAATTAGATATGGATTTTTTGTTTTTGTCATTTTTCCATTGTGGATGTGGTATTCATATGTTATGCGGATTACATTCAATTGTTTGAATCATTATTCAATATTATTATATTTTGCAGTTCTATTGGTTTGGCATAATTTTTTTTATTCATTCGTATTCTTATTATGTATTTGCAAAGTTATAGTTTAGTATTGTTCCTATTATCTGTAATATTTTTTATCCTTTTTTATTTGATTTAGTACTATATACACTTAACACCGCCAATTAAAATGAGCACAATTATTATATTATTTTACTAATATACATTTACAAATGTAATTTTATTTCCATATCTAATTAATCTTCTGCACATATGCAATAATTTAATTTTATTTCCGCATTTATTATGACTCGCTCTTCTTATATGCAGAATATTATCTACTTGCAATGATATACATATTATAATAATATTTTGACAAATATTAACATTATATGTAAAATATTATCTGAGATATATATTTATAAGTTCAATAAATTTAAATATTATTACTTAAACTATCCGTTTGTTACATGGGATTTTAAATAACTTTTTTTTAATATTTAACATAAATATAACACTCATATATTATTAGTCATTTTAAACATTTAAAAAAAGTTTAATATTATATTTTTTAATTTAATTAATTTGAATTTTCATGTTTCGATTTATGTGGTTGGTTATTCTAATTATCTTACAAAAAATAGTTGCGTTTGAATAAGTTTTATTTAAAAACTCTTTTTATTTATTTTAATTATAAATGTTGATGAATTCCGTCGAACAATTTTGTTGGTGCAGAATATTTAGTTTTCTTATATTATATTATACTCCCTCCGTTTTTGAATAAATGTCACTTTGCCTTTTTTAATATTTTTATAATAAGTGTCATTCTACACTTTTTTCTTTAATTTTGACAATTTTACCCTCGTACATTATACTCCCTCCATTTTCTTTACCTTAATTTAAACTTTTTCCTTTTTGAGCTAGTCTTAATTTAAAGTCAAATTGGCCACTATTCTTGATAGATTCCAGCTAATTGATTGTCAATTGATTTCGAAAAAGCGACCCATTAATTAAAACCAAATTTTCCAACGTTAATCTAGTAGCCAATTGATTTCTAATTTATTTTCAAGATATTAGCTTTGTTTTAATTTTTGTTTATAGCATGATTTAGGAGAGCCACCCATAACAACAGTGTTTCTTCGCCATATAGGATTGGAGTTTCTTTGCTTCCAATTCAATTGGTTCGTTATACATCACACTTTTTTCGTTTACATTTGTCTATATATATGTATATCTGTGTTGTTTAATTTGAGTATTTTTTGTTGTTGCAAGGGTGACTACTGTATTTTCGTTTTGAATCATGAACGAAAATGAGAATGATGGATTAAAATTAGATATGCAATCTCATCAACAAGTTGCAAAAGATTGCTTTGATGAGACAATAGCATCCTTCGAAAAGACTCTTAAGGAGGCAAAAGCATTCCTTGAAAGAGCCGAATCTGATGCTTTGAAAATTAGTGCTGCGGTTGAGTTATCTAAACAATACGTTTCTGATTCGGATGGTGAAGATGACATTAGCCGATCTTCTACACCTTCCATTTTTCGTCGTGCAAATAAAGTTCAAGAGAAGTCCAGAGATGACGTTAAGAATGATATGTTGAAGATTTTACTCCCAAAGCTTTTCGAGAAGAAATAAATGAATAAACCTTGATTATTTTTTACAATTTGGCTTGATAATTTTTTGAAATTTGTCTTTTTTAATTGTGTTAGATTTCTATGTTCAAATTTTATCATGATTTGATAATTTAATTGTGTTTTAATTGAGGGGTATTGGAATATATGTGTAAATGTTTCTTGTGCATTTTATTAGATCTGTCCTAATAACACTGCTCCATTATCTTGAATTGTGAAGCAAAAATAGTACTCCATACTTTACTCTAAATTCAAAGTGTAATAAGTGTTGGAAAAAAAACTTAATGAAAAACAAAATGGATGCAAAAAAAAATAATCATCGATCACAATCACTCATGCTTCATATTTCTTCAAGTGTAGCTCCACTAGATCCAGTCCCTATAAATACAAGACAACATTATTAATTTATTAACGACATAAAAAAATTGCAAATGTTTAAAATTAACTTACCCATTCGTGTCGCTAATAAGTCTTTAGCCCTTTGTAATAATATTGGCTCACATGGAATTTGTATAGGAAGATGACCTAGCATTTGAAGTCGTTTTTTGTTTATGTGTGGAATTTTATATCGATTTCCTCCTCCCACTTTCATGGTTTCTTTCATACATAGATGCAAAGTCAACCACACATAATTCAATTTGATAGGTGAATAATCTTCATAGGCTTTCTCAACTGCTTGAACAAGTTCAGGGATAGTTCTCGCACGGATTTTTTGTTGCAACGATTGAATGGCCCTAAAAAATCCAAGGTCAAGTATATTAAGATCAGGAGAGTTTGGGGGTTGACAAGTTAAACGAATGTCAAATCCATTTTGGGAAGCCGCGTCTAGAAAATCAGGGTCCGTTGGAAGAACATGCGTTCTAGCGTTGTCTTGTTGAATGAAAATAGTTTCTCCGTAATCTAACCTTGGCCACTTCTCACGAATGGATGGAATAACTTTTTCAATTAAAAATGCTTTTATCGTCTCCCTCTTAACACATGTAATGGCTTTCATCTCCATAGTGCCAGCTTGTCTATTTCTGCTACTTCTTTGTGCTGGTTGTTCCGTGACAAATGGCCAACAACCAATTTTACCCGAGAAAACCACCCTTCCTTCGTCATCAAACCTAGGACGAGCCGTGGCGGCTAAGAACATGACCTTCCCAATGAAATTTTTACTTTGACATGAACGGTCAGGGTCGCTTTCATTAGCGAGTAAGTAGTATGTTTGGTCTTTCTTTGTCAAGTAAAACCATTTTTCATCGATATGCACATAGTTAAACATATTCTTAAACTTTGGATCATTCGACATTGTGCTTTCGTCAATCATCGACAAGCAGAACTCGATTCGAGATGTTTTATTTTCCTCTTTCAAATACGGTTTGATGGCACTTGAGTGACGACGAAGGACTCCTTGCTTAAAAAGATTATACAGTTTAGAGGCACTAACCCCTAAAACATTCGCAAAAGATGCTATTGTTGTCCGTTGATGCAAATCTATTTGTGACACCCTACTTAAATCAACCCCAATTTGTTTACGACCACAATTATGTATTTTCTTTGACGAAACGTCCACATCCGTGCCCGGAGGAGTACTCTTATGAATTTTCCATATTCTTTGAACTGTTCGTAAACTCTCAACATTGAACATATCTTTCACCTCTCTTGTTGTGTTCTTCTTCAATTTACCATTAAGACTCTTCTCTAATAAAACATGGTAAATTGCCCATCGTTCATCATTACTTAGGTTTCTTTTTCTTCTTCTCTCTCGAACATTACCTATTTAACATCATAGTCAATTATCTAAAAAAATTACATTCATATATATTGATGTGTTATTCAACTCTAATAATTAAACGTAATTAAAATAAAATTTCACAAGCCAACGTGACTTTGAACCCAATATAAATTTATGTTTGTAAATTTTTGAGTAAATTGTAATCAAAAGTAGGGCATGTGTGTGTACAAGAAATTAAACATTCATTCCAAAAAATTAATTAAAGTAGAATCAAGTAAACAATGTTAAACATTAAATTAATATTTCGTATAGTACCTTGTTGGCCATCTTCATTTTCTCCTGTTTGCCCATTAGTATCCTCGGTTTGTTGGTCATCCTCATCTGAGGAATCTGACCACATTCCATCACCATCTTCATTTAACTGATTTAAGTCGAGCTCTATAACAGGACTTTGAATCTCATTCTCGTTATTAAGTGTGATTATGACATTTCTGGATGAAGAAGGCATCACAAAGATTGAATTTTCTCCTTCGTTATGTAATTCATGGTTGACAACAGGTTGGTTTAAATCGATATTCATGGTGGGGATGTGAAAAATTGTAAGATTCATTATCATATTTATAGGTAAAAGAGCTAGTAAAAAATTTCAATATTTTGAAATTGAAAATTTTGGCTCCATTGTTGAATTTGCCTCCATTAATGTTATTTGTATAGTTGACTTAAATTTTAAATCATCAAAATTTTGGCATTGGCATAGTTGGCGTAAATAAATTATTTCAAGGATGTGCATATCAACAATTTTGCCACAATCATGGATAAACTTTAATTGAGTAGTTATCATTAATGAAGGGTAAAATGGTCCATGATTATATATCTTAATTTGTTGAATTTTGCTAAAACGACACTTATTCAAAAGTGGAGGGAGTATATTTTTTAGGGGACAACACCTTATTAAGCAATAATACTATAATTATACTAATTATAAATAAAGATAAGCACATGTGCATATATTTTTTAGCATACATTCAAATGTGCATATTTTTTTAGCATATCGCTGGGAATATATTACGTTATTCATAAATTAATTAGTATAGTCTTCGTTTAACAACAAATTTATTTAAAAACGGTTTTTTATACGGCTTATTTACTTTGGCCCATACTTTGTTACATAAACGGTTTTTTTAATTACAAAAACATAACATTAAGTCAGTTTAATATAACAATAATGTTTATTTGGAGTTACTCCTAATTTAATGGAGATGTTACAATTTATGATAATTGTTTATCTTTATCATTAATATTTTATTAATAAATTTAATTGAATTCAAGTATTTACTCTTCTTATATTGTATTATTAATTTTTTTAAATACCCTTATTTGCATATGGGTTGGTCTCCTATGGACTCGAGTACATCCATGTTGCACTTTTCAGTTTTACTGACTTACACTTTCTGGTAAATGGTGTTGCATTTTTCAATTATTAAACTGTATAATAATATTTTTAGTTAGGGGAAATTATTGTTAAGGTCATTTCACTAAGAGATTTATCTAATAGGGCATAGGTTTTTTTTTTTTAAATCTATTAGAGTCAAAATGGCACCTAATAAGACATTGTTGCCCTTTACCAATTTAAATAATTTGAAATTAATAAATATTAATAATTTGAAATTAATAATTTTGAATTAATGCAGATCCTAGTTATACGCACCTTCCAATTATTAAAAAATTCCTAAAATTAAGCAATTCGAATTAATTGTTAATTATTCAAACAAATAAAATTAAAAAATATGCATTTTATGATTCAGAAATAAGCCCATATGTTGAATATGCATATATATATGAAATAAATTATGAATTTTAATATGAACAGTGAAATGAATTTTGGTATGTAGAAATGGGTTATGAAGACATATGTTCCTTTCAATATGAAGTTTAAAACGGCATACAGGACTGAATTTTTTGGTATGCATAAAATAACACGAACCAATGTGCACAGAGTGACATGCATATCAATATGCAAAATAGATGTGCACATTTGTAAATGGCATATTCAAACAACGGTTTGTTGTGATGTAGGGATTTCATACTTAATTCAGTTAATATCACTGAAAAGAATTGTTCAGAATAATAAGACGAAGACATAAAATGACAATGCCTACATCGGTATCCATGTTTCATATGGAAAGTTCATCTTGATATGAAGTTGTAAGAGTAGTATATGCACCTTTCAGATGCACTGCGAATAGCAATTGAATAATAAGTCTATCGAAATTCAAGCTGGAAAAGCTGATTGTAAACCAAACAACATGTGAATAAACAACTTTTTTTTCCATAAACTTAAGTATAATCGCATAAAACAACACAAAAATTACATATTACTGTACATTCTTTCCCCATGGTGCTTTTGTAAACCCCTCTGCTGTTGCACCCTCACGGCCTCTCACCAGCTGAATGTACTTATCTGCCTCATTCGAGTCCATCACTAGCCTTGACAATACCGTTCCTCTCTTGCCGTGCTCGCATTGAATCCTCTCATTGAGATGCAGATATGTCAGATAATCAAACCACTAGAGCAAATAAGGTATCAAATTACACATAGGAATATCAAGATTTAAATATGACTACTAGCTACAAGAAGAGCAAAAGCTTGTTGCAAATAATAAAAACAAGAGAGAATCAATAAGATCATAACCGAAGACATATCTAAAAAAATTTAAATACATCATGGAATTGTGATGACAAGAATGCAGAGGTGCAAGGCATTCGAGTCATGGGGATAACATAATCATACAAGTATCCGACTATCACAGAAATTAAGTCCTAGAGCTACTACATATATGATGATAAACAAACAAACCTCAGATAACGTGCAGCTAGCCTTACCAAGAAACTGTTGCTCCTCCAGCTTAAGTGCCTAATCAATGAAAAAGAAAACATTTGATGCTAACTCATTAATTAAAATTTATCAGACATACATAAAATAAGTCATATGCATCTCTACAAGTGAAAACCGCAAAGAATATAGCAGTAATGGGAGATATGAAATAATAATAATAAATAATATTCAGTGAGGTTTCTGTTCTTTGTTATAACAAAGTCATAAACATGGGCATTTTATATACCTTCACATCTATGCCGTGGAACTGATTGTCAACATCATAAACACGAAACCTGTATGGAGATCAGTGTTTTGTAATCAATAAAACCAAAATATACATAAAGTAGGGTATAATAGTTACAACCGCATTTAAACTCACACCAAATTCTGCACTCTCTCAAATTGATAGGTAACAGTAAATTTTCGAATCCATTTGGGACTCAAGGAATTCAGAACTACTTATGTGCGGCCAAGCTCTTGAAGCAAGCCATCACTTCCTTTGATATAAAGAATCACCATAGGATCACTCTGAAATTACATGAGTACAGTGAGTGGAAAAGGCGAAACAACAAAAGTTTTTCACAATAGACTAATGAAATAAATCATGTATAAAAAATAACTATAGTAAATAAGGGGCATATCATATCCAGAGAAGCTGGATGCAACGAAGAAGTAATTTTAGAAAAAAAGTTACCGGGACCTTCTAAGTACATTTAAATTTTCAGAAGTTAAACAGTGAGCTGAAACTGACCTTATTACACTACAAGAAACAAGGAGAATAGCGACGAAAATTTTGCGACAAATCTAAATTTCATCGCTAAAACCAATTTTTAGCAACGAAATATAAATTTTCGTCGCTAAATTGTTAGATTTAATATTTGCAACAAAATTTATATATTTCATCGCTATATTAGCAACAAATTGCTTCATTTTGTTGTTAATAATCAAAACAGCAATGAAAATTATATTTCGTCGCCAATATTTTGCGATGAAATAGAAATTTTCGTGGTTAATTTCTTGAAATTATTTTTTACAACTAAATTTATATATTTCATCGCTATATTAGCAATAAATTGCTTCATTTTGTTGTTAATAATCAGAACAACTATGAAAATTATATTTCATTGCAAATATTTTGCGATGAAATAGAAATTTTCGTGGCTAATTTTTTGAAATTAATTTTTGCAACAAAATTTATATATTTCATATCGCTATATTAGCAACAAATTGCTTCATTTTGTTGTTAATAATCAGAACAACAATGAAAATTATATTTCGTTGCTAATATTTTGCGATGAAATATAAATTTTCGTGGCTAATTTCTTGAAATTAATTTTTGCAACAAAATTTATATATTTCATCACTATATTAGCAACAAGTTGCTTCATTTTGTTGTTAATATTCAGAACAACAATGAAAATTATATTTTCTTGCTAATATTTTGCGATGAAATTGAAATTTTTGTGGCTAATTTCTTGAAATTAATTTTTGCAACAAAATTTATATATTTCATCGCTATATTAGAAACAAATTGCTTCATTTTGTTGTTAATAATCAGAACAACAATGAAAATTATATTTCGTCGCTAATATTTTAGCGACAAAATTGAAATTTGTATGACTAATTTTGTGAATTTAATATTCGAGAGAAAATTAAAATATTCCATCACTATATTAGCAACACAATATTTTATTTAATATTTAATAATCAAAACAATAATGAAAATTATATTTCGTCTCTAATATTTTAGTGATGAAATATATTTTTTCATGTTTAATTCTCATGAATTAAAAATGGTTGTCGTTTAAACATAATAAAGGAAAAAAGTTTGAGTGCATGCACAATGTGAAATAATAGAGACGATTCCAACAGTATGATGTTTGAAATAATAGGATCAATATAATTTCATTTGCTTTTACTCATTAATTTGACATATTAAGTTTTTTATTTGATTTATTTTGGGGGTATAATTTCTTGATTTCATTCTGTATAATTTGTTTTATGTTTTCTGTTTTCTTGATTTCATTAATTGTTTATTGTTATTCCCACTAAGAATGAGGGAAGAGTACTACTCCAACTATGCATATTAAATCAAGAAAATCGATTTATATAATTAAATGTTTAATAATTCTCCAAATTTTGTGTCTTACATATCAGTATGAATGCTTATAAAAATATTTATAAATATGATAATGCAAATGAAGATGGACATAAAGATGAGAGAATGGAGATTGAATATAATATTTATTATTTAAAAAAAAAATTAAAGTAACATTGATTTTTTACAATTGGAATTGTTTTAAAAATTATAATATATATACACAAATATATATATATATATATATATATATATATAATATATATATATATATATATATAAAATTGTTACAAGTTAAAAACTAATCAATTAATATATGTGAAATAAATTATTAAATGAGTAAAAATAACTAAATTAGTAACAATTGAATACATATATAATTAATATTAAAAATCAAACCAAAGAGCTGTCTGCCCGAGTGGTAGGCGCCCAGCTATGGGCGCCCATCCACCCGGGATCAATTCCCACAAAGACCAAATAAATATTTATTTAAATAAAATGGGGGAGGGGAGGGGGCGGGGTGGGTCGAGTGCGGAAGTGGGTTTAGAGAACGATTGAGTTGGGTTGGGGTCGGGTGTTGGGGCGGGTCGGGTGCGGGCGCGGGTCGGGTTGGTCGAGTACAAAAGTGGGTTTAGAAAACGCGGGATTTGTTGCTATACACCCGTCGCTAACGTGTTTGCGACAAATGTTTAATTTTCCTCGCAAACATTTTGTGATGAAACTTATATTTTCGTCGCTAATATTTTGCGATGAAACTCAAATTTTCATCGCAAACATTTGCGACAAAATTAATTTTTTTTGTCGCAAACACGTTAGCGACGGGCGTATAGCAACAAATCCTGCGACAAAATTATTTCATCGCTAACTCACGTTAGCGACGAAAATATTAGAATTAGCGACAATTTTTTTCACAGCTAAATTGCAGTTTTCTTGTAGTGTTAGTTAATAATCTCATGTGACTATGCAAATCATCCGTGAAGATGCAAATCATTCAGAATATGATATGCTAAAAAGATACGCATATTTAAAAATTAGCTTCATATATGCAAAGGTAAAGTTTAGTATGCACTCGAGTGCATGTTGTGCACCCTAGTCTAAAGAAAAGTGTAAGTTATTAAACTGAAAAGTACAACACAATATTACTAAAAAGTGTAAGTCACTATAACTAAAAGAGATTATTAACTTATAAGGTCATTTCTATAGCTTATTAAACAACTAAAACATACAACTTTTAAAATTTCCTAATAAGGTTAATTTAGTGTCAAAAAACAGTATTTACCCTTAATATTCATATACTCCTTTAATTTATATATTTGAAATATAATTCGAAATTTAAATTCATAATTAATTGTTATCAATTAATTCTCAAATTATAGGGCACATTCATTCCCCCAAAAAAATAAAACCCTAGATCCCTCCCCCCACCCCAATCGGTCGAGCTCCCTCCCCACCTTGGCCGCCGCACCCACCTTGCCGCCGTCATCGCTGCCCATGACCTCCCCGCCGCCCCCTACATGGCCACAGTCGTCGCCCCCTTCGCCATGGCTGATCTGTTCGCCGTGGACTCCATCTCCCACGCTGAGTCGCTGTAAACCTTCGCCGGAGGTCTTCCCCCACCATGGCTGTGATGTTTCCGGCGGAGATGCTTCTGGTGGTTCGTGGTGGCCGGTCTGACCTTTCATTTTTCTAGTGGATTTAACCCCCAGATCGACAACCTAGACAGAGGGACGATGAAGATGGAGGCCTTCCGCCGCTAGTCACCGGAGAAAATTGAGCAAAAAGGAGGGTACGAAAATAGATGAGGCGGCACCCGTGGGGGCTGAAATCGTCGCCGATCTGTAGCCGGAATCGTGGTCGCCACTGACGGCGAAGACGAAGGACGATCGTCGGCGATGCTGCGGCTTTTCCAGATCTGAAGACGCCGATGCCTTGTCGTGCGTGAAGAAGAAGGGGAATAAAGGCGGCGACCAAACCATCAGCAAAGTTTTTAAAAAAAAATTGGGTTACACATTTTTTTTCTGAAAACTTGGTAGTGACCCGGTGGTTCCTTCACAGAGAAACGCCTCCACCCTCCAAAAAAAATCTCAATTCCTTCAGCCGCAGATAAGCCATTGTTATAAAGTTGCACCTCTGTGTGCAAATTCTCAGGTAACACCTCTCTCTCTCTCTCTCTCACATCTGTCTTTTTTCTCTCTCTTTTACACAGAATCATCTTATATTTGGTTTGTTTAAATTTGAAATGTTTAGAAATAACATAAGAGACTGGCAGAGAAATTGAAGCCGCTATTTCAATTTGGTTAGAATTGTTGCTGGTTGTTATGAAGGTACGTTTTCACTAATTGTTATAGGTAAAATCCGTTGAATTCATTTGCCCTGATGGATATATTGTGCTCATTTGATTTATCATTGCTTTTGATTTTCTTGTGTAAAACTTGACAAAAATGTTTGCATGTTTTTTCTTTGAGGAGGTTTTGAGTTGTCTCAGTTTCGGCTCATTGTTTAACTTCTGAAAATTTAAATGTACTTAGAAGGTCCCGGTAACTTTTTTTCTAAAATTACTTCTTCGTTGCATCCAGCTTCTCTGGATATGATATGCCCCTTATTTACTATAGTTATTTTTTATACATGATTTATTTCATTAGTCTATTGTGAAAAACTTTTGTTGTTTCGCCTTTTCCACTCACTGTACTCATGTAATTTCAGAGTGATCCTATGGTGATTCTTTATATCAAAGGAAGTGATGGCTTGCTTCAAGAGCTTGGCCGCACATAAGTAGTTCTGAATTCCTTGAGTCCCAAATGGATTCGAAAATTTACTGTTACCTATCAATTTGAGAGAGTGCAGAATTTGGTGTGAGTTTAAATGCGGTTGTAACTATTATACCCTACTTTATGTATATTTTGGTTTTATTGATTACAAAACACTGATCTCCATACAGGTTTCGTGTTTATGATGTTGACAATCAGTTCCACGGCATAGATGTGAAGGTATATAAAATGCCCATGTTTATGACTTTGTTATAACAAAGAACAGAAACCTCACTGAATATTATTTATTATTATTATTTCATATCTCCCATTACTGCTATATTCTTTGCGGTTTTCACTTGTAGAGATGCATATGACTTATTTTATGTATGTCTGATAAATTTTAATTAATGAGTTAGCATCAAATGTTTTCTTTTTCATTGATTAGGCACTTAAGCTGGAGGAGCAACAGTTTCTTGGTAAGGCTAGCTGCACGTTATCTGAGGTTTGTTTGTTTATCATCATATATGTAGTAGCTCTAGGACTTAATTTCTGTGATAGTCGGATACTTGTATGATTATGTTATCCCCATGACTCGAATGCCTTGCACCTCTGCATTCTTGTCATCACAATTCCATGATGTATTTAAATTTTTTTAGATATGTCTTCGGTTATGATCTTATTGATTCTCTCTTGTTTTTATTATTTGCAACAAGCTTTTGCTCTTCTTGTAGCTAGTAGTCATATTTAAATCTTGATATTCCTATGTGTAATTTGATACCTTATTTGCTCCAGTGGTTTGATTATCTGACATATCTGCATCTCAATGAGAGGATTCAATGCGAGCACGACAAGAGAGGAACGGTATTGTCAAGGCTAGTGATGGACTCGAATGAGGCGGATAAGTACATTCAGCTGGTGAGAGGCCGTGAGGTGCAACAGCAGAGGGGTTTACAAAAGCACCATGGGGAAAGAATGTACAGTAATATGTAATTTTGGTGTTGTTTTATGCGATTATACTTAAGTTTATGGAAAAAAAGTTGTTTATTCACATGTTGTTTGGTTTACAATCAGCTTTTCCAGCTTGAATTTTGATAGACTTATTATTCAATTGTTATTCGCAGTGCATCTGAAAGGTGCATATACTACTCTTACAACTTCATATCAAAATGAACTTTTCATATGAAACATGGATACCGATGTAGGCATTATCATTTTATGTCTTCGTCTTATTATTCTGAACAATTCTTTTCAGTGATATTAACTGAATTAAGTATGAAATCCCTACATCACAACAAACCGCTGTTTGAATATGCCATTTACAAATGTACACATCTATTTTGTATATTGATATGCATGTCACTCTGTGCACATTGGTTCATGTTATTTTATGCATACCAAAAAATTCAGTCCTGTATGCCGTTTTAAACTTCATATTGAAATGAACATATGTCTTCATAAACCATTTCTACATACCAAAATTCATTTCACTGTTCATATTAAAATTCATAATCTATTTCATATATATATGCATATTCAACATATGGGCTTATTTCTGAATCATAAAATGCATATTTTTTAATTTTATTTGTTTGAATAATTAACAATTAATTCGAATTGCTTAATTTTAGGAATTTTTTAATAATTGGAAGGTCCGTATAACTAGGAACTGCATTAATTCAAAATTATTAATTTCAAATTATTAATATTTATTAATTTCAAATTATTTAAATTGGTAAAGGGCAACAATGTCTTATTAGGTGTCATTTTGACTCTAATAGATTAAAAAAAAAAAAACATATGCCCTATTAGATAAATCTCTTAGTGACATTACCTTAACAATAATTTCCCCTAGTCACATATGTCATTTTGGAAGTTTTGAAAACGGTTATCTATCCAAGTTATTTAATTGGGGTAAATTTTGTCGCATAAAGGGTTTTTTAGTTAAAAAAAATAACATTAAGATATTTTAATATAACAATAATGGTTAGTGGGAATTACTCATAATTTAATGGAGTTAATACGATAACCACTTATGAATTCTTATTTTTAATAATATGAATAATATTTAATTGAATATGGAAAATGCGAATGTCATTTAAAAAAAAAGGGTACAATGGTACATCTATCCACCAATTTGTTCTTTTTTGTAACTTTCAAAGTTTTTGTTTCTATTTGTAGTCTCTGTAGGTGAAATTACTCTTATAATAACTTTTACATAAATAAATTGTTGTGTAAAAATTAGTTGAATGACAAATTAACTAAATAAATGATGGTTTAAAGAGTTATTATAAAAATATTATTTTGATTATATATATGTATGTATTTTAAGTTTAAACGGATAAAAAAAATTATATTTACCTATATTATTTAACCTGATAAGTTATAACAAGTAAAACCTAAAACCATGGGGTATGAATCGTATGATGAACATATTAAATGGGTTTGTCCCAGTAATATTAGGTAATCTTTAACAGGTTTAATAAATCGATAAGCAAGTTCGTAAACGTAATTCTACTCTGTTTAGTCAAATGGGCCATTTTATACTTTTTAAAGATAAATTTTACATCAAAACTTAATCATCGACCAAATTAATTTAATTTTTTTAAAGATGAAAGTTACATCTAAACCTATTCATCGATAAAATTAAAATATTTCCAATTTATATTAAGTATAAGTTTTTTCAAGGCAAAGCATAGGACAAAGTTTTAGGGTACTACCTCGTTTGCATTTTATATGTATTCTTTTTTCAGGACTTTTATATGTATTTTAATATATATATATATATATATATATATATGTAATATTGGTTCATATTATGAATGATCATGTGAGTGTCGGTCCTTAGAGCAAAAAAGGGCAACTTCTTCACTAAGAAGCGAGCAAAACAAAATGCACATCAAAAGAAGAAGAAAAACGTGTAGGAACACAAGAGAGATGAGATCAAATCTGAGTTAAACATAAACACAGGGGATAAGATGAACAACATATTGAAAAACAATTTAAATAAACTAAAAAAACTTCAAAAAAAAATCATAGCATCATAGTTATTTGATTTGATTCATGTGTTACTACATGAACAAAAAAGTGTTACAATATTAAATAAGTAATACATTTTTGCTCTAATAGTAATACATCTTTTAGTAGTATAAAAAAAGTAATATGATTAAAACTAATTTTCAACAGTTGAAATCAATGTCTCAAAAACATAGATGAAGATGAGAGAACTTGGAAATTAGAAAAACATAACTTGGAAGCTTGGGGAAAGGAAGCGGAAAAAGGAACGCTTAGAAAATAGTGAAAAGAATGTTGGATCAGTGCAATATCGGAGTATATAAGTTTTAGTCATTTTTAAATAGTATGAGATGTGTTTATTAAGCGAATAAATGTAAAGTTTGATAGTGTTAATTGTTACACGTTACACTTTTGCCTTCTCTCTCTCTAAAAAATTCTCTATGCCTTCTCTCTAAAACCACCGCCCACCTTGTGCTTATCTAACCCACTATTTTCTCCATCTTCTTCAACAATCTCCTTGTCGATTGATTAAAGAAATTGAATTAAAAAAGAAGAAAAGAAAGTAGTCGCACCGTTTTGAGTGCCGCCGCTCCGCTTTGAGCGCCGCCGCCGCACCGCTTTGAGCGTCGCAGCACCGCCGCTAGTTCATCTTCAAAAAATTGTAGATTTACTGTAATCTTTCAGAACTTCGAATCTAAAAGTTTATTGTTTCGGGTTTAGTGGGATCAATGGGTCTTCCCTCCCTGATGGCGCTACGGTGGCCAATCGGGTGAGCGATCCATTGATCCCGTTTAATTTTCTGTTTGTTATTTCTAATTTCTTAGATTAGGTTGTTTAGTTCGATTTCTGTTTTGTCTTTTATGCTTTCTTAGATCAGATTGCTTTAGTTTTCTGTTTTTTGTTTCAAGTTTTTATGTTTTTCCTGGGCGCTTTTTGCGTTTTTCCCCTGTCCCTTTGTGGAAGCCTGCCCTTTTGTGGAGTCCCCTTGTGAAGCCTGTCCTTGTGGAGTTTGTTTATGTCCCTCGATGGTGCTGGAATTGCATGTGACTTTTTGGTGCTTGGTGGCTGTTGTCCTTTCATTTTCCCTGTTTACCATAAGACTACCTTAGTGTGGGGCTTGTCTTATTGTTAAAATAGTGGATTTGTGGTTTGTGCTTTTTTCATGGGCAACGAGTACACTCGCGTCCCCACTTCTCACGATTGGAGCGGGTAGCGACACCGGTTTGTCTCGTCTTGATTTGAAGATCTGATGCTTTGAAAAACATCTTTGTATTTGATTTTGATCTTGTAAACCTTCAAAAGGATAGTGTTAATTGTTTCAATAAAAATATTAATTGCTTGAGTAACACTTGTGTGAAATATTTCACACATGAAATATGTCTAATTAAGACATTTAAAAAAAAAATTGCGAGTCAAAAGTCTGGATTCAGGTCGCCCAAAAATTTTACGGATCGCAAGCAGGTGGTTTACAACATGACCAATATAGTGTTACTACAAGGTCAAAGTATTATCACTACAAGACCAGAAGTATACTACTCCCTCCGTCCCTCAATAACTTTCACACTTTCCTTTTTGGGACGTCCCACAATAACTTTCACACCCTTAAAATGGAAAACTCTTTATAAACTCCACCCTTAGAATATCCTCAATTTTACACAAATGTCATTACTTTTTCTCCACACATACCCAAAAGTCAACTCATTCTTTATTTTATGAGATTATTTATGAATAGAGTCATTATTAGAGCCCATAAAACAAATATGAACTACCACTTTAAAATGTTTCTAATTGATTGAAATTGAAGCGAAAAAACCAAAACTGCCCTTAGTATACATGTCTGACATAATTTTCGAAATTAAAAAATTAAATCGAATTAAAAATTCCATAAAATTTGCAGATCATCAATTCCTGGATTTTAGGTCAAATTCCATAAAATTCGCAAATCATCAATTCCTGAATTTTATGTCATATATTCGAAAATATCTGACTTTCCAAATTTCGTTTTTGAAAAATAATTTTGCAGATTCTATCATAACCGAATTCAAAATAGCTCCAATCCAATTCCAATTCACAGTACGTGTCTACCATTTTATGTTCTCCATTATTGTAAGTTTGTTGTTCATATCATCAATTACACCATAGATTTCATGGGGGAAAAAACAATATAGGACAAACCACTCCTAGTTTTTGTGATTCAAGCTAAATTTTTTAAATGATACAATTAAAGACAAAATGATACCTAATTGTACCAATTTACCCTTGTCTTACCATTAATTTCGAATTTTCAAATCATTAAATTAATTAATATCAAATATACAAAGTCAAACCTCTTTTAAAACTAAGAGACTATCCCTCGATTATAGCACAATTTTCAATTCAAATTACTTTCCTAAAATTCGATATCATACTTTCTGTCGGTCCACATTCATATTTTTATATATTCAATAATTTTCTTATTAATCGAAAATATACTTTAATTAATTAAATAGTCATATTGTTATTATTTTGCATACAATATCTTTATTAAAATATAAATTATATTATAAAATACTTAATAAAATTAATACATTCAAAAAATATTTTTTACTCGATACACCTCTAAAATTGTTTAAATAATTTATTGAACAACTTGTATTAACAAATAATATTTTTGCAAGATGCATATATGCATATTTTTATTTATATGCAACCGACGAGTGCATATACTTTCAAATATGCGTCGTTTTTTTATATATGCAATCGATAATTACATATACTTTCAAATATGTAAACCATTAATTCTGTGCACATTCGTTTCACACATTCGAACATTCGTTTCACACATTCGATTACTCGCTCGATTCTCAATGTGTGTTTTCTGCATGTTAGTTTAAATCTTTGATATGATGTACTGAAAAATTAGAATAAACATAAATTATTTCGAATTTCATTGGAATTTTTAACACAAAGGTCGGATTGGCATGTAGTCTTATACGTAATGCGCAACTAATGTGCATATTCATAGTTTGGTGCATATATATAATATGTGCATTGCTTATTAATAGGAGATGCATGTATCAAATATGTGCATTGCATAAGAATAATATAACACCTTATCCTCCATTTCATCATGTTTTCATTTCAAATAGGCAAAAGTGCAACTTGCAATAACCCATAACATGACTTACAAACTGAAATGACATTACATAATAGTTCAAATTGCTGCCTTTGTCTCTCTCCCTTCAACCGTCGCCGAATGACCACCATTGAGATCGTACTCCGTAAATTCTGAAATCAAAAACTTGAAATCAAGATTAAATTTTTGTCAAAACCCACATCGTTGATAATGATTTTACGCCAATTTAAGGGAAACAAAAACAAAATTAAAGAATTTTAGTGTAAGAAAGAAGTACCGGGAAGGGATGAGGCTATTGTGAGGGCAATATCATCAGGGAGTGAATTCTGTAAATTAATTGAATGATGCATGTTTTTTGGATTATAATTTCATAATTTGATTGATGATGATGATGATGAATATTCTTGAAATTTAAGGGGAAAATATGATGATGATGATTGATGAGTGATCCACACTCAAAATCGCACTCAAAAGCCACCTTCGAACCAGGCTCGTCGGAGATGTGGATCGTACAAATGAGAGTGGCCGGATGTGGGTAGGGTTTATGCAAGTTGTTGTTGGGCCGGCGAATTACACCTCCACTGTGTGAAAATGCACACAGTGGAGTAGTGTTTCAATCAATTTCCATAAATGGGATATTAAAATGTAATTATGAGGGTATTTTAATTATGCAGGGCGGATTTGTAATTTTGTAACCTCTTTTGGTCTTAATTGTTTTGTTAACTTTTTTTGTCTCATTTTGTTTATGGGTCTTACATATTGTCTTATATTGTATATAAACTCGATTTCATGTGCATATTTCTTCCTATTTTAATTTATAGATTTCGAGTATGCATTATACTTTTTGATCTGCTATATATCAAGTATTTGTTTTTTAATATATATTAATTCCACAGGCATCATAAATAGTGTAGATTTCAGATGGAGTATATTGTATTCTGCAAGGTTGATTTCAATGGAAAAAACAAGCTTATTCTGGTAACTGAGCTTAGGTACTCAACTTTCATCAGTATAACCATTGCACTTGTGAATGCACTTATCGCGTCATAATGGATAACATATGTTCATGCAAGTGCACATACTAATTAAATGTCATATAATATGCATATTCACACACAGTGACGGAGTCAGGAAATTTGATTCGGGGGGCCCGATTAACATTACTATAAAAACCGTACTCCAATAGACAAAAAATCGGATTTATACAAGTATTACTCAACATAATAATATTATACTTATAAAATAATTTCATTCTTTAATTTAATTTGAGCACATTGACTTTCAATTCATTATATTTTGAAGGAAAATTTTAATTGTTTCAGTTCAAATGAGATGAAAAATAGTGTAAAAATTGTTAAAATATTATTATCATAAAAAATAAATTAATAATCTTATTTTTCCTTTGCAAGAAAAAAATCAAGTTTTAATTGAAAATGATGTTTCCAACCATTATATTTATGAAAACAAAAAATAAATTTTAAAAGGAAAACAATAAAGAGCAATTGCTAATGGTGGAAATTGAACCCAGAATTGACAAAAGGAAAAATTATTACTCCATATATAAAATGACAGCCAACCACCAGGCCAGTATCAATTAATAGTTAATAACAGTATATATATAAGAAAACTTTAAAATTGTTGGGGGGCCCAGTAACCCCCCTGGGCCCCATGTCGCTCCGTCATTGTTCACACATTTTTTTTATCTAGACCCCAATTGTTTATCTTGCACTTATTCATGCATGTGTCTATGCATACCCCAATGCACATCCTAGATTAAATGTGTTGGAATATTCATATCCAAAACCTTTTCCTTCCGGTATATAATTGTTTACCATGCATATAATTAGTATGTGCATACTGAAAATGCACATTCTGTGCATATGATCGGCATACCTGTTACAGTAGGTTATCTTCTTCGTCGCCGATGAATACAGAGTCGCTTGCCAGAATCGGTAGAATGAAATGCAGATAGCTAGAATCCCTCAACTTAACAAAATTAGACGGATTAATGGGAGAAACCTACCTTTTAGGAAAGATTTAAAATTTTGAAGGTGATAAAATTACGGAGATATTCTGCAATTAATTGTTGAATAGATATTTAAGTTGACTTAAATATATTAATGAAATAATTCAAAAAAAATTCAAAAGTAATCAGAAGGGCATAATTGTCTCAAAAAATTGAAATTGAACCTATTAGATAAAAAAAATTAAGTTAGGATCTATTAGAGAAAAGTGGGGTTGAAATGACTCTAATAACTATTTACCCTTATTTTATACATAAAGTTTTACAAAATTACCCCTTAAAACTCCATTCATTATTACACTTTCTTAATTTACGTGTCCACCTACCTATGAAAGTTAATACGGGACGGAGGGAGTATTACATTTCAAAAGTATTCTAAAGAATTAGTTCAAAAAATTAAGTGTCCATAATATTTTTTGACTTGTAGTGACAATATTTTGGTCACGTAGTAATTAGTAAAACAATACTTGAAATTAAAAAAATATATTTAATTAAGTTTGACCCGTATTGACTCGTATTAATTCGGATTTAATCCACGGATTTCTTTCCAAATTTACTTTAATTATTTATATTTCATGTATAAAATATTTTATATAAGTTTTTGTGTAATCTCTAGAACGTACTTGAGTTGAACTCAAAAATCATATAATATAATTATATAAGTACACAAAACTTATGTACACTAAGTCAAATGTGGATTAAACTTAAAACAAATCTTTTTTACCCTCAGGTATTGTTCTACTTCAAGGGTAATTGTGCTACCGTAAGGACAGTAATTCAAAAGTCTTGCGAAATATTTTGGTTTTATTGTAGCATATTTTTTGTCTTATAGTAGTAGAACATTAATTTTGATTTTGTGACCTGCGAATTCGCCAAAAAAATTAAGTTTGTGTTAATGTCCTTACAATAGCAAAAATTGCTCTGGTAGCAACTTATTTTTGGTCTTATAGTAAAACATATCTCAGAACACCTGCTTGTGACCCGTTAATTTTTTGGGCGACCCGAATCTTGTCTTCTCGCAATTTTTTATATATTACTTTAATTAGTCATATTTCATATTCCATCCGGCTGCAAAAATGGTCTCCCGATTTTAATCTGAATCATGCCCCGAAATCGATGGCTCAGGTTTGGGTACGCCTCGTCGGCTTTCGATTGAACTTTGACAACCAATGGTTCTCTCGGCTGAAGCCTCGCCGGTTAGCATGCTCGTTAAGATGGACGATCACAAATCGACTAAGACCATGACACGGTATGCTAGAATCTTGATCGAGGTGGATATGAAACATCCTTTTTTGGAGCGACTGGTCGTAGAATGTAGGATCGATCTGTGATGGTGGAAGTGCTCTATGAACAGCTTCCGGAATTTTGCAGACATTATAAGGTGGTTTGACACATGTATGCACGTTGCTCTAAGGGACAGGCCCCGCCATCCTCGGACCCACAATCAACTCCTCGTGACGATCCCCGTGGTAGGACCCGCCACAAAAGACGGTCGAGGCCTTCCTCTTTGGACCTCCGGCCTCGAGCGCCCTACCTCACCTATCGGAGTCAATCCGGTCCCATTAAGCAACTCTTTCTCCAGCCAATATGCTCTCTTTACGAATGAGCCCTCGTACATCTATCTGCAGTCTGTGGTTGCGACGGTCAACAACACTCAGGATTTGGAGACTGCTGCATCATTGAAACCGCCGACCAACGACGCTTTTAACCCTGTTCGGACGGCCTTAACTCGCTCCATGGAGAAACTCAGTTGCCAAGATTGTTTGGAAGTGTTTATCCCATCAACAAATTCCGATCAACTCTATCGATGATTTCAAGGCTAGAGCCTACGCGGACTACACCGTCAGCTCATCGACAAGGCTTGACAGTGAAATGATCCATGTCTCCAAGTTTAAGGGCAGATGGGGCGATGCTTTTTACCCACCATAGATCCTTTATTTTGTGTGGGGTTCCTTGTTTTTTATTAGTTCTTTCGAACTCTTTAATCAATTTTTACTTGGTAGGTGATTTTCAGGGGTATACCAATCTCGATGGCACCTCGGCCTCTAATTCAACTTGTGAACTTATGACTTTTGACTTTTAAATTTTCTTTTCCCCTTTTAATAAATACACAACATTTTACTATCATATTTCATGTATAAATATTTTACACTAGTGTTGTCCATATAAATAAATGAAATTCATTTTATATATGAGATTGTCACATACAAATTTTTCAAACCCGATCAAGTTCTTGATACCCGGTCGAAATGAGGATAGAACAAGTTTTGTACTTGCATGTGTTTTGGGGGTTAGAAAATAGGGCATTGGCATTGATAAATACTTGCATATTCAATTCACTATACTACTGTGTCTATATACCCAAACAATAAAACATGTGGATATATATATTATTCATTTGCTTGTTTATATACACATTTCTATTTATGCAGAAAAAACGAATGAAATAATTTTTCCTTTAATACTTTGGTAACTAATAATTATAGACACTGCTCGCACGGGGATAGACTTGATAGTGACGATCACTCCCCTTAGAGTGTCCACATTGGTGGAGGAGTTATAACTCCCCTCTCTCCTCCACCTCACTGTCACATCATCATTCTTCCATTAATAACTCAATTCCACTAACTTCTACAACCATTCCAAAAGTTATAACTCATATTTGTGGGACCCACTATTCAATCACATTTCTTTTTAATTCTTTATTTTTCATTTAATGAATATATGTAAAATTCAAGAACACAAAAATGAGAATGAATTGAGATAGAAAATAAAGTGGAGTGAAAAGAGTATGAGATAAAGTTTAGTGGAAGAGTGAGAAAAAAAATGTGAATGTGATGTATTTATAGAAAAAAAAATTACCTTTGTATAAATTTAAATTTTGAATATGAAATTAAAAAAAAAAATCAACGGATATGATTACTGTGTATAATACTGTGCATAATAAAAACATAAAAAAGCTTAATAAAAAAATAACATTAAAAAAAAAATGTGGGCCAAGCCCACATTTGTCAGAAATAATTATGTAAAAGGACGGTTACAACATTTGAACTCAAATGAGGAGAGAGAGTATTTTTTGAGTTATAACTTTCCCCCACAATGGTTATAACCCTCCCCCTAAAGTTATAACTCCACCCTAACTCACCATTGTGGACACTCTTAAATTAGTAGGAGTACGTTTATTGTGTACTTAAGTGCAATAGTATCCTAAGTTCAATTAATTATCTTAACTAAAAAGGCCATGTACTACATGCATTTTTCGGTAAATAGTACTCCGTCTGTTCGTCTATAAATTTCTCATTTTGCTGTTTTGATTTGTCTGTCTATAAATTTCTCATAATTTTTTATTCTTACACTTACATTTTATATCTTTTTTTTTTCTCTTTACCAATCATATTGCTCGTATTATATCCATTATTTAATCATTTTTATTAAACAATGTACTAAAAAATAGTGAGAAACTTATAGGTGAACGGAGAATACATGTGTTTTTCAATAAAATACACGTAATTTTCAATAGTAAAAAAACAAAATACATTTCTCAATAAAACACTATATGCACTTTTTAGTAAGTGATGTTGGAATCAAACACACAACTAATTTACGAATCTAACCTGTAGAGATGTAAACACACACTCATCTTATAATTGTAAAGAAGGAAATACAAAATAAAAGGTATTTCATATATGGAGTGTTACAATGTTTACAATACTAAAATGCATAAGGAATACAAAAGAGTCTAATCTATATTTATAGACTAAGTAATAACTAGTAGTTACTAACTAACCACTAACTATTCAAACTAACTAACAAAAGGAAGTTACAAAAGGAAACAATACATGTTTATTGTGTTTAGTATAAGCACACTACTTTATATTACCCTTTACATCCCCCTCAAAATGAGAATGGATGTCAATCAACCTCATTTTGACAATGTGAGTGATGGAATCAGCACGAGAAGAAAATATGATTGTAGAGAAGACCACGCATAGTGTCGACAATGAAATGTAATGATCAATCTTCAAACGTCGAGAATCGGCCGAAAACAACACAAAAATCCACCAGCTTTTAAAATTATGTATCTCTCAACCTCAAGGTCAGGCTTATAGTCTCGTGAAAGATTGTATGCCTGGCAATTTCGAGAAATAACACAGCGGGAGTCACCAGCATTAGCAACGACAAGTTGGTTCTCCCTAACTAGAGCAACACAGGCAGTACAACCAGAAGTTGGTCCTGAAAAATCAGAATGTGGTCCCTCTTCAAAAGCCCAATCATCAACTTGGTCACTTTTGTCACCACTTCTTGGAGACCATATCAGGCCCTCAATCATGCCAGAGAACTTGTTCATTTTGTCCCCAAGAATAGCCAACTCCCTCCAGCCTCTCTGTCCACGCATCATCTCATCCATCCTGAAAAATGATTTTTGAACTGAAGTCCCTACATCACCAGCCACATATGCTTCATTCTTGAGCACTTGTTGATGAAGGTACTTTGCACAGAATTTGGCAACTACCTTACCTCCATGTCCATCATAGACACTATAAAGGCTTAAAGTGATTAGTTAATACACTTCCTATTAGTTGATACACTTCCTGTTGTTTACACCCATATATACACTTCTTATTTGTATTAGGGTGGTTATTCAGTTTTTAGGAAGTTTAGAGGTTAGTTAGTTAATTACCTTTGTTAATTAGTTATATATATAGGGATTTTGTACTCTTTCAATTCAAGAATCAATAATTACCTTAGAGTATTTTTCTGTTGCTAAGGATGTTTGGGATGAATTGAAAATTAGATATGCCCTTTCTGATGGCACTAGAGTTTATCACCTAGAAAAATTATTAAGTTCCATCACTCAGGGTTCTCAATCCCTGGTATGCTACTACAATCAATTCAAGGCTTTATGGGATGAATATCATAGTTTTAGGCCAGTTCTTAAATGTATTTGTGGTGTCATGGATTCTTGTACTTGTGATTTGCCTAAGCTAATGACCCAAACTCAACAGCAAGATGCTGTCATGAAATTCTTAGTTGGCCTACATGATTCTTACTCAACCATTAGGAGCCAATTCTTGTTACAATCTCCCTTTCCTCCTCTATCCAAAATCTATGGCCTCCTACTCCAAGAAGAGTCCCAAAGAACTCTGACCATTACCCCTGAACCCCTCCATCTTGACACCATTGCAATGAATGCAAAGAATCCCAGATTTTATAGAGATAAGAGGAAGCCTCTCAAGTGCAGCCATTGTGATGGTTTAGGCCACACAATTGATAGGTGCTTCTACATAATTGGATTCCCTCCTGGTTGGAAAGGGCCTAGAGTGCCCCTTAATAAGGATTCCAATAAATCTGTCAGCAACTCCCTTAGATCTATCCCTGGGAAAGACATCTCCAATCCCCTTATCCAACCTGATGTGTTTAACAAGTTTGTGAGCCCTTCTAAGATGCAGCACACTAATGACACCAAGGATTCCGAGGAAGCCTCTCAAGTGCAGCCATTGTGATGGTTTAGGCCACACAATTGATAGGTGCTTCTACATAATTGGATTCCCTCCTGGTTGGAAAGGGCCTAGAGTGCCCCTTAATAAGGATTCCAATAAATCTGTCAGCAACTCCCTTAGATCTATCCCTGGGAAAGACATCTTCAATCCCCTTATCCAACCTGGTGTGTTTAATTAATTTGTGAGCTCTTCTAAGATGCAGCACACTAATGACACCAAGGATTCCTCACATTCTGTGGCTGGTGCTTCAACTGCTCACCCTGAGGATCCCCAACACCCCTCCACTTCTGGTATGTCTTTCAGTACTTGTTTTAATTCCACTACTCATTCCACTTGGATATTAGACACTGGAGCCACAGATCACATGGTCTTTGACATTTCCATGTTTTCTACTCCTCCATATCCTGCTAATATCAAAGTCTCTCTCCCTAATAATGTTGTTTCCACTGCTACACACATGGGAAACATCACCATTAATGAACATCTTACTTTGTATAATGTTTTATATGTTCCAGATTTTACTTTCAATCTTTTATCTATCAGCCATTTGACTAGATACTCTAATTGCACTGTTAGTTTCTTGTCCTCACATTGCATTTTACAGGACAATTTGACCAAGAAGGTGATTGGTACTGTTGAGCAAGTGAGAGGCCTGTACCTCTTACAAACCCTTCATCCATTTACAAACTGTGCTTTAGAGAAATCTGTTTTTTCTGGTAGTTCTAAGATTGATTACTGTATGTTTGATCTGTGGCATAAGAGATTAGGCCACACATCTAGAAAATGCATGTTGCACATTCCTGATTTGAATGTAACTGCTACTGATTTGCATAATGATTGTTTGATTTGTCCATTGGCTAAGCAAAAGAAAAGACCATTTCCTTTAAGCACCTCTGTTTCATCTTATGCTTTTCAATTAATTCATTGTGATGTTTGGGGCCCCTTTTCTTTATGCTCTGTCACTGGTCATAAGTACTTTCTCACTATAGTGGATGATTTCAGTAGATGTACTTGGATTTACCTTTTGAAAGTCAAAAGTGATGTTAAACATTCTTTAGAAAATTTCTATAATATGGTTCTCACTCAATTTAACACTAAAATTCAAACCATTAGAAGTGATAATGGGACAGAATTTATACTTTCTGACTTCTACCATAAATTGGGTATAATCCATCAGACCTCTTGTGTTGAAACTCCCCAGCAGAATGGGATTGTTGAAAGAAAACACCAACATCTCCTTCAAGTGGCTAGAGCTATCATGTTTCAGTCTCATCTCCCCTTGAAATTCTGGAGTGAAAGCATTAAAACTGCTGCTTTTATTATCAATAGGATACCTTCCTCTATTCTTAAACACAAATCTCCTTTTGAACTATTGCATGGGGTAAAACCTGATTATTCTCTCTTCAAAACTTTTGGTTGTTTATGTTTTGCTAACACCCTTGTTGCTAATAGACAAAAATTTGATCCTAGGGCTACTAAATGTGTTTTTATTGGATATCCTTTTGGTACTAAAGGCTACAAACTTTTGGAACTTAACACTGTCAAATTCATTATCTCCAGAAATGTTAGGTTTTTTGAACATGTGTTCCCCTTTGCCATCAAGAACACTATTCTTGAAACCTCTCCTCCCATTTCTGATGATGATGACACTGATATTTGTATTCACACTGATTTAGTGACTGAGTTTAACAATCACACAGATCCTCCCAATACTGTTGATAACACTCTTTCCACTAACAATACCACCCACCATGAGGATACTTCTAATCATACCACACATTCTAATAATATAAGGGTGGAACCACACACTAGACCTTCTAGAACCAAAACCCAGCCTGCCTATTTGCAAGTCTATGAAACCAATCTACCTGCCTCTGTAGATCATGCTAAACTTAATCTTTCTCTTTCTGATATTCATTACCCTATTCAGCAATTCCTGTCTACTGATAGATTGTCTCAAAAGTATAAATCCTTTACAGCCTCTATCTCTCAACAACAAGAGCCCAAGACATATAAACAAGCTGCATTAAACCAGAATTGGGTTATTGCTATGAAAAATGAAATTGATGCTTTAGAAAAGAATCACACTTGGACTCTTGTTGATCTCCCATTAGGGAAACACTGTATAGGCTGTAGATGGATTTATAAGATTAAATACAATTCTGATGGTTCTATAGAGAGGTATAAGGCTAGATTGGTTGCCAAAGGCTATACTCAACAAGAAGGAATAGATTACTTTGATACTTTCTCCCCTGTGGCCAAAATAACTAATGTAAGAATCTTGCTTGCTGTTGCTACTTCTAAAAATTGGCATGTGCATCAATTGGATGTTAATAATGCTTTCTTGCATGGTGATTTGGATGAAGAACTATATATGTTGCCTCCTCCTGGTTATGTTTCTCAAAATGAGAAGAGAGTTTGCAAATTACACAAAAGTCTATATGGCTTAAAACAAGCTTCAAAACAGTGGTTTACAAAGTTAACTGATTGTCTTTTGTCATTAGGTTTTACTCAATCCAAGGCTGACACCTCTCTTTTCACTAGACAAAATAACCTTGATTTCACTGCCATTCTTTGTTATGTTGATGATCTCATAGTTACAGGAACCAACCTTGATATTATCAACACCATCAAACTTCATTTGCACAACACATTCACTATCAAAGACCTTGGTTCTTTGAGATACATTTTGGGCATTGAAATTGCCAGAAATAGCACAGGCATGACTTTATGTCAAAGAAAATATGCTCTTGACTTGCTTCAAGAATCTGGTTATTTGGGTTGTAAGTCATGTTCCACACCAATGGATCCAAAATGGACCTTTGACACTAATTCTCATCCTCTTGCTCATCCTGAATAGTATAGGAAACTCATTGGTAAACTTCTTTACTTAACTGTCACTAGACCTGACATTTCTTATGCAGTTCAGACATTAAGCCAATTCATGCAAGCTCCCACTGATGCTCATTTATCTGCTGTCCACAGAGTTTTAAGGTACATAAAAGGTAATCCTGGTACTGGGGTGTTTTACCCCAAGCATACTTCATTTAAACTGCATGCTTTCTCTGACTCTGATTGGGCAAGGTGTGTACAAACAAGGAAAAGCATTACATGATATAGTATTTACTTTGACAATTCACTAATCTCTTGGAAATCCAAGAAACAGTCTACTGTGAGCAGGTCTTCAGCTGAAGCTGAATATAGGGCTCTTGCTTCAACCACATGTGAGCTGCAATGGATTCATTACATCCTTGCTGACCTGAAGATTCAACATTCCACACCTTCATCAATGTACACTGACAGCAAAAGTGCTTTCTCCATTGCACACAACCCTTGCCTTCATCAAAGAACAAAGCACATTTCATTGGACTATCACTTCACAAGGAAGAAGATTCATGAAGGATTGCTCACACTGATTCATATTCCAATAGAGGAAAATCTGGCAGACATGCTCACCAAACCACTGCCTCCTTCCACCTTCAACTTACATAAGTCCAAAATGGGGTTGATTGATATCCACTCCCATTTTGAGGGGGGTATAAAGGCATAAAGTGATTAGTTGATACACTTCCTGTTGTTTACACCCATATATACACTTCTTATTTGTATTAGGGTGGTTATTCAGTTTTTAGGAAGTTTAGAGGTTAGTTAGTTAATTACCTTTGTTAATTAGCTGTATATATATGGATTTTGTACTCTTTCAATTCAAGAATCAATATACAGTTTCTGTTTTCTCAATTAGAGCAATTCTTGCATATTGTGTTTCTTCTCCAAGATGATCCATGGTATGATCATCAACAGACACCAATAATCGAATTCATCCAATCCGTGGTGAGAATTCCACAAATATTCCAAAAAAAAAAATGGAATCGTGATAAACACGAAATAATCGATTTCGAATCAACATGAAATCAAATATAAAACTCACGAGGATATAACTCGCAAAGAAATGAGTATTAAACTCAAGAAACTCAAAGAAGAATTCGAATCAAGATAAAATCGAATCCAAAAATTCACGAGCATAAAACCCGTAAAGAATAATCTCGAAAAGAGAAAAAAAATGATAGAAATTCAAATCCATCAAAGATTTGGCAGAAATGAGTATAAAACTCAAGAAATTCAGAAATTCATTCATACCGAATTGCGGAAACATATCTAGATCGACAAACTTGTTTAATCGATCATAAATTAATCAATACATAACTCCGATACCATGTAGAGATGTAAACACACACTCATCTTATAATTGTAAAGAAGGAAATACAAAACAAAAAGGTATTTTATATATGGAGTGTTACAATGTTTACAATGCTAAAATGCATAAGGAATACAAAAGAGCTAATCTATATTTATAGACTAAGTAACTAGTAGTTACTAACTAACTAGTAGTTACTAACTAGGGCAATTCTTACGGTAGTCACATTTTACAAAGTGACTACGCAGTCACTTTGTCGAATCGCGCCAAATGGCGTCGTAACCGTAAAAACGACCTGCTACCTGTCATACAGGTTTCAGTTATTTTTAGTATTATTTAAATTATATTTTATTATTTACTATATTACCCTTCTTTTTAAATTTTATTTATATTTTACCTGCACCCACTAATTTAATGAGTGCACCCCCTAATCATATTTTTACTACAATTATCTGCACCCGCTAATTTAATGAATTCACCCCCTAATCATATTTTTACAACAATTATCTACACCCGCTCATTTAATGAGTTCACCCCCAAATCATTTCTTTTTTACAACAGTTATCTACACCCGCTCATTTTATGAGTTCACCCCCAAATTATTTTTTACCACAATTATCTGCACTCGCTCATTTTATGAGTTCACCCCAAAATTATTGTTTTACCACGGTTATATGCACTCGCACATTTTATGAGTGCACCCCAAAATATTTTTAAAAAAATAATCACATTTAAAAGACTATATTATCCTTTTATTATTTTACACAAAATATAATAAAATAAACTCTAAAAAATCAATTCACCACCAAATCACCCATATTTAAAAAAAAAACGTAAAAATATAATTAATAAAAAACTATCGAAATTAACCACAAATCTCAATTTTTTTCTTTTTAATTTTTCTTCCTCCTCCTCTTTTTCTTTTTCAAATTTTTTTTTCTTGTTTTTTTTTTCTTTTCCTTTTTTAATTTTCCTGTCTTTCTTTTCCATTTTTTGCATGTGTATTTTTTAAATTTTAATACAAAATAATATTATAGGTATAATTTTATTAAAGTCGATCGGCGGTGCACCTAAATTTTAATTTTAATTTGATGAGTAAAGGACCTGCCGGAAATCCATGCATGTCGACGGGTGACCCAGCCACCACCATGCCCGACCACCCCCTCGACGGCGACGGCGGCGCTTCGGTCTCGGCCGCTGAAGCCCGAGACCCCTCCTCGAATCGCAATCGCGATTCTTCACTTCCATAACAATCGACATAATCTTCCATCTCGGCCACGATCCATGGCGGCCAAAATCCTCTCCTCATTTCGACCACCGACGCGATTGCTTCGATCAATCTCCCTTGCGTTCGCGATCCAGGAGCTTCTCCTACATCAACGACGCTCGCCTGCAACACTCGGATCGACGTTGCCTCTCTCTCGTCGTTCATCTCGGTCCAAATCGAAGCTACATTGCTTCATCCGTCTTCTTCACCCTGCTCCTGCGCAGCTTCTTCCTCCGGCTGACGACGGCCCGACGGAGGACTGTGAGTATGTTGCTGATGGATCTCTGACCGGACGACACTCGGAGCCGGTGTCACGCCCCAATTTTCATAAAATAGATTTTGCGTAAAAACTTGACAATTTTAAAATAAAGGGACACGAACTTAAATTTTTTTAACTTAAATAAATGAGATTTATGAACTTATTTAAATATAGATTTAAATGACAAGCAGCGGAAGACTCAAAAAAATCTTTAATTATCGTAACAAATCTCTACTATCTCATGAAAAAGCTTAATAAATATATAAACTAATCAAAATTGATTTTACAAAATCATAATTGTTTTGTCATCCACCGCGTCTGCGTCTCCTCGCCATCAACTCGTCAATCTGAAATGTTAAATGTATGGTATGAGCAAAACCACTAGCTCAGTGAAGTCACTTTGACAATATTAAATACAACATACAAATAAAATGTATAATCACATATAATCATGTAATTCACAGAAAGTCACATACACACTTTTCATCGTACTCTTAAATAATTCATAATTAAGTTTCACTTGTTTCACGGTTTTCCCAAGGATCTCTTTTAAATTCCACTGGGTCCCCCTCAAAGACCTATTTTCAGCCCCGAGTTCTTTTCTTGTGCACGGCGGATCCCCCAAAGATCTCTCTTCAATCTCGGGTTCACCGAGGACCTCTTTTCAGTCCAAGCCCCTGGCCTTTCATAAACTTTTAAATTTAAAATATTCGTTCACATTCAAGTCATATCACAATGCACATAAACAATCTATTCATACGAAGCAGCTAATAAAAGCAAAGAAACCACACATAGAATTAATATCGCCACATTCAAATCATGTTATATAATAGATAAACAATCTATTCATACGAAATATTTAATAAAGACAAAGTAAACCACACCTGAAATAAATGTCGTGTATGGATCAAAATAACTTTAATCTTCATCACAAAAGAAGAAGACGTTGTGTTCCAGCTTCATGATTTTTTAGTGACAATTCATATTTATTGTGTAAATATTTTATGAATCTATCTTTGAGAAAATACCCTATAAATAGGAGAGATGGAGGATATAATTTATTTCCGTGGTTGCATGATGAATTTCCAGAATGTAAATTAGGGATGAGAATTAAAAGAATCTAAATTAGGAGTCAAATTCGGTTGTAACAAGATTGAGAAACTTGCGGAAATGGATTTAGTAAATTCAAGTATTGTTAAATTATCTAGCTATAAACTATATTCAAAATAATAATAAATACAATAATAATAGTAATAATAATGCTGATTACCTATAAATACGCATTTATGATATATATATGTATATACCAAATCTTATATAATCAAATCTTATGTATATACACGCATATATGTATTCTAATATTTTATTTTATATAATATCTTATAAATTTTTATAATATATAAAAATATTCTGGGATATTACAGCCGGTGACCTTGCTGATGAAATCCCAAGCGACGACTACTGACCTAGGGTGCCCTCCCATTGGGCTAGGGTTTCCTTCAATTGGGCTTGGTAATGTGCACCCTCTATTTTCTTTAGTACACCCCGATCTGCACTCTCTCCACTTTTTTTTTATGGTATTATTGTTATTGGTATTATTGATACTGGTATTACTAGTTATTGATTGCGGTATTACTATTAATACACTATTGAATTAATATTAATGATTATTGATTATTAATTGTGGTATTACTGATTATGTGAAATTATTTATTACTGATTATTATTATTTTTATGGTATTACATATTATTGTTTATGATATTACTGATAATTGTTTTTGGTATTATTGAATATAATTAGATTTGTGGAATTATTTGTTATTGTATGAGATATTACTATTCAATGTTCATGGTATTACTACTTACTGTTTATGGTATTACTGATAATTATTTTTTGTATTATTGAATATAATTAGATGTGTGAAATTATTTGTTATTGTATAAAATTTTACTGATTAATATTAATGGTATTACTGATTAATGTTCGTGGTATTACTAATTATTGTTAATGGTATTACTGATTACTGTTTATGGTATTACTGGTTATTACTTGTTGTATTACCGACTACTCCCTCTTTCCTATTGAAAGCTACCCAACTTTCCTTATTCGTTTGTCCCAATGAAAGTTACTCATTCCTTTTTTGACAAACTATTCCCTCTCACATTTCATTATATTCTTCTCTCTCTCAATCACATCACCTCTCATACATCCACTTATTATATCATATTTTTAAACCTCTGTGTCCGAAGCTCATGAGGAGCTTTCACTGGGACGGAGGGATTATAATAAAATCATACATATAATATTATTTTGTATTAAAACTAAAAAATATACTAATGAAAAAAAAGTAGGAAACAAAAAAAACGAAGAAATAAAAAGTTTGGAATAAAAATTGAAAATGGGAAGCAAAATTAAAAAGAAAAAAAATTGAAATTTGTTCCTAATCTCGATAGTTTTTTTTAATTATGTTTTTACGTTTTTTTCTAAAAATATGAGTGATTTGGTGGTGAATCGACGGTAACTCGGCAATGACTCGGTTGTAGATTGTAAATGTATAAATTAGGGTTGATTTTATTATATTTTGTGTTAATTAATAAAAAAATAATATAGTCTTTTAAATGTAATTATTTTAAAAAAAAAATTGGGGTGAACTCATAAAATGAGCGGGTGCAGATAATTGTGGTATAAAAATAATTTGGGGGTGAACTCATAAAATGAGCGGGTGCAGATAACTTTGGTAAAAATATAATTTGGGGGTGAACTCATAAAATGAGCGGGTGTAGATAACCGTTGTAAAAAAGAAATGATTTGGGGGTGAACTCATAAAATGAATGGGTGTAGATAACTATGGTAAAAAATGATTTGGGTGAACTCATAAAATGAATGGGTGCAGATAACTATGGTAAAAAATGATTTGGGGTGAACTCATAAAATTAGCGGGTGTAGATAATTGTTGTAATAAATTATTTTATTGTATAAGGATAAAAATGTAAATTTACAATAATATATTTTAATTAATTTAATTTAATAGAAAATACAAATTTATGACACATTACGACAATACATATCGTAAAATTTACAAAAGGTAACAGGTCATCAAATCTAAACATTTAGATTAGATTTTTAATGGCTTAGATTAACTGACTACGGTAGTCATTACAACACGTTACGACACCCTGACTACATATAGAATGTCCCTACTAACTAACCACTAACTATTCAAACTAACTATTAAAATGAAGTTACAAAAGGAAACCATACATGTTTATTGTGTTTAGTATAAGCACACTACTTTATATTACCCTTTACATCACCTCAATCAACCAGTGCTGGAATTGTAGACACCAAAATATTAGTAAAAAAATTCAAATGTTGTTACGCTATGCATCCTCGAAGTTTTAGGTATTAGAAGTACTATTTTTATTTTTAAGAAATACACATATTAATATTAATCAATATTTTAATAACCCAAAATTAAAAAAAATTGCTTTTCGAAGCCCACTCAAAATTTAGGGTAAACAACACCTTAATTGAAATTTAAAATCTTCTCTTTTTTAAGATCTTACATCAACTTTATTTCGATTTTTAAAATCGATTTTGAAAAACCACCACTACAACACCTATAAATCTATTATCACAATTTTCAATACAATTAATTCTCTCTTTATAATTTGGTATATTTAATTTTTTTTAGAGAAGTTACAAGATCAATACAAATTCAAGCTCAAATCTGTGAGAATATGTACGTGATCACGTTAATAAGGTGATAGGAATGATTCACTATTTATAAGAGTATTTACAACGAGATAATTAAGGTAAATACAACAACAATATCAAAGAGATAAATACAAAAAATATGGACTAAATTAAAATATATTATTCCTATATTATTATTCCCTATTACCCACCGTCAAGCGATGATGTGGATGCAATTGAACACTTATCTTTGAACGTAACAACTCGAAACTGGGGCGAGGAAGACTCTTGGTGAAGACATCGGCGAGCTAAAGAGTAGATGGGACGAACTTGGTGATGAGGCGACCAGATGAGACCAATTCGCGAATAAAATGACAGTCAATGTTGATGTGTTTTGCTCGTTTATGAGCAACAGAGTTTTGACTCCAGAACAAGGCACTCTTGTTATCACAAAGCAGGGTTGGAGCCGAGGAAGGAATCTGACCAAGCTCACGAAGAAGTTGAGTAACCCAAATCATTTCTTGGGTTGTGTTCGCGAGTTCCCTATACTCGGATTCACAGCTTGAGCGAGCAACAGTGGGCTGTTTCTTTGCACTCCAACAGATTAAGTTTCCACCTAAGAAAATCGAGTAACCATAAGTGGAGCGACGAGTTTCAGTGAAACGCGCCCAATCCGCATTCGAATAACCAACGAGCGAGTAGTTACTGATCCGACCAAAGGAGAGCCCATAGTTGATAGTGCCCTTAACATATCTAAGGATCCTTTTGACCGCGAGGAAGTGGTCGGTGGTCGGCGAGTGTAGAAACTGACTAACATGATTCACAACATATGAAAGATCAGGACGAGTGATCGTCAGATACTGTAGCGCGTCGGCGAGCGAGCGATATAGAGTGTGGTCGGTAAAAGATTCCCCTGAGCTCACCAAAGATTCCCCAGCTGCGAGGGGAGTGGACACAGGCTTTGAGTCGAGCAACTCCGCTCGAGAGAGGACATCGCGAGCATACTTCGCTTGACTGAGAAAGAGACCAGTCGACGAGTGGGTGACCTCAAGGCCGAGGAAGTAGCTAAGGCGACCAAGATCCTTGATCGCAAATTCCTAGTCGCTCCCTGTAACAATAATGTCATCTACATAAAGCAAGAGGTAAAGAGTGACTGTACCACGTTTGAAGTAGAAGAGCGAGGGATCTGCTCGGCTGCACAGAAAACCCAAAGTCTTAAGGAAGTCACTGAAGCGAACAAACCAGGCGAGAGGAGCTTGTCGAAGACCATACAATGCCTTCTTGAGGCGACAAACATGGTCGGGAAAGCGAGGATCAACAAATCCAGGAGGTTGAGCCATGTAAAAAGTGTTCGTCAACTTTCCATGGAGAAAATCATTGTTTACATCGAGTTGGTGCATGTGCCACTGATTCCGAACAGCCAGACACAGGATGATGCGAACAGTAGCGGCCTTGACCACTGGACTGAAGGTGTGCGAGAAGTCAAGGCCTGGAACCTGCGAGAAGCCCTGGGCGACCAGGTGAGCTTTGTAGCGATCAACAGTACCATCCGCATGAAATTTGGTGCGAAAGACCCATTTCGAACCAACAATGTTTGTGGAGGAAGGACGAGGAACGAGCTCCCAAGTTTGATTAGCATGCAAGGCATCGAGCTCAGATTGCATTGCAGCTAACCAGTGGGGATGCTTAAGTGCCGATTTGAAGCCCTTAGGCTCATCAGAGACCGAGAGGGCGGTCAGGAGGCCGGTGGTCGCAATGTCGTCAATGTGCCGAGGATTGAATATCCCAGATTTGGCACGAGTAACCATCGGGTGAGTCGGGACAGGAAGTGGGCGAGCAGGGGGCTGCTGTACTGTTGGGCGAGCAGGGGGCTGCTGAACTGTTGGGCGAGCAGGAGGCTGTTGAGCTACTGGGCGAGCATGGGGCATGATCATGTCTGGTGGGTCAGGGCAGAGACCATAAGGAGACTGGCGAGCAGCAACCGATGGTTCCACGAATGAGCTGATCTCAAGAGAGTCAACAAGCGAGGATGGAACATGAGCAGTCGAGAACGGGAACACGGATTCATCAAACTGAGCATGACGAGTAGTGTAGAAGAGGGAAACGATCGGATCGTAACACCGAAACAACACCGAAACCCCTTATGAGAGGAACTGTAACCCATAAAGATGCATGGAGCACTGCGAGGAGCAAACTTGTGGAGAGCATAGTCACGAAGATATGGAAATACCCGACAACCAAAGGTCCTAAAGTTGGCAAAGTTCGGAGCAGAGCCGAATAAAACCTGAAAGGGCGACCTGTCCCCAAGAACAAGCATGGGCAGTCTGTTGATAATGTAGACAGCCATGGAAAAGGCATCAATCCAGAAGTGGGCGGGCATGCTCGCCTGAAATAATAAAGATAGCCCAGTTTCAGTGACATGGCAATGCTTGCGTTCAGCGCGACCATTCTGCTGAGGAGTGTAAGGACACGAGATGCGATGGTGAATGCCATGATCGGCAAGAAATCCGCGAACACGGCCATTAACAAACTCAGTGCTACCATCACTCTGGAATGCCTTAAAAGAAGTGGAAAAATGATTGCAAACAAAGGTGTGACACCGAACAAACACATCGTAGAAATCAGACTTGGCGTGTAGAGGATAAAGCCAAGTGAATCTGGAGAAATCATCCACAAATATGACATAGTATTTAAAACCATCATTCGAAGCAATAGGGGAAGGTCCCCAAAGATCACAATGAACTAAATCCAAAACACGAGATGCTCGCTTCTCATTTAATGCAAAAGATAAGTGTTTACTCTTAACCAACTGACATGGAGTACATAAGCCCGGTTTGGGCAAAACAGAGGTAAGGGACAACAAGCCCAATTTATTCAACAAATTAATAATAGAAATAGGAACATGGCCTAATCTACGATGCCAACACTCAAAAGAAGCCTTCAGCGACAAACTCCGTAAAGCAGCGACCAAGGATGGAGTGCCCTGCTACAGGGCATAGAGTCCTCGACTATGCCGACCCTTCGCCAAGGGTTGCTTGGTCGCCCGATTCTGAATGACAAATGAGTCATTAGTAAACAAAACATCAACAGGGACATCTGAAGTAAGCTTACTGATGGATAACAGTTTCTTAGTAAGATGTGGTACAACGATCACATCTAACAAATGAACATCCTTATTAACCGAACACGACCCAATATGAGTGATCAGAATAGTAGAACCATTAGCAACAATAACATTGTCGTTACCAGAATACGGGTGAGGATTGTCCAGATCAGGCGGATCAGCGGAGCGAGGAGTCATGTGAGCAGACGCACCACTATCGAGGAACCAATCAGAGGTCGGAGGCTGCGAGATGTGACACTGAGAGTCAAGAGCATGGGCAATGTTGGCCGCAGAAGGGGCAGAGCGAGCATAACGGTCAGGACAACGATTCGCATAATGACCCTGTTGGCGGCAAATCTGAAGAGTGGGAGGTCGGCGAGCAGGGGCCGAGCCACCAACCGAGGATCGAGAGGGCGCCTGGCGACCATAAATCCGAGGAGAGAAGTTACGGGATTTGGTGCCAGGGCGAGCAGGCTTACCCGAGCGAGCAGAGGCAGAGAATGCTGGAACGGGCGAGGACGAGGAGTCCATCGAGCGAGTAAACTGCTCATAGTTTAAGGCCTGGTGGATCAGATCCCGAAAAGCAGGCATGGGCGATATAGCCATGCGCGTGTCAGAGAAACCAGCGAACTAGGGGCCGAGGCCGGTAAGAAACCAATGACACTTGTCGTCATCATCAACAGGCTTACCGATGGAGGCGAGTTGATCGCATAAAGCACGAAATTTCTTGCTGAAGTCATCGACGGAGGTGGATCCACGACGAAGGGAGAGGATCTGATTCCGCAGTTGAGTGATGCGGGAGATTGAGGTGTGACTGTAGGCTGCCTCGAGTGCGACCCAGATGGAGCGCGAGGTGTCACATCCGATGACCTCAGCCATGGCTTCTTCAGAGAGGGATGAAAGAAGAAGACTAAGGATCTTCTGATCCTTCTCAAACCAAGCGGCGTAGGCTGGGTTTGGAGCCGATTCACCATATGTGGTGATCGACTTCACTGGAGCGGGTGTCGTGCCATGAACGTGAGATATGAGATTATGACTTGACAGGACCGGGACTACCTGATTACGCCATAGCAGGTAGTTGGAGGATGACAACTTGATTGTCAAGAGATGAACCAAAACATTGAGAGGGATGGTGGGGGGAGTGGTAGCCGCCACCGCCATGAGGAGGGAAGGGAAGAAATTTAGCGTGAGGCTTTAGAGAGAAAATTAGGGTTTCGGTGAGTCAGACTGATACCATGTGAGAATAGGTATGTGATCACCGTTAATGAGGTGATAGGAATGATTCACTATTTATAAGAGTATTTACAATGAGATAATTAAGGTAAATACAACAACCATGTCAAGACGATAAATACAAGAAATATGGACTAAATTAAAATATATTATTCCTATATTATTATTCCCTATTAAAATCCATAACGTTCAACTAAGACGGATCACCATGATAACGTTGCCCTCTCCAATTATGAGAAAGAGGAAAACAAGTGCATTTTTTGCCCCTCAATAACGTCCAGATCTCCATCCTTAATATGATATAATCCCACACTAAGGTGTTCTCATATATATCAATAAACAAGAGACAAAATATGAGCAAATCTCCATCAAATACCAAGATCCAAACAAAACCATCAAACCCACTAAAAGAGGTCCCATCACAGGAGAAGAAAACAAGATCGCACAAAGGCGTATAAGAACAAACAACTGAAAAATAACAACATACTATAGAACTAAGAACAACCTAAAAAAGCAGAAAGCAGTAAACGGGATCAAGGATAACTACCCCAAACGGTCACCGTAGTTCCATTAGGATTCAGAAATAATCTACCCATTAATCATAACCATACTATCCATACACTAGAAAAGGCCTACATAATACAAATACACTAGAAAAGGCCTACATAATACAAATATTGATATGACTAGAAACTGAAGAGGAGTTGATTGGAGTTTTTTTGACAGGGAGTTGATTGGAGTTTGAGACAGTAAGATTGGAGCGAAAAAAGATTTAAAACTATGCGTAAATCTACGGGTGTGTGTAAATTGTACGCCCCCAGAATGAGAAAGTCAACATTTCGACAACTTAATGATTCAGTATATTTAAAGCATAATACACATAATTCAATCATTTTAATTGTATTTAACAATAATACAAGATCATTAAATTTTAATATATTTATTTATCATAAAATTAAAATTTTCTGTCCTAAAAAATTATTAAGAAACACATATATTATTATTCATTATAATTTAAAAAACACATACTACATTGGAGTATTAATTACTTTAAAAAGTGCAAATTTAAAAGGGTTAATTCTAAATAAATACACCACCTTGATACTGAGAGTAAAGGTGGTGTATTTATTTAGAATTAACCCAATTTAAAAAACCAAAAGTAACTTAAAATTTAAAGTAAACACGGCCTTACTCTTTCTTGCGGGGAAGGAAACCTATTTTCCCTTCTTTCCGAGAAATACGATGGATTGGGTAGTAATTTTTTTGAACCTATTAAATTGTTCTTTTAGGCTTAAGTGCAAATTTATATAATGGTTTTTTTTTTAAAAAAAAATCCCATTTATAATAATATAAACCATTTTACTCATACTGAGCTAGCTGGAATCTAACTATTAGCTTTTTTTAAAGAATATAATTATATATACACATGATATGTGTATAGAAAATATTAGACAAAAAAAAAAAAAAAAACGATGTAGAGGAGGAAAAATTACCTGAAAAACAAAATTTCATTACTTCTAATTTTTATATTACGCTCTATATTTATAATTTAGATAAATGACAAATAATATGCATAAAATATTCAATGTCGTGTGTAACAAACTGCACAGTAAAGCAGCAATAATGCGAACCGCATGGGAACTAACTGCACAGCAAAAAGTTAATTATATAACTGCATCCTCAAAGGTGACAGTACAGACCATAAGCCCTAGCCGCTTCGTCCAATTTCCTAAAACCCTCTCCTTTTGGTAGGTATTTTTCTTCTTCATTTCTCGAATCATGTTTATTTCTTGTGAATATTTGTTCGAATTTCAGCTGATGTGTACGTTTTCTACGTTTTTTGCATCTTACAAGCTCTAATTTTCATGGAAGGTGACTCGAAATGAAAAGAGGATAAAAAATGAGAATGATTTTGATTTACTTGTCCTTCTGTTCTTGTTTTTTTGAGGCGTGGTTCCTAATTTTGGTGTCTTGAGTAGTTTCTGCTGTGTTATTTTCTTCAGTATCTGTTGGATCTTTCACATTAATGGATCTATTGTGTTTTTTGGATTTTACCTGGTTTCTGCCTTTTCTCTCACTATTTTTATTTTCTCTTCTTATGGTCAAAACTCTGTTGTAAAACGCCTAATTGGACTGACTAACACCATTTTTTCCCTGTTTGTGAAAATATGTGAAATAAAGTAGTTTGTAGCTTTGTAGGCGTGGATGTTGATTATTCATATGCATTAGATTATACAAACACTAGTTTGTAGCTTTGTAGGCTTGGATGTTGATTGTTCTTTTATTCAAGCGCTTGTAAACTTTAGTAGAGTTTACTTTGTATGGTTGGTACAGAAAAAACAGAAGAACAATTCTGTATTCCCGCTTTCTATAAATGCATAAGTAAATGGAAGTGTTCAAGAGCTTGTTCACACTGATTTGCTTCATGTTCTTCAAGAAAGCGGTGCTAGTTTTATTGGATTACAGTCTGTTGTTTATTTCAAGTTTTAGTCTTATCCTATTCAGATATTTATTTGCCTCTTCATTTATCATTGTTGAATGATTGGACATCTAACGTCATAGTTCTTTCATTCAGCTTTTTCCAAGTCATATGGCGTTCTTTAACAAAGTCGGAACCATGTTGAGGCACAGCGTTACTGCCCAGTCTGCGTTGAGTGGGCAAACTTCAATGCTTAATGCTCTCCGCTGCATGTCCACTAAGCTTTACGTTGGAGGTTTTCTACTCTTCTCTCTGAAACGACATTTTTCTAGCAATGTGACAACATTTAATATTAGTGTGTTTGCTTATGTTCATTTACCTGCCTTTTGCTTTTACTAGGACTCTCCTATGGAATCAATGATGATTCTTTGAAAGAAGCTTTTTCCAGCTTTGGTGATGTTGAATTTGGTAAGTTAAACAGAGTAGCCGTCGTTGTGGTTTCATCCTTGTTAATTTGGGTTATTCTGTTTGGTATTTGAATGGATGATTGAGATGTTGATCTTTTACCCATTTGGATTGTTGAATTGAAGCATATTTTCATGTGTTGATAAGGCTTCTGACAAAAATAAGCTGCTCTTTTTCTGTGATTAGCTGAAACTCTGTGTGCTGATTGATTAGATTATAAAAGCACTAGGGCTATTAGATTTATAGGCGTGGTGGTTGATTTGTGTTTTATTCAATTGTTTGTTGAATATGTAAGTAAATGTGCTACTTCTATATCTTTGCCTTTTCATCTGTTGATTTGGACCATTTGGTGATCAAATTGAGTAAAAACTATACTCTTTTCGTGAATCTGATACTTGGCTTGGACATTTTTTTTTTAAAAATTGAGTGTTATACCCTGTGTGTGTAGTTGGGGCAGAAAGGAGAGAGGAACAATAGTGTTCTTCCCTTCTAATAAACAAGGTTTTATATCTCAAGAAAGTGATGTTTCATGCAATTAATACATTTATTTAAACACAAGTTGGTTTTATGCAATTAATAAAACACATGGGGGTTTTATATTTTTTTACCCATCATTGTAAGGAATCACTGTTTCAATCTTTCATAGTGTTTGCAGCTGCTAAAAATGCTCACACTATAGATATATACCCATTGACTTCTGCTTGAAATGATTGCTTCCACTAGAATAATTCTAACCATTTCATCTTGATTGCAGCAAGAGTTATAGTTGACAGAGAATCTGGAAGATCAAAAGGATTTGGGTTTGTGAATTACCACAACGAGGAAAGTGCCAATGCAGCACTCTCAGCCATGAATGGGCAGGTGAGCATAAAAATTAGTATAATGGAAGTCCATCCAACGTGCACTATTTTCACATCGATTTTCTTTTCTAACTTCTCTGTTATCTCCTTATTCCTTGGTCTGGTGTAGGAACTGAACGGAAGGAGCATTATGGTGAGTTATGCCCAAGAGAGAGCTCCTCGTACTGGCTTTGGAGGTGGCAACAGCGGTGGGTACGGAGGTGGCAACAGCGGTGGGTACGGAGGTGGCAGCAGCGGTGGGTATGGAGGTGGCAACAGAGGAGGGTATTAGTAGAAAATGACAATTTTATATAGTACTAGGAAAAGAAGTTGCACTGATGTATGTCCTCTGCAGTGCTTTCTTTTTTATTGAGAACCAGTAATAACTTCGAAATTTCATTGCCACAAGTCTGCTTTCTTACATCAAAGCAAAAGCCTGTTCCAAGTCTTAACAAATGTGGTTTCTACAATGTTTTGGTGTTTTTTTTTAAACTATACCAACCACTTCCAGAATTAATGTTTGAGCTATCAATATCATGCTTTTTTTTACCATTTCCTAACGAAATTTGAACTAACAGGTAAGCTATGGTTTTTTGGATAATGAGCTTATAGTGTTGGATAATCAATATCCGATGAAGCACTTTGTTGTTTCAGTTAAATATCTCTATAAATATTACTATAAAATACTAATATAACATTAAAAAATATTACTCCTCTGTCCAATTTTATAATGCCCATATTTGGTACATTATTCGACCTGTGATGTTGAGAAAAAAACCTCAAAAACAAAATCTCCACTGTCCCTTAATTTTGTACCCTATGTATGTTACACTTTATATTTGTAATTTAGATAAATGATAAATCTACAAGTATAAAATGTTCAATGTTGCATCTGTAACTTTAAGCTGCCATTAAATGTACAATATTTGTAATGGATTTTGATTTTGAGTACTCGTACTCAAAGTAATATACATGTGCTGCAAAACAATATTGCATAGCGTACAACAAGCACAACAACGATGCGACCCGCAAAGTTAAAAGATAATTAGGCTATATTTATTCACAACTAAAACTAATTCAACATCTTTTTATCGAAAAAAAATAAAAAACCAATTCAACATCATAAAATATAATTGATTCTATTTCCTCCACATACACAACTTACAATATGTTGCACAGCGGTGCGGAAGCAAATTTTCGAATATGAATTTAAAAAAAATTTATGGTGCTAGCTGTGATGGTTTATTTATAATCATATCCTCCCAATGTTCCATTATAAAAAAAAATGTATTTTCTATAATAAGTTTTTTATTCTATTTTTTTTATATTTATTATTTTATCATACTTCATTAATTCATTTTATACTCATATATTATTTTTTCTTTTCAGTCACATGATTCACATCACTTATTCTCAAGATATGAAAGAAAGTGCTATTTGTAAATAAGTAAAAGTGCTATTTAGCTTGTTAGCAATTACAGTTATTAGTATTAGTTAATTAGTTTATAAATTAGGTCAGTATATTAGAGATTAAACACTGTAACTCTTTCATTATCTTTCTCAATATATTTTTCATGGAGTTTTCTTCTGTACTTCCTGAAACACAGATCCTTCAAATGTTAATACTTATACTACATTTATATTTTTATTATATATTCCTGAATTAAAAACCTCGAAAAAAGAAGAAATTTATTGTAGAATGTAGGGAGTGTTTGTAATTATATCCAAAATTAATAATTTTCAATAATTTAATCTAATCAAGTTACAAAACAACAATTCAAATAATGGTCTAATACATAACGCATAATAAAAAAAATCAATTTAAAATAAGTATCACATTGTCCATTTGAGTTATAGTATTACATAATAAAATTCAATGCCTAGTCACTTAGTTGGCTTCGGACGTCGGACTCATGAGTTCGTTATTTTTTAAAATTTTATTATTTATGAATTTTTTAGGTGACAACTAAATTTGTGAATTTGTAAATTGCACCCCCTCAAGGTCTCGGGTGCGAATCTTATATAATAAAAGGAGAATGTGTCTCTCCTGGTTTCGACATGTGTCAAATTTGTTCATGCTCTAATTTCGACATGTGTCATTTTGTTAATGCCACGTGTTCATTTTTCTGACACGTGTCTCTCCATGTATTGCCCATTGTATAAATTGTAGATGGGGGTTACAAAATAAATTCTTGAAAGTGTGGTGTGTATGAAGTGTTTAAGTTTAATAGAATAATGTTGTACTAAATGTTGTGACAATTGGTACAACACTGACTCTAACAGAATATCAGAAATTATGATTCACACAACGGAAGACTTGAAACACTAAAAACAAAACGTGACACAATGGAAATAATTTTTAACATAGATTTTATAAATAAAAATCTATGCTAGCCTTACGGCGAAATTCAATACTTATCTTCAAGTATAAATGTTGTGTGAAATGTTACAGCATTAACATTCACAACAGAAACTACAAACGAGGCAGGTGCCTTGTTCTAAAAACGAACTAAGTGTATAAGGTATACACTGTCGAAATGCCTAGTCTATCTAATGATTACACTCTCAATAGATAAGAAGACACACAGCCATACGGGTGGGATACGAACGTATGAACTAAATGGTAGTTCTACTGGCCACAATTCCTAACAGGGATATACGCTCGGTCTAGGAAGTTGATCGAATAGAGTACACTGATTTGAGAAGCCTTCCATCGGTATTTATAGTAGTGGGGTGCTGATTCTAGAGGCTTCCACAATGAGATCCTATTTTTTAGGAACTCAACTTCCATGATCTTTCTAGATCCTTCTTGAATGCTCCAGGTCGTTCTAAATGGTTCCAGGCTGTTCTAGCATGTTCTTCAATGTTCTGGAATCTTCCAGGTTCCAGATCCTTGTAGAAGCTTCTAGATCCTGCCAGAAATGCGACAACATTTAGATCAACATTTAATGTAGCATTTCAGAAAAGACTTAGAAAAAATCTCGGAAGGTCAAATTAAGATGTTGTTGATAATGTTAAGGCATTTAAGGATTAACAACACCTACAATCTCCCCCAATTTGATCTTTCGACTACAACACACCTGATGCACAAATATTTCTATACATACTCAGTATTATGTACTTAGGTGAGGTTAACATCATTGCTAAGCACTAGTCAAGACAATACCTGTTGTAACCGTTGGATCAAATCAAATGAAGATCAGGGATAATTTTACAATGATCCGTGCCATAAGATCAAGATAAATTTTATCCAAAATAGAACAAGTATAAACACTACACTTATTCACAACATAAGTAACTTTACTAAGATCATAAGTTGAACTGGAAGAATTAACTTAGAATCTAAGTAAGACACTAACAAAAAAATCAAAGCAACAAACTAATAAACAAAAACAGAAACTACACTATATACAACCTGCAATAGTAGACACATGATAATCAAACAACTTAAGCAAAGCAGTAAACAAATATCAAGTGGAACCATAATTAAGTAAGTTGCAATAAAAAACATCCTACCATCTAGAGAATAAATAACAAGTGTATTAGAATTTCAGAATTCAAACTTAAACATTAATTACAAAGGTTGAACTGAATAAATGACTTATATTGTTGTGGTAACAGCTGCAGCATCATCTTCCTGCACCATAGCCATTGTGGAATTCAGATCTCCCCCTGTCTAGCAGTTTCCTCCATGAAGATCACCATACAAGGTGTCCATCTCAGCATCATCATCATCATCTCCTTCATCAACAAAATAAGTAGATGCAAGGTGTGCAACTACATCAGTAACAGCAGCATCAGGTCCATCACCAGCATCAGCAGTAGCTGGAACTCCATCATCATTTATCTCCTCAATGACCACATTGGAGTTGGATGGTGGTGGTACTCCCCCTGTTGTAGGTGAAAGCAGATTGGTCCACCTGTCCTTCAGGAACTGAAGTTCATCTATTGTTTCTTGCAAGTGTTGGAGTTGGATTTTGATGAATTCCTGTGAAAGATACGCATTACCAGAAATGTTGATACGGATGTTCTCAACATTTGGGGTTGCATTTCTCTGTCTTGATCTGGATGATTCAGGATGATCAGTAGTTGAGGGTCTGGAATGTTCTGGTTGAGCAGTAGAGGGTCTGTGCTGATGTTCAGTACCAGGAGCAATCAAAGACAGATCAATTACTCTATCCCCAGTGAGTAAGGCAGGAGCTATGGCCAATAATGGGACTCTCCCCATCAACACATCAGTTTTCTTGGCAACAAATCCATGGTGCCTCAAGTAGTTAGAAATCAGAACAGGATAGGGTAAATTGCCTTTCTCAGAAACTCTTCCAGTAAATCTCATCATATGTTGGAAAATTGTAAGACCCAAATTGAACTTCTTAAGCACAGAAATCCTATATATCAAAACAGCTTGATCCTTAGTGATCTTGGTAGTATTTGTGGTGGGAATCCAATTGTAGATAATGAGTTTGTATAACACAGAGTGTAGGGAAGTGAGGTCTTTGGCTAGCATCTGTCTAGTCCATTTAACTACCCTACCAGCAGTTATAGCAGAAATGACCACATCCATGTCAGGTTCTTCATCAACCTCAACATTGGGAATTTCCAAAAACTCATTTATCAACTCAGGAGTAAAAGGTACATCCCTCCCCCTAAAATTAACAGTCCCATATCACTTATAAGATCTCCTACCAGTGCTCTTTTTCATACATGCATAGAATTCATATGCCCAATTTGTCAAGAAAGATTCACCAAAGTTCACAGCATGCATCAAATTTCTTTCTTCTAAGAAACTAATCATGCCTTTACTATCAAAATCAGGTATATTGATCCTCTTCTCTATCAGCAGTTTTCTCTTAGAATAAATGGCCAATCTATTCTCTAGAGTTTCAAGAGAGTCAGAAATACCTTCCTCTTCAGAAGCAAGGTCATCTGAGCTTGGTGTAGAGCTTTTAGCAGAGCTCTGTTCAGGGCTGCTTGCTGCACTGGAAGAGCTATCCCCACTACCACCATCTTCAGGTTCTGGTGCAGCTTCCTTTGCAGCAGCATAGTGCTCAACATTTTTTTTTAGAGACTTCAGAATGTCTCTCAAGCATCTTTCAGAATCAGAATTGGATTCTGACTCAGCTGGTTCATCTTCAGTGATCATCTTCTCTTTGCCTTTTGGTTCAGCAACATACTTTCCTTTCCCTTTCTCTTCAGCAACAACCTTCTTTTTGGATTTCTCAGCAACAACAGTCTTTGTTTTCTTTGGTTTCTCAGCAACAACAGGAGCTTCATCTTCAGAATCTGTGAACACTTGGATGGGTTCACCAGCATCAGCTCCAGCCTTCTTCTTTTTCATCATGGATTCAGAATAATCCACACGAGTAAAAACGCGGTTTGATCTCCTCCTTCTTTGTACAGGGCTTCTCTGTCTTTTCCCTTTTTGTGCATTCTTCTTGAGAGGAATGGGGGCAGACTCATCTGAAACAGAGAGTGAAGAGTTTGTACCTTCAGAAATGTTTGCATCCTCCATTTCAACGTCTTCAGGGTCAGACGTGGCAGTGGCTTCTTCTTCAACAGAAGCATCAACGTTCTCAGTTTGCGGTTCGTGAGCAGAGGGTGATTTGGGGCTTTTTGAAGCAGAAGCCATTTGGGCGGTTTGCTCAGCCAAATAGCTTGATATGTCCACCGTGATACCTCCAAAAGTCATCACGGGCAGATGGCCTGTAGTTCGAAGAGTATCAGACACCTCTTCGATAGCCCTAGTGACCTGTTCAACGGTTGCGTCTTGAGGAAAGTTTGTTTGAGGAGCAGTTTGAGGAGTGGTTTGAGGAGTGGGAACGGTTGTTGATGGTGTTGCAGAGACATTCGAGTCAGCATTTGAAGCAGTAGAGTTTTGTGAAGCCATGGAAGCAAGAATTTCGAGAGGATTTGTGTGAGAGTGAGATGAATTTTTCGAATCAGAGTGAGATTGTGAGTGGGATTGAGGTTGGTTTCCAGCCATTTAAGGGACAGTTGGATTTTCAAGGTAGGTTTGAGGAGTGTATACACAAACTTTGAGAGATACACGGCCAAAAAACAATTTCTTCAAACTTAGTACTCAACAAAATCAAAAATCACAATTAGCAAATAAATGACATCTTATGTTTGATATTTATAGAGAGAGTAATGTAGTTGGAGGTTAAGAGAATAAAACAGAAGAATTAATCTAGAATTTTCGAAAGTGCTCCACATTTTTAGCCACAACCTAGATCATGGTTAATTAGTGGAAAAAAATTAATTAAAATTAAAGAAGCTTCCAGAATTAAATTCGCAAAATCTGAAAAAAAAATAGATAAGGGTCAGTAATTAATTAATTAAATAAATAAAATGAATCTCAATAAATAATTAAATAATTACACAAATAAAAATAAATTCGAATCAGGCAATGTTGTGCTCAAAACTGTTACAAACACCTCAACACGGTTTTTACATGAATTTGCTTCATTTGTGTTGCACCATATTTTTTTTTCTTTTTGTGTTATAGCATCTAATTTGTATTGATCTATTGTTCCTGTAGAGTACATCGTAGTAGCGAACTCCGTGCCCCATACTTACTTAATGGATTACAAATATGTTGATGCTTTTACCAAATATCACCTTTTGAAAAGAAGGCATCGTAGTAGTGAACTCCGTGCTCCATAGTTACTCAGTGATTTGGTACATCTTTTAGTATGCAAATAACATTCTCATTTTTATTCATTTGAGAGGTGTAAGACATGTTTATTTTTGCACTCCAAGGTTCTTAGATTCGTAGATATTTTACAAAGGAATTATTTAACTAAGTAAGAAATAAATTCAACTTATAAAATTTATACAACCCATGATGTTGTCCCAAATGCTGACGCATTTGTGACAACATCCATCCGAATTCTTTTCAAATAGTGCTCATGCCAAGAGATTTCCTCAAGATAGAGAATCTCTCATGGTCTAAGGCTTTTGTAAAAATATCAGCATTCTGTTTTTCAGTAGGTACATACTCCAACTTAACAATATTCTTCTCTACTAAATCTCTCATAAAATGGTGTCTAATGCTAATGTGCTTTGTGAGTGAGTGTTGTACAAGATTTTTAGAAATGTTAATGGCACTAGTATTATCACAAAAGATAGTAAGTATACCATTCTCAATACCATAGTCATGGAACATCTTGCTCAGCCACAAGAGTTGTGTGCAGCAGCTTCCAGCAGCAATATACTCAGATTCTGCAGTGGATTGTGAAACACAATTCTGTTTCTTGCTGTGCCATGATACAAGATTGTTTCCCATGTAGAAACATCCTCCACTCGTACTCTTTCTATCATCTATGTCTCCAGCCCAATCAGCATCACTATAGTCAATCAAAATGTTGTTGGTGTCCTTAGTATACCAGATTCCAAGGTCACTTGTTCCTGAAACATACTTGATGATTCTCTTCACAGCATTCAGGTGTGATTCCTTTGGATTTGCTTGGTACCTAGCACAAACACACACACTGTACATAATATCTGGTCTACTAGAGGTTAAATATAGTAAACTACCTATCATGGATCTGTAAAGTGTTGGATCAACATCTGTTCCAGCACTGTCTTTGCAAAGTTTCAAAGTAGATCCCATTGGAGTTTTCATTGGTTTTGAATTCTCAAGACCAAATCTTTTAACCAAGTTCTTAGCATACTTACTCTGGGAGAAGAAAATACCATCACTGCACTGTTTGATTTGAAGACCTAGAAAATAGTTCAAGTCTCCAACCATACTCATTTCAAATGTTGCAGTCATTGCCTCAACAAAGTTACTCAACATTTTATCACAAGTAGAACCAAACACAATGTCATCAACATATATTTGTGCAATAAGTAAATCTCCTTCAGTGTGCTTAATGAACAAAGTTCTATCAGCTTCTCCTCTAATAAATCCATATTCCAAAAGAAAGTCAGTAAGCCTACCATACCATGCTCTAGGAGCTTGTTTAAGACCATACAAGGCTTTCTTAAGTTTATATACATGATCAGGATATTGTGGATCTTCAAATCCTATAGGTTGTTCAACATATGCTTCTTCATTCAATATGCCATTTAGAAATGCAGCCTTTACATCCATTTGATGAAGTTTAATATCAATAAAACATGTAATAGCTAGCAACAATCTAATAGATTCTATCCTAGCAACAGGTGCAAAAGTCTCATCAAAATCAACTCCTTCAATTTAGGTGTAACCTTGTGCTACTAACCTAGCCTTGTTTCTAACAATATTACCAGATTCATCAGTTTTATTCTTGAATATCCACTTTGTTCCAATGACATTAGTATGACTAGGTCTTGGAACAAGTGTCCACACTTCATTTCTTTCAAACTGACCAAGTTCTTCATGCATAGCATTGATCCAGTTTTCATCAGTTAAGGATTTTTTAGCACTCTTAGGTTCAATTTCAGATAAATAGCATTCAGCATTTACAATGTTACACATAGAAGACATGCATATTGTTCTTACCACATCTACCTTGTTTGATCTTACTCTTCCTCTTGTTTGCACTCCAACTGTAGCATCACCTATGATCTGGTCAGAAGGATGACTTTTACCTATTCTTGAAGAAGGATTCGTTTTGGGAACGTACTGGTCATTCTGTGAACTTACAACTGTCTGTTCTGTAGATGTTGACTCAGATGTGTTAACATTTGGTGCAACATTTTCAGACTTTAGTGTATTCTCAGAAGTGTCAGTAACCTGTGATACATCTTCTTCATCTTTGTCATCTGTAAGACCTTTATCATCATCAAACACAACATTAACAGATTCTTGAACAGTGTTAGTTTTAAGGTTATATACTCTATAAACTTTACTATTTCTAGAATAGCCTAAAAAGAAACCTTTATCACTTTTAGAATCAAACTTATGAAGTTGATCCCTATCATTCAGAATATAACACACACAACCAAATACATGAAAATATTTCACACTTGGTTTTCTGTTGTTCAAAATCTCATAAGGTGTTTGACTTGTGCCAGAACGAATAAAAACCCTATTAATAACATGACATGCAGTATTCAATGCTTCTCCCCAAAATTTCTTAGCAAGACATTTGGATGTAAGCATGACTCTAGCCATTTCTTGTAAAGTTCTATTCTTTCTTTCAACAATTCCATTTTGTTGTGGAGTTTTAGGAGATGAATATTCTTGCAAGATACCCTTTTTATCACAAAAATCATTAAACATGCTGTTTTCAAATTCCCTACCATGATCAGTTCTAATACGGCCAACTTTCAAGTTAAACACATTTTTGAACCTCTTATAAAGAATTTTAAATGCAGCAAATGCTTCAGATTTGTCTCTCAAAGACTCTACCCAGGTATATCTAGAAAAATCATCTACCACAACTAAGGAATACCTCTTTCCTCCAATGCTTTCAGTTTCCATAGGACCCATCAAGTCCATGTGCAGTAATTCAAAACATCGATGTGTAGTACAATGTGACAGCATTTTGTGCGACATTCTTACCTGCTTACCTTTTTGGCATGGTCCACATACAGTGTTGTTGTGAAGCCTTAGTTTTGGAATTCCTTTTACTGCATCTACTTTGATTAGTTTATTCATTGCTCTGTAATTTGCATGACCCAATCTTTGATGCCATAAGACATTTTCATCATATTTTGACAAGTTACACATATTTGTTCCAATAAGATAGCAATTATCAGCTGACCTAGTACCAGTCATAACACAAACTTCATCTTTATTAAGAACATAACATGAGTCTTTATCAAATTTCACATGCAAATTATCATCACAAAGTTGACTAATGCTAATCAGATTTGCAAGTAAGCCATCAACATGTAAGACATTTTTAAGCTTAGGAAATCCTTCAACATTCAAAGTTCCTTTACCAACAATCTTTCCTTTAGAACCTCCACCATATGTAACACTACCACTATTCAAGGTCACATAATCAGATAAGAAATCAGTACGACCTGTCATATGTCTAGAACAACCACTATCAAAATACCATGAATCAGGTAGACATGCTTTTAAGGAGGTATGAGCAACATTACTGGTAGTTTTTGGTTTCCATGCAGATTTCATAAACTGTTTACCAGAATGTGACAATTTTTTATGCAGCATTTTCAAAGTTCTCTGTTCTTCAAACAATTTTACACAGTAAGGACGAATATGACCAACTTTAGAACAGTAATGACAGATATACTTCCTTTCAACCTTGTGAGGATCTGATTGTGCAGATGTTGCATCAGATGTGACAACATTTGCCTTCACAAATTTCACAGGTTTTCTAAATTTCTCAGAAATAGAAGCAGTAGTACCATCATAACCTAAACCATGATTATTAGACTTACCAGTAGCTATAACATTATTTACCTCAGAAGCACTCTTGGAATATTTCTTGAAACATAAGGTGGAATTTATCAATTTCTCCTTTAAGTTATAAATTTCCAGATCTCGTTTGGTAAGTATAACTTCTAGTTTGGTGATTGTGTCTTTCAGATCCTCATTCTCTTTATTCAGGGAATTAAGAGTGAGTTTCTGATTGTTCCAATCATCTAACAACTTTTGGTGTTCATTGTCATCAGTCCTTTTTCCTGCATCATCAACCAAACCATTAAAACAGTTCAAATCTGGGTGACTCTGTTCTGATGTTGCTGTAGATGTTGAAACATCAGTTACAGCATCAGAATCTGTTTCATCCAGATCATCATCTGAGGAATCATTATAATCAATTCTGGTAAAATTAGAATATTCATTCTGATTTAATTCATCAAGATCATCATCATCAGATTCATCACTCAAGGTAGCACTAAAATTCAGTTTTTGCTTAAGTCTAGTATTGGCACATTCATTTGCATAATGACCATAACCAGAACAAGCATTGCATTGAACTGATTTTCGAAATTCAGGATCATACCTTGGTTTACCTTCACTCTTTGATGGTCTTGGTGTGAATTGACCTTTCCTCCTTTCTGGTTGAGGTGTTGATGTATTGATTTGAATCTTAGGTTGAATGTTTCTAAATTTGTTCACAGATTTCTTAAGAAACTTATTAAAGTGCTTAGTGAGCAAAGCAACGTTGTTCGGATTTTTGAGGCATACATCAAGCAATTCTTCATCAGAGTCAACTTCAGTAATGATGGGTTGAGCTTCAGAAGTGTTTGATGTTTCCCCTTTAAAAATCACAACTTTCTTATCAGCATTAACTTCATCATCTTGATTAGTGTTTATTTCATATGTTCTAAGAATACTCACTAACTCATTTTGACTTAACTTATCTGTATCTTTTGCCTCTTCAATAGCACAAATTTTAGCATCAAATCTTTTAGGAACAGATCTTAATATCTTATGAACTACTCTAACATTAGAAATAGGGTCACCAAGAGAATGTGATTCATTGATAATCTCACTTAACCTTTCATTGTAGGCTGTAATTGTTTCATCTTCCTTCATTCGGAGATTCTCAAATTTTGTTCCCAACATTCGAAGCTTAGTCCTTCGAACACTTTCTGAACCCTCACAATGCTCTTGCAACCTGTCCCATACATCTTTAGAAGTAGAACAGTTAGATATAATTTTAAACATTGAAACATCAACAGAAGTAAAAATAGCATTTAAAGCTTTAGAATTGTAGCTTGCTGTTGTTATTTCATCGGCCGTCCAGTCAACTTCTCTCTTGAGTTGTATTTCACCATCTACGTCTGCTGGTCTTTTTGGAGCTTCCCAACCTGTAAGTACAGTCCTCCAAGCACGTTCATCAACTGACTTGATGTACATACGCATCTTAGGCTTCCAATAAGTGTAATTCGAACCATCTAAAATGGGTGGCCTAAGTGCCGTGGATATGTGATGTGTTTCCATTGCTAACCTACACTAAAAACACACTTGACCAAAGATCTAACCTAGTGTCGTCAGGTATCGGCTCTGATACCAACTGAAAGTGTGGTGTGTATGAAGTGTTTAAGTTTAATAGAATAATGTTGTACTAAATGTTGTGACAATTGGTACAACACTGACTCTAACAGAATATCAGAAATTATGATTCACACAACGGAAGACTTGAAACACTAAAAACAAAACGTGACACAATGGAAATAATTTTTAACATAGATTTTATAAATAAAAATCTCTGCTAGCCTTACGGCGAAATTCAATACTTATCTTCAAGTACAAATGTTGTGTGAAATGTTACAGCATTAACATTCACAACAGAAACTACAAACGAGGCAGGTGCCTTGTTCTAAAAACGAACTAAGTGTATAAGGTATACACTGTCGAAATGCCTAGTCTATCTAATGATTACACTCTCAATAGATAAGAAGACACACAGCCATACGGGTGGGATACGAACGTATGAACTAAATGGTAGTTCTACTGGCCACAATTCCTAACAGGGATATACGCTCGGTCTAGGAAGTTGATCGAATAGAGTACACTGATTTGAGAAGCCTTCCATCGGTATTTATAGTAGTGGGGTGCTGATTCTAGAGGCTTCCACAATGAGATCCTATTTTTTAGGAACTCAACTTCCATGATCTTTCTAGATCCTTCTTGAATGCTCCAGGTCGTTCTAAATGGTTCCATGCTGTTCTAGCATGTTCTTCAATGTTCTGGAATCTTCCAGGTTCCAGATCCTTGTAGAAGCTTCTAGATCCTGCCAGAAATGCGACAACATTTAGATCAACATTTAATGTAGCATTTCAGAAAAGACTTAGAAAAAATCTCGGAAGGTCAAATTAAGATGTTGTTGATAATGTTAAGGCATTTAAGGATTAACAACATCTACAATTCTCAAATTGTGTCTCTCCATGTGTTGCCCAATGTATAAATTGTAGATGAAGGTTACAAAATCAATTCTCAAATTCAATTGTAGATGGGGGTTACAAAATAAATTATCAAATTGTGTATAAATTGTAGATGAAGGTTACAAAATCAATTCTCAAATTCAATTGTAGATGGGGGTTACAAAATAAATTCTCAAATTGTGTCTCTCAAATTCATGAGCATGAGAAGATACGTACTGTTTGGCTTCATCTTTTGTGTGCTTCATATACCCATCATTAATTCACTAATTAATATTAATTAAAAAACCTGCAATTAAGAAGAAGAGGTTGGGAGATTTACGGTTCTCTTCAACATGGGTTCATAATCCATTTTCCAATTTCATAGGATGGAGGAGATCAAGGCAGACGACGTATTGACGGTGAATTCCAATGAGGAATGCCATGAGCAAAACTCAAACAATGAAAAGAGTTGGTTGGGATGTTGTAACAATTTACTTCCACGGTTGGATATTTCTTCTATTCCCTTTTATGAAATTTATTATTCGGGGTCAGAAACTAGCAGTACTAATTTCATTTGATTATCAACATCTAGATTCTTCTTGTAGGGAGATGAAGACATCATTATTGTCCACGACTCTTTTGACTAGGGAGATTGTCGTTTATCTCTTGCAGTGAGTAATTTCCTTATAAGTGTATCTAGAATCTGTGAATTCTTTCTATAATCTAAGCTCTTAAATTATGGAAATATAATATATTTATTTTTTATTTCTTAGATCCCCAAGTATGGCATATTTGAGAATGTAAATTTTTTGAAAGAGCTAGCAGAGATGCCGCTGTGGAAACTACAGAGAACCTAAGAAATGCTATTGGATTCACATATGTATAGTTTATCCAAGTTTTCATGATTCTTTATCCTGCTTTTTCACATGACATTCTCACCTACTTTAGATTCTCTTTCTATCTTTGTATGCTCATGTACTACTTACAACTTGAATTGGACATCTATGGATCCTATTGAAACAATAACTAAGTGGTAGCTTCGTTAGTTGATAATTGTTTTTTAATATATCTAATAAGTTGTTTTATGTTTCGTGTTTTCATTTGCAGGTCCTTAATTTTTATTGCTTGGTTTTGTTAGATCGAAGGAAGAATGACAAATGATGAAAAATATCAAGTGCAATTTTTAAGTTTTGAATGAAAAGTGTCAACATCGATTTATTTAGTTTATGTTGTAATTTTGTAATTATCGTTTATAAAAGACCCCTACTACATCGATTTTATTTTTTTGTAAATGTAAGTTCATTCGTCGGGGGTTATGTCACTAGATTTTTCTTTTGTTTGAAGTTGTAAATTTATGTATAAAATTCATCTTTTATTTTTATGTACTAGATTGATTATGTATAAAATTCATCTTTTATGTTCTCGCATTTCATTCAATGGTTTTAATTATGAATTTAAATTGATGTATTCTTTAATTTTAGTTCTGATAATTAAGCTCAATGTTTATACACTTTCAAATATAATATTAATTCATTAATCTTATTTCTTATTTATTATGCCAGATTTCTTTAAATTAAGGTAATATGTGGACTTTTTTTAATCCAACTTTCACGCCTAAAATTCTAAACATTTATATATAACCAAATTTAGTAAAACATTTAAATTATATGTTGTTAAAACAATTGTTACATTTATTACATAATTATCATAATTGAAAAGTATAATAGGTAAATATGTATCATAATTTCGATGATATGGTATAAATTTGATTAATTAGTTGAATAATTATTTTAATATATATATATATATATTTATTATATTATATTTATTCGATTATGAATTATATTTATTTTATTATAACATTAGTTAAAAAAAATAATCTAATCTCCCCCCTTTATAGGAAAACTAACGCCCAAATCCTCAATTAAATTTAATTGTGGCATAATTGAGTCAATTATGGTTAGATTAGAATTACGAAATCTCAAATCTTATTTTTAGGTAAAATTAAAAATTAATAGTTCATTCCGTAATTTTTTGCATTGATTTGGTAATTTTTTTTTTTAATATTTAGAAATAAATTATATTAAAATTTGAATTAATTCTTTTTAAATCTTTAAAATAGGAAATTTTGATGAAATTTATTTTCAACAAAATTTGCATATCATATACTGTACTAATATATTTCAATTTCGAAAACTCGGAATTTGGACATACACATGTAAATGGTGGAAGGATAAATTCAAAATTTTATGGTCTTAGCTTCCTTTAAATTAGCAGTAATTATAAATTTTGAATAATTCATGTTATTATAACCGTTATAGTATTAATTAAATATTAAATAGATACAATTATGCCTATTATATATCTAGAAAATAATTAATGAAATTTAGAAAATAAATGATGTACAAATTGGTCAAATTTATTTACAAATAAATTTTCATATCATATACTCCTAATATATTTCCTATATGATGTAGATAAATATGTTGCTATTTGAGAAGCCGACACGTGGAAACGGGATAAATTATGATAATTGTAATTAGGTCAATACACCGAAGAAACAGGATTAATACACCCCTGGGCTTGAGCAGGGGAATCAGAGAGATCAGGGTGATTGGGCCTCTGGCCCATGTTTGGAGAGATTAATAACCCTTGGGCCTGAAAGGATCCGGTCCAAATAGGGGACGACTAGTCAATCTTTCCTGGCCAAGTCAAATGAGGAGACGAATCCACGAAAATAGGGGCCAGTATGCTGAAGAACCAAGTCTCCAGGGAGAGTGAGACCGATTCTTTAGGGAATTGAGGCCGGATTTACGGGAAGGAGTCGAGAATATAGGGAGAACAAGTCTTTCCCTCTCCGAAGAGAGAGGCCAGGTATATAAACAGGTTATTTCCTTATTCTTATTTACGTTTTACAGAATATACACACTATCACAAGAAATATACACTGAGTTGAGTAGAAACATACTACTATTCGCCGGAATTTCCCTAGATATACAGGGGAATTCCTCTTTGATTTCTCCTACGACCGATTCTGACTTGAGCGTCGGAGCTTCTACGCCGGAGCCCCCCTCCGGCGTACTTTTGCAGGTCATTTTCGGATTTCCAAGGAGATTCACTTGAAGATTGCCAAGGATTACACGAGTGATTTGATTCGTGATTAATAGTGCTCGCAAGAGAACGATCGATATCCGGAGGCGTTCTTTTTCGACGCATCAACTGGCGCCGTCTGTGGGAATATTTCAAGCTAAGGCGTGAGAAAAGTTTCGTACTTAAATGGGTGGAGGACAAGATCCAACGAAGCAGACAAAGGAGAAAGGAGATTCTACTCCTCCTTCTCTTCCTCCGCCAGGGTTTCCCTCAAATCGAAATTTAGGGAAACGACCCGTGGATCATACACCAGAAGATATTCCCCCTCCAGGCTTTCCCTCAAACCGAAATCTAGGGAAACAACCTGTAGATCACCCATTAGAGGATATCCCTCCCACTCAAGAGGGAGATGTACCAGGTACCTCAGGAGCTTCGGGGAGTGGGATCAATAGGGATAACCCTAACGCTCAACCGGAACTCCTGACCGTCTCTCGAGATCAATTAGATGAGATGATCGCACAATCAGTGGAAAGAATAATTGCCACTCGAGGACTTCGCCCTCCCGAACCTGTTCCACCTACCCATAAGGGCACACGACCAAATCCACCAGAGAATGTCATAGATTCGGTCCCAGTCCCCTCCAGGAACGAGGATCCCCCTCGAAACCCAGAAGAAAAAGTACCTTCCCAGGCTGAAAGAAGCATCCTGGAAAGACCCCCTCGGAGGGATGTGGAGAGGGTCCTTGGGGATACCACCCTGGATACAGGGATGGGAGAAAGCACGGACGACACGTATCAAGGAGCCGTCAGTGATCAGATACAGGCCTTGCGGAAGGAGATGAGGGATATGCAGAAACATATTACTGACAATGTAAGTAAACCCTCTTATACCACTGGATATCAATTCTCATCTAGTATTTTGCAAGATGATCTGCCCTCTAATTTCAAATCTTTAAACTTTGAATATGATGGCACCACGGACCCATACGAGCATCTGATGAGGTTTGAGAATGCTGCTCTATTACATCGGTATGGAGAGGGCGTTAAATGCAGGGTATTCCTGACCACCCTATCTAAGGCTGCACAGCAATGGTTCACACAACTGGGACCAGATACTGTCCACTCATGGTCCGAATTCAGCGAATTGTTCCTGCATCAATTCGCCAGTGCTAGGAGACAGCCTAGAGCCACCCTTACTTTATTTAACATGCGCCAGGGAGAGAACGAGAGCTTACGGGCTTTCTTAAAAAGATTCAACCAAGCAGCTCTCGAAGTACCTACAGCCTCCTCAGAGGTCAAAATCAACGCCCTCACCAACGGGTTAAGAGATGGGGATCTATTCACATCTCTAGCCAAGAAGCCAGTTCGGACCTTTGATGAGTTACTGAGGAGAGCAGAAAAATACCTCACCCTGGAAGAGGTAAGAAAGGCTAAGCGCTCGGAGACCAGGACAACAGTGGGTAATGGAGAACGTAGGAAAGAAATTCCGCTTAGGAGGCCAAGTCCGGAGAGACATCGAAGCTCCAGGAGGCTGGAAAATGTAAGAAGAGAGGAAGTTGCACCCTGGAGCCCCAGGGGAAGGGCGAAGAGATATACCCCTTTGAGGATAGAGCCAGCCGAAGTCCTAGAGGTGGTAGGGGACCATCCGGATATGAAATTCCCCTATTCAAGAAGCAGAGGTCCCCAAAATCCTAAGTCAAGCAAATTCTGTAGGTTCCATAACGACTATGGCCACGATACCAACCAATGTTGGCATTTGAAGGACGAGATAGAGAGGATGATTCAGGCAGGCCATCTGAAGGAGTTCACCTTCAGAGACCGACAAGGCCCCAGGGGTCAAAAGAGAAAGGACCCCGAGGGGAAGCAAGATGATGATAGAAGAGATCAGAGGAAGGGCAATGAGGAGCCACCACCCCCTCCCCAGAAGAGGGGAACTATTCACATGATTATGGGAGGCCCCGCTGATGGGGATTCCTTCAGGCAGAGAAAGCAGAGCGTTCGGTCGCTGAAGAACGAGAGGAATATAGAGCACCATGAAGTGGGGAAGATGACAGAAGGTCCGGACATCCATTTCGGGCCAGAAGACACAGGGGAACCCAGAGAAATTCATAATGACGCGCTAGTCATTACCACGGATATAGCAGGATACGATGTAGCAAGAATTTTTGTAGATACTGGAAGCTCTGCCGACATCATGTTTTTGGAGTGCTTTAAAAAGATGGACCTGAATATAAAGCTCAGACCGGTGGAAACCGCTCTTTATGGATTCTCAGGGGGAGCTATTCAACCCCTTGGTTCAGCGTTACTGCAAGTAGGGTTAGGAGTCGCCCCTAACCGTCGAGTACAAGTCATAGAATTCCTGATTGTAGCTGTCCCATCTTCCTATAACGTAGTAATGGGAAGGCCAAGCTTGAATATTTTTCAGGCAGTGATCTCCACCTTCCACACGAAGATGAAGTTCCCCGCCTCGGGGGGTGTGGGAGAGATATGTGGCGATCAATATCAGGCAAGGAAGTGTTACGTGGAATCGGTCAAGATAGCAGACAGGGCCGTATTCCGGGGAATGGAGAGATTTAAGGGCGAAGACCCTGAGCTGAAGAGACAGAAGGTGGGTGAGCTAATGCAAGAACAGCCCAAAGCTAAAGCAGACGAGGAGTTAATGAGCATCGAGCTCTACCCAGGAAATGAGGGATTTACAACCAGGATAGGAACGAATATGAACCCTGAGCTCCAGGGAAAGATGATACTCACCCTCCAGGAGAATGCAGACATCTTCGCATTCACGGCGACGGATATGACGGGTATCCCTCCAGAAATAGCAGTGCACCATCTGAATGTGGATCCCAAAGCTAGGCCCGTGAAACAGAAGTTGAGGAACTTCGGTAAAGAGAAGAACCTCATTGTAAAAGAGGAAATCGATAAATTGTTGAGTGCAGGGCACGTGAAGAGAGTGCAGTTCCCTGAGTGGCTCTCGAACGCAGTGCTGGTATCCAAGGGAGCCGGCAAATGGAGGATGTGCATCGACTTTAGGGACCTGAACAAAGCCTGCCCTAAAGATCACTATCCCCTGCCCAGGATTAATCAACTAGTGGATGCCACGTCCGGGTTTGAATTACTCAGCATGATGGATGCATATCAGGGGTACCATCAAATCCAGTTGAACCCCCTCGATATACCAAAGGGTCAGGGAAATTCCTCGGATATATGGTGACGCAAAGAGGAATAGAGGTTAACCCTGTCAAGGTGAAAGCGGTCCTTGACATGCAACCCCCTCGAAACTTGAAGGAATTGCAGACCTTGAACGGCAGAATCGCAGCCCTTAGCAGATTTATAGCAAAATCAGCGGAGAAGAGCCACCACTTCTTCAGAACACTAAGGAAGGGGTCAAAATTCGAATGGGATGAACAGTGTCAAAAGGCTTTTGAAGGACTGAAGCTCCATCTAGAACAACTACCGAAGTTGACCAAGCCCACTCAGGGAGATGTTCTACTCCTATACCTCTCAGTAGGGGAACACTCTCTGAGTACAGCCCTGATGAAAGAGGAAGGCTCCACACAACAACCCATATATTATGTGAGCAAGGTCATCCAAGGAGCAGAAAAGAGGTATTCAGAGGTAGAGAAGGCAGCCCTAGCAGTGGTGGTAACGGCTAGGCGACTACGCCCTTATTTCCTATCTTACAAAGTGATGGTGCAGACTAACTTCCCATTGAAGCAGACGCTGGGGAGAGCAGATTTATCAGGAAGAATGGTCAGGTGGGCAGTGGAGTTGCAGGAGTATGATATTGACTATGAACCAAGGAGAGCCATCAAGGCTCAAGCTTTAGCAGACTTTATTCAAGAGTCTACCAGAGTGGAAGAAGAACAGGGATGGAAGGTATACGTGGATGGCTCAGCATCCGCCTTGGGATGCGGAGCAGGGATAGTGTTGGTTGACCCTGATGGCCAAGAAGTACAGGTTGCTGTTAAATTCCGGTTTTCAACCTCAAACAATGGCGCAGAGTATGAGGCCCTGATTAGAGGAGCTAGCATGGCGGCAGAGTTAGGGGCACAGAAAGTCACCCTGTACTCCGATTCGCAGCTGGTAGTACAACAGGTCATGGGGGAATACCTTGCCAAAGATGAGAGAATGATCGCTTGTCTAGAGGAGGTGAAGAAATTAAAAAATAAATTCCATACTTTTGAAGTGGTACAGGTACCAAGAGAAGAGAATATGAAAGCAGGTGGACTGTCTAAACTAGCGAGTTCCACTGAATTCGAGGGAGACGGAAATGTGATCCTGTTGGTGGCGGATCAAGTAGCTACGGAAACCCTGGTTGGAGAGATAACAGCAGGGGATGATTGGAGGAAAGAAATATGGGAAGAATTGAACAGGGGTCCAGTAACCCCAATGTCCAGAGAGGCCAAAGCTTGGAGAAGGAAGTATTGCATCCTAGGAGGTCAATTGTACAAGAGGTTCTTCACTCAACCTTATCTGAAATGTCTTTCAAGAAGAGAAGCAGAGCTAGTGATCAAGGACATCCATGAAGGTTGCGCATCCAGCCATGAAGGTTACCAGACCATGGTGAAGAAGGTATTTAGGGCAGGTTTCTACTGGCCTAACATAATTAGAGACGCTAGAGAATATGTGAAGAAATGTGAGAAGTGTCAGAAGAATGGGCCTTTGATACGAGTACCTGCAGAGGAAATGGGGGCTATGTACTCGCCCTGTCCCTTCGCCAAGTGGGGAATAGATCTGGTGGGACCCTTCCCCTTGGCACCCGGAGGGAGAAAATTTCTGATCGTGGCCGTGGATTATTTCAGTAAATGGGTAGAAGCTGTGCCCTTGGCCAAAATCGAAGAAGATAATGTAATTCTTTTTCTTGCTACACATATTTGTTGCAGGTTTGGAGTACCCAGAATCTTGGTTTCCTACAACGGAACGCAGTCCAATGGAGAGAAAGTAAGGAGATGGTGCGAGAGGTGGAACATTACACAGAGGTTTACTTCAGTAGCCCATCCACAAGCTAATGGGCAGGTGGAAGTTACAAACAGAATCCTAGTGGATGGTATTCAGACACGATTGGAAGAGGTAGGAGGAAAATGGGTAAAGGAGCTAGACAACGTCCTCTGGTCCTACAGGACCAACCCTAAAACAGCTACGGGCGAATCTCCCTTCTACTTGGTATACGGGGCAGGGGCAGTGATACCTCCTGAGGCCAGACTCAAATCGCACCGGATCACCTATTTTGAAGAAAAAAGAAATGAAGAATTGATGAGGGAGGCGTTGGACCGGGTAGATGAAGAAAGGGAGATGGTGAGATTAAAAGCAGAAAGGTACAAGAGTCGGATCAAGGCAGCATATGATCGCAGGGTAATCCCCCGCTCCTTTAAAGTGGGAGATTTAGTCCTTCGGAGAGCAGATGCTTTGAAGAACACGGGAAAGCTGGAACCCACTTGGGAAGGTCCTTACAGGGTAATACAGGTACTAAAAGGTGGAGCATACAAGCTCCAGGATATGACAGGAAAAGAAATACTAAGGCCATGGAACGTGTGCCACTTGAAGAGATTTTATGTTTGAAGAAGGTGTTATTCCCTTACTTCCTTCCCCTTTATGAACAATTTTGAATGTTTACTTCTTATTCGAATAATTGCTTCACCGGCACTCTTTTTCCCTCTACGTGGGTTTCCCTTTGGGGTTTTACCACGGAGAGGTTTTTAATGAGACCGGCATAGGTTCCCCTTATTTGCCTATGTTGATGAACACTTTTGATCAATGGAGCACCGGTTTTGATAAAATTTCAGCAATTTCCCTAAATGCATGTTAATACTGTGATGAAATGACTCTTGTATGCCGATTTTATGATGAAATGTTTCTCATATGTTAATACCATGTCAAGACAACTGTTAAGGGCCTGCATAATGAGTACTGAAATAACGAACATGTTTTGAAAATTAAAACATAACATGATAGAGATATTGCAAAATAGAGAGATTTACACCAACTCATGAGGATTCGAATAGAAAATACCTAGGAAGAATTCCTAAAGTTTCTATCCACGACAGCCTCTAAAGCTAGGGGGAGTAGGGGGTATAGCAGCAGAAGATATAATTAACTTGTCAATAAACCCTATCCCTAGCGACTTTCGCAAACTCTTACGAGTATAAACAAACTCTTACGAGTATAAACTAACTCTTACGAGTATAAACTAACTCTTACGAGTATAAACTAACTCTTACGAGTATAAACAACTTAAGGGAGAGTATAATCCCTACGAATTCTAACTTTTGGGAGAGTATAATCCCTAAACATTCTAAACTTCAGGGAGAGTATAATCCCTAAGAACTCTTACGAGTATAAACTAACTCTTACGAGTATAAACAACTCTTACGAGTATAAACAACTTAAGGGAGAGTATAATCCCTACGAATTCCGACCTAGGGGAGAGGATAATCCCTAAAAACTCTAGTGTCAAGAGAAAGACTAGAAACGTTAGCAAATCACCAAGTAAGTACAGGGATATAAACCCTATCTCCTCATTAAGGTTCCTCTAAGAGCTTTAGAGCCTTTACGTGTCCAGAAAATGTCGAAAACATGCTAACAAATACCACACCTTATAATAGAGATAAAGATATATATGTATATATGCATGCCAAGTAATAAATGTGCATGTACGATATTAAACGAAAGAGAAGCAGGAATATTCAAGACTTAAGGCACCATGCCTAAGCCCTCCACAGAAAAACCCCGGAGTGTGGAGTCTCCGGAAAATACCAAAAGGGCCTTAGAGGCCTTAACAAAATAAAAAGTGTTTTAAAAGTACCAAAGTGTTATCAGGGAAATAAAGTTATGAAGAGAGGGGAATATCATTCTTCCCCTCGGAACCTTCTCTTGCCTCCTCAGCTCGCCCACTGGAATCGCCTCCCTCTGCCTTCTCCATCAGAGCACCTGCTGCCACGGTAGCCACTGGAGTTGGGTTTTCCACATGGATAGGGAAAGCCATATCCTTTGCTGGTACAAGATCATCCAAGTTCAGGGCGGCGTCTTTCAGTTCCAAAATTGCTTTTCTCATCCCAGGTAACCACCAAGGGGTATTGATGTCTTCCTTAGCGTCTCCAGGGAATTTAGGGGGAATGTCCAGTTCGTCCAACCGGAGGGCACGAGTATACTGACCGTTAAATCCCGGAGCAGAATGTTCAGCTACGGCGTTAGAAAACCCATGGTCAATGAAATGGGGGATATATGCACCCATCGCCCCTAGAAAGCTGCTACTCTGAAGAAAGGCCTCCAACCACTCCCGATGCAAGGTACCTAGGAATTTTTGACCTATGGCAGAGGTAAACAGGGACTCTATGCATAATTTCATACCAGCCAGAGGAAGAGTAACCTCCAGTTGTTCGACTCGTTTACCAAACTCTTTCTTCAATGAAGAAATCTCCCCCGAAAGCGTCGTTTGGAGAACTTTGCACCTCTGATTAGCATCCTGTAGTTCTGCATCAAGTATCTCCTTCTTCACCTTCTCCAGCTCTACTTGGCTTTGGAGATCATCCACTAGCTGAAGGGACTGGAGAGCTCGTTCAGACATGTTGGAAAACAGGAGACCAAACTACACAATGAACAATCTAAAGAAGTAAGACAGGTATACTTTTGACAATATTAAATTATCCAGAAGTATATTGGCATAGAGAGTCTACCTGTGTAAAGCTATGGGCCGCATGCACAACTCGCTCCTCGGGAGACAGAGCATTAAGAGCCTCCGTGGCAGGGGTCGGAGTGTGACGCTCTATGAAAGCTAGGAGATGATCAACATTAATCTCATCAGGAGCGTCGGAAGCGGCATTAGGCAGCGAGGATTTGGTTTTGGACTTCTTCTTTTTAGCATCAGAGGCAGGAGGCAGAGTAGAAACTAAGGCTTTCTCAGTAGAGGATCGGGTGCGCTTAGCCACTGACCCGGTGGCAGGTTTCACTGGGGAAGGAGGAATTGGAGCCTTGGAGGAGCTTTCAGGAGCCGGAGACTTAGCAACCATCGAGAGAGGAGTGGCATCACGGGAAATCTGAGTTAACCAACTCATAGCTGCACAAAGAAATATGAAACGACATTAAATAAACAAGGCAGCTCCAATTTTGAAGATGATACTAAGAAAAGGAAATGGTATTACCATCGTCAGGACCTAGGGGGTAATCGGGGCGACCAAAACCAAAATGAGAGAGGGCTCTAGGATTTTTACAAATACTCATCACATCAAAAAAGCCATGAGCAGAGACATGGTCATTTAGGTGGTTCATCACATCCAAGTTTAGGGAGGAACAAACAGAAAGAGGAGGACGGGGCACTCCAGGATTCTCATAAATCCATTCTTCGTGAGGAAATTCCCAAGGAGAAGGATTCGTGACAAAGAAGTAGTAGTCCTTCCAGTCCTGGACTCCCTCGTGGAGTTTTTCCATGAACTTTCCGGTCCTGGAAGTGCGACCACAAGCATAAAAGAACCCATCGGCGAACTTGCACATATATTGAGTTAAAAAGAGTTGGGCTGAAGGTTCACCACCGTTCCTCTTCATCAAAATGTAGAAGCCTAACATCGCTCTTATAGCGTTCGGAGTAAATTGATTCAGAGGAATACGGAGGTAGTTGGGCTTCCCAGAAAGCCAAGGTGTTCGGGCCTGGAAAATTTGGGCGTTCTCTCCTATGGGCTGCCCTAACTATGTACTCGGGAGGAAAGATTCCCGAACGGAGGAAGGCGGCGACGCGCTCAGAAGAAAGTATGGAGGGACCGGAAATTTTGTCCTTCAAAGTGAGGTCGGTTATGGGAAATATGGGGAGTGGGTTGGAAGTGGAACTCTCCATAGATATGGAGTCTGACGAAGTATGAGTTGAAGATGACATGAGGATATCGTAAATGAAAAGAGAAAAGAAGGAGTAGATACCTGAAACAAAGTCGGTTTTTGGGAGGATGACGGAGTGGCCGGAGAACGTGCGTAGAGGAGTTTGAAATTCACAGAAGTAAAAATGAAGATGGAAAATAGATAAGTTTGAAATGAAAGAAATAAGGGTTTTTGGTGGAAAAAAGGGGTTTTGAAATAATTAGGCAGAGGAGAGAGAAGGGAGAAGACCGAGGAGAATTAATGTCACCCCCAATTAAGACGCTCGTGAATGGAGAAGGGCGGCCTGATGTTGGATCATGAATGAACGCGTGGCTACAGGTTTCGAGGGCAAGGTTGCGTGTGGAAGCGCAAAAGACCTGAAACCTTCCAGAGGTAATTATTAAGAAGGAAATCAAATCAGTAATATTTCGAGGAGTATTTTAAGGAACGAAATATTTCTTTAATATTTATCTTAGTGTTATTGTTTTCCTACTCTCCTAAAAATTATTCCTTTTATGAGAGTAGGGGGGAGTGGTTGATGTAGATAAATATGTTGCTCTTTGAGAAGCCGACACGTGGAAACGGGATAAATTATGATAATTGTAATTAGGTCAATACACCGAAGAAACAGGATTAATACACCCCTGGGCTTGAGCAGGGGAATCAGAGAGATCAGGGTGATTGGGCCTCTGGCCCATATTTGGAGAGATTAATAACCCTTGGGCCTGAAAGGATCCGGTCCAAATAGGGGACGACTAGTCAATCTTTCCTGGCCAAGTCAAATGAGGAGACGAATCCACGAAAATAGGGGCCAGTATGCTGAAGAACCAAGTCTCCAGGGAGAGTGAGACCGATTCTTTAGGGAATTGAGGCCGGATTTACGGGAAGGAGCCGAGAATATAGGGAGAACAAGTCTTTCCCTCTCCGAAGAGAGAGGCCAGGTATATAAACATGTTATTTCCTTATTCTTATTTACGTTTTACAGAATATACACACTATCACAAGAAATATACACTGAGTTGAGTAGAAACATACTACTATTCGCCGGAATTTCCCTAGATATACAAGGGAATTCCTCTTTGATTTCTCCTACGACCGATTCTGACTTGAGCGTCGGAGCTTCTACGCCGGAGCCCCCCTCCGGCGTACTTTTGCAGGTCATTTTCGGATTTCCAAGGAGATTCACTTGAAGATTGCCAAGGATTACACGAGTGATTTGATTCGTGATTAATAGTGCTCGCAAGAGAACGATCGATATCTGGAGGCGTTCTTTTTCGACGCATCACTATATAATAGAAAGTTCCATATCCATATCCACATCATATCATATTTTTCAAATTTATAAAATACGAAATTTGTTTTAAAGTTAAAAATTGACTCCTCTTTCTTTATTTATTTCCATAGATTTAGTGAAAAATCTAAATATCGAATTTTAAGAAAATAGATATGATATAAAATTGTAGTTCTTAATCTATCCTGAAATTAGAAAATTTTCAATCAAATATGAATGAATTTTGGGATGCTTTGAGATATAAACAAAAATATTGATAATTGTATAACATTATTTTTTATCTAGAATAAAAAAATATACTAATGGCATAAAATTATTTTTTAAGACAGGTCATATTTTGTTTATTAGATTTGATCATTCCATTGACTTAGTAAATACATAGGGGGTGTTTACTTTGGGCACATATTGATTTAACTTTATGTCAACTCAAGTTGTAAAATTGAATGAGTTTGTATTATTATATTATTGTTTGATGAGATTATAATGATTAGTTAAGTGTGTAATGATTAAATGTATTATATTATTATATTATTATTATATTATTGTTGAGAAAGAATATAATTATTGGAGAAATATTATATATATATAACTTTATGTTAAATCAACATGTTTGATAGGGGTGGTTTTGAGTGGATTTTGAAAACCTATTTTTAAATCTCGAAGTAAAACGGGTTTTGGATCTTGAAATCCAAAACCTAGTTTTTAAAACTAAAAGTAAACATAGCCATAGGGCCTGGAAACAGAATTTAAAAGATATCCCGAAGATGAAATGAATATTAATTTTGAATATTAAAATTTAAATGTAACAGAATTTAGAACTACATCCTTTTAATCTTATCAATGAGCTAGCATTTTGAATTTTAAATTTAAATTGTAAAAATAAAAAATTTATAAATATAAATTTAATTATACTTAGATAAATATTAAATATCCTAATTAAATAAACAAAATTTTGCATATTCAATGATTTATGTTCTAAAAATATTCTATTAACAAATTCAATTTTCAATATTCAAATGTAAGATTATCATTAATTTTGTAAAGGGGTAAAAGTTAATGTAAAACGTCCAAAAAGAAATGTAAGATTATCATTAATTTTGGAAGGGGTAAAAGTTACGTTCAAAAAGAAAAGTGTGAAAGTAATTGTCAAAGAGAGTATTAATTTTGAAATTTTCAATTATTAAGTTTTAGTAATATAATGTTAAACAATTTAAATTTTATTATTAGTCTTAAATTTAAATCTAAATTAGATATTTCAAAAAAAAAAAAAATTTGACCAAACCATAAATATTTATTGCATCAATTAATATTCCTTTAATTTCGTAATATTTTTTTATAAATAAATTTATAATTGTCTATTCTATTATTGTTATATATATATATATATATATGATTTTATATATTTTTACAATATTTTTTTTTCTTTTAATACAATAATAAATTTATATATATTTTAAAATTAATATTTTTTTAATAAATTAAAATATATTATAAATTTATTTCAAATGCTATCATTCCTGAAAATATAGACATGTCTATTGAAAGAAGAGATATTATGCAATAAAATTATATTAATTGTTACGAGATTTAGAAACCACATCATTGAAGGTGTTTCAAATGAATCAAATGACACATCTCATATAAGGTTTTGAATGAGATATGTGTTCATATACGGACAATTATAGATTCCAGATGGTAAATTATTGAGTAATAGTGGATTGAAATTATTTTGCCTTTCATTCATTCAAATGAAAAAAAAAGGTACAAATTTGTTGTAATTTTATATATTAATTTCTTTTATTAATAAAAAATTAGACTACTTTTTTATTCTATTGTTATTTTTTTTAAATATATTATATGTCACTTGCAAAATAAATCACGACCTTTAGTGTGTTTATCAATTACAACATATTCTTTTTTTCTTTGCAATTTGATACACCACCTTTTTAAGTTTTACAATTTAATACCCCGTTAGATTTTTCGGGCAATTTGAGTATGATGTGACGCCGAAAATACAAAATTTGCCACGTTGTCGCCACATAGACGACCAACTAATTATTATGAAAAAAAATAATTTAAAAAAAATTCAAAAGTCTAATCAGTATAAAATTAAACCGATCTTATTTGCACAGAAAAACCTAAACTCACAAGTGGTCCTCAATTGTGCACAGGGAGAGGAAAATCATTTTCTCATAGAACTCATAACACGCATCCTTGCACATGGTGATCCCTATAATTCTTGTTTAGTCAATTGTACAGTGCAATAATTTAAAAGTAAAACACATTTTTTTGTCTTATTATGAATTTTGTGTTGTTTATGGTTTACTTTAATGACTCTTCTAGGGTTTAATCATAAATGTGGTTTACTCTATTGTTATGGAATTATAGAAGAATGTGTGTATGCGATTAGTTTAATAATAGGAAAATATAAAACAACATAAAAAGAGAGTTTTATGCACTATTGTTGTGTTCTAATCGAAAGTTTGAGTGAGAGAGGCATGTAGAAACTAGAAACGACTCAAATGTATTCATAAATGTTTTTTAATTTTGCGCTTATTAAAATTTTGAAATGTTTATTATTATTTTTAAAAAAATAAAAAAAAATTTGTTGACAGTCTATCATACTGAAATTGGCCGGAAAATCTATCAGTGTATTAAATTGTAAAATTTAAAAAGGTGGTGTATCGAATTGTAAAGAAAAAAAAATATGTTGTAATTGATAAAAATACTAAAAGGTCATAATTTATTTTGCAATTAACCCTAAATAAAATTATATTCTCGATTTTATTATTGTTTTTTTGTGGAGTATATTTATATATATATAATGTAACTTACATTGCTACAAAAATTTATTTTTATCTTTTAATAGAATTATAAATTTACAAAACTAGACATGTTTCAAATATTATTTTTTAATTAATAAATTAAAAATATAATATAATATAAATTTATTTCAACCCCTTACATTAGTATGTAAATATATGTAAATATTTTTAAATATAACAAAATTTGGCAAATCGAATTATGGTATACCTAATTTTTCAATACGGTAATGCTGTGAATTTTTATATATTGAAAACTTCCCTATATATGGTCTGCATTATGACTAGCGTGGGAAAAATAGCAAAATTTTTGGTATACCATACTTATTGTATTAAAAAAATATCAAATTTATCAAAAGAGAAACATTAAATATGGTTTTTTTATACACTTTCTAATCCTTTTTTAACTGATTTTCATACATTATATTAATAATTTAGATTTGTTTAAATTTAAAGATGCACATAATTGCACATGCAACTATGGTAATTTGCGAACAATAATTTGCAATTAAACAATTCTAAAAGTCAATTTACTGTACAATTGAAGATTTAATAAGTTAAAATAAGTTAAAATCATATAAATTTTATAGAATTAAACATAAAAATATCTGGGGAAGCCACCATAGACTTGGAGGAGATTTACAAATACATGTAAAAAATTATTTGTAATAAAAATAGATACTCCATCCGTACTTTTAAAAAAATAAAAAATTTGTAATCCTACATTTATTAACAGTTATGCATACTTTTATATAAAATTAATATTAATTATCATATTTTTTTTTTCACTTTTTCTCCAACTTTTTTTCTTAAACTTTTCCCAAGTCCCCAGTATTAGTTTTTTCTGATTGACAAACAAACAAATTCTCTGTAGACTTTTTTTCATTTTTTTTTAGAGATAAGTAATATTAATGCAATTGTTTGAATATAACAAAATTGCAAGAATATATAATTCTGTCTTAATGGTATGGATAGAGTAGATAAGTAATAATATTAATGCAATTGTACTATTATGAAAATTGTAATAGTACATAGAATTATATTTATAAATAGGATGATCTAATTGTTTGAAACACATTAGATAAAATTTACTCTATCATTTTATTCTCTTTGTCATGGTCGTTTTTGCTGCTATGTTTGATGTTCATGAATGTAAGTACATATATGAACTACTAATATTTACTATGTCCATTTATATAATTTTTACCTTCATTTTTTATCTGTTCATTTTATAGTACAATTATACGCACGTCTCGTTGAGTAACTAAAATTACAATCCTGAATCAAAATTACATTTGCATATCATTTATAGTGATTATAATCATTTAGTTGGATTGCAAAAATGAGTTATTTCAGATTAGCAAGCCCCGAATAGTGTGGATCATTAATTTATAGTGATTATAATTATTCCAGATCATTTAAATAAAGTAAATAATAAAATAGATAAAGTAAATTTGGTATATTTTTCAAAAAAAAAAAAAAAAAAAAAACATAATTTATGTAGATTACCTAAAAGAAAAACAACCCCACTTTTGTGATGGACGGAGTAATATTAATCTAATTGTCTAAATATTTCAAAATTTATAATAATATGATTCTATCTTAATGATATTCATAATAGAGTAGATGAAAACTATAAATATGATGATCTTATTGTTCGAAAATCATCCAAAATTTTTCCTACTGATTCAATGGCTTCTTATAAATTGGTTCATTTTATTCTCTTCGCCATGATGATTTTTGCTGCTTTGTTTGGTTCTCATGAATGTAAGTATGTATATATATATATATATATATATATAATAAAATAATAAAATAATTTATTACTTAATAAGGTTTTAATGTAAAATTAATTTGTTAACAGGTTATGAGGATGGTAGCAACAGAAAACTTAAAAATATTGATGTCAGTATTTCTAATTCAAAGAGAATGGTTTGCCTCTTTAGAAATAACCTCAAAGACTGCGGTACTTATTTTAAAAACGGGTGTTGGTGTTGTAATATGCCAGGAAATCAAGATTGTAGGGGCAGTGAAGATATATGCTTTCAAGAATGTCCATCCAAATAATATGGATTTATTTAATGTTTTATTATAAATTATATGTTAATTATTCCAATAAAATTTTTATATATGGTACTACCATTAATCAATAATATTTATATTCATTTTTTTGGTGTTATTTATAAAACGAGAATTACTATTCTCTTTTGGTATTGTTTTTCATTATAACAGGAAAATAAGCAACAAAACTTACTAATTATTCAAAATTGAAGCAAATAAGGTAAAGGGGTGACAATCAACTCTTTAGAATGAAGCAGTACCTTTCCTGATGCAAGATGGGAGATCTCGATGGGAACCCGAAACCTCAAAAAATAAACACACATCCAAACAGCATCTTGAAGAAGACAATTTCACCAAAATTATTCAAAACAGAACAAAAAAATTCAGTTATTGCAATTTTATTCTTTTTCCGGTTCTTCTCAACCACGCAATTTACAAGCCTTTAGGGAGCATAAACAAAAATTGGAATTTGGGTAAACACTACTCAACTGCATAAACATAGACCTAACAAACAAATCAAACCAATCAGAAAACAGAAGAAGAAAAAACATGTACCCCATGCAATATAGCATGGACAGCATCTCCTCAAGCATTTGCATTCAAGTCATTTCTACAATCAATAAAAGAAAATAAAAACTAAGCACATTTACAATCTTATTTCCATGATATGCAACGGTTCCTTCTCGTCTCCCAATTGAACAAAATGTCATAGACCAAAAGCAAAAGTAGTATTACTTGGAAATTACTAAAGCTCATGATTCTGTGTGGTTCAAAATGGAGTATAAAAAATGAAAAATAAATTAAGCATGTTTGAAGCTAAATATAATCAACAAGCTAAATGGATGTTCATTTGTTTTCACATTATTAGTTTGAATGAACATAATGGACTGACGCCTTTTAAAAAAGCGTCAAACAGAGAGATTAGTGAATGAATATGCACAAGTAAAACTAGAAAAAGATAATCTTAATGAATCCCTCCCTTCCCTTTCTTAGTACAAAATGTAAATTTACAGCAACTATTCTATTGGAAAAGCAAAAACAGCAGATATAAGGACAAGATTTAAATTGTGGAAATATCATCATATATGCTAGCTCTTGAATTGGGATTACAACTGATAATCCATTGCACTTACTTACTACTATATAGCTACCTCTGTAAAATTTAACTAACTATACAATCATCTGGCCTGATCATAACTAACCAACATTAAGATAATCTGGAACTACAATGAGGTGGATATGTGGTAGACATGTCAATACGCAAATGGAGTTGGCAATCGACATCCAACATGAACTTAACCGAACCAAGACGCCAGACTCTCCATCGAGTCCAGGTCGTCCCTTTGAGTTGGAAATTTATTTTTCCTCTCTCGAGCGACGAGTGGAGAGCCTCTGCCGGTTTTGAAGTGAGATGGATGGAATAGGATAGTAGCGGGTATTTGAGTTCCACCGATTGGTTGGCCTTAACATCTAATGTTGGGGCCACCAAGTAGGCTAGTGTCTGGCCCTGGAAGCTTAGGGCAAGTTTCGTGTCATAGAAACTTGCATAAGCCTTCGCGTTATCGCGATTATCTGTCTTGGCGACGACTGTGATTTGTACAGTCAGGACGCCCGCTTGGTCAAAGACTAAGCTGTCCAGATTTGCTCTATGGATGTTGAACTGAGGCACCTTTGGGTCGATTGCCAGATAGGCAATGAAGACCACGATCCCAGCTATGACAACCAGTACTAGGATTAGACCTATAACAATAGACGCACACCAAATTAAGGGATGCGTACGACGAAGAGGTCTTGGCAGCATTGGCATTGGCATTTTAAGAGAGTGTACTGAGAGTGCAGGGAAGAAATTTATATATGATCAGAGGAGAGGTGAGGAGTGAGGAGAGTGAAGGCTTATAAAAGAGCTGCATGGGATGGGAGTGAGACTTAGGATAGGATAGGAGGTATCTCTACCTTGCCTATCCATAAAGACATCCTTAATTTGCATAATCTGAAATTGGAAAATTATGTGCTACACAAGCTGCAACCTGGTTATAGTAATCTTTCCAAAACTTGCATGTGTGCTAGACAAGACAAGCATATACACACTAGACATACATACACTCAAACAAAATCTGGGGTTTTGAAGTTTGAAACTACAGAAAATTCGATTCTTGACTTACTTTCTCTTTCTTTTTTTTTTGTTTTTGACTTGACTTACTTTCTCAAAGACTTGGGTATTTTGTTAATAAATCAAGTTCTATTTTAATTAGTACTGGTTATGGTTCTTGAAATGTCAGTTTATTATAGTGTACTTGAAAAATAGCATCACAAATTATTACTCAGGATTTTCCCAAGCACAAATTTATAGTGCTTGCTTGTACTCAGACGACCTTTTCTTCGTCCATCGTCAAATGCATTCTACTTCGACATCTCCAACACTCCCATGCAGATAATGCAGCAGCAACAGAGTGAATATACTCACTCATATCCCCTTCCTTAATTATATACTAATAATAAGCTAGAAAAATGGGCATGAGATAATCTGACGAAATTTAGGGAGAAAGATCAGTTAATTCTCATTGATTGAAAAATGGTTACACAATGCGGGTTCAAGGCGAATCACACCCGGCCTTGCCGAATCTGGTACAAAGTCGTGCTCACGACTTAATATGAAAACTAAAACACACTTTTACAATTCAATACACAACCTAACTATTACATCCTTTATTACACTTGCTCAATACGACACTGTTCTTCGTCTTCCTTCTTCAACTTGCCGGACTGTAACAATACCCCTCCTTCAAAGTTTGCTTGTCCTCAAACAAAGAGAGCAGGATAATGTAAGGTAGTCCTCCCACGTTGCCTCAGAATCCGGAATGTGCGACCAACACCTCTGTAGCCGGAGCGTACCAGACGCCGAGCCAAAACCTTCAAAGGAATAAGGAGTACCTTCCCATCATCGTCAAACTCAGGTAATTCTTGAGCCACCAAATCTCTTGCATGTACCAATCACTTCCCATCATATGTCTATTTTTCTTTTCATGATTGTCAACTGCAAAAGTATTTGGTAGTACGTGCTTATTTTCTAAAAGGAAAGGAAGGAAATTAGTGTTGTGTGCATTTTGTTTGTCATATGCAGCAGCTTCCATCATTACTTGTGTAAGCAAATATGAAATCCTTTGAAAATCAGTCACATTTTACTTTCTGGATATATATGAATCAAAAGAAAGAGAAATATGTGAATAAGCAAATTACTTTCTGGAGTGTAGCTGAACAAAAGCAAGAATTTTTCTAACAGAGCATAGTAATTAATTCTAAAAATGGTGCAATTCATGTGCAGATATCTTGCCCCGCTTTTTTAAAAGTTTGGGGGTTTGAAATGGCCTGAAGAACGCAATTACGTTTATTTTCTAGTTAAGAATAGCCCTACCTACCTGAACAATGCTTTCCATCCCACAATACAATACTGAGATCTATCCCGAGTCCTGAACAATGTATTCACTAATTTTATAGGACACGTGACTCTAAATACTTTTCATCTCAATTATGTTTCTGATCACCTAAACTGCCATATTAAGAATCCTATATTCATAATGAACATATGTTTTCAGAAGAGCTAAATCTTGTAAGAAGACCTTTTAGGGCAGTGACAACAGAAAATTATCAAACCCATCATCCTAAGTAATGTCATATTGGACACTACTAAATGCTTGAGATAGATCTTTATGTATAATTAACCTATCACACTGCCTCCACTCTTCACTCTTTTTTGCAGCAACTATAGTTAAAAGCCACATTCATTCATGCACCATCTAATAATTCAAGTACAAACAACAAATAAATTTGATGAGTATAAATAATAGCCTATTGGAAGATCCATAAGATAATAAGCTGACTATTATGACTGGCTTGCACCATGAATTCAATCCATATTTACCCTGAGTTGAGTCAGAGGTAAATTTCAGCGCAACATGTTAATTAGGGTGATAATAATTAAAAGGAGGTTTGTTGTTATGCCCTGATAAGTGTTGTTCCAAATCAATGGAAGCCATTGACATGAAACAACTTGATTAAATAATGATGTTCATGTCTCTGATTAAGTTTCTGATGTCTAATTAATTAAGCCATAGCAAAAAAAGCATCAACTTCCACACACACAATGCAGCTCTATATATAGGTCTCAAAACAGAAGCAACATCCTCCTAGTGGTTCCAATTATTTCCCCATTCACTCACTATATTTTAATTTACCTACATCAAAAAAAGGAAGAAAAAATCCATTAGTTTCCTTTATAAGTTGTGTACATGTAACTCAAATTCAAAAGGGGGAGGATAAGACCTCGGAAAGAAACTACAGTAGTATTAGGATAGACACAATATTCCTAAATATATATATCCAAACACAATTGTTAGATAGGGACATAATGGGATAAAGTTTTAGGGTTTTAGTTGTTGAAACAAATTACTATTAGATTAGGTGAAGTGGCCCATACATTTAAGCATAGCAAATCTAACACTCCAACTAATTCACATTGTGTCTCAGCAGCCTAAATTGAAAGCTATTGTGCTTTAGAAATTAGAATAGAATTGTGATAGAGATTTTACAAGTAGAAAATAAATTTATTTCAACTACTACAATACAATGTTGGACAGACAGATTAGATTTGAAGCAATTCTGACAAAGATCTGTTACCTTGTATGCACTGCACTTGAAGTTGATATTGGTTTCTGGAAAGGCCTAAAAGAAAGAGAAGAGATTTAATTATAGATACAATAATATTTGAGAGAGTTAAAATCTTCAAAGAAAGATACATTAAAAGTAAAGTAATGATGAAGGGAAAAAGGCAATTTACCGTTGGGTTGTTTGGATGAATGAAAGAGGAACAGGACAGACACATATATATATATTATAGTACGACCCATTGATTGATTGTTTAGGTGAAGATCATCATCAAGAGATGTGCATAATTTAAGGGTAAGAGCATAATACCCAAAAGTAAAAGTAGTTGAAGCAGCAAATAAGGTAAAGGGGTGAGGCATTACCTTTCCCTTTCCCTTTCCCGAGTAGTTGAAGTTGAAGTAGAAGAGAAGCCTCTGCTGCAAGTATTGAAACCAAACACACAATTTCACCCAAAACAGAACAAACAAACAAACAAAAGGCTACATGTATATCTGGCTGCAAGTGGAGGACAAATTCCGCAATTATTTATGCATCCCTCAAAAATTCATGGAGATTGCAATTAAATACATTGCCTTGGTAGTAGTTTTAGCAGAATCTTTGTACAATCTGTATGTATGTATGTATGTATCTTTCCAAGTTAAACTACTGAATGACATTTTTTACCCACCAATTTTATTTTTTATCTCCGCGAAAGCAAGGAATGAAATATTGTACGGTTGTGTTTGATTTAATAAAATGATTTAAACATATATGGATTTTAATAAGAATTTCAATTTTTTCGATTTTAACTAAAAAAAAATTTTTTGGTAAATATTTATTTAAAATCTATTCATTTATTTTTTAATCCAAACAATTGAAAGTGAATTTTAAATGCCTCAATCCAAACACAACCTATGAATTTAATTTAATAATTTAGGATCCCCTAATTAAATGCTTTTCATTTTCTTTTGAGAGTTTTAAATCTTTTGATTAAAAAATAGATTAGGGAGAAAATAATTGATGGGTGAGAATAGGCCACACTATCTGAGAGGAGGCGGCCTATTAAAGTTCAACTCGACATGTCTAATAAATAACCTAGACTCAAGCTCTTTTAAAAAATCATTTAGTTAAATAGATCAGATTTAAGCTTTTTCGAATGTCTTTTAATTAAATTCATTATATATATATATAACGGAAATGATATAGAGCCCACCAATTGTGCCCACCAGTTTTGCCCACCGCCTATGTGGCATTACCACGTCAATAAATTCTTATTTATATTTAATTTAAACTTAATCTAATATCAATATTTTATTTTTTTATCCATATCAATATTTTAAAAAATCTTTTTTTATATTTAATTTAATATTATCTCTATCAAATTACGCTAACTAACGCCATAAATCTTTTCTCAAATCTTTCCATCACCATTAATTTTTTCTCAAATCTTATATGTGGCGTGAGTTTAATGTAATATTAATATATTATCAAATCTTAATTGAATCTTAGGGTTTACGGGTTTTAGGGTTTAGGATTTTAGGGGTTTAGGGTTTAGGGGGTTTAGGGTTTAGGGTTTTAGGGGTTTAGGGTTTAGGGGTTTTAGGGTTTAGGGTTTTAGGGTTTATGAGTTTAGAGGTTTAGAGTTATGTAAATTAATGTAGTCATTTTTACGGAAATGATATAGATATAAGATGGTGATAGAAAAGATTTAAGAAAAGATTAATGGGTTAGTTACACATAAAATAAAATATTGATATAAGATTTGAGAAAAAATTAATGGTGATGGAAAGATTTGAGAAAAGATTTATGGCGTTAGTTACGCATAAAATAAAATATTGATATAAGATTTGAGAAAAAATTAATGGTGATGGAAAGATTTGAGAAAAGATTTATGGCGTTAGTTAGCGTAATTTGATAGAGATAATATTAAATTAAATATAAAAAAAGATTTTTTAAAATATTGATATGGATAAAAAAATAAAATATTGATATTAGATTAAGTTTAAATTAAATATAAATAAGAATTTATTGACGTGGTAATGCCACATAGGCGGTGGGCAAAACTGGTGGGCACAATTGGTGGGCTCTATATCATTTCCGATATATATAATACTCCTATATGTTATTTTTACCTAAATAAATAAAATAAGGAAGATTGATAATTGTAATAGTTGAATGATAAATTTATTATTGCTTTTATTTATTAATTTTGAAATCTATATAGTTGATTTTTTGTGGTTAATTTTGATGATAATATTAGTGTTGTGTAAGATTTTTAAAAATACACTAAGAGGACTAAAAAGGTCTTTAAAAGACTTTTAGATTATACATATTTATTAAAGAGATCATTGCCACACACTTAGACAATCTCACCCCATTAAAAGAAAGGAAAGTGAGAAATTTATAATGACACAAAAGAAAGCATTATAATTTGAGGGGTCACACTTATGTGTCATCGGGTGTACTATACCTACATCGCCAAAATGGAATATGGGTCAAGCTGGGTCAGAATCGGGTTAAAGGCCCAAACAATAAAATTAAAAAAAAAGAAAGAAAGAAAGAAACAGAGCGTGAAAGTGAAATCGTGAAGTCCACCATTGTCGCTGCTTTCTGTCGCCGACGTTCCTGCTGTTGCGTCGACGATTGTCATCATCATCATCGATGATTTACAAGTGATAGTTGATAAATGTGACATCATTGGTGAACCAAAGGAATTTCGACGAGGGACCAATTCCACTTTCCACTAACACGATGCCAATTCATGAAGCCATGGCAAAGCTCCATATAGACTATAGTCCATCTCAGGACTTAATATATTGGCGGAGGATTAACTGTTTTGTTGGACGTTAATTTCCCATGACTGGTAATAATTTGCAGAAAATAATGAAGGCAGGTCCTTTAATTTATATGCCATGATTAAGATAAGCAGCATATTGGAAGGAAGTCCCTACACAATTAAAACAAGCTCATCAAACACCAACTGTTTTTAGGAGATTTTGTGTATTGTAGACTACAACCTAACCCCCTTTTTTTATGGTGATCCTAATCCAACTACTTTATACTTTTCTCAACATTTATATTGACAACAATGTATTGAGCAAATATAATTCGTCGTGATAAGCGATTCAAACCTATTTATTTTTATCGCATAGTTTTGTTATTTTATCTTATTCAAAAGATGCTTTCTTTGATACAAGAGGTTTTTTTTTCATTTAAACAAAACTAGATAACAAAGTTTGCTATAAATTTTGATCACAAATTTTTTTTAAAATGTGTCATAAGTTGATTTTTTTTAATCAATAAAAACTTTGTATTGAAATAAATGTTTCGGCTACATGGAATAGCCAACAAAAATCTGATAAAAGTACATTTATCATTGTTCAGAGCCAAAAATGAAATCCGAAATTCAAAATTTTGAAATTTTAATGTTTTTTTATGTTTTGTGTTTATTTTGGAATTTAAGCAGGATAAATAGGTGTTTATAGGTATTAAATGTTTGACTTTTGTATGATTTAAAGTAACTTTAAAGTATAAGATTACAGGTGTTTATAGGTATTTATAGGATTGACTTTTGTATGATTTATAGATATTTGTAGAATGAAATTTTAAAATTCTAAATTTAAATACTCCCTCCGTCCAATTTCATTATTCCCACTTTCCTTTTTTGGTTGTCCAATTTTATTATGTCCATACCCTTTTGGAAACAATACTATTCATACTACTTTATCTCCACCCTCCTACCATCACTTATTTACCCACTTTGTCATTCACTTTATTCATAAACAATCATTTATTTACAAATGGACCCCACAATATCCCATCATCCCCTCAACTTATCTACTTTATGAATAAACTAATCAATATTCATTAAAATTCGTGCTCGGAGAAGTGGGCATAATAAAATTGGACGGAGGGAGTATCAAACTAGAACGATTTCAAAATCCCAAATTAAAATTTCAAAATCCCGAGTCATTCCTCAAAGGACTTGTCATGCAACACAAATTCGTTCGTTTACTGAGAGCCATCCCCACAACCTACTTTAAATTTCCTCCACCACAAAGCTTAAATTATTAAAAATCACATAATTTATTCATTTTAATACCACCCAAACAGTGCAAATCTACACACAAATATGTCGATATCGTAGAAAGTGCACTCTTGCTTGGTTGTGCATCACCATATAAATTTTCATCCATTTATAACATTCAATCCAAATTGTCGATGTAGTTGAGCATTCAAAGAACATATATATACTGTAGCTTGTAGAATGTTCTCTCCGTTGCTACGCCACACAAGGCACAATTAGTATCTTCGATGTTGTATATAACATAATGTTGAATTAAATGTATATGTAAATAAATAAAAAAATTATAACATTTTATGTAAATATTTGAATATTTTGAAAATTGAGTTTCTAATATATTTTATTTAAGGTAGACAAACTTTTATATATAATAAAAAAATGAATAAACATATGAGTAGGGGTGAGAATGGGTCAGGCTACCCGACAGGGGTCTACGGCTCGGCCTATTAAAGCTCGGCTCGGCTCGTTTAATAAACAAGCCGGGCTCAAGCTTTTTTAGAAGCCTATTTAGCTAAATAGGCCGGGCTCAAATTTTTTCGTAAGCCTTTTAAGCCCAACATGCCGGCCTATATAACTTCTCACACACATATATATATTATAAGTATATACTAATATAATATGTGATTTTCAAATAAATTGTGATTTTCAAATAAATAAGTAAGAAAATTTAGTAACTAGGGACCTTCTACGTGTAGTCAGAGTGTCGTATGGTGTCGTATGACTACCGTAGTCAATTTAATCTGAACCATTAAAAATCAAATCTAAAGGCTTAAATCTGATGACCTGTTACCTTTTATACTTTATGTTAAAAATATTCAACGTATGTGTCGTATGGTGTCATATTTATAATTAATTTAATTAATTAAAATATATAATTTTGAATTTACAGTTTAATCCTTAATTTAATAAAAAGATTTATTATATTAATTAATTTAATTAAAATATATAATGGTAAAACTACTCATTTACCCTTATATTATTATTAAAATTAATAAAAAAAACAAATTAAATTAAATAAAAGAAGTTATAAACTAGAACATAATACGTAGGTTTTAATACGCACTCCACTTCAGCCCAAAGCCACTGCCCTTCCGCCGCCGACGAGCAACTGCCCTTCCGCCGCCAACGCGCCGCTTCCCCGCTGCCGCCGACGATCATCTCCTTCCCCCTTAGTTTTCTTAATTTGTAAGTTTAATATTATTGTGGGGTAGGTGAATTACCACCACTGAACGTTGCTTATGTATATCTTCATATTTTTTCTTACTTCCGTCATTTGTTATGAGTATTTGAATTAATTGTGAAATTGTTAAAATTGTGGTTGAGTTGTTGAGTAGTAATTGTTTTTAAAATTGCCTCAAATCAAATAGAAACATAACTTCCCAACAAGTGTTTGACAAAATGCTTCAAAGAAAATTTGAAACAGAATTTAGCAAAGGAAGTGGCTATTGAATGCACATTCCTAACCATATTCGTTGTTTGAATCCTCTAGCTAAAAGGACATAATGTAGAGTTAAATCATCATGTAATGTTTTAAATTTTATATTTAATATAGTGTTTAAATTGAATTTTATGTTTATAACCACATGGTATTCCTCGATTTTATGTTAGAAACACATGTTGTTAGTTGTCGTAAATGACATTAAAATAGGTGATTGAAATATATAATATGAAGATGTTGCATAACATTGGAAAATGTAGTAAAATTGGAAGATGTTGCATAACATGTCTTTAAATGTGTTTCTGTTGCAGTTTGTATGTACAATAACGTTCCACAATGTTCTTAGACGTTGGATATGAAGATATCAAAGTGGATGATGTATCACACGAGGAGCACATGAGTTCAGAAGAGGGGTCAGATGAGGATTTTGGGTATGCCAATTTCAAAAATGCTCCCATAGACGACAATACAATTTTGGGCATGACTTTCGCTTCGACGGAAGAAGCTAATGCATTTTATAAGATATACGCAAGACGAAAGGGATTTATAAGCCGAAAATGCCACACTAGTCGGAAAAATAACATTATAAAAAATATGGCGTGGGACTGTTCCCGGTCTGGATTTTCTAAAGCTACTACAGGTGTACGGAACAACATTCATAAGTCAAAAGCTGATACCAAATGTGGATGCAAAGCTTATTTTCGTATCGCTCTTCATTTCGGAATCTACAAGGTCACCAAATTTGTATCCGAACACAACCACGACCTAGAGTAAGTAGTCACAAAACTATGGTGTAGGTGATCCGACAAAGAGTAAGCCTCGAGGAGCACCTCGAAATAAAAAGCAGAAATGTAGATCTTGTGGGTATGTCATTTTAATTATTTTTGCATGTTTAATAATCGTTTATGAAGTTTTTTTTTTTTAACACTCAATAACTTAATAATTTTTCTTTACCAGACATCCAGGACATAAAATTGGGCGATGTCCAAATAAGAAGAGCAACATTGATCGAGAGAATGATGAAGATCTCAACAAAGACAATGATTCTAAAAACGTTAATTAATGTTGATCCTACCAAAACAATTAGTGTTAGATTTTTTTTTATGAATATTGATCATTTGTATTTTAGGAATTTTATTGAATTGCTGGTTTTTTATTTAAATATTAATTTAATATTTCTTCTGTTGTTTAATCCACGTCTTAAGATACGTTTATGCTAAAATTAAGTGTGAACAATAATCATATTGAATTGAGATGAAATATGCATTTTATACAAATATGAGAAAAATGCTCGTGTGTCTGCATTTCTACTCTATTTGAGGCTCGAGCACATGAACAAGAAAAGTGTCTTTTTTTGGTTTTCAAGGTTTACTTAACATCAATATCGACCGTGCAACCATGCATGGCTGTTGGACCGTGAAAGTGAGCACCTACAACACATTTTTTGAATTGCACGGTTTACTGAGTATCGATCGTGCAACTGTGCACGGTTGTTGGACCGTGCAACTGAGAATTCTTCCAGGACATGTTTCTATTTACCCGGGTGACTGAGTATCGACCGTGCAACTGTGCACGGTTGTTGGACCGTGCAACTGAGAATTCTTCCAGGACATGTTTCTATTTACCCGGGTGACTGAGTATCGACCGTGCAACTGTGCACGGTTGTTGGACCGTGCAACTAAGAACCCTAACACGTCTTCGATGGAATTGGGGAAGAAAAACATACTATTGGGTACTTTTAATTTAATTACTTTATTATTTAATTACTTTATTATTTAATTATTTTTGTATTAGTTAATTTAATATATATATATATATATAATTGTGCTTAATATATAAAAGAAGGGTAGAATAGTAATTGTGCTTACTATATATATATATATTAAAAATTATATTTATAAAAGAAGGGTATTATAGTAAATAACAAAATACAATTTAAAAAATGATTTAATTAATTAAAACCTGTATAACAGGTAGCAGGTTCATACGACGCCACGTGGCGCATTTCGACGCGCTGACTATATAGTCACTTTGTACTATTTGACTACACTAAGAAAAACCCTAGTAACTAGTTATATTTTTCTTTGTAAGTAATAGTTGAAAAAATAGTTGAATATTTTTTTGGAACATTCTATTACTTCCATATTGGAACATTTTTTTTAGATTTAAAGAGTTAATTTTTATAATTTAATGATTGTAGATTTTTTTTTTAAAAAAAATAAGCTAATAAGATGAGATTATTCCCTAATAGAGTCACTATTACCATTCCATAAGCAAATAGAAACACTAACTTTAATAATTTTCTAATAGGATCAAAATAGTGTTAAAAAACCAAGAACACCCTTGTATAAATAGAAATCTCTCCACTCATTTAATTCATTCTATTCATTAACCCAAAACCAAAATCAAAACCCTAGACCCCTCCCCACCATCCCCCTAGCGTCGCTGCCCACGGCCTCCCCGCCGCCCCCTCCATGGCCACGGTCGTTGTCCCCTTCGCCATGGCTGATCTGTTCGTCGTGGACTCCATCTCCCACGCGACGTCGTTGTAAACCTTCGTCGGAAGTCTTCCCCCACCATGGCTGAGATGTTTCCGGCGGAGATGCTTTTGGTGGTTCGTGGTGGTCGGTCTGGCCTTTCGTTTTCCCAGTGGAGTTAACCCCCAGATCGAAGCTTCGCCATGGCCGCACGTCGATGCATTTTAGCGCGGTGCCCTTCTGTTCTGTTCGACGTCTCGGCGTGGCTGGGCCGAAGTCGTGGCCGATCTGTTTGACGGAGGCAAAGACGATGAAATCGAGGTGAATCTTCTCCAATTCTTTATCTTGTTTAGACAATTCTTCTCCATTTCCTATTTTCCACAATATTTTTTTTGTGCCCTTCGGTTTAATCTATCTCTATGTGCTTCTGGAATCTTTGTGGATTTCTTTTAAAAAATAGTGTATTGTTAATCTTATTTCTTAAAGTGATTGTGTAAATATACCAAATATAGTGTTTATGCCGAAAAATCACAATAAGTCAACATGTTCCTTGAATGAAAAATTTACTCATTGTTCAAAAGTTGGGAGTACAGTTGAATGAAAAATTATGCCTAAATTGTGTAGTACTCTGTTTTCATGTATGTAATACACCGAAAAATTAACAACCATAGTTATAAGCCAAAACATGATTATTATATATTTGTGATGAACTTCATTAAATTCAAGAATTCTGCATCTGGGTTTTTGCTGCTCCATGAGTGTGTGTTTGTGCGTGTTTAATGAAGTTGTGTAATATAGTTTTAGTACCATTTCAAGATTTGGGCTTAACTCAATTTTGGAAAATTTTGCAACCCCCTGTTTCTTATTCCTCTGTTTTATTTACTGTTCATTAAATATCTCATGTGGGTCTACCCATTCCTTTCTTGCATATCTTTCAGCTTTTTTGATTCCAGATATTATCGTATCAAGTTATGAATTCTCCTCCTTTTGGGTCACTGATTTTCAAGTTTCCATGTTTTAAAGAAAAGAACATATCTTTAATGGTGTTAATGCCTCACAAGTGTTTGTTCCTTTGCCTCACAGAAGCGTCAATAATTCAGTTTCAAGAAAGCGTGACCTCCTCTCCTCCCCAAGACCCACCAGAATAGCCCAATGCCTCACCGGAAACCCCATCGACGACTGCTGGCGCTGCGACCCCGATTGGGGCAGCAACCGCCAGCGTCTAACTGACTGCGCCATCGGCTTTGCAGTGGCACATTTACAACTGTGTGCCCTCGGGGAACACGATTTTTCGATCAAGTCCAACGCACGCGGGGTGAAGAGGCAGGTCGAATGGAGACGGGATATCGATTTTTGCAGCTAGGAACATTTGGATTGATCATTGTGCTTTGTCACATTGTACTGATGGTTTGATTGATGTTATAATGGCTTCAACAACTATCACCATTTATAACAGCTATTTTACCCATCATGATGAGGTTATGTTGCTCGGTCACAACGATAAGTACTTTCTTGATTTTGGGTGCTTCTGGCTAAATGTTGCCTCTTTCTTACGCTTATTGTGTCGAATACCTATTGTAGTTTCAAAATTCAATTGGTGTTGAGATTAAACGTTATCACGATGATAAAACTATTTTGAAGTAATATGCTGAAAATTGAATTATCCATAAGTGATATGCAAAATAGTCATCATATTTCATTCGAATGCATTATGCATAACGTGATATGCAATATAATCATCATATTTTGAATTATGCATAACGTTATATGCAAAATAATCATCAGATTTTAATTAAATTGTAAGAATTTATTTGAATTATGCATAAGTGATATGCAAAACCGTCATCATATTTCAATCGAATGCATTATGCATAACGTGATATGCAACATAATCATCATATTTTGAATTATGCATAACGTTATATGCAAAATAATCATCATATTTTAATTAAATTGTAAGAAATAATTTATTTTGGAAAGTTAATTAAATGCACCTATTAAATAAATTTAAAATCTAATTAATTAAAAAAGTTTAAAATTATAAAATATTTGTAATTAAAATTTAAAAATCTAATTAATTAAAAAAAATTCAAATTATAAAATATCTGTAATTAATTTGAATTGACGTATTTTTAGGAATTTTTGAATTATGGGAGGTGAATATTAAAGAATTTGAAATTATTTAAATTGAAAAAGGGCAACACCGTGAAATGACTCTAACAGGAATTTCCCCCTAATAAGATCTATTTATTAAAAAGACCAGACTTGAGCCTTTAAAAAAAAGTTTATGACAAGCCATGAGTCAGACTCGGACCTAAAAAATACTATATAACAGGTCAGACTTTTTTTCAAAAAATCTACCTAGACCTGGCCCATTACCATCCCTACATATGAAGCAGGGATTAAAAAAAGAAAGAGAAAAGGAAATGGTCTTCCAATAAATAATAAAATTAAACTACGGAGTATTTCACTTGTGAATTATGGACCAAATTATGTCCTTCACTTTTTAGTTATTATATTTAACTCAATATTTTATTATCCCCTATATTACTAATAGCGAGTTTAGAAGGCTTACGTATCGTCTTTAGATTGATTTTGCTTACGTGTCGTTCTTATATTAATTTGACTGATGTGTCGTTATCTCAAAGAGTTACATATTTTGGTAAATATGATTTTATTGGTTGATTTTTATATGTATCATAATTATTGTGTGATTTTTTTTCATATATCAAAATAGTGTTGAGTTCATAAAATATAGAAAGTTTGACTATCACAATATTAATTATAATTAAATAAGTAATTATATTAATATTACTAATTGTTTAAAAAAATGAGATACATACATTTTATTTAAAAAGTCACTACTTATTTTATTCTCTTCTTCTTAGTGTAATAGTCAACATTCCGCGTAAAACGTGGATGCTCATCTAGTTTAGATAAATGAGAGTACTTAGTAAATCATTTTTAATTAAAAAAATCATGGTAGTTTAATCTCAAACCAAACAATATTGCACAGCGTACAACTCAATGATGCGAACCGCAGGAGAAGCAACTGCACAACAAAAAGTTTTTTTTTTTTTTGAAATCAAGTTTCTAGATATTCTGTTTATACTTTATATTCCCCCAAGTCCAAGTCCACTACCCAGTCTGCAAAGGTGACGGAGCTTAAACCCTAGCCGCTTCTTCGAAATTCCTCTCTTCCTAAAAGGTACTCTTCTTCTTAATTTCTCTTATGGAGTTTATATCTTGTGATTGTTTATTGGATTATATTCCGTTCTCTACATGTTGTGCATCAAACAACTCCCACTTTCATACAAGGCGATTTGGATTTAAAATGAGAATTGTGTTTTTCAATATCTATGTTGAATCTCTCACTTGTATGTTGTTTCTGCTTTTGGATGATAGAATAGAAACTCTGTTGTGAAGCCTAGTTTGGTCAAACAATCATTTTCCTTTTGTGTGAAATGTTTGAATTTAAGCATATTTTCATGTGTTGATAACTCTGTGCGCTGATGGATTAGATTATAAAAGCACTAGGGTTTTTAGCTTTATAGGTGTGCCTGTGGAGGTTGATTTGTGTTTTATTCAATCGTTTCTGAAAATGTAAATGTATTACTATTATTCTATATCTTTGCCTTTTCATCTGTTGATCAAATTGAGTAATATACTCCTCTTGTGAATCTGATACTTGGCCTGGACATTCTTTTCAAATTGAGTATTGTTGGGACAGAAAGGAGAGAAGAACAATTGTGTGTTCTTCCTTTCTAATGCACAAGATTCTTCCCACTGATTAGTTTCAAATTCTCAAGAAAGTGGTGCATGTTTTATTGGATTAGAATCTGTTGTTTGTTGCAAATGTTAAAAGTTTTAGTCTAAGCCTATTCAGATATTCATTTGACAAGACATTTTGTGATGCAGTTCTTTCATTTAGCTTCTAAGTCATATGGCGTTCTTTAACAAAGTCGGAACCATGTTGAGGCACAGCGTTACTGCCCAATCTGCATTGAGTGGGCAAACTTCGATGTTTAATGCTATTCGTTGCATGTCCACTAGGCTTTTCATTGGAGGTTTGGTCTCTGATTCTCTTGCATTGTAACAACATTTGTTATGAGTCTGTTTGTTCTTATGATCTTAGATACCTACCTGTGCTCCCTTTTCCTGTAATAGGACTCTCCTATGGAACTGATGACCAGTCATTGAAGGATGCATTTTCCAGCTACGGGGATATTGAGTTCGGTATGTTAAATGGAATATAGCTATCAATTTGGCTTTTGTTCTGTTAAATATTTGATGGTTGATTAAAATGTTAATTCTTTTTCGCTTTCAGCTGTGCTTCTTTTGAGCGCCCTGATCTAGAAATGTATAAGCTAAAATTATATTGAATCATTAAGGAATCACTACATCAACCTGTCATAGTGGTTAGGAGTCATTCTATGCTTGGACACAGTGATAATCAATGCTAAGTGCTTGCGCTATAGCAAGGGCGGAGCTACAGCTTGGCTAAGGAGGGCTGTAGCCCACCCCATATTTAAAATAAAATAAAAAATACTTCTATAGATTTTTAAAAAAATAAAAAAACCTAAGTAGCTATGGAGCTCCTTTGCGTTAGTTTCAAGCCTGCAAATTCCCACTTTGAATTTCAACAGCCACCCACTTTTTTATCCTCTGTATTTCTTCATTTTCTCATGTGGGTGGCGAAATATACAGAGACCGAGATAGTGAGAGCCCAAATGAGTATTACCCTTTCAGAGTATGAACATATATATATATATATATATATATATATATATAAATTGTTCAGACTTTATTTGTAAACTGTTGGTCATTATCCTTTTTCTTGTTTAAGCTTTTTATGTATATTGTCAGACTTTAGTTTAATGTATATTGTTTAGTTTTCTCGTTAATGTATTATGTAATAGTATATTGATTTGTAACTTTGCTTCTTGTCTATAATGTGGTGTAGTGAGTAATGCTTGTAAGCTTAACTTAAGCTCGTTTTTTTACTCATCAATGTAATTGAGCTGAGTTCCACTCGTTAAGAGCTCGGAGTTGAGCTCAAACTTTAAACATTTGGCTAGACTCGAATAACAGCGTTCATTTTTTTATTTTATTTTTACTTTTTTATTGGTACTGTAATTATGTTAGGCCTTCAAAGTTCAGCCCATCCTAAAAAAAATTCTGGGTCTGCCCTTGTGGTATAGAATGCTTGTTGATTGCTGCTTGAAGTGGCTGCTTCCACTATAATAATTTGAGTTTTCATTTTGAATGCAGCAAAAGTTATAGTCGACAGAGAAACAGGGAGATCGAAAGGATTTGGATTTGTGAATTACCACAGTGAAGAAAGTGCCACCTCAGCCCTATCAGCCATGGATGGGCAGGTTAGCTTCTAAAGGAAATCTATCAAATCTTAATTGAAAATTCTTCCAACTTTTGTCTCTAATTTTTGATATTCCATGTTATTCAGGATTTGAACGGGAGGAACATCCGAGTGAGTTATGCCCAAGAGAGAGAGAGAGCTCCTCGCCCCAGCTATGGCAACAGTGGTGGTTTTAGAGGTAACAGAGAAGAGTATTAGTAGGGAATGATAAGTAGTAGAAAAATGAGTTGCACTGTAGTCTTATGCGCTACTTTTTCTTTTTGTTTCAAACCAGTATTAACTTTAAGAATTTGATTATTACTACAAGTTTGCTGCTTTGCTTCAGTCAAAGCAATAGCATTTTTTTCCGAAGTCTTTAATCTACCATGTTTATGTGGTTATGGTTTTCTCTTAATACTGTTTTCCTGGAGGCCACATTTGCCATCCATTGTTTCATACTCCTAATTTAAAGAAAAAAATTATTGGGTAATTGGAAATCCATGAATTATTAATAACGTTTGGTTGGGTTTTTACCTCATTTCTTTTTTTAGCGACACGTTTCATTTGCTCCATCATATTTGTATATTAATAAATGGTAATGTGTCGATATGTAATATGGTAGGTAGAAAGAAAAGAGCACGTTATTTAGATTGGTCAAGTGTAAATGTCAAAACAACGATAATCACGATTTCACGACTCTTCCTTCAATTATTGGTGGTGGTTGTTTACCCGGTGGTACCATGAATTGCAATGAATCAATTGATTGTCAGTCAACAGTGGTGATAGTGAAATTAAAAATAAATACACCCTCCGTCCCACAATAATTTGTAAAATTTTTTTTAGAATGTTTTAGTACAATAATTTCACACCCTTAAACTGAAATACCTTTTTAATAAACTTCATCCTTATAATATTCTCAATTTTACACGAATGACATTACTTTTTTTCAATTACCTAGCTTCATTCATTATTTTTTAATATTTGTGTCTACGTATGAAAATTATTATGAGACGGATGAAGTACTTGTATTGCGTTAACTTTTATTCTTTGGCACCGGACTTGGCAAAAAATCCATCAAATGTGTAAAAGGTTTTATTCTTTGGCACGGGACTTGGCAAAAAATCCATCAAATGTGTAAAAGGGTATATATAATTAAGTTTCCGTGAATGAAATCTAATTGAAATTACCTTGAGAAAACAAAAACAGAGGATATATCGTACATTTTATTTGTCTTCTCTATAGTTGTCTGTCCCAATGAACTCAAATAAAATGGAAAGGAAACCAATGACAAAATTTTGCATTAATCTCATTGACCTGTGAACTCCATTGACCCTACCCTAAAGACTCTAAATGGGTCCTATATACAAGTTCATGTTAGACCCATTTTAATCCAAGTGTTATTAGCAACTAATATAATTAAATGGGATTACAAGAAATACTTAAAATGTGAAAATTGAATGGCCATCAGTTAATAATTTAGTCCTTGTATTTCATCTGAGACATTTGGAAACCAGGCATGTCGAATGAAGAAGAAAATTTCTCAACATCAGCCTTCAGCTCTTCAATCTCTTTGTTGCTTTCCAAACCCTTGTTGAAGTCCTTGAGTAGTTTACCGTGCTCTTTCTGGATCTTCAAAGTGAGAGAGACAGCTCGGTGAAGGAATTCAGCAATCTGCTCAAAGTCTTTCTCGACCAACCCCCTTGATGTCATGGCAGGGGCACCTGCAGCATTAAGAAAAACATGGGAGGTTGTAAGATACGAGACCAAGAATCAAAGAATGCATTGAAATTGAAAACATAAGCTTCATTTTCCTGAGAGATGTAAATAACCAATCCCTCTAAGCAATCTTTCTAAATTACAGATTAAAAGTAATTTACTGGATAATATTCAGCTTTTTAATCATTATACAGATGGAGTGGTACTTTTGTGATGAATCCATGATTAAAACTCCTGATCCTATACATGCATAATATCTCAATTGCAAACATCATTTTTAACAGAGTTTTAATCTTGGAATGAAGCTATTCAAATTTTAAACTCTTCTGGATAATGCGAATATCAACAGAAAAATAAATAAAAAATCTCTTGTTCAAAATTCTTTTGAGCCAAAGTTAAACTTCCTTACCAATTCGAACTCCTCCAGGAGCCAAGGCACTACTATCACCAAACACAGCATTCTTGTTAACAGTGATGTTGCATAGATCACAGAGTTTCTCAACTTTGTTTCCTACAAAACCATACCAAATGTAAGTATCAATGAAATCAAAGGCTCAACACAAATTTAACAATTATAAAAGAATCAAAACAAATACCAGTCAATCCAAGAGGACGTAGATCCCACAGAACCAAATGATTTTCAGTCCCACTAGTGACTAGATTGTATCCCTTGCTCATCAGGTAATTGCCAAGAGCTACTGCATTGGCCTTGATCTGTTTAGCATACGCCTTGAATCCAGGGGTCATTGCCTGTTTGAGGGCCACTGCAAGAGCACCAATCTGGTGATTATGAGGACCTCCCTGAAGAGAAGGAAACACAGCAAAGTTGATTTTATCCTCAAAGTCGTAAGCTGCATCCTCAGGCTGACCCTTCTTGGGTGGCTTCGGGCCCTTTCTGTAGAAGATCATTCCGGACCTAGGGCCCCTTAGACTCTTGTGGGTTGTGGTCGTGACCAAGTCACAGTACTCGAACGGATCAGCAGCTTCCTAGAAGCCATTAAACGTAAATATGAATCAATGAAGAACAAATTAATTATAATTTGTGTTTGATTTGTTGCATTGCACAAAACCTGTTGCTATGATAGTTTACACCTCAAATACAACTAAATCACACTGAGAAAATTTTACATGCAGGTCTAAATTCCCCCACCAATTCTCACACCATTATAACAGATTGCATCCACATTCAAGAAATAATCTAAATAAAACATGCATTGCAACACTTTTCCTTATGCTGAAGACGATTAAAAAAAATCAGTAAACACATCCAGACCTCTGAGTCCAAAAGCTAATCCCAAATGCAGCGTATACAAATCCACCGAATTTAAACCAATTAAATTTCTACATACCTGAGCTGCAACAAGGCCACTGATATGCGCCATATCACAGAGCAAAAGCGCCCCACACTTTTCCGCAACCTCCTTGAATCTCTTGTAATCCCAATCCCTCGGATAAGAACTCCCTCCACAGATAATCAACTTAGGTCTAAAATCCAACGCCTTCTCCTCCATCCGATCGTAATCAATGTACCCAGTCTTCGGATCAACCTTATACGGCAAACTCTCAAAATAAATCGATGTCGCACTTATCTTCTTCCCGCCGGAGGTGTAATATCCGTGAGTCAGATGCCCGCCGGAAGGCAAATCAAGGCCCATGATCCGATCGTGAGGGTTGAGAACTGCCGTATAAGCGGCGAAATTCGCAGGGGAGCCACTGTATGGCTGGACATTGACGCCCCATTTTGTAGGGTCGAGGTGGTAGGCTTGGAGAGCACGTGAACAAGTGAGGTTCTCGATCTCGTCGATGAACTCGTTGCCACCGTAATAGCGGTTTCCGGGCATGCCCTCGGAGTATTTGTTGGTGAGTGGGCTACCTAGGGCTTGGATGACGGCAAAGGAGGTGAAGTTTTCGGAAGCAATGAGCTCGATTCCGCGGCATTGTCGGCGTTTTTCCTTCTCGATGAGGTCGTGGATGTCGGGATCGACGGCGGCGAGAGGGGTGTTGCCACATGCTGTAACGGGATCCATTTTTGGCGGGACGGCGGTGGCGGTGGTGGAGAGAAACAGGGAAGTTAGTTTGGAAATGGTTGTTTAAGTAGGAAATGTGGGTTGGGTGTATGTACAATAATGCCCTTGTGGTAGATGGAAGGGCTTTTCTGTAATTTCAGTTTGCTTTGCAAATTCTTCCATGAACCATTTGCACACTATGTAAATGGATTCCACCCACCCAATTGTTTTTTTTTTCGACTCATCCACCCACCCAATTGTTTTTTTTTTTTTTTTTACAATATACAAGGAGTATACAGGATTATAAGATACACATCTCCTTAATATATTGAGAAATATCATTTTCAACCCAATCGTAAGGTGTTGAAAAATTCCAAGCTTCTTGAGCCATCGTATGTGCTGCCTGATTGCGTTCTCTTGGGATATAATCCCAGATTAGCAGCATTTTCATGTGTCTTCTGATTTCTTGAACCAGTTCACCCTCCATACCTTCAAAAGACAACGGCGCATCAATGGCCCCAACAGAATCGGCAGAATCCATTCTAAGACTGGAAATCAAAATTTTATGTTTAAAGCAACACTCCAATCCTTTTTTAACTGCCAATAGTTCTGCTGCAACAACAGACCCCGAATTACAGATACGCTCACCCCCAGCAAGTACAACCGTGCCCCTACAATTATGAACCACAAAGCCAACAGCAAAATAGTTATTCTCAATATTGAATGCAGCATCAGAAAAAAGGATAAAATGATCACAATGCCTAAAACCATCATCCTTCATCATACAAAAATTAGGCTCCTTTTCCAATGCTATCCAACCAAGACTTTGAAAATCATTCCAGTAATCAATTGCCCACTGGACTTTAAATATTTTAAGAGAAGCCACATTATTATTACCATAATCTTCCGAATGTATCCAACTGCATCTCTCCCGCCAAATTGCCCAAGCAATAATAAGAATCAAAGAAGAGAAGGGCTTATCAAATTGTTCCATAATTGCATAAACAAGCTGAAAGATCGTACCTTTAGTCAATTTTTTAATCTGCTCCCATAATCCCTGGTCTTTCCACACCCTTTTAGCAAACCCACATAAGAAAAGAACATGCATAGTATCTGCAAAAAACGCACCACAGCAAGAGCACACAGAAGAGATTGGAACATGACGTCTTACCAAATTCCCTTCCGTTGCTAACGACCCATTCAAAATTTTCCAACCAAAGATACGAATCTTTGGTGGAATTCGCAATTTCCACAAATAATTCCACAACACCTGTTCATGATTTTTTTCCAGATGAGCTTGCAATAGCTGTAGAACATGCCTTCAAAGAACATTGAGATAGAAATTGATATCCCGAAGCCACCGAATAATTTCCTGATGCATTTCCCGGCCAAAATTGTTGATCCTTTTGATTAATCCCAAGAAGAGGAGTTCCAAGAACAACCTCCACTTCATTTGGCCAGAAAGCCTGGCAAACCAGTTCCACATTCCATTCAGATGTTGGAAGAATATATCTACTAACCAAAAATGCACTAGCAACCCTGGAGTGAATCATACCATCTTCAACACCTCCAACCCATCTGTCCTTAAAAATATGCACATTTTCCCCATTACCAATTCGCCATCGAACCCCCTTTTCCAATAATTCTTTGCTCCACATCAAGGACCTCCACACATATGACGGATTAGAACCCAATTATGCCTTCAAAATATCAGATTGCTTGAAATATTTCGCTTTAAAAATCTTACTAACCAAGGATTCCGGACGAAGCAATATCCGCCATACTTGTTTAGCAAGGAGGGCCTTATTGAATGCAACCATATTACGAAAACCCAATCCTCCTTCTCCTCGCGATTTACACAACTCACTCCATTTTTTCCAATGAAGTTTATTATGCTCATTTGTTGTGCCCCACCAGAAATTAGCTATTAATTTTTCTAAATCCGTGCAAATTGAGGTGGGAACTCTGAAACATGACATCGCATAACATGGAATGGCTTGCAAAACAGATTTGATAAGAACTTCTTTCCCTCCTTCCGAAAATTTCTTATGACACCAGGAATTGATTTTCTGCCTTACTCGGTCCACCAAATAACCAAATTGATGCCGCTTAGCTCTGATAGAAAAAGTAGGAAGGCCCAAATAAATGTCATGACCATTCGAAGTTCGAACCCCTAACTCATGCTTAATCAAGTCTCGATTCTCCACCTTTGTTAGTGGGCTAAAGGTGATTGCTGATTTCTCATGATTGCTGATTTCTCAAAATTTATCACTTGACCGGAAGCTGCTTCATATGTTTGTAGGCAGCCTTTCAATATCCTGCAATCTCGCCATGTAGCTCTCATAAAAATCAAACTATCATCTGCAAAAAACAAATGAGAAACAGGAGGAGCACTCCTCGCAATTTTGATACTTGTAAAAAATTTCCTTTCCATAGCTGCCTGAATTAACGAAGAGAGCGCTTCAGCACAAATTACAAATAAAAACGGTGACAACGGATCACCCTGACGAAGACCTCTGTTAGGCTTGAAAGATTCAGTAGTCGATCCATTGATACAAATATTATAAGAGACCGGGGAAATGCATTTAGTTATAAGTTGTATCCATTTATTTGAAAAACCAAGCATCTTCATAGCCTTCAAGAGAAAAGGCCATTCCACCCGATCGTATGCTTTACTCATATCCAATTTTAATGTTGCATAACCCTCACGGCTTTTCGACGATCGAACCCAATGTAAACATTCGAATGAAATTAAAATATTATCCGATATGAGCCTTCCAGAAACGAATGCACTTTGTGACAGATCAATAATATCATTCATGACCACCTTTAATCTATTCGTAATAACTCTTGAAAGAATCCGATAACTCACGTTGCAAAGGCTTATGGGCCGAAACTGAAGTACATTAATCGGATTTTTCACCTTAGGGATTTACACAATCGTGGTATTATTCCAAGAGTTCAAGGGTTGATCACCATTTAGATGCAACAAAATTTATTCCCCAACCTCATCCCCTATCGTACTCCAATTGACTTGATAGAACGAAGCCGGAAACCCATCTGGACCAGCAGCCTTCCAGGGATTAAGATCCTTAATAGCTTTGTTCACTTCTTCCCTAGAAAAGGGCACATCAAGTAATCTTACATTCTCCTTAGTGAGTTGTCTACCCATCTCTTTTGTAGCATCTGTAATCACTTGGTGACTAGGGTTACATGACTGAAAAATATTTTTGAAGTACTGGACAAAAATCTTCTTGATTCCATCTTCACTATGCACCCATTCTCTATGTTCGCTCTGAATTTTAGTGATTCGATTCATGCATTTTCTCTGATTAGCTCTATTATGAAAAAACCGGGTATTTCTGTCACCTTCTTTAATCCAATCAACCCTAGAACGCTGTTTCCAATACCATTCCTCTTGCGAATACAAGTGCTCCAAATCTTTCTCTAAGTTCTTCACATGTTGGACATCCGTAAAATGATCCTCATTATCCATTTCTTGCTTAATTTGTTTTTGGATATTACCAATCCTACTCTTCAACGAGCCACCCTTCTTTACCGCCCACATCTTAATTGACTCACCAACTTGCTTCAAAGATGCACCCAAATCCGACTGCTTCCCCTTAGCAACCCAAACCTTTCCCACCATTTGCTTAAAATCAGACTCCTTAATCCAATGATTTTCAAAACGAAAGTCCGCTCTTGATTTAGTATGGATAAAATCAGCTTGCATGTCACATGCGAGCATAAGAGGCATATGGTCCGATCCCATAAAATCAAGCACCTTTATATCATAAGAAGGAAATGAGTTTAACCATTCATTGGTAGCAACAAATCTGTCCAACTTTTCTTGTATTAAATCATTTCCATTTCGCTTATTCATCCATGTAAATTTTGGTCCATTAACCTTCAAATTTATCAAACCATTATGATTAAGTGCATCCTGAAAACTTAATAATCTGGACAAAGGTTTTTTAACACCCCCCCCCCCCCCACCCTTTCTCAGAATGAAACAAAGTTTCATTGAAATCCCCACCCACAAGCCACGCCTTATTTGCAAATTGAGTGTAACTACCAAGACGTTTAAGTAATTCCCAAGAGAATTTCCTATTTTCCAACTTTGGAGTACCTTGGAATCCCGTAAACCTCCATTGATAGTTTTGTGATTCAATCAAACAGTCAATGTGTGCAAAAGAATAAGAAACAATATTAAGCACAACATCCTGCCAAAACATCAACAAACCACCAGAATAACCTTTGGCATTAACACAAAAGCAACAACTAAATCCAAGTTTTTATTTCAAAAAATCGGCTCTAGCCGAAGAACACCTAGATTCATAAACAAACAACACATCTGGACAGAATTTAAAAACAAGTCTACTAATATTATTAAATGCCCGAGCTCCATGAACCCCTCGGGCATTCCAACAGATTGCGATCATTCTCCTCCGAAATACAACAACTAATACTCCCAAAAAAATAGAAATCCCATCAATTTACTGAGCAAATCCATATCCATCAACTGGGAGAAATAAAACCAGACACATATTCCCGAAAATCCAAAGCACAGTAATGCAAATCTTAACAAGCAAACCAGACCATATTGGCAGTAAATCAACCATTGACCCCCAACTTAGTTGAAAAAAATAATTTTGGAATTTGAAAAAAACCTGCGGCGTGATGAGTCTGCACTAAGGGCAATTGGCACGCAGTTTGGGGATGCGGTACGACCGAACGCACGGATACCACACACACCCCGTGCGTTCCAGCAAATGATGATCATTCCCGACGACCGGGCTGATACCCCTCTTCAGTCCCTCACCTTTTGTACTCACAGAACCTTTGTGTCAATTTATCAAACACCTTCTGTGCATCCTCAACTTGCAAACCTCAAAACCCAAATAAATTTTGATTTGTATTCCAACCTCTGCAATTCAAAACCAGCAATACACCCATAAAGAAAAACCAAAGCTACGCAAACGGAAGAAATATGCGGCTCGGCGACGGAGAAGCAAACACTCGGTGGTGCGGCTGAAGGTGAGTAGATGCTTGACGGCGCGGTTTCGTCCGAGGTGGTCTGACTTCGGTGGGCAAACGCCGGACAGTGACGTGGACAATAGTTTCAAGCTTTTGGCCGAACCAAACTGGTCGGAAGGATGGGCAGATACACCGTGGCGTGGCGGTGACGACCGACTCGCGGGCGGTGAGGGGTAACGCACGGCGGCGTAGGCTCTACGCACAAAGGCGTCGGAGAGAAGCCAGTAAAGGCTTAGAGAGAGAAAAAATTTAGTTCCACCCACCCAATTGTTGAAGATGAAGAATAAGTAGGATTTAAAATGAAGAAACTTGAGAAACATCGGATAGTGAGGACAGGGAGCAGCCAATTAACCTTTTTTTTTTTTAAGATACACTCAACATATTTTCATAAATCCACATTTTCTAATGCTATAGAATGTTAGGAAGAGTACAAGATTTATGTAAATATCTTGAGTGTATTTGCAAAATAAGTTTATTCACCCAATTTTTGACATTTTGACAGCATAATCAATCCAGGTATCGATATTAGAAATATAGCTTTTGTTATTTTAGATGCTAACTAAATATGATTTTTGTTGTTCGTACAAAAAAATTCAGTTAGAAATTCAAAATAATGAAAATTATGTTTCTGATATTGATATTTATGAAAATTCAGTTAGAAATCTACGTTTCCTGATGCTATAGAACATTAGGAAGGGTACAAGATTTATGTAAATATCTTGAGTGTACGTATTTGCAAAATAAGTTTATTCACCAATTTTATTACATTTTGACAGCATACTCAATCCAGTTATCAATATCAGAAATATAGCTTTTGTTGTTCTGGATTCTAACTAAATATAAATTTTGTTGTTCATACAAAAAATCCAGTGAAAAAAATTTAGTTTTAATTCAAAACAATGAAATCTATGTTTCTGATATAGACAAAATGATTAATTATGCTATTAAAAATAGGGTGGAAAAATAATTTTTTAGACATACACTCAACATATTTTCATAAATCCACGTTTCCTAATGTTCTATAACATTAGGAAGGGTACAAGATTTATGTAAAATATCTTGAGGGTACGTATTTGCAAAATAAGTTTATTCACCCAATTTTTGACATTTTGACAGCATACTCAATCCAGTTATCAATATCATAAATATATCTTTTGTTGTTTTGGATTCTAACTAAATATGATTTTTGTTGTTCGTACCAAAAATTCAGTGAAAAACAATTTAGTTTGAATCCAAAACAATGAAAGCTATGTTACTGATATTGACAAATGGATTAATTGTGCTGTTAAAAATGGGGTGGAAAAACCTTTTTTTTTTTTTTAGAGATACACTCAACATATTTTCACAAATCTAATGTTAGAGTGTCCACTGGTGAGTTAGTGGAAAGTTATAACTAAAATGGGAAGTTATAACTTTAGAAAGAGGGTTACAACCATTGTGGGAGAGAGTTATAACTAAAATGGGTTATACTGCATTAACCGTCCTTTTGCTGATAAAAGTGGGCTTGACCCACATAATTTTTTTATTTTTTATGTTGCTTCTATCATTCAGCCTTTCTATATCTTTATACATATTGGACAAATAAATTACATACAATACCAATAATTAAAACTATACCGTTGGGTTAATTTTTTTTTTTTTTAATTATTATTTCATCTTCAAAATTTAAATTCATACAACAGTCATTTTCCACCCTATAAATACATCACATTCACATTTTTTCTTTCTCACTCTTCCACCAAAAGGTTACTATCTGACAGATGGTATCTATCCGGAATGGTTAACTTTCGTTAAGGCTTTTCCTACGCCACTGGATCCTAAGAGAAAATTATTTAAGGAAAGACAATGTCGAACGAGCATTTGGTGTGCTCCAAGCACGTTGGGCAATTGTTAGGGGACCCGATTTTTTGTATAGGAAAAAGTTGAAGCTCATATTGTTAACTTGTGTTATTTTGCATAATATGATCGTTGAAGACGAAGAAGACATGGTTACAAATTGAAACAATGATGAAGGCGACGAGCCCACACAACCGATACAAGGCGCTAATCCGGGATTTAGGGATTATCTCAAAAGAAACACCGAGCTACGTAACAATCAAGTTCATCACCAACTTCGTGCCGACTTAGTGGAATATATTTGGGCTCGATCTGACAATAATTGATATAATGCATTTATTTGTCGTCTCAAAATAGTTAAGTTTTTAATTAATTTAGTTGAATTGTTTTCTTAATGTTGAATATGTTGTACTCTATTTTCACTAGATCAAAATAATAATAATCTTTATTAGTTAACGAAATGAGTTAGTATTAAATATTTATTTCAATTTGTAAAATATATTAATTGATATTCTAAAACAATCGACTAAATAATTTTAATATATTCATATACTCTATATTAATTTTTTTTTACACATATTAAATTTTACATGTATTCATTAAATAAAAAATTAAAAAGAAATGTGATTGAGTATTGGATCCCTCAAAAGTGAGTTATAACTTTTGAAATGGTTGTGGGAGTTAGTGAGATTGAGTTATTTATGTTACAACTTTTGAAATGGTTGTGGAAGTTATTGAGATTTAGTTATTTATGTAAGAATGATGATGTGGCAGTGGGGTGGAGGAGAGAGGGAAGTTATAACTCCCCAACCCAACCATTGTGGACACTCTTATAGAACATTAGGAAGGGTACAAGATTTATGTAAATATCTTTACATTTTGACAACATAATCAAACTAGTTATCAATATCAGAAATATAGCTTTTGTTGTTCTAAATTCTAACTAAATATGATTTTTGTTGTTCGTACCAAAAATTCTGTTAAAAATCTAGAATAATGAAAGTTATTCTGTTAAATATCCAGAACAATGAAAACTATGTTTCTGATAATTATAACTGGATTAGGAACTATGTTTCTGATAATTATAACTGGATTAGGTATGCTGTTAAAAATAGGGTGAAAAAACTTTTTTTTGTTTTTGTTTTTTTAGAGATACACTCAACATATTTCATAAATCTACATATCCTGATGCTATAGAACATTAGGAAGAGTACCAGATTTATGTAAATATCTTGAGTGTAATTGTAAAATAAGTATATTCACCATTTTGACATTTTGATAGCATACTCAATCCAGTTATCAATATCAGAAATATATCTTTTGTTCTTCTAAATTCTAACTAAATATGATTTTTGTTGTTCGTACCAAAAATTCAGTGAAAAAAATTTAGTTTGAATCAAAAACAATGAAAGCTATGTTTCTGATATTGACAAATGGATTAATTATGCTGCTAAAAATAGGGTGAAAACCTTTTTTTTAGAGATACACTCAACATATTTTCATAAATTCACGTTTTCTAATGTTATAGAACATTAGGAAGGGTATAAGATTTATGTAAATATCTTGAGTGTACTTGCAAAATAAGTTTATTCACCCAATTTTTGACATTTTGACAGCATAATCAATCCAGTTATCAATATCAGAAATATAGTTTTTGTTGTTCTAGATTCTAACTAAATATAATTTTTGTTGTTCGTACCAAAAATTCAGTGAAAAAAATTAAGTTAGAAATCCAGAATAATGAAAGTTATGTTTCTGTTATTGATAAATGGATTAAATATACTGTTAAAAATAGGGTCATATTTTCATAAATCCACGTTTCCTGATGCTATAGAACATTAGGAAGAGTACATGATTTATGTAAATATCTTGAGTGTATTTGCAAAATAAGTCTATTCACCCAATTTTTAAGATTTTGACAGCATACTCAATCTAATTATCAATATCAGGAACATAAGTTTTGTTGTTCTGGATTCTAACTAAATATGATTTTTGTTGTTCGTACAAAAAATTCAGTGAAAAAAATTCAGTTAGAATTCAGAACAATGAAAGCTATGTTTTTTATATTAATAAATGGATTAGGGTGAAAAACCCTTTTTTTTATTTTTTATTTTAGAGATACACTCAGCATATTTTCCACGTTTCCTAATGCTATAGAACATTAGGAAGGGTGGTGCTAGATTTATGTAAATATTTTGAGTGTATTTGCCAAATAAGTTTATTCACCCAATTTTTTACATTTTGATAGCATATCTAATCCAGTTATCAATATCAGAAACATTGTTTTTATTATTTTGGATTCTAACTAAATCATTATTTTCCAGGTACGAAGAACAAGAGTTTTTGCTTAAATCGAGGCTTAACACATTAAACCAGAGAAATTGCCATCGCTCGAACGAGACACAAGTATCGAAAACTTCACTCACACTAAAAAATGAAAAAATGTGAATAAGAAGTGAATTCGACATCCGGTCAGCCATAATCTCTCAAACCAAGACGTTTTTCTAAAAACAAAAAAGTTTTCCATTTTTAAAATTTATTTCTTTTTCTTCACCAACTTCTACTCTACTAAACCGAGTTGCTCAAAATTTTAGGGCAAAACCTAATTGTTGAAGAAGAAATCGGATTTAAAAATGGAAAAACTTTTTGTTTTTAGAAAAATATCAAAATCGATTAATGTTGTTAGAGGGATTTTTAGAAAACAATGTGATGTAAAATCTACTAATATTTCAGTAAAAATAACCAAAATTAATTTTAATTGTACCTGTTCCCAAGCGATGACGAAAGGATGGAGGATTTAAGGGCTACCACGGTTGTGAGCTTGTGGGAAAGGAGCGGAATGGAGGTGATTAGGTAAAGAAAATTGTGAAAGATGGAAAAATGGGAAGGGAAGAGATGAGTTGTGCGGCGGCGTGAATATAGAGAAGATTGGAGGGGAAGCGAGAAAAATAGGGTTTTGGGAGAAGGGTAAAGAGAGGGGTATTTATTAATATCTCTTAATTGAAAAAAGTATATACCCATTTTACAACCATATTAATGAATAAAAAGATAGATGGTGTATCCAATATTTCTAGGGGTGCATAATTAATACATAATAATTGTGCTCCCCGAGCCAAATGGATCCCTGTTGAGAAATCCGCGTATTTAAGAGCACCTTCAATGGATGTCCTTAACCCGTCCACACGATGGACAAATGCACCATTGTGCCTACTGATGTGGAAGGAGAGAGAATAAATTTTGTACAATGTTTTAGACATTATTGGACATCTGACATTGGAATCCACTTGGTTCAAATTGCATATATGCAACCAAAACTTTGCATATCCTTCCTTTTTTTTTTCTTTTTTTTTTTTTAATATTGAACTCCACAATCAAAATTTTATGATTATTTTAAAATTATGGATGAATGAACTATTGAGAGTATGTGCCATAAAATTGTATAATTGATGAAGTGGTGATGCGGAGAAGAGAATGTGGTTAGATGGATGAAGCCACACTAGAGATGTCTAAGGTTTCTAAGTTGAGTAATGATGTGTCTTTTTGTACAAACAAATTTAAAGAAAATTAAAGGGTCAAAACAATTCATTTCAATGAGTCATAAATAGTAGTAATATATAGAAATGAGGTTACATGAGGATTGTCTTTTTTTTTTAAAAAAAAAGGTATCTGAATTTTTTATTTTTTTTTAATTTGAACTTTATTTGAGAAAAATATCTGAAGATTGTCACTTCAAGAAAAAAGATAATATTTCTATCATAAATAGTTAGGCCATGATGTAAGCTTTAGAGTGTCTAAATCGTTATATATAGAAATGGGCTAGCAAAATTATATTAGTAGGGTAAATATGTCACAAAGTAAGGTACATATATGTTTGGTTTGGGTTATTGGGTTGCGTAAGAGATAATGGTGAGAATGGTCGAGGTTATACTAGATTTCTCATAAAAAATGTCTTTGTATGCTATTTCATTTTTGTGCTTAGGCCTAATCAATTATCTATTACGGAGTATATATATATATATAATAGGTTTAGCCCAATTTTTTCAATAAATAGATCTAGTTTGAAAGCTTTTAAAGGACTTTTAGTGTTTCTTATTTTTTATTTATTTAAAAAATGTCTAATTTATTAGTATATAAGTGCAAAATACTTTTTAAAGACTTGAGAGCTACCTATGTACTAGTGAGAGCACTTAATAGTTGAAAGGTCTTATATTTTATATTTAATATTTATGCATTATACATTATATATCACTACAAAAAAAGGCTTGATTAACGACGGATATTCAGTCGGTATTGGCTGTTGGCGACGGATTTACCGACGGATTTCGTCCGTCGCCAATGGATCGGTCTGCATGGTTTACCGACGGAAAATATGATTCCGTCGGTATATACCGACGGATTCCCGACGGTTTCTGTCTGTCGCCAGTACCGACGGATTCAATTCCGTCGGCATTCAAACCAACCCGTTTTCAAACCGGGTCACGATTCCGTCGGTATATCCGTCGGTAGAATTTCGTCGGTATATCCGTCGGTATCGTTCCGTCGGTATATCCGTCATTATAGCCGTCGGTATATTTTGGACATAAATTTTATTCTTTTAAAAACATAAAATATTCCGTCGGCCCGTCCGTCGGCATTACCGACGCTAAACCGACGAAATTTTCCGTCGGTAAGTACCAAAAATTTTAAAAAAAAATTTATTTGTGATCGGGATCCGACCCGGGTCCTACTATAACCGACTCGACCGACCCGATCAAAATTGCAGTAATTCATTACTAATAACAAATAGAGCCAATTCATTCCAAAAAAAAAATTATTTGTGATCGGGATCCGACCCGGGTCCTACTATAACCAGATCCGTACACAAGCTTGTACTCCGGATGAATTTTGGTTCCTAAAGGGGATGTGTCAAACCAATGACACTTGAACAACATTACGGTTTTCATTGGATATCCCGGATATTCAACTTCAACGACTTCGTGCAACACCCCAAAGTAATCACTTGCATCTACATTGTAATTCGCACTGCTAACACAAACACCACTGTTGTTAGTCGTTTTTGTTGATGCAAACTCTGATATATGAAACCTGTAGCCTTTCACAATATAGCCGTTGTAAGTCCTCACACGCCGTAGTGGTCCTTTGCTGAGATCCTGTAAGAACCGGCTCTGAAAATCGTGCGATTGTCCCTATACAGTTAAAATTAACATTAATCAAAACAATTATTTGTTCACGTAAAATTCAATTAATGATACTCACATAACGTTGGAACCATCGGGCAAATTGACGTTGAAGACTAGTATCTATGTCTCTATCTAAGATGTTTTGATCTGCATGTCGTAGTTCTTGTGTATACATCCTAATAATTCACAACACAATTAGATGATAAATGACGTATGTTTGTGCTATTTAATTAGATGATAAATATATGAAATACTTACTCAATGTAAGGCTGAACTTCATCACAATTCAATAACACGTACGTTTGTGCTATTTCAGCCTCTGTGTTTGTTGACCAATATCGTTCAGTGGCTTTTCCTATAGGTCGCCCCTTAGACTTGAATACAGAGAGCATGCCATCGACTTCTTGTTGCGTACCTCTACCATCGAAGTTACATGGTTCATTCCTGATCCTCGTGTTGACATGGTCTTCAAAATAATATGAACAAAACATGCCAACCTCTTCATTCAAATATGCATTAATAATCGATACTTCGACGTTTGCCTTTTGTTTAGCATTGCGCTTCAAGTTGTGGAGATACCTAAAATTATAATAGTTAACAAATTAAAATAAGGCTTCTTATACTAAAAACTAATTAAATGAGAGAAATAAAATTGTTCACCTCTCAAATGGGTACATCCACCTGTACTGCACTGGACCACCAATCCTAGCTTCATACGCTAAGTGAACAGGTAAGTGTTCCATCGAGTCAAAGAAGCTAGGTGGGAAAAGACGTTCCAACTTACACAAAATAATTGGAATGTCTCGTTCCAAACGATTCATATCATCAACCTTGATTGTTGTAGACGTTAAATCTCTAAAAAAGAGACTTAATTCAGTGATAGCCCTCCACACATTCAGAGGAAGAAATTCTCGAAACGCAATAGGTATCAAGCGCTGCATAAAAACATGACAATCATGACTCTTCATCCCTGCAACTTTGCCTTTTGTTGTGTCTACGCATCGACTCATGTTTGACACGTAGCCGTCTGGAAATCTTAACTCTTTAATCCACCTACACAATTCCTGTTTTTGTGCCTTATCTAGTGTGTAGCAAGCCTTTGGATATTTACCTGTATGGGTATCCTGTTCCAACTCATCACGGCGACAGATAGTGTTCAACTCTCCCCTGGACTTTGGAGTATCTTTCGTCTTGCCTTCTGTGTTCATGATTGTGTGAAACACAATGTCAAACACATTCTTCTCAATGTGCATGACATCCAAATTGTGTCGGATCAATAGTGAACTCGAATATGGCAAGTCCCAAAAAATACTCTTTTTCTTCCAGTTGTCTGGGATTCCTTTGTTGTGTTCTTCTGCATTTTCCTCCGTAATTTTTTTTCAAACCCGTCCACTCAATCTCATATAACAACCTTTGTCCTGTACGATTAATAAATGTTAGAATAAATGTAACCCAGAAAAACATGTTAAAATGAATGTATAAAATACCATTTCGAAGGGGCGGTCGATTGTTTGTGACTGTTCTATTCTTCGTGAAGTCCACTTTATTCCTTCGAAATGGATGATCTCGAGGTAAAAACCTTCGGTGATTATCGAACCATGAAACTTTTCTACTCATCGGGAGACTGAAAGCTTCAGAATGTTCCATACAATACGGACAAGCTTGCTTTCCGGCTGTACTCCACCCGGACAACATAGCATATGCAGGAAAGTCGCTAATGGTCCACAATAAAGCAGCACGCATCGTGAAGTTCTGTTTCCTAGAAACATCATACGTTTAAACTCCGTTATCCCATAGGAAGATCAAGTCTTTAATAAGAGGCTGGAGATAAACATCAAGTTTATGCTTTGGATTCGACGGACCAGGCACCAATACAGTCAGAAACATTGTTTGAGGTTTCATGCACATCCACGGAGGTAGATTATACGGAGTCAGTATCACCGGCCACAAAGAATACTTCTTTCCATAACTCCCAAACGGTGCAAAACTATCAGTACTCAAGCCTAATCTCACATTCCTCGGTTCACAAGCAAATCCTGGAAACACGTTATCAAGGTGTTTCCAGGCTTCAGAGTCAGACGGATGTCTCATATCCCCAGCCTCAGTATCTTCAGAATTTCTTGCATGCCACGTCATGTGTTGAGCTGTAGCACTAGATTGAAACAATCTCATTAAACGAGGAATGATAGGAAGATAATACATCCTCTTATGTGGCACTTTCTTTTTTGTCTTGCTCGATTGACCACCTGGTCCCTTCCGTCGTGGCTCTTTGTACCGGGGATGGCCACACATTCTACACATAAGAAGATCGCTATCGTCATCACCCCAGTATAACATGCAACCATTCACACAACAATCAATCTTCTCAACCGGTAAACCCATATTCTTCATCAGTTGTTTGCTCTGATGAAACGTTGTAGGTACTTTATTATCGACATGACAAATCTCACTGCATAATTGTGTCATTTGCTCATATGCTCTGTTAGATAGCTTGTTCTCCGTCTTGATAGTCATAAGTCGAGCATTAAATGACAACTGAGAATGAGAATCACACCCTGGATACAAATCTTGATCGACTAATTTGAGTATCTCATAAAACTGAAATGCTTCATCCGTTGGTTCCTCCTCTATATTTGACATACCGGCTTCCATCACCATTGTTTGATACATATCGGGTTCTTCCACTCCAAACTCTTGATCGTTACTGGTGCCGACATGCTCAACGTGTACTGGTTGTTCATAAATTGCAGTAGTGTAATAGTACAAGACTTGATCAAAATTATAAGGCCACCGTTGTTCGCCATGACTTGTCCAATTATAGTAATTATCAACGAACCCATTCATAACAACGTGACATAAGACTTCATCAATGCTTTTAAATGATCTATTCTGACATTTCTTAGCATTACACGGACACCTAATACAATCCCCAGACATGTAATGTGGGTGTAGCTTTGCTAATTCAACAAATGACACGAGTTTATCATAAAATTCACCATTCACATTTCCTAAAACGAGCCTAGGAGTACAATACATCCACCGACGATCCGGCAATTCCATCTGTTAAACAATTTGACCAAATTAAAATTACACACTAAAAATTAAACACTAAAAGTAAAAACTATATACATTTCATAAAAATTAAACACTAAAAGTTATAAAACTATATACATTTCATAAAAATTAAATAGAAAACTATGTACATTTAATAGAAAAACATACCTTAAATTTTCGCTCCACTCCAAATTTTTCCCTTAATTTTTTGCTCCACTCCAAATTTTTCGCGTATTTTGAGGTTCTGGAATATTTTTCAACACTGCATGCCGACGGAAATGTCATTCCGTCGGTATATCACGCGCCTAAATTCCGTCGGTAATGTCGATGCCGACGGATAATTTCAGTCGGTAACACCGATTTCAAACGTATGTCAAATCAGTCAGATTCCGTTGACCAAATTTCAGTCGGTATTTACATTGCCGACGGAAATTATCCGTCGGCATTGAACATCTCTATACCGACGAAATCATTTTCCGTCGGTAAAAGACGCGTATAAAAAAAACAAAAATTAATATACGCATTCTTAACACATAAAACACACATAAAATATAACTAGAATTAATATACGCATTCTTAACACATAAAACACACATAAAACATAAATAAAATTAATATACACATTCTTAACACATAAAACACACATAACTAAAATTAAACAACTAATACTTAAACATAAAAGTAAATAGTTCAACAATAATGCAGATAAAAATAAATAGTTCTACGAGACATAAAAGTAAATAGTTCTACGAGACATAAAAATAAAATTGTTCAACAGAAAAAAAAAAGTTGTTCAAAGTCACTCAATCACCAAAGATGAACATATCAAGGCCATCGTCGCCACCGAAGTGCTGACCCATGATGTCGTCATCACGCATGGTCGGGACATAGGCTGAGGGGGCTGGGGGAACAGGCACGTTCACGTTGGCCGTCGGTGGAGGAGCTTGCATGGTTCTCTTATAAACCTCCTCGATCTTCTCGTCCGACCACCCGAACTCTCGACCCATATTCATATGCATCACATGGATGTAATGGTTGAATTGTGCCATCACATCAGGAGTTGGGGTGGAAGATACGGAACCCTGCGATGCCGTCTGGGACGGACCAGCGGACCTGACATCACTGCTCATACGACCAAGGCCCAGAACTCGTCCGCGGGTGGTGGGGGCAACTTCCAAATAAGTCCGGTCCACCTCCTCGACTGTAGGGGCACTGCTGGTTCCGGCTTGAGTAGGGTCGACTTGAGTTCCGATCTCGGCCATCCTCCAGTTCATCTCCAACTACATAATTAATAATTGTAAATTAATAGAATAAACTATAAAAAATGTATTTAATTAAACAATTTTATTACTTACGTGGGAGGTTAGTTGTGCGCCCGTATGTGGATTGCTGTGTATTCTCGTTAAACGGATGAGCAATGCTCAACCGGTCCAAGTGAGTGGGTACACGCCCAGTCTCCCGTTCCTAATAATTAAATTTATGTATTATATATACTAAATAATTAAATTTATTGAAATTAATTAAAAAATTAATAAACACTTACAATGACAAGCGACCGCTCAAGGATGGACCGGGCTCCACACCGATTCCTGGACATCCCACCCCCAACGTCGGATCTCCGGTTGGCCTTAGCAATCTCACACTTCCTGATGTACTCAGGATCCAACCACTCCCTCGTCAATGAATCCCACAACACAACATCATTAGCATTCTTACCCAAGCTCTACGTCGTCCCATCGCTCCGCCATGCCATTCTCCATTCGTACATTAAATCCTTATATCGCTCTTGCGCCGATTTACTGAAATACTTGAACATAGCCTGGTCCGAGTACATATCCCGATCCCAAGTGGCATGTTTCTGCACATATAATAAATTGTTTATTATTGAACAAATTAACAAACATTAATTAAATAATTAAGTAATTAAGTAATTAATTACTACCTGAAATTCCTCGAAGTACGCCCACTTTTTTGTTTTGGGACCTTCTTCCAGGTAATTGCACTCGCAGAGATCGGTAAAGAGGAAAAAGCAATCGTGCATGCCCTGGAGACCTCGTTACCAGGTAACAATCTGTGACATTAATTAACAAACAAAACACATTATAAATTAAAGCGAATGCGAAATTAATTATTAATTATTAAACAGTAAAAGTATTTAATTACTTACACTCCTCTTTCGACCCAAACGGGCTGCCGGCCATCCCGAGCAGGAACAGCAGGATGCTCCCGGACAGACGACTGAGACGACGACGGAGGCGACGGGTGTGGAATGGGTGGCGGAGGCGACGACAATGGTGCCCGAGGCAGTATAGGTGGCGCCTCGGGTCCAAGTGTGGCTCGGCTCTTCCTCGATCGGCTACGTGACCCGGAGGCCCCGTGAGATCCCGAGCCACCAGCACCATCTCCACTCATCTATTTAATTTAAACATTCAAAGTAATAAATATATATATAATACTAATTAATTAATAATAAATTTCTTAATTTAATAAAAAATAATAATCTAATAAATTAAAATTTAATGGCTAAATAATAACCTATTTTAATCAATAATAACCTATTTTAATAAATAATTTTCTATTCAATCAACAATACCTAATTTAAACAATAATAACCTATTTTAATAAATAATTTCCTATTTTATTCAATAATAACTAATTTAATCAATAATTTCCTATTTTAATTAACAATCTATAACCTAATAAATTTAGTAACAATTTTCTAACTTTAAAATAATAATTTCCTAATATAATTAACAAAGCCCCTAATTTAATCAATAATTTCATAATTAGTAAATCAACAATATTAATCTAGCTAATTATAACGTACAATATCATAATTTAATTATGTAATTAACTCCACTCCAACGTATATGCAAATTAAACAATAATATCCACTATATATATAACATCAATTATGTAAAACATGCAATATCGATCTTAACAAATCACATCAATTTATTATAAATAACTATATACATCAACTATATATAGGCAATTATCCACGTACAATATCAACTAATTAATTAGATATATCAACTACATACATGCAAACTAATTAACTATATACATCAACTACAAACAATTTCATATTAATCTATATAACAAATTAAATTAACACATGCAATTTAATTCATAATTATAGGCATTACAATATAACTTAAAAATTAATTATTAACAAATTAAGAAAGCGTACCGTATAGATTTTTTAATCGAAATATCACCTCGCCAGAGCCTCTTCGCGATGTCGACGAACACGAACAAAAGAGGAAATTTTTTTCTTTCTTTCGAAAGAGTAATCTGTATGCATATTATATACAAAAAAAAATTGTCTTTACCGACGGAAATTTCCGTCGGTAATGACCACATTAAATTTTGGGAGTCGGTCAAGAGGCGGTTAGTTAAGGCGGGTCGGTTACCGACGGAATTTTCCGTCGGTAAGGGCGAATTTAAATTATTCCGCGCCCATTTAAAATTATCACGTGAGGGGCCAATAATATGGCGCGGTTACCGACGGAAAATATCCGTCGGTAACCCTAATTTACAATACCGACTGAAATAATCCGTCGGCCAGTGACCCAAAAACGACACCGTGTAGAGAGTTCTGTGGGTCCGTCGGCATTCCGTCGGGAAAGCCGACGGAATTTGATTTCCGTCGGTAGCGTCTTTTGACTTTCTATTCCGTCGGCAAGCCGACGGATCGGTACAATTCTGTCGGCAAAATTGCGCGTTTTTGTAGTGTATATTTATTGTATTCATGCACGTATTAAGTATTTTTTTTGCTTTCCTAAAAAAAAAAAGTATTTTTTTTGCTACTATCATTTATGTATTATATATTTATATATAAAAATAGTTAAATAGGTCGATTTATTGGGATTAAAAAGTTTACAAAAAAGTTTAAGTTTGACTTTTTAAGTAGACGAGCTTTTAATAAGGAATGAGTTTGACTTATTAAATAAATGAGTCGAGTTGGGTTTTAGTAAGTCGTATCGTTGATCCCAGTTAGATATTCTGACTCATTTTCACCCTTAATATGATTCTGAAAAAAAAATGGTGCAATTCACATTGTTTTCATGTGAAAAATAAATTCTTACGATATTGAGAAAATGGGTTGGTCTGCTATGGACTCGAGTGCATGTTGTGCACCCTAGTCCATGTTGCACTTTTCAGTTTACTGACTTACACTTTTTGATAAATGGTGTTGCACTTTTCAATTATTAAACTGTATAATAATATTTTTAGTAATAATTGAAAAGTGCAACACCATTTACCAAAAAGTGTAAGTCATTAACTAAAAAGTGCAACATGGACTAGGGTGCACAACATGCACTCGAGTGCATACTAGACTTTACCTGAGAAAATATAATGAAAAAGCAGATTAGGATGCAGTAGGATATGATTGAAAAAAAAAACGAGGATATAGTAGGATATGTTTATGAATTTTTTTTTTTTTTTTTTTTTTTGACAATAGGTAGAATTACAGATATCGAATAAATTACATTTCAACGCTCTCACCTATCCTAAAAGAAGAGTTCTACCAAAAGACCACATATACCAAACTCAATCGTGAGAGAGTGGAAGGATCATCGATCAAGCCAACATTCCTTGAAATTCCGCGATCTAATAAGATAGCAAATCGGCTCCAAAGAAGGAACAGATTGTCGCACATAACGACTCGTAATACAAATCTTCCAAATCATATAAGTACGAACCCAATGGCTACCAGCTCCTTAACAGGCACAACAAAGCGCCATCATGGGAAAACCCGTAAACGGGAAGAAAACCCATCTTATCAGGGAGGAAACCAAAAAAACAGGGGAAAAACTAAACTGGGAAAACCCGTAAACGGGAAGAAAACCCATCTTATCAGGGAGGAAACCAAAACAAGGGAGGAAACCAAAACAATAGGGGAAAAACTAAAATACAGTAGACAGAAAATAACAACGTAGGAAGCAAAAAAAACAAAAAAACACGTGATCTAAACTAAGAAACAAACAAAATAACATGCAAAAGCATAAAAATGAAAATAAAATGGGATCAAACGGATGACTCACCCGATCGGCCACCGTAGCTCCGACGGGGAGATTCACCCATTGATCCCAACAAAATCCCTAAAAAAGACTCCTTCACCCACTGAAAATCTGAACAGAGCGGCGGCGCGGCGGCGCTATAGACGCGTCACTTACTTCTACGCAGGAAGTGGCCGAAGAATTATTTAGACAGTTAAGACGGTGGACGGTGGGCGGTGGAAATTTTAGATGTGGAGGAGCTTGAATGGAGGTGTGGATGTGGGATGAATTGGAGTGGACGGTGGGCGGTGGAAATTTTAGAGAGAAGGCAGAGAGATTTCTAGAGAGAGAAGATGATAGTATATGTTTATGAAAATATAAATGAAAGTAAAATTATTATATTATATTAAAAATAAAGAAGCGTGACATTGAGAAAAGAAAAGGAAATTAATATGATAGTGAAAAATGTTGGTTAAAGTTATTACTCCGTATATTGTAAAAATAAAGTATGTGATCTGAGGAAAAAAAAATGTAATTTCGATGTGATGACATTCTTCATAATATTGATAATGGTGAATTAAAGCTCGGTTTTTTTATTTAAAAATATGTACAGGAGATAAAATAATGAGGTAAGATGGATTTTGGAATTCAATAAACTATAATTGAGTAGTATTTTTTACACTATTTCATTTTTGTATGTCTAATTAGTTCTTATATTTTTTTTTTCGACATCAATTAGTTCTTATATTAAAAATATAAAAAATGAAAAACAAGAAAAATTATAAAATCACAAACCAATAAAAAGTTTGGAGTCTCATTAAAAAACTTGTTAGGAAAAAGATAAGATCTATAGTCGAGGAAAAAAGAAAAGCGAAAGATTTCTTTGAATCCCAAAACCAACGATAATCGTCTAGGGCTTTTCGAATAATTTTTCGACCGCCTAATACTCCCTTCATCCCACATCTATTTTCATATTGATTTGAACACAAAAATTAAGAAAATGTGATAAAGTAAAAGTATTGATGTACTTTTAACTTTATTAAAGTGATGCAGTAATTTTTTTTGAATCGGTAAAAGTATATTGTCATTGAGTACAAAGGGTACTCAATCCATTTTGATTACATCATTCGTTACATATCATATGAATATTATAAGTTGATACAACTGTAAGGATTACAACACCATGTCGGGATAGAAGAGTTTGTACTGATGAAATTATGCCCTTCAAACCAAGACCACATTTGTAATTTGATATTCTCCATTGATTTCTTCACTATTGGCTTACTCTAGAGAAGTGCTTCTCATTTCTGCATCTCCACAATTTCTAAGGTTGTGTTTGGTTTGGGATTGGCCCATTCGAATTTGGATGGACCATCCCCCATCCCATCACTCTCCATCCAAATACACATCCATTCCTATAATACACCTACATACCTATTTTTATACAATCACATCATCTTTTTTTTTTTTAATCACTCATTATCTCTCCTACTTTTCTTACACACATCTATTCTCTCTCCTACTTTTCTTCCATACATTTATTCTCTCTCTTACTTGATTTGACATAAAGTTCTCCATCCACATCTATTTTTCAATCTCTATCCAAACACAACTATTAGGGCATCTCCAATGGGGGTAGAAGTCCCATGTGGATTTCTACTCCTAACTCAAATCAATGGTAGAAGGGGTTGGGGAGAAGATGATGTGGAGGAGAGGGGAGGAATTGGGTAGGAGAACTTCTACCCAACTAGAAGTAAAATTAGGAAAAAAGAGAGAGTGGGATAGAGGGAGAGTGAACAACAAATGAGAAAAATAAGAGAACAAGTTGGAGAGTGTAACTCACTTGCGAGAGTGGGCTTTAATGTGGTCCCAACACTTTTTTATTTGCATTTTTTTTTTTTTGGTAGAATGCATTGTGAAGGTAGAAGTTTTTTTGAGATAGAAGAAACTTTTGAGGTGGCACATATGTGGCACACATGTGTCAAACTTAAAACCAAAAAATTCTAACCCGCACTGTGGATGCCCTTATTCAATTACTATTCATGAATTGCCCCCATCCATATTTTTCCAATCCTCATCCCATCCACCACAATCCCTAACCAAACAACACCTAAATCACTACTGTCCAAATACTAGTAGCAAACTTTCTTCTTCTGATACAGTAAAATCGTGTTTGGTTTGAGATTGATCAATTCGAATTTGGATTTGTCATTCTCAATTCAATCTCTCTCAATCCCTCCTAATCTAAATACAAATCCACCCATATAATACGCACGCGCGCGCGCGCACACACACACACACACACCTATTTTTATACAATCACCTCACTTTTTTTTTATCTCTCTCCTACTTTTCTTTTACACACTCATTCACTCTCCTACTCCCTCCGTCCCGCAATTACTTTCACACTTTTCATTTTAAGACGTCCTACAATTACTTTTATACTTTACATCTTAAGACGTCCCACAAACCCCTCAAAATTCCCACTAAATTCACTTTTCTTATTACTCGTGCCATTTCACATGTGAAAATAATCATGAGACAGAGAGAGTATTATTTTTCTATTCACTAATAAAATATTATAACATCACTTTTAAATTGACATAAAACTACATCCACCCTTGCTTCTCAATCTCTATCCAAACACAATTTAAACATAATTATTATTTTTTTAGAAGTTTAGAAGATCACTATGGATTAACAATACAACTTCAAGTACAAGATCTTCAAACCCATGCGGATCACCATGGTATTGTTGTCCCTTCCAATCGTAAGAAGAGAAAAAACGTGTGTACCCTTTATTCAAAATGATGCTCTGGTCTTCATCCTCAAACCGAGACAACCTCATACTAAAGTGTTCTCGTGCCTAAAAAATAAGACAAAAATAGAACAAAATTCCATCGAGTACCCGACACTAAGGACAATCAAACCTATCTCAAAAGAAACCCAACAAGGGGAAAATACGTAGCAACATAAGTAAGACATATTAAAGACAAAAAGACAAAAAAAAAAAAAAAAGGAAGAAAAAAAATACTACTATCTATTAGAGAATATAATAGAATAATATATTATAAAAATATTATAATGTATTATAGGAATAGTATAATATATTATAGGTATCAATCTTTTATTTCCTTGTTTATCTACTTCCTTGTGTATCTATTTCCTTATGTATCTCACTTGTAATCCCTATATATAGTGGACCACTCTTATCATCTCATTAACGGTGATTGAATATAATTCTCACATGGTTTCAGAGCTGGTATTCTCACATGGTATCAGCCTAATACACTGAAACCCTTCTCTCCTCCTCCCTCTTTTTTTCGGCGTCTCCGACGGGCTGGTATCCCCCGTCGCCGCCTTGCCCCTTCCCCTTTCTTTTCAATTTTTTCGGTGTCCTCAACGAGTAGGTATCCCTCGTCACCGCCTTGTTTTTTTATTTTTTTGTTATCTCAAACGAGCTGGTCTCCCTCGTTCCCTCTCCTGGCCGCTTTTAGCCGCCACCGACGAGCTTGTATTCCTCGTCCCCCTTCTTGTCTCCTCGTTCCCTCTCTTGGCCGCTTTTAGCCGCCACCGACGAGCTTGTATTCCTCGTCCCCCTTTTTCTTCTCGAGTGAGCAAGTCTCCTCGTCCCCCCTTCTTCTTCTTCTCGAGCGAGCAAGTCTCCTCGCCCCCCCCTTCTTCTTCTCGAGCGAGCACGTCTCCTCGTCCCCCCTAATTTTTTTTTTCTTCGAGCGAGCACGTCACCTCGTCCCCTCTCATGGCCAATCAAGTTATCTCCATGACTATCTTCACACATATAGTGTTAGTCACACTCCCCTACATCTTAATTTTCTCTATAGCTTCACGCTACATCTTTCTTCTTCTACTTTCCTCTCTCTGTAGAGAGCCCATGACCACCTTTATTGGTTTCGCGCCATTCCTAGCTATCTTGTTTGTACTCGATTCAATTGCTTCCACAAAACTTGCAAGTGTTTCTTGCTTAATTTTTTGTCATCGTTCGTCCTTCAAAGGATTTCGGTGTTTCGATCCATTTGCTTTCCGCTTTTGTGCGCCTTGGCATGCTCTATTTGGTGATTCCGAATTTCCATTATTTCTCCTGCTTTATGACAACAAAAGTGCATTGTTTTATGGATGTCTTCACAAAGTTTCTATCTCAAACTCACTTCAGATTGTTGCGTACCAAGCTCGTGTTCATTTACATTCCCAGCTTCGCTTGACCGGAGTTATTAGGGAATATAATAGAATAATATATTATATGAATAGTATAATATATTATAATATATTATAGGTATCAATCTTTTATTTCCTTGTTTATCTATTTTCTTGTGTATCTATTTCCTTACGTATCTCACTTGTAATCCCAATATATAGTGGACCACTCTTATCATCTCATTAACGGTGATTGAATATAATTCTCACACTATTTAAAAAAAACTGTAAATCGGGATCAACAGATAGTTTACCCGAACGGTGACCGTAGCTCCGTTAGGTATAATCTAACCATCGATCCCAACTACACACTAAAAGAAATTATATAAATTGAGTATGGGACTGACGAGGGGAAAGTTGGTCAAGGGGCGGCGACGATGACAAATTGTTAATTTTTCTAGACAGATCTAAGTAGATCTTTTAGATATGTTTATTTATTTTGTAAGAACTTGATTGAAGATGGTTGGAGAAGGGAGGTTGGTGCGACGAGGGCGCCAAAATCGAAACCTTGTAGCTAATCTATATAGGAGGGAGATGGGAGCAGATGGTGAATGTGGAAAGGGGAATCGAGAACAAAAAATTAAGAACAAAAAATTAAGAAAAAAACTACTTCTTTCCGGAGAGAGAAGAGAGAGAAAGTTTTTAATTGTGTCAATTGAAAAAATAAATTAAATTATACATTACACCAATTCAATTCAATTCACCGTAATCTTTAATCAAATACTATGAGTTGAGTAACCTTTACTCTTTGTTATATTGATTACCTTTTACCATTATTATAAAAAAACTAGTTTATGAGTATATCTTTTAAACAATAGTAATGATTTAATAGTGATCAATTTATTATTTATGAAAAATTGAATATAGTTTGGTGAATTACCTATTTTACCCTTTCAATATTTTGAAAGTGAGAGCGACAACAGGGTACAGGAATCTAGGTTATTTTCGAGTTGGTGGGCCAGAGATATACGGCTACCAAACCTGTTAAACATTTTTTCCACCCTAAAATATCTATATATATCATCACTTCCCCACTCCATTTCTCTCACACCTCTCCATTTCTCCAAATCTCAGATCCAATCAATTCTATTCTATAGCCATGGCTCTTGTAGTGGAGAAAACCAGCTCTGGCCGTGAGTACAAGGTCAAGGATATGTCCCAGGCTGATTTCGGCCGCCTCGAGCTCGATCTCGCCGAGGTCGAAATGCCCGGACTCATCTCCTGCCGTACCGAGTTCGGCCCTTCCCAGCCATTCAAGGGTGCCAGGATCACCGGCAGTCTGCACATGACCATTCAGACCGCCGTCCTCATCGAAACCCTAACCGCTCTCGGTGCTGAGGTCAGATGGTGCTCCTGCAACATCTTCTCCACTCAGGACCACGCCGCCGCCGCCATTGCCCGCGACAGCGCCGCTGTCTTCGCCTGGAAGGGTGAGACTCTTCAGGAGTACTGGTGGTGCACTGAGAGGGCTCTTGACTGGGGTCCCGATGGTGGCCCAGATTTGATCGTCGACGATGGTGGTGATGCTACTCTGTTGATTCACGAGGGTGTGAAGGCTGAGGAGGAGTATGAGAAGACCGGAAAATTGCCGGATCCGACTTCCACTGACAACGCCGAGTTTCAGTTGGTGCTTGGCTTGATCAAGGATGGTCTCGTGGCCGATCCCAAGAAGTACACAAGGATGAAGGAGAGATTGGTCGGTGTTTCTGAGGAGACCACCACTGGTGTCAAGAGATTGTATCAGATGCAGGCTAATGGCACTCTCCTCTTCCCTGCTATCAATGTCAATGACTCTGTCACCAAGAGCAAGGTATCTATTCTGGACTTTAATTTTGCAGATCTGATATATATATGTAGTGAGCATGGTATATTCTGGTATTTGTTTATTGAACTAGCTTGAATTTGCCAAGTATCGTAGATTTATACTTTATATGAACATTAGGCGTTGGATCTGTATATTCTGTGTCGCAGTTGTTGAAATTGAGTTGAAAATTGTTATGATCTATCCATAAACTCCGTTTCAGCTTTATTCTCATCTAAATTAGCCTTTATTATTGTTAATTGTTAAATTTGTTAAGATTAAGTTTCTAATCATAGGATCAGAGTTTTCTTATGTTGTCAATTTGTTGTTTATAAATACAGTTTGATACTCCGTTTCAGCTTTATTCTCATCTAAATTAGCACTTGTTATTGTTAAATTTGTTAAGATTAAGTTTCTAATTATAGGATCACAGTTTTCTTATGTTAATTTGTGGTTTATAAATACAGTTCGACAACTTGTATGGATGCCGCCACTCACTTCCCGATGGTCTGATGAGAGCCACTGATGTTATGATTGCCGGAAAGGTGGCTGTTGTGTGTGGTTATGGAGATGTTGGAAAGGGTTGTGCTGCTGCTTTGAAACAAGGTGGTGCCCGTGTGATCGTGACCGAAATCGATCCGATCTGTGCTCTTCAGGCCCTCATGGAAGGCTTCCAAGTTCTGACCCTCGAGGACGTCGTCTCTGATGCCGATATCTTTGTCACCACCACCGGTAACAAGGACATCATCATGGTCAGCGACATGAGGAAGATGAAGAACAACGCCATTGTTTGCAACATTGGTCACTTTGACAACGAGATCGACATGCTTGGTCTTGAGACCTACCCTGGTGTGAAGAGGATCACCATCAAGCCACAAACCGATAGGTGGGTTTTCCCAGAGAACAACACCGGTATCATCATCTTGGCCGAGGGTCGTCTCATGAATTTGGGGTGCGCCACCGGGCATCCTAGCTTTGTGATGTCATGCTCGTTCACCAACCAGGTTATCGCCCAGCTTGAGCTCTGGAACGAGAGGAAGAGCGGCAAGTACAAGAAGGAGGTGTACGTGTTGCCCAAGCATCTGGACGAGAAGGTGGCTGCTCTTCACCTTGGAAAGCTCGGGGCTAAGCTCACCAAGCTTACCAAGGATCAGTCTGATTACATCAGTATCCCAGTTGAAGGTCCTTACAAGCCACTTCACTACAGGTACTAAGAAAGAAACACATGCAGCAGCAGGGGATGAGGACGATGATGATGAGCGTTTTGTTTTTCTTCCAAATTATTCTGATTTTTGTGTTAGATTTGCTGTGTTGGAAATGCATTTGATGCCCCCAAAAATAACTTGATGATTTTGTACTCTTTTTAATCTTTTCATTATCTCGTGTTTTTCCCATTAAAGAGCAATGATGCAAGTGCTTGATGCACCAGTTTTTTACAATCTAATAGTATGCTGATTTTCAATGTTCGGCAGTTGTTTTACAGCATTAAAGCCCTTATTTATTAGTTCGATTCTCGTATTTTTTTTGGCCCACTTTAAACCTCTGTGAAATGTCTTTTCAGATGGTATATTTCAATTTTGTCCCCACAGGTGAACCACAGCATAATTAAATATGTGTGTACTTGTTTTTTCAACATATTTAAGAAGAATGAATGTATTTTCTTTTATACTTACTAAATAGTGCATAATCGAACGTCTTGTAATTTTGTCTTATAGTCCATATGTATATGTATTTTGGAACTGGCAAATGTTTTGATTGTTGTAATGAAATTGACAATATTATAATAAATGAACTTACATATATTTATATTTATATCAAGTTATCAATGGTGTTGCAAATGTTTTATGGTTTAGATAATTGAGCTTGTATGAAATGAAATAGGAGTCTTATGAATTAGATAGGAAAAATAGTTGAGAAGGTGGAATTTGGAGTGTACAATTTGTTTGTATACGGAACGATTTGACTGACTATTGACTAATGAGTTTCCATGAGATTGTAATTTGTAATGGACGTTAGGTAAACTGCCATTAACCCGGAGAATGACTAATCTACCCATCTAATTAGTAACGGTAGGTTGCAGTGAATTTACATACCTAAGTCATTCTCTAAAGTCACTAAATAAACGAGCACTTGTTATGTTTACCCAAGCAATTAAGATTTTGATCACCACCCCAAAACCAAAATTATTTACAACTGTTCCCCAACTCCCATCCCAACAAAACAAAAAATAAAATAAAAAACCATGTCTTAATTTATCTACAATAATTTAGATTTCATGAAACATTAAAGTAAAAGTGTAGCATTTAAAAAAAGAGTTGGGGCTGAAGATAGACAAATGTGTTCTTTTGATTTAAGTAGTGACGTTATAATTAATTTATTTTATTGCTCACGAAAAATCGAATTGATTTAAAAGTCAGTTTACCTCCCTCATTTGAACGTTTAACCTTTACTTAACTAGTTCGAAACCTATATGCCTCATTTCTCTGTAAGTTGAGTTGGGATATTCTTCAGAACAAATCGCCAGATACGGAGCTCTTGCATCGAAGACACTTTAATTCAGAGCACATACTGAGACCTTATGGTAGAGTCTCTTCTATTGGACCTGGCCTTCGTCCGCATGATACAAGACTTAGGGATGGGTCGAGGTGGCTGATTGGTAGAGAATCCCGTATCAGCTTTTGGCACGACAATTGGCTCGGTTATACTATCTTTGAGAGGATGGGTCTGCCTGACTGGTTCGCTCCTACCCTCACTTCCACGGTTGGGGATATCTTCTATGATGATTGCTGGCATTTTCCGAGGTGCTTTATCATGAGATTTACGGAGATTGTCAGGGATATCCTGCAGATCACGGTGCTTAGGGGACTTGACAAACGTATTTGGGAGGGCTCCCTTTCAGGAGAACTCTCCTCCAGCATGGCATATGATTTGCTCAGATCACCCTTACCCAGGCTTGGTTAGGCATCATGGATTTGGGGCACCTTTATACCAATGTGTCGATCCACTGCGATTTGGAGAGCAGTTTGGGGCAAGCTGCCCACGGCGGATTGGCTCTCGTCTTTTGGGATTCAGGGTCCGTCGATTTGTGTGCTGTGCCGCGGGAATTCTGAGTCGCTAGACCATCTGCTTGCCCATTGTCCGTTCACGTTGGAGATTTTACGCAGCTTGACTCACATGTTTGGGATCACGATTCACACAGGGGTCAGCTTCCTAGACATCTTCCTTCAGGCCACTAGAGTTCAGTTGGGTCTGCAGTCTTTGGAGTGGTGGAGGGCGGGCTTCATCACACTCCTATTTGGGCTGTTTGGACTTTGCGGAACAGGGTAATATTCGATGGGGGTTTCGCCCTCTGTTAGGAGATGTATGGCTCAAATCATTTCAGGCATTAAGGAGGCCAACAACATAGTTAGGGGTTTTTCGGACGGCACAGTTCGGGATCTACTGATTGCTAGGGCTCTTGGTATTTCGAGCAGACACAGGCCAACGAGACAAGGTTCATCTGTGATTTGGTTCCCGCCTGATCCGGGTTGGTACAAGGTTAACACGGACGGTAGTGCCTCTTCTTCCCCGGGTAATCTGCATGCGGGGGCGGTATTCAGGACCTTCAGGGGATTTTTCGTGGCTGCGGTCGCTACTAAGGTGGGTTGGGGTCTCCCTTTTGAGGCTGAGTTGGCAGCGGTACTTATGGCCATCAAGTATGCACATGACCAGGGATGACACTTCCTTTGGATTGAGTCGAATTCGACACTCACGATTGACACTTTTATGAGCACCAATCCCTCTATTCCTTGGCGTCTGCAAGGCCTTTGGAGCCAGGTCCACCCTCTTACACAGGACATGCACATCAGATACTCACACGTCTTTAGAGAGGCCAACCAGGCGGCGGATGCTGTGGCCAAGACTGGCCTTGATTGTGTCTGAAGAGGCTACCCACCAGACTTTTTACTCTCATTTCTGCATAATGATTTATATACTGCTTTCTATAGACATTGATTTTTAGAAGAGTGTACCTTTTTCCTTGACCTGGGTTTTATCCCTAATGAGGGTTTTCCCAGGCAAGGTTTTAATGGCACTCCGGCCTCTGGCTCGACATGTGAGCTTATGGTCCTAGATTTCTTTTCTTCTTTTATATGATCTACCTTTTATTGTCCTATTTTCACAGGAGTTTGCCTCTTTTTTTAAGGCTTCACTCACTTCACCTTTTTTTTGGTAGGAAAAAGCTAGACAATAAAATAATATTTGTGTATTAAATTCTATCCTTATCAGTCCTAACCCAGACAATACTGCTCCAACCAACTTAGGGAGGTGTATTGGTTGTAGATTCTGTAGGATTTTTTTGAACTTTCAAAAAATCTGGAGGTATTCAATTCAAATTTTCAAAAGTCTTTAAAAATTCTAAAGGTATTCAATATGAATTTTAAAAAGTCTTTAGTTATTCAATGGTCTATGAATTTTAATACTCTATGGATTTTGCTGATTCTCCTCTAAAAATATAAATAAATTTCACTATTCCAAATCTCTTCTAATAACAAGAGATTTCAACGGATTCTCTCAGAGAACTCTGAAGACGAAATATCAGAAGTATGGATGACAATATTGACCCGACCCGCGGATACCCACCACACCCCGCGAGTTTTGGGTCAGGTCGGATCCGTCCCGTATTGAGTATGGATCGGATTTGGGTCTTATGTTTGACCCGCGAGTATCTGACCCGATCCGAATCAATATATAAACTTTATATATATATATATATATATTTTATTGGTAAAATATTTTATATATATATATATATAATTAATTTAAAAAAAACAATTAACATAAAAAAAATCTCTTTGCATCAATATTGAAGATTATGAAAATCCGTGTAAATCAATAAAAAAAGTATATTCCACAACCCTATCAAGTCTATCAAAATCCATATAAATCAATAAAAAAAGTCAGTTAAAATCTGCATAAACTCTCTGAATTTTATAAATCCACGTACTTTTTAAAGTCCAAAAAAATCCAATTGAATCCCAATTGAATACACCCCTATTAATCTTGAAAGTGTAGGGAGAGAACCGCCTTCCTTGTTGCACTTTCATGCGCCGGTTGGTTCCTTGATCCGGAAAGATAACTAATGTCGCACACTACGACACGTGTTAAGGCCTTCCTAGTCTAATAAAGCGTAAAACTTTATGGTGATAACGTCTTTGTGAGAGTTTATTTCAAAATCTATTATCAGCTGATAGGAACAAATAAGATGAGTTGAAAGTTTTCAGTCACCTGAAATATAGTCGCTTTGAATCAGCAGGGTTGATATTTGATCAAAAGAGTTGGATGTCTATAAGCGGAGTCAATCTTTTGATGGGGTATCAGAGGAGTTGGACACATATGATGTTTGGACAAGTCATCTAATAAATACAATGCGGTTTCAACTTACTTTGAGTATAACTTCCATTTAGTTGGACTAACTTGCACATGAGTTGTTACAACAATGTTAACTAACTAACTGTGCTACATAACTGCTGCAATCACCATGGAGAGTATATAATCACTTGTAGTTATACATAGTAAATGTTATGTTCATTTTCTTTGAGTTGTGTGAGATTACGAATGAAGTGAGGAAATTCCCGTTGCGAGTGATTGAGTGTGTAATCATTCTTTTATCAAGCAAAGAAGTGAGTCGTCTGATACAATGAATGTAAATCAAGTTGATCGAACCACTATAAATACTTGTGTCCTGTTTTACTTGTTGTTTCTTTTGAAACTACTTTTTATTCTTGTAAGTTATCGTATCTCATGTCTACGGGGCTTGAGAATTCATAACCCGTAAATTTCTTGACAGTCTTCTTACGTGCATTTATCATATTCACCGCTGTGATCGAGAATATACGAAGGTGCCGATCGAGATCCGGAAAATCTAAATTATTGTAGCTGAGATTTAATAAATGGTTTTTTTTGGGGTGGGGTAGAAAATGAGATTTGAATCATGGTCACAAGATTTAATTAAAGTCAACAGTCTATGGCCATTATGCCACACGATCGGATACGACTAGACTCAATAAAATGTTGTTTTTGGGTTCTTTCTTTTAAATTGTTTTTTTAATTACTACCTTTGTCCAACAATAATTGAACAGATCATTTTAAGATGTCCCATTATATTGGTTTGTTTCACATTCCAATTCTCATTTTATATTGGTTTGTTTGACATTCCAGTGTGAATTAATTATTTTTTTCTATAGTACCTAAATTTAATTCATAATAGTATAATACTATAAAGTTGTGAGTTGTGTAAATGTAGTTTACGGAAATGATATAGAGCCCACCAATTGTGCCCACCAGTTTTGCCCACCGCCTATGGCATTACCATGTCAATAAATTCTTATTTATATTTAATTTAAACTTAATCTAATATCAATATTTTATTTTTTTATCCATATCAATATTTTAAAAAATCTTTTTTTATATTTAATTTAATATTATCTCTATCAAATTACGCTAACTAACGCCATAAATCTTTTCTCAAATCTTTCCATCACCATTAATTTTTTCTCAAATCTTATATCAATATTTTATTTTATGCGTAACTAACCCATAAATCTTTTCTCAAATCTTTCCATCACCATTAATTTTTTCTCAAATCTTATATCAATATTTTATTTTATGCGTAACTAACCCATTAATCTTTTCTTAAATCTTTTCTATCACCATCTTATATCTATATCATTTCCGTAAAAATGACTACATTAATTTACATAACTCTAAACCTCTAAACTCATAAACCCTAAAACCCTAAACCCTAAAACCCCTAAACCCTAAACCCCTAAAACCCTAAACCCTAAACCCCCTAAACCCTAAACCCCTAAAATCCTAAACCCTAAAACCGTAAACCCTAAGATTCAATTAAGATTTGATAATATATTAATATTACATTAAACTCACGCCACATATAAGATTTGAGAAAAAATTAATGGTGATGGAAAGATTTGAGAAAAGATTTATGGCGTTAGTTAGCGTAATTTGATAGAGATAATATTAAATTAAATATAAAAAAAGATTTTTTAAAATATTGATATGGATAAAAAAATAAAATATTGATATTAGATTAAGTTTAAATTAAATATAAATAAGAATTTATTGACGTGGTAATGCCACATAGGCGGTGGGCAAAACTGGTGGGCACAATTGGTGGGCTCTATATCATTTCCGATGTAGTTTATTACTGTAACGCATTTTATGATTGTTTTTATTTTTAATCACATGAAAATAAAGTTACCAAATATGAAAGTACGGTAACAAACTCAATCTTCAACCGTTGTTAAATTTGACAATAATTTTATTTTTGAATAAAATTTGACAATAATCATTCCTTTGATTGTTTCACCAAGAAAAAAAGGGAAAAGTTATCATTTTTTTCTCCCGTGTAGGTTGCCGCATACCCACTGTTTCACCTACCACGCTTACTTGACAAAGGATAAAAAGTCTTCATCACACGCCAAAAAAAAAAAAAAAAACAAAAACAAAAATTCTCACTTAACATTTTTAGATGTACAATTAAAATTATGTTCATTTCTGTTTTAAAAAATTCTTCCAAGAACACGAAAAATAAATAAGAATCACAAATACAAGAATTTAACGTGGAAACTTCAAAACTCTATTACAAGAGAATATAAAAAAATAATTTAAACTAGAATCAAATACAAAACTAAAATGTATTGATTGGTGCACTTGTAACAAAGATCTAATGACTTCTTATATAGAGTTAGGAAGTCCTCCCTTCTTTGCTCACATCCGATGTGGGACAAAAACTCCTTTAAAAAGCTCATTTTATTTTAACACAAATCCAACATAGACGAGTTTTTTAATCTAAATTTAGAATGTTTACATAAAAATGATAATGTTTAAATAAAAAATGATTATTTTTATTAAAAACATTATCACTTCTTACTTAAACATTATCACTTTTTAATTGTGGGCTCCACAATAATTTGGGTCACATTTGGTGAACTTAAATCTAAAATGGGTTGTACAACTCAAATATGTAGAATCCGGGTTAAAACAGAACCGTCTCACATAATGAGATATTTGAGATTGTCTCACACAAGTTTTTGTCTTACTCAAATTGTCATTCATTAACAATCACTTTATTTATAAGTAAACCCTACCACAACACTCCATATTCTCGACTTATATATTTTATACATAAACTAATTAATATATATTAAAAATCGTATCATTGAGCATAATAAAATTAGATGGTGAATGGTGACCTGGTTAGTTGGAAAATTAGGTTTATATAAGAAATTATTTGTGTAATTATTTGACAAGTAATATTGAAAAGATAAAAAGAGGTTGATGTAACATGTTGAACAGTAGAATTTTATTGATAATATTAAAATAAAATTGCATTGATTTTAAAATTTCATCTTTAAAATTTAAAAAATAAATATTACTGTAAATAAGATATTGAAATCGGAATTCAATATTAAAAAAATAGAGAGATAGAAATGAAAAAATAAATAAAAATTTTTGAATTTTAAAAAATGAAACGTTTATGAATTATGATGAGAATAAATAAGTAGAAAACTTATGATATAAATATCTTACACAAACTCACCCTCAATTAAATATAATTTCATTTTATCACAAGTAACCTTTTCTCTAAATAAATTACGTACTCAGGGGTAGATAAAATGCTGAAATCTTTGGTATAACACATTGACATATTGAAATTTTTGAAAAAAATCAAAATTTTCAGTATATTGAGATTTTTGGTACAATATATTGTAAATTTTTGATACGGTAATAGTAACTAAATTTTAATTTTCAAATATCGATTTTTTTTTATTGGTAAATTTCCTTCCTTATATACTGATCATCTATTCTTCACCTGCCTCCTCTCTTCACGGGCGTGGGGGAGAATCTACGATTGGTTCGACAAATATGTCCAACTTGGTTAGTCAAGACTGTCTCATTTTAAGGCACACAAGGAGATGATGGATAAAAGTAAGGAGCGGGTGTGGAAAAGCATTTAACAAAGAACAATTTGGAACATTTGGCTCAATAGGAATAAAGTGAATTTCAACGGGGAGCAGGTAAATGACGAGAAGATTGCGGAAGATATTAAACTGGTCACTTTCAGATGGTTCAAGGCGCTCAGAGCCTCAAACTGATACAACACTGGATTTCTTTCGAGGAGTGGACTAGAATACCTATTTTGTGACTGATTTAGTTCTTTCTCAGTCTAGTCACTTTTTCATTTTGTAAAACTTTGATGTACTTGGAGGTATTCCTGATACCCATGAATAAAAATTTTGCTGCTTCCGAAAAAAAAAACGGTAGTTTGAGCTTCGGCATTTTCAGTAGAGCTGTCAAAATGGGTTGGGCCCGTTGGGCCGGCCCGCCCTCGCTTATTAATATGGTAAGTTGGACCGCATATTTAAAAACCTGTTTGGGAGCGGGCCCGTACGGTCTAGACCGTATGTGTCGCGGGTTTTAGCGGGTTGGACCGCGGACGGGGCAGGTTGGCCCGTGGGCTTTTTTAATTTTAATTTTTATAAAAAGAAGGAAGAGCCAAGGTATGATCACGTACATTTCAAAGATATGGATGTGTTGGCATATTGGAAGGATAAAAAACATCGACTTCCCGATCTTGCATCAATGACATGTGATGTTTTGGCTATTCCAATTACTACCGTTGCTTAAGAATCGACTTTCTCTATTGGTGGTCGTGTGCTCACTAAGTATAGAAGTTCTATGCTTCTTGAGAAATTTCAATATTTGATTTGCACTCGCAATCGGTTGTATGGTTTTGCATCTACTGGTAATTTATTTATATTTTAAGCCATATTTTGTGTTTATTTTTCATATTCAACTATTTAACTATTATGTTTTGTATGTAGACGAGGATTGTGCACGTACTAAGACAACTTTGTTGAATGTGGGATCTTTATCTAATGCTTTTGAAAATTGTGAGGATGAACGAGAAGGAAATGAAGATGACTTTGATAATGATATGAAAGTTGATTTTTAATTTAGAAAGTGTTTGTCTATTTGAACTTAAATAACTATTTTAATATCTTATGTTTTATGTTTAGAACTTTATGTTTATGTTGATGAACTTTTATATGTACGTTTTATTTATTTGGATTATTTTGTGGATATTGTTGCTTGAATTTTAAGTTTATGTAAACTTTATTTTTTATTAATTGTTTATATTGTGTTTAAAATATAATAATAATATATATAAAAAAAAATTAATGAAAAAGCACATGGACTAGTCCGCCACCCGTCATGGATTGGATTAACTATTTTTCAACCCGTTCCCGCCGTGGATCGGCCCGTCAAAGCCCACAAAATGATGGGCTGAGGTAGATTTTGGACTGACCCGCACCGTTAATCTGTTCTAACCGGTCTAATTTTCAGTATGCCAAAAATTCATTATAACAAAAATTGTTCTCGATTTCGGACCGAAATTTAGGTATGGCGCAAATATGCTTTTTCCAAATACCAAAATTTTGATAATGACGAATTTCAGTATACTACAATTATCGGTACGATAACCAAATTGATTTTTATATACTGTATTGAATATGTTTTGGTATACCATACTCCCTCCGTCCCCGAAAAGTTTGCGGGGAATCTTGGACACATGGTTTAAGAAAAAAGTGTAATGATAAGAGTGTTGAGAGATAATTTTATAAACGTTTATATATAAAGTAGATAAAGTAGGTGGATTGAGTGTATGGTGGATCCCAAAAGTAATGGCATGAAGGGTAAATATGTGTATATTGTGAGGGTGAGGATTGTGATGATTATTTCTATTTTGGAGTATGCAAACTTTTGGGGGACAAATAAAAAAGGAAAGTATGAAAACTTTTCGGGGACGGAGGGAGTATGAAATAAAAATGGTCACGGATAAATGCCCCCTCTTATTATGTTTTCACCCCCCACCATTTATTTTTTGAAGTATAAGATAAAAAGACCGTACTATTTCTAGTGAATTTTTCGGAAAAAAGCTCCATAAAAACGTTTTATTTTTTTTCAGAAATAAGTTTCACAAATGTGATTTTTTTCAAAAAAAATTTCCACGAAATATGTACATTTTTCCGAATTTTTTTTCCACGAAATGTGTATTTTTTAGTTTTTGTCAAAAAATCGAAATTTTGTGGCGAGTTTAATCGTAAAACTAAAAAAAAAAAAAAAAAAAACGAAAAATGAACATTTCGTGAAACTTTTTTTTCGTAAAAAAACACTTTTTGTGGAACATATTTTTTTGAAAAAATGACATTTTTGTGGATTTTTTTTTTTAAATGGTGTTTTTGTGTAAAAAAACACTTAAAACTTACCTTTGACCATTGAATGTGAGGGGTGAGGCGGTGGGTGCGACAACACAGCGAGGGTGGTTCAAGTATGATGGGATTTTTCAAATTGAAAATAGAAAAGAAATGGGAAGGGGTGAAGTTAAAAAAAATTATGAATGGTTACAAGAGAGTGAAAAAATGGAATAGGTATTTTCAAAGAAACCCATAATAGCCTTTTTAACTTATGAGCTAAAGTTGGCCCTGGCTATATACCCGTCAGCTCTGTTGAGTATACTCCCCCGATTTATATACCCCTTTAAAATAACAAATGTTTGATATACTCCCCCTCAAATTACCAAAATTACCCTCTTATCTCTAATACATTAATTGTTAAATATACCCCTATTCAAACCATAATCTCTTCTTCATTCCTTTAAAATTCAAAAAACAACAACCCTAACTTCTCCACAACACCAAGTTGCCGCCCTTAGCAGCGCCGACGCCATCTCCACCCTTGCCGGCGTCGGCGCCGGCCCCTCCCCATTTTGCTGCAACGCGCCGCCCCCGACCCTCCCCTGCATCGCCCCCACCCCCTTGCGTGCGACGGCCGCAACCCATCCGCCGCCCCCCAACCCTCTTCGCGACCTCCTCGTCGCACAACTGCTCTCCCTTCTTTCTTTTTTTTTTTTCCTGCATCTTCGTGCCGCCGGCCGCTGTGCCCCGCTCCCCCTCTCCACACGACAGTTCCCGCTCGCAGGCCCTTGTGCAGCCGCTCCGCTCCCACCCCTGCGACCGCAGCCGTCGCCGCTAGCAGGTATGTCCTCTCTCTCTCTGTTTTTTTTTTTTTTTTTTACTTTCAACGAACCAGTGTCGACCGAATGCATTATCGTCGACAAATTGTTGTCAACGATAATGTATTCGGTCAACACTGGTTTGTCGAAAAACTTTAAATATTTATTTTTTATTTTTTTCGACAAACTAGTGTCGACCGTATACATTATCGTCGACAACAATTCATTGACGATAATGCATTCGTTCGACACTGGTTTGTCGAAAAATATGTTTTTTATTTTTATTTTATGATTGGAATTTCTGTAATGTTTTTGGTTAAGATTTGAAATTTATGTGTTGAAAATGGGTTGGTGTTGGTCGCCGGAGGTGGCTGCAAGAACGGTGCAACTATTAGGGTTAGGGTTTTAAAAGTGGGGGGAGTGTATTTATCATGATTATTTTAGTATAAGGGTAATTTAGATATCTTACACGAATATTATATTAATAAATGGGGAGGGGGAGTATACTTAACAGAGCTGGAGGGGTATATAGCCAGGGCCCTAAAATTTCACATAGTATGGTCTTAAAAGAGCACATTGGGCTACCTTCAAAGGCCTCCTTAAGCCCAATGTGACAACAACTCACGATGAATTTTTTTATTTTTTTTTGGAATTATATCAAACCTCAAAAATTGGTGAAATATCAATTATGTGTCGGGCTAGTCGGGTGTGAGATATTGCATAATGTATTCCATCTCAAATAGGTAAGTCAAAATTTTAAATTCAAAAGTTAAATTAAGTCAATTTTAAAAAATTTGCGGGTCATAAGTTTGGATTCGAGTTGTCCAGAAAATTCGCGGATTACAAACAAGTGGTTTACTACATGACCAAAATATTGTTACTACAAGACCAAAATATTACCACTACAAGGCAAAAAATTTAATACTACATGTCAAAACATTCCGACAAATTCACCAAAACCAAAAAATTAAGTCTTCAGAATATTTTTGAATATGTAGTAATACATTTTCGTCCTTTTAGTAATAAAATTTTGGTCTTGTAGTAACATTGTTTTAGTCATGTAGTAGCCGAATAAGTCAAATTATTTTAGTAATTTTGCCCAAAAAAAATTATTGTCCATAATATTTTTGGACTTGCAGTAATATACTTTTGGCCTGACAAAATTTATATCTTGTAGTAACGTAGATTTGATCATGTAGTAAAATAATATTTTAGAATGGAAATAAATATTCTAATTAAGTCAATATTACATGTATACAATATTGCATATAAATGTTTTTATGTGTTTTTTTTCTTCATATAATACAGAATCTAAAATACAAACAACCAAGTTATTACCTATAAATATTAAAATAATGTTTGACATCTTATACTTAAGGTTCTTATTTATATACATTATTATAATTTTATTTTACTCTCTATTCTTAATTTTTTCCAATCGGGTGATTTTTATTTTATTGTAATTTATAAAAATATTGTTGGATACATAGAAATTATAGGATGTGAAACACTAAATTGTTAATTTATATATTTTAGATTTTAAATTGATAATTTTCTATTTCTTAGATCTAAATTAATGGGGAAAATTTTAAACACTAAATTGATAATTTTACCGACTACTCTAAATTGACAAACCTTTTTTCAAAAGATAAAACAAAATTTTGTGTGAAGTAATCGCAGACATGAGAGGAGGTACTCTCAAACAAAATTTTATCTAATTTATTACTCATTTCGTTTCAATTAAGATTTATCATTTGTAAAAAAAAAAAAAACAATTACTCACTCCGTCCGTCTATAAGTTTTCCATTTTATCATTTTGGTCCGTCCACCTATAAGTTTCTCATACCTTTTTTGGTAAGTATTTTTTCTTACACTTCACTTTATATTTCTTAATCTTTGTGCCAAAAGGTAACATGAAACTTATAGACGGACGGAAGAAGTACTAAATTTGATTCATCATTTTTGAATTAGGTATTAAAATATTTTTTTATTTTTTTCCCTTTAAATTACACCCATTAAACATTTTAACATTACACCACATATCATTATTTTATTACAAAAAATCCATACATTGTACTTTATCTTTTTTGATACTAATGAATAACATAGCATCAAACTTTGAACATTCACTGAATGATGAATCTAAAATATGGTTAAGAGACTAATTCATGTTCTTTTTCATTAGTAATAATAATAATAATACTCCTTCTGTCAATATAAAGTGTACAAATTTTCATTTATTTCATCTCTATTTTATCCATTAGTATATTTTTATTTTGTTTATGTTATTCTCCATTTTATTTATTTTATATATAAACAAATATTATTTCTTAAAATACGAGAAAAAAAAGTCAGCAACAGATGGAGGGAGTATTATTACTCTTTCCGTCACAGTGAGTGTTATCTAACTTTCTTTTTTTTTTGTTCGTTTCAATTAAAACTATCAATTAGGACGTCCTAAAATTATTTGCACACTCTTAATATGAAAATACCTAATAAAATTAATACCCTCCCAACATCATTTTATTTTCAAAATTGTCACCCACTTTTTACATACATTTTACTTTACACCTCATCAAATCACCTAAAATACTCTTTTTTTTTACTCCTCTTACATCACCAACCAACACCAACCACTAAACCTTATTTTCTTAAAAATTGTGTCGTCATACCGTGTAAATAATCTCAGGATGGAGGGAATACATCTTACTCCTTCTGTCCCACAATAACTTTTACACTTTTCTTTTTAGGACGTCTCACAATAACTTTCACACCCTTAAAATATAAATTTTTTTATAAACTTCACCCTTACAATATTTTCAATTTTACACAAATAACATTACTTTTTTTCCACACCTATACAAAAGTCAACTCATTTATTTATTTTATACATAAAGATTTACAAAATTACCTCTCAAAACTATACTCATTATTACACTTTTTTAATATTTGTGCCCCATCTACCTATGAAAATTATTATGGAACGGATGGAGTATTATACTCCCTCCGTCCAATATATTTTATTATGTTCATTTCTCCAATTCTTCGGGTATGAGTTTTAATATTAATTTATGTATAGAGTAGATAAGTTGGGGGTATGATGGGATGTTGTGAGGTCCATTTATAGGTAAAGTGATTGTTTATGAATAAAGTTAGTGGTAATTTAAGTAAATAAGTGATAGTTGAAGGGTGGAGATAAAGTATTGTAAATAATATTATTTAAAAAAAAAAAAGGAATGAATATAATAAAATTGTTAAAAATTTACTACAGTATGTTTTAACTTTCACTCGGACTTGGGAGTAATAATGTTGTGAAAGTAAAAACATACTGTGTAAATTACACCTGGAAAGTGCTTTTTCGCCGAATCATGTAGAACAATGCAACGCTATATCCCAAACTAGTTTGTGAAATTTCGTGTTCCCAATTCAAGAATCTTGCTTCAATTCTACTACCTGTAGGCCCCTCTCTCTCTCTCATGGGCACAACAGTAGTAGTAGGAGTACTAATTGCGAAAAGACACTCATTAATGTCATCGCCCCAATCTCACTTTCAGTTTCACACACACCCTTCTTTGTCCTACTTTCACCACTCACAAATCTCAATTTCATTTTGATCCATAAAATGCCCAAATCTCTGCTGCATTTCTCCTTGCTCATAATCATACCTCTGTTTCTGTTGGTCACGTGTGAAGGGGCCCCTCTTTCAGATCTAAATTCCATTTCAAGGGGTTGTGCAGGGAAGCTCGGCGACTGCTCAACAATGGCGGCTGAAGAAGAAATGAATCGGAGGGCATTGCAGATGCGAAGAAGAAGATACATTAGCTACGAGACTTTGAAAAGGGATTTGGTTCCCTGTGATAGGCCTGGAGCTTCTTATTATAACTGTAAGGGCCCTGGGATTGCTAATTCTTACACCAGAGGCTGTGAGATTATTACAAGGTGTGCTAGAGGTGACTGATTACTTACTTACTAGTAATTCTTGAATTCTGTTTTGGGGGTTTGTATATTTTCCTGTAATGCATATTCTTAATAAATATTAGATATATATAAGCTGTATTTCATTTTTAAAGACCTACTAAGAATCTTTGGGATTTCATTTTGTCCTATGCCAACATTCTGCATTCTATATGTAATCAATGTCTCAAACTTCAATATAAGTTGTGTGGTGTTGTGTTTGTTTACACTTCATCTTCAGAGGCTTTTGAGTGTGAGTTGAAATTAGATTATTAATTTTAGGGGAATTCTTGTGTGAGAGTATTTAACACTTTGGAAGAGATAGTGTTCATTTGTGAACGAATTGTATTAATTTTACTAATATATAGAAGCATTTGGAACTTGGAAGGTATTGTTTATGCAACTATGCTTAATTTTTTTTTTTATATGAAATCTTCAGACATTCTCATATTCATTGATGGCAATTGTAAGAAAATTGTTAGTATTGTCACTCATTTTCTTCAACATTTTTTACCATTATAATTGAAGAAGAAATTTTGGCAAATGTTGATGCATTTTCTTTGGATGTACTCAGGGGTGAACTCTAATTTTATTTGAGTTCGTCGCTTGGATTGAAAATACACGATATTATAATATAAAGATTTTCGTTCTTCTTAAAGTAAAATTTTGGATCCGTCCCTAATCGTATCTGTATGAACTATGGCCTATAAGTATAACACCGGTCGGTCTTTGAATCTAGAGTCTATTGCTATTGCCCATTTTCTTTTACAAGGATGCCATGCCAATGGTGGTCCTCTAGAATTTTGGTCCATAATTTTCTCTTTTTTCCTTTTCTTGTTTTCAAATAGAGTTGTGATCATGATTATTGTTGTCCTTTGCATCATCTCTTCCTTCCGACCTGCATTATTTGCTTTGCTGCTCTTTACACGTTAACTAGAAAGCAATATCCATCTCTTGTGACTCTAATTTTATCTTCCAAAAACTAAAATATTTTTTTTTATTTGAATTCCTTTTATTTGATGTTCTTTGTTTGGGTTTAGGATGGATTTATGAAATAAGCTTCAAATTCATAGATTTGCATTCCATTATTTGCAAAATTTAATACTCCCTCCATCCCGGGGAAAGCTCCCCATGAGCTTCGGGCACAGAGGTTAAGAAATATTAATATAATAAGTAGATGTATTAGAGGTGATGTGATTGTGAGAGAGAATAATATAATGAAATGTGAGAAAGAATAATTACTAAAATAAAAAAGGAATGGATAGGTTTCATTGGGACGGACGAAAAAGGAAAATTTGGTAGCTTTCACTGGGACGGAAGGAGTATATGTTACCATTATGTCATCCCCTTAACGCCTGTCAACTAGAAAAAGCAGCCAAGACACATAAAGAGGGTCGCTCTGCTCATGACTTAGAGAACGAGCCAAAATGACAACACAATTATTCTCTTTTGATGAACAATCAACTGACTATTTTCAATTATCTGAATCAGTGGAAAGCTCCTCAAAACGCCCGAGGGCTCGGTTTCAGCGTATTTAGTCGCCGGAGAATATAATATGTTATATTTTCCTGTCAAGTAGTATTTCAATATTCAATGTATGTGTGTATTCGTGATTGTGTGTTTAGATAAATTGTAAATCAGATAATAATGCATAAAATCATACCTCAGGGAAAAGAGTAGTTTTTTTCCCCTTTTTTCTCAACAACCTTTCCTTAGACTCAGTCTGGGGCATATCTTCCTCCTTCCAGCCCTCGTTCCTAGATCCTAGGCGTTAGTTGCCATCTTCCAGCCCTAACTTCCCTCCTAAATCGGAGGCTTCATTGACTAAGACTTAGTCCAAGTAGTCTTGTGCTTGGGCCGAGGTTAGGCCTGTCTCTTCCATTCATTTCTCAAGGGCTAGGGCCCACTTCCTTTGCTATTATCAAGTTGGGCCACTTCATGGACTTATTCTCAATACAATTGGACTTCTAAGAGGTCCTTTGAGTTATTTATAGAATATATAAGGGTTAATAACTAATAAGGTCATTTCACTACTAGTTTTATCTAATAAAACCTACACCAAATTTTCTTGTCTAATAGAGTCAAATTGAAAAATCTAAGACAATTATACCCTTTTACTAATTTGACACAATTCGAAATTTTTAATTCAAATTAAAGGGTCAACTAAATACCTTAATTATAGATTAACACAGATTCTCGAAAGAAGCAAAATTTAAGCAGCTTCCAAATTTTTAAAAATTTCCTAAAAAGTAGGTATCCTCATTAATTGGTTTCGAAAAAGCAAGATTTAAGCAACTTTCAAAATTTAAAAGATTTTCTAAAAAGTAGATATCCCATTAATTCAAATAAGAAGCATAAAAAAATTATGGAGTGAATAGTGCATGGTGTGTAATATTGAAAAAGTATATATATAGAACTGCATATCTATATGTGGGTAAAAAACACAATATGAAGTAAGTAATGCATATCTATTTCGTAACATGTATATATATGCATAGTTGAATGCACATGAATAGATATGCATTGAGCAGTGCACTAAACCGATATGCATTGTGCAGTTACAAGGCATATGATTAAGCTTCAAATACAGCAGATTATGAGGACTGGTGTGCATTCGGGGAATGCATATGAGCAATTATACCTTTGTTTATGCACACTGCATCTTAAGACTTAAGACTGAAATGAAAATGAATGATTGTCAGCAAGGACCTACCATTTGTGTTTGATAAAGTGAGAATCGGAAATGAGGAATCTAGGGTTAATAGAGTCGATTCCTTTCTAGATATTTTCAGCAAGGAAGGGTGTACAATGGTTGAAATGTCGTGCGCCGAGCACGATAAGTACGCCGCGAGCTCACGGTTCATCACACACACCATGGGTAGGATTCTGGAGAAATTGCAGTTACAGAGTACCCCGATTAACACGAAAGGGTACGAGACTCTGTTGAATCTGGTTGAAAATACATCGAGCGATAGTTTCGATCTGTATTACGGCCTTTTCATGTATAATAAGAATGCCATGGAGGAATTGGAGAGATTGGATTTGGCATTTGAATCGTTGAAGAAGGAGTTGTTTGGGCATTTACACGAAGTTTTGAGGAAGCAGTTGTTTGGGAAGGCAGAGGAGGGAGGTTTTCGGAGGCCGATGCTTGCGAAATTGCCGAAAAACGTGACTCCATTGTTGCCGTCGCAAGCAGAGTCGTTGAGCAACAACAAGAATGGAACTCCATTGTTGTCATCTCAATCAGGGTCGAACTTCAGCGGCATTTTCAATGCATAATCGAATATGACTAATTGAAGTCGAAATTGATAATCCGAATCTCGTAAATTGAAATTGAATATGGAATTTGAGAAATTTCCTTAATTTGGTTTAAGCACATAACAAGAAACTTCTGTTTTAATTTTCAAATTTGGAAAGTCAAAAACTTTCTGGTAATCAAAACTAAATTCTAGGAATTAATTTCAAAATTCATATATGTTTTAAATCTCGAATTTATTTTAAAAAATAGTTTTAAGGGTAACATGGGTATTTTGGCTTTGATTTGACTCTATTAGAAAATTATACATATTGGTGTTTCTATTAGCTTAATGGGTTCTAATAGTGGACTTATTAGGCAATAATCTCAATATGGTTATAATTAAGGGTGTATTAATCATCTCTTAAAATGAATTTAAATATTTAGTGAGGATAACTCATCGTTTATCCACGTGTCGTCATCTCATAGACGACATATTTTGGCCGAATCAATATTAATTATAAGTTTTACATATTTTTATATATTAATTTTAATATATATTTTTATATTTTATTCGACATTTTTTCATTTCGTACAAATATATGCTTTATTATAAGTTTTCTTTATATATATTTTTAAAATTAATTAAGTGTATATATATCCTAAAAAAACACTCAATTTTTTTTTTTATTAAAAAAATAATTAATAGAGGTCAAATCAGTTTTACTTGCTATAAAAATTTTTGAAAAAATGTACTATCTTCGTCCCTGAAAAGTTTGTATACTCACTCTCACAATATATACTCATTTACCCTTTATTCAATATCTTTTAGGGCTCAATCAAACCACTTTATTTACTTTATATAAAAGTTTACAAAATTACTCAAAAGACTCTAATTATTACACTTTTTCTTTAAATTTCGTTCCATAAAATGCGAGAGTAAGTTACTAGACTAAAATTAAAATTTAAAAGTTAATAGAACTAAAATTAAAATGTGATAAAGTTAAAGGACTAAAAATACTTTTTTTTCCTTTATATTGAATTACTTTTGTGTAATGTTTTAATATGTGAAACTATTTTTTTAAGTCAATGTAAATCAATAAGTGATATATATGATAAATAATAGGTATTAACGTTTTTTCAATTCAATAAGTTAAGACTTTTTTTGTTTTGTTTCAAACGTTTTTGAATTCGATCCATTATTTTTTCTAAATTTTAAAATTGGGTGATCAACCTAATATTTCAGGTTACCTATTAATTAAAATATAAATAATATGAAAATAAATTGTGAATAATATTTAAAATACTAAATAATTTTTTTTAACTTATTTAATTAATTATTTAAAAAATCAATTAACTCACTAATTAGAAAATAAATTTATGATATACAATAATAGTCAAATAGAAAGTTACATGTATATTGATCCGTTAGGTAACCTGCAATAGCATTTTGACGGACCAATTTTAAAATTTAGATAAAGTTATTAGGTCGAATTAATTCAAAGGGTGTAAAACGTCTAGATCAAAACTAAAAAGAGTCCAACTTATTGAACTATAAAACTTTAATTCCTAAATAATAATATGATTTATTATATGTTTACATAAGTAAAAATGTCAATTTAATTGTAAATATCAACTATTTTGCATAAATATATTACTAATTTACTTATATGATGAAATCATATTTTTTATATTAATTTATTTTAACATAATTAAATAATATTTCATTTGTCCTTATTAGATTGTCCCTTTTTCATTTTAGCCCTTCATTTATTAGATTGTCCCCTCCTAAAATGATAATAAAATGATTTTATTCTTTTCAATTATTTCCTTCAAATATCTCAAAATTAAATCAAATGTCATTACTTTTCTACACAAAAATCATCTTTTTTTTTTCATCTTACTCTCTTTAATTGACAAATACACCCTCAACAAAAAGTTATTTTTACCTCTTATAATACTAATAAACAACTCTCACATTAAATATCGTATCAAAGTCAAATGACATGATAGTCTAATAAATAATAAGGGACATATGAATTATCATTTTTTATTTTAAATTCACGTAGAATTAGGAATGACTGATGATGAAATCAAGAGTTGTTGTTTGATAGAAATTAATAGTATGTTTCGGGCTCTTGGTAAGTTTTTGCAAGATTTTGAAGACATGTTTATAGCAAACCACGATCCAAACTTTTTATTTAGAAATAGATTGATTATGAATGAGTTTGCTTACAACAAATCAAAGTTGAAGTTTAGAGTATGAATATTTAATTAGCAAATTTAGTGACAATCAACATGGTGTATATGATATAATAATTAGGTCAATTCAGTCTAATAAGAATGATGTGTTTTTTATTTACGGTGGAACACACAAAACTTTTATATAAAAGACTCTGTCAGAAGGTTTGAGGTCTAAATGCAATATTGTAATTAATTGGTATATCTTCACTCATTTTTCCTGGTATACGTACTGCTCATTAAAGATTTGTCATTCCAATTAATACCACTGAATATTCTACATGCAATATTCATCAGGGAAGTCCTCTTGTCGAGCTCTTAATTAAATGTAATCTTATAATGTGGGATGAAGCTTCAATTATAACATATATTGTATCGAGGCTTTCAATACCACTTTGAAGGATATTATACAACTCACAAATCAATTGTCATCTGGATTGCCTTTTGGTGGTAAGACTATTATATTTGGAGGTGCTTTTCGTCATATATTACCCATTATTCAAAAAGAAATTAGACAAGATATCGTTCACGCTAAAACCATTTATCTAATTAATTTGTGGAATGATTGTACTTTTTTAAAACTTACAAGGAACATGATGAAGTTGTACATGAACTTAAAAATTACAGTATTTTGAATGGATAACATCTATTAGAGGTTATAAGATTAGAATTTGAGTATGAGTTTGATGTACAAATTTCCGAGGACATTTTGTTAAAAGGTGGTGATGATCTGATTGTTACTATTGTTAATAACATTTATCTCGATTTTAAGAATATGATGGACGATCATAATTATTTTTGTAAAGTAGAGTTATTCATGCATATATATTAAATGTTGTTAGGTCAATAAATGAGCACTTGATTCGAATGTTGATAATTTTTCTATTGTGCATATTCCTAAATTTTGAATGTTTTGAAGTATTCAGGTGTACCTGATCATGAACTGAATTCGAAAGTTAGAACACAGGTGATACTACTAAGAAATATATACTATCATTTAAGAGGCTTGTGCAATGAAATCAGGTTTGTGTCCTTTTTTTAATAGTTTTCCTTTTTTTTTAAAAAAAAAATTCTAACTTTTAAAATTTTGCATTTATTTATCTATAAATTTATAATATAATATTTTGTTCATATTGGTTATATCCAGGTTGAGTGATAAGGTTCTTAAAGTTAAGGTTATAACTAGAAGTAGTGCTGGAAAATTAGCTAGAGGTGGCAATTTTCGATACGATGCGATAGCACGACACGAATTCAATACAAAAATTATGGGTTAGTGTTTGGCCTTATCAGGTTCGTGTGGTTATCAGGTCGACCCGATAATGACATGCAAATTTCGTGTCGGATTCATGTCGACCCGTTAAGCACGATAAAATTAACAGGTAATCCGTTAACCTATTATTTACCTGATATGACACGACACGATAATGACAATAACATGATAATGACACATATATGATAATAACATGATAATGACACAATAATTTTTTATATTTATATAATTATATTAATTTCTATATATTTAGATGTAATTTTAAATTTATTTATTTTCTTATCGTATTGTTATCGTGTTGCGTGTCGTTATCGTGTCAACACAAAAATTATCGTGTTCGTGCGACACATATCCTTATCGTGTCGTGTTTCGTATCGACACGATAACACGATTTGTCAAGCCTACAATTTACATTGATACCGAGACTTACGTCGACTACTTCTAATCCTAAATTGCCTTTTAAGTTTTAACGTAGACAGTTTCCATTGATTGTGTTATATAATATGTCTACTAATAAGAATTAGGAGCAATGATTATTTCATTTATGTAGATTTTTTTTTTTTTTTTTTTGCAGAAGCTTGTATTTAATCAGAGTCAATTCTATATAATTGTATCTAGAAAGGTTTTATTACTATTTTTGATATTAGATTATTCCATTATTTAAATATTACTGTAATTTATTTCTTATTGAATTATGTTGCCACTTGCCAATGTTTAACATTTTATAATGGTTTAATGATTTTATCATATCATAAATATACTTACATTTCAATATTAGGCATTAATTTTATATACATATACAGTAACTTTTGTAAATATAAATATTAATTCTATATTTATATACTTCTTCCGTTTTGTGGTGACTTGCATACCTTGTCCGACTCACTTTTTAATAAAAGTAAATTTAGTGGAATGTGGAGTCAAATAAATGATAAGTATTTTAGGTGATTTAGTGAGATGTATGAAAATATGTGGACCCAAAATGAGTGATAATTTTGAACATAAAATTATATTGTGAGAGTACTATTAATTTTGTGGGTTATTTCCATATTGAAAGTATGTAAATAATCTTGAGATGTTCCAATAAAAATAGTGTACAGGTAATTAAGAGAGATAGTATTTTGAGTGATTTAGTGAGGTGTAAATGTGATTTAGTAAGGTGTATGCATGGGAATATGTGAGTCTAATTAAAATGAGTGACAATTTTAAAAATAAAATGATGTTAAAGGGTATTAATTTTGTGAGTTATTTTCATATAGAAAGTATGCAAATAATCTTGAGACGCCTCAATAAAAAAAAACGAGCAAGTAATTAAGGAAGGAAGAGAGTATAAAATATCAATTTAACTGAAATTTAAGAAAAATAATTTAATCTAAAAAATATATTTGCAAGATTTTAAAATTTTAAATTTTATTATTTCTTAAATTTTGATGTAAGTATGGATTAATAATAATTAATAATATATACTCGTCCAGTAAAATTTTGCTCATTTCTTTTTATACATGTTTTTAAAAAAATCATATTTTAATTATAAAAAATACATGTGGAATAATGAGTAAATAATATTGTTGATAAATACTCAATCTTTTTAATAAAGTAAAAAAAATACTCAAAAGTTAAATATTTAAATAGAATAAACATGTACTTTGTGAACCCAAAAATTTATGTGAGCAAAATTTTACAAGACTAAATAATAATTAAAATTTAAAATATTGTGATATTTTTTAACTTATTTGACCGGTGCGTTAGCACGGATACGAGGAAATTTGATTTTTAGTCCTATAAGTTTGAGATTTTTCAAAACAAATCCTTTAAGTTTCAGTTTTACAAAATACGTCCTTTACCTTTCAATTTTAATCATTTTTTACATCAAATTTAATCCTTTATGTTTTGAAGGAATTAGAATTTGCCACATGTATTAAAAAATGCCACATCACTCTCTTCTCTATATATATTTAAAAAAAGTAGAGCTAATAACACTCCAAAATATTCTATACACACCCCATAATTTTAAATAAAAAAATAGATGTATATAAAATGACTAAGTAACTCTTACATAAATAAAGAGTAAAATAATTTTTAAAAAATAACTTGAAAAAATATGAAACGAAATCAAAAAGAGTTTTGCAGTTATGAATGATCGATGTTAATTATGTCAATCTTATTTTTCTTTATTAATTGAAACGTATAACTAAATTTAATGATAATATCATCATTTTATCAAATACTTATAAGAAATAAATATATTTCAAATAAATTAATTAATTAGTTTGGAGTAGATGTAGTGAATTTTTTATTTTTTTTCATATATATAGAAGAATGATTAATTAGTTTGGAGTAGATGCATGTAATTTTTTTTTTTTTTTTTGAATTTGTGAGGCTACTGACATCCCATAAAATATGTATACAAACCTCAAATGTAATACACACACCCACTACTCCGTAATATTTAAAAATCAATTTTTATTGCTAAACACATCACAATTCTTTTATAATTACCCTTTATCCCTCAAAACAAATTCAAATTGAATAAAAACTAAAAATATAATTTAAAATTCAAACAAATCATTAAAACTATATATAAATTTTAAAAATTAATTAAAAAAATATTCAATAATACGAAAAAATAAAAAAAATTGAAAATATTTTTAAAAATCAACCAAATATTAAAAAATATATGAATGGGAAAATCAATTAAATAAAAAAAACTAAATAAATCAAATAAAATTTATAAAATAATTAAATTAAAAATATCAATTAATTATTAAATTTTCTAAAAAACTAATTAAAAGAAAAAATGAAAGAAAAACAACTCAATCAAAAATAAATATTAAGAAAATTAAATAAAAAATAAAATCGTACTTTTTTATTGATTTTTATAATTTTTATTTTTACGTTTTTGTTGAATTATTTCAATATTTTTAATTTAATTTTTTTATTTTGTTTTGATGATTTAATTTTTTATTTTAAATTCTATTTAACTTTCTAAAAAAAAATTCAAAAAAAATTAATTAATTTTAAAGATTTAGTTAAAATTTTTAAATACTTTTAAATTTTAATTACATTTTTTCAAGTTATTTTTTAAAATTACTTTTCTCTTTATTTATATAAGGGTTAATTAGTCATTTTATATACATCTATATTTGTATTTAAAATTATAAAGTGTGTATAGAATATTTTAGGGTGTTATTAGCTCTATTTAAAATATATATATATATAGGAGAGAGTGATGTGGTATGATGATGTGGCATTTTTTAAATATATGTGGCAAATTCTAATTCTTCAAAACATAAATGATTAAAATTAATGTAAAAAATGATTAAAATTGAAAGTTAAAGGACGTATTTTGTAAAGTTTAAACTTAAAGGATTTATTTTGGAAAATCTCAAACTTATAGGACTAAAAATAAAATTTTCTCCACGGATACCTATATATATATCCCGAAAATAATGATGAGAAAAAATATTGAAAAAAATATATATTCCCGAAAATAATTAGAAAGGAAAAAGGCAGTACTAAATTTTTTAATTTTTTAATGGATTTAGAAGAAAAGTGATTTAGAATTAAAGAAAAAGATATTTATGATAGAGAAAAAAACATTGAGGCAGTTGAGACAATATATGAATATATATAGTATTATTTTTTTTGTTGCACAACGTAACGTACATTAAGTTGGTAATCCTGAACAACTACAACTAAACATTCAACTTCTTGAATAGTTCCATGGATTCTGCTGCATGCGAATAAACAAGAGTACTAGCTATTATTATTGGTTTGAGGCTGCGGATCATGAACAAGACTAGTGTTATTGGTCTGGCTGAGCAGACATGCGTCGATTCTTCTGCGGAGGAGGAGGATTCCAATTCGGAAAATCTTGACGAACAAATGGGGGGTTGCAGTTTGGAATTGGAATGAAAGCAGGTTGGGGGGGGGATAATAATTACTAATTGTATCAAAGTAGTAGTAGTTTGGAATGAAAGCAGGAAACTCATCATATATAATTATTTGGAATATTGGAAGGAGGAATAGTATTTGTATGCATATTGTTGTTGTTTAGAATGCAGCAGGTAATCGGATAATTATTTGTACCAGAGCGGCGGCGGGGTAATTCTTCTGTCGCTGCTGCTGCATGTTGTCGCCCTCACCTTTTTTTTATCACGGTGTTTCTGAAACCATAAATAAATATTGAGAAAAATAATAGAGTACACGTAATAATTAAAAGAGAAATTAACGAACCTGTAAATGACTATTAACTTGAGCTACTGACAAGTTTTGTGTCACTCACATGGACTTCATCAACGTTAGTATCCCTGACGCCGCGGTTGCTCCTGCATGTACGTGAATTCACAAGATAAAAAAATGAGTTCATGGCTACAAGATTAAATAAATTAATATGATTGATTGATGGATGTAAAATTAATACTTACTTTTTTTGTAACCAGTAGTTTCAATTTGTTTCAAAGCCTTCAAAAACTTATCCTCAAGTCCAGGATCCCTCCAATTGACCTTCTGTGTATTGAGAGAGCTACCTAGTTTTCTTTCCAATTACATTAATATTATCATCAATTTTATTAGTATTCTCTGCTGCTGGTGGTTGAAGTTGTATTCTTTTGCGAAACACATGCTGCCATATGTACTTAATATCTTTCGTATCTATTGGCTTAGCCATCACATAACAAGCGCCCCTTCGAATCCCTTCTTTCACCTTGTTCATTTCATCACCTCCATTAGGCGTCATCATCACTAATTTTAATTCAAATTATTAGCTAGTGATATATAGTATATAATACATGCAAGATCGATGAATATATATATACCTAGAAAAAAAGAGCAGTACTTATAATTGGAATTTCCAACTTGTTGGAGAAACCCAAAGTCATCATCCATGTCCACATCGTTTATTATCATATCAAATCCATGACTCTCCTTCTTCTCCTCCTCCGCCAGCATCTTAACAGCCTCTTCTTTTGAATTATATACCACTACTGAAACTCACAACACCAATTACCATTATATTTTTTTAATTTGTAAAAGTAAATATTTAATTAACAAAAGAAGGCCAGGGGCCGGTTCTTTATTTCAATGTAATCAACACATGAAAAACAGACCATTGTTCAATTTGATATTTAAATTTTAGACTCAAGCACAATCCAAGAAAACAAAGTATTAACCAAAATTGAATAATTTGCATGTTACTCTCAAAGGATGGGTGGATTGAATAAAATTAAGAGTAAAAATATGATTGATGAAGAAGATTGAAGAAAGATATATAGGTACCTTTGTAATGGTTTAGCGTAAGCATGGGTTGAAGTTGATGAGCACTGACGACAAGGATATATGCGAAGACCCTCCCAACAAAACTCGATCGGTTGAAGAAGCCATCCATCCACTTGTGAAGAAGATTAATGACTCCATCGCTACTCAATTTTCTCTCTCTCTCTCTATATATATATATTAATATATCTAAATTTTATATATGGTTACGTACGATTCCGAATCTGTATATATAGATCTATTATTAGATAATATAATATAATAATCTCACACATATATAGAGATGTCTAATGGGCTGACCCTAACCCTATAGGGCCAGCCCTACAGGGTTACGGGTTAAATGGGTTAGGGTCTTAATCGGTTCATACTTAACGGTCCTACAATTGTTGGGACCTAACCCTAGCGGGCCAAGGGCTAAACGGGCCACTAACGGGCTACGACACTTTTTTTTTAATTTTTTTATTTTAAAATTAAATGTCCCAATTGGTGCATCCAATAAATAAATAAAATAGAAAAAATATATAATTCGTTAGTGATTAGTAAATGAGAAAATAAAATTATAATTTAAACACAATTCTAGAACTTATTGGTCTTTAATATGGCCAAATAAATATCATAATCTAATAAAAATTTAGTAATAATGACTAATTGATGGTAATGAAATGCTTATAGTTATGGTTATGCGCCAAATGATTCAAAATTTATTCGCATGCAAGTTACAGAGTATTTATTAAAAAAAAAAAGTGAAACAACCCGGGCTAGCGGGCTAACCGGTCCGGGTCAAAAAATCCCGAATTTAAATGGGCCTACGATTTATGAACCCTAACCCTTCATTTCTTAGGGTTAAACGGGTCAGCCCGGTTAGCCCGGCCCGGATAAACATCTCTACTTTATAGTGTTAAATGATTAATATCACATCTGGGCTGTGAGAATGGATGTAGGACAATGAGGTCCGAACTAATATAAATAATTGTGTTATTTATTGCTTTAGCATGCATGTTTACATTCTGCATAACATACTTTCAAAGAACGTTTTTGTATCAGCTGATACGCTCTTATTTACTCGCTAGTCATGAAGAAGCAATGATTCTTGACGGGTTCGTTGTTCGGAGTTCGAAAATATATTATGGAGAAAAATCTGACACCGGAGTCATGAGTTCGGTTTATTTTGATAAGTCATTTTTATTAGTTGACATCAAGTCAGCTGATCATACATGAAATTATTTACAAAGGTTTTTTCATGAGCAGTTAGACGAGTATAATCTTTAAATAGACACACAACATTTTTCGCACGCTTCTCTATCAGCTGATCTAATCAGTAGACTAACTAGTTCTAGACTCCTAGTGAATCAACTGACCTAGTCATCTGATAGAGTTAGCCGATTTTCTAACACTTTAAAACACTCGTCTGATAGATACCCCTGGGTAGGAACCATCAGTTATGTTCAACTATGATAATATGGTTTTGACATTAAAAAAAAAAAAAAAAAAGGAAAAATCGTTGAAAAATTTGCATTAGTTTTGATGAGTAGACCAAGATATGTCGTACTAGAACTTAAGTTGAATTTGTATAAATCAAATAACTAACATATAACTTAGTCTTAGGCAAACAATTGAATAAAAACTCAATTGATTTGTTGAGGCAACAAGTTGAGACTTGTTCAACACGCGTATGCCCAAGATGAAGACTAGTGAAAATTAAACCAACTGATTGAAGACTAGAAGATTCGAAGATAGAAGGCAGAAGACTCAAAAGATCGGAAGATAAGGCAATCAAATATCAGACAAACTGAGAATTTGATTAAGATTCATGACAAACAAGTATCTTCTTAGTTGAGTTTGACAGTTGTTCAAGATGGTTAAATTAGAAATGTCTTGGACTCAATTCAAAGAAAATAAATTGGATATTCAGTTCAGATATCAATTCTAGCAAAAGTAAAAAATGAGTTTATAGCAGACCCAATTAACACACATTATTTTGAAGTTGTGCACACGCCTCATTTCAGTTAAAAGTAGTGTCACATTTCATTTACTTGTGATTATTATATACTCCCTCCATTCTATTTAATCTGTCACTTTTGAATTTTCACCCATATTAAGAAAGACATTTAATATTGATATTATTTGTATAAAATGACTAATATGCTCTCTTACATGTGAGTAAGATTGTAAACGAATTAAATTGAAGTGAATACTGTAGTATTTGATTCGATTCGTGAAAGTATTCGAATATTCGTATTCGTTTATTATTCGAATAATAAATTTGATTTGGTATGATTATTTGTTACTATTCGATTTCAATTTTTTTTTATATATATATTCTAAACATTATTTTTCAAATATTCGATTCAAAATTGATTTGTATTCAATACTACTCGATACAAAATTTCATGAAGAAAAATTATAAAATAATTGTAATTTAAATAATATTATAGGACATGAGAAAAATATACATTTAAAAATATATTATATTTTTGTATTTGTTTATTAATCGAATCAAAAAGAAAATGGGTGGGGCTATTAACACCCCATATAATGTTATACATACCCCATTATTTTAAGGACAAAAATAGATATGGATAAAATGACTAAGTAACCCTTTTATATAAATAGGGAGTAAAATAATTTTAAAAAAATCTGAAAAAACATATTTAAAATTTGAAAATATTTTTAAGAAGCCAACAAAATATTTCAAATAATAAATTAAATTTTTTGAAAAAAAATCTGAAAAAATTCAAAAATAAATAAAAATAATCAAATAAAAATTTTAAAAATCAATTAAAAACGTAAAAATATTTAATAAGTTTGATAAATTGTAAAAAAAATTAAAATTAAAAAAATAATTGAAAAATTAAGAATTCAAATTAATATAAAAAAATTAAAAAATATATTTTAAAAAATCACCTAAATCTTAAAAAATTAATTAATTAAATAAGCTTTGAAGATTTGGTTGATTTTTTAATATTTTTAAATTTTTTGCAGCTTTAATTTATTTTTGAAGATTTTTTTATATTTGATTTTTTTTTATTTAGTAATTTTTTTAAGATTAAATTGATTTTTCTTTCTCTTTTTTATTTAGTTTATCAAAATTTTGATTCTTAAATTGATGTTTTTAATTTTATTTAATTTTATCCAGATTTAATTAAAAAAATTAATTTAATTGTTTTGAAATTAAATTGATTTTTCTTTTTCTTTTTTATTTAGTTTATCAAAATTTTGATTCTTAAATTGATATTTTTAATTTTATTTAATTTTATCCAGATTTAATTAAAAAAATTAATTTAATTGTTTTATCCAGATTGAATATATTTTTTGATTTTTTTTTATGTATGATATATTTTAAAGATTTACTTAATCTTAATAATGTTATTTTGGTTTTTATTTAATTTGTATTTTGTTTTAAGTGTTAAAGGGCAAATAAGAAAGAATTGGGGTATGATTAGTAATAAAAATTGATTTTTAAAGTTTAATGGGGTGTGTTTAACATTTGGGGTGTGTATAACATTATATGGGGTGTTAATAGCCCCACCCCAAAGAAAATTTATATAAAAATTCGAATAATAAAATTTTGAATACGAATATCGAATCGACCAAAATTATTTAATTCGTTTACAACCCTAATGACGGTGAATACGAGTGACAAGTTATAAAATTAACAAAATCTCACACTTAACTACCATGGTGAGCAACGCAACCGAACCGAAACCGAACCAAAGAAGGGTAAAACCGAAAATAACCGAACCGAATTATTCGGTTCGGTTTTAGTCCTAAACCGAAAACCGAAATTAAAACCGAAAAACACCTGTATTTTATATCAACTATATCGTTCACATCACCAGAATACTGCACCTAGCAGCAACATACTCAAGCCATTTACTCTTTTCACCAGTCATTATTTACCCTTTACTAATGATAACATGGGCATCTATATTACCGCATTTCTCCTTTACATTAGTGTTAAACAAATGTAAGTTAAACAACTCATGATGGAGAATGCTGATTATTTTCGTGAAGCTTATCCATCCTATAAAGCTTGAGGACAAGCATTTTCTCCAGGCAGGACTCACGTACAGGAATAATGTTACAAATTTATTTGTGATGTGAGCAGATGCAGGCAAGCTTGAAACCTGCTGTGGGTGCGCCGCGCGGAGGGAGAGGCACTGAGGCAGAATGCCAAAACCCAAAATGGAATTAGGGCTTAGGATTTAGGAAATTAGGACTAGGTATTTATATGGGCCCATTTCGGTTCGGTTTTCGGTTAACCGAATTATTACTTAATAAAACCGAAACCGAACAGAATACCGAAATGTATAAAAAATGCTAATCGAACCGAAACCGAAAAACCGAACCGAATTCATTTTTCTTTTCACACTTTTCTTTTCGGGACGTCCTACAATAACTTTCACACCCTTAAAATAGATAAAATATCTCAAGCCTTCTGTTATATAATATGGAAAATAGTACTCCCTCCGTCCCACAATAACTTTCACACTTTTCTTTTTGGGACGTCCTACAATAACTTTCACACCCTTAAAATGAAAAACTCTTTATAAACTCCACCCTTAAAATATCCTCAATTTTACACAAATGTCATTACTTTTTCTCCACACATACACAAAAGTCAACTCATTATTTATTTTATACATAAATTTTTACAAAATTACCCTTCAAAACTTCACTCATTATTACACTTTCTTAATTTACGTGTCCACCTACCTATGAAAGTTAATATGGGACGGAGGGAGTATGAGTTTATTTACTCATAGGTGTCATTTAGGAGTACCCATTAAAAATAGGTGCTACATTTTTAAATAGTTATCAATAGGTGCAAAATAGGTGTTAAAAAAACATTTTTACCCTTATATAAATACGTATTCTCATTATACTCATTCATTTTCTCATTTCATATTTTAAACTTCCAAACCCTAGCCACCTCCAAACCACTCCCTTGGTCGTCGCCTTTACCTTGGTCGTCGTCGTCGTTGCCTTGGATGAAGAACACGACCGCACTAGACGAAGAAGGCGGCCGAAGGCGAAGCTTCGTGGCCGCCGCCATGGCCGGGGAGGTTGTCGTGGCTTCGTCGTCTTACAGGGGGGTTGCCGAAAATGAAGGTCGCGTTCGGTGAAGATGGAGGCCGCGGTGGGTCTTGAAAGACGAGCTTCGTGTTCAGGTCTGTACAGATCAGTCGAGAACGACGAAGATGGATTCCTTTTTCTTCATCGTTCGAGCCCACACTATGGTCGTCGCTGTCCGACCCCTCCCCCACCAAAAAACCGTCGCCCCTAGCCATCGCCGCCTTGTCGTGAGCTATGGAAGAAGCAGATGCCCGCCGATCTGTTCGGGGAAGACGAAGGTCGTCACCGTGGCTTTGTCGTCTTATTAGGGGGTCGCTGGAAACGAAGGTCACGGTCGATGAAGATGGAGGTCGCGGTGGGTCGTGAAAGACGAGCTTCGTGTTCAGATCTTTACAGATCAGTCGACAATGACGTAGATGGAGGTCGCGCGGCCGGTGAAGATGAAGGCCTTTTTTCCTACCGCAGTTCCCCCAAATTGGGGTTCTGCATTTTGAGTATTTTTATAAAAATTGTCATTCCTAGAGACACTTATCCAATTAAAAAAAAATTATAATCATTTAAAATAAGATCAAAATTGAATGTAAATAACCCATTATACACTTATCTTTAAATATCAAGACTAATTTAAAATATAATTATTTAATTAATGAATTATTCATATAATTTCTTATATCTCGCCTTTTTTTCAACCATCTTTCATTAATTCAATATTTTTCCCTTTTTCAAATCACGCAAGACTAATTTTAAAATATAATTATTTAATTAATGGATTCTTCATATAATTCTTTATATCTCGCATTTTCTTCAACCATCTTCCATTGATTCAATATTTTTTCCTTTTTCAAATCACGCATCAAGATCGTGGCAATGATATTGAGTTTTTTGACTTTCTTTAATTCCACCCACAAACGTCGATCTGTCTTCCCCACGAACATAGGCGCCGAATACGATCAAACACCCCGAATGGAAGAGAAAATCATTGTCGATGGCAAATCTTCCTTACCGTCGTCGTCCACGATCGAACCCCCCACCCAATCTCATTCGCGGCGACATGACAACACAGACGCGGTGCAAGTGACTAGTTCGATTTTTACGATTTCAATTACTGTGTTAAATCATTGATTCCAGTTTCAAAAGTATTCTATGTTCATATATTTGGCCAAACACAGAGATTCAGATTGATTGTTAGTCGTTTCTACATGTTATTTTGTTATTATTCTAGGGTTTTCTGATAAATAGCAGATTATCAATCAATGGATTATTTCGTGATACTCAAGATTGAATTCGATGGGAAAACCAAGTTGATTCGTGTTAATCAGTTTTCAACATTTCTAGAAGTCTTGAATCAAATCACCGGTATGTGGCCTACATTAATAGATGGATTTTATTAATGCAGGTCTAATTTGCATTAAAGTCGGTTTTCATAATGATATTTGCATATGCACATAATTTACTACACACTTCTGCATTATTAATATGTTGATGCAACTTTAGTATTTTTTTTTTCTGAAGAAAAGATCTAATTTGATTTGACGATTTTTTTGCAGATCTTAAAGTTTGAAAATGAAACTGAATATCAGAGTTTTGGGTAAAATGCAATTGAATATCTGAGATTTGGAGAAGACTTGAATATCAGAGATTTTGAGAAGACTTTAATATCAGAGTACTCAGTTTTAAATATTTAAGGTAAGATAGTACATTTAAGTAGGATTTTGACTTTTTTATAACTAAATTTAAACTTTACTCTCATATGTAAAAATGAAAAGAATAAAGGGAGTGCTCTAATAGGATGGGTAAATGCCCTTTTCATGATACTAAATACTTCCTCCCTATCTTTACTAGGAGAAAGCTTTTTTCTCTCTTTCTTTATTTTTCATAAATACCATTATTTTGCCTAAAGGTTAAAACCAACCTTCAATCTACATTGTCAACGACTGCATTCCCAATTTATCTAAAAATGGGACATAAAACAAATGTGAAATCTCCAATCAGAAGCCGTGAAAATGTTGAATTCAAATTGAATCATTTAATGGATAAAAAACTAAATTAAACAATTTAAAATATAGTGTATTAAAACCACTTAAAATCTAGTAATTGCGAATTTATTCAAATTCCTAATAAGTACTAGTCCGTTAAAAATTAGTAACGGTAGTCATCCTCATCCCACTATATATATCCATGCAAGCTGTATCCCCTATTTCAGGACAAAGAAATTAAGAATCCATCATCATGCTGCTATTGTCAACTTCCACCGCGAAAATAGCCGCCGCATTAATCCTTTTCCTCCTCCACAGCAGCTCCGCTGCCTCGGTTGGGGATGATCTTCCAAAATCCGACGTCGATCTTTTGGAATTTCCCTTGAATTTGGAGTACTTAGAGGCTGAGTTTTTCTCCTTCGGTGCTTTCGGCCATGGTTTGGACGCTCTTGCCCCCAATCTTACCAAGGGTGGCCCGTCGCCTGTCGGGGCAAGGAAGGCCCGTCTCAGCCCTTTGGTAAAAGACATCATTGCACAGTTTGCATTTCAAGAATTCGGACACTTGAGGTTCTTTTTCACTTTTCTTCAAACTTTTATCTATTAATTCTTGTTTGATAATGAAGCTTAGTTGATGATTTGTTGAATGGTGCAGGGCAATTCAGAAGACTGTTCCAGGATTTGCAAGACCACTTCTGAATCTAAGTGCGGCGCGTCATTTGCGACTGTAATGGACAATGCATTCGGAAAACCACTTGAACCTCCATTTGATCCCTACGCCAATGATCTTAACTATCTTATTGCATCCTATGTTGTTCCTTATGTTGGGCTCACTGGATATGTGGGAGCAAATCCTAAACTCCAACACCCCGAGTCCAAAAGGCTTGTAGCAGGGCTCTTGGGAGTGGAATCAGGGCAAGATGCGGTTCTCAGGGCGTTACTCTACGAGCGTGCACTTGTGAAGGTAAAACCTTATGGTATTACAGTAGCACAATTCACTAATCAGATTTCAAACCTTAGAAACAAGTTGGGGAACAAGGGCTTGAAAGATGAAGGCCTAACTGTTGAAAGAGAACTAGGCGCCGAGGGTAGGATTTCAGGCAACGTGCTAGCAGGTGACGAATACTCGTTGTCGTATGATCGTACACCAGAGGAAATACTAAGGATCGTTTACGGAACTGGAAAGGAGAACCAGCCTGGTGGATTCTATCCCAAAGGAGGTGATGGTATAATAGCCAAATCATATTTGGGACATTAAGAAATTATTATAGTGAAATAGTCAAATCACATTTAGGAAACATGTTTCCACTGGAATGTATGAATAATAATAATAATAATGTGTTAGTTATTCTGAATACAAAGAGTCAAAGATTTGCTTGCTTGCTTACTTTTTAAAATATCAGGTCCAGGGCTTCGTTCAAAAATTATACTCCAGTATCAGCATTCAATAGAAAATACCCATACCCAATATTAATTGATTGAAACTTCTTCCAAGGGTACAAAACCCCTAGCTAAACTAATAGTCTAATATAGCTTACATAAGCTGACCCAACAATTTATACTAGGCATATAAACATCAAATCTGAACCTAAGTTATGAAATTTGATATCCCTGCCCAATTCCAATTTCCAATAATGATTTTACAAACACATAACTCCCTATTTAATAGTCTTGCCAAGAATAGCATCATCAACCGGGAGACCAAGATACTAGAACTTGTCGGATTGTGACAAATTCACCAATCTTGACCCGATAAAGTTAACTTTATTATCTATTTAGTTGAGCTCCCCTAAATTTAAATTCTTTATATAAATTAATAAAATTATTGAATATATGTGTAATGTGACATTTTATTTTATCACCAAGGGCCTGTTGGACAAGTTTTTACAGGCTACCAAGCGGACCCAAAATGAAAGTTACAAGAAGAAATGAAGGGAGATTTGGCACGTGAGAAAGGAATAGGATAACAACTTTGCAAGAAAGTAGAAGATAAGATAACAGGTAGTACAAACAACTCATAATTGAAGACCGAAGAGTTTGTGAAGACTATATTGCCTCACCACAATAACACTCTTCGACACATTACACGTGTTCATCAACAACAAATACAATATCCCGGTGGTAACAAGACATCAAAATCTAGACAATCCAACGCAAAATTAGAAAGAAATACTCCATAAATTATTCAAGAATATGCTTGTTTCAAATCCATATTGCCACTTAGTACCTGTAGTTAAGGGGCTTGTAAGGACCCTCAACCGGTACGCTAATGTAATCTGCCTGGTCCTTGGACAGCTTCGTCAGCCTAGCACCAAGTTTGCCCAGATGAAGAGCCGCAACCTTCTCATCCAGATGCTTGGGCAAGACGTAGACCTCCTTCTTATACTTCCCGGTGGTTCTCTCCTTCCATAGCTCAAGCTGTGCAATAACCTGGTTGGTGAACGAGCACGACATCACAAAGCTAGGGTGCCCTGTGGCACACCCCAAGTTCATCAGACGACCCTCAGCCAAGATAATGATTCCGGTGTTGGTCTCTGGGAAAATCCAACGGTCTGTTTGGGGCTTGATGGTGACTCTCTTCACACCAGGGTAGGTCTCAAGACCAAGCATGTCAATCTCGTTGTCAAAGTGACCGATGTTGCATACAATGGCATTGTTCTTCATCTTCCTCATGTGGTCGACCATGATGATGTCTTTGTTACCGGTGGTGGTGACAAAGATATCGGCTTCAGAGAGAACATCCTCAAGGGTCAGAACTTGGAAGCCTTCCATCAGGGCTTGAAGGGCACAGATTGGATCGATTTCAGTCACGATCACACGGGCACCACCTTGTTTCAAAGCAGCAGCACACCCCTTTCCAACATCTCCATAACCACACACAACACCCACCTTTCCAGCAATCATCACATCAGTGGCTCTCATCAGACCATCGGGCAGTGAGTGGCGGCATCCGTACAAGTTGTCAAACTGAATTAAGCCACAAATAGCCGGAGTTAACACTAGAAAAACGAATTTCGATGCAAATAGTGAACATTCTTACTATTCTGGTATTAAAAGTGAGTACTATCTTATGGAGTAATTAGAAACTGAATCATAACAATCACAGGAGTTATTTTAGATGAATTATAACAATTTACAACTCACGTTGAACAACAGCATCTCAGAACACACAGATCTAATATCCAAGATTCATATGAAGTCTAAACTATGAATTAGACAAGATAAAACTAGTTTAATTAAGAAATACCAGAGTAAATCATGCTTATCCAATAAATAACAACATACGATTGCAATTATAGATCAGATCTACAAAATTAAACTATAAATACAAAGTCCAGAATAGATACCTTGCTCTTGGTGACAGAGTCATTGACATTGATAGCAGGGAAGAGCAGAGTGCCATTAGCTTGCATCTGATACAATCTCTTGACACCAGTGGTGGTCTCCTCAGATACACCGACCAATCTCTCCTTCATCCTTGTGTACTTCTTGGGATCGGCCACGAGCCCATCCTTGATCAAGCCAAGCACCAACTGAAACTCGGCGTTATCCGTGGAAGTCGGATCCGGCAACTTTCCGGTCTTCTCATACTCCTCCTCAGCCTTCACCCCCTCGTGAATCAACAGAGTAGCATCACCCCCATCATCCACGATCAAATCGGGACCACCATCAGGACCCCAGTCGAGTGCCCTCTCAGTGCACCACCAGTACTCCTGCAACGTCTCTCCCTTCCATGCGAAGACAGCGGCGCTGTCGCGGGCAATTGCGGCAGCGGCGTGGTCCTGAGTGGAGAAGATGTTGCAGGAGCACCATCTGACTTCAGCGCCGAGAGCGGTTAGGGTCTCGATGAGGACGGCAGTTTGAATAGTCATGTGAAGACTGCCGGTGATCCTGGCGCCCTTGAATGGCTGTGAAGGGCCGAATTCGGTACGGCAGGAGATGAGGCCAGGCATTTCAACCTCGGCGAGGTCAAGTTCCAGGCGGCCGAAATCAGCCTGGGACATGTCCTTGACCTTGTACTCACGGCCGGAGCTGGTTTTCTCCACAACGAGAGCCATGGCGGATGATAGAATTGGTTTAGATCTGAGATTTGGTAAGGCTCAGTTCTTCCAGAGGGGTTTTGGAAGAAAGAGCGATGAGAGTGAGTAGAGTAGTTGAGAATTTGGAGCGCTCTTAAAGAGTTGAGATGTGGAGATTTGGATTTCAAGTTAAGAAATGGACGATTGAGATGCGATTGTGTTGGTGGATCTGGGAAGCGGTTCGGGTGGGGGGCAGATTGGTATTTTAAATAGTAGGGTCTACGTACCGACGACACCGACGCCGATTTTGATTATTTATTCACCAAAATTGTGACTCTCGTGGTATACGTATGTTTCAGTGTATGTATTTAAATTTAAAAATATTATACTAAAATCTTTTGTAATTTATATAGAGATTAGAGAAGAGAACTTCGCTCAAATTTGGATATTTGTGTCGACTTGTAAATATAGAAAATAGTTTAGCAGGGAAAGTTGCGCCTTTTTTTCTAGTTTTAAATAGGACACGATAGCACGATACGAATCCGACACGAAAATTGTGGGTTAGTGTTTGGTCTTATCGGGTTCATGTCGTTATCGGGTCGACCTGATAACGACACGAAAATTTCGTGTCGGGTTCGTGTCAACCCTTAAGCACGATAAAATTAACAGGTAACCCATTAATCTATTAACAACCCGTTAACCTGTTATTTACCTGATATGACACGACACGATAATGACATGTATCTGATAATAACAGGATAATGACACGATAATTTTTTATACTTATATAAATATATTATTTTTTATATATTTAATACAATTTTTAATTGATTTATTTTCTTATCGTGTCGTTATCGTATCGTGTCACGTCGACACGAAAATTATCGTGTTGTTATCGTGTCGTATCACGTCGACACGAAAATTATCGTGTTCGTGTCATGTCGACACAGATCCTTATCGTGTCGTGTTCGTGTTTGGCCTTATCGTATCGACACGAAACACGACACGATAACACGATTTGCCAACACTAGTTTTAAATAAAATATGACATTTAAACTCTTGTGTAACTATTTACACTGTCAACATCAATTTAGAGTGTCATTTGTAAGACAAATAAACTCTAATAAAACTTTAAAAAAAAAAAATCACCAACACCAAACTCAATCCCTAGCAAACAAGAAAATAACTAAATAAATCAAACACCAACCTAAATTCAGATAGAAATGAGGAAAGAGTCACACCAAAGGTAAGAAATTGTAGGTAGATGAAGAAAATCTCACATTCAAACAAAAAAAAAACTATGAAGATGAGAAGCCAAAACAAGAAAAAGCTCATGTTGCAATATTGTCGTTGTTGTATCATATAATTTCAATGATTTTGAGATTCGTTTCAATGGGTTTCATCCACCAAGGGATCCGATCTGTGATTAAAAAATTCAATTGATTTACAACGCGTCTATGTTGAGAAAGAAAGTGTAAGGATAAACATAAATAACGACAACACAATTAGCGTCAGAGTTCACCGAAATTATAGAGTGAAAAATGACAACCATTGTTAGCCTATAGAAGAACATAAACAATATACTTAATCTCATGAGTAGTGGCCGCGATGATAATTCACAGTTGAACATACAATGAATTCTTGAAATAGATAAATGGTGAAGGAAAGTTCACAATAAAAAAAAAAATTCAAGAGAAAATTTGACACTTACACTTGCCGTCCTTGAACATTTTTTGTAATCTCATATATTTTTCCTTTTTTTTTGCCAATGTGTTTATTATTGTCACTTTCAAGTTTCAACTAAAGTCTATTACACTTTATTTCAAAATATATAGAAAGTTAAATTAAGCAAGAAAATATCAAATTTGCTATTTTAATATAAAAATTACACTTTTATTTACTAAAGTTATAGATAAAGTCAAAACTAAGCAATTTAAGTTGAATATTATTCTTTCTTCAGTCTCGAGGATTATCCATTCTAAGTTTTTAAATTCCTAACTAACTTCTATTTTGTCTTCTCGGTTCTCACAAGGATATATTTCTAATCCTTTTTGGAATCTCATTAAACTAATTAAACACTTTTTTAAAGTGCTTATCCATATGACTATAATTGCAATGACTAAAGAACCCTTCATGCATAACCTAAGCAATCTTTCTGCATGCAAGAAAAATCAACATGGCATAAAATTTTGCTTATGTATTAATTCAATCAGTCTATTGTTTAAAAATGTATTAATAATTTTATTATATATTGAGATGCGTATGTAGACTTGTAGTTGTAGTATCACATTCATCACATGATTCACATGTACGGTTGGTTAGAACACTTAGAACATTGGTTACAAAGACATATACTCATTTTTATTGGATATATATATATATATATATATATAATTGGATTTTAAGTGATTTAAATATAGTTTTATATTTAATAAAAAAAATTGATTTACTAATTTAGAATCAAGTTAAAATTATGGTTCAGTTGCATTAATTGTATCATGCAATTGAGTGTGCACAAGTATGACTAATGATAAAATAATAAATGTAGTAAAAGTAATGTAATTGAGAGGGAGAGAGAAAATAATACTAGTATAACATAAAATATGATAAAATAGGAGTAGTATAAGTGATGCTATTGAAAGAGATAAAATAATATGAAAAAAAAAATGAATGTGTAACGTTTAAAAAATAAAACTGTAAAAGTTATAGTGGGACGAAATTCAATTGATTGACTCTGTTTTTTTAATTATATATTTATATATTAATTTTTTTATATTCAACAATTTATTTTATATTAGCAAAATAAATATAACTAATAACAACTGTATTTTTGGTTCATTGATGATTATACTTGATAGGCATTGCCAATCTCACATTCTTGATGATTGTTTACCCTTCAATTAGTAGCTGCATTTCTCATTTTCATTTTAAAATAGAGGTGGTAGGTGGGGCGGTTGGTTTTTAATGCTTGCTTGCACGAAGGGGCATGGGGTGTTTAGAAATTAATTAAATTATAAGTGTAATATATATTTTTTTTTAATTTAAAGGGTGAAAATCACTCATAAATAACCTTCGTTCAAAATAAGTACTCCGTATATATGTAAGTATGTAACCTTTTGTTTGATGTCAGACTAATTTTAATACCACAATAATATTTTTATGCTCACCTCTCAAATCTTTTTTTTTTTTTTTTTTTTTTTTTTTTGAGGCATACATAGGAACTACACAGTGACGCGCAAAAAAAAAAACGAATATCCTATGTATCAAACGAACTACTCCATTTCAATCTCGAGAAATGGTAGAGTGAACCGCCAATTGTGCTAGATTATGTGTCCGCTGATTGCTGCTTCTAGGTATGTGCACACTACAAATTCGGTTGCTTTTCGTTGGATCCTAGTTGCAATGCTCCATTCTGGTCCCAATCCACAATCAGACGCTGAGCACAAGGCAATAGCTTGCTGTGAGTCAGATCTAATCAAAAAATTTGTCCAATTTAGTATCATCGCCTCCCTCATTGCTCTCTCAATTGCTTGTAATTCAACTCCCAATGCACTCTAGTTTGGAGGGACCTTTTCCGAGAACTTTGTCACAATCTCCCCTTTAGTATCATATCCAATCCCTCCAATCCCATAGTATCTAAGATCAGCATTAAAGGCCCCATCTACTTCAAAAATTGATGTCTGACTATGTTCTTGTTCTTCCAGGCCCCTTGAAGGCTTCTGCTCAATATTATTCTGCTTTCTTCCGTCCTCTTTAGTTTGACGAAAAGTTTCAAGATATGCTAGAACTGTCTTACCCACTGATTTCTGACAGTACCGTCGATCTCCATTAACTTCATGAGTCACTGCACATCTCTCTCTCCATACTCCCCACGCAATCATGATCATTTCCTCCAGTCCTGTCATTTGTTTTTCCTTTTGTACCCTTTCCAGAAACTGAAGTACGGACAAGAACTTTCCTTGAGAGATTAAAGGCCACCACCCCAATCCTTTCCATATTTCTTTGACTCCCGGACATGTAAATATTGCATGCATTGTGTTTGGCATAAAAGAACCACAAAGGTAGCAATTTACATTTAGGCCATTAATTCTTCTTGCTAAGTTACCTTCAGTTGCAATACAATCCCAGCACATTTTCCAAGCGAAAATTCGAACCTTTGGTGGTAAAAAAAGTGTCCAGCATTGTTTCCACCATTTTTCCTTGTTTTCCGAATTCGATGACGAAGCAAAGTTATCTTTGTCCCTCCTATCCTTCCTAATGGCCCAATATCCCGAACTCACTGTGAACTTCCCCTTTGTATCATGCATCCAAAAGCAACGATCCTCTTCGTCTCTCTGTCCAACTGCCGTGCGAAGTATTCCTTCTGCCTCATACGGAAGAAAGACTTTTTTGACTATATCCTCTCTCCACTCCCTATTCTCATCCAGGAAGGAGCCTACGTTGTGACCAGACACAATTCGGGATCTGATAAATCCCTCCTTTAACCCGAGAACCCACGCATGCTTATATAAAGAAATCTTGTCCCCCTTACCAAATATCCATCTAATTCCTTTTCTGAGAGTGTCTCTACCCGAGCATAGAGATCGCCATGTGAACGACGGGTTCGATCCAACATCCGCCTCCAAAATATCCTGATGTTTAAAATATCTAGCCTTAAGAACTCTGGCAACAAGTGACTGTGGGTTAACAATAATTCTCCAAACTTGTTTTGCCAAAAGTGCTTCATTGAATTATGTCATCTTTCTAAAACCTAACCCACCTTCCCCTTTTGATTTACACAATAAGTCCCATTTCATCCAATGAAGTCGGTTCTTCCCTGCATTTTGTCCCCACCAGAAGTTTGCCATAAGAGACTCCATTTCCTTACAGGACTGAATAGGTAATTTAAAACACGACATCGCATAAGTGGGAATAGCTTGAAGGATGGATTTGATCAGGACCCCCTTTCCCCCTTCCGAGAATTCCTTATTTTTTCAATCATCAATCCTTTTGCGCATTATGTCAACCAAAAAAGAAAATTGCATTCTTTTTCCCCTAACAGATAAAGTAGGTAATCCCAAGTACATCTGATGCCCCTGAGTAGACCTGATGGCCAGACAGTCTTGAATATTCTTTTTATTCTGATCCTGAGTCAAAGGGCTGAAGAGAATAGCAGATTTATCAAGGTTAACCTGCTGTCCAGAAGTCCTTTCATACTCCCTAAGGGTATCAAGAATAGCCTGTCCACATTCTTTTTTGGCTTTAAAAAACAGCACACTGTCATCAGCAAAGAACAAATGAGTGATCGTTGGAGCACCTCTAGCTATTTGAACCCCTTCCAACACCCCATTATGAGCTTTTTGCCTCAGGTTCGAAGAGAGAGCTTGAGCACACAGAACAAACAAAAAAGGAGATAGAGGATCTCCTTGTCGAAGTCCCCTTGAAGGGGTAATATCTCCCACCACCCTGTTGTTAATACTGAACGAGAATTTGACAAACGTGATACAATGCATAATAAGTCGAATAATCTTATCAGAGAAACCCATTGTTTCCATCTGAATTTTAAGAAAAACCCATTCAATCCGATCATAGGCCTTGCTCATATCCAACTTTGCCACCGCATACCCTCCTTTACTCTTATTATTACGAATCCAATGCATGCATTCATAACTCAATAAAATATTATCAAAGATCAGACGATCCTTAATAAAAGCACTCTGGTTTTCATCAATGATTTTTGGGAATACAACTTTGAAACGATTAACAATTACCTTTGCAACAATTCGATAAGAGACATTACTCAAGCTTATCGGGCGGTAATCAGTCACATACACAGGTTTCTTCTTCTTCGGAATAAGAGTAATTAAGGTTCGATTACATTCCCCTATCTCTCTCCCTTCGTTTAGAACACCCAGAACGCAATTTGTGACATCACTACCCACCACCTCCCACATTTCTTGGAAAAATCAAGCATTAAATCCATCCGGCCCCGGCGCCTTATTAGGGTGCATATCAAAAACTGTCGCTTTCACTTCTTCCTTCGAAAAAATGCGGTCTAAGAATTCATTCAGCTCACTGGAGACACCCTTATCAGTTCGACTAGTAAAATCCCTAATTTGGGTTTCAGTCGGGTTCGAAGAGGTGTAGAGATCACCAAATGACAATGAGATTACTTTTGTAATTTCTTCGCAAGTCCGGTATTTCACTCCGTTCTCATCTTGAAGCTCGAGAATCATGTTTCGATTTCGTCTTTCGGTTGCTCTTTTGTGAAAATATGTCGTATTTCTATCCCCACATTTCATCCAGTTGATTCTCGACCTTTGATGCCACATTTCCTCTTGTTGTTCAAATAATTTCTCCAAAGTAAAGTCCAAATTTAATCTAACATCATCATCCTCATGATCACCCAATTCCTGAATTTGATTGGATATTGAATGAATTCTCTCATCAATATTACCAACTTTGTTTACTGCCCATATTTTCAGCATCCTACTCAATTTGTAGATATGGTCTGTGATATTAATAGTGGAATTGTTTGTACCCCAGGTTTTGATCACTTCTTGTTTGAGAGATGGTTCGTGAAACCATGCATTTTCAAACCTGAAAATTGGTTGAGTGCACCTTTCCCATCTAACCATCTTGGTCTTCATAAGCACTGAAATGGCTCTATGGTCAGAACCAAAAAATTGCAGATTTTCAACTTGCACAAGGTCAAAAAGACGAATCCAATCGGTCGTCGCAACAAACCGATCGAGCCTTTCTTTTATATCAAAATGAGGCTTTCTTTTATTAGTCCAAGTAAATAGGGGTCCTTTGCATCCTAAATCATGCAACCCAAGATCAGCAAGAGTATCTCGAAACAACTTCATGTTGTTTCTAATAGGCTCATTAATAATACCTCCTTTCTTTTCATTATAGGATAAAAATTGGTTAAAATCTCCACCTACTATCCAAGGTATCATCAAGTCATGCGTATTTCTAATCCGTTTAGGTAACTCAAAAGAATGTTTTCTAAGACTAGCATTTGGATTTCCACCAAATCCAGTAAAGTACCAACTTTTACCATTCCAAGAAACCAAAGCATCAATATGACCAAAAGAGAAAGAGTTCACACACAAATTTACATCTCCATTAGCAAAAAGGATCAAACCCCTTTCATTCCAGTAGCGTCGACAACAAAACATGATTGAAAGTTCAACAAAGTTCTCCATGATTGAGCAATTCTAGTGGGAACTTTCGATTCTAAAATAAAAAACAATGAAGGTTTATTTATGGCTACTACTCGCCTAATTTTTTGGAATTCATTCGGTCCCTTCAAACCTCGTGCATTCCAAGAGATGATCTTCATACAGTTCCGCGGATCTGGGACTCGCCAGAAACCGCTTTGTTTGAGCTAGTAACATCCTCGTCACTTTTGCACCTTTTCTTGCTTCCCTTTGAAACAGTCACCATAGCATTGTTGTCCTCTTCATTCACTGCCCCGATCTTTATAGAATTTGTGTAAGGCCTCCCACGTTTTCTCGGTCCCTTCACCATTGGATTTACCTGGTAACCTGCTCCAGAGTGTTCCCCCATCTTTCCTTTCAGTTTGAGCTCCACCATTGGTCCTTTCCCAGCTCCAAGTCCCTCCCGTCCCTGTTTCAGTTTAGCCTTTCCCCGAGCCAAGTTGTTTCTGTGATACCACTCCTCTTCTTGTTCTTCCATTGTCCTCCAACAGTCATTTGCTTGCCCTCCCTTTAGTTGGTCTTCATTCAGCATCGATTCCACAAAGAAGTTCGCCTCAGATTCTTGACGAGTTGAAACATCCGAGAACTGTCTTCCATTCAACTCCAATCCCCCAATCCCAGGATTAGCCACAATAGCGAGAGCAGAAGATGAACCTCCCATATGTCTAGGGATGGCAAAATGACCTGCCCCGAAGTCGACCCGCCCTGCTCTGAGAGGTTTAGATCCGCCCTGCCCTGCCCCATCCTTAAAACAGGGCAATTCTGCCCCGCCCCGCACGCAGGGCAGGGCAAGCATGGATACATGTATTATAAAAATCTGCCCTGCCCTGCCCTGCCCTGAATATAAAAAAATATATATATTAATATATACGTATAATATATATAATATATACATTTAATTATTTTGTTTGTTTTTAAGTATTTTGAATTTGATTATTTGGTTTGCTGTTAAGTATTTTTAATTGTGAATTTTTAATATTTATTTTATTATTTAATTTAATCTGCATATTTTACTTGGACTTTTGGAGTGTATGGGGCAGGGAAGGGCAGGGCAATGACTTGCACAGGGCAGGGCAGGCCATAAAATGGTGCCCCGCAGCAGGTCGCAGGGCAGGGCAGGGCAGATGCTTATGAACGCAGGGCAGATTTGGATATTTAACTATCTGCCCTGCTCTGCCCCATTGTCATCCCTACATATGTCCAGCATTTTCCATATCTTGAGGTTGAGGTGGGCTAAGAGGGTTAGCCTTCAGAAACTCATAGAGCTCAGGCTCAAGCCCCTTTTGCCCCTCCGCCCGGAACCAAAGAGGATAGTTTTTCGAAGCATTAAATTTCTGGCCATACTCATTAAATCTATCTGGACAGTCCTTTTCAACATGAGTAAGCACCCCACAGTGATAACAAAAGTCACCCAATTTTTCATACCTCAGGGGCAAAGTGATGAGCTCATTTTTGGTAAGAATGTGCGTGTTTCTATGAAGAGGATTGTGGATATCCAGCAGCACCCGAACCCTCAAACAGCGTCCCGAAGCTATCGCACCCTCTGGACAATCGAGCTCAATAACATCCCCAAATTTGATTCCCAAACGAAATGCAATCTGCCTAGTCATTGCGTAAATTGGAAGGCCATGAACATGTATCCAAAGTGGAATTGTGTTGATGACCAAATCTTTGGGTTGCTCATCACCACGCAGCTTTGAGAGAACGAGCATCGGCCCGCTCATGAACCATGGTTGCCGGTAGAAAACTTTACTGCAGTCGGTTTCCTTTTCAAACTCGAACATGAAATAGCCCTCTCCCATAGGAGAGATTCTGACCATACCCTCCGACCTCCCTATTTTATTGAGTGTGGCAAGGATCTCCTTCATGCTAGTCGGTTTGCGGATAGTGAAACGCCCTAGGAGGGCGTTTCGAGGGAGGATCAGCTCATCATCGTCGACCTGAAGAGGAACTTCTTCAGTTTCAGTAAGGCTCACTTTTTTTAGGGGCTCATTTAGGTTTTCCGCCATTGATAACACCTTGTATGATTTAAGGTTGTACTCGATGAAGAAAATTGTGGGATAATACCAGCAATCGATCAAATTTATAGGCCCTCCCACCGCAAGTTCAGCCAATCCCATTTCAGCATCCGCCGCACGGCAAACAGAATCCAAGAAAAGAAATCGAAAAATCTTGTGGAAGGCGAAACGCCTCATCGGAAGGCCCAAAATTGCCAGAAAAGCGATTAGGGCTATCGCTCTAGAAATTTGGGGAAGATAAAACTTTGTTTCCATTGGTCCGAGCAAAATTAATTTCTCACGCCAAATAACCTTGGGAAGAATTTATGGATAAACAACAATGATTGAAGTTTTGGAGAGTGAGCCAACCCTCTCACGAAGAAGAAATTCGAAGATCTGTGAAGAACTGGGAAATCGCACCTACCATAGGTGTAAATCGCCCCTACCTCTGAAACAAATCGCCTCCTTCAGGCGCGTGCATCCCCAACCTTTTACCCCCACCTTGCTCACCTCTCAAATCATCATTTTTTTTCTTCATATTATTATTCATTTTATTTATAGGTCACACTTAGGTACATACCGTCACACCGTGCATACCATCACATTAAGAATGTGGACTAGGGGTGTATCAGAACGGGGTCAAAGGGCCCAACTAATAAAAAAGGGTAACCCTTGGTACCCTTAGTTAACTGCACCAGCTCATAATTTTATAAGTTCACTCCAAATTTTTTTTTTTATCACGATTATTTGCATTCACTCATTTTATAAGTTCATCCTCAAAATATTTTTTTTAAAATAATTACAGTTAAAAGACTATATTATCCTTTTATTAATTTACACAAAATATAATAAAATCAACCCTAATTTGTATATTTATAATCTGCAGCGAATCATTGCCGAGTTACCGTCTATTCACCACCAAGTCACCCATATTTTTTGAAAAAAAAAATCGTAAAAACATAATTTAAAAAAATATATCGAAATTAGCCACAAGTCTTCCCATTTTCAATTTTTATTCCAAACTTTGTATTTCTTCATTTTTCCCCCCTTTTCCTTTTTTTTTTTATTTTTTATTTTCATGCCTTTTTTTCCATTTTTTTAATGTGTATTTTTTTAAATTTTAATACAAAATAATATTATAAGTATAATTTTATTATAGTAATCACTAATTAGTAATATCTTATACAATAACAAATAATTTTATAAATCTAATTATATTCACTAATACCAAAAACAATTATGAGTAATAACACAAACAGTAATCAATAATACCATAAACATTAATCATAAACATTTTATACAATAACAAATAACTTCACACATCAAATTATATTCAGTAATATAAAAAACAATTATTAGTAATATCATGAACAATAATCAGTAATAACATGAACATTGATCAGTAATACCTTATACAATAACAAATAATTCCACAGATTTAATTATATTCAATAATATTAAAAACAATTATCAGTAATACCATAAACAATAATCAGTAATACCACAAACAATAACCAGTAATACTGTAATCAATAATTATTAATATTAATTCAATCGTGTATTAATATAGAATAATCAATAATACCACAATAAATAACTAGTAATATCACAAATAATAATCAGTAACACGAAGCAATAATTAATAATACGACATCTGAATAGATTCATCTCACTTAATTAATGTGAAAATAAAACACAAGCAACTAATACTACTGGTCAAACAGAAAGAAATCAATTGTCCCCTAAACCCAACTGAATCAATGTCTTTCGCATTAGATAATTAGGGTATTTATTGTAAAGATTATTTTTTATTGTAATTACCTTGATTCCTGCGTATTAGATAGGCTTATTTCCTTACTCAGACAGACAATTACTCACTTGTATATATTGATGTTATACATTCAATAGAAATATTAATTCCTATAATTCTATACCTAAGATCAAACGCATCGGGCTTGAAGGATGAAGGTCGACGACGGCGTGCTTCTGTGCTTCCGTGAGAACCGGCGCACCATGGTCGGCGACAGAAAGCGCCATGGACGTCGGGAAAGTGCATATATGTACGGTGTTGTGCAGCCGCAAAGGGTTCACGTACAAAGAGTTCCATCTATCAACAAAGGAAGGCAACGTGATGCGTGTGTGGGTAAGTGTGAAAAATTGAAATTGAAATTGAATCAAATTTAGATGGGTATTGTGCACGCGCGTGCACCTAAGAAGTTGCCTTTATTTATACTTTAATAAACGTTCAAATTAATTTATTTTTATATAAACTATCATTATTTTTTAAAACTTGTGTCCAACCAAATATATAATATATTTATTTTTGACGGAGGGGTACATATTTTCTCATTTTATCTTATAAATTATCTATTTCTACCGAATAATCATATTTAAATTATGCAAATTTATTATGCCAATCTATACTAATATAATACACCTACTGATTTCCTTTTATAGTTTAGGCGGGAAACTGTTTCGTCCGTTGATCACTTTTCTTGATCATCATCTTCACCGTTCATTTAGTCTTCTTGATAATTATGGTATAGTTTGAATAATAATCATCATTAATACATTCTTTTTATCTTACTTCTTTTTAACCGTTGATGGTTTCTTGATGAAATGTGACCTTAGGATCAAAACGTAAAACTAGGAACCGTTACAATTTTTTTTCTATTTATTTCTGTTTTTTGTAGATCATTTTCACCTTCTCAAGTTTCTCTCTTTCGATTCTAATGTAATTAGCTATGATTTTTTTCTGATGTATTGTTCTAGAATAGAAATGTATAGAAAGATTTGTTGTAGTATTTTGTTTATTATTGTTTTAAAATGATGTAGATAGAAGTGTTAATCGAAACATGTTTTTGTATTGTATTTGAAGATGTATTCGTTAGAGATTGAAGAAATGTTGAAGATTTTCGAAAGAGATTCTAAAGATTTGTTGAAAATTTTCTAAAATTTCATGGATGAATATATGCAGATTTTTTCTCTTTTGTATTCTCGCATTTAATTGTAATAGAATTATATATTGTTGTATCTTGAATATAATTTTCAATATTTATTAATATTTTTTTTTCAAATTTAGTTATCGCTAGATTGAAGATTTGAAGATTCTTCATAAAATTTTGAAGATTTTATAAACAGAAGATTGGAGATTTCACCGTCAAATTCGTCAACTTTAGAAGATTTGTTTAAGATGTCATCCATTTTTCAATATTTTTAAATATTTCGGTGTTGTTCATCAAAATATTTTTGAACATTTTTTAAGGTTTGAAACTTTTTATTAGATTAGATTATTGTTATATATATATTTTCATTGTGTAATCCTTATATTTGTAAATTTATTGTATTCGTTTTTAATGGTACTATACATTTTTAGAGTTGTTTTTTGTTCAATCACATTTTAATATTTGTTATTTTATATTTTATGTATGTATGTATTCAATATTTTGATTTCATATTCTTGTAAAATTTAGAGAAAATTAGAGCTTCAAGCTCTGATATTCAATTGGAGTTTTTGTTATTACTTATTATATTTTATGGATTTATGAGTCATAATTTATTATTATTAATTTCATACTTAAATTACTCATTTAATATTTTTTAAGTTTTTTTTAATTATGAATATACATTTTGTTATCGATCTATTATCGTATCATAATTAAAGACACTCTATAAAATATTGATAAAGTCATTTGACTATTTTAAATCAATATGGTACGTAATTTTAATCGCATTTATTATTTAATATGACAACTTTGTAATCTAGATTGGATATTTTTGAGTGATTAAAAATTTTATCCATGAACTTAAATTATTATATATAATTCTCCTACTTATTTTGAATATACGTGAGTATTTTGACTTAAAGGAAAATATTTTTAAAATTAATTATCTTAATAAATGCGCTAATGTTAACTATTTAGATTTTAGTTGAACTATGATATATCATCCAAAGTTATTGTAGTTAAATATATATTTATTTGTTTATTAAAATAAGGAAAATTTTAATTAGTTGTATTTATGAAAAAAAGTCAATATAATTGTCTACGTTCTAAAATAATATTTTTCTTAATTTTACATTTACCTTAATTTTTTTAAGTCAAATATTATTTATTAATAGCAATTTAATGTTATAATTTTCTCTTAAAATTAAAAGGCAATAATTATATATAAGCATTTATTATTTACAATTAACAAGATAATTAAAATATAAACATTGATTTGGTAATTGATGATTATAAATTATCATTTTAGCATTAAAAGAACATCAATGCAACAATTAAATACAATTAATTATAAATTGACATTACTAATGAAAAATTAAAAAGCAAGAATACTACTAATATGTTATTTAGGAGTGATTAGTGATATTAAATTATTATAATTAATTTGTTTATTTTTGTAAACATGACTAATTAAATATATATAAGTATAATTTATGCAATTATTTGTAAAATTAAAACAAGCTATCCTATTTGAGATTTTATGTGTTTTTGTATTGTAAATTTATATCGATTTGTGACAGACAAAACCATTCAATTTAGAATGAAGTTCCCTATAATTTTATACTAACATTTAGTTTGTTTATTTTTATGGAATTAAGGTATGTCTAATAACATGTAATTTGCCTATTTTTATGAAATATTTTTGGTCTAAAATTTTTAAAATAGCTAAATTATTGTATTGTGATTATATCCATTCATTTAATAATTGTAATGGGTAATGACTTAACTTTTATTTTTAAAAATATTATTTATATTGATATTATATTGTATTTAATAATATATTATTTTTCTATAAAAAATATTTTATTAATATTTGTAACTAAATTATTCATTATATTATTATTATTATATTTGTTGCAAATATGAGTGATGATGTTGTTTCATTATAATTTTTTGTATCTAAAAAAATGTAGGTCATTTCCTCTTGTGATTCAGGATACATATATTGTAATTTCAAATTTTTATTTGTAAGTTTTTTAATGGGACTTGATGGAAAACGTTCGTTTGTGAAATTGTAATTTCAAAATTTTATTTGCAAGTTTGATAAAGGGTGGTATTCTGTTATTGAAGATAATAAAGTTTCCAAACACATTAATATGATATAATACTTTGATGGGTTGCTTATCTTTTGAGGAATTTTTTTTAATGGGTTGTTTACTTTTGAGGAGATTTTTTTTTTTTGTCCTATATGTTTGAGACATTTCAAAATAAATTCTTTAAGTTTCAATTTTACAAAATACGTTATTTATGTTTCAATTTCAATCTTTTTTTTATTCAATTTTAATCATTTATCTTTGGAGGTAATGAAGTGGTGACTTGACACTCCATGTATACAAAAAATGACACATCATCATGCGATAAATTTCAACTAAAATTATAGCATAACATTTCAAAATATATGAACTTGTGCATATCAATTCATGCTTACAATATGACATAATTTTATTTTTAATGGAACACCCTTAATTTTTTTGGAAGGGAACGATTTTTATACATAACTCACGAGTTTCATACGATAAAATTTAATTCTAACTTAAAATATTAAGGGGAAAAAACAGAATAGGACAATCCACCCTAAGACTTTAAGATTAAAGACAAAAAAATTTTGTAAAACAATGAAGGACAAAACAGCCTTCAAAATCTCCATTATACCCATAATTCCATATATTTCGAAAAGTCAATAGTTGTTTAAGATATTACCAGAATTTGGCTAAATTTCCATATTTGAATTCAATCAATTTGAATTCAATCAATTTGAATTCAAATGAATTCAAATCGAATGGTCTCCTCTCTCATGCAGTCAAAGAGTTTCCAAAGAATTTCTAAATTTCCAAAATTACGTACAAAAAATTTCTGCGAATGAATTTCTAGAATGTTTTGAGTTTCTGCATTTTTTGGTTTCAATTGATTTTGGGTATTTGGTTGAAACAGTTTTAGTAACTGCATTTTGATAATCTGCAGTCATAGTTTTAGTAAAACACATTCATCTTCTTCGAATTTTTTGCTGCATATCCCGGATCTTTTTTTGTTTGATATATTCAGTTCTGAAATTGGTTTGGGATCGAAAATTGAAAACAATGGATTCATCACTAATATTGAAGATCAATTTCGATGGGCGGAGTAAACTCATTCAAGTTACAGAAGCCACAACATTTCAACATATTACAGATGTAATTAGAAGGAAGTGGCCTTCTATATGCCCAGGTAAATATTCATTTCTTTACTCAGTGGGGGAAATTAAGAATTGTTGTTTAGACGGTGCTTCAGATTTTGATAGTATGAAAGATTACTGCATAATGACATCAGAAAAATTAGTGAATATATCTATTGAGATTGTTGAAGATGTTATTCAATCTGATGCTGTTGAATCCTTAACAGGAAATTCAATGTTAGGTTATGAGGGGAATGCAAATATAGTTGATATTAATTCCCAGGAATCATATTTAGATAAAACTCAAAACAATTTGTCTAATAAGGATTTTATTTTGAGTGATTCTCAAACTTCTGTGTCGAATGAATTTGTTGGATTGGGTAGTTTACCTCTATTCGATATATGCCCCTCTGAGAAGAAGAAGTCGTATTTGTCAGATCACTGGATGGATTTAATGAAAGTTGGAGCTACATTTTCTGGTGGTGCTCCTGAGTTTAGAGTAGAACTCATAAAGTACTGTACAAAACTTAATTTCAAGTTTACATACCTAAAAAACTGTCCAAGGTATGCATATGCAGAATGTAGTGAGAAGGCAACTTTCAATTGTTCATGGTTTGTTAAAGCTAAACAGAGTGCCTTGAAAAATGGATTCGTTGTTCACAAAGCTAACCTAGTGCACACATGCGTAGGAAATCTATTAGATGGTGATAATGGTAGGTTTGGCCCTAAGATTATTAAAGAACTTGTAATTGAGAGTGTTAAATCCAATCCAAACATTAGAGGTAAGAATATTATAGATGGAATTAACGTGGATTACGGATTCTCTATTCCTTACTATAAAGCTTGGCGGGGTATAGAGGCTGCGAGGGATGACATATTTGGAAGTTATGATGAATCTTACGATCAACTTCGGTGGTATGGTGAAGCTGTTAAACGTACAAATCCTGGAAGTGTAGTTGATTTAGAGATAGATAGTACTACTCACCATTTTGAAAGGATTTTCATTTCTTTCTATGCTTGTAAAGAAGGATTTAAACACTGTAGACCTATGTTGTTTATCGACGGTACATTCATGAAAGGGAGGGCAAAAGGAGTGTTACTTATAGCCACTGCTAAAGATGGAGATAATGGTATGTTTAACTCATTCTAATACTAAAATATATTGTTTTGTACGCTCATTGAATATTATTCATTTATTTATGTGCAAAATATGAAATGCATTTTATGTCAATGTAGGATTATTTCCTGTTGCATTTTCTGTGGTATCTGCTGAAAATAAAAGTAACTGGACATGGTTTTTGCACAAAATTAAGGACTGCATATTCCATCCGAAACAGATCATATTTATATCGGATAGGAACCCAGGTCTTATGTCAGCCTTTTATGATGTATGGGAAAATCCTCTACATTTCTACTGTTTATTCCATCTGATAATGAATCTAAAGGGCAGATACGGAGGGGGGTGGAATACGCAGCACAGAGAAAATATGGCTGACTTATTCAAGCAGTGTGCATACGTACCCAATGTACGAATATTTGACGATAAGCTTAAGAAATTCAAAGAAGTTGGCGGTCGAATTGCAGAAATCTGGCTTGAGGACTTGCCTTATTCACACTGGGCTGTTTCTCATTCACCTAACATCAAGAGATATGGTGAAATGACTTCAAATGCAGCTGAATCTTTCAATTCATGGATACGGGAGTCCAGGGGATTACCAATTACGCATATGATTGATTCAATAAGGTCAAAATTATCCAAGTGGTTTGTTAATAGGAGAATTGACAGTAGTAATTGGTCTGGTTTGTTGGTTCCTTCGAAGGAGGAACTATGGAACGAACGTGCAAATATTAGTGCATCATAGAGGGTCAATGTATATCCCAATGGACAGTTTCAAGTAGCTTCAAAGACATCAGTCACGGTTGATTTGGAACAGAAATTATGCTCATGTTTTCAATGGCAAGTTACTGGATTCCCATGTGCTCATGCGGTTGCTGTTATTAAGAGATATTGTTCTTCTATTAACAATGTTGTTGAAGAATGCTTCATGGTATCAAACTATAAACAATGCTACAAGGTTGATTTAAGGCCAGTTCCAGAAACTGAGAAGTATGAATGGAAGCCGACTATGGACAGTGAAAAAGTACTTCCACCGATTCTAAATAAACCTCCTGGTAGACCAAGACAAAAACGAATTACCTCGTATGGCGAGTTTCGTCGTGTAAAGCCTACAAACTGCTCTATATGTGGGAATAAAGGTCGACATGATCCTTTAATGTGTGCTGCAGTATTTGGAAATGATGTGACAAATATTTACAAGTGAATTGAAGTTAAATTAGATTTAGTTTATTGCTCAATAAACTATTGTCTTGGAATATTTCTTAATTCATGGTTATGAAATACTTATTTTGTAAGACTCTTCAGGATTTTATATAATTATTCCACTTTTTTTACATTGAAGAAATTTTTATGTATAAAATATTATTCCTCATTTGTATCCATAATCTAATGAATATTTATAGTCATAAAAGTCTAAGACCCACTAAATAAAAAATATGAATATAGTTAAATGTTGTTTAAAAAGATTAAATGATCAAATAAATTATGTGTATCATATCTTTAATTGATCAAATCTAAGTTGGGTATCATACTGTTCGGTCCATCAAACATTAAAAAAAATCAAAAATTTAGAAATGTTATGTATGCGATGCAGATTCGTGTAACATTTCAGTATCAGATCGAAAACATCGTTATTCTGATGTATGGATCTTAAATTTGTAAAATACTTTAAATGATCAGTTTTATATTTTGAATCTAATGGCCAAGATCAACAAGATGTTTCATAGATGGCAGATATGCACGAACATTATTGTTCCTGCAACGCATATATGTAAATAAGGATGAGAGTGACAATGCATATTTCAGATTAACTCGCATATCCTTTGATATTAATGCATGTTTCAGATTAACTCGCATATCCTTTGATATTAGTGTGTTTCCAATAACAATATATATTCATGAAAGTCAAAACGGATAAAATACATATTTATTAATAAAATAGGAAACAAAATAATGCACATACATATGCAAAAGCCCGAAAAGAAGTAGTTAATATTCAGTGCATATGTGTAAAGCCTACAAACGCATATACTACATGTCAAGTGCATATATGAAGAATGTTATATCTGTATATTTCATATGCAATAACAAGGTTAAGTTAGTTATATCTGTATATTTCATAATAAAACAAACAGAACAACTATTGTATAAGAATGTTATACGATCCAACCTTTTCCCTTGTCATTTCTGACCTTAACGGTTACGTTTTTATTCCTTTTTCCTTCAAAAAACAGAAAACAACTAAAGAATCAGACACAGACTGCATATAATTATTATTTTAAACTAAAGTTGCATAACAACCATATATAAATGAAATCTAATAATAAAGACTTACTTGCAGATGCTCTAACAACTTTAATTGCATTCTTCTTTTTTATATTTCTTCCACCTTCCTTAATTTGTATCACACCTCTTTTACCTCTTGCCATCTTCATATATGTATACAGAAAAACATGCAGATGAAAACACATGTTAAAGATATATATTCAATAACAAGTAACTTATTTCCCTTTTCATATCTCCACAAGAATTCTCAATCTTAAAGTAAGTGCATATAAATGTCGAATCTTGTTTTAACAACTGTAACAACATGTATTTGTCTATAACCCATAATTTTGAAAAAAATAATACAAAATTCTGAAAATTTAAAATGCCCAAGACTACTTCTTCAATATACAAACATTAACTATCTTATTGTTCAAATTTAAATTGTATATGCGGCTAGGCACTTCGATTTTCAATCTATTGTTTTTAATCAACACAAATCGTTACTAGAAAACAATCAACATCGCTAATACGAGTTCCATATTTCGAACTATGCTCTATGAATATGCAAAACCCTAACCAAATATCTACAGTACTACCCCTACAAAAACAGAGCATTTTCAAGAAGAAAAATCATTTTATCAAACACCAGTATCTATAAAAAACATATAATCATCATAAAAACAACTGAAAATCGAAAAAAAAACATGAATCACATATATTTAAAACATTGGGAAAACATATACACTATGAGATTTCATTTTTTTATACCATTGATCATAAAATAACAGACATGCAGTCAAAAAAAACCTGGAATAAAGATGGTAACGAACGCGATTTCGAGTTTCAACCCTTCGAAGCTTCGAACTAATCTCTGAATATCAAGCCACCGCGTGAATATGCACTCAAGTCAAGCTGAGAGAATTTGGTAATATGTTTCTGGAAGAAAAGCAGCGCGAGATTCTAGGGAGTATAATTAATCCATATTCAATTGAATTTTAAATTAGTTGACTTTCCTAAATTTGCTAAACTAAATTAATTGAATTCGAGTTTAAAGCTTAATTTAAAAACAGGGCATATTGGTCTAAACCTAATTAATTTTGTCCTTGGTTGTTTTAGTATAAATTTTTGTCTTTCTTTGTTTAAGACACTAAGTTATTGTCTTATATTGTATATAATCTCAAATATTAATTTATTTAAATTTATGAGTGGACGAATATTTTATACATTCTGTATTAATTAATTAATTTTGGAATTACTAAACTTACACTGCCAAAAAAAATAAAAAAATCTTCAACTTGTGTCATTCTCCAACAAAACCTGATTCAATATTTAGTCCTAATATTTTAATATAAATTTTGATTTGTCCCTATAATTCTTATTATTACTCAATCACTTCAAATTAATTAATTTTGTCATTGTTGGAGTGTAATTTTATTTTTAATGTAACACCCTTAATTTTTTTGGAAGGAACAAATTGATTTTGACTGTATTAATTGGTTTGAAGTAAGTTTTTTTTTTTTTTTTTTTTGTGTGTGTAGAGAACTCTTATTTTTTTTTATTTTGCAAAGAATTTTTTTTTAACAGAAGAGAGATAATGATGTAGCATGATGATATGTCTTTTTTTTTTAATACATGGGGTACCATGTCACCACTTAATTTTTTTTTCAAAGATAGAGGATTAAAATTGAATAAAAAAAAGATTGAAATTGAAACATAAATGATGTATTTTGTAAAGTTGAAACTTAAAGAATGTTTACTTTTTTTTTTGGGGTTAATTTTTATTACAAATAGGTTTCTATATTTATTTGTGCAAAAATGTCATTTATTTATATATAATATTATATTACTATTGATAATATTTTTAAAATAATATATTAATGTTGTTGTTTTATTTTATTTTAAACGTTGTAAGACTGATGATGATTTTTTTTCCTGTTATTTTTTTATTCATTTTTAATATATTACCAATCGATTAAAAAATTCCAATATTCTGAAAGGTTGATTGGTAAGTAACATTTTTTTTTATTATAATCTAATAATAATATATAATTTTAACTATAGTTGTTACTTATATCATATATTTTTTTTAATATTTATAATGTAGATTATACCTTATTGGCTTTGGATTACATGTTTGAATGAATTATTTGACAGTTCAAATTTTAAAAATTGTTTGTATTTGATGATAGAGGGTGAAATGTTTTTATTGAACAATGAAAAAAATACAATCCTAATTCAAACTTGATTTGAAAAATTTGTTAAGGATAATTATATATAAGTTGGTTGCAATTGTTCATTTCATATTGTTGAAGATTCAATTATGAGATTTACTATTTCTTTTAATAATTAGTATATTATTCTTATTAGGCAATGTGTTTCTCACACAACTAATATGTGAACATTTTATTCTTTAATATACTATTTTTTTTCTTTTATGTTTGTGTTAATTTTGAACAATTGTTTTCTTAGTCGTGTTCACATTATTTTGTACTCCCTCCGTCCCGGGATAACTTGCATGGTTTGATCGACACGTTTCTTAAGAAAATGAGATTTAGTAGTTGATGATGTAAGATAAAAGAGGAGTATTTTAGGTAATTTGATGAGGTGTAAAATGAAATGTATGGAAAAAATGAGTGACAATTTTAAAAATAAAATGATGTTGTGAGGTTATTAGTTTTGTGGGGTATTTCCATATTAAAAGTATGCATGTAATTTTTAGATGTCCAAATAAGAAAAGTGTGCAAGTAACCACGGGGCGGAGGGAGTAATTCTTATTATTATTATTATTTTTTTTATATAGCTCTTGGGTCTTATATTATTCTTTATGTTTACAATTCTTTGTTTCTACATTTTTAATTTGATCAAATCATCAATTTTAATTCATACATTTCACTTTTCATCCAATTTAGCACATAATCAAATTATACCTATATTTTTCATTTTTTTTCTCAAATTATAGTCATACTTTTCACTTTTTATCAAATTTAACACACATTTTTTCTCTTATCCAATTTATACTCATACTTTTTATAAATATAATTAAAATAATTAATTAATCAATATACATTACTTTATAAAAAAAAATCTAAAATTAATCTAAGCATATAAAAATAAAAAATTATTTAAAAAATCTCAAAACATTATTTGAAAATATAAAAAAATATATAATTTATTTCAATTATTAATTTTTTTTATATTTTATAAATCTCTTTTTAATTCAATAACTTTAGATAATTTTAAATTCTCGATTAGTTTTAAAATTGATTTTTTAATTTAATATTCTTTTTTATTTTTAATTATTAGATGATTTTCACATTTTGTTTTGGTATTTTAAATTAATTGATAAAAACATGAGCTAAAATTGGTAAAATATAAAAAAAATATGTGCTACATTTGATTAAAAAAAAATGAAAAATTCGGGTATAAAAGGAAAATTATGTAGTAAATTTGATAAAATAAATAAAAAGTATAGTATAATTTAGTTAAAAAGAAAATCATTTCTTGTATTTAATAAAAAGTGAAAGGTATATATGGATTAAATTTGATTATTTGGCCTTTTAATTTTTATTGCATTGCTTTGTTCATTAAAGTTATACTCTCTCCGTTCCATACTTGAAGGCACATTTTACCATTTTGGGCGTCCCATACTTGAAGGCACATTACCTAAAATAGCAAAAACACTTTTAAACACTCCCCTTAAAACATCATAATATTATAACAAATGCCACTATTTTATTACACTAAAAAGTAATTTTATTATTATTTATAAAGTTGAAAAGTCTTTACTACCCCCACTTTATCTTACACAATATTAATAAACAATTCATTCATTAAAATCCGTGCCTAATTGGTTTGAGCCTTCAAGTATGGAACGGAGGGAGTACTTTTTTTTTTTTTATTTTGATGATTTTTATAGATCTTTGAAAAAACATTATTGGAAAGCTTGGACTAAGTATGCACTTTAAAGTTTCATTTCAATATTATATTAGTATCATTATAAATTATCAATTATTTGTCATATGAGTTTAAGAAGAGCAAAATTAAGTACTACTTTCAATTTAGTTTGGATAGTTCTTTGAATTTTGACGATATTTATATAGGTTTTAATTTATTAGTTTAGTTTGTTTTATATTGAAACGTATGTTTGCTTATTCATTTTATTTTTTATTGCAACATTTATCTTGAATTTTGTGAAAAATATAAATAGATGAGATGAATCTTATTCAATATTTTTATATTGTGAATTTACGTGTCGCTCATTTTTTTATCTATTAAAGTAATTTTGGCAGGATTTGAGATAGTTAAAACCCAGATACACCATTAAAAATGGATATATAATTATTTTGAGAAGTATCATGTATGTTATATTTTAGGATATTTAGCATGAATGTTAGTATCTTAAATGACAAATGTTGGTGAACATTTCAATTATTTTTTTAATTTTTTTTTGTGTGTAAATCTTATTCGTCTGAAATTTAATTTTTTTTTTTTTTACGTTTATCTATTTTTATAATTTTTATTGTTTTATAAACTTTTATAATTCTATATGGTTACTTGGTTGGGTCTTTCTAAAAGTTTCGCACTTATAATAAATAATTCTTCAAATACCATTATATCGTTGATCTAACATATACAGTAAATTTTATTATATACGATTGCACTTTGCATCAGTGCGTTTGCCCTATAAAAAAATTCAATTGTAGTACATCGTCCTACTAATAAATTAAATTAATAAATAAATAATTACGAATATATCCTTTTAAAAATATTTAATTCTAAAATGACATATATATTTAGAATTGTCGATTAGGTCGGACCGGGCTGTGTTGGGGCCGCTGGCCTCGGCCCATGATCCGTTGGGGATGTATGTTTCATTCAAATTGAGTCGAGCCCAAACCGGAGCGGGTTGGGACGAGTCAGAATAGACCGGGCTAAAATGGGACGTACCGAGATGAGTCGGGCCGATATGAGTTGAATCGAGCCCAAATTGGTTCGGGTTGGACCTCGAACTGTGCCTAATGACGAAGTGCAACCGCACATGAAAAAATTAAACGATATATCAACTTTTAATTGGATGTCTAATATAAGACATGGTGAACCCCATGACTCATGTTTCACGATAAAAAAAACCCTTACTTAATTAGTTAGTGTGAAATTTGTTTTTTTTTTAATTAATTTTATAATTGTTATTATTTTGTATATTTTTTTTTTAGATAAAATAGATATCAACATGGTAATTAAAGCTCAGTATGAGAATGAATTTTTAAGTTTAACTCTCTGATATTAGTATTTTATTATAAGTTTTTTTTTGTACATAATCATTTACTTTGTATATTTATAATTCATATTACTTCACCAATGTTTTTTCGCACTCATTTTTTGAAGTTTGTCATATGTGAGCAGTGGATGATCATGATGATGTTTCTACTTTTCAAATATATAGTGATGGTTGGAAATTTTCAGTAAATATAGGAAACTTTATTAACATGTTGGTTGTTAATAGAGTTAAATGTATGACTTCTACTTTTTTGTATTATTGTGTATTTTTTGAATGATTTTTATTTGATTAAAACGTATCCTCAGTATAAATGGTCATGTATATTATATAATTCATTGTATTATATTTCAATAAAGTTAACAATAATTATATGTTATTTCTTATTTTTTTTACTTTAATGATTATATAACAGTTTTAGATAGTTTAGTTTAAGGTAGTCAGCAAAAGTTGTTCAAATTTTTCATAAATAATATTATATGTTCAAATAAATTTTCTCCTCAAACTATTACTGAAGATTATTTGCGTCATTGGAACGAGGCTGAAAACATGAAACAAATCGAAAATGCAAGTTTGTAGATTATAAAAGTTACATGGTGAGATATTTTGTGTTAATTTTTTTTTAATGTCAATTTTTTTAATTATATAGTTTATAATTTTTTTTAAACAATCTCGATTGAATACTATTGTTGAAATTTTAAAAAAAGAATGTGGATTCATTGCATAGAAGTATTATTTCTCTAACTGGACAAGTTTACTTAGTTAAGTATGTGCAAAAGTTGATTAATTATAATAATTCTCATATAATTTAACTATCATATAATTGATGCAAGTTAGTATCAAATGTTTGTATTCGTGAAAATGATCAAATCATATTTTGTAAAGTTGATGGCAATGATGTTGGAGTTATTGGTTCGTTCGCGCGTTAGTTCTTGATTTTGTGTTGTTTGCTTAGCTTTTCAATATTTGACAATCACACTATTTTGTTGAATTTTATTAGTATCATCAATTGAGTTATATTTATTCCGTTTTTTATTTGAATTTTGATTTTTTGTGTTATTTATTAGTTTATGTGTTGTTGCAACTTATTTATTTTTTATTTGCTGAAATGTTATTTGAATGTTAATTATTATTGTGTTTTTTATTTTATTGAAGTTTCAACTTTATTTAATCTAATTGAAATATAAACAATGTAAGATATTATTGAAACTATGATAATATGTTTACGTTGGAATGCAAGTTAATGATAAATTTTTTAAAATTATTTTATTTATATATTTGATACTTTTCTTTTATTGATTTACACATTAACATATTTAAAATTTATAATCATTATATGAAATATATTTTTCAATATTTTTGTGATATAATATATGTATATTTTAGTCAAAGTCTTTTAGTGGACCTACGCTTCCCAGCATCGGAAATACGAATACTTAAATTAGCGAATTCGATAGAATCACCTACTTTAAAAACAACCTTTTTTTAAGGTCATTTGTAAATTTTTAGTTATATAGATATGTATATTTTTCAAATTATGTTTTAAATTAATTTTATGTTTTACTTTGATAATAATTTTAAATAATTTATTTTTTTATATACTAATATATTTTTTAATTCAATAACTTTTTTATATTGTATAATTTTTAACTTTTTTATATTTAAAATAATTTTTTGATCCTAGATTTTGGTTATTGTATTATTTTATTATATATTTTTCTACATTATGGTTATATAGATTTAAGTATTATTTTTATATATACAACATTATAAATATTATTGATTGAAACCAATTTAATTTCAATTGAAAATGAACCAAATATGATAATTTATTCTTTACATTTAGTCATATCAATATTTACTTATTATTAATGTTGTATGTAATATTTTAATTAATTTTAATTTTATTTTGCAACGAATTGCTAATGGGTATGTACTGCTAAAAAAAATGTGGAGTCGTTAATTACTTTTATTAATCGAAGTGGATATATACAAACGAAAAATTAAAACTAAAATGATTAGATGACGTTTGTATTTTTGTAATGATTGGTCAGATTTTAAAAATTATAATAGTTTATCTTTTTTTGATATAATTAAATTTTTTGAATATAAATATTCAGATATGTATATTAATGTATATTTGACTAATATTTTTTTTTGAAAGATACTGACAATCCGATTTTTTTTCAAGGCTCTGTTACTTTTGTTGTTTGTAACTACTAATTATTTATTAGAATTTTTTATTTTATATTATATAGGTACAATTTTTTATTTAATATACTAATACATTTTTTTAGAAGAAATTATAAAATTTTATTTTATCAATGATTTTTTTCAATTTATCAGCGAGATTATGGTATGTGTTGTCTACATTTGTTATTTGAATTGTTATATTATTTATTATTTTAATATATTGACGGTTATTTTAATATATATATATATATAATATAATAATTCATTTTTGAAGTGGTTCACGAGATGTATGTTGGTGTTTTCCACAATTAATATTTATTAAGAGATCTGATTAAAAACAATGGTTTGTGAAGTTAGATTTTTAAAATTCAATTTACAAGTTTGTTAAATGATGAAATTCTTTTATTCAGGATAACAAAATTATTTAATAATTATACGACATTTTACTATGATGGATTGTTTACTTTTTATGTAAAAGTTTATTACAAGTATGGTTATTTGATTCATTCATTCTTGAACAAAACTCAATATGTTAAGTAAGGTATGACATTTTTTTTGTATGTTTATATATATATATAATAAATATTTTTTTCATTTTTTCATTTTTTAATGTCGTTAAATTTCTAAATGTTTTAGGATCGTTCAGGGTTTAATTCCACTGAATTTTGATTCTTCTTCATTCACATGTGTCATAACAAATTCATATATTCGTAAATGTTGATTGGTAATAAATTTATGATTTAACCTTTTAAAAGTTAATTTTTAATTATTTTTTATTCATTTTATTTTTTATATTTATAATGCAGTTTATTCCATATCTATGTTGGAATACATATTCAAATGAATTATTTTTTCGTTCAAGTTTTGCGATGATCGTATTTGATGATGGAAAATGGAAGGTTAATTGAAAAATAAAAACACAATTTTTCTTCAAACTAGATTTGCAAAATTTGTTAAGGGTAATTCTTTGAATGTGGGTTGCAAGTGTACTTTTCATAATTTTGAAGATCCAAAATTAAAATTTAGGATTTTAGTTAAATAATAATAATAATGTTATTTATCAATATTTTTTGAAAAAATAATGATATTTCCGCTGAATTATTTTGTATGGATAATAGTACTATTTTGAATTTCAATTAATTTATATAATTTTTTAAAATTTATTACCGTCATATTTCTGGTAATGTAATATTATAATTTATTTAACACTTCATAATGAATTTAAGTGTAACTGATCATGAACTAAATCTAAACTTTGGAACACCAGTAATGTTATTGAGAAATGTTAATTAATCACTCATGGAGCTTGTGCAATGGAACCAAGTTTGTGTCATTTTTTAAAATAATTTTCCTTATTTTTTATTTTTGCATTTGGAATTCTGCATTTGCTTTATCTTTATCTTTAAATTTATAATATAAATATATAATAATATTTTGTTCTATGTGTAGGTTGATTAATTATAACTAGGTTGAGTGATAAGGTTTTTGAAGCTAGGGTTATAATTGGAAGTAGGACAATTAACATTGATATTCATACCAACGTTGACTACTTCTAGATTGCTTTCAAGTTTCAACGTAGACAATTTTCATTGATTGTGTCATATGATATGTCTATTAATAAGAGTTAGGGACAATCGTTTTCTTACGTAGGTATATTTTGACATAATCCTGTATTTAGTTATAATTAATTATATGCAACTGTGTTTAGAATAATAAATTATCATGGTTTGAAAATCTTACTATGTCATGACAACAATCGTGATTGCAATATTACAAAAAATGTAATGTTTCATGATGTTTTTAGTTATATATAATTTTATAATAATTTAATTATTTTACCATATTATAAACACAATTATATCTCAATATTAGAATTATATACTTATAATGAATATAAATATTATAAAAATAAATACTCCGTATAAGATATTGATTTAATTAGATTTCAAGCATAAATTATTAAATCTATTTTTTTTACAAATTTTATTTATTATAATAAATATGAGTTAATAATAATTAATGTTATAATTATGATAATAAATCATAATATATATTTTAATATAATTTAGTGATATTATAAAATGACACTATAAAAAAATTAAAATTTAAAATGTTATGATATTTTTTAACATATCAGGCCGTGCGCTAGCACGGGTGCCCTACTAGTTTTTCTAACACACGGAGATTAATGAATATTATTCCTTCTATTCCACACTACTTTTTACACTTTTTTTTTTATGTTTTACTATACTGATGAGAATGAGGATCATGGGCTCAAAATTATTAACCGTCGAGAGCCGGGTTGAAGGGAGGTCCAATAAATTTAGTAGGCCAAGGTGAAGTCGAGGCCCAGAATAAATTATGCATTAGTTTAGAATATATTTTGATCAGTTATAATATTAGAAGATATTATTGAATATTAATTAAAAGATATTATTGGATAAGATTATTCCTAATAGAGTCACTATTACTACCCATTAAACAAATAGAAACACCAACTTTAATAATTATCTAATAAAGTCAAATTAAAGCCAAAAAACCCATAATGCCCTTAATCTCATTATTTAAATTAATTGCTTGATTTAAAACTAAATCGAATTTTGAAATTCCATAAAATGGGTAACTAGTTAATTTCTAGAATTTAGGTTATAATAACAAAAAGTCACTCACTTTCCAAATTCGAAAATTAAATTATCAGATTCTTTGTTATTCCCTGAAATCGTTTCTGTAAAATTGCCCAACTTCCATTTTTAAAATCGATTTTCGAGTTTCGTATATGCACTGAAATGTCCCAAATTGAATTTTCAATCTCGAAAAACCATCCAGGAATAACGGAGGAGATAGAGTCGGGTAGCGCCGTCGTAGTGTCGTTATTCTGTTCCATATTGACCGAAGTGGCGCCATTCTGTTCCTCCTCTCGCTGTCTCTTCACCGGCAACCCAGTCACGGATTCAGTCACTTCTGCCATTGAAGGGTGCGAGCGTGTGTATATTCACGCAGTGAGTGTGTGAGAGATGATAGGAGATATCCAATACTTTTCTATTGCTTTTTATCGTTCGATTATTGTTCATATCATCAAATCAATCATTGATAGTATGCACATGCACTAAATACTGCATTGACACATATCCTACATGTGCATTAACTTCTGCATTTGAAACATGTACAGACATGTCGACTCCTATGCACAAACATATTCTACAGATATTTAAGTGTTTAAATGATATGCACCTACTCACGCGTATTATTATGTATGCACATGATATATGTCATACGGATATGCAATGTCTTAGTTGTTGATTGTTTACGTGGTTCTATAGTTAAAAGGTTACAAGTTCATATGAATATGCATTCGACACTGCATATATGTGCGTTGAAATGCAGATTTCCAGAATCCCTTAACTTAACAAAATTAAACAAAATAAATGGAGAGACCTACCTTTTAGGAAAGTTTTTAAATTTTAGAAGGTGATAGATTTTCGGGAATTCGAGAAATTGCATTTAAGAATTGATTGGATGTTTAGTTGACTAATAATTGTGTATTTTATAAATTTGAAATTTCAAAATATGTGGAAGGGCATAATTGATAAAAATTTCAAATTTTGACTCTATTAGATTAAAAAAATTATGCTAGGTTCTATTAGAAAAAAGATGGGGTGAAATGACTCTATTAGTTATTTACCCTTATTGGATACTTAGTTTGTTAGGATATTTACATATTTTGCGGAGATATTGAGTCATATATATAGAATTAATTTTGCAAAATCGTTTGCAGCCTCGTTTCTTGAAGCTAGGGATTACAGATTTATTCGTATTTCTTCACATCCTTAAAATTAAATTCATTTTTATAAATTCCACTTTTACAATATCAAATTTTATATAAAATATCATTACTTTTGATCCACACATACAAACTTATCTTTAAAAACTTTACTCATTATTACACATTCTTAAAAAGTGCGTCCACTTACCTTTGAAAGATACTTCTAGATAGAGGAAGTAGTTAATTTAGGATATGCTTGATTTGAGATTTTGAGAATTTTCAAAATCTAGTTAATTTATTATTATTATTATTTTGGAAAGGAAAAACAACACCTGAAATAGTATACAAAAGAAAACAAGTTCAGAAGGTGTTTAAATTCCTAATTCAATCCCGTGGATTTGCCCCGACCCAATCATGAGGATCCCGAGAAAAAATTGTAGCTCTAGCCAATTTGTGAGCTAGCATAGGCTCTTGGGATATATGAGACGCCACACATTACAACCTTCCTACAAAATTTTCGAACCTCTCCAAGAGCAAATTCTTCGAGTGCCAGCACTTCCTCGTTGTCATTGATGAGGGAAACTGTCATTAAGCAATTCGATTGCACAAAAACTTTTGAAAGATCGAGTGTTCCACATCTTTGCCGGCCTTTTTCAATTGCACTTATTTTCGCCCTGTGATTATAGAAGTAACGTTTTCATTAAATCAAAAGGATAGTGCTAGACCAGTATTTAACTATTTATACAAGTGGGTAGTGTAACTTAAAAAAGAGGATTTGTGATTAAGTTACAAGTACAACTAACTCAACTAATTAACTTCTATCTTTATCTATAACCTAACAAGCAAACACAGACAACTTGAACATGATTCTTTTGTGACCAGCAGCAAGGATAGTAGCATCATGCCTATCCAAAATAACATAAGTACCAATCCCGTATGTGTTGTCCTCTTCTCTAAAGACCGCATCCGTCCTGAGGAAATAGTTTATATATAACTAGTTGTTGATTTAAAATCTTAATATTCGTGGCTATATATATGTTTATTTTTAGATTTAAAATCTTAATATTCGTGGCTATATATATGTTTATTTTTAGATTTAAATAAGTTAAATTTAATTTTATGATAAAAAAATTTAAAACTAAAATCAAACATCAGCGGAAGCATTTAGAAATAAAAAGTGGGAGCTAGTTTTATGTGAAATCAATAAAAAATATCATCACTCTTAAAAAAATGGGTTGTTGTTGCATGAAATATTTCATGCATGCATCTTACCCAATTTAGATAAAAGCCCAAAATCATGACCCATTTAATCAATAGTTAAAATCTTAGGTTAATTTTGCGGGTCTCAACAAACATGTATATACACAATAATATAATAAAATATATATAATATATTAAGTAATGTAAATAAATTTATTTAATTAAAATATAATATATTAAATCACATAAATAATTCTCTTAATATAATAACAGATTTTAAAAAAAAACATGAACAAAAACATATAAAAAAAATGTTATTCCGTATTTCATTAAATAAAAAATATTATTACATGAAAAATGTATAATACTACATATCAAAAAACGTGTCACTACATTTGAAAAAAATGTTTTACTAAAAGAACAGAATTAAACTACTACATGTATAAACATATTAACTACTACTACATAAATAGAAAAAATGACAATATGACAACAAATTTTAAAAAAAATACATGAACAGAAATATATTACTACATGTACAAAAAAATGTTACTTCACTAAATAAAAAATATTATTACATGAAAAATGTATGATACTACATATTAAAAAACTTGTTACTACATTTATAAAAATGTTTTACTAAAATAGCAAAATTAAACTACTACATGTATAACAATATTAACTACTACTACATGATGAATAGAAAAAAATGATAATATGACAACAAATTAAAAAAAATACATGAATAGATACATATTACTACATGTAAAAATAAACGTTACATCATTAAATAAAAAATATTATTACATGAAAAATGTATAATATTACCTATCAAAAAGCTTGTCACTAAATTTAAAAATCAATGAAGTGAAATTAATAAATCAGATCGAAATCTAAAAATTGGGACATGACAGATAAAATTTAATAAAATATGTTGACCCAATTTGACAGTCCAATATTCAATGTTGAGCCCATTTATTAAACGTGGCAATATTACATATATGAAATGCATACAATTTTTTGTGTAATTTTTTTTTATATAGAGTATTCTTTTATTTAAAAAATATAAAATTTGTATATAAAATGCATACAAGTTTCTATATAAAATTTGTATACTCCTTTGTCCCATCTTAACTTTCACATTTACTATTCATTCTCTTTTTTAAAAATATTATAATAAATAGAATTTTAAAATATAATTTTATAAAAAAATAAATAAGTGAGTTGACTCGTGTGTATGTATGTACCATAAAAATAATAACATTAAATATAATGTTCTAGATATGGTATGAATAGAGTTTCTAAAAGACCGAAAAAGTAGATATGAAAGTTAAGCTGGACAGAGGGGAGTATTAAATAAATTTTTATCATTTTTATAAAAGAATACTCTATATAAAATATATTATTTTAAGATAAAATTTTAATTAATAATAATATGCTTTATATTAAAAAATGATAACAATTATATTGAAAAGTGAGAATAATCTAAAAAAACTTCGATGACGCATTTCCTATTTAACTTTTAAATTTGGAGCATATATTCCACCCTTTCACATTTACAGAGTCAAAACAACTCTTATATGACATCATTTCATATAAGATATTTAAATTTCTATACTTGTAAAATTTTAAATTTTTTATAAGAACTTACTAAAGTATCATGTTTTATAGTACAAATTTTTGTGTAAAGTTAATAACTTTATTTGCTGTCATTATCACATTGAATACACTAATTTGTGTAAAATTAATATCATTAATAATTTTATTTGTTGTAATTATCACATTGAATTGAATATACTAATTTTTGCAAACACTAGTAATTCTCCCCTTTATTGATAATTTTAGCATTGTGATATGAATTTAAATTATATTTACTAGTAATATTTTTTTATTAATATATGAACTTTTGTGAGATAGTATGTTATGGGAATGTCTCACAATTATTTAATTAAAATAATATAAAAGGCAAAGTAACATCATTAACTTTATTATTTTAATCTCACGCGTAATCGATCCCAAAAATTTCCCGACGCAAAAATCACTTTTACAACTATAGTCAACCGTAGAGTTGGGACCGGAACCAATATTCCCAATTATCGACTCTAAATGGAAGGAGGAGCTACCGGAGGTGTGGCGGCAGGCGGCGGCGGAGGTGGACCGGCGCCTTTCCTTTTAAAGACTTATGAGATGGTGGATGATTCGTCGACGGATGCCATTGTATCATGGAGCGGGAGTAGGAAAAGCTTCGTGGTTTGGAATCCGCCGGAATTCGCCCGCATCCTCCTCCCTACTTACTTCAAACACAACAATTTCTCCAGTTTCATCCGCCAGCTCAACACCTATGTATGTTTCTCCCCCAATTGAATTTGTTACATTCAACAATTTTCTTCCTAGATCGCATCGACGGTGGTAACTCGTTTAACTAGGGTTCATAATTGTTTAGGGCATGTTTATCGACGTTTTGATCCAGTTTACAGTTTTAGGGAGTGGAATTGAGCGAGAACCTGCTTTCTAGTTTTGTTGAATTTTACTTCTGTTCAAGTGATCATATTTTTTACTTCTTTTTATATTTTGTTGGTGTAGTCTGAGCTTTGCACCTTTGTGTAATGATACAGTAGTTTCATGTATTCAGCTCAGTAGGAATGGGAATCAAATATTCAGCCCAACAAGAATGGTAAAACAATTCCTTATAGTAGTAATAGATGGTGGAACTTATGGATATATAAGTAACAGGATTTTGATTTGGCCCTTTAAGATAGAAAGGAAATTCAATAATAACTGGAAATAAAGGAATAGATTTTCATTTTAAAATATGGTAGGAAATAACTTTGTGAGTTCATTAGAGTGTCCTCCAGATTAAGACATGACATATCTGTAATCTTAAATATGGTAGGAAAGAACTTATGGATCAGAGGTTGCATGTCCACCCTCAACCACCAGCTGCCCCCATAAGTGGGGAAGACAAAGACATGGCAGTGATTAGTGTTGAACTAGTTATTCTTGCAATTAGTTACTATATGAAGGTGTGTAGGGACATATCTGTAATCTCAAATTGTTTCATGCTGTGATATATTAGTACAGTCACGTATATATCAACTGTCACAGTAATTATATATTTGCGTCTTCTTAGTTTCCAAAATTTCCTATGCCTTTGTATGTGCTTGTTTAATTTTTGGGTTTAGGCGGGTGTGTGTTGTATTGTTGTATTTTGTTCTATGTATAGTTCCAATTCCCTCTACTGATAAGTCATACTCTTCCATGCTATTTTATGACAAAACATGGTATATGTTGTTTCTATGATTGCATTTTGTCACATATATCTCTTGTTGTCTAATCTTATCTTGATTGGTTGAAATGAAAATGAAAAGTGATCAAAGTAAAAGTTTTGAGATAAAGTTGACTGCAGTGTAGTGTGTGTGGTTTTGGTGTCTTAAGGATTTTGATTTTCCTGGGGCTCATTTCTTTGTACTAGCTTTGACACAATATGTTTGGTTAAAGCATTACTACTGAAACTTACTATGTTCGCCTTTTCTTGTTAATTTGTCAAGTATAAAATTCACTTTTGGTTTCCGAAATCAGTAATTTCAGTTACTTGTGTGCTCTTTCCTTATCACAATCAGTTCACTGCAGAAACATTTAATATGCATGGTTTGTTGTAAACTACTAACCTACGGTTGTGCCACGAGAAATTTATTTTTTATAGAAAAACAACTGAAGTAGATATATTGTTTGATGTACCAATTCTACACTAAATTCTATATTAGAGGTTGTGCCATGAGACAATATTTTCAGAAAAACAGCTGAAGTAGATTTATTGTTTGATGTACCAATTCTACACTAAATTCCATATTAGAGGCTTACATTACTCAGATACTTGAATTATATGGTTGTAGTTCGTAACCATGTTCCTGAAATGTTAGGCATACTTTTGGTTGTAGGGATTTCGGAAGATCGATCCAGAAAGATGGGAATTCGCTAATGAAGAATTTCTGAAAGATCAAAAACATCTTCTTAAGAATATCCATCGTAGAAAGCCTATTCATAGCCACAGTCAGCCTCAAGGTTCAATTGATCCAGAAAGAACAGCATTTGAGGAAGAAATTGATAAGCTAACACGTGAGAAGGCTGCACTTGAAAGCAATTTGTTGGGCTTCAAGGAGCAGAATTCTGCAGCTAAAGTACAGTTGGAAACTCTTACACAGCGTATAGGTAGCATGGAGCAGAGACAGGAAAAATTACTAAGCTTCGTTGAAAAAGCACTTCAAAATCCTGAGTTTATTGAACGCCTATCTCAGAAGCTTGAATCAATGGACTTTTCAGCGTATAATAAGAAGAGGAGACTCCCTCAAGCAGACAGTGATGTTCAGTCAATTCAGGATAATGTTTTAGTGGACAATCAAAGCAGCTGTAGGCCTGAGTTCGACATTTGTGACCAAGACTTCTGTAATAAGCTCAGGCTCGAGTTATCAACAACTGTTTCAGATATCAACTTGCTTTCTCATAGCACACAAAGTTCGAATGAAGATGGGATGATGAGTCCTCAAGATGTGCATGTGAGAACTGCAGGTTTTCTATGCCCTTCTGAAACATTAGAGCTATCTGATACTGGGGCTTCTTTAAACTTAAAGATGGCGGGGGCCGAATGCCCGAAGCTGCATTCCATGGACCCTTCAATTGATGAAGGTGATTGCAATATTGCCTGCCTCTTAAATCTCACACTTGCCTCTTCTCCTTTGGATTTCAACAAAAGTCAAAACTCGGCTGTGATGCCTTTATCAAGCCCGGAAATCTGTACCCCTTCTGGGCTGAACAACGACAGTAATGAAGTTGGTCATCAAGGTCCCCCAAACGAGGCACAAGCTTTATCTGATGTTAACAAACAAGGGGCTCCAAAAGAGCAGAAACGCGTGAACGATGTGTTCTGGGAGCAGTTCTTGACTGAAAGACCCGGTTGCTCCGATACCGAAGAGGCGAGCTCTGGTTATAAGGTGAGCCCTCGTGATGAACAAGACGAGAGGAGACCAGTCAAAGGAGTATCAAGAAACACCAAAGGTATAGAACATCTTACTCTCTAGACAACTTTTGTTGAACTTGGACACTTAATTTTAAGTTGTGGAAAGCGTGTAGTTTTATGTTATTGTGACAGCTTTGTCTAGTGATGGTGTATATATTCCTGTAAATCTGTTTATTGATTTGTCGTGGGAGAGTATTATATTTGTTGGTAGCTTAAAGAGATTATGATTGCAACTTGTTGGATACTTTTCAGGTTATGTTGACACATTCAATTTTAAATTTATATAGTTATGTTATTTTAGTTTGAGAAAAAAAGAAAGTAATGTGGAATTTAACTCTTATTCGAATTTTATCCTTTATCGAACAGGAAATAAAACACCTTTTCTATTGTATTTTTAAATTAACAAACATGGGTTGAATGTTAGGCGAATAAAGATATATTATAAAATAGAAAATAACAAGAAATGTGACAAAGAGGTCCAAAAGTGACCCCCAACAAAAAAAAAAAGTAAAAAAATAAGTCACGAGTTTAAAAGTGATCTGAATTCTGATGACCAAAAAATTCCAGGAGCGGCTCAAAACTCACAATATTGACAAAACATGATCCTCTGGAGGCAAAATACATACTGAAATTAGTTACTCAAACATGTACCAAAAGCATAAGAACTAATCAAATGAAAACAATGTTCACTTTCTAGTTCATCCTCATCACATATTAGCCCAACTTTTCTTTAAAGAAGTGACATCGTTAACTGTTATGTGCCTGAATTTAACGTGACTTGCCGACATAGCATATCTTTAATGAAACAACATCGTTTTTTAAATTCGATTTAAGCTAGAAACGTTAAATTTAGACACAAAAAAAGTTGTCCTCTCATGAAGTGTATATATATGTGTAATAATTGATTGTATTAATGTGTCATTTTTCTATTGATCCATGTGGCATTTTAATATTAAGTGTAATTTAAGGGAAAAAAAAAATTAAGGTATGTTGTTTACTAACTAAATCAATTTATAAATCTTTTAATATTTTGAATACCAATTTTATTGAACATTTCTTTGTATTGATATTTAAAAATAATTACCTAATATATTTCTTTTAATTTTTTTCTAATTATTTATTTATTTAAGGTGTTGTGATTGGTATGAAATATTCCAATATATTCTTATGATATTACATTATAATATAGAATAACATTATATATAAAAGTAAGTCTAGCTATCCATGTGAATCCCTCTATAATGTGTCATATTTCAAAGAGTTAAAATATTTAAAAAAAAGTGACGTGTGATAATTATATTGGTTAAAGAATATGTGTGATATAAATATTATGTAAGCATTGTTGAAATTTAATTTAAAATATGGAGTAGTATGTGATATAAATTTTTCTTTAAAATTGTTTTCATATTTACTAAATATGGTTTTAAGAATTTTTTTTTGTCGCATTTCGCCCATTTGTCAAACTTTTTTATTTAAATATTATTTTATAAAATTATTTAAATACATAAATGTTATGAATATTTATTTTATTAACACTCCGCGTAATATGCGGGGTGATCATCTAGTGTAACTATATTTAAAACTGGTGATTTAAAAAAAAAATCGTAAAAAAAAAAGAGAGAAAAATACCGGAAAAGAGAGAGCTGCGTATGTTGGGCCTTTTTTTGGGCCCGTACAAATTTTAGAAGGCCCTTATTTCCACCTGCAAACGAGTAGCAACTTTAAACCATACAACACAACACAGAAGCTTGAAAAAACAGCAGCAATGGAAGAATCAAACGCACCAAAAGAAGCTATATTTAGTCTCTTTGGTGAAAACCCCTCATCTGGATTGGGATTTCTCGACTTCCCTGAGAAACCTCTCCCGCCTCCACCGCCTTGCCTTGAGATTTTTTCCCCAGAGGTACCCTTTTCTACACTCACATATTTATGCATAAAAATTGGAGAGTTTTGTGGAGAACTTAGTTATTGGTGCGGAATTTGAAACGTAGGGTTCATCGAGTGTGAAGTACACTGTGGAGCCTGTCAACGTTGCTGGGCTTACATTAGACAAGGTTAGTAAAAAAATGTGAAATGTTTTTTTAATTCTGTTTTTCTGCCTTTCTTTGTGGATTGGGGGTTCCCTTAATTGGACTTTCATCTTTAGCAGTAGGGATTAGTTTCACTTGTGTAGCATTAGATTATATGCATTTTCTGCAGGGTAGGGTAAGCACTGAGGAGGTATTTGCATTGACCAATTCAGATTTGGTACCTGGTAAATATGAAGGTTCGTATAGTCCTAAATTAATTTCTGAGATTTGAGTTGAGAACATGGCTAGGTAACTTGTTGGATATTATGTTGATGGAAGCAGGAGGATTGAAGCTATGGGAGGGGGCACTTGATCTAATTAAGGCCCTTTGCTCAGAGATGGAAGACGGGAAGTTATCATTCGCCCGAAAGCAAGTTCTTGAGGTGGGGAACTAATTCTAAGGTGACTCAACAATCTTTACTATGCATACTTGTGCCCTAATGATATACCTAAGTGTTATAAATCTCTTAATGAAACAATGTGACTTCACTTGTATGATAACGGAGACTAGCATAACAAATGTATGGCTTTGTTGAATTTCTTATCTTTAAAGATGTTTCAGACTATTAGAGACTCACCTTTCACACTGACTTCCTTTTGTCTTTCAGCTTGGATGTGGTCATGGACTTCCTGGTATATTTGCTTGCCTTAAGGTAAAAATAAGGCGTATTGACATTTTTCCGTTTTCTTGATATTTTGCCTCAATATACTGAGGTCTTATGATCATTGCTTTTTTGTTGCATCAGGGTGCGGAAGCTGTGCATTTCCAGGACTTCAATGCAGAAGTCCTTAAGTATCTCACCATTCCCAACGTTGCTGCTAATATGGCAAAGAAGTCTCAGTATTTGGACCCAATCTCAAGGGATGGCACCGTTGACAGCAAGACTCGATTCTTTTCTGGTGATTGGGGGGAAGTACATCGTGTTCTGGATCAGACATGCGCTTATGATGTCATTCTCATGGCAGAGACAGTTTACTCAATTTCTGCACTGCCTAATCTGTACAATCTTATAAAGAAGGTTCGATCTAATTTCCTTATTTGTTCTTTTATTTTTAAAATATTTCTGTGTCTGAGGATATTTAATGTTCCCTTGATCAGTGCCTGAGCAATCCCAATGGAGTTGTATACATGGCAGCAAAAAAGCATTACTTTGGTGTGGGGGGAGGATCAAGGAGGTTTCTATCTTTAGTTGAAAAGGACGGTGAGCTATTCTTATCAGTACTCTTTGTTGATTGCTCTTCATTCACAAGTAAATAATGATTGACTTAGGGCTTGTTTGCTGGGGGGATAAAGCAGGTGCTGATGACTTATCCACCTTTATCTCGTGTTTGTTTCCGTTTTTAAATAATACCCTCAACCCGGTATCCACATTACCGATCCCCCCATTATTATTTAATACCTCATGCACTCCCTAACCCAATTTACTAAAATACCCCTAATTGTACTTTTTTTTAAATTTGAATGAGAGCCATATTTGTCATTGGCTATCCTGTCACATGTAATAATGCACACCATCAAACACGAGATAACAAATACCGCTAAATGTCACTTGTAGCTAATTTTTTGTAGAAAACAATTGGACAAGGCTATAATAATGTGTTAAATAATCTCTTTTTCCATCATCCCACCTTATCACACACACAGTAGCAAACGAGTCCTCAGTTGACAAGCAAAACAATTGAGTGCTTCGTACTTAAAACATCAATCAGAGTCCTCAATTCACTTGTTGTTTTCTGTCAGTAGTCTTGTTTTGTTCACCCTTCCCTTTTTTTCCATTGCAATAAAAGTGGCAAAATGAAATGCAATATGCTTGAGAATAGCCAGTTAGGATGACACTTTTACATGCTTTCTGCAACTTTTATGATTTATCTTTTTGGAATTTCATGCTCTCAATGTTGAAAATGGAAATAGGCATGTGCTGACGTTTGAAATATGAAACCTTTATCTTCCCAAGAAAGGAGAAAAATGCTTCATATTACTATTATCTTCATTCTCTTTTTTTTTTGGTCGTTTTTTCTTTTCTTTTTTGGGTATGTTTGTTTGTTTGAACATGCTCCATATATTGCTTCTGATTACATATGTAGTTCACTAAGACGAACTTGCTCAGGTGTTTTGGCCTCTTCTCTGGTTGCGGAGGTTGCAGATGGTTCATCGAATGTTAGAGAGGTATGGAAGCTTCATTTCAAATGAATTTCCAATATGGAGTATCATTATGTTCCGCAGCCTTCAAGCTTTACACATCGTTTTTCATGAAGTGAAGCCCAACATGTTCATCGTTTGGCTATTTCTTGCCAATATGCGTGTTAGTGTAAAGCCTCATGTTTTTTGTATTTAATCCTGTTTTGAAAATCAAACTGGATCAGGTTTTACAATTGATTGAACTTAGGATTTGTAAGTTAATCCTGTTTTGTAAGATTGAGCATCGACATTGAAAAGCTATTGCAAAAGAAGTTGCAAGTTCACTTATGATTTCATACAGAATAAGACAATAATAATAAACACAACAATCAATTCATGCATCACTGATCACTCCTACACTGGTAGTATCTGGAGCAACCCCTGTGGTAAGTGTTCGAAGGTTCAGGAACACAGCCACGGCCTCCAGAGTAGGGCTCACCTGGTGCTCCATTGTTGCAGACGGGCTGGTCCCGTTTGAGGGCCCCAGGTGAGATGTACCTCTTTTGTTCAAGAAACCTTCTGCTGATTTCTGATTCCATCAGCATCTCCGAATCTTGGTTGCATTGTGCGATGGAACCTGTGCATGACGGTTGGGGTGGTGTGGTGTCGTTGAACGTGGCGGTGGCGATCGGAGGGGTGAGGGTTAGGGTTAGGAGGAAGATGTGGAGAAGAAAGAGAGTGGGGTATGGTTCCATTGTGGTGTGGGGATTGAATAAGAGAAATGTGTGTTAATTATAAGGTTTGGAGAAAGTGGAAGACGCACTGGAAGCAGGGAGTCCCACTTCACCTAACTCAATGGGAAACCAACTTAGATTATCTTTTATAAAGTAACATCTTTTTAGTCAAGCATGTTACACAAGAGAGGCTACGACTTCTATTGTCCACATATATATTCAAATAATGCACAAACAACTATTGTTTTTATAAAGGAAACAATGATTTAAAAGGAAAAAAGAAAAAACATAAAAGGGGATGTTTACTTTCGGATTTAAAATTTAGGTTTTGAGTTTTAAGATTTTACACCGATTTTATTTCACGATTTAGAAATCAATTTTTAAAAACAATTCATCATCACTCCTATAAAGCCTATCATTCTCATTCATTAGTATACACTAATTTGACATAATGTTAAATCGTTCCTCAGTAAAAAAAAAAATCTAAAAGAAACACATATTACAAATAATTAGAGTTTTAAAAATTGATTTTTAAAAACGGACCAAAATTCAAAATAAACACCACCAAAGGGAATGTGATTTTTTTTTTTTTTTTTGACGGGATGAGGTTTCTTTTCTTGAATTTAAGTGTGTGTTTGTGTTTTTGCACGAACTAGAGAAAAAAAACTAGAGGCAATGTTTGTTTTGAGTTTTAGACTTTAAAATTCGTTCTAGTTTGGATTTTCAAAAAATTCTATACCATGTCCCTACAAAAAATAATCATTACCATTACAATTAATAAAAATATAACAATACAACATCTAATGTTATTGTCTTATACATTAATTTAATACTTATAAAATTAAATTGAACCCTATTTAAAAATTCAAAATAAACAAGAATTTTAAAATCACCTATTTCTAAACGATGCGTAAAAAAAGAGCACGCAACGGTTGAGACAGTTACTAACCTTGCGTTAAGATTACGTAAACACCTCGTCTTCAAGAGATACACTTTTTTGTCTCCAAAAGACCTCGAAGGACCTGCAAAAACCTTGTCGGAGGGGTCCCCGTCGTTGGACCTCCGACGCTCAAGTCAGTAAAGTGGCCGAAAAACGGCAATGAGGGAGATTACTCGTATATGTATAGCTCAATTATAACTCAAAGTAATTAGGATCGGAGGGAGCAAGTTTTCAAGGTGGTTGAGTTGTGATTCAGCTTTGGTAGCCTCTCTGGAAAGAATACCAGGGTATTTTCCGGTGGGAGACTGTATGCTTAGGTAGTTTTTAGCATGTAAGTGGTTGTGTCCGGAAATAATAAGTAAAGGGCATATAAATAGTACCTCTTGGGGGAAGGGTTGTCCACTTCCCCTTTTCTCTCAACTTACCACCTTGTGGGTTAAACCCATGACCTCTTTCTTCCTTTCCACGCTTGGGAACCACGAAGATGGAGATAGTGGGCGAGATATTCTCGCCTGTAAGTCACTTGTGATGCTCAGTCAAAGCAAGAAGTGCAAGTTTCGGGATTTCAGACCTCGAGGCTCTGGAGGTCTCCGAGCTCCTCAGCTCCCAATAGCGAGAATTCAGGCTTTGACCCAACTGTTCTGCTATGAAGGTGGAAGAGCTTTTGACTCCTTCTCTGTGGGACTGATCCAGCTCCCAATAGCGAAAATCAAAATATGAATGATTTTCTATAAAGATAGGAAAAAGCTAGAGATAGTCTGTACAATATAGTTAATGGTGGGAATTGGGCCAGACATCTTTATAAAAAAAGTCGGCATGTTACATAATTTTTAGTAGGGATGTCTATCGGGCTGGCCCTAGCCCGATAGGGTCAGCCCTACAGGGCTACGGGTTAAACGGGTTAGGGTTTTAACCGGTTCATACTTAACGGTCCTACAATTGTTGGGACATAACCCTAACCCTAGCGGGTCACGGGCTAAACGGGCCACTAACGGGCTACAATGATTTTTTTTTTTTAAATTAAAGGTCTCAATTGGCATGTCCAACAAACAAATAAAATATAAAAATGTATAATTAGTTAATGATTGGTAAATGAGAAAACAAAAGTATGATTTAAACACAATTCTAGAACCCATTGGTCCTTAATATGGCCAAATAAAGCTAGATAAATATTATAATCTAATAAAAAAAAATAGTAATAATGATCCATGGATGGTAATGGACTACTTAATCTTTATAGTTATGGCTATGAGCCAAATGACCCAAAATTTGTTATAAGGTTATTTATTAAAAAAAAATAAATAAAAGTAACAACGCGGGCTAGCGGGCTGGCCCGGTTTAGCCCGTGGGCTAACTGGTCCGGGTCAAAAAAGTCCGGATTTAAACGGGCCTATTATTCATTAACCCTAACCCTACATTTTTCAGGGTTAAACGGGTCAGCCCGATTAGCCCGGTCCGGATAAATATCTCTAATTTTTAGGCCCTGGCCTATGGCTTTTTATGGGCTTTTTTTAAAGGTTTAGACTTGACCTTTTTATTAAATATGTCTGATTTGAAAGCCTCTTTAGTTATATTATAGCATTTTTTTTTTAAATTCTACAACACATTATTATCGTCAAATCATAAAATCAACTTTTTAAATCTTAAAATGAAGAAATAAAAGCAATAACAATTTTATCAAATGTTTAAAAAAAAATATATTCAAATACTTTTGTCAAAAATTACAAAGGAAAATATATTTATGTAGTATTACTAAACTTACTTACTATATTTAATTATCACATATATTATATATTTATATATAGATAAAGTTAAATAGACCGGTCTGTTAGATTTAAAAGGCCTATGAAAAGGCTCAAGCCCGGTCTATTTTGCTAAATAGGCTTAAAAAAAGTTTGAGCCCGACTTGTTTATTAAACGAGTCGAGCCAAGCCGAGCTTTAATAGATCGAGCCGTAGGCCCCTGTCGGGTAGTCTGGCTCATTCTCACCCCTTAATATGGCATACAATAGATGTACCCCTTACGAAATACCTAATCTATCATTTTACACATTTAATGTACAATTATAGGTACACTCCCCCATTTAAAAATTCTAACTCTATTTCTCCCACAACCAGCCGCCACCATCACCCCCCACCCCAGCGCCGCCAGCCCCTGCCCACCAATCGACCGCCTCCTCTCCCCTCCCCCTCTCCATAAATTCGTCGCCTCGCCTCCCCCTCTCCGCACAACAGTCCACGTCCCTACTCCGCTCTGCCCCCACCCCTGCGCCGCTCCGTGCAGTGCGCCCCCCAAATTGGCCGTCGAATCTAAAGAAACAGTCGACCGCGACCGCGACCGCGACCGCTCGCCTCCACCCTAACAATTGTCGTCGCCGCTGCACAAGTAGATTTTCTTCTGCTTCTTTTTTTAAATGTCGACAAACCAGTGTCTATTAGAAGCACTATTGTCAACAAATTGGTGTCGACAATAGTGAATCTACTCGACACTAGTTTGTCGGAAGTTTTAAAAAAAAATTGATTTTTTTTTATATTTTTCGGCAAATATGTGTTCATGGTATGCATTATTGTTGAATATATATATATTTTTTTTTAATTTATGTGATGTTTTTGGGTGGTGGTGTCCGCCGGAAACGGAGATGGCGACGCCTATCATTAAGATTATGGTTTAAAAGTTGAAAGGGAGTGTATCTAACTTGTGGTATTTTATTAAAATGGCAAATTGAATAATTTATAGAAATATAAAATTAATAGATGGGGAGGGGGAGTATATTTAATAAAGCAAATACTCCGTATAAAGCTGGAGGGGTATATAGCCAGACCCTTTCGAAAGAGGTGGAAGAAAATGAAAACAAGGCATTACTTACTTTGGGCTCATTGGAGGCCCATTTTCAGCCCATCAAATTGTATTTAATTGGCGTTGGCTATATACCCCTCCAGCTCAGTTAAGTATACTCCCCCTTCATTTATTAATTTAATATTAATGTAAAATATCAAATTTACCCTTTTAATAAATATATAAAAAATAAATACACCCCTAACTCTAAACCTAACCCTAAAAAAGCAGCCTCTTCCCCTCAATTCTGCCGCCGCCGCCAGCCACCACTCCGGCCGCTGCCGCCCCTTAAATAATTTTAGAAATTAAAAAAAAATCTTCATTTTTTTTTAAAAAAAATCGACAAATCAGAGTCGACCAAAAACACTTCCATCGACACTGATTTGTCGACCAAATACACTTTCGTTTTGTAAGAGTAGTCGAAAGAAAATAATAAAAAAAAAAAGTAGAAAAATTTGACATTTTCGACCAAGATGTATCGACCAAAAACACTTCCATTTTCGACCAAGATGTATCGACAAAAAACACTTCCATCGACAGTGGTTTGTCGACCAAACACACTTTCGTCGGTAAGATCTAGTCGAAAGAAAATAAAAAAAGAAAAAATAAAAAAATTGAAATTTTCGACAACGATGGATCGACCAAAAAGACTCCCGTCGACACTAATTTATCGACGAGAGTATTTTTGGGCAATTAATTATTACCGAAAACTAAAAAAAAAATTACCTGTGTTGCAGACGACGGCGGCGGCTGGGCATGGTCGTCGGGGCGGGGGCCGCGCGCAGGGAGGCGAATGGGGAGGGGTTCGCACGCAGGGGCGGCGGTTGCGGCGGGGGCGGCGGATGCAGGCGGGGGCGTTGGGGGCCGCGCGCAGGGAGGCGACTGGGGAGGGGTTCGCGCGTAGGGGCGGCGGTTGCGGCGGGGGCCGCGCGCAGGGGCGGTGGATGCAGGTGGGGGCGTTGGGGGCCGCGCGCAGGGGCGGCGGCGTCGTCACCGGCGGTTGGTGGAGATAATCAGGGTTTTGTATTTTTTTAGAAAAGAGGAAGAAGAAAAAGATTGTGGGAAAAGTGATATTACATTTGTTCATTTTGTAGAAAAAGGTAATTTTGGTAATTTTGGGAGGAGTATATTTAACATATTTAGGGGAGTACATTAATTGGGGGAGTATACTTAACAGAGCTGGAGGGGTATATAGCCAACGCCATTTAATTAGCAAAGGGTGCACTTATACACACCAACCTATCGAGGACACTCATTGAATGAGTACACACACCGTAAGTTGAGGACACTCCCCTGAAAATTCTAAAATTACCCTTCTTCCCATTAAAACTCTAATTCTTTCCCTCATTTTTTAAATTCAGGACACCCACCTCCATTTTCGCCCCCATCAGCACTGCTCTTCCCTTCGTCACGTCGGCGCGACGCAGCAGCACCGCCCACCTCTCCACCTCGTCGCGGCGGCCCACGTCGCCCACTGCGCATCACTCGCGGCCGCACCCTCTTCACTTTCCCTTCGCACCCTCTCCCCTTCGCGGCCGCACCCCCTCTTCTCGTCGCACCCCCTTCTGCCCGTTCGCACCCCCTCACACCTGATACCTTTAGATCTGCTCCATCCGACCCCCTCCCTCGCCGTTCGCAACCTCCTCCTTACGGTAAGTTTAGGGTTTAGAAAGAATAGGATGTGAGATTTCTGGAAAAAAAATAGGATTTTTACAGATCTATTAGAATTTTTTACACATCTAAGTGTATTAGGGTTTTTTGAGTTTGTTCATTGATTTTTTTCGGACAATTAGAAGTTATTCAGGAATTATTTTCGGACAATTTGTGTTTGTTCGAAAAAAATTCTTGTTTCAAAAAAAATTCTAGGCAACTTGAGTTTGTTGGGTAAAAAATTTCGGACATTTTAACTTTGTTCAGTTAATATTTTCGAACACCTTAAGAACTTTTTTATTTTTAATTTTGTTGAAATTTTGTATTTTTAGGATATTTTTTTTTTGTTGAAGTATGGTGTTTGTTTTGGTGGTGATGGTGGAAATGATTCTGTCGTAAAATGGAATGGGGTGTACTCATCTTCATTTTTCTTATAAATTTCACACAAGGGATATATGTGACATTTCACATGTCCTGATAGATGAAAAAAATGTTTGGTGGGGGTACTCAATAGGTTGGTGTGTATAACCGCGCCCATTAGCAAAACAAAGCTGAAATTTAAACGACGTGTGGGGACCCAACCCAATTGTTGACCTCCAATTGAGGCAACAAATTCCTTGTCTCCCCTCCCATTTAGTCCCATACCAATTTTAAAAGTTGTGTCGTGACCTAAACATCAACTCAAATAGACGTAAAGAGAAAATCGTTCAAGGAAAACCTTCTCCATTATCCAACTAATTTTGCGAAACGTGTTAGGCATTGCATGACCACCTAACACAAAGATCAACCTAGAGTTCAATCGCTAAGAAGAACTAATTTCACTATTATTAACTAACAATTTCAGCGATTTATGCACTATAAACCAACACCAACACAACTGATAGGGCATAATGGTGTAGGTCCAAAGGAAGGAAGCCAATAGTCAGAAGTCAAGATGAGATCACGGCATCCCCCATCAGGACCTGATTACCCCGGGAACTGATCTTAGAAAATTAGACATGATTTCATCAGATCCCGGCGGGATCTGATCTGCCATCACTAACCTTATCTTGGGTACAGCCGGGCTTGTGGGCATGAATAAGAAGAAGAGTACTCCCCTCGTTCCTCCTTCTTTATTAGGACCTAGTAAATGAATTGTCTTGGCCCCCAAGAAGAGTAAGGAATCTGGGTGTGTCAGAATATCTCTGATACCCCTGCAAATGTGTGCGCACTACCCTAATAATCAGGTATGTGTCAGAGTCGTACCATGACGTGGCACTATTTGTAACAAACCCTAGATTCAAATTTACATCCTTACCCTTCAGTCATAAGGTATAAAAGGTACCCCATTTTCATTTCAAAAGGTTTAAGTTACTATTCATTACTATTCACTCAAATTACTCTTACTCTCATCATCTTCTCCATCAATCTCGACTGACTTGAGCGTCGGAGGTCCGTCGCCGGACACCCCTCCGGCCCGGTTTGTGTGCAGGTCTTCAAACTCATCAAAGACGTGCACCATCATCATACATTCACGGATTTACGAAGGACTCGTTTAGGTATTTCTCATATTAATATCTCTCTTTGATTGTGTTCCTTATCGTTCACTCCTCTGAATTCGATAAGGTCACATCAAATGGCGCCGTCTGTGGGAAAATCTGACTAGGACGTGAGGTTTTTCACTTATTCAAGCTTTTCTAAAAAATGGTTGAAGAGAAATCAGTTTCTCAACCTACTGTTTAAAAAATCCATATTCATGGGATCTGTTTATGTGTGTTCGTGGAGATATTAAATCCGTTTTGTGATCTTACTCGTTTAGTGATGGAGAATCAAGTGCAAAAGAACTTGAGCAAGGATTTCGAGGATGTGGCCAGTGATCCCGCTGCCACCAATGAACCGACTGGTATCATGGGCTCAGCCAGTGATATCAGAGTCGAGAATACCCTCCAAAGCCAAAGAGAGGAGGCACCAGCTCCATCTCCCTCTCCTGGACCGGTTGTTACTCTCCCTTTGGAAAGTTTGAGGGATTTGATCGCTGCCGCAGTAGATCATGCCTTATCTCGCAGAGGAGTACCGGCGCAAGGTACTCCTACAGCCCCCCCGACAATGAATATACGAGAACAGATCCCCCTGGGAGATGTCCCTCCGACCCGAAGGGACCAGGTGTTGAATGAACCAACGGAGGTATTAGCTGCAGCTACTGATAAAGGCACTAGGAAGAGAAAGGAGAGAGTCGTGTTGCCCACGAACGAGGAGGAGGAAGATAGTTCGGGAGAAGAATATGTTCAATCTTCAGCTCGAGAAAGCCTCAACACTGAGATTGTGGCATTGAGAAGAGAAATGGAAGAAATGAAAGGAATGTATGAGAAAAATGCTACGAGTGGGAGAAGGGCAATGGGATCCCCTTTTGTTTCTGAGATTCTAATGGATCCACTCCCTAAGAATTTTAAAACACTTTCTTATGAATACGATGGTACTACTGATCCTCAGGAGCACCTCCTCCGCTTCCAGAATGGAGCTCTCCTCCATCAATATACCGACGGAGTTAAGTGTCGAGTGTTTTTGACAACTTTGACAAAAGCAGCTCAACAATGGTTCGCACAACTTCCTCCCAATTCTATAAGTTCCTTCGCGGGGATGAGCTCCCTTTTCTTGCACCAATTTGCGAGTGCTCGAAGGCAGCTCAAGACGTCCTTGTCACTGATGAGCCTCAAGCAGAAAGCGGGAGAAAGCTTGAGGACCTTTCTGGGAAGATTCAACAAAGCGGCTCTGGAAGTTCCTAATGCAACAGGAGAGGTGAAAATTAATGCTCTCACTCAAGGCCTAGCAGAAGGAGATCTGTTCAAGTCCTTGGCTAAGCGCCCCCCATTGACGTTTGATGAGCTACTGGCCAGAGCAGAAAAATACATCAATTTGGAAGAGATTCAGAACACTAAGAAAGGGGAGGTAAAAAACGCTTACCCAAAGAGAGAGAATGGCGGAGACAAGAGGCGAAGGTACGAGGAGAGAGACGCCAGGGTAGAAACCAGGCACTTCCGAAATCACACGCCTCTGACCAAACAACCCTCAGAATTGCTAGAGGTCGTGCAAAACAAGCCAGGATTTAAGTTCCCATATTCGGCCAAAGGAGGTCCCAAAAATCCCAGATCTGATAAATATTGTAAGTATCATAATGAGTATGGCCATGATACTGACCAATGCCGTCATCTTAAAGATGCGATTGAGAGACTGATACGAGAAGGACAACTAGCTGAATATGTGAGAGCTGAAAGGGATAAGAACTATGGTCGGAGAGACGATAAAGGAAAAGAGAAGGAACAGCACGAGCCTCCTAGGGGAGGAGGTGCACCACCAAAAAGGGGTAACATATCCATGATCGCAGGAGGACCTACTGATGGTGACTCAAACAGAGCGCGAAAGGCCTTTGTAAGAGAGGCGAAAACTTGGGGATCTGAAGTGCATAGCGTGTCAGATCTTGAGGAAGGACCAAATATCCAGTTTGGTCCAGCTGATGGAGGAAGTGCATTCCAGCCACACAATGATGCCCTGGTGATCACAACGGAGATAGGAGGATATGACGTGGCCAGAGTGTTCATTGACACAGGAAGCTCCTGCGACATCTTGTTTAAGGAGTGTTTTGATAAAATGGACCTGAATGTAAGAGTTGTGCCGGTGAAGACAGCCTTATATGGGTTTACGGGAGGAGCTACACAACCTTGGGGGCAGGTTACTCTACAGCTCAGAATAGGAGAGCCACCGTTGCAAAGGGTGAGAATGGTGGAGTTCCTGATTGTGGATGTTCCCTCTGCTTACAATGTGATCCTAGGAAGACCATCTCTAAATTCATTGCAGGCAGCAGTGTCCACCTATTACATGAAAATGAAGTTCCCAGTTGGGGATGAGGTAGGAGAAGTTCGTGGAGATCAGACCAGTTCTAGAAGATGCTATGTGGACACTGTGAATCAAGCTGGTAAGGTATTTAAGGGAGATCAAGGTAGAGGGGATGATCCCGTGGGGAAAAGGTTGAAAGAGGGTGAAATGATGGAAGAAGATCCCCACTTGCAGATCAGACCTGAGGAAGAGACTATGGCAGTGGAGCTCTTGCCCCACAAGATAGGCTGCACGACGAAAATCGGAACTCAAATGAATCATCAAGTAGCCCAAAAATTGGTCCAATGCCTTAGAGCTAACTCGGACATCTTTGCATTCCACTCAGCTGATCTCACAGGGATAGATCCAGCTTTGGCCATGCACAGCTTAAACGTAAGTTCGCAAGTGAGACCGGTGAAGCAGAAGCTGAGAAGGTTTGGACCAGAGAAGGATAAGGTCATCATCGAGGAAGTAGACAAACTATTAATGGCGAAACATATTGTGAAGATCCAGTTCCCAGAATGGCTCTCCAATGCTGTAATGGTCTCTAAGGGAGCTGGAAAATGGAGAATGTGCATAGATTTCCGAGACCTTAATAAAGCTTGCCTGAAGGACCATTACCCACTTCCTCGAATAGATCAGCTAGTGGATTCTACATCAGGATGTGAGCTGCTTTCAATGATGGATGCTTATCAAGGTTATCATCAGATCAAGATGGATCCGGAGGATGTGGCAAAAACTAGTTTTGTGGTATGCTGTGGCACATATGGGTACACAGACATGCCTTTTGGTCTAAAAAATGCAGGAGCTACATATCAGAGGATGGTGGATTCGATTTTTCGAAACCAAATAGGGCGAAATGTGGAGGTATATGTAGACGATATGTTGGTAAAGAGCGTAAAAGAAAAAGATCACGTGAAAGATCTGGAGGAGACTTTTGGAGTGATTAGAGCGAGTGGCATGAAGCTCAATCCCGCGAAGTGTGCTTTTGGAGTTCAATCGGGCAAGTTCTTGGGGTATATGGTCACACCAAGGGGGATTGAAGTGAACAAGGAGAAAGTGAAGGCGGTTCTAGAAATGCAGGAGCCCAGAAACCTAAGAGAAATTCAAAGGTTGAATGGCCGCATAGCAGCTCTCAGCCGTTTCATCTCTAGATCTGCAGAAAGGAGCTTACCCTTCTTCAAAATCTTGAGGAAGGGATCTAACTTCGAGTGGAGCGAGGAGTGTAGAAAGGCTTTTCAGGAACTGAAAGATCATCTCTCAACCTTACCATTACTCACTAAACCAGTTCCTGGCGAGGTCCTATTCTTGTACTTCTCTGTAGGAGAACACTCTCTGAGTTCAGTCCTCCTAAGAGAAGAAGGAGGGCATCAAAGGCCAATATACTATGTAAGTAAGATGCTCCAGGGACCAGAGGAAAGATACTCAGAAATGGAGAAGTCAGCATTGGCAGTGATGGTAACAGCGAGGAGGTTGAGGCCATATTTTCTAGCTCACAAAGTGATGGTGAGAACAAACTTGCCCTTGAGGCAGACCATGGGGAGACCTGATCTGTCAGGGCGCATGGTAAAATGGGCAGTGGAAATAAGTGAATATGATGTGGAGTTTGAGCCAAGAACGGCCATTAAAGCTCAAGCTCTAGTGGACTTTATTCAAGAGACGACGAGGACCACAAGGCTGGAAGAATGGACAGCTTATGTGGATGGATCCTCTACTATGATGGGGAGTGGAGCTGGAATAATGATCATCACCCCAACGGGAGAAGAGTTGCAGTTCGCTATTAAATTCGATTTCAAGGCCTCAAACAACGAGTCAGAGTATGAGGCCCTGGTAAGAGGAATGAGAATGTTAGCAGATCTGGGAGCTCAAAAAGTAAAAATCTTCTCAGATTCTCAATTGGTAGCTCAGCAAGTGGCTGGATCTTACGAGAGGAAGGATGAGAAAATGATAAAATATGCAAGAATGGTGGAAAATATCAAGTTGAGATTTGTGGAGTTTTCTTTGGAACAGATACCAAGAACAAAAAATGCCAAGGCTGACTATTTAGCAAAGCTGGCTAGTTCAGTGGAAGAAGGAACTAGAGGTCAGATAACTCTTTTAACAGCAGAAAGCAGGACAATAGACTTGGAGGTGTTCTCGGTAGGAGAAGAAGCAGAGAAGGGGGATTGGAGAGTGCCAATCATTCACTACTTGAGAACAGGGCAAAGGCTTGATCAACCGGGAGCTCCCAAGAGAGCAATATTTGCAAGGTACTGCATGGTCGGAGAGGATCTCTACAAGAGATCATTTTCACAGCCATATCTGAAATGCATAACTAATGAAGAGGGGAACTATGTCGTCCGAGAGATCCACGAAGGATGTGGAGGAAGTCACACTGGATTCAGAGACGTGGTCAGAAGAATCTTAAGGGCTGGATATTATTGGCCAGAGATGCTCAGAAACGCCAAGGAACTGGTGCGAAAGTGTGAGAAGTGTCAGAAACATGGACCCCTCATCCATGTTCCTGGAGAGGAGATGGGAGTTATGTACTCCCCATGCCCTTTTGACAAGTGGGGTATTGACATCGTGGGAAAATTTCCTGAGGCATCAGGGAAGAGATGTTTTCTGATCGTGGCAGTGGATTATTTCAGTAAGTGGGTGGAAGCTGAAGCAGTGGCAACGATTGATGAGAACAACATCCAGAAGTTCTTATGGAAGAATATTTGTTGTAGATTTGGGATCCCTAGAGTTCTCGTCTCAGACAATGGAACTCAGTTCAGTGGCAAAGCTATCAGGAGCTGGTGTGAAAAGATGAAAATCAAGCAGAAGTTCACATCAGTGGCTCATCCTCAGGCCAATGGCCAAGTGGAAGTAACTAACAGGACTCTAGTTGAAGGGATCAAAGCTAGATTGGAGAAGAAGAAAGGAAGTTGGCCAGAAGAACTAGATTCTGTTCTCTGGTCTTACAGGACCAGTCCCAAAACAGCTACTGGAGAAACACCCTTCAATCTAGTCTATGGAGCAGCAGCAGTGATCCCGGTGGAGATCGGATCTGAATCTCACCGAATCATGGCCTATGATGAAGACCAGAACTCCACCCTGATGAAAGAAAACCTGGACCTGGTCGAAGAAGAAAGAGAAATAGCACGTCTCAGGGCCGAAAAGTACAAGAGCCAGATCCGTGCTGGATACAACAAGCGAGTAAAAGTGCGAAAATTTTGCCAGGGAGATATGGTTCTTAGAAGAGTTGATGCACTGAAACCAGTGAAGAAGTTGGAGCCAAATTGGGAAGGGCCATTTATTGTGAGTGAAGTGTTGAAAGGAGGAGCCTACAAACTGATGAGAGAGGATGGAAAGGAAGTAGCACGTCCATGGAATGTGAGCAAACTCAAGAAATACTACTGCTAAGGAACAGGCAAGATCTGAAACTTTTACTTTTGTTATCTTTCTTTGTTCATGAACTGGATGATGTATCCAGGTCATGGAAGATCTTTGTAATAGCTTTGCGCTTTGAAAATTTCAATGAAACAAGGAGCTGGTGAGAGCAGTTCCTTTTTATTTTTATCATTATGAGAAGTATCTGGATTTAAATAAACTCCTCGAGGAGTATAAATAACTCATATAAGAGTATAAAATATAACTCGGGATGAGCAGAGGCTGCTCCTGATATCCAGAGTATAAACAACTCCCCGAGGAGTATAAATAACTCATATAAGAGTATAAAATACAACTCGGGATGAGCAGATGCTGCTCCTGATATCCAGAGTATAAACAACTCCCCGAGGAGTATAAATAACTCATATAAGAGTATAAAATATAACTTGGGATGAGCAGATGCTGCTCCTGATATCCAGAGTATAAACAACTCCCCGAGGAGTATAAATAACTCATATAAGAGTATAAAATACAACTCGGGATGAGCAGATGCTGCTCCTGATATCCAGAGTATAAACAACTCCCCGAGGAGTATAAATAACTCACATAAGAGTATAAAAAATGACTCCATGGAAACAAATAACTGTTCTCCACATGAAATATATAAATGAAAAGAGGATTCAAGAACTGAATCCAGGATCTGAAAATTTTTTACTTAGAAAAAATTTCAATTTTTTCTAGGGATGAGAAGAGGATTCAAGAACTGAATCCAGGATCTGAAAATTTTTTACCTAGAAAAAATTTCAATTTTTTCTAGGGGTGAGAAGAGGATTCAAGAACTGAATCCAGGATCTGAAAATTTTTTACTTAGAAAAAATTTCAATTTTTTCTAGGGATGAGAAGAGGATTCAAGAACTGAATCCAGGATCTGAAAATTTTTTACTTAGAAAAAATTTCAATTTTTTCTAGGGATGAGAAGAGGATTCAAGAACTGAATCCAGGAACTGAAAATTTTTTACTTAGAAAAAATTTCAATTTTTTCTAGGGGTGAGAAGAGGATTCAAGAACTGAATCCAGGATCTGAAAATTTTTTACTTAGAAAAAATTTCAATTTTTTCTAGGGATGAGAAGAGGATTCAAGAACTGAATCCAGGATCTGAAAATTTTTTACTTAGAAAAAATTTCAATTTTTTCTAGGGATGAGAAGAGGATTCAAGAACTGAATCCAGGAACTGAAAATTTTTTACTTGGAGAAAATTTCAATTTTTTCTAGGGATGAGAAGAGGATTCAAGAACTGAATCCAGGAACTGAAAATTTTTTACTCAGAAAAAATTTCAATTTTTTCTAGGGATGAGAAGAGGATTCAAGAACTGAATCCAGGATCTGAAAATTTTTTACTTAGAAAAAATTTCAATTTTTTCTAGGGATGAGAAGAGGATTCAAGAACTGAATCCAGGATCTGAAAATTTTTTACTTAGAAAAAATTTCAATTTTTTCTAGGGGTGAGAAGAGGATTCAAGAACTGAATCCAGGATCTGAAAATTTTTTACTTAGAAAAAATTTCAATTTTTTCTAGGGATGAGAAGAGGATTCAAGAACTGAATCCAGGATCTGAAAATTTTTTACTTAGAAAAAATTTCAATTTTTTCTAGGGATGAGAAGAGGATTCAAGAACTGAATCCAGGAACTGAAAATTTTTTACTTAGAAAAAATTTCAATTTTTTCTAGGGGTGAGAAGAGGATTCAAGAACTGAATCCAGGATCTGAAAATTTTTTACTTAGAAAAAATTTCAATTTTTTCTAGGGATGAGAAGAGGATTCAAGAACTGAATCCAGGATCTGAAAATTTCTTACTTGGAGAAAATTTCAATTTTTTCTAGGGATGAGAAGAGGATTCAAGAACTGAATCCAGGAACTGAAAATTTTTTACTCAGAGAAAATTTCAATTTTTTCTAGGGATGAGAAGAGGATTCAAGAACTGAATCCAGGAACTGAAAATTTTTTACTCAGAGAAAATTTCAATTTTTTCTAGGGATGAGAAGAGGATTCAAGAACTGAATCCAGGAACTGAAAATTTTTTACTCAGAAAAAATTTCAATTTTTTCTAGGGATGAGAAGAGGATTCAATAACTGAATCCAGGAACTGAAAATTTTTTACTTGGAGAAAATTTCAATTTTTTCTAGGGATGAGAAGAGGATTCAAGAACTGAATCCAGGATCTGAAAATTTTTTACTTAGAAAAAATTTCAATTTTTTCTAGGGATGAGAAGAGGATTCAAGAACTGAATCCAGGAACTGAAAATTTTTTACTTGGAGAAAATTTCAATTTTTTCTAGGGATGAGAAGAGGATTCAAGAACTGAATCCAGGATCTGAAAATTTTTTACTTAGAAAAAATTTCAATTTTTTCTAGGGATGAGAAGAGGATTCAAGAACTGAATCCAGGAACTGAAAATTTTTTACTTAGAAAAAATTTCAATTTTTTCTAGGGATGAGAAGAGGATTCAAGAACTGAATCCAGGAACTGAAAATTTTTTACTTAGAAAAAATTTCAATTTTTCTAGGGATGAGAAGAGGATTCAAGAACTGAATCCAGGATCTGAAATTTTTTTACTTAGAAAAAATTTCAATTTTTTCTAGGGATGAGAAGAGGATTCAAGAACTGAATCCAGGAACTGAAAATTTTTTACTTAGAAAAAATTTCAATTTTTTCTAGGGATGAGAAGAGGATTCAAGAACTGAATCCAGGAACTGAAAATTTTTTACTTGGAGAAAATTTCAATTTTTTCTAGGGATGAGAAGAGGATTCAAGAACTGAATCCAGGATCTGAAAATTTTTTACTTGGAGAAAATTTCAATTTTTTCTAGGGATGAGAAGAGGATTCAAGAACTGAATCCAGGATCTGAAAATTTTTTACTTAGAAAAAATTTCAATTTTTTCTAGGGATGAGAAGAGGATTCAAGAACTGAATCCAGGAACTGAAAATTTTTCACTTAGAAAAAATTTCAATTTTTTCTGGGGATGAGAAGAGGATTCAAGAACTGAATCCAGGATCTGAAAATTTTTTACTTAGAAAAAATTTCAATTTTTTCTAGGGGTGAGAAGAGGATTCAAGAACTGAATCCAGGATCTGAAAATTTTTTACTTAGAAAAAAATTTTCAATTTTAATAAACAATACAAGTATAAGAGAGCATAAGTAGTACAAAAAGATAAGAGATCTCATTAATATTGGGATAACAACAGTACAACAAAAGAGTACAATAACAAAAGAGCACACAAGCTCCTGAAATTAGAAAAATACTAAGTCTGAGTATCAGTAGCAGGAGCTTCCTTCTCCGGAAGACTTGAGAGCTCAAGATCAGGAGTGCTAGATCCTTCGAGCGGAGGGAGATTCGGCAAAGGGTCAGAGGATGAGGCTAAAGTCTGACGAGGAGGAAAGATATCATAGATCAAAGGAGAGGTGGCAGGTACCTCAGGATCAAGTTCCTTCTCAAAGGCCAATTTCAGAGCCGCCTTCTGAATAACAGGAAGCCACCACTCCTGGTCGGGTCCTGCATTGAGATCTCCGCGAAAGAAGGGAGAAGGTGTTAAACTCTGGACGATAGGAGTAGGATCAATAGAAGGCTTGAACCCTTGTTTCTTTACTTGGGATATGGTGCACTTGATCCCGTGGGTTATGAAATGGCCGATATGAGGGTTCATATCCCTAAGATAATGGGGGCTATGCTGATACGCTTCAACAAGTCCCAAATGAAGATCCTGAAGGAACTCTTGGCCAATAGAGGTCGTCAGCAGCCTCTGACGGCAATCATCGACGCCCCGTTTTTGTCCCTGCTTAAAGGCATCTTCTAGAGCCCTCTCTTGCTGAGCCTTCATGGCCGATATCTCGGAGCGAGCCTTTTCAGCTACTTCCCAACCCTCCTCGACCTTCTTCTTTAGCTCCTCGTTTTGAGCAGTGAGCAAGCTAAGATCTGCAGCCACTTTCTGAACCTCCTCATCTCTCTTGGACAACTCTGAACGGAGGTGTCCCAGGTCCTTGTCACTTAACTCTTTTTCAGTCTTGTCCAATAAAATCCCTTGGACAGCCATAAGCTACAAAGAAAAGATTTATAAGGAAGAGCAGAGTGATAAAAGTATAAAAGTATAAGAAGAGAGCGATTACTTGAGTGCTCAATTCTGAAGAGATCTCCCAAAGTTGGGGAACTGAGTGTCCAAAGAACCTCTGCTTGTCATCCGAAGTCGGAAGTAATTTAACGAAGGAGGTGCTCTCTTCTCCTCTCAGCTCGGAAATGGATTTGGGGATCTCCAGAGTGAAGAGATCTTTAGAAGATCTACGAGGAACAATTGCCTCTGAACGGGTCCGGTGGGACTTGGATCTCTTTGACGAGACCTTCTCACCACCCTCCGGAGCTGGACGCTTAGGGACAGGAGGCAGGGCACTCGAAGGGGCATCACTAGGAACCTGGGTGGCGTCCGGGACCAAGTCGTCCTCACGGGTAGGCTGGGCCGAATTCAAGGGAGCTGCGATTGTGACAAAGTCCTCCACTCCAGTTGTTAAGGCAGGGACCTCTGAAGAAGTCTCTACCACAGTGACCTCCTCGTCCTCACCAAGGTCTATCTCGACGGAACTGAAAGCAAAATCCATCTCTGAAAAAGATAAGAAAAGTTAGAATTGAAAGCACAAGAAAATGAAAGAAGAACGGGATCAGAAAGAGGAGAGAAGTACCGGCTCTGGGGGAAAGTTCCGCTCCAGAGCTATCGAGGCCAAATTGAATTAATACACCCCGGTCCCGCACAAGTTGAATTATTTTGAAAAGGCCATTCTCTTTATCAAGAACATGGTTTTCTAGGGATTGCATGATCTTCCGATCCCTCTGAGAAACTATAGAATCCGGAATAGCAACATAGGAAGGAGTGGTCTGTTGCCACTCGGAACAAGGGAAAGGCCACTTCCCATTTTTGGGAGTAACCCAGAAGTACTTTTTCTTCCAGCCCCCGTTAAGGCTGGGAGGTTTCTTTATGAAATTGGGAAGGCCATTCACGCGAGAACTAAAGTAAAAAAAACCTTCCTTTAATTTCACCTCATGGCAGGCTACAAACATTTCAGAGCTAGGGTTCCCTCCATAGTGCTTAAGAAGGATATAGAAAGACAAACAGGTCCTGATGGATGAAGGATTGACCTGAGCCACTGATATGTTAAATAAGCGACATATCTTGGCAAGATAGGGGCAGATTGGGAAGCGAAGTCCACAATCGATGTGTGCCTCGAAGAATGGTAACGAGGGACGACAGAAGAAGTTCGGCCTCTCTTCAGGAAGAGCCATATCAAAAAGAAAACTAGAGACGTTATGACATCTTCGTCTTATGGTCTTAAGCTCTATGGACGTAAGGGAAGAGTGCTTAGCAACCTTATTCCATGATTCATCGGAAGTGTCCTCAGAGGTCGTTAACCTCCTTGGACGACGAGAAATGGGGGGACGAGAGGAAGAAGAAGAAGGATGAGGAACTAAAGCTAAGGGAGCAGGTCCTAATTGGGATCTGGGGTATTGGTCAGACAGAACATCCGTATAACCAGAGGAGAAAAGCTGATCAGGAGTTAAGCTCCGAGAACTATGAGTACAAGAACCAGATCGAGTTCCCTCCCCCTCTACAGAAAAGGAAGAGGAACCAGGAGCAGAAGGAGACGGACTAGCCATCAGGAACCAGAAAAGAAGAAGAAGAATGGGGAGAGGACAGTACCTGATCTGAACGACGGTGACGCTTGAGAAAGAGGAACTCGCCGGAATTAAAGATCTCCCGCCGGAATCTTAGAGAGAGAAATTTCTCGAGAGACAAAGGCTTTTTTACTCAAGAGTTCAAGCAGTGAAAAGTGAGGATAAAACTATCTTTTATACTAAGGAATGATGGGACAGCCGCCTCAATTAACGAATGACGCGTGTACGGCTTAGATGAGAGGAGGTGAAAGGTCAAGCCTGAATAAATGGCTCAGATCGGAGGTAAAAAAGTTTGAAAAATAAGCGGGAAAATCCGGAGAAGTCGAAAGGACTCTATTCTCGACTACCTTGGCAAGAACTGCGGCAGCCAAGAATAGGGGGGAGTGGATGATAGGGCATAATGGTGTAGGTCCAAAGGAAGGAAGCCAATAGTCAGAAGTCAAGATGAGATCACGGCATCCCCCATCAGGACCTGATTACCCCGGGAACTGATCTTAGAAAATTAGACATGATTTCATCAGATCCCGGCGGGATCTGATCTGCCATCACTAACCTTATCTTGGGTACAGCCGGGCTTGTGGGCATGAATAAGAAGAAGAGTACTCCCCTCGTTCCTCCTTCTTTATTAGGACCTAGTAAATGAATTGTCTTGGCCCCCAAGAAGAGTAAGGAATCTGGGTGTGTCAGAATATCTCTGATACCCCTGCAAATGTGTGCGCACTACCCTAATAATCAGGTATGTGTCAGAGTCGTACCATGACGTGGCACTATTTGTAACAAACCCTAGATTCAAATTTACATCCTTACCCTTCAGTCATAAGGTATAAAAGGTACCCCATTTTCATTTCAAAAGGTTTAAGTTACTATTTATTACTATTCACTCAAATTACTCTTACTCTCATCATCTTCTCCATCAATCTCGACTGACTTGAGCGTCGGAGGTCCGTCGCCGGACACCCCTCCGGCCCGGTTTGTGTGCAGGTCTTCAAACTCATCAAAGACGTGCACCATCATCATACATTCACGGATTTACGAAGGACTCGTTTAGGTATTTCTCATATTAATCTCTCTCTTTGATTGTGTTCCTTATCGTTCACTCCTCTGAATTCGATAAGGTCACATCAACAACAAAATACTACTCCTTTCGTCCCTGAAAAGTTTGCATTTGATGGAACGAAGTTTAAGAAAAAAGTGTAATAATTAGAGTCTTGAAGACAATTTTGTAAAATTTTATATATAAAGTAAATAAAATAGTTTGATTGAGTGTATGATGGACCAAAAATTATTGTATGAATGGTAAATATGTGTATATTGTGGTCATTCAATTTTTTTTTTTTAGAGGGGACCATTCAACAATTTGTAGAAGATAAATTTTGAGAAAAAAATTGTATAGAGTTTTTCTCTCACCACTAGAAGTAGGGGAATACAAAATGATTTTGGGTTACCACAACAACATCTCTATAATTTCTTCTTTTCTTTATCCCTTCCATCTGTTTTTCAATTTATTAGTTTTGCCAAGTTTATTTTCACCCACGATTTTCAATTCTAAATATTCAATTTATTTAATTTCTTGACTGGTAATAATTAAATTGATAGATTTTTTATGTTCAAATTAGTGATTAATTCTATTAATTTTAACTGGAGTTGAGTATGTTTGTTTATATTTACGAGTGTTAGTCTTAATTGTTTAATTTGAGTTAATATTATTTTATTATAAAGGTGTTTGAATCCTAAAATAGTATAGGAAAAACATTACGTACTAATGACCGTGCATATATATATGTAGTCATGTGATTATCCCAAGGAAACGGATTTACTCGTCCTACCAATTTTATTTAATTTATTAAGATATTAAGTTTAGACTTATCTATATAGTAGGAGTATGAGTTTTTGTGATTGTCATTATTACTCAATTAAGAAATTAACTAGGATACGAAATGAACTATATATTAATTTATTATTTCTTTATTTGACTTTTACAATTTCACACGTTCCTCCCCCGACCTTACTTAGTCGGGTGCCCATTTGTTATTTTCATTTATTTGTCTTTTTTCTCACCTTTTGTTATGATTATACTAAACTCATTTTTACTATGAGAAACCATGGTACATGGGTACAACGGTACCCAAAATGATTTTTTTTTTTTTAATTTTAGATATTAAAAAAAAAATGGCTCAGTTTTTTTATACGACAATCATGCATTCCTTCTTAACTAACTCAAATTAATTAAAAGGTCATGCAAAAAGATTGACTTATTACTACTCTTTCATTTTTGTCCGTCCGCTATAAGTTTCTCATATCTTTTTTTGGTAAGTATTTTTTCTTACACTTCACTTTTTATCTCTATCTCTCTTCTCTCTCAATTACATCACTTGTACTATCTCTATTATTTAATCACTTTTTTCTTAATCTTTGTGCTAAAAAGTAACGTGAAGCTTATAGGCTGACGGAGGGAGTATTATTTAATTTAAATTTATGTTTTATTTACATAATATGTTTATTCGATAATTTTTAATTTATAAATGAATTTATTTGAGTTTATAACTTATATGTAATGAATTAGAGTTTATATTATAATGGCTAATTTACTACCGTGTACTAAAATAATTTAATTAAAATAGATAATGGTTTGAAACTTTGAAATTTAAATTGTTCATTGTAGACTTATTGTAAAATTAATGAATTATATTTACTAATTTACTACATTATAATTATTAATTTTTTTTATCTAATTCAATTAGAAAATGACTAAAGATAAACTTATGTTAAAAAACTCAATCATTTACCTAAGGACCCATACTTTTCTTTTTGGGCACTAAGTTTTTATATATGAATTGTTTATTAGTATTATGAGAGATAAAAGTGGAGTAAGGAACATTAACAATGGTAAAATGTGTCATTAAGTAGGAGATGGATGACGAAGTTGGATAACTCAAGTGGTTAGAGCACCACTACCTATTCAAAAAAAAAAAATAGGAGATGGATGGAGTAGTATTTAACTTAATATTTTTCGTACCCCGAATTCCATATTATCCTATAATAATCAATAACTATAATACATTTGTAAATTTAATTTAATACTCTTTTTGTTAAAAAAAAAAGTACTGTACTAACTATTTTTTTATACATTATAAAAAAGATATGTGGGGTAACGAGTAAAAAATACTAACAATCTTGTTAATTAGAAAAAAATACTCAAAATTAATTATTTAAATAGAATAAATATATTTTTTATGAATTAAAAAATAGAACTTAACACATTTTAGTGTAAGGAAGGAGTATAGCTTTTATTAAAAAAAAAAAAAAATCAATTTAAATATATGTAAACTTGATGAAAATACATGAAAATTAAAATTGACAATTCGTCATGATTAGCTGAAATTATTATTATTGTGATCTCATATAAAAAAAGAAGAAAAAAAAAAGAAATTAAAAGAAGGGGAAGGCCACAATCCAGCAAAGGTAATGATGTCTTATGCGAATCCCTTGAGATAATATATAATATTAATTCATCCTCTAATTTAATTACTCCGTCAAATAATAAAATTTATAGGTATATGGACACTAATATTAATTTTTTTTAATAATGAATAAATCTATTAGTGATAATTTTATAAATTTTTATATGAAAAATATATATAAAAAAAAAATTACTCCAGTTGACTTGTGCAGTTGTAGGTATGTATGATTAAAAAGTAATAGTAATACTATTTTTTATAAAATTGACAATATTATGATGGTGTAGTTTATAAACGATTTTTCACTATATGAGGGTGAAATTTATTGTATAATTGAAGAATTATGTTTCTTTTGTGTAATTGGAGGGTTTATCAAAATTGGAGAAAGTTTTATAAATTAAATTAACCTATTTTAAAATATACATAGATTTGAGAAGACATTCACCTAATCTCATCTTATGATATATACTTCTCCCATGATCTTGTGAGTAAGTGACGCATCATTTAGCTTAAAATAATTAAAAGTGGTGGGGTAAATTATTCCTCAACGTAAAAACAAATAATATAGTAACAAAACACAATAATGATTTTATTCATTTAAAAAACACAGACAAGCACACTTTATTTTTCCACTTGATCCCATCGTCCACCTCATATCCATGATTAAAAAATTATTTTTGGCTCACCACTTCTACTTTATTCCCAGTCTCCATGCATTTACCATTTTTAATAATGGTGATGCTAAACATACAGAATCTGTATGTACAGGGGCATTTTCGTCCATTTTTAGTTTAAGTTGCGTTAGAATGTTTAATATACCATTGAATTCAATATATTGTTTAACTATTATTTTTGAATAAAATATTAAATTCAGGTAATAATTGCACAATACAACCATTTTCTCTCTCTCCCTTTGTTACCGTTTCTTCCTCTCTCTCTTCTTCTTCCTCTCTTTCTTATTCTTTCTTCTAACAGAGCTTCATCTTCTACATTGAAAAAAAAAAAAACATCTTCTACCATAATGTTTAGTAGCACAAGCGTAAAAAAAGTTGAGAAATATTATGTAGTCTTCAAAGGCGTACGGGTCGGGATTTATGATAGTTGGAGTGAATGTGCTCCACATGTCCTTGGATTCAAAGGTTCAATGTACAAATCTTCTCGGAGTGAGAACGAGGCTATCGATGCATACACTACGTATTTTCAGGAGAAGTCGTGTGAAAATGATTCAAATTCGAATATTGGATTAAATCTGAAAGACGATGAAACGAAGGAGGCCTCAAGTTCTTATCATCCGAAAAGAATTGGGAACGAAGTTATGCAATATTATCGGTCTTTATTCATTCTTCTTCCTGTATTTTTTTTTTTTTTTTGTTTTGTTTCTGGAGTTGTAGGTGGTTTTGCAAGCTTGTTTTTTTGGTGTTCATTCCACAATTGTAGCAAGTAATTATTTCGATCAATTTAGAGTTTATGTTTTGTAACAATTTATGTCATTGGTTTTATTTTCCTTACCAAGTTCAATTTGAGTTTGATTTGTTAGGATTCAATTTGTTTGAAATTTTTTAGGGTTTTAGGTATGATTTAGATTGAGAAGAAAATTGGGGAAGATTTGTGTAGTACAACAATTTCGGCATTTCTTAGGAATTATGGTTTAATTTGATTTCACCTTTTTAATGTAGATAATTAGTAGGATGAATGGGTCCGTAATCCTCATCTTCCATTTCGAATTTTACAACTACCCTAATCCTCATCTTCCATTTCACCATTAGTTGAAATTTTACTAAGTTTTCTTCCATTTCACCATTAGTTGAAATTTTACTAAGTTAAGATATTTTTTTTTGTTTGAGATGTTTTAGGGCTAATGGTGAAGGGTGAATGTTGATGTTTAAAATTGATAATTTAGATAAGAATTTCATTTTTTTTTTTCCAGATTTTGTAGGACTTAGTTGCATTAATCTACCGTTTATATAGGATTGAAAATTTCCAGAATTTGAAGGTGCAATTTGTATGGGGTGTGGAAGAGAGGATGGTTAATTGACCAAGTATTGCAACCTTTTCGGATGGTTACTATCAAGGATTGATAAATACACCTCCCGGTTAGAACCAATAAATTGGTAGATACACCACTGTCTTATACTTAGTTAAGTTAAATGTCTTGTACATTCATATAAGAGCTTGAAGCTCTTTCATGCGTTTTTCACTTTCAATTTCTGAGAATAAGAACTCTTTCTCTTTGTATTCTCATTTGGAAATTTTGCCCTCTTTCAATTTTAATCATGATTCTGTCTTTACAATTCCACAGTTTCTAATATTTAATTTAGGCTATTTATTCCAATTAATGAGGGGTTGTTGTAAATATTAATTTTGTTTAGAATCCCTACTACACTAATCTCATCATACACCTCAATTAAAAGTTGTGGTGGTAGTAGGTTGCATTGATTTAATTAAAACTTCAACATTTATATTCGATTGAAAAATGGGGGAAGATTACATCCCATAAGTTAAAAACATAAAAAACAAAACATAAAAAACATAAAAACCCATAGCTAAACACTTATAATCTTAAACACCTAAACACTGTTTTCTTGGCCACCTCCTTCCACGCTCTCTTCCATATCACCGTCATCACCGCCAACGCCAACGCCACCTCCATTGCCACTTGCCGAATCTTCTTTGTCTCGAACTGTTGAATCAGAGAGAACAATGACTGGAATTTTCTTGACCCTATGTGCCTCCACAAAGAACTCGTAAATTTTATGTAAAGGATCATCCTCCAGGATCACGTCGCTTAACGAATGTGGTGTGCAATGGACCAACAACCTTTTCATGAAAGTCTTCATCTCTTCCTTCAACTCCTCATTCTGCCTTTTGGTATACTCGTACATAGACATTAGACCCTTTGGTGATGAGGGCACGAACTCAGTGAATCTGGCCGACTTGGATGGGGTTCTTGCCATTTCGGATTTTTGTGTGTTTAGGGTTTGAGTATAGTGTTTATGGTTTACAAGTCTGGGGGTATTTATATTGCCATCTTTAAGAACTTTTGCAACCTTTGCACTCCCCCATAAAGGTCATCATTACATTATGTCCATCTTTTTGTTGGATATACGCAACATCCCCTTTGCCATACACACTCGTTGCAGCCCCCCCAAAAAAATAATTATTACCCCCAAATTTAATTAAAAAATAGAATTAAAGATTTGAAAAAATTACTTCACCTAATATAAAACATCCGATTGGCTTATACAAATTAAATTAGAATTGTTACAAATTAAGTCAAATTTACTTAAATTAAATTGAACCTAGAATTGTTATAGAATCGTTACAAATTTAAGTCTTATTTACTTAAATTAAAGGGTAAATTAAATTGAACCTAGAAATGATATAAATTAAGTATCATTTACTTAAATTAAATTGAACCTAGAATCTTTGCACAAATTAAGTTATAGTTACATTAGATTAAATTCGAATTACATACGGTGATACGGTGGTGATATATGGAGAAATAATTAAATTTTTATAAGGATTCGAAATTAAAGATACGTAAAATTAAACGGTGGTGATATATGGAGAAATAATTAAATTTTTATAAGGATTCGAAATTAAAGATACGTAAAATTAAACACTGATTAGCTTGTTAATTAAAATTTATTTTTGATCCACCAAATTTTATTGTTGCATGTGAGCCAGATTTGACATTGGTCTAAAATCAATTTTTTATTTTTTAATCACTTGTTAAATTAACACCACCTTATTAAATTAAGGGTAGATTGTCTTGTTAAATTAAAATTACATTGTTTAAGTGATTACCCACATTAAAATTAACTTGTTATCTTTTTTTTTTTTTTTTTTTGATGGAAGTTAAATACCCATCCCTTTTTCCCCTCCCCATGACTCGAACCCAGGACCTAAGGCCTAGGTAGTGGTGCTCTAACCACTTGAGCTATCCCACTTTGTCAATTAACTTGTTATCAATGCACAAATTTTCTGTGTATATAGCCAATTTTCACATAATTTTGTTGTTTAACAATTAATACGTTAATAAATTTCAAAACAAAGCAATTAAAAACATTACTAGGTTTAACATAAACACGCTAATTTAATTTATATGTCGGTTGATTGATTTGATAGATCCTTTCAAAAACACAAAAAAAAAAAAAAAAAACAACCGATCAAGGGGCTATATGCCCAAAAACTACCTAAAACATAAATTTAAAGAGTTCAAAACATAAACATAAACATAAGAACATAAAAGTAAAACCTAAGAACATATTCAGCAGCAACCCCCTTCAATATCCAAAGAGAATCTGGTGATAAGCATCATATTCAGCAATAGCAGTCTCCAATTGCACCCTTGCCTCCACGAGTAGGGCTTCAGCATATTTCCGGTCTTCCTCGTCTCCCTCGTTCACCTCCTCCTCCAGGAACATTACCCTACTTTTCAATATTGCTGGCGTGCATCCAGTAGCGACCGAACCTTAACAAAGTGAGACCACAGTAAACGTCGTTCAACTGCATGCCTCGATCGCAACTCTTCCAAGGCCCGTTGGTTCTTCTCCAAAATTTCCATTAGTCCCTCGAATATATCCTACAGATAGCAAAAGAAAGAAAAAAAAGACATCAGACATTAGACCCCAGTTTTTCGAAAATGAGAACATACATGATTTTTTTTGAGAAAAACCTACCTTTTCAGAAGGCATCTTTCGCAGATGATAATGGTGAGAGATGAGAGATGAAAGTATAATTTTTTCATCTAAAAATGTCCCTATTTATACCAAGGGAACGGGTAGGGTTAGGGTGGACACTTGGACTTGAAGGGGTGTGTTGGGGTGGACACTTGGACTTGAAGGGGTGTGTTGGGGTGGACACGCGTTGGAAGTGAAAGGTTACAAAATTTTAATTCTGATTTTATTTACTTTTATTTTTAATCAGTGATTTAATGGATTTAGGGAATTTTAATTAGTGATTTTATTTTATTTTTGTGGATTTAATTTAATGGTAATTTTAATTTTAATTCACTAATAAAACAAACTTCAAATGTTTAAGTTATGTTCGATGTGGTACACTAATATCCGCGATTACTCGTTTCTCGACATATAGGGTTTAGGGTTTAGGGTAAAGTGTCTGATTACTCATTTCAACGTGCACACTAATAATTCACTCATAACTTAAACTTCAAATGTTTAAGTTATGTTCGATGTGGTACACTTATATCCGCGATTACTCGTTTCTCGACATATAGGGTTTATGGTAAAGTGTGCGATTACTCATTTCAACGTGCACACTAATAATTCACTAATAAAACAAACTTCAAATGTTTAAGTTATGTTCGATGTGGTACACTTATATCCGCGATTACTCGTTTCTCGACATATAGGGATTAGGGTTTAGGGTTTAGGGTAAAGTGTCCGATTACTCATTTCAACGTGCACACTAATAATTCACTCATAACTTAAACTTCAAATGTTTAAGTTATGTTCGATGTGGTACACTTATATCCGCGATTACTCGTTTCTCGACATATAGGGTTTAGGGTAAAGTGTCTGATTACTCATTTTAACGTGCACACTAATAATTAATTCACTAATAAAACAAACTTCAAATGTTTAAGTTATGTTCGATGTGGTACACTTATATCCGCGATTACTCGTTTCTCGACATATAGGGTTTAGGGTTTAGAGTTTAGGGTAAAGTGTCTGATTATTCATTCACTATAAATACTTAGGTCTCACTCATTCACTCACTAATTTAATTTATTTTTTTAAATGTGCACTTGTAAATACTTAGGTCTCACTCACTCACTCACTTACTAATTTAATTTATTTTTTTAAATGTGCACTTGTAAATACTTAGGTCTCACTCACTCACTAATTTAATTTAATTTTTTAAATGTGCACTTATAAATACTTAGGTGTAACTCACTCACTAATTTAATTTATTTTTTTAAATGTGCACTTGTAAATACTTAGGTCTCACTCACTCACTAATTTAATTTATTTTTTTAAATGTGCACTTATAAATACTTAGGTGTCACTCACTCACTAATTTAATTTATTTTTTTAAATGTGCACTTGTAAATACTTAGGTCTCACTCACTCACTAATTTAATTTATTTTTTTAAATGTGCACTTATAAATACTTAGGTGTCACTCACTCACTAATTTAATTTATTTTTTTAAATGTGCACTTATAAATACTTAGGTGTCACTCACTCACTAATTTAATTTATTTTTTTAAATGTGCACTTGTAAATACTTAGGTATCACCCACTCACTAATTTAATTTGTACTAATATTTTAGTGGTATGATTATTTAAAATATTTTAGTAAATACGCGTTAGGAAATTAATTAAATTATCACTTGTAACTTAATACCCTCTAATACGCGTTAGGAAATTAATTAAATTAGGAAATCGGTATTTAGTCCCTAACTATACTAATCACCTTTTAATTAGGGCCTTTAATTATCATCCACAATAAAATACGCGTTTTAAATCACTCACTCCACGTTAAAGCTTCCTCTCTCCTCCACAAGTAAACCCTCTTCAATACGTAATGAATGCACGCGTTTCTTGATGACGAAATTCACCATAATTAACACCTACTTCCAAGACGCAATGATTACATATTAAACCCTAAACCATGCACTGCAGGCTGTATTACGTGAAGGGACGGACACGATCAATTTATTCAAATTAAATCAACGGTGGCGATGAAGTGGGGAAGATCAAGGAAGATAATCTGCTATTCTGCTTGATTCAATTTAATCAACGGCGGTGATTGAGCTTGGAGATGAATTAAGACCTGTCTACCGTCTGTCGAATCCCTTCCATAAATGATGATTATGATGTGATTTTTAAATCTAAATAAAATGCATTTAAATTGACGGTCAAGATCAGTTTATTTGAATTACATCAACGGTGATGAATTGTGGAGGATATTCATTTAATAAAACAAAAACATTAACTCCCCACTAACCATTGTCCACGTTCATCTTCCTTCTCCCAAACCATACACCTCTTCACCCCCATTCGCATGCACCTCTTCCCCTTCCCTTTCCACATACACCCCTTCCCCTTTCGCAGAAACCCTAATTCCATCATACACCTTATCTTGTGGCACACTTTTCTTTCCCAAATCCTACTTGCTCTCTCCCTTTTTTTCGAATTACAAACTCTTTCTCTCACTCTCTCTCCATTTTCGAATTGCAAACATGCCTACCACAAGATCAGCCGCAAGAAAAATACGATTCACCATCGGAAACAACCCTGAAGAGATCGAAAATGAAACTCGGCAGAATCCACAAAGGTTTTTTACAGTCAAGTGCAAGACAACCGAGTGCCACAATCGTTTGGTATTTTGTTTCCAATATGTAAATTCCTGCTATCTTTTTTGAAGGTTTATTTGACATCTGTTTTTTGCAGAACCTACCGAGGAATGTAATTGATCTGTTGGGGTACCAGGAGAAGATGATCACGGTTTGTGTTGGGTACTCTGGAATTGAGTTTGAGTGCAGGTACGAGTTTCATCGGGTTGACGCATGTCCAAGGGGAATTTGTCGATTGACCAGTGGTTGGACCTCGCTTGCGGATACGTTGAGAATTAGCCAAGGAGATACTCTTCACTTCGAGCGTGATGTCCAGGTTCCGTCCAAATTCTATGTGTCGGTCGTCAAACATGACAAAGCAAACAAGGTGGAGGACGAGGGTTGGATTTAAGGGTTTCGTAATGACTTTTGAATTCTGTGTTTATGTTTTGTGTTTCTGTGTTTATGTTTTGTGTTGACCTTTTGAATACTATGTTTGAATCGACGTTTATGTTTCAGCATTTTGGACTTAATGTGATTATGATAATGTTTCAGTATTTTAATGTATTAATTTTGATTATAATTATGTTTCAGTATGTTAATGTATGAATTTGGGTTAGGGTTTAGCTGGATTAAACTGTAAACATTAGACTGAAATAGCAATATGCATGAATTACACTGAAATAGCTGAATTAAAACCTAAAACTCCCTTCTGATTCTGATACATTTTGATCATCATTTAACTCTAAAAGGAATTCACTATTGTTGTCTTCTTGAACTGTTGCATCCATTTCTCTTGCATCACGTTCACCCCTTCCCCTTCCTCTTCCCCTTATAGCGGGTTCTGTACCGGGTTCACCCCTTCCCCCCCTTTCTCTTCCTCGTCCACCACTTCCACGTGGACGTCCAGTTCCACCCCTTCCACGTGTTTCCGAAGCTGCCCTGTATCGATTAATTCTTGGTCGTCCCACTGTTCTTGTAATATGGGGGTCTAACAGTGGATTCTCCGCTGTTTCAGGACTTTGTGATCTCATTGAGGGACCACCACCATCATCATCATCATCGGTTGATGTTGTAGGAGGGTTCCAATTAAGCAGTGCATTTTTCATCTCCATACAACTATTTTCAACAAACTCCAGCTTCGCATTGTTTCCCATGGCCAAATCCGCAGCCTGCTGGAACACTTTTTCAATTGCTTGGTATTTCTTGTACTCATCAGTCATGTGGGGATAACCTCCTCCGACAAAAATATGGCAATGTCGTCGGTACACATCTTTTCTCCATCGGCGTAGCAAATACCTTTCGTTCACACTTTGGATGTCCTTTTGTGACAACACCTTCATTATATGAGAGCAAATTATCCCCTTGAACTCAAACCTCCTGCAATTGCAATTGATGTATTCTCCCACTTCCCTCCACTCAACAGTATAAGTAAATTCCTTGACATAAAAATTGTTCACAATGCATCTTTCAAGAACCCTAATTTTTTCAACTCCAACATTATTCGAATCTTGAGCTCTCTCTTCGTCAGTTGGTTGAACAACATGACAATAAAGCGACCTTTGTATTTCTTCTTGAACACGTTTGAACATAGAATTCGTGTATGCCCGTTGAAATTGCTTCTCCCATGGAAACTGAGAAATGCAATTAATGACCTTGTTCTTCGATTGAAAGTCGGCTAGGAATTCCTTCTGAAACTTATTACCAATAGCAACATCGTATTGTTCCATGAACTGTTTGAGCGAGCTTCTAGAGTGAACAAAATCATCAAAATAAGCATGCATTCCCTCACTTCGTTGTGTCGATATCATTCCGGCCCAAAACGTGTGGTGCAAGTAAACTGGAACTCATTTCTCCCTTTCATTGTATAAACTTATTAACCATTCATTATTCTCCAACCTGTATTTAACCAAGAACTCAGCCTATTTGCTCTCGAATATCTGAATGGTTAAGCTGTCGTACACGAGGCCTTTAAATTCAACGGTGCATGATTTAATATCATCAACCCATTTGAACTTTTCTCCGACTTTTGATAGAATATGCCATATGCAATACCGATGAATAGTGTTCGACATCAACTCCCTTATGGCTATCTTAATGGTTTCAGCTTGGTCCGTAATTATGGCAGTAGGGTGAATGCCACACATTGCTTCTAACCAATTCGAAAAAATCCATTTATACGTATCAGCCTTTTCATTGCTCACCAATGCACATCCTAGCAAGATCGAATGACCATGATGATTAACGCCAACAATGCTTGCAAATGGCATTTTGTACCTAATTTTCAAAAACAAAACAATGCACAGAAAATTTATTAAACATGCAGTCAAACCCTAAAACGAACCCTTAAAATTGATGAACACAACAAATCCTAAACCCTAATATTAAATATTAATGTAAGCATCCAGAAATTAAAAAATTACGTAAAACGGATGAACAACAAAAACCCTAAATAATTTTGTACCTATTCACGAGATAGGTTGTGTCTAAACTCACGACGTCGTGAAACTCTTCGTAAGCAGCTTTACTTCTAGGATGAAACCACAGAACATTGCATAGCCTATTATCATCATCAATATCCATCAAATGAAAAAAACTGTTATCTCTCAGTTGAAGTTTAGCAAACATTTTGCGGATTGCTTCTGCGTCTCCATCACCTAATCTCAGTCTTCTTCGTTGTTCCATGAAATTTCTACAGTCCTTAGGGAGGCACCCTATATTTTCTGGTCCACCCGACTGAACTTCACATAACCTTACATTTTTGCATGTCCTTATTCCTGTGATATCATTTGCTTCTAATTGCCTCTTCATGTGGACACTCAAATGCCTATGAGTTGGCATTAATGGAGAAAAGACTGGATTAATTTCATGGTTGTGCTCATCCACCATTTTACTAACAATCCAAGTTCCATCCTCGAGTTTCTTCGCATTTAAACGAGCTTTGCAATCAATTTTTTTCGACGCTTTATTTGCCTTAGAAATCCCACCCTTATCACAAGCCATCAAAGCGTATTTTAGTTGTGAATCATGCCTTTTCACCAAAGCCCGTTTGACAATGCTAAAGCCTTTTCTTCTCGCATGTTCCTGATAAGCCCTAAACAATGCATCAATGCTCCCAAAGATCGTTCCAGTTTCTACAACGATTTGCTCATTGCTAACTGTCGGAATAGGTGATTGAGTCGAGTGACTTTCAATATTCTCTTCGTCGTCGGAATCATCTCCAAAAAGTGATCGGAGCATTTTTGGATCAGCCATGTTAGAGTTGTTTTTTTTTTTTTTTGAACGGAATTAATGGTGATCGATGGAGAAGGAACGGAATTAATGGTGAAGATGGAGAAGGAATAAACTTGAATTAATGGTTGCAACACAATTTAAGTTTCAAAATAGCTAGAGGTAATGATGTGCCATAATTATGTGTATTGGGGAAATTAATAAAACAGTCGTTTGCGTGTGTTATTGCTTGCCTTGATTAGCGTAAATGTATAGAGATTAGCACGCGTGATGTATTTAATTAATATTTAGTCAGAATCTCTAATTAAGGGTATATTGGTAATTAAGTAATTAATAAAACATTAATTAAAGCAAATAAATGAATCTGTATGTTTTAATAATAATAATCTCTCCATTTAAACTTATATATTTTTTTTTATTACAAGTTAAATACCCATCCCATTTCCCCTACCCATGACTCGAACCCAGGACCTAAGGCCTAGGTAGTGGTGCTCTAACCACTTGAGCTATCCCACTTTGTCACCATTTAAACTTATAGATCACGAGTTTTAAAGAAAGTTTAATTTATGTATAAAATAAATTTGTGGGGTAAAAAGTAGAGGGAATAAAATGAATATGTGGAGTAAAAAGAGGGTTTTGTGTGTGCCAAATGCTAGTTGAAAGGTGATGAACCGATGATAAGATAGTGTGTAATGATATTTTTAAAAGAAAAAGAATGAGAAAATCATGTAACTTAGGCCTAATCAATTAATATCTTTTAAGTTTTCACTTTTTCGATTAACGTTCTTTTTTGTTCAATTTACGTCCTTTTTGCGGGAAAATTTTCAAACTCATCGGAATTTGAGGAATAAATTGGGATTCCGACAAAATAGTCCAATTTACATCCTTTAAATTTGAAAATTAAAATTTAATAAATAAATTTTCTAAAAATATCATTCGAAATTTTAAAATATTATTAAAAATCCGAAAATATCATTAAAATTAAAAACTATAAAATGTGTAAAATAAAATTTAAAATATTATTTAATTTTTTAAAAATCTCATTAAAATTTATAAAATGTGATAAATAAAAATAAAAAATTTTACAATTCAAAAAATATAAATATTTAACTTAAAATTAAGAAATTAAAAAATCTCATTAAAAATTCTAAAAATCTCTTTAATTTTTAAAAAATGTGTAGATTAAATATTAAAAATTCTAAAAACCCAATAAGAATAATAAAAATTATTAAAAAAATAGACTTGATTCGGACTCATCCGCCAGTAAAGTTTTTCTCGAACTCTTAATTTTTTTTGTATTCCACGCCTTGATTGATTGTAGAACCGTGTCAAATTCATTTTAATGAGGTTTTTAGAATGGTATAATTTTTTATTTTATTTTAAACATTTTTAAAATTTTAATTTATAGATTTTTTATATTCAGAATTTTATGTTTTTCTGAGATTTTTAGATTTTTTATTTTTATTTTACACAATTTATAAATTTTAATGATATTTTTTGTTTTTAATGATATTTTTAATATTTTTCAGAATTTTTTAATTATTAATTTCTAATTTTCAAACTTAAAGGACGTAAATTGGACTATTTGACCGGAATTTCAATTTTCCGGCGAAAATGATATAAATTGGACTTAAAAGGACATAAATTGGACACCCTAGGACGTAAATTGAAAAAGTAAAAACTTAAAGGATATAAACTGGATTAGGCCTAATTTACCGGACGTAAAATGAAATTTTTTTCGAAAAAGAATAATGAGAAATATAAAATTAAACAGACTAAAATGAAAAATATAAAATTGAACGAATAAAAATGAAAATTATAAATTTAAACGGACTAAAAAGAAAATTGAGAATTATAAAATTGAACAAAGAAAATAATAAATAAAAGAATACTAAAATATACAGTAGGAAATTGTCTCTATCACCATTTATAATTACACAAAACTTATACTATAAGATGTTGTATACATATAATATAACGAATTAAGGTAACTTGGGGCAACAAATTCACGGTCGAATCAAGGTCAAAATGTGTCAAATTCGGAGTAAATACGGATCAAACTTAATTGAATTGTAATTTTACAATAGCTCAATTTTTCTTCTAGTATCGTATTTTTGGCAATGTAGGAGTAACAATTTTTTGCCTTAATAAAATACAGTATATTTTAAACCTTATAGTAACATATTTGTGACTTTGTTTGGGTAAAATGCAAATATGGTCTCAAGAGAATTTATGTTCACGAAAATGGTCCCATTTTGAGCAAAAATGATCCCACGAGATTTTTCCGTAAAAAACTAACGGAATCGTGAGCTTGAAGCACACACGCCGTTAAGGTCAAAAACGAGAAAATGTAGATTTGGTCCCAAGAGATCGGAAAAATGCAGATTTGGTCCCAAAAGATCGGGAAAATGCATATTTGGTCCCAAGAGATTCGTGTTCACGAAAATGCTCTCACGAGATTTTACCATGTAAAATAAAATCTCCAAATGATCTATTTTAATCAAATGCCCCAAAATCACCTCTAATTTAAAAAAAAAAAAACCCTAAAAAAATCTCCCTCAAATAAAACCACACGAATCCAACTTGAAAATTCAGAAAAAATTGAAGGTGAAACACTCATTAAGCATTCCCAAATCGCAAACCCTCACTTAAATTCCTCAAATCGTAAACCCTCACTTAAACCCCCCAAATCGAAGCACACAAACCACATTCACTGAAATTACACGTCAAATCGTTCTTGATTTTTTCTCATTCTATCTCAATTACTATTTTCTCTATTGGGGCTGGTGGTGCGTGGTGATCACCATGGGTTCAGGGTGTGGTATTGTTTGAATTGAAATTTTCAATTTTGAGATATATTATCAATTAATTTTTTTAAAACCAAATCTAGCGATTTAATTTTGAAATGATGATTATTTTGTTTGAGATAACTTAATATGTAAAATGAATTTTTGGAAGACTGACTTCCGATTTTCTGTCAATGACGGGGAGAAGAACAGGGTTAATGATAAATATATGAATACATTTTTTTTTAGTATCTTTAATTTAAAATTTTGATGAAATTTGTAATTTTATTTCTTCAAAATTTACATTTTAAAAACTTTATCTGATATTTTAAAAAAATTTATATGATAAATTTTTATGATTTTATAAATAAAAAAAATAATATCTTCAAATTTTAATTATTCAAATTCTTTAATTTGACAGATTTTACCTAAAAATTTAATTGGTTTGAAAATTTTAATTTTTTTTTGTCTTTTTAAATATTGTAGATTTTCTATAAAAATTTTTAATTTTTAAATTTGATATAAATTATTATAAATATTTTTTCAAATTTACAAAAATTATTAAAAAAAATTTGCAATGTTTCATTTTTTTCTCATTTTTTGCTTTGGGACCATTTTTGCAATATCACTTAACGGAAACCGTTAAGGGGTGTGTTTGGTTTGGGATTGGCCCATCCGTATTTGGATGGGTCATCCCCTATCCCATCCCTCTCCATCCAAATACTCATTTAAATACCCACTCACCCCTATAATACATCTACGTATATATTTTTATACAATCACATCACTCTTTTTCTTTTCTTTTAATCACTCATTTTCTCTCTTACTTTTTTCCACACATTTATTCTCTCTCATACTTTTCTTCTACATATTTATTCTCTCTCCTACTTTTCTTCCACACATTTATTCTTTGTCCTAATTTCTTCCACACATTTATTCTCTCTCCTACTTGATTTGACATAAAGTTCTCCATCCACACCTATTTTTCAATCTCAATCCAAACACAATTTTTATTCAATTACTATTCATGAATTACCCCCATCCATATTTTTCCAATCTCCATCCCCATCCCATCCACCACCATCCCTAACAAAACAGCACCTTAAGTATTTTACGGTTGGTACCATTTTTACAAAAAATGGGATCAAAAAAGAACGTGGGACCAAAATTGTTTTTGAAAAATTCTCTTGGGATCAAAGTTACATTTTACCCGAATTTGTTTGCAGTAACATATTCTTAACCTTATATTAAGAGAGTAGTTTTGATCTTGTAGTTACATATTTTAACTATGTAATAACATATTTTTGTTCATATACATTATATTTTAGTGGCAACATATTTTTGTTCTCAAAAAATTTAAGTGTCTTTACAATATTAATTATTTAATTAAAAGATATTAGTTTTATTACCAATTTAAGGATGGGTAGGCAGACAATATTTTTTTATGATATCATATTATTGGGGGCAAAAAAAATTTATTAGTCAAGGAAAGGGTAAAATTTCAAATTTTGTAGTGGAAGACATAAATATAAAATATTATATATATATATATATATATATATATATATATATATATATATAAAAAAAACCCAATACCAAAATCTGTCCTTACGACATAAATATCCACGATATTTTACATAACTAGAGGGTTTATTTAGACCAAACATGCAGCAGCTATTTTAGAATTTAGGGGTTTCCACAATACTTTACGTAATGAGAATTAAGTTTATTAATTTAGACCAAACATGCATCATCCATTTTTTGAATTTAGAATTTTCCAAACCAGTAAGACTTTAATCAATTAATAATAATATTGTATTACTATTAATATATATATATATATATATAATTTAAAAAATGAATGATAACAATATGACAAATTCTGGTATGCATGTACCTATAGTTTTAAATAGTGTTAGTTGATTTTACTAACAATATTAGTTACACCTATTGAGTGACATGCAATCTGATACATACAAGTATTATATAACAATTTAAAATAGATTCACAAAATATTTATATTTCTTGATCTATATTAATTATTAGTAAGATCTTTCTTTTTATTCACTCATATTTATCATATCTTTAAAGATTAAATGTAATGAAAAACGACTTACAGCAGACTCCCCTTATTAATATTTTCAATATAACGTAATGCAAAAGATAAAGTACTCCGTAGTATTTACTCCTTCGTTCATATTCTTTGTTTGTGTAATTCTATATACTTTATAAAAGCTATCACCTTTCAATCATCACTTAATTACTCAATTTATAATTAACTTTATTCACCATAAATCTCACAAAATACCCTGTAATACCCACTTTATCTATATATTTTTTTAAAAGTATCTCATCCCAATGAAATTACATTTTATGTTATGAATGGAGGAGTACTATATTTAGCTTAGTGTCCAGATTCATTGTACTATAGTGAAAATACATTGAAGAACATCGATTTCAATTCCGATTTAATCGATAATTCATTGAAATTAATGAAATACTACTTCATCAGCTGACATGTCATTAGAGGATTGGATTAAAAAATGATTATTGATACTCAGAATTGAATAAATTGTCACAGCAACACGTACACACGAACAATTCCTTGAACGTGATCTCCGTCGCGTAGCTTGCTTTCCCTTTCAGTTTCACTATCCAAAACCTCGTGAATATTCACACACTTCAAAAGGGGATAATTTTGTATACTCATTTGGGATCTGGAAATTCATCACAACAAGGGAGGAGCTGTGAAAGATGGCGACTGATATGGTGGTGTTGCAGCACGCGGAAGTGGAAAAGGGATGCTGTAAGAAGGGGCCAGGTTACGCTACTCCGATTGAAGCCATGGCTGGTCCCAGGGAGAAGCTTATTTATGTCACTTGTGTTTACACTGGTAATTTTTTCACTTAATTTCTATTCTCTTTTCGTTTATATTCAAGTTTAAATTGCGCTTCTCCCCTTTCTCTCCCTGTAGATGGTGGCTATGAAATTGTGGTAGTTTCTAGATGATTTTACTGATCTCAGTTTGATCTGTTTTTTTGTGAGGGGATAAATTTGGTTTATCAATTGGAAAATTGTTGTTAGTCATGGTTGTTTAGTGAATCGAAGATTGTACTACATGAATAAACAGGATTTCTGCTCAAGAGAGTTAGTTTCATGATTTCAAGTAATTAGATCATAATTAGATGAACATAACTATATAAGAGCTGATTTTATGTTCATGCTTTTGATAATCGTACTATATTGGAAAAAAGAAAAATGCATGTGTGGTATTGTGGTCTGAGGTGTCCATTTGCCTCTCAATCAATTTTTTCCATTTATTTACTTTTTATGCTGATCCTAGACTACTTGTTGGAAACCATGGTTTATTGATGTTGACAGGAACTGGAAAGGAGAAGCCGGATTACCTTGCTACAGTGGATATGGATCCGAGCTCGCCTACATACTCTAAAGTCATTCACAGGCTGCCCATGCCTTACCTTGATGATGAACTCCACCATTCTGGATGGAATGCTTGCAGCTCTTGTCATGGAGATCCATCTGCTGCAAGACGCTTTCTAGTCCTTCCAGCTCTAGTGTAAGTCACTCGTGGTACTAATTTCCACACTTGATCTGGTGATGCTAATTGTTGAAATCAAGCCAAATGATAATAGCTTTTTTTACTTGTTCCTTACTCAAGAGGTGTGACAATTACTTTTGAAATAATTTTACTAGCTATAGATTGTTTGCTTAGTATGAAAATATTTTTGCTCAATTCAAATGCTATGGAGAAACAGGATCATAAATTATAAAAAGCTTGAGTTGTTGTCTTTAGGTTGTAATTCAACCTTTGACTTGAATACTTTTATATCAGGTCTGGGCGTATATATGCCATTGATACTAAAAAGGATCCAAGGGCTCCAAGTTTGCACAAAGTAGTCGATCCCAAGGATATAATAGCGAAGACGGGACTGGCATACCCACACACAGCTCACTGCCTCGCATCAGGTGAAATCATGGTGTCGTGTCTTGGAGATAAAGATGGAAAGGCTGAAGGAAATGGATTTCTCATCCTGGACTCTGATTTTAATGTGAAAGGAAGGTAGGTATATTCTGTTTCTATATAATCGAGAATTTGAAAAATAATCCTTGTATTACAGTTTTGGGTGAGCAAGATGCACTTTATTACAGTTCTTAGCATCTCAAATTTGTGGGGTTTGGGTAATAACTTCATAACCTATCATTTTACTCTCGCTAATTAGTAATGTTCGTCTGGAATACAAATCTCCAAACACAGATTTCAATCTAGTAAATTTTATTTTAGAAGATATTTCAATGCTGTATTTAAGATGTTGATACTTAACAAGTGATGATGCTCCTATATTTTTACGATAGGTGGGAGAAACCAGGGCACAGCCCCCTTTTCGGTTATGATTTCTGGTACCAGCCTCGTCACAAGACCATGATTAGCTCTTCGTGGGGAGCCCCTGCTGCTTTTACAAAAGGCTTCAATCTTCAGGATGTTTCAGATGGTTTATATGGAAGACATTTGCATGTCTATAGCTGGCCAGAAGGGGAGTTGAAACAAAAATTGGATCTTGGAAACACTGGTATGCTACCATTGGAGGTTAGTGTGGTTATTTCATCTGTCTTTCTTACGAAAAATTATATGTCGGCTATTATATATAGATTAATTTAAATATGCATGTCTGATGTATTTACAGATACGATTCTTGCATGACCCAGACAAGGATACTGGTTTTGTGGGGTGTGCTTTGACAAGCAATATGGTGAGATTTTTCAAGAAGCAGGATGGGTCGTGGGGCCACGAGGTATGTTAGAATAACTGACGACTCCCTTCAATCAATGGCTAAAAAGTAAAAAATATGTTTGATTGGTAAAACATCGAATTAACTGCAGGTAGCAGCATCAGTGAAGCCACTCAAGGTGCAAAACTGGATTCTACCGGAAATGCCTGGTCTTATAACCGATTTTCTTCTCTCTCTTGATGACCGTTTCCTCTACCTGTCCAACTGGCTTCACGGAGATATTAGACAATATAATATCGAGGATCCTGCAAAACCATGGTTGGCTGGCCAAGTATTTGTTGGAGGCTCGATTCTTAAAGGAGGTGCTGTGGTTGTTGAGGCTGAAGACGGTACTACATACCAGGTCGATGTACCAGAAGTTCAGGTATTTACTATGACAAACAAACATTTAGACTTTGACAAAAACTTGCATGCATCAAGTGCACCGTGCAATTTAAATGTATTTGAAATGGTATTAGTTGTTATAGTAAAATGTTTACAATGTGTTAGTTTGTTATAATTAGTTGTTTTCACTATAAAGTAGTATTAGTTGCATACAATTGCATCATACAGTTGGTGTACAAGAGTGTTACCACTTGCTGAATGTGTTTCATTTTGTACATGTTACCGATCTAAACTGAAGTTAATTGATAATGTATGTAACTTTAGGGGCATAAACTAAGAGGAGGGCCTCAGATGATACAGCTGAGTCTTGATGGAAAGCGACTGTTTGTTACAAACTCTCTGTTCAGCACGTGGGACCGTCAGTTTTATCCGGAGCTAATGGAGAAAGGGTCTCACATGCTACAGATTGATGTGGACAGTGAGAAAGGGGGTCTTGCTATCAACCCTAATTTCTTTGTAGATTTCGGAGCTGAGCCCGATGGTCCCTCTTTGGCTCATGAGATGAGATATCCGGGCGGAGATTGCACTTCCGACATCTGGGTTTAAGCATCATTGTCTTAGCTAGCAGTGGTTGTAGCTCTGTATGTGATATGGATGTAATAATGATGAACAAACAATAAACCAGCATAACCAAATTTCCATAATTATATTATGATGATCCTCCATCTTTGTCTGTCTTTGCTTGTGTTTTGTATCTTCGGCATGACTAATGACGACATCATTAGTTATATTCCTCTTATCTAAATCCTCACAAAATTTGTATCAGATTGTCTCATTATGAGGTTATATTTGCCACAAAACGCGAAATGCACGGATCACATCTCGTGAGACGGTCGAAATCATTTTGCTATTTTTGAATGCTAACTGGATAATTATTACTATTAACATGCACTTTGAAAATGTTAAAAACATATCACACACGAGCGAACATAGAAGGAATGGAAGAAGCAAGAATATGTAGTTCAAATATATAATTATAAAAAAGTATTCCAAATAGTTTCCTTTTAGCTATGATTCTTGAAAGTTTGTCATAAAGTTTGTTTGAAAGGAACTTATGAAGAAATGAACAGCAAAAAAAATGTAGTAATACATGTTGTCGATCTGTTGATATTCCCTTTTTTTGCTTACTCTCTTTGTAGTAATGTGCTTTTACCATGTGCACGTTGGGCTCTTTTGTCTTCTTAACGATGTGTTTTGAAGTTGGGCCAATTAGACAGGAAAAAAAGGATGAGATACTCTTCCATGAAATATTGGATGTGCAATATAGTACTCCCTCCTTTCCGTTCCAAATTACTCAACTTTTAATTAAAGTTACTTATCTTTTCTTTTTTTTTAAACTACTCTCCCTCACATTTCATTGTATTTTTCTCTTTCTCTCAATTACACTACCTCTAATACATCTACTTATTCTACAGAGTATTATATTTTTTAACCTCCGTGCCCAAAGCTCTCAAGTAGCTTTCACTGGAACGAAGGGAGTAGTATATTAAAGAAAAATGTGAAAGACTCAACGGATTCTAACTAAGTCGAATCGGGTCAAACAAATTTCTCTAAAACGTCGTGCACAAAGAATCACAAAATTTCGTTTCCAAATTTGTATTACTATAAAGACAAATATGCATTATCGTAAGAATGAAATGTGTTACTACTTGATTATAGTATGACATACTTGTTTCATATAGTAACACATGATTGTTCGTATAATAACATAAAAAGTTCATATAGTTACACATTTGTCAGTGTCTTATGAACATCCATGTTATTGTAACACATATATATCTTTACAGTAACATATAATCGAAGCCAACATTTTATTACACAATCAATCTAATCTCTATTTTCAATATAGAAATAATGAGACGATTGGTATTATTAGGAAGATATAATTATTGTCAAGTGAAGATTGATTGATTGGATATACATCCGACATTTGGAGTTAGTTATTGTCGTTATGGTAAGCTTATCCAATTAGAACATACCAACACACAATTAATACTACTCAACGTCAACTATATGGATTTTTAATTAAATCTTCTCGTAATTCAGCCAAATCAGAATCGACAACGACTAACTCTATTGATTAATCATTTGATTTATTTTGGCCATAATCTAACCAATCTATGGCGCTAATCTAGCTAATAAATTAATTCCAAGTGTTTAGTTACCATTAGACCACTTTTTATATATCAAGTGGATTATTAACACGTATCTGTCCTTATTACTCTTATAAAGCGTTGGTTATATTTTTAAACAACACATATCAACCATCACGACCAGTAAAATTAAAATAAGTGACAACCCTAAATTTATTAAAATATCACAAAAACATACTAGAACGATGACTAAATTTATATAATTGGATTCACGATTTATTACACAAAAATGGGATGCAATTTACTCCATCCCTTTTATATTACATTTGTCGATTTAAATTTTATTTTAAAGCTATTTTTTACATTTCTCTCTAAATTACGGCACTTATGTAATTATTGTATCGCTAACATTTCTCTTTAACTTATCCTTCTTTTATAATAATTGAGATAAATTATTCTTTTCTTTTTTTTTTTTAATTTCAATGATTAGTTAGTACACATAATCTGATTTCAACGACTTCAGATTAGTTCGTTTATTTTGTGTTATCTTTTCCTGCAACATATTTATTACTATTTAATTATGTATTATATAATAATAATAATAATAATAATAATAATATTGTGTATACGTAGCGTTTAATCCTCGTATTACAAGTGTTGACACAATATGATATATAATTGAAATAAATATTATGATTGCAACCAAGAGGTTAACTCATAATTTGGTTCTAATTTCTTCTATATTAATTTTTTATTTTGTGGACCGATCTACACATTTGCTTGGTAGGAATACAATTTATATAATATCAATATGATTGACCTCAATATAATATAATTATAAAATAAAATGAGAAATATTCCATTATTTAAAATGAACATATAGTATGGTGCAAACTATTAAGAATTACTGTTATACAAGGATTAATTCTAAACTTTTTTACAAGTTCAGATTTTTAGATAAGACAAAATTCTTTCATGCTTTTCTATAAGTTCACACTTTTAGATGAGACATAATTCTTTTACAAACTATCATCGATCACTGACTTCAAATATTTTTAATTATTTCTTTCATGTGATTGATTTACAAGTTTGAGAGCCTCCCAAGTATACACCCCCAATGAATTGGTCATAGAATCAATTGTGTCGAGACAAATTTTGCATTTGAGATTTCGAGTACGGAGTTTTTAAAGCTGTGCTCCATACGTATAAATTTTAAAGTATAATTTACCTTATGAAAGGGATGAAATTTAGTTCATAAGGGATGAAATTTAGTTAATTTAGATTTAATTTAATGTATTAAATCTCTCATATAAAACTTTATTATAAATTAATTAAGGATACGAAAGAAGTTTAAAATCATACGTTTCTTAAATAAATTATTAATAGAAAAGAATCATGATTTAAAGTTGAAACAACCTCCATCATATTGTCCATTTTTTCCTATCGACCCATGTGACACAACATTCATTAAACTTCAAAACCCACCAAACACGAAAACAAACAATATTTTTATGTTTAAACAATTATAGGAGTATTATTATTTTATTACGCGTTTAGCCGAAAAAGAAGTATACCAAACCAAATATCCACCGCCTAGACAGCTTTATTACAGCAAATTTCCAATATTTGCAAACTATAAACACAAGAAGAAAAAGATAACATTATTGGCCCACAATCATTTTTATAAGTCTCTGTCTCTACACTCAAAAGAAATATACTCGCTCTAAATGATATTTTCGAGCCGAAATTAAGAAAGAATATAATCTTAAATAATAAAAAAAATATATCTATATATGAAAAGTTTGTACATAGAAAAGATTTATCTTGAAAATATTAATTAATAAAAGTAAATTAGAAATTATTAGATTTTTTAAAATTAAAAAGGAAGACATAACTAAAATAAATGGTGTAAAAAATTCTAAAACATTATTTAATTGTGTACAAAAGTGAAAAGCTAAAAAAAACATTTATTAAAAATTGGAGTATAAATATATATATATATATAATACTTTTATAAGTCTCCTATCCTTCCTTGCTGGCGTAGAAGATTATAGAAACTTGTTTTCCACAGCCTGGAATAATTATTCTACTCATAAATCATAATTTAGTAATTTACAAATGCAACTGACTTATATGCTATTAATTAATTATACTTTTTTGCTCATACCATAATTACAACAATTATTACTCCTTCAATCTTTATTGAGTTTCTTTAAATATACATTTAAGTTAAATAAACTCAATGATGAGTTTTCTTTTTTTCTTATTTGGGGTTTAGGATTAATTTCATCAAATCTTTTTCTAAAAAAATTGTGCTTCAATTTATTTATAATTAATTGAGACCACAACCTTTACTTTTTATAAGGAATTAACTCTCACTGTAAATGTAATTAAACAAATTCTTCAAAATTACTACTGTATCAAAAGAGAAAAATCATATAGCAATTAGAAAAAATTGTGTACAATTCAAGTAGAAAAGAATAAATTAAATACAACTAGCAACCCTCCTTTGTGACACAGAAAAGAAGGGAACAAAAAATTAAATACAACATGAAGCCTTGAAGATAAACTTGATCAACCAATCATCTGCAGTCCATGGAACCAAACGTGTCCGGAAAACCTGCGGATTTATCCGGAATGCTCGACTGCGTCTGACTGAACGAGACATCGTCAAACATTCTAGAAGTACCTTCATCAGATTGCCATCTTTGGAGAGCTTGAGGGAGACTCAAATGGAGATCAATGCCATAAGGTTCTTCTTCTTGAGCTTTGGATGGTTTCCACTGCTCTACAAGAGGGCCCAACACATTAACTGCGTGTCCCATATCGGGCCTCTGGAATGGCTCGCGAGCTGTACAATGGCCTGCCAGCTCAGCAGCCTTGCAAATGCTTTCGTATGTTTCATCATCTGGATCAAGAGTTGGGTCAATGAATTTTCGGAGGTTTTCTTTGTTGATAAGGACCCTACGGAACCATGTGACCAGATGAGACCTCTCGTCTGGCACTGTCTCGTCTAGGGCTTTTCTACCCGTGATAATCTCCATTAGAACGACTCCAAAAGCATAAACGTCAACCTTTGTTGTCACTCTTCCAGTAGCTGTAGGGAAAAATATTGATTTTATTCACCAATATAAAGCACAATGAAGTATCAACAACAATCTAAATTCTATTTTGATGAAATCAAAATGCGAAAGAGCTGTTTCAAGGGCATTTGGGTAATACAGCACATTAACAACATCATGCAAACCCTCATCTGAGAAAACAAAAATAAAAATACTTCAGAATTCCAAATCTAAGATTTTTTATACTCTTCAGCAGCAAGTTTCACACCCTAGATTCATAATATAAGTCTTTCAAATGATATATTGCACAAATTGTAGTTAAAAATCTATTGGCCTACCATTTACTGTTCTATGAACTAAAACTAAAGTCAATGCTAGTCTATATCACAAACATAAGCTTAGAATTTGCAATCATGTAATAAATAAAATAGGACAGTGAATAACGTAAAGTAAACAAGTATACGATAACAAAGCAGCACAGGTTAGTATTTACCAGCATATTCAGGTGCAAGATAGCCGAATGTCCCAGCCAACCGTGTTTCAACAGAATACTTGCCATCAGGTGCATTTCTAACCAATCCAAAATCTGCAACCTTAGCTCTCATATCATCTGAAAGAAGTATATTCGTGGGCTTCATATCTCTATGAATGAAACTCTGCTGAGCCAAGCTGTGAAGATACTCGACTCCTCTAGCAACATCTAATGCTATTGACACCCGTTGTTTCCAAGTAAGAGGCTGACAACCATGTTCACTCCACTCAAACAAATGCTGGCTTAGAGTTCCCTGTGGCATGTACTCGTACACCAAAAGCCTCTCGTTTCCGTTTATGCAGTAACCTAATAGAGCAACCAAATGCCTGTGCCTAACCTTAGTAAGAACATCGATTTCAGCTTGAAACTCTTTCATTCCTTTGGTACCCATCGCACCCGATTCCATTCTCTTGACTGCAATTTTAGTTCCATCATGCAACTCACCCTTGTAAACCACTCCAAATCCACCTCTACCCAATATATTCTGTTCGCTGAAATTGTCCGTCACTTGCCTAAGAACATCTATCGATATGCTAACATTTCCACCCTCAAAAATATGTATTTCACTATGATCATCACTACTCTGGCTCCTAAGTTCACTCGGAGCTCCCTGATGCTTATTTACCCCATTTAATCCATTAGCCATCATCATTTCCTTCCCCTTTTCGGAGCCCACAACCGGCCCAGATCTCATAGCTCGTCTCTTTAAACAACATTTATATGACACAAACAGCATAATTCCAATGAAAACTAAAACAGCTATAACCACCCCTGCTATCATACCAGCTGAAACAGACTTTTTCGACGAACCAGAGCTTCCATCTACCTTGCTAGGATTCCCTCCACCACCACCACTACCACCACCACCACCACCACCTCCACTACCAGTACTTGCATTTTTACCAAGCATCACATTCCCACCATATTTAAATGTCACAGTAGTAGGAAATGATGGAATTGGCCCCAACAGATTATTATTAGACACATCAAAACTCTTAATCTGAGGCAATGTAGTCAAAACACTAGGAATCTCACCTGAGAGATTGTTATCACTCAATACCAAAGTCCTCAAAGAAGTGATATTCGCAAATGCAGGCGAAATTGTGCCGGAAAACCCCCGATTTCCCATGTTTATAACAGTCACATTCTTCGATTCGCATACAACGAATCGCCAATTGTCGCAAGCATCATTCCCCTTCCACGAGTCGGCCAATGAGGAAGGATACCCAAGAGCACCTGCAACACCAAGAAGTGCATTCACCTGTGGATCACAGGGCCCTGGTTTATCTAAACAGAAGCTATTAGTACTCGTATCCCCAATCTGAGCAACAACATTGCTCGAAAATTGAGGGTAAGGCCCCTGCAACTTGTTATTCTGCAATTCAATATTAGCAAGTTTTGGCAAGTTCATCAAAGAGGGGGGAACTACACCAGCAAGCATATTGTCCCTCAGCTGCAAATCTGCCAAATTTGTACACTTGGATAAATCAGGAATCCCACCTGAAAAAGCATTAGCATGTAACCAAACCTGAGATAACTGAGTCATATTGGACAACACATCAAGAGTTCCAGATAACTTCTGATTGTTGAGCCACAGGTTCTGAATCTCCGACCCGGAAAAGGATCCGGGCAATGACCCGGATAAATTATTGTACGACAATCGTAGGTTTTGCAAATTGGGGAAAGAGGCAAATATATCTGGGATGCTGCCAGTAATGCTAACATTACTTGCGTAGAAGGTAGCGAGATTTGTGCTTTCAGTCAAGTAAGTAGGGATTTCCCAGGGACCCAGATTGCAGTCACTGATACTGAAAACCTGGAGATTGGGGAGGCCTAAAAGGAAATTGTTAGGGACTGAAGTGAACTGATTGCCGTCGAGGAAGATTTGCTGAAGAGAAGTCATGTTTTGGAAAGAAGGTAGGGTTCCGGTGAGGGAGTTTTTCTGGACGGCGAAGGATTTGAGCTGGGAGAGGTTATTGATCTCGGAGGGGAGAGTGCCGGAGGCGGCGGAGGAGGGGGAGTTGAGGTTGATGTCGGTGACGAAGGAGTTGGTGGGGTCGCATTTGACTTTAGGCCAGTTGCAAAAGGGGGTGGAGGAGGACCAGCCGGAGGGGGCGGGGGAGAGGGAGGAGAGGAGCTTGGACATGACGGCGGAGTCATCGGCGGCGGAGAGGAGGAGGAGGAGGGTGAGGAAGAAGAGAATGTAGGGGCCGCAATGGGGGATGGCCATAGCCATGGTGGTTGAGTAAAGAAAGAGAGAAGAAAATGGTGTGGGTTTGTATTTTGGGGGAGGTGTTTTGTATTTGTATTAATTGTTTTTTTTCCAATTAATTGTTTATTGTCTTTTTCTTTTTGGTTCAATTAATTTTTTTATTGACTTTTTAAATTAAAAGGGAAATTAAATCCATAGTTGACAGTTGTAACTTGTAACGTGGAAGGGGCGGTGAAGTCACCAGTCAGCAAGCAAAGAAAGTGACTTTGTTAAATTTATTAAAAACTCAAACCTCAATCAATAAGAAAAGTAAAGCAATTGCAATTAATAAATAAGAATATCAAAACTCATCCAAATTCATTTATTTGGATGCATGTTTTAATAAATACTAGATATTAATTTATGTATAAAATAGATATATGGAAAGTCAAATTTGAATTCTTTAAATTGTAAACGATTTTTATGCGGTCAGTTCATATAAAGTGCAAAGTTCTGACTTTAAACGGGACTTCGCAAGTAGACAGTGTGATTTGTTCCCCTAATTAGTCATTCATTAGATCGAATACCAAGACTTCAAAAAAAAAATTGTTAAAGGTATGATGAGTACTATGGAATCCACTTATAAATGAAATGATTGCTTATAAATGAAGTAAACGTGTATTTTAGTAAATATGTGATGTTGGGAGTAGAGATAAAATAGTGTGTATAATAATCACTTCATCCTATTATTAATTGAACATTTACTATTTTCAAGAGTTTTAATGTAGAATTGTTTATTAGTATTAAATGTATGTGATAAAAGTTGACTTTTATAACTAATGAGTAATTCTATTTTATTGGAGAGAGAATCTTTTGTTTGGGTGTAAAAAGTAATGTCATGAGTGTAAATAATAGATGTTTAATGAAGATTTTTAAAAGAGTAAGGAGTAGGTGACAAATGTTCAAATAATAATGGAACAAAGATTTTTGACAAATGTTCAAATAATAATGAGACAGTTATTTTAAAAGAATTGTGAGATCAAAAGAAAAAAAATGAGAATAATGAAATTGGATTGAGAATGAACTACTTAAATTATTTTCCTTCTTTCATACTCTCTAGTATTTTAATAAATGATGTTTTCTTGAAATTTATTAGAATTAAAAAAAATGTGTATTGACAAGTATACCCTTAAATAATAAAAAAATATCTTTCATATATATGATAAGTTTGTATAGAGAAAAGATTTAATTAATAAAAGTAAGTTAGAAATTATAAGATTTTCTAAGTTAAAAGGAGGATATAATTGGAACAAATAATGTAAAAAAAATTAAAACATCATTTAATTGTTTTCAAGAGAAAAAACTAAAACATCATTTTTTTAATAAAAATGGAGGAAGTATAAAATAAAATTTACTAGTTTTTATTTAGACAAAAGTTGACAATGTAATGTTCCATTCTGAAAAGAAAAAAAAAAATTTGTTTACATTTCTCAAATAAATTCAACAAACCAAACAAAATCAACAGTGAATTAGTCATAATAGTCATTCCAAATTATATGAAAAATACTCATTCCATTTCCCACTTTTTTTTTTTATGAAAGGTTCGGTCAAGGCTGTAAGAGCCAAAATATATATATATATATATCCTAAAAACTTTCAGTAAAAAACGGTCTCATTTCAATCACGTGAAATGGTAGAGTGGGCCGCTTGCTGCGCCAAATTGTGAGCTTTCTCATTGTTGGCTCATGGATGATACGTGATAGAATCTTCACACAATAAATTTCAGCGAGAGCTGCTTAATTTTAGTTGTCTTAAAAAATTAAGGGCCAGTCCCTTGCTTTACCTCCCTCAACGATCTGAATAACTTGCACCGAATATGTTTTTACGATGATCTTTGTGAACCCCATCCTTTGAGCTTCCTTTAATCCCGTCTGAATTGCCTCCAGCCCAGTCCCCAGTGGACTACGTTGAGGCGGTACAATCTTGGAAAAGGAATGCCATATATCTCTGCTAGGATGATACAAAACTCCTCCATATTTTATGTCGTCATCATTGAAAACCGCATCCGTTTCAATACACACCTTGTCATGCATGGTTTCATTCTCCTCATAAGGATTCTGAAGGGTCTTTTTTAAACCACCATCTTCATCCCACTAATTATTTCTTAGTGCCCTAATTCTCCATAAAACTTTTTTTTTTTACCGGTCAAGTCCCCTTAACTTAATTTGTTGTAATTTTTTTTCTAACCTGTTCGGGCAAATATTTGTTCTATATTGTTAGTGGATGAGATTGTACAATTGAATGAGGTAAGTTATGAATTAAATAAATACACCTAAAAAAATAAGGAGATAAAATTGAATGTATTGAAAATTATGATAGTAGTAAGTTTATATGTGTTATATAGTAAAAGATTATTAAAATTAAATTTCAATATCTTGAAGTATAATTGAATCCAGGTTTGCAAAATCATAAAATCTGATTTTTTTTTTAACCCAGATTATTCTTCATTTTCACAAGAGATGCTCCAGGCACCTTCAACTACAAAATTTGGTGGGTATATTCAAATTCAAATAAAAGAACACTCTAAAATTTGAAAAGTCTGAACAAATTTGTGTGCCTCACTATTAGCACATTGTTTAACAAAAGAGACAACTATATTCATAAAGCTACCCATTAAGTTCGTACATATCGTGATATAGTCCCCGAAGATCAAATCAGAAGAGAATCCTCACTAAATAGTTATAGCATCAACCACGATCTTGACATCCTCTTTCACTATGATGTTATTAATTTTCCTCTCTTTTATCCAAGCAATGCTTCGAGGAACCCTACCGCCTCTCTTGTGGTACTTCCCAACATCTCACAATCACCAACGAGTTGCTAGCTGCAAATTCACCCAACTCATTCTGGATTACCATGTCAATACCGATATGTGTTGTGTCTCGAAAAATGTTGCATCAACATTAATATTGAATCAAAATGCCACTACATTTAACAAAAAATTATATGAAATATATTGCAAATGCAATGTTATCAAAAAATGAGAAAATTGTGGGGCGAAAGTGTCAAAAACGATTTTTTTAAAAAAGTCGCACAAGACGAGCAGAAAAATCCGTTCTCAGATCTGTGTTATAGTAAGGGCAAATTATACATACTCGTTCTTACAATAACACACATTTTTTTATAGTAATAGAAACCTAAGATAGAGCGAGTTTTTTTGTTCGACTTTGTACGATTTTTATGAAAATAACCTACGAGTTTTTCTACGTATTTTTTAAATATTGTACTACATAGATTCTTCTCTTTTTAATTGAAAATTTTGTGAATTAAATTAAGCGGTGCATGTGAAAATGTGATTAGGTGTGAACTAAAAATTGTGAATGTTCATAAAAATCATTTGCTCGTGATTTTTTATGTCAATAATGCACCTAATCACATAAAAATTTATACACACTATCTTTCATTCCACAATTATTCATCAAAGAATCTAATTCAACTTCATTTTAAAGCTCAAAATGTTTTGTTAATTCATTATTTCTTCTAACTTAAGTTATATTACTCTGAAAAGATTGTGTTACTATGAAAACTCATTGTATTTTATGGACGATTGTAGAAAAAAAAATGTGCATCTATCAATATCACTTCATGGAGGAAAAATTAAAAGTCTTTTCTCTGACTTATTCTCATCAATTCATACTATAGCTTAATCTATTTTTTTTTTTCTTCAAATTATTATATTAGCCATGAAATCAAAACTACAAAATATCCAACAAATATTTTGCCAACTGTCAAAGAGTACCGATTGAATCCTTTTGTCACTCCGCGGCACATGATTTAATAAGATTCTTCACTCGGTAATGAAGAATTATATTCCAACACAGATTCTCCAACTCAATTACTTCATCTTTTGCCTTTTTTTTTTTTTAAAAAAAAAAATTGCAATCTGAAAATATTTAATTATATACTGACAAAGGTGATGAGATATATGAGATTTGTCAAGATATTCTGCTGTATATTTTCCTTTTTTGCTGCATATCCTTTCTTTGGGCCTTTGTACTTTTAATTTAGGCCTTATTAGGGTAGGGCTTCTTTTTGCCAATAGTATATATATGTGTACAGGGTCGTAAATCAAAGTATCAATATATAGACAATTACAGTTTACAGCAGCCACATTCCTTGGTTTTCCATGTGTTTTATCATGGTATCAGAGCAGGCAAAATTCTGAGAAAGCTTCCGCAATATTTTCTTTCATTAAATAACCTCTGATCATTCCTAGCGTCTTCCATATGTCGAAGGACAGCGAAAGCAGCAAGGGTAAAGATGCCGCTTTCAGTGTCGATGGCATGTCACCATACTACATCCATCCCTCCGACAATCCCGGGCAACTGTGCGTTAGTGAGGTTCTCCGCGACAGTAATTATGGGGATTGGGTGGAAGAGATGAGTAATTTCCTTTTTGCAAAGAACAAGATAGGTTTTGTCGATGGCACGATCCCTATCCCCGAGGGCGGCGACCCACAAGAGATAGCATTGTGGAGACGATGCAATGCCATGGTTAAAGGATGGCTTGCCACGGGCATGGAGAAGGAGATTCGAAGTAGTGTAAAACACGCCAAGACTGCAAAGGACGTCTGGGACGATCTTAAAGAGAGATTTGGCAAGGTAAGTGCGCCACGAGCCTATGAGTTGAAGAGGGCTCTCACTCTTACCAGGCAAGACAAGATGTCAGTCTCGGCATACTACACAAAACTAAAAGGGATCTGGGATGAAATCGGATCAGTATCTTCAATTCCTAAATGTAATTGTGGCAAGTGCGTATGTGATGTATCAAAACAATTTGTGGCAATACAAGAAAAGGAGAGGCTCTATGAATTTCTTATGGGACTAGACGATGCCTTCAACACTGTTAAGACACAAATCTTAAGCACAAACCCGATTCCGAGCCTTGGGGCGGCTTATCACCTTGTAGCAGAAGATGAGCAGCAGAGGTTAATTACCGCTGCTCGAAAGCCAACTGTGGAGGCTGCTGCCTTTCAAACACAACGACAACAAGGCAGTAAAGACCGACATGATGATAAACGTGAGATACCAAAGTGCTCACATTGTGGACGGTTATACCATAGCATTGAGAGTTGCTACAAGATTATTGGCTATCCAGATGCTTCAAGGAAAGGGAAAGGAAAGCAGGTCGATGATAGAAAGACGGAAGAAAAGCAAAAGGAGTCTCATAAAGTGGCGCACGTGGACAGTAGCTCATCTCATGTGAATGCCTCTAGTCAGATACAAGGATTAACGCAAGAGCTAATGACACAGCTGCTGGAATTTCTTAACTACAGGAATGGTGATAGGAAAACTGGCCCTTCCGTCAATATGGCCGGTAAGATCGATTTTGTACAGCCATGGGTGATCGATTCGGGAGCCACTAAACACATCACCTATGACGAGAGTATCATTACTCGCGTCAATACAAGTGCTGAGGCCCCGGTCAAGATTCCCAATGGCGACCATATTCCTGTTCAAAGTGTTGGAAATGCTAATCTGCCTAATGGATTAAGCATTAATCATGTCTTGCACGTTCCAGATTTTAAGTGCAATTTATTGTCTGTTAGTCGACTAACCAAAGACTACAATTGTGCACTGATTTTCTTTCCGGATTTTTGTGTTATGCAGGACTTAGCCTCGAGGAATCTGATTGGGACGGGTAAGCAATGCGATGGTCTATACCTTCTGGAACCTGCTGGCGTAAGTAGAAAGGCTTTGTCAGTTGCAACAAGTCCAGAAATTTGGCATAGACGATTGGGCCACTCCAAAGTAAAATTCGACAACATCCTTCCTTTTACTAAAGTTTTAGATGAGCACTGTGATTCTTGCTTGAGAGCAAAACAGACTAGAAACATTTTTCCGTTAAGTTCTATACAGACGATTGCTTGTTTTGAATTGATTCACTGTGATATTTGGGGTGGTTATAAGACTCCGTCATTTTCTGGAGCTCATTATTTCTTGACTATTGTTGATGATTATAGTAGGGGTGTATGGATATATTTGATGAGATACAAATCAGAAGTGAGTCAATATTTGCAAATGTTTTGCAACATGATAAAGACTCAATTTGGTAAAACAATTAAGAGAGTTAGAACGGATAATGGAAATGAATTCCAATCTACTGATATGAAGAATTACTACTTTGATAATGGTATCTTGTTGGAAACTTCTTGCGTTTACACGCCACAGCAAAACGGGGTTGCTGAACGTAAACATAGGCACATCCTTGAAATTGCAAGAGCACTTCGTTTTCAAGCTGAATTACCTATTGATTTTTGGGGAGAATGTGTGTTGACTGCTGTTCACATCATAAATAAATTACCCTCGAAAATTCTTCAAAATAGAACCCCACACGAAATCCTATTGGGAAAGAAACCAAATTATGACATGTTGCGTGTATTTGGCTGTTTAGTCTATGCAAAAGATACAAAGACAGGGGGAGATAAGTTTGACGAAAGGGGGAGAGCTTGTGTTTTTGTGGGTTATCCTCAAGGTCAAAAGGGATATAAAGTTTTTGATTTAAAGAGCAAAAGGATTTATGCGTCACGGGATGTTCATTTTGTTGAATCTATTTTTCCTTATTCGCAAAGTGCCAAAATTGAAAGGCTGAATATGCTGCGAACAAAGGAATGGGAATCAGATTTGGAGAGTTTCAATTTTGGGCCTTCAAATGACAAAGAAAAACAGGCAGCCATTGTCCCTCCTTCAAGCGACTCGAGCCTGACCGATATTAATTCAAAGCAGCCTTCTGACTTGATTAAGGAACAAGCTGCTACTGAAGCTACAAATGCTGGTATTCGACGCAGTGAGCGAGTAAGACACCAGCCTAAGCATCTCCAAAATTATGCAATTTATTTACCTTCGTCTATAGACCATCCGCAACAACCCATGCCCAATTCAGAATCCTCGAAGGTACATCCTCTATCTCATTTTGTGTCTTATGATAATTTTTCTCCCGCTCACATTTGTTATTTAACGGCCATCACATCACATGATGAGCCAAAGTTCTTCCATCAGGCCGTTAAAGATCCAAAATGGCGTGAGGCAATGAGAAAGGAGATTGATGCTCTAGAAGCAAATGAGACATGGACTATTGAACCTTTGCCCCCTGGAAAACGAGCCATTGATTCCAAGTGGGTGTACAAAATTAAATATAAGCCGACTGGGGAAGTGGAGCGTTATAAGGCGCGTCTTGTTGCCAAAGGATTCACTCAAGTTGAAGGGATTGACTTTCATGAGACCTTTGCACCCGTTGCCAAGTTGGTTACTGTTCGAGTTTTGTTGGCAGTTGCTGCTAAGCATGATTGGGTGATACATCAATTAGACGTGAACAATGCATTCTTGCATGGAGATCTAAATGAAGATGTTTATATGAAACCTCCACAAGGTTTTGCTCGTGATAACGATGGACTCGTCTGCAAGCTTCAAAAATCGTTGTATGGTTTGCGTCAGGCTTCCAGAAATTGGTATCATAAATTTTCAAGGGCACTTCTTGACATTGGCTTTCGACAATCAAGAGCCGACCATTCCCTCTTCATATTTAGGAGAAATACTATGTATGTCGCAGCCTTGATCTATGTCGATGATGTTATTCTAGCTGGGAATAACGAAGAAAAAATTCAATTTGTGAAGACTTATCTTGATGATAAATTCAGCATCAAGGACTTGGGTACTTTAAAGTACTTCTTGGGCATAGAGGTTGCGCGCTCTCCTAAAGGAATAGTTTTGAGTCAACGCAAGTATACTCTCGATATCTTGGAGGAAAGTGGTTTGCAAGGTTGTCGTCCCAGCTCCTTCCCTATGGAGCAGAATATTCGCCTTGGCCTTGATGAAGAAAGCCCTTCGGTGGATGCAAGTCGATATAGGCGCCTCATTGGCCGCCTCTTATATTGACAGTCACACGACCTGATATTCAGTTCGCAACTAGCATCCTTAGCCAGTTTCTTTCCTCGCCCCGTCTCACTCACATGGAAGCCGCAATACGAGTATTACGCTATTTGAAAGCAACGCCTGGGCAAGGCATTTTTCTTCCAACAGATGGTGGCTTAGTCCTTGAAGCTTACTGCGACTCGGATTGGGGTGGCTGCCCTTTAACCCGTCGATCCAGTACAGGGTATTTTTTGTCTATTGGTGGAGCTCCTGTTTCTTGGCGTACGAAGAAACAATCCGTTGTCTCTCGCTCTTCTGCTGAAGCCGAGTATAGAGCAATGGCTACGACGGTATGCGAGATTTTGTGGATTAGGTGGCTGTTACGAGACCTTACTGCTCCTCAAACAGGACCGACTACACTCTATTGCGACAACCAGGCTGCTAGGCACATAGCAAATAATCCTGTTTTCCATGAACGTACCAAACACGTTGAAATGGACTGCTATTTTGTACGAGAAAGGGTGGAGTCGAAAGAGATTGAGCCAAAGAAGATATCCACTTCCGTTCAAGTAGCAGATGTTTTTACAAAGGCCTTAGGAGCTGAACGTTTTCGTTTTCTACTTGGCAAGATGGGTGTTCGTGACCTTCATCACCCACCTTGAGGGGGAGTGATGAGATATATGAGATTTGTCAAGATATTCTGCTGTATATTTTTCTTTTTTGCTGCATATCCTTTCTTTGGGCCTTTGTACTTTTAATTTAGGCCTTATTAGGGTAGGGCTTCTTTTTGCCAATAGTATATATATGTGTACAGGGTCGTAAATCAAAGTATCAATATATAGACAATTACAGTTTACAGCAGCCACATTCCTTGGTTTTCCATGTGTTTTATCAAAAGGACGTATTGGAGAATCGAACGTAGATTTCTGTTTGGTGTATTAATTATATTATACTAATGTTTTAAGAGTCTAAATTCAATATTGCATCATATATCATTTACATTAAAAAAATAAGAAAAACTCCACTATTTTTACAAACTAAGATAATATAGGTGGAAAATAACTGAATTGGACTTCTCTACTAATTCGAAGGTAAAAGATTTGGCACAATTTTGATTCATTAGTCATAGTAGAATCCATAAAAAATAGAAAAATATAATGAAATTGTTTGGTTTGTATATAACAACATTAGTGTTTTTTAACGTGTAAACTTTTTTTTTTTTTCATTATATGAATTAGTAATACTTTTTTAGCGCTTTTTTTTTTTTTTTTAAGAATACTACGTTGGAGCACGATACTTTTATTTTTTTCATTTTGTATTAAATCAAAATCGTATTGACGCGTTCAAGTATTACTCTTCAGTAGATAAAATTTTTTATATAATTGATGCATACATACAATTGTATTTTAAATGGTTATGAATATATCTCTAATTATCAAATTGAATTTTTAATCTAGCACATTAAAATTAAATTAAAATTATGACTCAATTGCACAAATTGCATCAGGTTGCACACAAGAGTTGCTAAAAATCACGAATATTTGATATTTGTTGCAAGGAAAATATTCCTTTGTACTTAATAAGTTAATATAGTCTTTGGTAAAAAGACAAAATATTTAAAATTGACTCTTTTGCTAGGGCGACATGAGCTTTTGTGTTAAGGCCCAATGGGTCAAATTAAGTGATAAATTTGATTGAATCAAAAACGGGTGCGGTTATAGACACCCACCAATGTATTGAGGACACCCACTGGATGAGTACACACCCATAAGTTGAGGACACCCACTGGATGAGTACACACCCATAAGTTGAGGACACCCACCTGGAAAATCCAAAAATACCCTTCTAACACTTTAAAACTCTAATTCTATTTCATCTCTCTCATTTCATTGGTACACCCACCTTCATCCCTTCTCTCCCGCGCCGCCCCGCCTCCCCACGCCTTCGCGACTCGCCAGCCACGTCGCCGCCCACCTTCGTCGCGACTCCGCCGCCCACCTGCTTCACGACCGTTCACGGCCGAACCCCTCTCTCTCCCTTCGCGGCCGTTCGCAGCCGCAACCCCTCTCCCTCCCTTCGCGGCCGCAACCCATCTCCCTCCCCTTTGCGGCCGCACCCCCTCCCCTTCAAGCGACCGCGACCGTTCACACCCCTCCCCGTCCACTCGCTGCCCCGTATTCCGGTAAGTTTAGGTGTTTAAGTTTTGTGCACATTTTTTATTTTTCTTATTTAGGGTTTGTGCACACAAAATTTACAGATTAGGGTTTAGGGTAAGAATCAATAAAAAAAATTTGCGGTTTTCTTCGAAATCTGCATGTTCGATTTTTTTTTCGGACAAATGAAAGTTTTTCATAAAAAAAATTCGGACACATTGAGTTTGTTTTAACAAAAAATTCGAACATTTTAATTTTGTTCATTTAAAATTTTCGAACACATGTTTTTTTTTCGGACAATGTTGATAAGTCCGAAAGAAAATCCCGAACACATGTTTTTTTTTGACAATAATGATTTGTTCGAAAAAAAATCCCGAACATCTTTTTTTTTTTCTAATTTTGTATTTTGTTAAGAATTTTTTTTTAAATTATGGTGATGGTGGGTATGGTTCGGCAAAAATGAAATGGGTGGGTGTACTCATCTTCGTGTTTTTTTAAATTTTGTACAAAAAGGGTATATTGGAAATTTTACATGTCCTATGGGATAAAAAATTGTCAGGTGGGTGTACTCAATAGGTTGGTGTGTGTATAACCGCGCCCATCCAAAATGGGTATGACTATTATAATAAATTACGATGGATGTACTCCAACTTTCAATTTATTAATATAATAATTATGTAAAAAATAAAAAATACCCTTCCCTAAAAGACATCATACTAGATGCACCCTTTTACTGAACACACCCCTATTATTTTTACCACCAAATAAATAAAAATTCAGAAATTTCAAAAAATACTTAGAATTTTCTTTTTTATAAATTTTGACCAATCAGTATCGATCATATACACTCCCGTCGACAACAATTTATCGACGAAAGTGTATATGGTCTACATTGATTGGTCGATTTTTTTTTTAAAAAATAGACCATTTATTGTCGACCATATATACTCTTGTCGATAAATTGTGGTCGACGAAGGTGTATTTGATCGACATTAAACTGTCGAATATATATATATATATATATATATATATATATATATATATATATATATAAATAAAGGCTTCTACAGAAAAATCTGCGGTAAACCTAACAAAAAAAAAACCAAAGTAACATCTCTGCATTAAGCGGCCGGTCGGGGGCGGGACGAGGGGCTGAGTGAGGGAGTTGTTTTTTTTTTTTCCTTGCTACAGCAGCGAAGGAGGGAGGAGTGGGGCGGCGGTGGGCGGTTGTAGAGAGAAGAGAAATAAAGTGAAGAAAAGAAAAGAAATAAATTAGGCCGCTGGTAAAAGGTATCAAAATGATAAAAAAGGTATTTAGGACAATTTGAAGAAATATACCATCTATCCTAATCAAATTTGGGAAGAGTACATTAATCAGAGGAGTGTCCTTAAACAAGTTGGAGGTGCATACAGTTAAACCCATCCAAAACCTAACTCATGTCAAGTATCATTTGGAGAAATAATAGAATATCTAATAATATAAAATATTATTGTTGGAAATTATTTTTATATAGCGAATGAAGTACTCAATTTTAGAAGATTGATAATTGCAATATGGAGATATTTGTAGGGGATGCCCATAAAAACTTTTTTTTTTTTTTATCAAATTATTGTTTTTTTTTTCTGGTGTTGCGAGATGATGATGGAGGGTACTTGTAGATTTTTTTTAAGGTTATATTGATCAGGTGTTTAGAGGTGGGTGTAGATAGTACTGTTAAATGAACCAAGTTGCCCATGAACTTGACTCGACTCGTTAAACTTTATAATAAAAAGTCGCAGTTTTTAAATTTGTTCCATTCAATTTTTTGTTCGATTCTAGCTGAGTTTTATCTTTTGTTTCTAAAAATTAGTTGATAAATATTTTTTACTAAATAAAAAATATTAGGCTGGCCTGTTAATCCTATTAAAACTGGGCTAGACTATATTTTTGTAAGGTGATGAAGATTTCGGCAAGGGGTGGGTTATATACCCCTCAGCTTTGTTAAATCTACGGCTTTTTTAATTAAATATTAAAGTTTCAAATTCTTTTTAATGATATATTAATTGGAGCGCCCTCAGAAAGGGCGCCCTTTACTCAATTCCGACACAACAGGGACAAAGTGGACAGAGGATAGCAGAGGAGAGAGAAGGGCGCCATTACAGAAGGCGCTCTTCTGAACATGATTAAGACAGGCCAGGAACACAGTTGACCGATTGATTGTCAGATAAAAGAGCGCCGAATGAGTCGGCGTCCCTATCACCTATTCAAATCTACAGACCTATTTTATTTACTGATTTTCTTACTGTTCGAGCTTCAATTTTTTACTTATGTACGCACCAGCCCATCTTATTTTAAAAGATATGTTTAAATGAAGCAAACACACTGTTTTCATCATCTTTTTGCTATTTAATTTTAGTTCAGTCTTGTATTAAAAAGCCTAATTTCTAACTAATTAATATAGACAAAAATATTACTTCTCCGTCATGTGATTATTTGCTAATAAAAAAAGAATCGAATGATGTGGAGACTCAATAAATTATTTTTTATTAAATTATGATATTTGTTTAATTTTTTTGGCAATATTAATGACTAATGAGTTCTAGAATTTTGTTTAAATTATACTTTTATTTTTTTTACTGATCATTATTTGTTTGTTGGGCGTGTCAATTGTGACCTTTAATTTAAAAAAAAAAAATTAAATTTTATTTTGTAACCTGTTAGTGGATGAGTTTTAAAATTGTGTTTAAACTTTAAATTATAATTTTATTTTCTCATTTATTGATAATTAACTAATTATTTATTTTTTTATTTTATTTGTTTGTTGGACGTTGTCATCTCAACTATTGATGGACGAAGAGAGTTATATTTTTGCCTTAGACTTTTTAATATAAGGTTGAACTAAAATTAAATGGCAAAAAAATGATGAAAACAGGTGTCTGCTTCAATTAAACATATATCAGGGAGGGACACTGACTCATTAGGCCCTCTTTTATCTGACAATCATTCGGTCAATTGCGTACCTGACCTGTTTAAATCATGTTCAGAAGAGCGCCCTTCTCTTTCCTCTGCCATCCTCTGTCGCTTTGTGTCAGAATTGAGGAAAGGACGCCCTTGATGAGGGCGCTCCAATTTAGTTTAGTAAAATCCCATCAAACACTAACATATCATTAAAAAGAATTTGAAACTTTAATATTTAATTAAAAAAGCCTAAATCTACCCCAGCCCCCAATCCAATTATTAATTTAATATACATGTAAAATACCTAAAATAACATTTTAATAATTTTGATTTTTGATATGATAAATACACTCTTCCATTTAAACCTAACCCTTAATTTGCATTGCAGCAGACTCATATTCCGTACGCCACCTCTGGCGTCACCACCATCCAACTTCCACTCAAACATAAAAAAAAAAAATCACAGAAATTTAAAAAATTTAAAACATATTTTCCACAAATCAGTGTTCCATATGCATTATCGTCGCCAACAATTTGTCGACAATAGTGCATACTGTCTACACATATTTGTTGAAAAAAATCCAATTTTTTAAAAAACTTTCGTCAATATTTGGTCGAATATTATATGCACCATTGTTGACAAAAAAATGTCGACAATAGTGCATCTATTCAACATTGGTTTGTCGAAATAATTTTTTTTTTTTTTTTGAAAAACCTACCTGGGAGCGTGGGGTGGCAGGCTAGGAGCGGCGGTGGTGCGGACAGGGGGCTGGGCGACACTGTACGTTGTGAGTAGAAAATAAAAAAATAGAAGAAAGAGAAGAGGGGGTGTGCAGGTACTCGGCGGCGCAGGCACTGGGGGTGGTGGTGGAGTGGTGGAGGGAAGAAAGAAGAATGAGAAATGGAAAAGAAATTAGGGTTTTAGAGTATTTAAATGGGAAAGTGTATCTGTAATTTAAATTAAATATGTAAAATGACAGATTAGGTATTCAGTAGGAAATACAGTACATCTAACCTTCGACATTTTAACAAAGCTGGAAGCATGGACAAAACTATCCGGAAATTTCCCCGATATATCCTCGATATATCCATTTTTCGCAGTCACCGATATCGATATTGAGAAGAAACGATATTTCCACGATATTTGTAAAAAAAATCGAAAATATCGATAAAAATCGATATACAATAACAATATCGAGACTAATATCGATAAAATATCGAAAGAATATCGGAAAATATCGAAAAATATCGGGAAAAAATCGAAAAATGTCGATAAATTTCAAAAAATATCATATGAAATAACATTGTATGCTATATTTTATATAAATTTATCATAGATGTAAATAGATTTAAATTGTTTTTTTGAATTTATGTATTAAAAGTTAGTTATTAAATTTCCACAATTTTTAAAATTTACCGATATCGATATTCGATATCGATATATCCATCGATATTTCCACAAATTTAAGGTCTCGATATTTTCACAGACACCGATATTTTTGTCCTTGGCTGGAAGGTATATAACCCACGCCTTTGGGCAATTTGTTCCAATCCAATTGGTCTAATGGGCTGGAATGACTTTTGCAATTGTGGTAGATGGAATGAGGTTAAGTTACTACTACTTGAGATGATTTGTCTTTTATTTATTTATTTTTTAAATGAAAATATAATGCTAATTAATCCTGCAGTATGTGAGAAAAACGTGGCAACCAACTAACACTTATATCGACAAAGTGGAATAGCTCAAGTGGTTAGAGCACCACTACCTAGGTCTTAGATCCTGAGTTCGAGTCATGGGGAGGGGAAAAAGGGATGGGTATTTAACTTCCATAAAAAAAAAAAACACTTATATCACATTAAATTAATTTTCAAACCTTAATATTTAGTTAAAAAACCCTAAGTTTGGCCGGAAATTTACATTTAATAACACAAAAATGTCTCGATACTCAATTAATGGTGTCAGGGTAAATAAATTTTACTCCCTTCGTTCAATTTCATTATCTCCACTTTTCTTTTTCAATTGTCCAATTTTCACTACAAAATATTGGCCAAAAGGCAACGGCAATTGGCAACGGCAGGCGGGCCGATGCAATTTGGTAACGACATTTAATGGCTGATGCGAAATGGCATCGGCAGTGGGCCCCGATGCCATTTAGTAACGGCATTTAATGGCCGATGCGAAATGGCATCGGCAGTGGGCCCCGATGCCATTTGGTAACGGCCCCCCCGATGCGAAATGGCATCGGCAGTGGGCCCGATGCAATTTGATAACGGCATTTAATGGCCGATGCGATTTGGTAACGACATTTAATCACCCTTCTAAATTACCAAATACAGATTTATAAGTAAAAATAATAATAATAATAATATATATATATATAGCCTTACAAGTAATACATACACTAATTAATTGTGAACCAAATTCTAACATCTACTCTTATAAAAGATTTACAAGATATATACTGATAATAAAACCGTTAATAACTTTAATTTTTCTGTTATTAAAAAAATTATATAAAAATGAATGTTTTTTTTTAATTTAATAATTATATACCGATAATAAAACCGTTAATAATTAAAAAATCTTAAAATAATTAATCGTGATTAATTAAAAAATCAAAATAATTAGTATTGGTAATCTTAAACCCTAAACCCTACATTAATTTAACTAAACCCTAAAATCTGATCCTAAACTCTAAACCTCCAAACCCTAAATCCTAAAAAAATTCATCTTTTTTAAATGTTAATAAAATGGCATCGGCAGTGGGCCCGATGCAATTTGGTAACGGCCACCTATCGATGCCAAAAGGCAACGGTTTTCCCCAAATCCGATGCCATTTAAATAGCATCGAGCATATTGGCATCGGCATACTGCCGTCCCCTTTGCCGTTGCCTTCATCATTGGGGACGGCAGATCCGATGCCTTCCCCGTCCCCATTTCTCCATAATTTTGTAGTGTTTATTATGCACATACTCTTTTTGAAAATAATACTATTCATACTACTTTATCTCCACCCTCCTACCATCACTTATTTACCTACTTTGTCATTCACTTTATTCATAAACAATCATTTATTTATAAATGGACCCCACAATAACCCATCATACCCGCAACTTATTTACTTTATGAATAAACTAATCAATATTTATTAAAACTCGTGCCCGGAGAAGTGGGCATAATAAAATTGAGTAGCTTAATTTAACAGAAAATTGAAGAAAGAATAGAATATCTAATAATATAAAATATTATTGTTGGATTTTTTTTTTGAAGTACACAATTTTAGAAGATAAAGTATTGCATGATGGAGATATTTGTTGGAGACGCCCAAAAATCATAAATGCACCTTTTTCAGATAAATGTCCTTTTTTTTTTTGGTGTTACTCGCTTGATCAATAATGTTAGGATGAAGTCAAAAAAAAAAAAAAAAGTTAGGATGAAGTAATTTTTCAGTCCACTAATTTCTTCCCACTTCCAACTTTGATGTCAGTTTCTAATTTTTTTTTCTTGAAATTACAGCTTTGAAAAGCGTGAAATCGTTCCATGTTCCATGAGATGTGATATAATTTAGACATGAAAAATTAATTATTTAAAAGAAACGTGTGTTAATTTATATGAATTTGTGAATAGTTTTACCGTCAAATCGTATCAAGTCCCTGTAAAAAAAAAAAAAGGGTCAAATGCACGGACACCCTTTGCATTCAATCAAGTGGGTAAACAATTGCATGGACACTTGACTAGTTGACTATTCTAAAACTGAAAGTAGACTCTTGTTTCAACCAGATTTGCAAAGTTACTACCATAATAAAATATATTTGGTGCAATATGAAGTTTGACTCGAGCTCAATAAGTAAAAGAAAAAATATAGTGTAAAACTGCCAAACTACTTGAGATTGATCGACTTGATTAAAGCTCGTTCGAGCTTGACTCGTTTAATTATCAAACAAACTCAACAATAATTCAAAACAAGCTTGATAAACATACCGTTCGCCACGACCCGACTCACTTATAACCCTAAGTACAATTATAGTACATTATTTTATTTAAAAATGAACACAATACTACTGCTACAACTCTAGAATCCAGATTAAACCAAACTATTTAAACTGCTTAATTATTCAATGTCGCCACTTACAAGTTGATCAACAAAAACCTTGAGATTCAAATTGGAGCTACCATCTTCCTTCATTGCTTCCTTAGCCAAATCCCTCCATTTCTTCACCTCTCTTCTTATTTCCACCCCTCTCTCTCCTCCATCCATCACAATCTCCACACACCTTTTGATCTCATCACCCCCCACAATTCCATTCTCACCCTTCACTACTCTCACCCCCGTCTTCCAATAATCCTGCACCAACTTCGCATTCGTCGCCTGATCGCTCCATTGAGGCATCATCACGCCAGGAACACCCGTGACGAGGCTCTCCAGAGTCGAGTTCCATCCACAGTGCGTAACGAAACATCCCACACTCGAATGCGAAAGAACCTCCACTTGATTACACCAACCCACAATCCTCCCCTGCTCCTTCACTCTGCACCTCAGCTCGTCCTTCATCTCCGATCCTTTGATCACCCATAGAAACGGCCTCCCCGTTCCGATCAGCCCCGCCGCCATTTCCTCCATCTGCGGTTTCGATAACTCGGAGAGGCTCCCGAATGCCACGTAGATTACTGAGAGTTTCTCTTGTGAGTTCAACCATGGGATATAATCCTCTGTTTTCTGAACCAGGTCGCCTCCGAATGACGTGTCGGACGGATCTCCACCGTCTATAAACGCAGAAGGAATCAACGGTCCGATCGCTAGCAGATTATACTTCTTTAGAGCCTTGAATGCCTCCGCTTCCAATTCATTGAATGTGTTGAGAAATACAGTTGGATTTTCTTCCCTATCCAGAATTTTGAAATTCTCTATAAAAGTGGGGATTGCGAAATCGTACACGGAAGGACTTGAATCGAGGAAGAACGACGGTAGATCTCCGGAATCCATCTCCGGTAGGCCGGGTAGTTTGATAGATCCGGCGGCGGTGTCGAAGTAATTGTTGAAATAGTAAAAGTAAAGGGCGAAAACAATCGCCGGTTGAATCCAGAGGAGAGTCACCGGGAGGTGAAAGCTTTGAGCCACGTGGCCGGCCCAGGGGACGAGGAGCGTGTAGACCACGCGCGCGAACGGGCGGCCTTCGTCGCGTCTGGTGGTAATGGCGTGCTCCACGGCTTTGGTGCCGTGGATTCTGATCTGCGACATGAAGGTCTGAGCTTCGTCGGGTGACCAGCCGTTATCGTAACCGTCGGAGAAGGAGAGGAATTCGATTTGGTCTTTGAATGATGAGGAAGATTGGGATTGGGACATGCGGCGTATGGCGGAAAGGCTCGTGAGGAAGGTGACGTTAAGGCCGTGTTTGGCGAGGCGTTTTGCGAATTGGAGAGAGGGGTTTATGTGGCCTTGGCCTGGGAATGTGACTAAGAGGACACGCTTGTTCGCCATTGTTGCTAGTACGAAGCTGAGTGAGGTTATCAAGTGGTGTTTTATTTGTGGTGTGGGTGTGCATAAACAGCGTGAAGTGCTTCCATATATATAGAGCAGTTAAGTGGTTACTTACACAATCTTGTTTTCTCCATTGTGGAAACAACCAAGGTTATTTTATTTTTGAATTCACATTTTTTCGTATTGTCCACCATCTCATTTTAGTTCGAAATTTAACATCTGAATTTTATCATTCAACTACGAGTTGCACTCTTGTGTACTTGTTCCTATTTAATATTTGAACTAATACTATACAATATGTGAACTAATACTATACTCTATTTAAACTAATATTATACTGCATTTATCATAACTCAAGAGTAACATTCACCCATTTAAAAAATTGTACTCACTCTGTCCCACAGGAATTTGCACACTTTCCATATATGGATGTCCCATACCAATTTGCACACTCCATAAAAGGAAATATCTCTATAACCCTCACTCTTAAAATATACTCATATTTACCCATATGTCATTACTTTTCCACACTCAATCTACTTTTTACTTTATTTTATTCATAAAAGTTTACAAAATTATCCCTCAAAACATCACTCATTACACCTTTTCTTACACATTTCTTAATATGTGTGCCGTCCCAAGGGTGCAAATTCCTCTGGGACGGAGGGAGTACTACATAAGAACAAGTTACATGCATGTAACTGGTACACACAAGTTTTTGCCTTCAACTACATTCACTCCTAAAAATATTAAATACCTATTTGACATAAAGTACATCTTATAATACTCAATTTGTCCGCCTATAAACTACTTATTTTATTCGTCTATAAACTACTTATTTTATTCGTCTATAAACTTCTCATACCATTTAATTGTGACAAATATTTTTTACTAATAATTTATTGGTACACTTCACTTCATTTTATATTTTACTTTTCCATCTATCTTTCTTCACTTCTCTCAATCACATCACTTGTACTATATTTATTATTTAATCACTGTTTTTAATTAATCTATGTGTCCAAAGTAATTGAAAACTTATAGACTGACAAAAGGAATACAACATCACTCACTTTGACACAATTAATTTAATATAAAATTACATCATATCTTACTCAAAATATCAAAACAAACACACCATCACTATTCATCTGAAATTTACCATTTTAGAATTTTTCCATCCAATTTTCAAAACAATGCAAAATGATTAATATATACTCCCTCCTATTCATAGTATAAGTCGTTTTGACCTTTCGTTTTCTTTGTAAAATATAAGTCGTTTTACACTTTTCAATACAAATTAATTATATTTATTCCAAATTTACCCTTAACATCAATAAATATTTACATACATGTATTTTTTTTTAATGAAAATTACAAGCATTGATTAATTAGGGTAAAATGAGAAGTCAATTATTTTCTTAATATATGTGCATGAGCTTAGGATGACATATATTTTGAAGATTTTTTACTCTTAGATACAATTTCCACCACCAATAGACTCTCTACTACTATATGATACTGTAATAAATGTGAGGAATTGATTGATGGTCCAAAGAACTAACTCCCAAAAAAATTCATTCATGACTTTTCAACACAAAAAGTTATGGTGGATAATATGTGAAAGTTAACATAATTTTTTTGACCTATGAATCAATTATAAAAATTCGTTACTGTAATCTGCACGCGGTTATATTTAATTAATTGACCCAATGGAATCAATTATATTGTTAAATAATTATAAAATTAATTTGCTACTTTCACTAATCATATACTCCGTAGTATTTTGATTTGTGTCCACTGTCGCCACATGTCAAAGTTTTGGATTATTGTTAAAGGATAGGACGTTGCATGTTGGTCTTTTTTAGAAAGTAACATTAATGATGATATGCTATATATGCATGGTAAGTTAAATGGATAACAACTGAATTAGGGGTGATTGGAAACACTATAATAATAATATTTTTATAATTATTTAAGATAATTAATATTATTATTATTATTTATTATTATTATTATTATTATTATCTTATTAAAATATTATATTATATTATTTTTATTATTAGAATTAAATTTATAATTTATTTTTGAATAAATAGTGTTATTGTTATTTTTACAATTATAATTATTATTGTTTTTTATTTTTTACAAGTATAAAATAATGTGGTTAAAATTAAAAAATAAGTTATGACATTTTTGTAAAAAAAAAAAAAAAACTCATTACTAAAGATATGAGAATAGATAAAATCACAGGATGAGATTGTGAGAGGAATCACTATTCCCTAACTTTGGAGAATGGTCAATCCTCGTTCTATTCCCACCTCATTCCTACATACCAACCATGCCATAATAAGTGATTAAATTAATAGCTTTAAAATAAATTTGAAAAAGCACTCGTGAACCTGCTTTTATGAGCTTCTACCAACTTTTCTTTACAATTTTATAATTTTATCCTCTTAATTTTATCAATATTCTACATTTTTCCTTCCATATTCAAAAGATATAGGATGTCGATTTCAATCCACAATTACAGAAGAAATCATCATCTCCCAGAAACAAACCCACCGTGCGCAGTGAAGAATCAACCCAACCAAGAATAAGCTTTCAGTGCACAGCGCAACCGGTAAACATGTTGATCGCAAATGTGGAGTCGAGAAATTCTTCTGAGTTTTTTTTTAATCTCCAAAAAAAAACACGATAAATTTTTTGAATCCTATGGAATCTCCCCAAGTATTCTTCTTTATTTTTTTCTTCCATTTTCAAGAAAGCAAAACTCAATTTATGTTTCAATTTGTTTATATCGTGGATTTATAACTATGTTAATTAAGAACTTGAGAGGGTTTCTACTCAAATAGGTTGTTGGAAGAACTAATAAGGTAATTGTTCTAGATCATTCTTCTTTGTATTAATGTAAATTGAAGTTATATTTATGTAGTTATATATGTTTTACATTGGAAGCTCTTTTGGGTTTCTATCTAGTGACCTGTTATTCGAGGGGGTTGCATTGCTAATTTTTTTGTTAGTTCTTTTGAAAGGGTTTCTACATTGCTAGTTATTTTTGGGTTATCTTTTGTTCTTTTATTTTACAAAACTCTATTACATAATTGAGTTATATTTATGTAGTTATAGGATCTTAAATGCCTTGGTCAAAAAATTCTGAAATTAACTCTCTAATGCATTCACAACCATTATCTGAACCATCTCAAAACATCGAAAGTAGTAGAGGTGGTAGTTCTATCCCGGATTCTAGTGCAAAGACAAGTTGAGATCGTAGTGCTACAGAAGCATTTATTAGAATGTGTCGAGGAGCTACAAGCTGGAAATAGAACTGGTAGTCATTTCAATAGATCTGGTTGGAAAAATATTAGAAAGAAGTTTAAGGTAACTACAAATCGAGACTATACGAGAATGCAACTAAAAAATTAATTGTTGGGATGCTTTAAAGAAAGATTGGAGTTTGTGGATGAACTTTGTTAAGAAACTCTACTAGACTAGGTTGGGATACTAGAAGAGGTACTGTGCAAGCAAGCAAAGAATGGTGGGCTAAAAAATTATAGGTATAATTATGAAAGTTTTTTTGTTGTTCCATCAAATTTGATGAATTTATTGACATTTTTGTTGTATTGATTTTATTTATTTTTCTTGTAGCAGATTCCTGAAGCGGCTAAGTTTCATTTCAAGGACCCTTGTTGGTTATTGAACAAGAAATATTATTTTCAAATGTTGTAGCAACTGGAGTGAGTGTATGGACTCCAACACTTATTTTCAGAGACAATCCATAACAAAACACTACTACAATTACATTTAAGAGTAAAATTTAAGGAAATCATACCTTATCTCCATAAGCCCCACCACCCCTTTTGATTCAAGTACGAGTTATATGCAAAAGTCACACAATCTAGCTACATACAAAGAAAGATGAATGATAAATGAATTCCACCAACCTCTAATAAATTCCTTTGAATGGATGTACGAATATGTCAATTCATGAATAATTTTAATATTTTTTCAAAAAAAAAAAAAAAGTGCAGGGTAAAAGGTGTTTTTGTAAAGTTACAAATAAAAGTTACTCCGTATTTGTTTTGCAAACACTTCAACTTATAAAAAAATGATTTGGAGCGCTTAATTTTAAAACACTACCCACTTTCAATATTCTATTACAAAAATTAATTTTAACATTTTAAATTATTATAGTTTGCAAACACACCCTATGACATCCGTGGAGAATCACCAAAATTAAGTAAAAGTTTAATAAAATGTCTCAAATTAGATGACTTTGTACATTTTTTTCAATGTAAATTTTCTGATTTTTTTAAAATAAAATTTGTCTTTACAATAATTTAAATACTCAAATAAATGTATTTTTTTAATAATATAAATAAGCATTTATTAAAACATAATAAAAATTAATTATTTTCTTAATAAAACGTAGCTAACATAAGACTTGTAATTCACATAAATTCTTCTATTCTTATTTGTCGATTTCTTTATATTTTTTTTACAAAAGTGGCAAGAGTCCACCACCCAAATAACACTTCCTCCCAGAATATCGATTTATTGTAAAATTCTCACCAGTCACCACCTAAAGATGCAAAACTTATACTAATATTGTGTTTGGATCAGGGGATTGAAATGAAATGATTTAGAAATAAATGAATTTCAAATGATATGGTTGTAAGGAGAATTTAAAATCTTCTCAATTTTAACTAAAAAGTGTGTCATAAAAAATCTAAGTATTTAAAATCCATTCATAATACAAACAAGTGGAGTGAATTTGAATGATGAATTTAAAATTCATAAATCAAATTCATCCATCCAAACGGAGCCTCAAATTTCCGGAAGAGGAGCAAAATAAAGTGGAAGCTGTGAGATTGGATAAGGAAGTACTGCAATTCCAAACGAAAATAAGAATCAAACAATATAAAATCGAGTCAAGGAAAATCATTTTTCCGCAAAATAAAATTCGTTTTGTCTAGTGTTCACGGATTTAGCCACTGTAAACAAAGCAACAACGAACAGAAATAAGATAAGAGCTGAGCGATTTCCGGATTAGTCTCTCAATTTTTTGAAATTCGACAAAAATATAATCTAAGTGTTCAGGTTTTAGCCTATACAGTATTTAAATTGTATCGACTCAATTTTTAAATGGGTTTCCAAAAAGATGGTATGGTATGGTACAAGATGGGCGGAGAGTGAGACGGTGCACGCGCGCATGAGTTGGATACCCACTTACTACACTTTATCAACCTTGAACACATTCCTACGGTCCTACCTATAAGGAACTCACTTAGGCCATCTCCAAGGGAGAGGCAAATGGCATGTTTTTGTGGCAATTGATCTCCAACGATGAGGCTAATTGCCACTTATGAATAGTGTGTGGCAAATTTGCCACAACACTATTCACGTGGTAAATTTTTATTTATTTATTTAGTTTATTATTTTGATTTTGATTAATAATTATTAAAATTTTAAAATTAAAAGTATACAATTTAATTTTAAGACAACATTAATAATTTAAATTACAAAAATACAATACGAAATAAAACATAAATACTACAGTACAAATTTAAATTACAATAGAAAATAAAACGAACATGCTACAAATTAAAATTACAATACAAATAAAACATACATACTACGAATTTAAATTACAAAATGCAATAGAAAATTAACGAAAACACTACAAGCACGCTAAATTTAACACAACGAGCATAAATTAATATAACTAAACAAAGGAAATACAAATTAAATATAAATACTACGAATTTCAATATTCTGGTATTGCATTTAATTTGTATTTAATTAAGTATTGCATTTTGTTGTACTAATATTTAATTTCTTAGTATTAATACGTAATTGTGATGTATTTTGTAATTTAATTGGGTGTTTTGTGTGAAATAAATTTGTGTTTTTTATTTTGTATTGAATGAATCATTTTGTTGCTTAATTTATTTAATTTAAATTTAATCGTAATAAAATTCAATATTTGATTATAAATAAATATTTGATAAAATGGAATATAAAAAAGATAAAATTAAGATGGTCTTAAATTGAGTTAAAATTTGAGTTGAATGGCTGGAGATGATTTTACCGTTTGACTCAAATTTGGTGGCAAATTGAGGATTTTAATGACAAATTTGCCACCAGCGTTGGAGATGGTCTTATAAGTTATAAGCGGCTCAAACTCCTTACAAGTTTTCAATGTAGAACAAAGTGTCTCTTCACCTTTCCACGAACTCATCATCATCATTCTTCACATTAGAAGTGTGACGTCCCATCTTTATATATTAATTTCTTACTCATCGAAATTCGATTTTGAGATTTTAACGCTCATCTACTCTGCGAGTGGAATGACTCTATCACGTTCAATTTCTAAAAAATTAACATTTAGTCCATCAACATTTTGATCAAATATGGGTATTTGAAACATATCAAAACCAACATTTCCTACAAAGCATAAGCTAAATGTTCTACTCCATCTGTTCCTTCAAAAGTCATTCATTTTTTTTGCACTTGATTAAAAAATACTCTCCCATTCCACAATAAGTTTCTAATTTCGTTTTTGACATATTATTTTCTCTTTTTTAATCTCATCACTTATATTTTATCTATTAATTTATTATACTTTATTAAATACTCATCTATTATTTTATTTCTCACCCTCACATCACTTGTATTACATTTATTATTTTATTATATTTTTTAATCAAAATACTCAAAAGAAAGAAAAAATTATAGAAAGGAAGAGAAAAAATATATAAAAAGGTAGAAAATGAAAAAAAGCAAAAAAAAAAAAAAAAAAAAAAAAAGAAAAAAAAAAAGGAGATCGTTGCTAGACAAAAATGAATAAATGTCACGCTTAAAATAACAAAATTAATACTGTAACTTTCAATGTTGGTCAAAAATACTCTCTCCGTCCAATTTTATTATGCCCACTTCTCCGAGCACGGGTTTTAATGAATATTGATTAGTTTATGTATAAAGTAGATAAGTTGGGGGTATGATGGGATGTTGTGGGATGGTAGGAGGGTGGAGATAAAGTAGTATGAATAGTAGTATTATTTTCAAAAAGGATATGTGCATAATAAAATTGGACAACAAAAAAAATGAAAGTGAAAATAATGAAATTGGACGGAGGGAGTAACGAAATGTCGAGAGGTAAATATATTCCTCTGGTGTTACAGTGATAGGTAGATGGACATTATTGACCGGGTAGGTACTTGTCCAAATCCAATCAATATTATTACCTGAAGCAGGTAGCTAGCATTGGGAAATAATTAAGGATTAGTATCCAATTACGCAGTGAATCATTAATTCAAATACCTAATTTTTGTCACTTTGTTTTTGGAAAATATTTTTGTCACTTTCCATCAATACAATTCAGATGAAAGTGTCTATTTTTGACACCTGTTAGTACATATCACATAACAACAATAATACGCATTGATTCTAAAAGAAAAATATAGCAAATAAAATTTAATTACACTATTACTACATTATATATGAGAAATAACATGAAATAAAATAAATAAATTACACTATTACTACATTATATGAGAAATAGAAAATTGAGTTTTAATGATATATTTATAAATAAATTTTCTTGTAATGTATGCGTCAAAGAAAGAGAAAGGGCAACATAAAGGAACAGTGACAGCGGCATCATTAATGGCGATTAAGATGGACACGTTGTCGGGAATAACAAGAGTGAGTGTCAGTGAGTGAGGAAGCCAATACAAATTACAGAACTTTTTTTTACCAGCTACTCCCTCCGATTCAAAAAGTTTGTCGCATTTGAACTTTAAATTTGTTTCAAAAAGTTTGTCGCTTTTCCTAATTTTACCAATGATTTTCCTAAATTGCCCCTATTCTTTTGGAAATATATTAATTACGATTTTTTTTGGAAAGGACAAAGAAATGGTGGTAAAGGAAGGTGAAAAAATAAAAGGAAAAAGAGAAGAAAGGGGGAGAAAATAACGAGGGGTAAATTTGTCAAAAAAATATGTTCCTTAATTCTATACAAAATGAGAAATGCGACAAACTTTATGAAACGGAGGGAGTACTAAACAATAAGACAATTTTTATGGAAACAATTTTCATAAAAACAAAAAATCTTAGATTTGTGAGACAATTAAAAAAAAAAAAAAAAAACTAATACTCCAGTAATGATTAAAAACATGTCCTTGGATTCTTTTGTTTTATTTTTTATTTCATGTTTGAGATGAATGGAATAAATTAATTGAAAAGATTATTTTATTAACAATGAGAGTTATATATAGATTACATCATGGGTTTTTAGATTAACTATTAACATGGACTTTAGGTTAACTAAACAGTATGGGCCAAGATATACGAGAAAACAATTAATAAACCTTAATTTATCTCTAATACGTCCCCTCAAGATGAAGTATCATTGGTGATTCCAATCTTATTCACAAGTGGTTGAAGACGAGGACGAGATCGACAGACGACACATGATCTACTGTGAGAATCGAGACAAAGGACGCCCAACGAACAAAACGGTTATGTGGGATTTGCACCTTATAGGCGTTGTTGGGGTAAGTTGTTGCAGAAGAGAGTGAACCCTATTGGGTGTATGCAACAACTCGAAGAGAAGAAGGAGATTTATCTTCTTGGGTTTAGAAGAACATGGTCTCGTTCTTGATGAGTTGTGGTAGAAGAGGGCGAAACTCTTGGGCGTATGCAACAACTTGAGGAGAAGAGGAAGATTCATCTTCTTGGGTTTGGAAGAACGTGGTCTCGTTCTTGATGAGTTGTTGCATAAGAGAGCGAACCTCTTGGGTGTATGCAACAACTTGAGGAGAAGAATTGGCAGCAGTATTGCTAACCAAATCTTGGTGTATTTTGGTGATCCCGAGATCAAAAAAGAAAAATAAACGAGGCATAAGCCTTAGTATCGAAGGCGAACAATAGAAGAAGTTGATGCATGGAGGGATGTGTGTGTATTTTTTTTTTTTGTAGGGTTTAATGAAGAAGAGATCAAATAGACCTAATCTTGAAAAGGTAGAAGAAAACAAAATAGGATATAGGAAATGGGAAAATATTCCTAAATCTCGTAGATGGAGGTGTGATCGTGAAGATCGAAAAAGGGACGTTAGCCTACAGAAACTCTTGATACCATGTTGAGATGAATAGAATAGATTAGTTGAATGAATTATTTTATTAACAATGAGAATGGATATATAAATTACTGACTTTTAGATTAAAGAAATAATTTAATCACAAATTTAAGTGGATCTACTCAATTTAAACGGTTTCCTATAAATATAAGAAATCCTAGCAAATTTGCGTTCTCTCCAACAAAAAAAAAATGTTTCGAAAACTAGTCATGAATTCTTGAGAAGCTATAATATAATCTTCAAAGTACAAATCATACAAAGCCTCCCCATTAATGACGTCCACCACAATCTTAAAAATGATTACATGTAATTTTATGGATTAGCTAATTAAATTGGACTCTAAAATAACTATATATTTTTTTTTTCAATCTTAAAATGACGGTTCTATTTTATTTTTTTACATGGACTAATAAAATGTCACTAATTATGTCATCATAAATATAGAGAACCATTTTTTTTAAAGTAGCATATAGAGGACGGCTTGAAGACGCAACTGTATGTACATTATAAAATTAAAAACGAATAGCTCTACTTTCAGACAATATTAAATACGTGCCCAATATGGGTATACAATTTTGCAACTCACATTTATTTGGATCCAAAAACGAAATTGCAAATAAAAAACTTACCAGGGAAGGGGAGTGGATCTCTACCTTTTTGTATTTACCTTGACTAATATTCCGTCATATATGAAATCTCTCCTCTGTTGAGAGCCGTATCTTCTTGATACACCGATCATCGGTTGATTGCCGCAGAAATTTATGCAAAAACCATATCTGGCTATTACTCCAGGCCTGAAGATCTGGGATTGATATCCCCATTTTCAAATCCCTATGAGTCTGATACCAGATCCCGTTCCCCACGCCAACCCGAGGCCTATTTATTGACACACCAATATGCTTTGAAAATACACCATGGAGCGCCTAAATATATCCGACGAGAATGAGGAACTAGCCTATGAAGCAAATAATGAGAGACACAACCCGCAGAATGTGAATCTCAGTGTAGTGGGGAGATTCTTAACAGACCCAGACCTCTCTTTCAACCTCACCCGCAGCCGCCTCGCCAATCTCTGGAAACCGGCGCGAGGGGTCTCCATCCGGGACATCGGAAATGGCCGATTTCTGGCCCAACTCAACCATGGCCTGGACTACAAAAGAATTCTGGAGGGTGGCCCATGGATGATTAACAACAATCTGATCATCCTAAACCGCCTCTCCCTAGGGGACATTCCCAATGTGACTCCACTAACAAAGATCCCATTCTGGGTGCAGATCCACGAGGTCCCGGTGGGTTTTTTCTGCGAAGAATTTGGGGAAGCACTGGGCAACTTCATCGGCAAGTTTCTGGGATACGATGCTACGAACAAAGGAGCAATATGGAAACCGTTCATGCGTCTCCGAGTTGAACTCGACACTACACTCCCTCTCAAACGGTACAAACTGATCCGACACCATGACGGAGGGGCATCCACTGTGAAATTCAAATACGAACGCCTAACACGCTTTTGTTTTTTCTGCGGCCTGCTGGATCATACACTTAGCACCTGCCCGGCATACTTCGAGGCCAACGATGAAAAAGCCAAGTTACAATGGAGCAGGGAATTAGTGGCTCCGGCTCGTCGTAACCCATCGCTACCAGGGGACAGATGGCTCAACAGAGAGGACCCTCCAAGCGAGGACACCGCCGACGGACCCAATGAGTCCGATGATGCAACCAACAGTAACGGCGGACATCAAAATAATGCAACCGCGACAAATCAAGAAACTACCATAATTAGAGGCGAGAGCTCTGCGATGGCATTCAATGCCCCAATTAACCAAATTAATACAGGGGCGGTTACAAACTCTTGGGGGAGACAATCTCGGGACAACCTAACAACCAATCCCATATTCGACGCCAAATATGTCGATGGTATGATTGATACATTTGAATATCTGGAACAGAAGAAGAGACGAAGGAAAGACACTGAGCTAGGCCAAGAAGCCTTCCGCACGCACAATGACTCAGAGCTCGAAGAAGGAGATAACTATGAGGACACAGAGGATTTTTTATCGGCTGGCCCCGGCTCCGGAGCCAGCCGGGGTCAATGATTGTCTTGAGCTGGAACTGTAGAGGCCTTGGCCAGGGCGCTACAGTTCCGACTATATGCGAGCGAGCTCGCGCTCGTAGGGCTGATGTTATTTTTTTATTTGAGACTTTATCTTTCGGTGTTAAGTTGGAAGCTTTACGTGTTAAGCTAAAATTTTCTTCGTGTTTCTCTATTGACTGTATTGGACGAAGTGGAGGGTTGGTCGTTTTATGGCGTAATATGACAAATTGCACTATTTTGAGTTACTCGAGGCATCATATTGATTTATCTATACACGATGAAGTTGAGAATTGGAGACTTACAGGATATTATGGTTACCCGGAAAGGAATCGAAGACACATGTCGTGGACTTTACTCCGACATTTGGCTAATGAGAACAATCTTCCTTGGATGTGCATCGGGGATTTCAATGATTTATTGAGCCCGGAGGACAAGAAAGGCCGCGTGGAACATCCACAGTGGTTGTATCGTGGATTCAGAGAAGCTATAGAAGATTGCAATCTGGCTGACGTGAGAATGGAGGGACATAAATACACATGGTTTAAAAGCAGGGGAACTCCAAATGAGGTGGAAGAACGACTCGATCGGGCCATGGGTAACTTAGAGTGGCATTCCAAATTTCCGAGAGCCACTCTATACAATTTGGTGGCTGCGGTGTCGGACCACAACCCGATCCTACTTGACACGAATCCGACACTCCGAGTAGCACGAACAAGGAGGTTCAAGTTTGAGAACAGATGGCTTGTGGAGGGAGATCTTACACATGTGATCAAAACATGTTGGAGAGGGCTCCAAGATTTGAACCTAATGGAAAAGCTCACTGCTACGGCGGAGACACTAGAAACATGGGGGAGAAGATCGGACTCAGAGTTTCGCCTTCGTAAGAGGGATCTGGAAAAGGAAATTGATTGGCTCCAACAAAGCTCTCATCCTTATAGAGCAGACCGACTTAGTAGGGCACGAGTGGAACTGGGGAAGTTAATGGTTCAAGAGGAAACCATGTGGCGACAAAGGGCAAAAAAATTTTGGCTAAAGGAGGGCGACCTAAACACCAGGTTCTTTCATCAGACGGCGACTACCCGCAAAAACAGAAAGAAAATTATCAAGTTGAAGGACGAAAGAGGTGAGTGGATCGAAGACCAGCCGGGTTTGTGTCGACTAGTGGGGGAATATTTCACAAAATTATTTGAAGCTTCACCGAATGCCGAGAGAGAGAATGGATTCCTTGATGCGGTCCCGACCCTGATCTCGCAAGACCAGAATAGTGTGCTCACCAGGCCTTTTGATGCGGAAGAATTTAAACAAGCCATCACCCAAATGCATGGAGATAAATCCCCGGGCCCTGATGGATTTAACCCTGCGTTTTACCAACGGTGTTGGAACACAGTGGGGGAAGATATCTTCAGAAATGGTGTGGAGTGGTTGCGACGCGGTGAGTTCCCGACTGGATTGAATGATACAAATATCGTGTTAATCCCAAAATGCGACAATCCACAGGCAATGACAGAGTTGAGGCCTATAGCACTATGCAATATGGTTTACAAGATACTATCAAAAGTCTTATGTAATAGGTTGAAGGATGTACTCCCAGATTTGGTGGACAAGGCTCAGTCAGCTTTCGTGACGGGTAGAGCCATCCAAGACAACGTCTTGATCGCATTTGAGACACTTCACATGATGAAAAACAAAAGAAGGGGCAAACGTGGAGATGTTGCGTTAAAGGTGGATATTAGCAAGGCGTATGATAGAGTTGATTGGGGTTATTTGAGGAACATAATGCGAAGGCTGGGTTTTTCAGAGATCTGGATTGGTTGGATAATGCTTTGTGTGACCACTGTTACCTACTCGATCCACGTCAACGCTGATATGGTGGGGTCGATCATTCCAGGAAGGGGCCTGAGGCAAGGGGACCCACTCTCCCCGTACCTCTTCATTTTGTGCGCGGAGGGATTATCAGCCTCGATCCGGGATGCCACACGGACAGGCCGAATCCATGGGAGCAAGATTTGTAGGGACGCCCCGGAGGTGCCCCAGCTCTTGTTTGCTGATGATTGTATGCTATTCTGTCGAGCTTCTGAGGAAGAATGTCGCATGCTTAAGAGTATTCTTGACAGATATGAGACGATCTCGGGGCAGGCCATAAACTACACCAAATCAGGCATATTCTTCAGTAAGAATGTTGGTGAGGACCTGAGAAATAGCATATCAAATATTCTGGGGGTTACAAGTCCTCTTAACACGGGACGTTACTTGGGTTTGCCCTCCCTTATTGGTAGAAATAAAAGGCAGATTTTTGGGTATATCAAGGATAGGGTATGGCAGAAACTTCAAGGATGGAGGGGGCGAAAAATATCGAAAGCAGGCAAAGAAGTGCTAATAAAATCAGCGGCGCAATCCATCCCGTCATTTTGCATGAGCCTCTTCCTCCTTCCTTCAACTTTGATTGACGAGCTCCAACGCATGCTGAACTCGTTTTGGTGGGGGAGCGGTGCGAATGCTTCAAAGGGAATGAAATGGATGAAATGGGAGAAGGTTTGTGTCCGCAAGACAGCAGGAGGCCGAGGCTTCAGAAACTTGCACTTATTTAACATGGCATTTTTGGGAAAAATAGGGTGGAGACTGACTCACAAGCCAAATGACCTGGTTTGTCAAATTATGAAAGCAAAATACTACCCAAATAGTTGCTTCCTAGATGCGAGACTAGGCTATAATCCCAGCTACACGTGGTCGAGTATTCACTCGGCACAAAGTCTGATACGTGAAGGTGTGCGCTGGAAAGTGGGCTCGGGTGATGACGTTGGTGTATGGGGGTTCCCGTGGGTGCTGGAGGAGAGAAATTTCTACGTCCACACTCCGCTGGTTCCTGGCTTTGACGACATGAAGGTAGCTGATCTCATGATCCCGGGTACGAGATTATGGAGCCGGGACCTGATAATGCAGGTGTTTCCTAAGAGAGAAGCTGTCGCTATCCTAAGAACGCCAATATCTCCTGGTGAGTGTGAGGATAAACTAATTTGGCATTATGAGAATTTGGGTCGGTACTCGGTGAAATCGGGGTATAGATTAGCATCTATGCTCTATGACGATGCAACTATGGAGGAGACGGGAAATTGGAAGGCGTTGTGGAATTTAAAAATTCCTCCAAAGGTGAAGGAGTGTGTGTGGAGAATGTGCAGGGATGTACTCCCTAACAAAATGAACTTGGTCAGACGAGGTGTGAACAATGATAGGCTCTGTGTAATTTGTGGAGTGGAAGAGGAAACAACATGGCATCAATTTTTCTGTTGTGAATATGCATTGCAATTCTGGGATTCACTTAATTTACGTGAAGATATTGAAGAGTGCGTCACTAGAGTAGATTCTATGAGAGATTTGGTGCTGGGGCTACTAAGCAGCATGACAAAAGAGAGAGCCCAGCACATGAGCATCATGATTTGGCAGATCTGGAAGCAGCGAAACAGGAAGCTGTGGGAGGGTAACATGCTCGCGCCAGAAAGAGCTACGCATGACGGACTCGCGTATCTAGATGAATGGATGCAGGTACAAAAGGGAGGCACCCAAACGGCTGCAGCACGACAATGCGGCAAATGGCATAAACCGAGGCAAGGATGGCTCAAAATCAATGTCGACGCAACATTCTTTTCCGATACGCTTGAAACGGGTATTGGAATGGTAATTAGAGATGAAAAGGGTGAGTTCATGGCAACCAGATCACTGGTGTTCCCGGGTTGCATGGAGGCGGCGATCGGGGAGGCAATTGGCTTTGTAGAAGCCCTCTCATGGATACACAATTTGCAACTCACAAACGTGGTGATTGAAGGTGACGCAAAGAGAGTTACGGATGCCATTGCATCTCGAGTGGAGGATGAGTCTACTTTTGGAGATTTTATAAAAGTTTGTCGTCAATTTCTGAGTTCTAATGATAATTACTTAATTTCTTTTGCCAAGCGTAGTGCCAATCATTTTGCACACGCTATCGCGAGAGCTTCTCGTTCATATGGGAGCTCTCACTGTTGGGTTGATCCTCCAGAATTTGTGGAAGGACTTCCCCCAAACAACTGCTCGTGCAATGAATAAAGGAGCTAGTTGTCGAAAAAAAAAAAAACGAAATTGTATAGTCCTTTGAATATTCTATTTTGGGTTTAAAATTCACTTCTTTTCTTTCAAATAAACGTGTTTTTTTGTCGTTTTAAAATGATTGAATAGTTTAATCAGCATTAAGCTTATTTAATTTTAATTTAAAAAATTATTTTTGAAATATTTTCAACTTTTTATTTGTTTACAATGAACACTTTATGCTCAAACACTGTTTCTATTTTTTTTTTTTTTTTTTTAAATGCATTATCGTAAAAAACACAACAAAGTGCCAAATACTGTACGTTTTCGTAAAACTACCGGCATACAACATTCAACATTCTGAGTTCGACTATCCTCAACGGTAGGGGTGTAAACGAGTCGAGTCGAGCCGAGTAGTGCTGAGCTCGAAACTCGACTCGATTGTTATACTCGAAGCTCGAAACTCGACTCGGTCGAGCCTAAAATTTTGAAGAACGAGCTCGACTCGATAAACTCGAGCTCGACTCGACTCGATTACCTATATAATTTTTAAAATTAATTTTAAAACAATTTTTTTCTAAAATAAACTCGAGCTCGACTCGGCTCGACTCGACTCGATTACTCGTATATAAATATAAATTATATATTAATAGTAAAATAGTAAATATTGTTCAAGCTCGATTAGGCTCGCGAGCCTTTCGAGCCGAGTATTTATGAGCTCGAACTCGAACTCGGTAGCTACTCGAGTAGCTCGAAACTCGACTCAATTAACTTCGAGTCGATTTCGATCTTTTTTCGAGTCGAGCACGAGTAGCTCGCGAGTAGGCTCAACTCACTTATGACTTGTATCGTTTTTCAACACTTTTTGAGCACTTGACAATACGATCCCCACAAGCGTATGGGTCCGATTGTAGTACGCAAGTACGACCAAGTAGATTTTCGTTCCAAGGATTTAATTGAGTGCAAGTGAATCCCTAAAGTTACGAGTATGCATGCTATTGTAGTAACTACACGTGTTTGTTTGGATTTTCGGGAATTAAAACACAAGTATTAAACTAAATTAACTAAGATGGGACCTTCTACATGTAGTCAGAGTGTCGTATGGTGTCGTATGACTATCGTAGTCAATTTAATCTGAACCATTAAAAATATGATCTAAAAGCTTAAATCTGATGACCTGTTACCTTTTGTACTTTGTGTTGAAAATATTCAACGTATGTGTTGAAAATATGTGTCGTATGTGTCGTATGTGTCGTATGGTGTCATATTTATAATTAATTAAAATATATAATTTTGAATTTACAGTTTCACCCTTAATTTAATAAAAAGATTTATTATATTAATTAATTTAATTAAAATATATAATGGTAAAACTACTTATTTACCCTTATATTATTATTAAAATTAATAAAAAAACCAAATCAAATTAAATAAAAGTAGTTATAATGTATAACATAATGCGTAGGTTTTATTTAACACAACACTCTGCTTCAGCCCTTCCGCCGCCCGACGAGCAGCTGCCATTCTACCGCCGACGAGCAGTTGTTGGACCGTGCAACTGAGAATTCTTGCAGTACATACTTCTATTTACCCGGGTGACTGAGTATCGACCGTGCAACTGTGCACGGTTTTTGGACCGTGCAACTCAGAATTCTTCCAATACATGTTTCTATTTACCCGGGTGAATAAGTATAGACCGTGCATCTGTGCACGGTCTATGGACCGTGCATCTGTGCACGGTCTATGGACCGTGCAACTGAGAATTTGCAGTACATGTTTCTATTTACCCGGGTGATTAAGTATAGACCGTGCATCTATGCACGGTTGTTGGACCGAGCAACTGAGAATTCTTCCAGTACATGTTTCTATTTACCCGGGTAACTGAGTATCGACCGTGCAACCGTGCAAAATCAAAATTTTCAAAATTATATTTATTTTTTCAAATAATTATATATATAAATTATTTATGATATTTTACTGTTACATCATATGTTTATCAACAAAATTAAAATTTCCATCTTTAAAAATTTCTCCTTAATCTCTATTCCATTTTTAAAAAATGTCCATCTTTAAAAATTTCCATATCTTAGAATTTTCCATATTATTTCATCTTTAAAAATTTCTCCTTAATCTCTATTCCATTATTAAAAAAATTCCATCTTAAAAAATTTCCATATCTTATCATATGGACAAGGAACCTTCTTGCTTTCGTTTTTCCTTCATAAGAGTTAAAAAGACCTCCATTCAGTTATTAATAAAGAACCCTAACACGTCTTCGATGGAATTGGGGAAGAAGGGTAGATTTAATTTTTGTATTGGTTAACAAAGAACCCTAACACGCCTTCGATGGAATTGGGGAAGAAGGGTAGATTTAATTTTTGTATTGGTTAACAAAGAACCCTAACACGCCTTCGATGGAATTGGGGAAGAAGGGTAGATTTAATTTTTGTATTGGTTAACAAAGAACCCTAACACGCGATGAAATTGGGGAAGAAGGGTAGATCCCTAACACGCGAAGAAATTGGGGAAGAAGGGTAGAACACGCGATGAAATTGGGGAAAACATACTACTGAGTACTTAATTTTTGTATTGATTAATTTAATTTTTATATATATAATTGTGCTTAATATAAAAATGAAGGGTAGAATAGTAATTGTGCTTAATATATATATATATATATATATATATATATTTTAAAAAATATTTTAATAATAGAAGGGTAATATAGTAAATAACAAAATACAATTAAAAAAATGATTTAATTAATTAAAACCTGTATAACAGGTAGCCGGTTCATACGAAGCATACGACGCCACGTGGCGCATTTCGACGCGCTGACTATATAGTCACTTTGTACTATTTGACTACACTAAGAAAAACTCAACTAAGATAAACAAGAAATAGACAAAAGTTATAACAAGCTATCTAACTTTCGATAGAAAGTGCAAGAAAATGGTATTGCCTCGGGTGTTTCCGTTTTGTGGGTAATTCAATGAGTTAACGAACAAATTGCATGAATTAAGCTATGGTTTTGGGATTAAGCTAAAGGCTATCACTCGTGTGTGTAGACCAATCCCTCGTGAGGCCTAGGTGAACACGTGCATTAATTAGCAATTATATAGTCTAATCAATACCATAAGCTCCTAAGATAGTGTCTCATAAACACGTTCAACACGGTTACTAATGTTTATAAGACGCCCTCTCACTAATCTAATAGACGACCTCTAATCGACTAGTGTCTAGTGTCGTCGATCTAAGTAATCAACCCCCGGTCGGTGTAGCTAATTACTATGTTAATTCTAATCGATTAATTCAAGCTCATACACACACTCTTAATCATGCAACCCAATACGGTCGTTGAAGTCGACAAAACTAACAATGCTAGCTAATAGGGTGAATTAATAAATTGAATCATGGAAATTACAACACTAGAAACATATACACCCAATTCCTAAGCTAATCATGCAATCAATCCATAATTACACTAAACACCCATCAAAACATTCACACCCAAGGCAATAAGAGCTTAGCCCATGGTTCTAGAATAGAATCTCATGGCTACAACAACAAATAACATCAAATTCAAAATAAAATAACAATAGAATGGAGAAATTAAGAAAATACCAAATTGAATTGCAAAATAGAGTAATATCACCTTGATCATGAAAATGTAGCTACAAAACGATGTAATAGACGATGCCCGATGATAATCGTAGCTTGATTTGAAGTAAAAACCACTATTCTATCTAATCTAATGAAGAAATTAAACTAAAAATGAAGAACACTACTAACTATGTGTTTGTGTGTGAGGAAAGCTTGTAAAAGGAGTAGGACTCCCTTTTAAAACTCAAATTTGATCTATTTATAGTTGGGGTAGAAGTCTTGAATTAATTTTGCAATTAGGCCCTTGAAATATGGAGAAAATGGGCCAAAAACCCCGAAAATGGGTCCACCCGGCCGGGTGGGTAAGTGGCGTGGCCGGGCAGACCAGTTGGGTGCGAATGATGATTGGACACTCATTTTTACGATTTTAATGCCTAATTCACATCGTATTCCTACAAAACGAGCTCAAACACCTTTCTCAATCAAATCAAGCATATTAGTGTGAAAATTCATGAAAATCCCTCAAAGTTTATCACTAAAACACATGAAATCTTATGCAATTTACAACCGAATCACCTTACACCCCTACTCAACGGTGCCATTGCACAAAATGACAAAGTGTCACAGCAAAAAGGCAAAAATTTATATATTAAAATAATACTAAGTCTTCGACATTTTTGTGACATTGGTTGGATGACCATTCTAAGGTCACCAATTTAATATTATTGATTAATATGACAAGTGTCAAAATTCTATTGGTTGTTTGTAATTTTTTTTGTGATATAATTAGATTTGTAGATATTGAAGATAATATGTATTTAAAATATATATATATATATATATATATCAAAATTCATAAATTTTTTTCTCTCTAAATAGAGTTCAATATTGAACTATTTTGAAACACAAACTAAAATTCTCATTTTTATCTTCTAATATTTCTAGCTATTATGGATCCAAATTATCCCAATTTTCCAAACTCTCAAGATTATCCAAAATTTCCAAACTCTCAAGATTATCCAAATATGGCAAAAATTCGGCCCTCAGAATTAAATAAGTAATTTTTGTTTTCTCTATTTGTAATTTAATATTTCATGCATCCATTTGTAGTTTGTTTATTATTGCTTTTCAATTTCGTATTTTTAAATCTTGTAATTTTAATTTTGTTATTGAGTTCATTATTTATTTTAAGTGTGTTATAAAAAAAATCATATTATAATTACAAATTTAGAATATCAAGTAATTTTTATATACCAATTTACACATTAAAATATAGTAAAATTTAAAAATATAATATGTATTTAAAAAATAATTATTATTTTTGGATTGAGTTGGTGTCACTGATAAAGTATGATAAAGTTAAATTTTAGTTGGATTGTAAATTGTATATGTGAATGAGAGAGAAATTAATATAATATTGAAGGGTTGGGTTGGAGGAGAGTCACAAATGAGGATAGTCTTCGTAACTAGTCTACATTACACATATATATACTGCCGTTTGTTTTACGACAAATTATTAATATACTTCCTCCATCCCGGCCCTCTGTATCTTCGAAAGTGGCCCGTCACTTCGTTCTTCTTGGCTTAGGCTTTCAACTGAACAACATGGCCTTGCGGGCCCGCCGCTAGCAGAACCTAAGCGCTTGAAAAGCGCGTTAAGAAACCTTGCTTCTGTCGACCTTTCTGTGCAACAGTCCACCAGTAGCGGAAGAATTCAATCTTTTAATTCAACAAGAAGTACCACCAGTGTGATAGATTCGCGATTCGGTATGTTGGAGCAGACCCACAATATCCAACGAGCACATTATGAGCAAACGAAACCTATTAAACCACCACCGTCAGACTTGAATAAAGGGTCTGGTTAACAACCAAGTTTCAAAGCAAACAGTCAAATCTGAACCTTGTCGCCCTTCTTTCCTTGCGAAAAGAGATAGATAAAGAGAAAAAGTAAGATACAAAGTGAAGTATAAGAATAAAAAAATTAAAAAATATTTATTAAAATAGTATAAGAAGCTTATAGACGGACTGATCAAAATAAAAAAAAAATGGAAAATTTATAGACGACCCATCTCTTTTTTTTTCCCTCCCCATGACTCGAACCTAGGACCTAAGGCCTAGGTAGTGGTGCTCTAACCACTTGAGCTATCCCACTTTGTCTTTCCTTCGCTTGTGGACGAAATTATCATTTCGAATCTCTTCAATAAAGTTGAATTAACCATTATATTTCTTCTAAAAAAATATTTTATCACATTTAATATCAATAAACAATTATTACATTAAAATTCATGCAAACAATAAATATTTAATTAATAATGGGACGAAGGATTATATCTTTAAAGAATAAAAAATTACAAAATATCAATTTTTATTTTATTAAAATAATAGTATAAATTTTCAATTGCATGCAAAAGACTATCCAAATCTGAATTATGTGATAGCTCTGGACTCTAGACTTATACACACATATTAAAAAAAAAATCTTACTATGTCTTTAATTAATTGTTCTAGAATTCTACAATATACATTAAATATTATTATTATCTAAGTTATTATTAATTAGTTTGAGGGTAATTTTAAAAAAATTGTAATTAATTTGCATTGAAAAATGCAAGACTTCATATAATTTGTAAAGAAAACAAAAGGTCAAAACGTCATATATTATGAATAGGCGAATAAAGATTATATAAAAACAAAAGGTCAAAACGTCACAAGACGAACCAGAGGCTGTGACGCAATTAAAACCTTGCCCGAGAAAACCTTCCTCAAGGACAAAACCCAGGAAAAAAGGTACACCCCTTTAAGTTGACCAAATCAACACGATAAAAATACGCAAAAACAAACCAAACTCTAATGACCGAAACCAAGAAAATGACTCATGGGGGATCAAAAGCATCGCCCCATCGTCCCACATACGAAACGACAAGGTCCATCTTATTGTCAAAGTCCGTCGATGGATCAACAATGAAGGCCTCTGAGGCAATAACCTCTAACTTATTGATAACATTTTTCGGTGGTTGTCGTTGTGATACACCCACCCCGGGCAAACTGGGGCCTACGGGCCTCGCCGTAGAATGGGGAGTAATCGCAAGAGCAATATCAAGGGCATCAGGAGGCTCCATTAATGCAGCAGCCACCAGGTCTTGGATGTTGTCTGAGGACTCATCCATGCAGTCGTTAGAGAGACGTGAGAATGATCAATGATGTATGCACCGGGACCGAAGCGGCCAAAATAGTCTTTGAATGAGCGTGATCTTGCGGAGGCGCACAAGTCATTGGTGGTCAGGGGCCCGAGGGGACCCATTTTTTATGATGGGAAGAACTCATACCACGTTTGTTTGAGTCACGAGGCGATGATACCTTACCCTTATTGTAGTGGGCAGTATTGTGTCCAACAATCGCACAATAGATGCAATACTCTGCAAGCCTTTCATAATGCACTTCCACGATCACATACTGATCACCACGTTCCAACACCAAACGCTCTAGAAGCGGTTGTTTCATATCCACTTCAATCAAGACTCTAGCGTACTGCGCCATTGTTTTGCCAAGTTATGACCGTCCATCTTCACCAACGTGTCAACTGTTGAAGTTTCTGCCAAGATAACAGTGGACTGCTAAAGCTCTATCGGGAGACCCACTAGACGGATCCAAATGTGAGTCATCGAAGTCTGAACCTAGTTCGGATTAAAACTAAGGGTCCAATATTGCAAGAGCACGGGGCCAACTACCATATTCTTCTATTGAAAATCTTATTACGCTCCTCCAACGAATGAAATTTCAGAACCATAAATCATTTACCAAGGGGGATATCTAACAGGCTTCCATGGAGGGACCAATTGTCTATGAACATCTTTGACAAATCAGCATATGGAATCGGACATTTGCCACGGGGAGTGAACAAACGACCTATAAGTGCATCCTTAAATTCACTCACCCCAGACTGATATGTGTCCTCATCAATTGAGATAGTGTAGAATTCACCCTTTTTACACGGACGCATGTGATCCGGAAAAACAAGAGGGGTCGTGCAATCATTAGGCCGCTTGACAACATAGGGCACCGAAGTCAGAGTCGTGCGTCCAACCATATTAGAGACGATCGAAGTAGGAGATTACATTCTTGATAAAGTGCTAACTAGGGGTGCAAGGAAGGCAAAGAGCCACATAATTGTGCCTTCGAATCCGGAAGATGGTCGCGGATAGGGGTGGTCGGGTTTAGAGTATACAGATAGGCGTGAAGGCCCGAATATTGGGTTGTAATATGACACATGGCATCAGGAGTGCTCGACTAAGAAAGAGTCCAGTCGGGGGGACCATGGCAGCCGCGAGAACCACCGACCGCAGTTGCAAATTCTGGGCAACGATCGGTAAGGCTGACCAGACAGATTCCAGGTGTAGCAACGACCCATTGAAATTGTGAGTTTGTTGCGACTGGTCGAGTGGCGGCGCATCACGCGCGGAGGCTGAAGCTCCATGGACGGAGTGCCGGAGTTTCAGAAGTGGGAGGTTGCCATTGTTGGCGGGGTACCGATGATGACGCAGCGAGAAGGGAGATTGGCTGGTCGACTGGGCAAGCGTCGGCCGAGGTGGAGGACGATGTATTGTTTTACCTCATATATTATGAATAAAAGGGAGTAGAAATCAGGCTAGACACGTTTCATTCCTCAAAATTAGAACTCAATAATATTTGAGGTTGTCCATATCTGGACTCGATATCTCCTTAAATTTTAATTGGAGAGAACCAGATTTGGGCCCAATCAAATTTGGTCCGAGTTAGATTAATATCAAGTACCTTTAGGGCACCTTTGGTAGAAAAGATGGGCTATTATAGATATAGGCCCAAGATTGAAAAAATTAAGATTAAATTAAGATTGTTAATATAATAGGGGTTTGGTATACACCTTCACTGTGTGACAATTTTAAGATAGGTGGAGACTGTGGAGTGTAAATTTTACTAGAATGCCCTCATTGAAAAAGTATAATTTCAAACATGCCCCACCACAGGAGGCCTAGACGACGAAGTATAAAATTAATATCTCATTTTACAAAAATGAATTTCAAATAAAATTATTTTTACTGTAAACATAAATAAACAAGTTTGATTATAAAATTTCACGTCACTCCTTAAAAAAAATACAATTCGTCAAAACTAGAGCAATCTATGTCTTAATTTTAAAAACAATAGAACATGCATTATACATTTCTTTTCTTTCTTTTGGTCGAGCAAATAACCATTTTATTGAAGCAAAGAAGAATCAATACAAATGGAGAAGTTGGTACCAGCAGTACCATAAACTAAGACTAAATTCTTCTCAAAATTAACATCAGAGAATTGAAGATGGAAAAGAGGAACTAACACCCAAGTGAATTAGAAAATTATTAAATGTGAAGTTGTTCCCATGGCTTCAGCTCCCAGACCCTGTAATTAGTGTTTCTAAGCAGCTGTCCATAACATGAGAACCAGCTCCAGGTTCTCCCTTTTACATCGTCCATCACTTTCGTTTCATCCCAGCTGCCATTGTCGAAGATAATCTTGTTTCTCCAGCGCCACACGACCCACACTAAACATATCCAAATGCCAATTGTCGCCTTGCCTCCACCCTTATTACCCAGTACTCCGGAGTGAATCAAGAAATGTTGACGAATCTGGCGATGAACTGGACTGCAAACAGTGAGCCAATCATAGCATTTATACCATATAACACTCACCTTTCTACATTCCAGGAACAAATGTGTTGTTTCGGTCTCTTAACAGCACAGGGGACACTTGGCGTCTTCAATATTTCGGATGATATTCCTTTTTAGTAAGTTGTCCTTGGGGGGAAGACGATCCCAAAGAATCTGCCAAGCCAACGTTGCTGCCTTTGGTGATACTATTTTACTCCAGACCATAGAAAATTCAGCTCCCGTACTACTTCTATCCGCCGCCGCTGAAGACTTGGATGCGATGTTATCGTACGCTTCTCTTGTTTCGAACCTGTTGCTCTTCCTTGACTTCCAGTTCCACCCGTCATCTGCTCCTTCGGTCAGTTGGTACCTGTTAACAAGAGATTGTAATTGTTCAAGCATCAACACTTCCCGCTCAAGTAAAGCCCTACGCCAATTCCAACCCCACACCCACTGGCCCTCTACCCAGTTACCCAAACATTTCATTATTAAGATGAACTATTTACATCATAAAAAATTATTATATGATACAAATTTGTGATGTCTCACCAATTTGCCATACATCTTTATGAACTGCAATTGTAATAACAATTTGTAGTAACTAAGGATAAAAATCAACCAAAAACCAAGTTGGTTTGATGCACAAATTAATCTAATCAATTATTAAGAAGTTGAGCTCCTGGATTCTTGAATATCAAAGTTGATGCTCTGCAACTAAAATGCAGGAATCTTCCTTTAGCGGTGAAACTTATGACCTTCCATCTTTAAATAAGCCTCTGGGAGAATTAAGAATGCAGTAGAGCACTGTACATATGGAGTTATGCTGACCTCGTCGACGTCGTGGAGTGTCAGAGACAGATACTTAGAAACGGTAATGAAAAGGGCTGATCCATCTGGTAACTCGGTTACACCCTACAATCAAATGAACAAGAACCATTTAGTTAACCTCAACCAAGAACAATTTGTACATAAATTTCTTATGTAAAACAATATAATCTCAAAGTCTAACATGGAACACGTAATTAGAAACGTATAGACAATTAATAAAGGCAAGTCTTAGTATGCTTTTCCTTCTCTTGAGCATGTTATGTACAAAATGCTTATAACAACAATGCAGAGCAAATTGAAAAGTACAAGAGGGACTCTCAAGTAATGAGTTGCATAAATAAGACCAAGAATCTGCCCCTTGAATGAGTTTCTCTTGACACCAGAATACTCCTAGAAAATAGCAAAAATCCCCCCCAAAAATGAAGTGCACACTATATTCAATTAAGAAACCTTCAAGATGGGTTTATGGGGAATTCTGAAGGGATCTACTAGGGCTCAAAAGAGGGAGAACTGAGAAGGGAGGAATCTATGATGCATTTGAGGTGAAAATGTGAAATTCAACGGCTCAAATTCAGCAAACCACCAAAAAACGCAGAACAAGTAAAGATTTGAGATAATCCAAACTGTAAACCTCTGAAGAATGTTAAATTGCTGATAATGCAGAGCAAAGAAAGAAAGAGTTTGATTGCAATTATATATACAACATAAATCATACAAAACATTTGGACCGTATAAAGAAAGAAAAAAAGGCAGAACATATCGCACACCGTTGTGGGTGCATTACCTTGAACGAAATTAGGTTTTGAGTGGTGGTTCCTATCGTTTGAACACAAGGTTGATCTCACAAACTCTTTGATTGGGACTTTTATCTCGCAAACCCTAATAACAAAGAGAGAAGAGATTAAAACGACATTTGCATCAGCAGAGAAATAAGGGGAAAATAAATCGACAACTACCATTAAATCGAGAGCTCAGGGTCGTCGGCTGGTACAGATTCCTTCGCCACTCGAGATGATACGAAGTCGCCGCCTACCTTCGTTCCAACGAAAAATCGCCGCTTTGAGAGAGAGAAAGAGGAGCAGCTGAAATGAGGGTTTGGGGCAAAAATTGTAGAGTTTTGAGTTTAAATATCGAGGGTAAAAATGTAAATTGGATTTCCACGCGTGGGGCGGGTTTTGTCCCGATAATTTATCGCTGCCTTTTTTGGCAGATAAAAAACGCACACTAGTCATGGTTTTGTGGTGGGCTTGCGGGTTTATTTTGGGCCAAAGAGATTTCTACCAAACATAAAATAAGCCCAGATTAGAGTCAATCTTAAATTTATCTCCTCTAATCTGGGCCACCAAAGGAGCCCTTAATAAAACTCTCTAACCAAAGACATGCCCAAACTCATTTCGTTCTTTTTTAAACTTTACTTTTGGAGAATAACACAAGTTTTAAAAAATATACTTCCTTCGGTCCATTATTAATTGAACATTTACTATTTGCACGAATTTTAATATAAAATTATTTATTAGTATTAAAGGTGATAAAATTGCCTTTTAGGAGGGTTATTATGAGTATATCTATTTTATTGGAGTGACAATCTTTTATTTGTGTGTAAAAAATATTGTCATAGAGTGTAAATAATAGATGTTTAAGAGAGATTTTTAAAGAAGTAAGGAGTAGGTAACAAATGTTCAAATAATAATGAGATCATTTTTTTTGACAAAGGTTCAAATAATAATGGGACAAAGAGAGTAGTATTTTATGTAGGGTTGTTGGTGAAAAATGTAAAAAAAGAAAAAAAAATGAGTGACAATTGATATAATTTCGTATAAAAATAGAGATAGTTGTTAATATATGTTGGTCCCTAAACGAGTAATATGTGAGAGAGAGTTTAGAGGGAGGGGGTGAATAGACTTTCTTCTTTTTTTCAAAAACTATTTTCAATGATTAGATGAGTAGACAAACTTAATGACCAATTAAGTTGTCTGATACAAATAAGTGATATGATAGAGTGCGAGTGTCAATCGACCAAATAGACAAAACTCTTGTCAAGTGATAGTGCAGAAATGTGTAGGCATTAAATGCTTAGACTTATTATTTGATGAAAGCATTTTTGATATGCAATGTAAACTATGAGCTTATAGATGACTTGATGTCAACGGTCAACCAATGATGGAAACTTTATTTGAGATTTTTACTTTTAAAGATATGTTTATCAATGAAACAATGAATGATCAGATGATAAGCAATAAGAAATATAAAGCAAGTAAATAACACAAGTATTTATAGAGGTTCGAATCTTAGTTCTACGTCCTCTCTCACAGCCCAACTGTGAAGTTAATTCCTTTCACAAAATGTCTTTACTACTCTATAGTCCTAAGAGAAAGACTTTGAACATGATACTCTCTCTTAGTGTAGTTGGTTCTACTTGTTATTGTAAGATCAAGTACTTTTACAATGTTAGTTTTAAACTACAAAATTAACTTTTAAAGTTTATGATAGAAGGGTTTGGGGTTTATGAAAATGTACCAACTAGTGTGTGAACAAGCTTCAATCAACACTATTTCTAATCTTAGGATATGTATAAGAAATGCATGCTTAGATAGGAAACTTAGATTTATGATATGTATGATCAAATTGTGCTCTAAAAGAACTCTAAGGATTTCAGTAACTTCTTGAGTATTTTCAACACGTGTGATGAGTTATTTCTTGCGTATATTTTCCGTGTCTTATCACTTGGATAAGGTCTTGTATTTATAGATGGTTTGAACATTCGAACTAGCTGTTGAATAAACTAACCGTTGTAACAAATCACCTTTAACGTGTTTGAGATCTTCATGCGTGCGTTCTTCCAGTCGATTGTTGGATGAACATTCTTATGAAAAGTAGTGTGCATTTAATGCACATTAAATGCACTTGCCCGGTCTTTGTAGCCTTTGTAATGATTAACTCTATATCTGAGTTGACATCTTTGCATTGGTCCACGAAAGCTGAGTTAGTTAGGCTTGAGTTTTGTCATCATTTGAGTCTGGCAGAGCAGGTCCAACATTCTATTTGTCTTCTATTGATGTCATCTGATCAATCAGATGAGTGGTCCTTTGAGGTGCTTGACTTGACAAGATTATTCTAAGGCTTGAGTATCTTCATTGAGCTGGTTTTCTTGAAGCTAGTATCAGATGACTTAAAGTATACAAGCACATTGTCATCTGATTTCACTTATGGACTTCATAGGTCTTCTTAGTTTTCTAATCTTCTGAAGACTAAAGATCTGAAGTAGGAATGACAACATTGACCCGACCCGCGGGTACCCACTCCACCAGCGAGCTTTGGGTCAGGTCAGATTCGCCCCGTATTGAGTATGAGTCGGGTTTGGGTTTTATGCCCGACCCGCGGGTATCCGCCCCGAATTAATATATAAACTATATATATATATATATATATTATTGATAAAATAAATTTTATATATATATATATATTTTTTATTGGTAAAATATTTTATATAATATATATAATATTAATTTTAAAAAAAATTAAAATTAACTCTTTTAACTCTTTGCATCAATATCGGAGTATATGAAAATCTATGTAAATCAATAAAAAGATATATTCCACAATCCTGTCAAATCTATGAAAATCCATATAAATCAATAAAACAAAGTCAGTCAAACTCTGTATGTATGGACTCTATGGATTTTATAAATCCACGTACTTTTTAAAGTCTAAAAAAATCCAATAGAATCTCAATTGAATACACCCTCCTTAAATAGACATTTTATAAAAATATGACGCATCATACTAAATTAATGAAAGGACGACACATCATCAAAATTAAGGAGAAAATGACACGTTATAAAAAAAAAAAACTCTATATTAATATATAGTGGGATTTCATCATATCTCATCTCATACTAATCTATTATTTTCTCTCTTTTCGTTACACTACTTGTATTACTTGTATTACTTGTATTACTTCTATTATTTTATCATGTTTCTAAATCAAAACATCAAAAAGAAAGGGAGTATTATTTGACCCGTTACATTTAGTACTATTTGGGAAAGATAAAAACTTTTATAAAATATTTCACAATAGTACTATTGTGAAATATGCTTAAATAATTACTTGGATTTGACCCACCATACATACTCAATCTGCACCTCCCTATTTTATGAGTTCAACCCTCCCTCAATTTTTTTTTTATAAAAAAAATAGACCTGAGCCGACTCTTTATATTGAATGGGCACGATTATTTGCCCCTTATTTTATTAGTCCACTTCCTATTTTTTAAGTTAGAAGAACCATATTTAAAGCTAGAACCATCTTTCTAATGCTTAAAGTATCATTTGACATATGTTTAACGTATTTTTATTTTACTAAAAAAATACAAAAACATAAAACTAAGAATGGAATAAGATAAAATCATATGTGAATCTATTTTAATTAACGGTTGATTGTTATGTATCTTGTAATTTTCTATTCAAGATATGTGGATCTAAATCTATATTTTTTGTTTTGGGGATGAACATAGTATTTCATTCATGCAGTAATGACATTTTATTCATACAGTAACACATATGTTTTTATACAATAACACATATCATTTCTTAAAATAATTGTAGTAATATTTCATGTGAAAAGTTAAGTTATGTATTATTTGTACTTACATAGTTACATTCACACATATTTGCCCTCATATTAAAATTTGATTATTTTCAAAGTAACAAAGACTTAAAACTTGTTTTTCTGTTAACTTTCTGCGCGACTTTTAAATTATTAGTATTTTTTTGAAAAATCTGTTTAACTTGATTACACCCGTAAAACACCTACGTTTTAATTATTTCTTAAATATATTTTAATTATTTCTTAAATATATTAATATTTCAGATGTTGAGCAGGTGAATGCATGCATGCAATTAAAATTTTTAAAGGATTAGATATATTTTTAATAGTCGGATTGAATTTTTTACTTTTCAGATTAAAACTTAGTCAAAATTGTGATGCAATTGAATTATACAATTGAGTAGAATTGGAGCTAATATTATTTGCACCACCTCGGAACGTTCCCTGAATCCCAATTGCATGCACACTCCATGAAGCATGTGATGTGACTTCCCTCTCCCTCTCCCTCTCCCACTCACACTACACACTCTTCCGATTTCGTGAATTGAACCTCTAATTATACATCAATGGCGGCCCCGGAGCTAGCTCAAACCGACCCGGAGGGAATCGAAGGAGTCCGGATGACATGGCTCAACTGGCCGCGATCAAAGGTGGAAGCGGCGAAATGCGTGATCCCCATCGCTGCATCAATTCAGCCAATTCGCCCTAATGTTGATTTGCAGATCCTTCCTTATCCTCCTCTCCGATGCAAAACATGCTCTGCAGTGTTAAACCCATTCTGCCGCGTCGATTTCACTGCCCTAATTTGGATTTGCCCCTTTTGCTTCCAGCGAAACCATTTCCCCCAGCATTATTCATCCATTTCGCAGACCAATGTTCCCGCTGAATTGTACCCTAATTTCCCTTCTATTGAATATTCTGTTCCTAATTACCATAATCCGCAGAACCACGGCCCTTCCGTCGCGCCCTCTCCTATTTATTTGTTTGTTTTGGATACGTGCATGATTGATGAGGAGCTGAATTTCGCTAAATTAGAGCTGAAACGGACGATTGGGATGATTCCGGATAACGCCATGGTTGGATTCATATCTTTTGGTACACAGGTGCACGTGCATGAATTAGGGTTCTCGGAGATGTCCAAAGTGTATGTATTCAACGGGTCCAAGGAGCTTTCCAAAGATCAGGTCATGGAGCAGCTCGGCCTCGGTATTGCTGGCAGTAGACGGGCCGGGCTCAAGGCCGGTGGTGGCCATAGCCCAATGTCAGGGACTGGTCCCAATTTCGGGATCAAACGGTTTCTCTTGCCTGCTTCCGAGTGTGAATATACACTCCATTCGGTAATTGAATTCTGAACTTCAGTTCAACTTGTCGTGATTAGTTCTGAAAGTATTGAGATATTTGATTATTTGAAGGGAGTTCTCATTTATTTCATCCCTTTATTTATTCTTTGCTTGGTCTTTAGTTGTTGGATGAATTGGAACCGGATCAGTGGCCAGTGGAGCCAGGGAACAGGGCATCAAGATGTACAGGGGTCGCGCTGAGTGTTGCAGCAGGGTTGATCGGGGCATCTGTGGACGGAGCTGGTGCAAGGATTATTACATTATTGGGGGGTCCATCTACAGAAGGCCCTGGGGTGGTAAAGCCTGAAACTTCTTTGTTATCTTTAGTAGTGTGTAAGTGTGTTTCTTGCTAGGATAAAAATTTACATCAGATATATTGGGACAGGTTTGTTAGCATGCAAGTGACATGTGGAAAGTCAATTATTTGTTTTGTTGACAATGTCCATTTTTATTGATGATTGCTCACCATCTATTTTCATTGCTATACTCTTTGCTCAATTGACCATGTTTCTCATGAAAGATGGTCTAATTTAGTAATAAATATTGGTTGCTTTCTGTTAGAAAATCTCAAATTCTTTGAGTACCCAATGTAGAGTCTTGACATTGGATGATGTTGAAATAAACTACTTACCATCTGTGTTACCTTATTAGTGTACAGAGTCTGTTTTCCTTCCTCATATGAACAATTTGTGGATATTGCCAGAAATATTTGGTCCTTGAAGGCATGATTTTATACTTCGGGCTGATAAAGATTGCTGCTCATTTTTTGATTGTAGATTGTATCAAAGGATTTATCAGATCCAGTCCGTTCACACAAGGATCTTGACAAAGATGCTGCACCCTTCTTTAAAAAGGCAGTCCATTTCTATGACGAACTAGGCAAGCAGTTGGTCCGTCAGGGCCATGTGTTGGATGTGTTTGCCTCTGCACTTGATCAGGTTTGTGTTGTTCATCTCAAATGGCTCACTACTTTTCAGACTTGCACATACTGTTCTCCCTCTTTCCCATAAAATTTTCGTTATTTAACTTTTTTTCATTTTCATCATCATCAAAGCCCGGCCCCACTACTTGTGTCGTCAACGACATAAACACTGTTCTCCAAATTACGTAATCTTATTTTAAAAAAATTAGAAATTCAAACTTTTTCCAAAGTTCGCCATACAAAAATAAACAAGTTTAACATTTTGATTCTACTCTCAACCTTATCTTATTCTGTATCTCGGGACCCATGTAGGTTATTGAGGCATCCAACATGGACTAAACTTGATCAAAAGTTATACCCTTTTCTCTTAAATTTATTATGGATTCTCCATATTGGAGTATAAGCAATTAAACAAAGAGTAAAATCTGTATTTTCATTAAAATGAAATGAAGTACACTGAGAGGTTTATATAGGATCTTCTGCAAACTATTCAATGAAGCTAATGAACCAATCCAATAGCTCTCCTAACAAACTAACAGAAACACAAAGCTGAAAACGTGAACTAGCTAAGAGCTATGATCAAGTGTGGCGAGTGCATGCATGAATGCTGAGCTGGGGTGCATGCATGGTGGCATGCTTATTTTTTACATTTTCATGCTGTAGTTGACTGTATATATTTTCAGGTTGGGATTGCAGAAATGAAGGTTGCCATTGAAAGAACTGGTGGCCTTGTTGTTCTGGCTGAAAGTTTTGGTCATTCTGTTTTCAAAGATTCATTCAAGCGCATTTTTGAAGATGGGGAACAATCTCTTGGTCTTTCATTTAAGTAAGTTTCTTTCTGATATTGAACAGGAACCAGTCATCTTTCCTCCTGATTTTTCTTGCTCATCTCTCTCTCTCTCTCTCTGAGAAGACTACTTTAGGAAAGACCGTCTTATAAGTACTGAGATCCTGAGTCATGGAGGGATGGAATGCAAGATTTTAAATCAATTATGCGGATATGTAAGTAAAACTTTGTTGCTCTAGAAATCTTAACCCAAATCTCCTCAGCTTTTCTCAAATCAATACTATCCGAGCTTTAAATCCTATCATCCTGAACCCACCAGTCTGTGCTTCCAGTAAAGCGCTACCCCATGCCACGTGTCTGGTGATGTCCTAGAATGACAATTGGGTGGGTCTGCTGCCAGGAAAAATTTGGACCAAAAATTAAGACTAGGGTTGGTTATGGGTGTAGCAGATCATAAAGTAAAAGATTAAGAGATAATTGACCCAAACAAAAGTTGGCATTGCTCATTAGAACAAAGATCAAGGGACAATTGATACTTTTGCCTTCTTTTTTTCCCCATTGGTGTGCGTGTGTGTGTGTATTTCTAATAGTCAATGGTAATAAATATGGTTGTGTTTACAGCTCAAGGAATGGCAGTCACCATTAGAGATGGGAAGTGACAATAAGGCTAAAAATGTTTTTTTTTTCAAGTTTTTCATATATTTACATTAAAATAATGAATATTTTTGCAGGTTGGTGAATATTACTTGTTAACATTTACTTTTTTTCTCAGTGGGACACTTGAGATCAACTGTTCAAAGGATATAAAGGTTCAAGGAATCATTGGGCCATGCTCGTCATTGGAGAAGGTTTGTTCATCCAAAGTTTATCTTCCGAAAAGTCGCCCCTGAACAGGGCCAATTAAATAGAATCAATCAGAACAATGCTGTGTGGATAAAATAATCTTTTGATTCCAATTTTAATTTGTCAACCTTTTTTCTCTCTTTTTTTCTTGCTCCTCTATATTGTATACATGCTAATACATACACTCACACCGCATATACGTATTCATACACACAAATAGCACATGCAGATTGTCATGCATGATTAGGAGTTCGGTGGTCTGATGGGAGGGTCTTGTGTGGAAGAGTCTAAGCTTTTGTGGGTGGTGGGATCATAATAAGAGTTCAAAATAACCATTAGTTATTCAATTTGTATAGCAGTAAAGGATAATTGGTTTTGTGTTAGTTTTGACAAATTGTCCTTTCTGTTTATTTCATTTTTTATTGAACAATGATAACTTAGCCAAATTTGCATTTAGACAAATTAAAAAATTAAAAAATAAGAAGAAGAGAAAAGAAAAGAGAAGAGAATATGAGTATCAAAAACTAAACTAAAGCGAAATTGATTTCGGCCTCAAAATTTAGAGGGTAATTGGAGATGATCAGATCACTGAGTGTGATTCAAATATAGATGAGTCAAAACCTCAGGGGATGTTTACATAATATTTCAATATTTTCCAAAAAAGGTTATTTAATGAACTATCTCTAGGGAGTGAGACAGTCAAAATTAATTTAATGATTGGCCCTAGCACCCATGGAAAATGTTTTTTTGGGTGGGTGTTTGAGTTGAAGAATCCGTCTCACACAAGGCTATTTCATGCAATAATTTGCCGCATGCAAAATCTATTCTTCTCAATGTAATGTTTATTTTTACTAGGAAAGAAATGGTTATCATCTACCTTGATACTGATTTGTGGAAGTATTGCAGAAGAGTCATCTTGTCGCCAATGCAGTTATCGGACAGGGAAATACTAAAGCCTGGAAGCTTTGCGGCCTCGATAAAAATACGTGCTTAACTGTATTTTTTGATGTTTCTTCTGCTGACAAGTCTGAACCTGATGGGACAAATCCTCACTTGTTCATACAGTTCCTAACAAGGTACATGCATGCACAATCTTAAGTAGTTAATCCCTTGTCAGAAAGATGGATTACCTATGCCTTTCAAGATGGGAGTAGAGATACAGTGACCAATTTTGGTGATGAAGTCTCGGAGATGAAACGGCACTGGCATTAATGGATGAAATTAATCATCTACATAAATCATTCTCATTAATTTAGATTAATTAATTTTGTTTTTTGGGTATTTCTGTTCTATCAGAGCATTGATGGACGGAAACTTTCTCTTGATGTAGTTATCAGAGCCCTGATGGACAGATGAGGCTGAGAGTCACTACTGTTACTAGACAATGGGTTGAGAATACCGCGAATGATGAGGTATAATTAATAGCTTGATTTTGTGGAGTAGATTTCGTATGGAATATAGGTGCCTTCTCTTTAGCTTGATGACAATGGTACATGCTACTAAACAGAGAAAGGAAAAAAAATAGTTCAAATATTTATGAGTTAAAAAGGCAAGGATTTTCTGTTTATGTGTTAACATGTGTGGTTTCTAGTAACCATTATTCTGGACAGATATTAGCAATTTAATGAGTGGCCTCTTTTTTTTTTAAGCCTCTTTATCATGCTTACATTATGGGCAGATTCCTATGGTGGATGAATGCGTATTTGTGTTAACATAAAATGTAAATTGTCTTCTTTTAGATTTATTACTGAGAAGGTGTATGATTTTATTAATAGTTGTTTCAATTTTGAAACTTCTCATCTTGGAATTCTTTGTTTATTTATTATTTATTTGGTGCTGATGAAATCATAATTTGAATGTTCTTGCAGGACTTAATCCAAGGTTTTGATCAAGAAGTTGCTGCTGTAGTGGTTGCTAGGTTATCTTCCTACAAAATGGAGACAGAGGTAGTAAAAGTATTGAATTCATCTAAGATGCATGTGCTCTCTCTCTCTTAACATAAGTTATTAGAAGTTTTTCTTAGACACACAAACCACTATTCTTTAAAGGATTTGGGGAACGAAAAATAAGCCTGTGGATAGGCATGCATTTCTTAAAGTTGAAATAGGACTATTCTGTTCTATCTTCAAAAAGTTAATAAATAATACCTTTGGAGGGAAACATGCTTAATCTTTTTCTTTCATGCTGAGCTGCAATCTCCATTCACTCAATTATATTTCTTTTAACTGGACTGGTTAACCGTTTCTCATCTGTCATCTTTTTCTTGTGAGTGTCACCATTTATTAGGCTGGCACTCATATTTCTGATTAATAGTATTTTGGTGAGCAATAGTTGAATTGTTTCATACTCCCATTTTTTGGTATTGTCATTGAAAATACGTGTAATTGGTTCTAAAAAGTAATGAATATTTGCTTTTGAAGTAAGTCAATATCCTTCTCTACCACCAGAAATGCCAAATAAACCCTCAATTTTCTCTCACATAATCTGATCATAGGCATAGTAGAGCAGATGAACACCCAACCTATTTGAAAATAATAGATATGGTTTAGCTGCACAAGAGAGCAGAGATGTGGAGATTTAATATATTTAAAATTAATATTATGGTTCATATGCATTTTATGAGACCACCACTAAAAGAAATTGTGGGGAAAAAAGATATTGAGCTTTATTGGCTGAAAGTCTGAAACACTGCAGCTATTTTTGTGTTCCTGTCAATTCATCAGATGTGTAGTTTCCTTATTATGTAACTTTTTCGCAGGCCCTTTCTGAAGATGATAAACTCCTTTTTATGTTGCTTGTTTATACTGATTGATGTTTTTGTTATTCTCAGGAAGGTTTTGACGCCACAAGGTGGTTAGACTGGAATTTGATTCGCTTATGTTCCAGGTTTGGTGATTATAGAAAAGATGATCCAGCATCATTCTCATTGACTCCCAATTTTTCCTTATTCCCTCAGTTTATGTTTAATCTGCGGAGATCACAGTTTGTACAGGTGAATTTTCTACCATTGGTTTTTTTCTATGTACTTTTAAATATTCAAATTCTTCAAATTATATCACTTCTCTGTAGGTGTTTAATAATAGTCCAGATGAGACAGCCTATTTCAGAATTTTGTTGAATAGGGAGACTGTAAGCAATGCAGCAGTTATGATTCAACCGTCATTAATATGCTATGCATTTAATTCACTTCCTGCGCCCGCTCTATTGGATGTACAATCCATTGCAGCAGATCGCATTCTTTTGTTGGACACATATTTTAGTGTCGTCGTTTTTCATGGAATGACGATAGCTCAATGGAGAAACATGGGCTACCAGCATAAACCCGAACATAAGGTGAGCTTTGTCTATTAATTTATCATTTCAGTTTAGGGTGATGAACATTTGTTGTTGTTGGGTTGCTTAAAGAATGAGTGGGAACAAGCCATTGAATTTTCTTGATTTAGCTCATGCTAAGAATTTTGAGCTTGTTAATTAGGCTACATATCAGAACAGTTAGATATATGACTTCGAAATAAGGTTGTCTAGTCTCATGATCCAGCTTAGTGTCGTTCAACTATATTTTACTTTTCACGTTATGCTCTTTATGACATGCGATGTGAGATTTATTCTTTATATTTTATGTGCCTGGGATAGTAAACTCCTTTCCTGGATTATAGGGTTTTGCCCTCTTATTACAAGCTCCACATGATGATGCCCAGTTAATAATTCGTGACCGCTTTCCTGTTCCAAGACTTGTGGTTTGTGATCAGCATGGCTCTCAGGTAATCTTTATCCCCTCCTCTCTCTCTGCCCTTTAATCAACTAATTGATTAATCATATTTGTGTGTGTATCTACAAATATCATTGTGACCCCTACCCATGATTATAGAAAACTTCCCTTCTGGATAGTAGTTTTGACCTTGAGAATTGACCACAAGTTAGAGATGAATAGTCTGTTCTTGTTGTCATCGTTGTTTTTTTAGCACTGGGGTTCTTGTGTTCATCATGGTTTTTTATGCTAGAATTGTAGCATTCAAGTGCTGTTATTTGGAACAAGGCCTTTTGTACTGATTTAGGATTTTGAAACTAGGTGTGCAAACTATAAAAGGCTAATCATACGCATCAAAATGACAACAAATTGTTTTTTTTAAGAAAGTATAACATAAAGATAATGGCAAATTCTTGTATGTAATTGAGTGCATACATGCAATTGGATTTTAATATATTTTCAATTGTTCAGTTGAATTTTTAATCCTCCACATTAGAATCAAATTAAAAAATTGTGGCTCAATTAAATCATGCAATTGGGTGCACACAAGAGTGACTCAAAGATAATATGCTAATTCGAAGATTAAAAATCACATAATATCTCAATGCACTAAACTATACCTGTCCTTGCACGCCTCTAAATCATGCAGTTGTTTCCTATAATAATATGCACGCCTCTCAATAATCTTCATTTTCAAATTCCTAAAATAAGTATTTTGCATCATCTTAGAACACTTTGTACCTCATAGGTTTTTACGTTTGTTACATTCTTTGAACAGGCAAGATTTTTATTGGCAAAGCTCAACCCTTCAGCTACCTATAGTAATGCACATGAGATGATGAGTTCTGGATCAGATGTGATTTTTACGGATGATGTGAGTCTCCAAATATTTGTGCAACATCTTCAGCGCCTCGCTGTCCAGGATTCTTAGGAACGTCAAAAGGGTCTCGACTCCTTTTCCCTCATTGATATTCATGACCTTCCAGCTGGTGCCCTCCTGTCCCTTTTTAAGTCCTTTATTACATCCTTCACTATGGGAACATGATAGTCAAGGCAATCACCACTCTTATATAGAGCCAGAGGTTTAGTGCTTCTCTTTGATGCTTACGGTGCTCGAACGATATTATTGCAAGAGTGGCATTCAAATTAGGTCCATTTTCTGGACTCATAATTTCCCACGAAGGTCTCCTATTGATGGCCCCAATTTAAATTGAACACAATCCATTTGACCCATCCTAAGATTTTTCATTTAAGTCTTTCTGTTCTTTTCAGTTTTATAGGCACTGTTGATAGTAAGTCACCATGTAAAGATTACAGAGGTGACATTTTTGTAATGACTTTAAGTAGGTTGGGTTTTGTAACATAAGTATATTTGAATGGCTTTGTAGATAATCAGTGCGATGGATATTTTGACATAAGTTTCTTTTTAATGATAATTCGATATATGGGGCTTGTGCACGAGCTTAAGTTAATCGAGTCGAGTGGTATATTGCCAGAGTGGTGTGATCAATTAAACTAGAGCAATAGATGTGTTACTTATTCACAAAACAGGAGTCTTATATATATACACAAAGTGGTGAAATTCAAAGAGCATGGATGAGGAGGTCATGAACTTGCAGGCCAAGTCTTTGAAATATTGAAATAGTAGTGAATATCCATGTAGCAGTTGCCTTCGTCGTCAAAAACCTGAATTTCAAGAAAATATAATACTTATTAAAGTTGCATATATATATTTACCAATATATATAAATTGATATATACACACACACACAGGGATACCTTGGTTCTAGCAGAGTACATTCCCCTGACAAGAATGCCTGAAGGCAAAGTTTCTTCTTCAAGTTTGAATACATAAGGTTTTTCTTGTGGACTGTAAGTTCCTAGCATCACTGTACACCTGTCAACTGTTACCATATGTATTTCATTTCATCAGTAAAAATCGATATACGTATATAAGTTTGCATGTATGATGTATGTATAGGTTTGGTATTGTGATACCTCGAATGCCAGCTTTCCACAAGGTGTTCTCATACTTAAGACCAGAAACAAGTCTGTTAGAGACGATGAAGGAGAATTTCAAACTGTATTTGGATCCTTCTTTAAGGGTGAACAGGTACGCCTTTGGACTCGATACGAACGGCTGTGCTAGCAAAATCTCCGGCCTCCCCGGACATATTATCGAAATCCCCACCATTTCAACGTCCTGTGCCTCTCTTCTATTCCTATTCATTGCTGCAAATGCAATTCCTCAACTAAAAAAAGATCTATGCTTCATTTGTTAGCACTACACATCTATAACACTGAATTTTCCAGGTTTATATACCCCTATTTAATGAACTGCATAAACCTTTGATATCAAGAATTGGAAAATGTTACCTGCTACCAAATATTCTTTATCTTGGGGTTTAAATGTACTATTGCCGACATAAAGGTGGCAAAGTAGTTGTAATTGAAGTTTAATACAAAATGAAACTAGTTTATTGGGTCATATTCATAGGTTTATTTATTCGCAAAAACTCCTGTTAGTACATACTATGTAACTGCCTAGGGAACGACCATTTTGGATCGATTGTTGGTTCAGGGACAGGATATCGAGACTTAAAAAAAATGTCTGAATGCATACATATACTTATAATTATTGAGTAAAAAGACTTAAATGAGAACATTACCTCCCCCAAGAGGTATCACCAATCTTTCAAGGACGACGTTCTTTCTTGGAAATTTTTTCATAATCTAATCCATACAAGATCAACGAGAAATTAATTTCGCGTTAATTTTAGAAAAATTATAATGCATTAAACTATATTTTGATTAGTTCTTTAAGGTTTATTTGATTTTAAGTTTTTAACTCTATATTGAACATGCAAATTGGTACAAAATATAGTCACCTTATCCTTGTGTGGTTGATTGGCTAGACAAAAGTTAGGACCTAATTCATCACCAGGTTTCAACTTCCCCCTCATCTTCTCTTGTTTTCTCTCGTCGTCTTTTCCATTTTGTGCCAAAGTACCGATTTTTGGTGTAACAAGAGTTTCGACGAACCCCGACATTTTGCTCGTAAAAATGATAGAGAAAGAAAGAAGAAACAGAAGATCAAGCTCAAAATCAGGATGATATAAATAAAATCCGAAGGAAATTGTGATCTTCTGTTGGAATGTTTGTGTGACCTATACTAAGGCCAAATTGGAAATATTTTTGGTGGCAAAATATGGTATTGACAAAAAAAATGACCATGAAATCATTGGTTTTAGTTGCTATAATATTAGCTCTACCATGATTTGTGCCTTACATTCCGTGGAATCACAATTATTTATAACTTGTCACAAAATAAACAGTTTTAAAAAGGACGCCAAAATGATAATTGTAAAGCTTAAAGGGGTACTACACAGATGGGGTATAAAAAGCATTATTATCTCAAAAAATATGAAAATTGAAAATATGTCCAAAACAGAGAAAAATCACACACACAAAATACAAACTGTGGTAGACAAATAAAGACATGCCAACCATTTATTAGTAACAGAGAGCAATAATCAAAATGTCCGAATGGCCCCTGAAGATCTGAAACATTACAAAGAACCCCATCCCCCACCACCTGGAGTAAAAATCTGAAGAATTTCTCCGGCCTGAACCTCCACTGTGTTTTTCCCTCCAAGATACACCTTCCGTTTGTCTTTCGTAATAAGGTAGTTTGCTCCTCTAGCCCCGTCTCTTCCTCCCTTCAGTCCCCTCGGGGCATACACTCGTCTTTCAGAGAGAATGCTAACAACAACAGCCCGTCTGAATTCTATTTCCCTAACGATCCCATCGCCACCCCTATGAACCCCACTCCCTCCGCTACCCTCCCTTAATCCAAACCTGTGTAATAAAACCGGATATCTCTGCTCAAAAATCTCGGGATCTGTCATACGAGTATTAGTCATGTGGCACTGGACCCCACTGGTGCCGTCCCAGGTGGGGCCCGCCCCACTTCCACCGCCAATTGTTTCGTAGTAGCCAAAAGTATTGTCCCCAAAGGTTAGATTATTCATGCATCCTTGAGAACATGCACAAGCCTGAAAAGCTGTTAGGACAACATCGGTTACTCTTTGAGACGTTAGGACGTTACCACCAACCACTGCAGCCTTATCACTTGGAGAGAGAAATGAACCGGGAGGAATGTAGATCTTCACGGGAGCCAAGCATCCTTGATTAAGAGGTATATCAACGTCCACTAAACAGCGTAGACAGTAAATTACAGCAGCAGCCGTTACTGCTTCTGGAGCGTTCCAGTTCCCGTAAACTTCAGGGCTTGTTCCTGAGAAATCGAAAAATGCTTCTCCTTTATTTGGATCAATAGTGAGTTTCAAATGGATAACAGATCCATCATCCATGAAATCTTCTTCTTCAATGATCACAGGATCGCCTTCAACTTTAGCAGAAACTTTGGCAGCAACGGATTTGAGCATTTCTCTCACTGCACCTTCTGCATTGACCTGAACATGGTTCATGTAGGACTGAACGGTCTCCAAACCGTATTGCTCGATCAGTTCCTTTATGAGTGAAATTCCTCGTTGATTTGCAGCTATTTGTGCATGAAGATCCGATAAATTATCTTGGAGCCTTCGTGTGCCAGAGATATTATGAGCTGATTCGTCAGAAGACGGAAATAAGAGAAGACGGGAGATCCCGTCTTCTTGAAAAGTCCCCTTCTCCACAAGCTTGAATGCTTTTATTGCAGCTCCCTCCTCCCATATTGACTTCGAAAATGGAGGCATGCTTCCAGGTGTAATGCCTCCAATCTCAGCATGGTGCCCTCTACTAGCAACAAAAAATACAATTTTGCCCTTATCAAAAACGGGTGTAACAACGGTTATATCCGGGAGATGGCTACCTCCAGAACAAGGATGATTGGTAACCAGAACATCTCCTTCGTTCAAATTGTCACCCCAATATTCCATCTGCCATCTAACCGTGCTGGACATAGCTCCTAAGTGCACAGGTACGTGAGGTGCATTTGCAACGAGACCACCATCAGGACCGAAAAGAGCACAAGAGAAGTCCAATCTTTCTTTGATATTTGTAGATATTGAAGTTCGTTGTAGGGTACGTCCCATTTGTTCAGCTATTCCCATAAATCTATGGTTGAAGATCGAGAGCTGTACAACATCTGCAACATCTTTTGCTATTTCCACAACATTGTGGATTGACTCGATCTCGATCTTAATGTTTCCGTATTTTGTAATAATAGCCTTACAGCTAGGTTCTACTATTACAGTGCTATTACCGTTCATGATTATGGCAGGCCCAGAAATGACTTGACCGTATGCCAAATCTTCTAGCTTGAAAAGAGGGGTATCATGCCAACCATTTCCAAAATAAACCTTGTATCGACTTTCAATTTTTGGAGTTCCTGAACCAGAATCTAGAGGTCGAGGCTTGAGTATGTTAGTGACTCCAGTACCACGAACTCTCACATCACATATCAAGATATTCCTGCTTTGAAGTTTAAATCCATATTCTTGTTGAAATAAGTTTTCAAATTCAACGGCATAGTCTGCTTTAGATCCATCGTCTTGTACAAGGCTCTTTACCATGATTGCAGTGTCTGTTCCCTCATATCTCAGATTTAGATACGTTTCAGTTCTAATATTCTGCTCTTCAAAACCTTGCAATTGCAGCTTCTGCTCTACACGTTTCAACAGATTTGCTTCTCGATTTGAGACCTCCAACACAGATTCAGGACCATAAACAGCAGAATAAGGCTCCTGTTCTTCCTCTACAACATCTGCTAATCCCATCCCATACGCACTTAAAATCCCACAAAACCTATGAATGAGTACTTCTTTCATGCCCAAGGATCTAGCAATAGCACAAGCATGTTGGGGTCCAGCACCCCCAAAGCAAGCAAGAGCATGGTTCTTCGTTTCATGGCCCTTCATCTCAGTCAGTTGCCGAATTGGACGACACATGGTTTCATTTGCAACATTAATAAATCCCTGAGCAATTTCCTCCACTGTCATATCCTTTGCTGCTGGATCCTGATTCTTTCTGTAGGTATTGATTTGTTTAGCAAGTTTCTCAAATTCATCTCTTGTTGCACTAATATCCAACGGCTGATCCTCATTTGGCCCAAAGATTGACGGGAAATAATCAGGAATGACATATCCCAGGATGAGATTAGCATCGGTCACAGACAGTTCCCCTCCTTTACGATAACAAACGGGTCCTGGATGTGCACCAACCGATTCGGGACCCACCTTGAAAGCTCCAAATTGAAACTTCAACTTCGATCCACCACCAGCAGCAACAGTGTTGATCTCAAGCTGAGGTGCTTGAATTATTGCTCCAGAAATTTGGGTTTCTATAACGTGTTCGTAGCTTCCAGCATAACGGCTCACATCAGTAGACGTACCACCCATGTCAAAACCTATAAGAGGCTTCTCTGTCTCAAGCCCAAAAAGTGTCTGTGAGTACCCAACTACTCCACCTGCAGGACCAGATAAAACTGCTTTGTGGCCAGAAAATCTACTTTCTGGAGCTAATCCCCCATCTGATTGCATAAACAAAACATTCAATTTACCCAATCCGTCATCAAACTTTGATATAAATCCTTTTAGATACTCCTTAATAACAGGAGTCAGGTATGCATCCACACAGGCAGTGAGACCTCGAGGGACGGCTCGAACCATGGGAGTCAGAGCAGATGATATAGAAACATGTTTGAATCCCAAACTCATTGCTAATTTTTCAACTGATATTTCATGGTGTGGGTATGTGTAAGAATGCAGTAATACTACTGCTAAGCAGCTGATACCTTTATCCAGTAGACCTTTAAGCAAAGGTTGTAAAGCTTCGACATTAAGTGGCTTCACAACTCTTACAAGCTCACCTGAAATACCCTGAACTATTGATGCAGTAGAATCTAATTTTACGTTGTCTTCATCTGGAACAAGCTCGACTCTCTCGTCAATTTCTATCACTTCCTCATAAAGATTTGATGGCTTTGAAACCGTAAGGTCAAAGATGCTTGGACGGGCCTGGTTACCAATCTGCAACAGATCTTTGAAGCCTTGAGTCACACAGAGTGCAATCTTTTCCCCTTTCCTCTCTAATAGAGCATTTGTTGCCACAGTTGTTCCCATCCTCACCCATTCGATCTTATCAGTGGGAACTTTCGAACTTCGGGGGATCTTTTGTCCAGTAAATTCTTCCAGAATCCTCCTAATTCCTTCAACTGGAGCATCATCGTAATTAGCGGGATCAACAGACAGCAATTTCATTACTCGCCCTTCAGATCTACCAGGGATTTCAGCATAGACATCAGTAAAAGTGCCCCCTCTATCAATGCAAAATCTGAGCTTGCCTCCTTCAACGGATCCCATTATTAATTACTTAGAGAAGAACAGTGCACTGGAGGTTGTCTGAAGGACTTAACTCTGATCTGTCAGCTGACGACTTCTAGATATACAGCCTGTTGAACAATGTAACAAGGGAGGGAAATTACATGGAAATTTTAAAATCAAATTAAAGTCCCAAGCTCAAATGTTCTAACTGTCAATATCTTGCATTTCAGACACATCAAGAAGATTACAACATTTATCAAGGTATTAATAATAATAATAGCAATAGTGCATATTATATACTACTACTCCAACTTACTTACAGTGCTTATAACAAATTTGTCGGCAAAATTCAACTCTTGAGCAGGCAGATAGAGGATTGTGAGAGTAAAGATAAAGTTTTCATTGACCAAAAGTGAAGGGCATAAGCCTTATTTATACAAGTGCTAGAGAGAGTAACTTCCACTAACTAACAAGGAGTTATAACTTCCTAACTACTATTTAGTTATACTAACAAGGATCGCGGAAGCAACAGCAGCAAATGGCTAGCATCTACAATCTGTTCAATTGATTTCATCACATTCATAAAAGAAATAATTAAGCTGTGATAATGCTAAACTTAGAGCAAGATACCTACAAAAGGTAATTTCAGGTAGCATTTTCTGCCAAAGAAAAATTCTGCTGATTATGGAATTAGTTACCACAGATCAAAATCAAATAATGTGAACAGTTCTTCAAGTTCTACACCATGGAATGAAAATTTACAAAAAAGTTCTTGCACCAACAATGCTTAAAACAATTGAAAAATAAGTTTTTCTTCAAAAGTCAAGTATCTCAGTTAGAATTTTTTACCTTGAAACTACTAAATATTGAACTTCAAAGCAATAAACCACAATTAAGGCTTGTTAAATACAGTAATCAATCAATCAATCAGAAAGATATAAACAAAACAAATAATCTGAACACACGCACACTATATAACTGTAAACTTAAAAGAAGAAATCTAATTAAACTAAAAAGATCAAATGGGTTCTAATTCGTGTAGAAATTTGGCACCTTATCTGAGGCGTGGAGTTGTGTAGCGAAACCTTGAAATTGTGAGGAAAATGGGTTTTAATTTTTTTAAGGTCAGGGGATGAAACAAACAAAGGGCTTTACGTTCCTTCGATCTTGTTTTTTTTTTTTTTTTTTTTTTTTTTGTCCATTAATGAAAATAAAAAAAGTTTAAAAGGAATTAAAATAAAACAGTCTAATTTTTTTTCTTTCGTCCACGTATTATTTTTGTTAAAAATTAATTTTCAGTGATGTAGATAAATATGCCGCTCTCGGAGAAGTCGACACGTGGAAACGGGATAAAATTATGATAGTTATGATTAGGTCGATATATGGGAAAGCAGGATTAATACACCCTGGGCCTAAGTAAGTAGGGAAATTAGAGAAATCAGGGTGATTGGGCCTTTGGCCCACATTTGGAGAGATTAATAGCCCTTGGGCCTGAAGGGATCCGGCCCAAATAGGGGACGAATAGTCAATCTTTCCTAACCAAGTCAAACGAGTGGGTCAACCCACGAAGATAGGAGCTGATATGCTGAAGAACCAAGTCTCCAGGGAGAGTGAGACCGATTCTTTAGGGAATTAGGGCCGGATTTATAGGAATGGGCTGAAGATATAGGGAGAACGAGACTTTCCCTCTCCAAGAGAGGGGCCAGGTATATAAACAGGTTATTTCCATACTCTTATTTATGTTTTTTACATAATATACACTCTCACAAGAAATATACACTAAATTGAGAAGAAACATTATACTATTCGCCGGAATTTCCCTAGATATACAGGGGAATTCCTCTTTGATTTCTCCTACGATCGATTCTGACTTGAGCGTCGGAGCTTCTACGCCGGAGCCCCCTCCGGCCTACTTTTGCAGGTCATTTTTGGACTCTCCAATGAGATTTTATGCTCCGGCCTACTTTTGCAGGTCATTTTTGGACTCTCCAAGGAGATTTTATTGAAGATTGCCAAGGATAAAACGGATGATCCAAACTCGTGATTAATAGTGCTCGCAAGAGAACGACGATATCCGAAGGCGTTCTTTTTCGACGCATCATTCAGTTACAATTTTAAATATGAAATAGTATTATTTTTCTTTTAAATTTTCGAAGCTTACATAATTTTTTGGTAAAGCTACCAAAATTTAAAAAAAAAAAAAATGTTCGATGAGATTACGACAACCACGATTTAAGTAGGGGTGAGTAGAAAATTGCAAAGATCAATTTTCTGAACAAAATCGGTGGAATTTGGTTAATTAGTTTCGATTAATTTTATTAAGGGAAAATATCAATTTTGGTCACCCAATTTTACCTCTTTTCATATTTGGTCACCCACATTTCGTCATTATCAAAATTGATCACCCACTTATTATATTCTATCAAAATTATCATTTCGTTAGTCAATCTGTCAATTGACTAACGCAGAAAGAGTTTTGTGCTCAAAATTTTCAAAACGTTAAAAACTTAAAACTTCTGATGCATTTTCCAGAAACTAATGAAACAAACGCAGTAGTCAAAAAATTTCAGTAAGTTTTTAATATTTATTTAACTCAATTATGAATTTTAATATTTGTTTAACTCAATTATGAATTCATTTGTTGTTGATTTACTTTTTATTTTACAGGAAATGAGAAACTCAAGAGATATAATGAAACTTTGTACTCTGGGTTTTTTTTTGAACAATTGTACTCTGTTTTTCAATTCTTTGTTTCATATTGAATTTGTATAATAATTGGAGATATAAATTTATTTCAATTCATTTCCCAATTTATAATTATTGGAGCATAATTTGTGGTGAAGATTAATTGTAAAGAGTTTTCTAAGATTATTCATTCAAGAAAATTTCATAAACTTATTTTTCGTTCTAAATATTTTTCTATTAAGATCATTATTGCAGATTTCTTGAAATGTTAAACAATTGGGCATTTGAAATTAATTGAAATAAATTTCTATCTCCTGAGTTTCTCATTTCCTAATTATCTATAAAATAAAAAGTAAACCACTAGAAGATGCATCAGACCTACTATAAATATTTTTGCTACTAGGAAAATGCATCAGAATTCCTTCTGACCTATTATAAATATTTTTGCACATGTTTCATTATTGCTTCTGGAATTCTGGAAGATTTCACGGCTCAAAACTCTTTCTCCTTAGTCAATGACAGATTGACCAACAAAGTGATTAATTTTGATAGAAAATAATAATTGGGTGACCAATTTTGATAGTGACTAAATGTGGGTGACCAAATATGAAAAGAGGTAAAACTGGGTGACCAAAATTGATATTTTCCATTTTATTAAAAATAATTGAATTAACCGAATTCAGGAACATTTTGTTCAATTAAGTTCGATTCTATTTTAAATGGGTCGCACTTATGTGCAATATTTCACGTGAAATATTAGTATATTTAAGGAAAGGTCAAAATTCGCGGATCTGTAGCGGGTTTGACCGGTCAAACGAATATTTCCTTAAAAATCGCGCAAAAGTCGCGCGCCGGAGACTAACAGGATAACGGGTTTCAGGTCTGTGTTACTATAAAGGTGCGGGTTTGACCGGTCAAACGAATATTTCCTTAAAAATCGCGCAAAAGTCGCGCGCCGGAGACTAACAGGATAACGGGTTTCAGGTCTGTGTTACTATAAAGGTAATTATATGTTACTGCAAGGCCAAATATGTGTTACTGTAAGTACAAATAACACATAAATCAACTTTTCACAGGAAATATTAATACAAATTAATTTAAGGAAGGATAAAATAGAAAAAATTGTTCTTAATCCGTGTTACTATAAATACAATTATATGTTACTGTAAGAGCAAATATGTGTTACTGTGACAAGTAACACACAATTGGTTTTTGAGTAACACATATTTGACCTTAAAGTAACACAGAAAAATGTGTTAATATATCAACACAAGTGTATTATTTATAGAAAAAGATGTGTTACTATATAAATAAAACGTCATAATTGAGAGGGAATGAGATACCCACATTAAAAAGACGAAGAACAATCATTGAAAGCACGAAAACACATAAATATGTTGAATAGTTTATCGATCGCTACAATTACAAAAACAACAATTAATTGGAATAAATTTATTGTTGATTTTTTCTCATTAATTCATTCAAAAAATAAAAATAATAATTTATGCGCTTGTTTCGTGATTAGCAGATCAGAAATCTGAACAGTTTCTGGTTTTTTTTTTAATTGAATCTTGCAGATTTCTCACAGCGCTCAGAAGATAACGCATCGCGGAGAAGAAGGAGACCGAGAAGAAGGAGACCGGCGCAGAAAAGAAGCAACGCAGAGAAAAGAGGAAGAGAGATGAACAGTTTCTGATTTTTTTTTTTTTTTTAATTGAATCTTGTAGATTTCTCACAGCGCTCAGAAGATAATGCATCGCGGAGAAGAAGGAGACCGGCGCAGAAAAGAAGCAACGCAGAGAAAAGAGGAAGAGAGACGCGGAGAGACGGGCGGCGCAGAAAACAGAGGAGAGAAGAAACTGGATACCGGATAAAAATATAAGAATAGGTCATATTGCACGGTAGTGATATGGTGAAATATTGTATATAAGTTTTTTGCATTTTAAATAATCAAATTAACTAAATTCGTCGAAATATTATTTACATATATTAATATTCTTTATTTTTTGAATTAATTTCTTATATATTTATAAATATTATATCCATTTATCACTATTTTTTAACATTTGATTTTCGCGTTATATATATATATATATTTTTTTTATAGATGTTTAACTAAGATAAAATAAATGCATCATAACTTTTATACAATATAATCTTTAAAACCAAAACAAATAACAATAATAATACAATTAAAATTTTCATATAATTTAAAACTTTTGAGATTTTAAAATGGATTTTTATTCTCTCTACTTCTCTCTTTTTCAACAATTTACTATACATATAGGCCCCATTTGGTAGCTCTAATTAATTATTTAAGATATAGGCCCAAGATTGACATAAATGTGATAAAGGTAAGATTGTGAAATTAGTTGATGTTTGGTATACACATACTAGGAGGGGTGATTACATGCTCATTAAAATGTCATTTTACAAAATTGTCCTCATTAAAGAAACATAATTTCAAAAATGCCCCCTTTAAAACCTAAAATAAAAAATCCAAATTCTACAAGATGAAGTACCTCATTTTTACCATAATGCCCTCCTTTAATTAATAATTTACCCCCTCCTTGCCCTTTTCCAAACATTGTGAAAATAAATATTTTCTTCACAACTCTATTATTGCATCAATAACTTTAATATTAAATAACTCTGCAAATTGAAATATGTTGTATTAGCCAAATAATATAAAATTAAAAAATTAATGATTCCAAAATTTCAGCTATCTGGTAATTTGTCAACTACATCTCACAAAAACAAATCTCATAGCATAAAAGTGCATCTAAGTCTACTATCCGAGAAAAATACTAACACCAACTAAGTCAAGAGTAAGGTCAATGGAGCTAATAATGGCATCAAATGTTAGATAATACATTCCAATCAACTCTGTAATATCATATAAGCCTTGCTCAACATTATCTCAACAAATGATTAAGATCTTGGTAATAGTAGTCGAGTATGTTGATTTTAACACAATCTCACTACACACACGTAAAAAGGATAATAAAATTCTATTATACGTTCTTGAAAAACTTGCATACTCACCCTCACAATATACACATTTTTATCATTCATGTCATTACTTATGGAGTTCACTTTTTCCCTTAACTCCGTAACAAAGGGACGGAGATAGTAGTATATTTTTTGCATCAAATTAGCTTCAAAATTACCAGAACATGATCCAATATATTGGAGAACGGAGGGAGTATTTTGATTTAGTTCTGCTTTAACACCTTTTTCAAATTGGAAAAAACAATAATAATAATAATTTGGAACAATGCCACTAGAGCCACGATTTGTCTACATTATAATGTCATATCAAGCCTATGTACAAACTAGAATTCTTACAAAATTGGAGAATAAATTGCTACATTCTAAAGTTCATTGATACAAAATTGGAGAATAAATTGCTACATTCCGCCTTTTTGTCAGCATATTAATCGTGAATATTAAAAAAACAAATCACCTGTGTATGGAAGGAAAAAGGCATGTTAGTTTAATGTCTCTCTCTATATACACACACATGCACCATTACAAAAAAACATAAATTCTTGCAGTGGGATCCTCCGGAGTCCGCCCCACTTTGTAAATGCCACTAGGAGACCAAGTCACCAGCCCCCACATAAATTGTAAGCAGTATCATGTTATCTACAATTCATAATCGATCCAAGATAATTTGTAATAACTTATTGAGATTATATATATGTATTGTAAATCATAATTTTCTTAATAATTTTTTATGAAAGTTAAAGTTGAATATGGACGATTGGAAAGAAAGGGATGCCTAAGTTATCTTCATTTTCTCCGCCTTAATAATTAGGGCATAGGTCATGAAAATTGTTGATATAATCTAACAAAATTTCTGCAAAGCCTCATACTTCTTTGGTTAAGTCTTCTTTGGTTAAGTAACAGCAGTAAATGTTATGTGACAATGATGACTGAAACAAAGCAATTAAACTTACCAAAGGATGTTAAATGACTTAAATTTGCTAATATGTCCACAAAAGATATGCATAATGATTTTACCTCATGATGTAGTCACTCCACCAAGGTACACCAGGATGGCCCGTCTTTAAAATCAACAATGAAACGTCACACTTAACGCAAAATATAGAGTCATCAATTTTCACTAATGCATAAATATCTAAACAATTCCCTCAAGTATTATTATTAGCAGTGATAAATACTACTACATCATTTCAAGTCTGTTACTAGAACAGGTCATCTCGAAAGCCAACATTGTTGTTGAACACGAAACATTTAATAATATCAAATACTATTCGAGTCCAGAAATCTCAGTCGAAGGATGTACAGTGTCAATTTATTCAGTGAGTCCAGAAATAGAGTAACACACAAACGGTGAAACAGAACAAAATCATACCATTTCAACTAATGGTGAAACAGAAGGCTTTGCAACAGAACACAAAAATTACAAAAATTTGGTGGCCCAGAACGGTGAAACAGAACAGAACAAAATCATACCATTTCAACATAACAAAAATTTGGTGGCCCAGAACGGTAGAACAGAACAGAGCAAAATCATACCATTTCAACATAACAAAAATTTGGTGGCCCAGAACGCCATAACGGTGCAACAGAACAAAAAAATTACAAGAAATTCAAGAAAATCAGGTCTTGACATAATCTTCAGCCTTTGCAACAGAACACAAAAATTTAAGAAAGTAGATTTTCAGTGATGATTCGTACCTTTGAAACCTTGAAACACAAGGTTGGCCTCGAAAACTCTTGATAGAAACGGTTATCTCGCAAACTCTAGCAAAATATAGAAGATATTAAAATGGTGTTTGCATCAGCCCGAAAATAAAGCGCAAATACCAATCGAGATACCAAATCGACGAATACCACGAAAAATTAAAAGACAAAAGTAGGGTTTGAAAAAATCGTTCGTCCCGCTTGAACACAGTGTTGGTCTCGCTAAAACACCGCGATGTCGCTACGTACCACGATGTAAGTACTACGACGCCGGAGCTCGAAGTCCACCGGCGTATCTTCGAGAGAAAGTCGCCGCTGATTCGAGAAGGGGGAAAAATCGCCGCATGATAAGAGATAGGAAGAGGGAGAGACTAAAAATGAAATTGTTGAGTGAAAAACTAGGTTTCACGTTTATATACGGAGGGTAAAGAAGTAATTTGGAATTTAAGAGAGCTCCGTGTTTTGCCAAGATTGTTTATCTCACCATTTTTGGCGAGACAAAAAAACACACCCTAATCTGCGTTTTGTGGCGGGCCGATGGAGTTATATTGGGCCAGCAGGACTTCCACCAAATACAAAATTGGTCCAGATTAGGCACAATCTTCAATTTATCTTGCCTAATCTGAGCCACCAAATGAGCCCATAATATAATGCTTTAACAGGATAGTGGAAATAACATTCACTGAACCTATAGGCTATAGCTCTCATCAGTCTCACCAACCACCTGAAGAAATATGAGTCACATAACACATAAATTTATTCAGCATAAAACAAGTGTGCCAAATATGCAGCAGCATCTTTTCACATGCACAAACACTTTAATTCATTAAAAAAATGCCTTCAAAGAGACGTACGCATTCATCTTTTTTAAATATTTAAGAAAAATATTAGTATTGCATTATAAAAAGTCTTTAATTAGTCGGGGGAACTAGTAGGTGTACTATTAATAAGTTTTGGTGGTAACCCGTTTGATGCGTCGAAAAAGAACGCCTTCAGATATCAGCCGTTCCTCTATGAGCACTACTAATCACGAATCGAATCACTCGTTTGTCTTTGGCAATCTTCACGTAAATCTCCTTGAGAGTCCAAAAATGACCTGCAAAAGCACACCGGAGGGGGGCTCCGGCGTGGAAGCTCCGACGCTCAAGTCAGATTCGATCGTAGGCGAAATCAGAGAGGAATTCCCCTGTATATCTAGGAAAATTCCGGCGAATACATTGGTGTTTCTTCTCAATTCAGTGTATGTTTAGTAAAAATGTATGTATATGTCAAAGAACGTAATTAAGAATATGGAAAGAACCTGCTTATATACCTGGTTCCCCTCTCAGGAGAGAGAAAGACTCCTTCTTCCTAGATTTGCTCATCCATTCCTGTAAATCCGGCCCAACCCCCTGAAGACCTGGTTTATACCCCTCACGACTTGGCCCTTCAATATACTGGCCCTATCTTCACGGGCTGACCTTTTCCTTTGACTCAACTAGGAGAAACTGGTCTATACTACGTATTCCCTTTGGGCCTGACCTCTGGGCTCAAAGGTTATTAGGCTTCGAACATGGGCTGAAAGCCCAACTATCCTCATTCCCCTCTTTGGGCCTAGGAGTGTACAAATCCAATCTTTAAGCCCGTTGACCTAATTGAGATTACTATAATTCATCCCGTTTCCACGTGTCGACTTTTCCAGGAGCGACATATTTATCTACATCAACCACTCCCCCCTACTCTCGTAAAATACCTCAAATTTATGAGAGTAGGAAATAACAAGATGAATTAACCTGAACACCTCTTCATACAGATCCTCGCCACCTTTCCTTCAATACTCTCTTCCATTCCTGGATACACCCAAGTTCAAGTTTCAGAGAGTGTATCATGTCGCCCTGGGAAATTATATCCCTCTCTGAGACCCTCGAGCCCTAGAGAGCTCAAAACTCTCTAAAATTTCCCCACTTCAGGGATATTAGGTGTTATGGCTCGTACTCTGAACCTTAAGGACTCTTAAGTGGCTAACACTTATCACTCAGAAACTCTCAGCCATATCCTGGCTCAATATGGTTTAGATCTCAAACCTCTCGAACTCTTTAAATGATTTACACTTCTCAAAATCTCCAGCTATACCTTGGCTAGTTCAATCAAGGTGGTTCATACACTGAACCTCAAAATCTCATAAGTGTTTCTCATTTACAATCTCATGAGTCTAGTCGCGCGATCTTAAATCGAAACAGTTCATCTCTTTGAATCTCAGAATTGTGAGGGGCTCTCTAATTCCCCTCGGCCTCACTCTCCGATCGTAAGAAACTTTAATCCTGCTTTTATACCTCTGAGTTTTTCTTTGGACGGCTAGGGTCCTATATCCCTAGTTTTGAAAACCTCTTATAACTCTGGATGTCATCTATTTCCCTCAAGCCTCGAGGGATATAATGGGTAGAGCTTCTCCTTTAATCATTTTGGGAACTGGACACCTGTTGGGTCATAGAATTACAAACACCATTTCCTGTTTCATATCAAGGACTCTCGCAAATATATCAGGAGTTGGGTTCATATCAAGAACCCACGCAAATATCCCTCGTCTTGAACGTTTTTCGACTTTCCGTGTTTTATCTCCGGCCCCTGAAAGCTCCTCAAAGGCCCCTATCCCTCTTTCCCCAGTGAAACCTTCCACTGGGTCAGTTACTAAGCATACCAGGTCCTCTATTGAGAAGGCTATGATTTCCTCGTTGCCTCTCACCTTTGATGCCTCTAAAAAGAAGAAGTCCAAAGTTAAGTCCTCTCTGCCCAATGTCGCTCCCAATGCACCTGGTGAGATTAATGTTGATCATCTCATGGCTTTCATAGAGCGTCACACTCCGACCCCTGCCACCGAGGCTCTTAATGCTCTGTCTCCCGAAGAGTGAGTTGTGCATGCCGCCCATAGCTTTACACAAGTAAACTCTCTCTACAGATGTACTTCTAGATAATTTTAATATTGTCAAAAGTATACCTGTCTTACTTTTTTAGATTGTTCATTGTGTAGTTCGGTCTCCTGTTTTCCAACATATCTGAACGAGCTCTCCAGTCCCTTCAGCTAGTGGATGACCTCCAAAGCCAAGTAGAGCTGGAGAAGGTGAAGAAGGAGATACTCGATGCAGAACTACAGGACGCTAATCAGAGGTGTAAAGTACTCCAAACAACGCTTTCGGGGGAGATTTCTTCGCTGAAGAAAGAGTTTGGTAAACGGGTTGAACAGCTGGAGGTTACTCTTCCTCGGGCTGGTATGAAATTATGCATAGAGTCCCTGTTTACCTCTGCCATAGGTCAAAAATTTCTAGGTACCTTACATCGGGAGTGGCTGGAGGCCTTTCTTCAGAGTAGCAGCTTTTTAGGGGCAATGGGTGCATATATCCCCCATTTTATTGACCATGGGTTTTCTAACGCCGTAGCTGAACATTCTGCTCCGGGATTTAATGGTCAGTATACTCGTGCCCTCCGGCTGGACGAACTGGACACTCCCCCTAAGTTCCCTGGAGATGCCAAGGAAGACATCAATACCCCTTGGTGGTTACCTGGGATGAGGAAAGCAGTTTTGGAACTGAAAGATGCTGCCTTGAACTTGGATGATCTTGCACCGGCAAAGGATATAGCTTTCCCCATTCATGTGGAGAACCCAACTCCAGTGGCTACCGTGGCAGCAGGTGCTCTGATGGAGAAGGCAGAGGGAGACGATTCCAGTGGGCGAGCTGAGGAGACAGGAGAAGGTTCCGAGGGGAAGAATGATGTTTCCCTCTCTTCATAACTTTATTTCCCTGATAACACTTTGGTACTTTTAAAACACTTTTTATTTTGTTAAGGCCTCTAAGGCCCTTTTTTGGTATTTTCCGGAGACTCCACACTCCGGGGTTTTTCTGTGGAGGGCTTAGGCATGGTGCCTTAAGTCTTGAATATTCCTGCTTTATTTATGCTCAGCATCGTACCTGCATATTATTCCATGGCATGCGTATATATATATATATATGTCTATATCTCTGCTGTCTAAACATATAATGTGGTTCCTGCCCTGCTCTTTCTTTATGAATTTAGCATGTTTTCCACATTTTCTTAGCACGTAAAGGCTCTAAAGCTCCTAAAAGGACCTTAATGAGGAGATAGGGTTTATATCCCTACACTTATTTGGTGATTTGATAATGCTTCTAGTCTCTCCCTTAGCATTAGGGATTATATTCTCCAAAGGTTAGAATGTTAGGGATCATACTCTCCCTTAGGTTGTTTATACTCGTAAGAGTTGTTTATACTCGTGAGAGTTTGTTTATACTCGTAAGAGTTGTTTATACTCGTGAGAGTTTGTTTATACTCGTAAGAGTTGTTTATACTCGTGAGAGTTTGTTTATACTCGTAAGAGTTGTTTATACTCGTAAGAGTTCTTAGGGATTATACTCTCCCTGAAGTTAGGATGTTTAGGGATTATACTCTCCCAAAAGTTGTTTATACTCGTAAGAGTTAGTTTATACTCGTAAGAGTTTGTTTATACTCGTAAGAGTTCTTAGGGATTATACTCTCCCTGAAGTTAGGATGTTTAGGGATTATACTCTCCCAAAAGTTGTTTATACTCGTAAGAGTTAGTTTATACTCGTAAGAGTTAGTTTATACTCGTAAGAGTTTGTTTATACTGGTAAGAGTTGTTTATACTCGTAAGAGTTGTTTATACTCGTGAGAGTTGTTTATACTCGTGAGAGTTGTTTATACTCGTGAGAGTTCTCAGGGATAGGGTTTACAGGCAAGTTAATTGTATCTTCTGCTTCTATACCCCCTACTCCCCCTAGCTTTAGAGGCTGTCGTGGATAGAAACTTTAGGAATTGTTCCTAGGCATTTTCTATTCGAATCTTTATGAGCTGGTGTAAGTCTCTTTATCTTGCAATATCTCTATCATGTTATGTTATAGTTTCCAAAACACATTCGTTATTTCAGCACTCATTATGCGGACCCCTAACAGTTATCTCATGCAAAGAATCTCAGGAATATCTCAAAATATCATATCTTATTAAATTCACAAACAATAAATGCAAGTCATACCTGACTCATGCCAACCGCCCTACCCCCTCTACCGAGAGGGTAAAATTACCCATCGAATTTCTCAGGGACTCGGCGTCCCTCAACTGTTCACACGTGTACTCTTATCTCTGATATACCTCAAGGTCTTGGATACTCAACTCAAGTTTAGGGAGCTCCTAAAGGGAAACTCCTTCATTATGTTCTGGTTCAGCTTAAGAGTGACATGTAAATCTCCCGGCTTACTCGTATATCAGTCTCAAATCAATCCTGTAAAAATACACCAAAAAGGGCTTCCTACATAGGCTCTCCAGTGCTCGGATAAGCGTCATAAGCATCAATTATATAGTTCAAACATGAAATAACCAAATAATGTAAATAAAGTCTCCTTTGATCTCAAACCTGAGACCTGGACCCCCTCTAGGACCTCCTATCATGGCAAGACGATTAATTTCTCTAATCTCCAATCTCAGAAGGGGATCAACTTGTTAACCTCTTATTTGTGGAACTCTAGGTGATCCTTGTATAACTGACCTTCCAGGGTGCAGTATTTCAGCCTTAAGGCTCGGGCCTCTCGGGACAGTGGAGTCCCTGGGTCTAGTTTATACTCGTAAGAGTTTGTTTATACTCGTAAGAGTTCTTAGGGATTATACTCTCCCTGAAGTTAGGATGTTTAGGGATTATACTCTCCCAAAAGTTGTTTATACTCGTAAGAGTTAGTTTATACTCGTAAGAGTTAGTTTATACTCGTAAGAGTTTGTTTATACTCGTAAGAGTTGTTTATACTCGTAAGAGTTGTTTATACTCGTGAGAGTTGTTTATACTCGTGAGAGTTCTCAGGGATAGGGTTTACAGGCAAGTTAATTGTATCTTCTGCTTCTATACCCCCTACTCCCCCTAGCTTTAGAGGCTGTCGTGGATAGAAACTTTAGGAATTGTTCCTAGGCATTTTCTATTCGAATCTTTATGAGCTGGTGTAAGTCTCTTTATCTTGCAATATCTCTATCATGTTATGTTATAGTTTCCAAAACACATTCGTTATTTCAGCACTCATTATGCGGACCCCTAACAGTTATCTCATGCAAAGAATCTCAGGAATATCTCAAAATATCATATCTTATTAAATTCACAAACAATAAATGCAAGTCATACCTGACTCATGCCAACCGCCCTACCCCCTCTACCGAGAGGGTAAAATTACCCATCGAATTTCTCAGGGACTCGGCGTCCCTCAACTGTTCACACGTGTACTCTTATCTCTGATATACCTCAAGGTCTTGGATACTCAACTCAAGTTTAGGGAGCTCCTAAAGGGAAACTCCTTCATTATGTTCTGGTTCAGCTTAAGAGTGACATGTAAATCTCCCGGCTTACTCGTATATCAGTCTCAAATCAATCCTGTAAAAATACACCAAAAAGGGCTTCCTACATAGGCTCTCCAGTGCTCGGATAAGCGTCATAAGCATCAATTATATAGTTCAAACATGAAATAACCAAATAATGTAAATAAAGTCTCCTTTGATCTCAAACCTGAGACCTGGACCCCCTCTAGGACCTCCTATCATGGCAAGACGATTAATTTCTCTAATCTCCAATCTCAGAAGGGGATCAACTTGTTAACCTCTTATTTGTGGAACTCTAGGTGATCCTTGTATAACTGACCTTCCAGGGTGCAGTATTTCAGCCTTAAGGCTCGGGCCTCTCGGGACAGTGGAGTCCCTGGGTCTAGTTTATACTCGTAAGAGTTTGTTTATACTCGTAAGAGTTCTTAGGGATTATACTCTCCCTGAAGTTAGGATGTTTAGGGATTATACTCTCCCAAAAGTTGTTTATACTCGTAAGAGTTAGTTTATACTCGTAAGAGTTAGTTTATACTCGTAAGAGTTGTTTATACTCGTGAGAGTTGTTTATACTCGTGAGAGTTGTTTATACTCGTGAGAGTTGTTTATACTCGTGAGAGTTCTCAGGGATAGGGTTTACAGGCAAGTTAATTGTATCTTCTGCTTCTATACCGCCTACTCCCCCTAGCTTTAGAGGCTGTCGTGGATAGAAACTTTAGGAATTGTTCCTAGGCATTTTCTATTCGAATCTTTATGAGCTGGTGTAAGTCTCTTTATCTTGCAATATCTCTATCATGTTATGTTATAGTTTCCAAAACACATTCGTTATTTCAGCACTCATTATGCGGACCCCTAACAGTTATCTCATGCAAAGAATCTCAGGAATATCTCAAAATATCATATCTTATTAAATTCACAAACAATAAATGCAAGTCATACCTGACTCATGCCAACCGCCCTACCCCCTCTACCGAGAGGGTAAAATTACCCATCGAATTTCTCAGGGACTCGGCGTCCCTCAACTGTTCACACGTGTACTCTTATCTCTGATATACCTCAAGGTCTTGGATACTCAACTCAAGTTTAGGGAGCTCCTAAAGGGAAACTCCTTCATTATGTTCTGGTTCAGCTTAAGAGTGACATGTAAATCTCCCGGCTTACTCGTATATCAGTCTCAAATCAATCCTGTAAAAATACACCAAAAAGGGCTTCCTACATAGGCTCTCCAGTGCTCGGATAAGCGTCATAAGCATCAATTATATAGTTCAAACATGAAATAACCAAATAATGTAAATAAAGTCTCCTTTGATCTCAAACCTGAGACCTGGACCCCCTCTAGGACCTCCTATCATGGCAAGACGATTAATTTCTCTAATCTCCAATCTCAGAAGGGGATCAACTTGTTAACCTCTTATTTGTGGAACTCTAGGTGATCCTTGTATAACTGACCTTCCAGGGTGCAGTATTTCAGCCTTAAGGCTCGGGCCTCTCGGGACAGTGGAGTCCCTGGGTCTTTGTTCAGCTCTGTGAGGATTTCTCTCCAGTCTCCTCCAATCATCTCCATCCTTCCATCAACTCTAGTTTTCGGACTTATTATTTCGGTTACTTAGGGCTATTGGCCCTTAAGTACTTCAAAATGCTCAAATCATGTTTCATCACTTTAAAAGGATCATATCATGCAATATTAAAAATTCATTATCTTTTCAAAAATAAAACTTCATAGCATCGAACAAACAAATCAAATCAACTTCCACTCTAAAAATCATAAATAAAGTGGATCATGCTCACTCAAATAATCTCTTCAAATGAAAATTACAATGAATATTCAATTCTCCATGTTTCATCATAAATGAGTATTTCCAGTACATGCAAGCTTCAAGGTCCTAAACGAGGACATAACTCAAGACATATCCTTGTTTAAAGATAAAAAGGTAAGAAGTAGCACTTTTCATTTTTTGATCTCAAGGACCTGAATAAGCTCAATCTATAATTTGAAATCATATCTAAAGTATAGAAACATGTCAATCATACACAATTTGAAAATAGTTATGCTAGCTTTCGTTTCCAGAACCATAGTCATCATCAATTCTCCCACATGAAGTAGTCATAGAACTCAACATATGAATCACCTACTCATGCTTCTAAGATTTCAAGTAATTCTCAATTCCAATATCATTTATAAAACATCTACATAAATTAATCGTGTAAGCTTAAGGGGACCCTTCTTAATTCAACGGAAAAGAGTAGCCTCGTATCATATATGTCAATCTCTTAAAGACATGTTCATAATAATATCTACAAGAATTAACACTTGTACTAACCAGTGGTACTAATGTACTCAGCATATCTCTGCTAGCCCTCACGGACCTGGGCTCTTAGGTCCTGGCCAATTCATGTTCATATCTCTGGTAACCCTCATGGACTGGAATACTTCATATCTCTGCCAGCCCTGGGGGACTGGAATACTCCATATCGCTGCCAGCCCTCGGGGACCTGAATACTCTATATCTCTGCCAGCCCTCGGGGACCTGAATACTCTATATCTCTGCCAGCACTCGGGGACCTGAATATCCCTCCAGAACCTCTTGCGTTTTCAGCACTCCCAGAGTTCTTAAGGATTTCTGGGCTGAACCTCCTCAAAATTTCTCGAAATAAAAAGGTTAAATAACAATTTGTACCAAGATTTAGTACGTGTTTTGTCAATATTCTAATGCTCATTCAATAAAAGGTGTATTCTCGGGCGAATCTTTCCACATATACAATACGTCTCATATTTTCGCAACATATTGATTGAAACGATTAACATCCACGCTAAACTAAATAGATTTAAATCATTCTCCACAACATCTTAGTTAAGGAGTAGTCATTTATGCAAATCACAACATATGATAGTTTATCATGGTTCTATCTATCATAGGTAAATTATTCTTCTCACTCAAATTCATCGCATCGACGAGTCTCATTCAAGTATCAGATTAGTATCAATCAATTAGCCAAGACAATGCATGCTACCTCATATATCACATTTTTCAACATAATAGTCAGAAAATGACTGTTGATGCAAATATTATCACAATCACTTTTTATCAGACTACACACATGTTCTCATTATAGACTTATATTTCTTATACAAACTAATTTTTCAGAAGTACTTAACACTAGATCATCAACAAAAACGACTTTCAAGTGATATTTCAATTTCAATTTACATAAAGAGTGCAGAGATACCTCCCTTAAGTTATCAAATACTCGAAAAGACTTGTGAGATTCCAGGTATATGTTCACCAAACCCTCGAAAAGACTTGTGAGATTCCAAGTATATGTTCAGGTCATTTCTGACCTACAGCCTCAGTCGCCCTCGGGAAGGCTATAGGGACTGGAGCGCCCTGGACAACCATCACCTTCTCCCTGGATCGTGTTATTATAACATTCAGTTGTTCAGTAGTCAATACCAGCAATTCTGAACCTGTAGCTGCTGGAGGTATCTCCCTGCTAGGTCCACTCCCGAGGGCTCCAGACATGTCACCCTCAGTAGGGATAGGAGTGTCTAGAGTCTCTTCCCTCAGATTCTGGACTTCTATTGGTGTAAGGGGCGGATTTTCCCCTGAAGGAACGAATGCGAGTCATTTTCCCGAACTTTCAACCAAATTCTTCGGAGGGGGAGGAAGGAAAATAGGTAGTGGAGTTCTTCCTCCCACTGGAATTCCAAATTCAGGTCGTATAGGGGAGGAAAATATATTCTTTCCCTCTTTAGTAGTTCGTCTAACAAGCTCATGTTCACCTCCAATAGTTAGGAAATAAATCTCACGTCTTAGATCTAGTTTCCCACAGACGGCGCCAGTTGATGCGTCGAAAAAGAACGCCTTCAGATATCAGCCGTTCCTCTACGAGCACTACTAATCACGAATCGAATCACTCGTTTGTCTTTGGCAATCTTCACGTAAATCTCCTTGAGAGTCCAAAAATGACCTGCAAAAGCACACCGGAGGGGGGCTCCGGCGTGGAAGCTCCGACGCTCAAGTCAGATTCGATCGTAGGCGAAATCAGAGAGGAATTCCCCTGTATATCTAGGGAAATTCCGGCGAATACAGTGGTGTTTCTTCTCAATTCAGTGTATGTTTAGTAAAAATGTATGTATATGTCAAAGAACGTAATTAAGAATATGGAAAGAACCTGCTTATATACCTGGTTCCCCTCTCAGGAGAGAGAAAGACTCCTTCTTCCTAGATTTGCTCATCCATTCCTGTAAATCCGGCCCAACCCCCTGAAGACCTGATTTATACCCCTCACGACTTGGCCCTTCAATATACTGGCCCTATCTTCACGGGCTGACCTTTTCCTTTGACTCAACTAGGAGAAACTGGTCTATACTACGTATTCCCTTTGGGCCTGACCTCTGGGCTCAAAGGTTATTAGGCTTCGAACATGGGCTGAAAGCCCAACTATCCTCATTCCCCTCTTTGGGCCTATGAGTGTACAAATCCAATCTTTAAGCCCGTTGACCTAATTGAGATTACTATAATTCATCCCGTTTCCACGTGTCGACTTTTCCAGGAGCGACATATTTATCTACATCACCGTTATTAATTATTCCTACTTAATTTTTTATTTTTATTTTGTCAAGATGTTTAATTTTACACAAAAACTTTTGTGCAAATAATTTATGTGTAATTATGTGCAAATTCTGATTTAGTGTTATTATATTCAGTCCATATATTTTTCTGGATACCCAGCCCGGCCCGCTCAACTTAAAACTTAGGTTTAGATTCCAAATTTTACTTTTGTAATTCCACACCCTCACTGTGTGCGATTTACACACAGTGAGGCGTCGCCCTCCATCCCCCTTCTACATTTCTGGCGCTGATCCGTCTTCCTGTCTGTCGCCGACGCCGCCTTCTCCAGGCAGAAGAACTCTCCCTCTCTCACCGTTCTACTTCATACACACAGTTGTATGTATTTTAATCCAGCATCAGAGCCACACAACTGCGTACGAAAGCATATAATCGTTCATCCTTTCCATTATCAGCAATTTGTTCGAGTTCGATTTGCTAGCTCTCAACAATTCCGTTAGTTTCGTGTTTTTGGGGAAAATCTCGAGGTTTAAGCGATGAAAGAGGTGAGTTCAGCATATATTTTTTTAAAAAATTGTTTGATGTTCTACTGTTTTTGCGAATATAGCTTCGATCTAGTGTTTGATTTGTAGAATCACAGATTTAGTTGTTAGTTCATCAAAGTTATTTCTGTATTTCAGTTTTATGCAATTGTTTTGGGGATATTTTAGTTTTTAGTGGAAATGTTATACTAATTTTGCGAAACTTCATTTGAATGAATACAGAGTGCATTTTTTTTTAATTTTTTTCAGTTTTTTGTACTTGTTTATGTGTAAAAAATTTCAGTTTTTTCATTTGAATTACTGTTCAATTGAATTAGTAGTCTGATGTATGATCTGTATGCTTATTTATGATGTCTAATCAATAAAAGGAAGAATAAATTAAGTTTTATTTGTATCTTATAGTTGATCTACATTTACCTTTCTCTCTGATGCATGATCTTGGCCTCTTGGATGCTCTTGTATTGTACTTTTGCTTCATTGTGTTCCCCAGCTTTTCAGTCACAATCCATTCATTAACTCGATTGGCTTCAAGAAGTCCTATTATTGTTGCCTTTGATCTATGAAGAGACATGACATTCTCAAACAATATCCACAACACAAGAAGATGCATAGACCTGTGGTAAAGTAAGTGCAAGCTCCAAGAATTATTTGATCTTGAGATTTAGGAGAACTTTAATAATAAGAAATGATCCATTTTGCTTATCTGAAATTTCATGCCTTAGAGTGGATATTGCATTAAGAATGGTAATGCTTGTTGCAATTTTCTGATTTTTATGTTTTGTAAGTAAATTGACCATGAAGTAGAGTACATTGGTGGATAACCAGTAATACTGTTATGTGCAAAATATAATACTATTGTGTGTATAATATAATACAGTGTGCCTTTAGATGTGATACTATGGAAAAATGTGAAGCAAGTAGAGACAAAAACAAGGTCAAGAGGTGAAGATGATGAATTGGTGGGCAATGTTGTTAGAGAAGAAGAGAATGATGCTGACGTAATAAAAAAAATGGTATAATTGCATGTAATACTGTTACGTTTTAATTGTAATACTGTTACGTTTTAATTGTAATACTGTTTTTATTTTGATTTAATGTCCTTCAAAACTTGAGTAGTTAATTAGTTCATTTTTTAAACATTCAATTTGATAAAAAAGCTCTAAATGAGATTTGAGCCTACAACCTCTTCATAAATAAGGTAAGCTTTTACCACTAGGACATAACTGTAATTTGTTATTAATTTTGTTTTATAGGCATAATAATGTTGCCTCAATTTCACAGGCTTTGGATTGGACCCGAATTATGCTAGATTTTGTATATTTTTTTCTTATTTACTTGATTTGCACATAATTACACATAAAGTATTTTCACATAAGTCACTCCCTTAATTTTATTATATTTAGGTAAGATTTTTTTTAGATGTTTAATTTTTTCTTTACATGATTTAGGTGTCTTGTTCTCTGTTTCCTTTAGCTCTCAATTGTTTTACTTTCAAGGGCAGCCTCTCAAGCCCTTCTTAGACTATCTTTATCAACAACACTCTCACACCCCAACCTTCTAATAAACAAATAATTTCTCTCTCCTCCACATACACAATCTTATACTTTTTATTTTTTCATACTTTATCAACAACCTACCCCAACCTTCAAATATATTATTTTTTAATTATATATTATCTATAATTAATTTTTATTATATTTAAAAGATTTAAGAAATCTATTAAATTATTTGAAATTAATAATTTATAAATTGTAATAAAAATACATTTTACCATACAATTAAAATAAAATACAATCTCAAAAATAAAATAAAATTAAAAGAGTTGAAAATTTGAAATACAATATAGTAAATAAACAAATAGATACATAAAATACAACAATGTAAAAAACAAAAAATACATATTTAATTATCAATGCCAAATTTTTGTCATATATTCATAAAAGATTGAAAATTGAAAAATAATTTGGATGACTTGCATCATGATATGATAGTGTAAAATTTAGAGAAAGTGAATTGGAAGAGAATATTAAATTATGATCCAAAACCTATCAATATTGGTCTCTATTTATACACACAAAAAAATTATGAATTTTGATATAATATATATATATATTTTTTATTAATAATATTATAAAATTAAAATTATAAAAAAATTCCAACACAATATTAAATACCCAATTAAAAAGGGACACATGGCATAATTTGGTTGGACCTTTTGGGCCAAGCCTTGAAGGCTTATGAGGAACTAGTCACAGAATTTAATTTAATTTTGAATTTGTTTTTTTTTTCATTTGTCTTATATGGCAGAGGGGTGTACGCCCTTGCCGATAAATATAGCCTTACTGTGTCGGATATTGGGTCATCCGCCTTTTGAGAAACCGTGTTAGTGGATTGCACATTTTTCGTGCTTGGTCAGTGGTCAGTTGATCTTTACGTGAAGAGCTCTACCCTTGTCTAGTATATGATGCTTTTAATGAATGACTCCAAAGCTTGCTCACTCGTTCTCGTTAGAAGTCGTAAATACAGTTATTTTTTAAAGATTTAGGTAAATTTTTAGGAGAACTACATAAAAAGATATTTTTAGGGTATTTATGAGTAAAAATATTTTTTATTGTGAATAAATTTAGTTTTAGTAATGAAAACAGTATATTTCCACACTTCCCTTTTAGGGGGTAATCACACTCTTTTTATGTTCATTAACCGAACCCTACTCCATTATTTAACTACACAATTCCGATTACAATCCATAACCAAGGTTCGTTTTCTTTTCAACTTAAATTCAAATTTCATATTTTTTCTTCTAATTTATACTCCTTTCATCCATTTTCCTGTTTTTCCAAACTTAATGTTCTCCCACTCATATTGTCAAAAAAAAATTATATTCTATTTTTATTTAAATAACATATTTTAAAAAAATGAAAAAAAAAAAAAAAGGTGAATAATAGCGTGGTGGGTTTATCTGCTGGGTTCGCAGACAAGAGGAGTTTAGGCAAGTATTGAGGCAGAACGGGACAGGTAAATGTCTAAAAAAATTTTGGCAAGGCGGATCCTGGGACATGTCATACCCGCGGAGTTTAGGCAAGTATTGAGGCAGAACGGGATAGGTAAATGTCTAAAAAAATTTTGGCAAGGCGGATCCTGGGACATGTCATACCCGCCTTGTTGTTAACCCTAAAAAAAACAGTTAAAACGATCAAACAACTTGAAAAAAATTAAGATCAAAAGCAATAAATCATAAATAAGTTACTAATACTAATTGTACTTATTGTAGTAATCCTGTTTAAACGCTCAATAATAGCAGTTATAATTAAGTTTTATTTTAAAAAGAGTTCTTCGGGGACGACACAGAATGACAATTAAACCCCACGGTGAAGTAATATTCACTCCATTTCACCCGCAGATGAACTAGTCTGCGGAATTTACTGATTTCCACTCCTATTTTCTCTCTCCGAAAAAAATGGCTGCCGTTGCGACGAGATTCTTCTTCGCTCTCCTTACACTTGTAACTATTGGAATGATTATCGGTAATTCCCCGATTCTCTGCCTCTACTCGATAATTTTTGCATCTTTTTCGAATAATTAGAGATAATATTTGCATCTTTTTTTGTATGTCGACATGATCTGCGCTGATTTTTTTACAGCTCATTGTGTGCTGTAATTACAAAATTGAAATTTAATTTGAAAAAAAATTAATCGAGGCGCGATCTACTGTTTTTTTATTGACCTTTTTTAGATTACAGTTGCTGCTAGTTTTGCGTCGTAATGGTAAGTCATAAACTGATCGTTTCCAATTGGTTGTATTAGAATGATCCCCAATCTCAGTAGTCTGTAACTGAACTGGCAAATAAGAAATAATTCTGTAATCGACACTGAGATTTCCTACTGTAAACAGTACTGAATTCTGCATGATAAGTAAACAACTGAATGATTAAGGATTTCATATTCATATTTCATTATTTGCCTTTTCATGAAGCAATTCCATTTTGTGTTGATTCTGGCTTCTATTTATAAGGTTAATAGTGACATTTTAGTTGCAGATTGTAAGTGGCAATTTTGTTATGAATTTCAGGTGCTTTGGTTCAGTTGGCATTTATTAGAAGGTTGGAGGATTCAAATGGTAGATTTCTGAACCATTTTCATTGATTCAATCTCTCACGTCAGACCCATCATGCTGTGTTTTTGTGCTGCTTTTAGATAATGTGACACGTTGGTAGTTGATAGCTATGCATTCCAAATTCCTTTGGTAAATAAAAACTTTACAAAAGAATTAATATTTTGCAGTAGCCTCACCTCAAGTAACTGTACTCTATACTCCAAGATTAGCTGCTGTAAATATAGTGCTTTATCTCTCAACAACTGGAATCTGTTCTTGAAGACTGTGTTGTGATTTTTTCTAATCTCAGTTAACCACTTCTTGTTCTTTATCTCCTTCATTTGTTTTCCCTTCTTGTAGTGCCCATTAAAGAATTTAATTTTTTTCTTTTTAATTTGTATTAAAATGGCTTCTACAATTTACACACAGCATACCGTGGTTTCCCATTCTAAGATATATTTCCATGCACATCCCCATCAATTTTTATAATCGTAAAACTAGTGTTCAGTTTGTATGACTTATTTAGAAGTAAAATTCTCTCTGTTTTTTTGGATGAGGCCTACTTCATATGACAAATGGAGCAATACAAAGTCTTGAATTAAACTATCACATATACGGAAGTTGTATGCCACATGGCCCACATGGTTTTTAACCTTACTTGTTCTGCAATTTTCGCTTTTGGACTTGTATGCACAATGAGGAGTAGCACTGTCCTAAAATTAAGTAATTAACTGGTTAATTAAATTGTGGACGTAAATCACTTTTTTGGGAAAATTTGGCTTGCAGGGGCCAAGTCTTCTTTAACAAGACTTCAGAGTTTGAGTCGGAGTAGTTTGCGACTTACTAGAGGTTTATCTCAATAGTTTTAAATCATATTCCCACACACACCCTAAAAACATTAGTATTGGCATGTGTCACAGTTCACCTGTCTTAATACTGTGTTCTCTGTTATCAGGCATTTCTTATTGGGAAGACAAAGAAGCTGCAATTTTACGTCTTGGATATGTATGTCCCATGAATTTTTCAATTTTCCAATTTGCTATTAATCATTCAACTTTCATATAAATACAAAATGTTGGACATTATTAATCTAAAAGGAGTTTCCTTAGTGAATAAGCACATATTGTTCGTTGTAAAATCTTCTGGATGTTACTTGGGATGCACACCTATTATGACCAACACTGTCTTCCATCTTCTGCTGATTACTGTTCCTATGCAATATTGCAATTGGTGATCCACGTGAATTTACTTTTATAGTTCTTTGATCCTTTAAATATTCCAAAGCTTCATTATCTTTGTACATACACTGATCCGCATCTGTCGTACAATTAGATTTTATTCTTAAATCTGATCCTTTTTCATATTTTCACGCGTTCTTTACTTCACTGTGTGATGCAGGTCAAACCTGAAATAGTTAGCTGGTCACCGCGTATTATTGTGTTTCATAACTTCTTAAGTCCTGAGGTATGCTTATTACATCATTGTTACGACTAGAGTGCTCAACATATGTTACACCTGGATGATCAATTCTCTGTCTTTTTGCCTTTAAAGGAATGTGATTATCTTAGAGCCATTGCCAAGCCTCGTCTGGAATATTCTACTGTTGTGGATACAAAAACTGGAAAGGTGAGAAAGGTTCAGTTGTTGCATTCTAATTAAAAAATCAGTCTACCAAAAATTGTTATTTAATCCAATATAATTGCTAATGTACTAATAATTTTTTAGTAACGCCAACGTTTCATTGATATTTTATTACTATTAACTATGTCCACGGCGTTAATTGTTGTAAGCTAATTAAATTAGGAGAATTAGTGCAATTGTTACATGTTGAAGATGCAGGTGTCTCACACCCTTCTTTTAGTATATGATCATTCTCTCTTCTGAAAGATCTGCCATGGTCTATTGGGAACACTGAATATCCCTTTTGCTGGAACTCTTCCTGATACAGTTTATTATTGATCAAATGATTTCATCTTTTGTAGTTTAGTTCTCGTTAGTTAATTCTTAGTATGACTTGTTTGTGTTTGCAAACACTATTGTAGTTCTAAGCGTTACATCCATTTCTTATATTATCAGGGTATCAAGAGTACAGCCAGAACAAGCTCTGGCATGTTTCTGAGTCCTGAAGAGAGGAATTACCCGATGATACAGGTGTCATAAAATTTCACGTCAAGTGTATTTATGTCCGAATGATTGTGTCTATTCAAGCTTGTTTATTTTGTGATATTTTGCTACTGTTGTATTTTTTCCATCAGATTAGTCATTTTTCAGTGGTTATGTTCACTTAATTTTTAAAAGAAACTGTGTGTTTTGATAATTGTTTGATATTCCATCAGGCAATTGAGAAACGAATTTCTGTGTATTCTCAAGTACCAGTAGAAAATGGGGAGCGTATACAAGTGTTGAGGTGAGGATTTATTAGCACAATCCTTCAGTTTCTTAATCAGACAGAACCCAGAGATTTTAATACCCAGGCTAACATCTGCAGAAGCACAGGTATGAAAAGGAACAGCTTTACAGGCCCCACCATGACTACTTTTCTGACACAGTAAGTTTGTTTTGTGCCATTCCAAATGTGTTGTGCTAATTATAACCTTACGCTTTAATCGTCATCAAACGGTTTTCAAGAAATGTGTTTTTTTTGCAGTTTAATTTAAAGTTCGGTGGTCAAAGAGTGGCAACAATGCTCATGTATCTAAGCGACAATGTTGAGGGGGGAGAAACATACTTCCCAAAGGTAAATTTTCATCCTGTCTTGTTTATCTAGTATTTCTTGGTGACCCAGTTTATTTCCAGTTTATATAAAGCTAAATTGCATCTTACATGTTTGGAGAAATGCGAGTCTAAGACAATTCAACCTTTATACTCCCTCCTATTTCCAACACATTTTTTTGTCCCATAAAAAGAGTCCTGGCTGAAAGGTCAACAGTTCTTTTTAAGTGAAATTTCTATGATATCCCTACAACAAAGTGCCAACTCTTTTTTGGGGACAGAGGGACTAGTATTTTAATTTTACATTTTGTCACCAAAACACCCAAATAGTATTCTGATAATCTCATCCTACTTGTGTAGCTACAAATTTCTACTGCAGACTTAATAAGATCTTCTGAACTTAAAACTTTTTTGTTTATTCATTTTTACTATTAAGCTGAATATTTCTTTATTAAGGTGGATAAATCTGCTATTTATTTCTTAACTGCATTTTGATGTTTCAAATCCAATTTATTTTAAGCTGGTACTGGCGAGTGTAGCTGTGGGGGGAAAAAGGTCACTGGCTTATGCGTGAAACCACTTAAAGGAGATGCTGTGCTTTTCTGGAGCATGGTATGTTATCTTCCATTTACTGAATTATTATCATTAGTTACTTGAGACGTGTAATATGATGTAGTGAAGATCTGTAAAATGGCGATATTACCCTTATATAACTAGTGTACACACTCCCTATCTAACCACCTCATCACTAAGGAGCGCGTATTATACTCCAGTATTTATCAAATTAAACATGGTGTAAAAACAACAAAGAGTGGTCCAAGCTGACCCATTGATAACTGTAATGCTTATACATTTCCACTGTTGATGGACCTGATTACTTAACTTTTCTATCGAACAATTTATGTTAGGGGCTGGATGGACAAACGGATCCGATGAGCCTACATGGTGGATGTGAAGTAACATCTGGAGAGAAATGGTCAGCTACAAAATGGATCAGACAGCGTGCCTCTTCCTAAAGTTTGCAGCCTTTTCTTTTCTTTACACGCAACGACCTGCATAACAGCGATGGAAAGTGGTTACCATAACCTCGTATTGAAAATATGACCTTGTTAACATCAAGAAATCTTGCAATATTAATATAAAATGAAAGATGTGTTCAAGAGTTTTGTTTGCTTGCTCGAATGGCTACTTTCTTCTTTTCTGAGTGTGTCTTTCTTTAATCTGAGGATGCAATAAAAACGTAATTCTAGGTTATAAACGTAATGTAACCCCAAACATAGTAGTAGAACCTTAGCACAAAAGATGATAATATGGAAAGAAGATGTTTATAGTTGAGTGTAAGAAAAGAAGGCTGGTCAAAGTGTATAAGCTAAATGGATTGCTCTAATCAAAGTGAATTGGTATGAATTATTCTTGAGAAATTTGATATTTTGTTTAATTATCTTCTCCCCTTTCCTCTCTAATAGAGCATTTGTTGCCACAGTTGTTCCCATTCGATCTTATCAGTGGGAACTTTCGAACTTCGGGGGATCTTTTTTCCAGTAAATTCTTCCAGAATCCTCCTAATTCCTTCAACTGGAGCATCATCGTAATTAGCTGGATCAACAGACAGCAATTTCATTACTCTCCCTTCAGATCTACCAGGGATTTCAGCATAGACATCAGTAAAAGTGCCCCCTCTATCAATACAAAATCTGAGCTTGCCTCCTTCAACGGATCCCATTATTAATTACTTAGAGAAGAACAGTGCACTGGAGGTTGTCTGAAGGACTTAACTCTGATCTGTCAGCTGACGACTTCTAGATATACAGCCTGTTGAAAAATGTAACAAGGGAGGGAAATTACATGGAAATTTTTATAACAATTTTGTTGGCAAAATCCAACTCTCGAGCAGGCAGCAAATGGGTAGCAATTACAATCTGTTCAACTGATTTCATCACATTCATAAAAGAAATAATTAAGCTGTGATAATGCTAAACTTAGAGCAAGATACCTACGAAAGATAATTTCAGGTAGCATTTTCTGCCAAAATCAAATAATGTGAACAGTTCTTCAAGTTCTACACCATGCAATGAAAATTTACAAAAAAGTTGTTGCACCAAGAATGCTTAAAACAATTGTAATTCATAACTTTTCTAAGAAAGCCGCAGAATTAACAAAAATAAGTTTTTCTTCAAAATTTAAGTAATCTTTTTAGCAGAACTTGAAACTACTAAATATTGAACAAAATCTGAAGTTCAAAGCAATAAACCACAATCAAGGCTCGTTAAATACAATTAACGTTCCCCATCAATCAATCAGAAAGCTATAAACACACAAAACAAATAATTTGAACACACGCACACTGTATAGCTGATATAGAAACTTAAAAGAAGAAATCTAATTAAACTAAAAAGATCAAATGGGTTCTAATTCGTGTAGAAATTTGGCACCTTATCTGTGTAGCGAAACTTTGAAATTGTGAGGAAAATGGGTTTTAATTTTTTTAAGGTCAGGGGATGAAACAAACAAAGGGCTTTACGTTCCTTCGATCTTGTTTTTTTTTTGTCCATTAATGAAAATTAAAAAAGTTTAAAAGGAATTAAAATAAAACAGTCTAATTTTTTTTCTTTCGTCCTCGTATTATTTTTGTTTAAAATTAATTTTCAGTTACAATTTTGAATATGAAATAGTATTATTTTTCTTTTAAATTTTTGAAGCTTACATTAATTTTTTGGTAAAGCTACCAAAACTTTTGCTATTACCAAAATTTAAAAAAAGAATGTTCGATAAGATTACGACAACCACGTCGATATAAAAGTAGGGGTGAGTAGAAAATTGAATTTTCTGAACCAAATAGGTGGAATTTGGTTACTAATTAGTTTCGATTAATTTTATTAAAAATAACTAGTACTCCCTCCGTCCGTATAAGTTTCTCTTTTCTTTTGGGTGTTTAGATTAAGAAATATGATAAAATAATAGATATAGTAGAAGTGATGTGATGGTGAAAGAGAAAATAATAGATTAGTAAGAGATGAAGTATGATAAAATAATAGATAAAGTAGAAATGATGTGATTGAGAGAGAGAAAATAATTTGCCAAAAATAGAATGAGAAACTTATAGTGGGACATTCAAAAAAAAAAGAAAAGTGGGAAACTTATAGTGAGACGGAGGGAGTAATTCACTTCACCCATATATAGTTATTATTTCTTTAAAAAGAATAATTCAAAATCAAAAGAATAATGATAGTATTAATAAGACAATTAAGTTGGAAACGAAAATTATGAAAAAATAATTGTTTATATAAAAAATGAAAGATTGGTGTAGAGATAGAGCAGTGAGTAGAAGTAATATTTTATTTTTGAGAAATGAGAATATAATAATTCTGATACTATAAATGTAAAATATTAATCTTAAAAAATGTACTCCTACAAACTATTAATATTGTGTAAAAGAAATCATTTAATTCATTATACAAAATCATAATTGTTAACCAAGCTATATAAATATATAAAGTATAACTTAAAAATAATAATACATGTAAACATTTTAATTAGTACTCAATATTAAGATTAAAAAACAATACTCGTATTTTCTAAATTGTACATTGAGAAAATATATCAATTAACAAAGGATAACAAAGGAGCATAGCCAAGTCATAACACATAACAATTATCTCAATATTAATTTAAATCAAACAAAGCTTGCTGTTTTCTGCGCTTATCAGAAGAGGTGGCTTTTAGGATAAAGCATGTTGTTGACCAGGTTTTTTTTACATTGTTTCGAAAACTTTGTGGTATTTCTGTTTTGAGTTCTTGGAGGTGTTGTGATTATTTGTAAGAGTTGAGTACCCCTTGTACTCCATTATTACAAATAAAATCTTTTTACTGATCAAAAAAATATATATATATGCATGCATGTACAGAACTTAGAACACATGAGAGAAAAAATAGAAGGGTCTTGAATCACTCATTTACAGGAGGGTACTCTGCATGGGGGAGCCCTTAGATCTCTACACGCAAGGGCTCCTCTCTTTCTAGGACATTCCTGAATGAGAGCCATTATTACTAAGAACCTTGTTCTACAAAAAAAAATTAAAAAAAAATAGTACTCCCTCCGTCTCATACTTGAAGACACATTTTACCATTTTGGGCGTCCCATACTTGAAGGCACATTACCTAAAATAGCAAAAACACTTTTAAACACTCCCCTTAAAACATCACAATATTACAACAAATGTCACTACTTTATTACACTAAAAAGTAACTTTATTACTATTTATAAAGTTGAAAAGTCTTTACTACCCCACTTTATCTTACACAATATTAATAAACAATTCATTCATTAAAACCCGTGCCCAATTAGTTTGAGCCTTCAATTATGGGACGGAGGGAGTACTATATAACATGTACTGTCAATTATTACTTAGAAAGTAGAACAATATATTTATTTAAAGGGGAAAAAAAATTTTTAAGGACCATATTTAGAGGGTGGCAAAATGAGAATTGAGAACTAATGTTTCAGGCCGACAATTTAAGGACATCAACTTTTAAAATCAACTTTTAAAGTCGCGAATTAAAGTCAAATCAGACTACTTGGCCCAATTTAGCTTGAATTTCGGCTAAATTTGCAACTTTAAAGGTTACTACTCTTAAATTATCAGTTGAAAAGATACGATCCTAAACCTGTCAGTCCGAAATATGAATTATTAAATTCATGAAAATTGAACTCCATTACCTCTTTTGGTTGGAAAGGGCACAAGCCAGAGTTTGAGTAGAAAACTACAATAGTTTCTGTTGAAAATGAGATTTTTCAAAGCAAAAAAAAAATGAGAATAAAAAATACAGTAACTTACTGATATAGCTGCATTCTTATTTAAAAAGCAAGTAATGTATTAAGTGGCACATAATAGTAATTACAAATGAAATGCCAAAAAATAAAGTTGAAATCGTAAGAAACTTAACAATGAATTATAAATAAAACAATAGTTCATTTTCAAATTAGCATTGCTCAGAAGCCAAGCGTATTGGAAAGTTTGACAGGAGATGTGAAATACTTCCTAATGGACTACTGATGTGCTGAAACAAAAGTCTTGAAGTACAATAGATAGTTTGATTTCTGCTAAAAGATTACAGTATGCAGCCTAATTGCAAAAACTTGGTCTCAGGTTAGAGGTAAATAACTACATGAAAATGGACCACGAAACTCAAAATTAGAAGAAAGGCCAACCAATAGCAAGTACCACAAAGCACTCAGGAAAGAAAACAAAACCTTTAGGTTCCAAATACCAAGATTCCAAATCTGCAATGCACCTAATTTGGACTACAACAACATTTTATTATTGCGTTTCCATTTCCTATTTTTTTTTTTTAGGGAGACAGCACATAAAACAATATAAAATAGTGTGACCTCTTCAAGTAAATTGTATGTAGCTATTATAGAAGAATTCACTGTGTTACATAAAAAGTATAGAATATAAGTCACAAAGAGATTTTGGAGTTTATTTATATTTACAACCACTATTGCATTGCCTCTGGGATCAAGGAAGCTCCCCAGAGAGAAATACATTAACATGGGTTCTCTCTACTCTAGTAGACATGTGCATGTTAATTCCTATATATTTCCTCCATGCATCAAAGAATTGAATATATAAGTACTTTGTAGTCACCAAAAGTTCATAGAATAGTAGAAGTATCATATATCATACAAAAGCAGGGAAAGAAAATAGTGAACAATACTTGTTGTATGGGATATTGTAGAGAAATATTTAGGTGACCTCTACGAATAGGTCGTCGCAAGAAATATGGTTCATTTGACTTCCTGTAACTACATTGTTATTGGTACTTCAATCAAGACTATATAAAGATTATTGTCAATTAAAAAAATGATAGCTGAGTTAAACATCAGATTGCATCCATTTTTGTTATAGAACAACATCAAATGATACCAAAAGTGTAGCCAAACGATAAGGTAAAATGTACAACTTAAACTACAGAGTTAAGGTAAGAAATCACTTTCCTTTTAGCTAAAGAAAATAAATTGATCTATCATGTATTCAACAGTTAAGTATAGCCTTTAGGGGGAGTACTCAAAAACCAAATAATCAGGCAAAAAAAATCATAGAAAACTATACCTGGTGGAGTACCACAGCACATATTGTGTTAATAGATATGCTCAACTTCAAGACTGATAAACAAAGAACCAAGCAACAATTTCTGATAACCCGAAATGGATCCAATGAACTTCATTACCTACCCCAAAGCCTTTAAAAATCAAACCTAGAATACCTGAATTGAATTGATGATGTCCAGAAAATTGCAGGATGAAATCCAGATTACATTTTGCTTGAATGCTTGACTTTTATGTGGGAATCCAAGACATTGCAATTAAATACCGCGTCTGAAAGTGCCTCCAAACCAAATTATAAAACTGATTTTGAAAATTCAAATAAATCTATGTAAAAGAAAATCAAACAAAATATGAATTGACTTTCAGAATATAAACCCGATTTATTGTATCACAAAACAACATACAATTAAGATCTCATTGACCTTCCAAACAGATAGATCCATCTAGACTCCAAGCAGCAGACTGGTTGCCATCGAAAAGAGGCACCAACTGCTGATTCGAAATGGAGCCATGGCCAAATTCTTTCATATGAAGATAAGAGAGCAACTTCAAGGAAATTCATGAATTATAGCTCAAAAACAGATCAAACAACAATCATAACATAATTATTAAGAAATGCATAAATGAAAAATAATGAAATTGGGTGTATGATTGAGACTCCAACCGCCATTGGAGCGTATTGGGACCAACATTAATTAGTAGAAAGAAAGAGAAGAAGAATTCTCATAAGAATTTGACTTACATGTGAATTTAAGTCTTGCACATGAATTATTACAACTAAACTTGAGAGATTTTGATCGCCTCCTTTTCTCCAATCAAAACAGAATACAAAAAAATATGTCGTCGGCTTCTCTTCTGCAACGGCGGCGGTGGCACACGACATGGAAACAGTCGGTAGCAGCTGCAGATCTGTATTCAGGGTCGCGACCTGGAGTGCGGCGACGTGCTGCGAACAGTCCGACGAAAGAGAGTTCTGTCGTCATGGGCCGCCGTGAATGTCGGTGCAAGTTGCAGATGGGACGGAGTGAGAGATTCCCGACGCAGGTTGCAGAAGGGGTTGGGACCTGGGGAGACCCACAGCCGGAAGAGGCAGCCAGTCAGATTTCATGGCCTGGGCATGGCCGATCGGCAGCCAGCGTTGCAAGGAGAAGGAGAAAAGATGACGACTATGCGATTTCACTGTGTGAAAATCGCACGCAGTGACGGTGAAAGTTCTGGAATGATGTGAATAGCAAATTATGACTAATAATTTCACTGTGGGCCTCACAAAATAATATTTTAATAATTTAGTATTTAGGCAGGAACTTCCACAGCAAGCCACTATTGTGTTATTATATATATATAGATTGAATTAGGGTTGGTTTGATGTGGACTCGAGTGCATGTTGTGCACCCTAGTCCATGTTGCACTTTTTAGTTGTACTGACTTGCACTTTTTTTTTTTCATGACTTACACTTTTTGGTAAAATGGTGTTGCACTTTTCAATTATTAAACTGTATAATAATATTTTTATTTATAGTGACTTACACTTTTTAGTAATATTGTGTTGAACTTTTCACTTTTCAGTTTAATAACTTACACTTTTCATTAAAAATTGTTATACTGACTTGCACTTTTTAATAATATTGTTTTGCACTTTTCAGTAAAAAAATTTGTTGCACTTTTCAGTTATAAACTCTTACACTTTTTAGTAATATTGACTTACACTTTTCGTTAATATTGTGATGCTCTTTTCAGTAATACCGACTTGCACATTTCAGAAATATCGTATTTCACTTTTATTTATACTAACTTATACTTTAGTAAATATGGTGTTGCACTTTTTTGTTATATCGACTTACATTTTTTAGTAATTTTGTGTTACACTTTTTATTGAATAAAAATTTTCCTTACAAATTTAATCTAAAAAGAGAATGTGTATATTTTTAAGTAAAAAAAAAATAAATTAAATAAAAAGAAAAAAAAAATAAAAAAAATAAAGAAATAAAAAGAGCTATTTTATAGGTCATGTAATTATTTTTATAATAATAATAAAAAAATATTGGACTGTGTATAACATGAACTCAAGTGTATACTAGACTAAACCATTGAATTAACCGAATTCAAGAATATTTCATTTAATTAGGTTTGATTCTATTTTAAATAATTTAATTAACTAAATTAGTCAAAATATTATTTACATATATTAATTTTCTTTATTTTTTGTGTTAATTTCTTGTATATTTATAAATTTTATATCCATTTATCACTATTTTTTAACATTTGATTTTCGCGTAATTTTTTTTTTTTTTTTTTTTTTTTATAGATGTTTTACTAAGAGCTATAAAGAAAACGCATCATAACTTTTATACAATAGTAATCTTTAAAACCAAAACAAATAACAATAATAATACAATTAAAAATTTTCATATAATTTAAAACTTTTGTAACTTTAAAAAACTCTTTCTTCTCTTTACCTTTCTCTTTTTTTATTTTTTCTCTTCAACCCGAACAATCTACTGTACATATAATAGTAACTTTCGAGGGAACAGTGAAAATAGTATTCACTGAACCTATCAATATAATGGACAAAATGCTCTGTATGAAGAAATATGAGTCACATAACACATAAATTTATTCAGCATAAAACAAGTGTGCCAAATATACATCATCTTTTCACATGCATAAAACACTTTATTCATTAAAAAAATGCCTTCAAAGAGACGTACGCATTCATCTTTTTTAAAATTTAAGAAAAATATTAGTATTACATTATAAAAAGTCTTTAATTAGTCAGGGGAACTAGTAGTTGTACTATTAATAAGTTTTGGTGGTAACTCGTTATATTTAAAAATATATTTTTGTCAAGATGTTTAATTTTATTATATTTAGGTAAGAAAAATATTTTTTTTTTCTTTTAATTGTAATTCACATTTTAAGAGGAAGATTAAATGATTTACATGATTCAGGGTGTCTTGTTCTCGCTTCCTTTAGCTCTCATTTGCTTTACTTTCAAGGGCAGCCTCTCAAGCCCTCATTCTTACTGTGTGTCTGATGTTGTCTTTTGAGAACCCGTGTTAGTCAATTGCACAGTGTCTGATGTTGTCTTTTGAGAACCCGTGTTAGTCAATTGCACATTTTTCATGCTTCGTTAGTGGTCGGTTGATCTTTACGTGAAGATCTCTACCCTTGTCTGGTATATGCATTTAATGAATGACTCCAAAATTTGCTCACTCGTTTTTTGATTTAGGTAAATTTTTAGGAGAACTAAATAAAAAGATATTTTTAGGGTATTTATGAATAAAAAATACTACTCCGTATTTTTTTATTGTGAATAAATTTAGTTTTTAGTTATGAAAATGTTATATTTCCACCCTTCCCTTTTAGGGGGTAATCACACTCTTTTTATGCGCAAAAACTTTTGTGCAAATACTTTATGTGTACTTATGTGAAAATTACTCAATTTATGATTTAGGGTTATTTTACCCGCTCCATTTTCTATTTGGATATCTATCAATTCACCCAAATCAATTACCCTCCGTCACCGGCCTTCTGCTCCGTCACCGAATTCTCCCACCACGACTCCACAATCGCTCGCATAAACAGCGAACTTCGGCTGCTGCCCCGCCCCCATCATCGCCGCCCAGCGGCGCCACCAACTCATCTACCTCAGCCAGCCCGACGATTTCTTTTTCAACACCCTTAAACCCTCGATCCTCTAAACCCGCCGCCTTATCCAAACCCTAATCAACTCCTACCACATCGACGAAGTCTCGATCGTCGACAACGTCATCACCACCGTCGCTGTTGTCTTCCAGCACACGACCTGGTTGTTCTTCTCCACCGCCTTCGACCCCGGCGACGCCTTGATCAAGCTCCATTACGCCTACGGTGCCGTGAAGAAATCCGTCGATGCCTACATTTCCCGCGCCGGTGGCCACGTAATTGAGGTTCGTCTCCCTTTTCCTATCAGATCTAGTTCTGAAATTGTGTATGAATTCGAAAAGGCCCTAAAATTGACGAAATCAGATGGGCGAAAAATTAGGTTAGCGATTATTGATCACATTATAGTAGTTGATGTGTATGATTGCTATGTGAATGCTTTAATCAATTGAGGGATGATTATGGTTATTGAACAAGAAGACAAACCATAGCATTATCCAGAGGAGTACATAACTAAGATTAAAGGTCACACCAGCAGTTCATCACATTCATATGAGAATTCTCGTTTATGTTCATTTACATTACATTGGGCACAAACCTTGGTGAGTATGGCCTGTTTGGCATAATATTTGGGTCAGGTGACAAAGGGCAACTCGGGGTTGAGCTCTCTGCTAATCAAAGCGAGCGAGCTAATCCCGAACGAGTTGATATCCATCTCAGTTAATGCTTTATCTATCATACAAATATATATTCCAGCATTCCTCCTGTTTATATCTATTTAAATTCCATGTTTATTACTCTATGTAAATAGAAGTGGTTGTGAATAAGGGTAGGATTTAGAAGCTGCAGTATTAACCTCTTAGACATTCATTAGCTCTTTGCCTCAACCAGTAAATAGGTGAAAACAAGACTTGTCCAGATTGCTTTCTCAATTTATTCACATTGGTGGAAAGTGCTTTTAATCTTTTATGTGAAGCTTTTCTTGATAATTCATTTCTTTCATATATTTTTATGGAGTTGATCATAATCGAGTTTAGCCAATAGTACAATGTGTTTGTGTTTGTGCTTGCTTGAAATATTACGGAGCTTTAAATGGAGTCGAGTTGAACATGAATTGAGCTAGGAGTAGTTTCATCTATTTTTACTTGTCATGTTTGATCTTGTGTGGAACTATAGGATATATCAATTGCTCAAGTTTATTTGATTTTTTTGTTGGATCGAGTTCAAATGAACTCCAATCGAGTATGGATAAATTGATTATGGAATGGTGATTTAGATTTCAACTAAGAGGTACCATACACCTTCTTTACCTACTAAAAAAAATTGTTTGACTAATAGAGATATTTAAAATCACATCAAGTCTCATATGAATTTCTGAATTTGGGATGGTTTGTTGTTAAGAGTCTCATATGGTTTCTGAATTTCTTCTAAACAGTATCATGTTACGAGGTAAACAGTATTACATGTTGAATGTAATATTGTCAAGTGTAATAACATAATACTGTTAAGTGTGATAGTGTAATACTATCTCATATGAATTATAATACTATTATATATTTAAAAGAGGTAAAGAGAAAAATTTAATAACTTCTATTTTTTTATTTTTTTGGAACTTCTAATTTGCAGATGAATTACAGCTATTATGGCTTTTGACATACATTAATATGTGATACTGTCTTGTTTTTTGTATGATACTGTCTTGTTTTTTTGTATGATACTGTCTTGTTTTTTTGTATGATACTGTCTAATAAAAGAAGGTTCAATCGTAATGGAAAAAAATGTGAAAGATGAATAAAATGATACCAAAGTAGAACGTCGTTAAAGAAGAAGATAATGATGATCCGGTGATAAAATTTAGTTGTTCACTTTGTAATATTAGCAAGTGCAATAATGTAATACTGTCAAGTGTAATTGTGTATTATTGTATACATAAAAATTGTGACATTGTGTTGTTATTTATTTAAAATAAAAAAAAGTGATGAAATGTTTGTTAGAATTACACTTAAATAATTTGTAAATAATATGATGAAATGCTCGGTGAAAAACTAAATAATTTAAATAAAATTATGTGAATTTTAAAGAAATGCTCATTAAATTAAAAAAATGATGAAATTGAAAAAATAAAAATCATAAATTAAAAAAAAATGATGAAATTGAAAAAATAAAAAACATATGAAATGCAATGGTGGGGGATTGAACCCATGTATTTTGAGTGGAAGTCATAAGCATTTTCACCGGACCAAATAGACAGAATTGAAGAGTAATTGATATTTGTACTATATATTCATGTTTCCAAGGATCCGCCCAAACCGGGTTGACCCGCGAATTTAATAAATTAAAATATGTTTTATAATGTTTCCTTATTTACTTGATTTGCACATTATTACACATAAGATATTTTCACATAAGTCATTCCCCTTTTTATGTGTTCATTAACCGAACCCTACTCCATTATTTAACTACACCATTCCGATTACAATCCATAACCAAGGTTCGTTTTCTTTTCAACTTAAATTCAAATTTCATATTTTTTCTTCCAAGTTATACTCCTTTCATCCATTTTCCTATTTTTCCAATACTTCGTATTCACCTTCTAATTACACTCAAGTTGAATTTATTTATAAACAATTACTCTCTTTGTTTCATTTTTTTATATTATTTTATATAAAATTAAGGGATATATATATATATATATAAATTTATTAAAGAGAGAAATAAAAGAAAGAGAAGAAAAAGAAATACATAAAATATATATATAAAAAAAATTATAGGAGAAACATGAAAAAATTTAGGGATGACAATGAGATAGGTAAAAATCCATAGCAACATGAAATCGGCCTACGTGTAAATACCCGATCAAATGGGTTTCGAGTCGAATAACTACTCGATCAAACAATATTCGTCGAGTCTGAAACGGTAATGGAATTGCATATACCGAAATCGACCCGTGTATATATATATATTTGTATTATGAGGAAATCACCCTAAGTCTCAGAGTTGGCGTTCCTATAGCAACTAGCAACGGAGAAAATAAACAGTTGCAACTAAACACAAAGTGGGGGAGAAAATGACAAAGGTACAATTCTTCTTGAATGAGGGAATCAATGCCCTATTGTGTTTCCCAATGCATCTGTATAAGAAGTCACCTCTCACCTACTACTACTTCTTCTTCTTCCTATCTCCCCCACCTTCCATTCCCACCTACTAATTTCCCATTTAATCTGTAGAATACAGATGATGAACTCGCGTGAGAACTGCGCTATGAAGAATAACAACGACGGTGAGTTTTTGGAAATCCATTTAGTTACGGCGAGAAGTTGCCTTGGTTCCGGCGAGAAGTTGCCGGCGAAGGAAGACGGGCGTTTTTTTGTTAAAAATGAAGAAAACTTTGTTTGAGTCCAAATAATATCCTTTGAGAAATTGGCCGGAAAAATCGTGCACGGGCTCGGCGCCGCCGCCGCCTAGTCAGGTTTAATTTATGAGGGAATTAGGTTTAATTTCTGCATTCTTTTTTGGGCACGTATACTAATTGATAAGTCCAATAAGCAATAAGTTTTTAATATCTGGGCCCAACAATTAATTATTCAAATTGCCTAACAATTGAATTTGAATGTTAAGAAGGAAGGGTCAATCACAAAATTCAATTTTTTTTTTGACAGAAAATTATACAGATAAAAATTCAATTTAGAGTTTACATAAAAGTTACTAAACTATACACCCTAATTAATTACAATCTTGAAACGCGTGTTCAATCTTGAAACGCTTAGTGTTCAATTTTACAATATTTAGTGTTCAATTTTTTTAGTTTTAATAACTTATGTAATATTCAAATTCAATTTAACTTTATTAACTTATGTAATATTCAAATTCAATTTATGTATTTAAATTTGATGAATGAATAATACAATTTAAGTTTAGTATCTTATGTAATATTAAAATTTAATTTAGAATTTAGGATTTTGTACCTTATTTTAGTATCTTATGGAATATTCAATTTATATATTTAAATTTAGTGAATGAATAATTCAATTTTAATTTCAATTTTAGTTTTGTACCTAATAATCAAATTTTCGTTTTAGAATTTACGGTTTAGTATGTTACATGATACCCCTCATTACATTTTTTTCTTACACATTATTTAGAAAATGTAATATTCAAAATTCAATTCAATTTAGAGTTTACATAAGTTACTAAACTCTAAACCCTAAATTGAATTTGAAAATTAGGAAGATTCAAACTCAATTTCAATTAATGTTCTAGAAACTTAGGTAATATTCAATTTTGAATTTGTAGTAACTTATGTAATATTCAAACTCAATTTAGGTTTAATACTTATGTTTAGTACTGTATATACCATTAAAGTAACTTAGGTTTAAGGTTTATGTTTAACACCTTATATATCATTTAAGTTTTAGTAACTTATGTAATATTCAAACTCAATTTAAATTTGAGGTTATCATTTAAGTTTAGTAACTTATGTAATATTCAAATTTATTTTCAATTTAAGTTTTAGTAACTCATGTAATATTCCAACTCAAACTCAATTTAGATATGTTTAATACTTTATACACCATACATACCTACTTAAGTTAGGGTTCGGTACCTTATTGACATTCAATTTATATACGGAGTATGCAAATTTAATAAATGAATCAATCAATTTCAATTTAAGTTTAGTACCTTATGTAATATTTAAATTTAATTCAAGGTTTAGAGTTTAGTACCTTATCTTATGTAGGAGTATTTAAATTTATAAATTTCCATTATCAGAAGAAAAATTCAAAAAAAGTTACTCTTTGTTCAGATATTCTATTCGCCCATATAATATTCAAACTCAATTTCAATTTAAGTTTTAGTAACTTATGTAATACATTCAATTTTCAATTTAAGTTTTAGTAACTTATGTAATATTCAAACTCAATTTAGGTTTAACGTTTATGTTTTAAATCTTATATATCATTTAAGTTTAGTAACTTATATAATATTCAAACTCCATTTAGATTTAAGGTTTAGGTTTGACACCTTCCATATATCATTTAAGTTTTAGTAACTTATTTAATATTCAAACTCAATTTAGATTAGAGGTTTATGTTTGATACCTTATATATCATTTAAGTTTAATAACTTATGTAATATTCAAATTTATTTTCAATTTAAGTTTTAGTAACTTATGTAATATTCCAACTCAAACTCAATTTAGGTTTAATTTATATACGGAGTATGTAAATTTAATAAATGAATCAATCAATTTCAATTTCAATTTAAGTTTAGTACGTTAAATAATATTTAAATTTAATTTAAGGTTTAGAGTTTAATACTTCATGTAGAAGTACTTAAATTTATAGATTTCCATTATCAGAAGAAAAATTCAAAAAAGGAAACTCTTTGTTCAGATATTCACCATTTGTGTTCAAATATTCACCCTATGTAATATTCAAACTCAACTTCAATTTAAATTTTAGTAATTTATGTAATATTCAATTTTCAATTCAAGTTTTATTAACTTATGTAATATTCAAACTCAATTTAGGTTTAAGGTTTATGCTTGATACCTTATATATCATTTAAGTTTAATAACTTATGTAATATTCAAATTTATGTTTTAGTAACTTATGTAATATTCAAACTCAAACTCAATTTAGGTTTAAGGTTTAGAATTGAGTACTTTATATACAATTTAAGTTTAGTAATTTATATAATATTCAAATTTAATTTCAATCTAAGTTTTAGTAATTATGTAATATTCAAATTCAATTTAGGTTTAAGGTTTATGTTTAGTAACTTATGTAATTAATTACCATTATATAAGAATTTTTTTTTTTGTATAAGGTACTAAACACAAACATTAAACCTAAATTGAGTTTGAATATTTACACATAAGTTTAAATTGAGTTTGAATATTAAATAGAACGAATATTTGAATACCAAGGCTAAAATCTGAACAAAAAATGTCTTTTTTTGAATTTTTCTCTGAATAATTGATTTTGAGAATGATAATGAATTTTTATTTTATTACACTTCATGTCATACTCATCTCTCATCATTACATCACTAGAAATGTATCATCAATATAGGAAAAAAATTGGTAACATATTTAGACATTTTCGTGCTACAATTTTATAAAAGTTACTCCTATAAGTTAACCTTGGGATATGCAGATGGGAGTCGAGAGTGGTGGCCACGCGCTGTTCTAGGGCGATTTCACCAAAATTCGGTGCGATTACACATAGAATAGGGGCGATTTCACTTTCTACTAGGTGTGTTTCTTTGGATTGGCCATTCCCTTCAAGCATGCTCCTAGGGTTCCTCGGTAGCTTCAATTAATCTGCAGCAAGGATGTCCTAGCAATGATTACCCCTTAATCTTTCTTCCAAAACCTACCTTCTTGCGTATGGGAGTTTAATGTGTCGGAATTCCCTTTCTTCAAGATCCTTCAGATTGGCTAGTGGAGATTATTGCTTACGCTTAGCCGATTTTGCACTTTCCCCAAGGTGTCGTTTCAGTTTCTCAAGTTTCAGGCGTCTGGATGTCATGATTATTGGGTGGCTTGTGGAAGATAATTATTTCCGATTGGCCAATCCGATGATGGATTTCACTATATTAAGGGGTACTTTTGGTTTGTGTTCATCATCTCTCACAAAACTTTTCTCTCACTTTTACTATCTTATCACCTCCTCAAAAATGGCGGATGACCTTCGAAGCCCTCTCAGGAGAGTCTCTCTCTCTGAAACCGAAGATAACCCTATCCTTGTTGAGGATCACGAACTCATCCTCCCACGTTTTGCCCTTTTGGGCCGCTTCACTATAAGAAGGGCAATCAGTATCAAAGAACTCATCTCCACAATGAAGAAAATTTGAAGACCTGAAGGCAATGTTAGGGCTGTTCATCTGGGCGAAGGTTACTTTCTGTTTGAATTCGAAGACGAGTTTGACTGGAGCAAGGCGTTTCACCGACAGCCATGGATAGTTAATGGTCCGATGTTAATACTGTCCAAAGTTAGGGGGGATGAGCAACCCCGGGATCTTGTGATCAATATGATCCCTATGTGGATCCAAGTTCATGGTTTGCCTCTGTACTCCATGACGAAACAGATTGCGTTTCGCTTGGGTCAGAAATTCGGGGAGGTTATCGAGCTGGATTGTCCAAATGGGGAGGCTGCTTGGGGTCGTTGTATGAGGATTCGTGTGCTGATGGACCTTAGCAAACCACTTCACAAAAGCACACATATCACGGTTCGTGAGGCTACAATAACACTCCCACTTAGGTATGAAAAACTGGGAGAATTTTGCTACTTCTGTGGACTTCTTACCCATGTTGAGAAGGAGTGTCCAGACCAGTACTACGAGCTTGGTCACAGGCAAGCTGATAACAGGAAATTCCCAATGTGGCTGCGCGCTGATGGTCAGAGGGGTCTTGATCCAAAACTCTATGATTTTTTGAAGAGAGAAAACTTTAACCACACTTAGTCAGGTGAGGCTCTGATGAATGGGGACAACGGAGAAGCTTCTTCACCACGGATTAGTCGCCGTGGTGCTTCTGCGTTCGGCAAAGAGATTGCTCCGGTTGTGTGGAAAGGAAAATCAAGCATGTTTACTGAAGAGGACAGGTACTTTGCTGAGTCAGTTATCCCGGATGAAGAAGTACAACTTATCAATAACGAGCAAGCACATTACTATATCAAGGAGAGTCAAGTTTGGGATCAAGAGGAGGAAATCTTGGAGGCAAGTAGGATGTTCGGACCACCTAGGGCGTTGTAGATTCGTGAGGGGATCGGGGCTGGTAAAGGAGCGATGATTACCACTCAGGACAAGACTAGATCAGGTAAGATGAAAGAACCAATGGCTGAGGAGAAGGATGATGAACCCCGTCTTATAACAGCTCTTAAGAAAGCGGCTAAAGCATCTCGCAAAAGAGGACGACCAACGGAAATGGGATGGAATGGGGAGGGGCAAAGCAGTGTGAGGAATGAAGAGGTGTTTGATGGCAATTCCAGCAGTCGCAAGCGGTGCAAGAGTGATGAGGAGGCGACTAGCAACAGTAAGGTGGAGATGGGAGACACCCAGCCCCGCCGCACTGAATGAAGATCATGTCTTGGAATGCTCGTGGCTTGAAGGGGCCATTGGCGTTCCATAAACTTAGGCGTGTTATCGCCCTAAATAACCCTTCCCTTTTGTTTGTTATGGAATCGAAGGTGTCCACTAGAGTTGTCCAAGCTTGGAATGCTGTTTTTAACTTTAAATTTTGTTTTGTTGTGGATGCTAATGGTAGGCAAGGAGGCCTTATTTTGTTTGCAAAAGATGAAATGGAAGTGTGTTTACAATCTTACTCAAGTGGTCATATTGATGTGTTGATTAATTGGTTTGATAAGTCTTGGTATTTTACTGGTTTCCATGGTAATCCAAATGAACAACTTAGAAAATATTCCCATGAGCTACTCCATAAGATTAATTTTCACATTTTCAATTTACGTCCTAGGGTGTCCAATTTACATACTTTTCGGTCCAATTTACGTCCTTTCCACCGGAAAATTGGAAATCCGGTCAAATAGTCCAATTTACATCCTTTATGTTTGAAAATTATAAATTAATAATTAAAAAATTCTGAAAATATCATTAAAAATTAAAAAATCTCATTAAAAACTTATAAATGGTGTAAAATAAATATAAAAAATCTTTAAAAATTTATAAATTCTACAATTCAAAAAATCTGAAAATGTGTAAATTTAATTTTTTTTTCTTCTAAAAACTCTTAAAATAAAAAAAAATCTATAATTTCTACAATTCAAAAAATCTGAAAATGTGTAAATTTAATTTTTTTTCTAAAAGCTCATAAAAATAAAAAAAATCTATAAATAAAAATTTTTAAAATAAAAAATTCCACAATTTTAAAAATATCGTGAAAATGAATTTGGGACGGTTCCAAAATCGATCAAGGTGTGGAACTTCCACTCAACCTTGATGGTGAGTTGTAAAATCTCGTGGGACCCAAAATTTTTAGGAGTTCGAGCAAAACTTTAATGACAGATGAGTATGAATCAAGTTTGATTTTTAATTAAATGTGAATAATTTTTATTATTCTTATTAGATTTTTAGAATTAATAATTTTTCATCTACACATTTTTAATAAATTAATGAGATTTTGAATTTCTTAATTTTTAAATTACACATTTTCCATTCTTTGAATTGTAGAATTTTTTTTTTGTTTTACACATTTTATAATTTGTAATGATATTTTTCGAAATTTTATTGATATATTTTGAATTTTATTTACACATTTTATATTTTTAATTTTAAGGAGATTTTTGGATTTTTAATGATATTTTAGATTGTTTAAATCTTTAATGGGATTTTTAGAAAAAAATAATTATTAAATTTTAATTTTCAAACTTAAAGGATGTAAATTGGACTATTTGGCAGGAATCCCAATTTAGGTTTAAGGTTTATGCTTGATACCTTATATATCATTTAAGTTTAATAACTTATGTAATATTCAAATTTATGTTTTAGTAACTTATGTAATATTCAAACTCAAACTCAATTTAGGTTTAAGGTTTAGAATTGAGTACTTTATATACAATTTAAGTTTAGTAATTTATATAATATTCAAATTTAATTTCAATCTAAGTTTTAGTAATTATGTAATATTCAAATTCAATTTAGGTTTAAGGTTTATGTTTAGTAACTTATGTAATTAATTACCATTATATAAGAATTTTTTTTTTTGTATAAGGTACTAAACACAAACATTAAACCTAAATTGAGTTTGAATATTTACACATAAGTTTAAATTGAGTTTGAATATTAAATAGAACGAATATTTGAATACCAAGGCTAAAATCTGAACAAAAAATGTCTTTTTTTGAATTTTTCTCTGAATAATTGATTTTGAGAATGATAATGAATTTTTATTTTATTACACTTCATGTCATACTCATCTCTCATCATTACATCACTAGAAATGTATCATCAATATAGGAAAAAAATTGGTAACATATTTAGACATTTTCGTGCTACAATTTTATAAAAGTTACTCCTATAAGTTAACCTTGGGATATGCAGATGGGAGTCGAGAGTGGTGGCCACGCGCTGTTCTAGGGCGATTTCACCAAAATTCGGTGCGATTACACATAGAATAGGGGCGATTTCACTTTCTACTAGGTGTGTTTCTTTGGATTGGCCATTCCCTTCAAGCATGCTCCTAGGGTTCCTCGGTAGCTTCAATTAATCTGCAGCAAGGATGTCCTAGCAATGATTACCCCTTAATCTTTCTTCCAAAACCTACCTTCTTGCGTATGGGAGTTTAATGTGTCGGAATTCCCTTTCTTCAAGATCCTTCAGATTGGCTAGTGGAGATTATTGCTTACGCTTAGCCGATTTTGCACTTTCCCCAAGGTGTCGTTTCAGTTTCTCAAGTTTCAGGCGTCTGGATGTCATGATTATTGGGTGGCTTGTGGAAGATAATTATTTCCGATTGGCCAATCCGATGATGGATTTCACTATATTAAGGGGTACTTTTGGTTTGTGTTCATCATCTCTCACAAAACTTTTCTCTCACTTTTACTATCTTATCACCTCCTCAAAAATGGCGGATGACCTTCGAAGCCCTCTCAGGAGAGTCTCTCTCTCTGAAACCGAAGATAACCCTATCCTTGTTGAGGATCACGAACTCATCCTCCCACGTTTTGCCCTTTTGGGCCGCTTCACTATAAGAAGGGCAATCAGTATCAAAGAACTCATCTCCACAATGAAGAAAATTTGAAGACCTGAAGGCAATGTTAGGGCTGTTCATCTGGGCGAAGGTTACTTTCTGTTTGAATTCGAAGACGAGTTTGACTGGAGCAAGGCGTTTCACCGACAGCCATGGATAGTTAATGGTCCGATGTTAATACTGTCCAAAGTTAGGGGGGATGAGCAACCCCGGGATCTTGTGATCAATATGATCCCTATGTGGATCCAAGTTCATGGTTTGCCTCTGTACTCCATGACGAAACAGATTGCGTTTCGCTTGGGTCAGAAATTCGGGGAGGTTATCGAGCTGGATTGTCCAAATGGGGAGGCTGCTTGGGGTCGTTGTATGAGGATTCGTGTGCTGATGGACCTTAGCAAACCACTTCACAAAAGCACACATATCACGGTTCGTGAGGCTACAATAACACTCCCACTTAGGTATGAAAAACTGGGAGAATTTTGCTACTTCTGTGGACTTCTTACCCATGTTGAGAAGGAGTGTCCAGACCAGTACTACGAGCTTGGTCACAGGCAAGCTGATAACAGGAAATTCCCAATGTGGCTGCGCGCTGATGGTCAGAGGGGTCTTGATCCAAAACTCTATGATTTTTTGAAGAGAGAAAACTTTAACCACACTTAGTCAGGTGAGGCTCTGATGAATGGGGACAACGGAGAAGCTTCTTCACCACGGATTAGTCGCCGTGGTGCTTCTGCGTTCGGCAAAGAGATTGCTCCGGTTGTGTGGAAAGGAAAATCAAGCATGTTTACTGAAGAGGACAGGTACTTTGCTGAGTCAGTTATCCCGGATGAAGAAGTACAACTTATCAATAACGAGCAAGCACATTACTATATCAAGGAGAGTCAAGTTTGGGATCAAGAGGAGGAAATCTTGGAGGCAAGTAGGATGTTCGGACCACCTAGGGCGTTGCAGATTCGTGAGGGGATCGGGGCTGGTAAAGGAGCGATGATTACCACTCAGGACAAGACTAGATCAGGTAAGATGAAAGAACCAATGGCTGAGGAGAAGGATGATGAACCCCGTCTTATAACAGCTCTTAAGAAAGCGGCTAAAGCATCTCGCAAAAGAGGACGACCAACGGAAATGGGATGGAATGGGGAGGGGCAAAGCAGTGTGAGGAATGAAGAGGTGTTTGATGGCAATTCCAGCAGTCGCAAGCGGTGCAAGAGTGATGAGGAGGCGACTAGCAACAGTAAGGTGGAGATGGGAGACACCCAGCCCCGCCGCACTGAATGAAGATCATGTCTTGGAATGCTCGTGGCTTGAAGGGGCCATTGGCGTTCCATAAACTTAGGCGTGTTATCGCCCTAAATAACCCTTCCCTTTTGTTTGTTATGGAATCGAAGGTGTCCACTAGAGTTGTCCAAGCTTGGAATGCTGTTTTTAACTTTAAATTTTGTTTTGTTGTGGATGCTAATGGTAGGCAAGGAGGCCTTATTTTGTTTGCAAAAGATGAAATGGAAGTGTGTTTACAATCTTACTCAAGTGGTCATATTGATGTGTTGATTAATTGGTTTGATAAGTCTTGGTATTTTACTGGTTTCCATGGTAATCCAAATGAACAACTTAGAAAATATTCCCATGAGCTACTCCATAAGATTAAAGAGACGCATGACAACACTTTGGCTTGGGTAATATGAGGTGACTTCAATGAAACCCTTAACATCACTGAAAAAAAAGGAGGGGTGCATAACAACAGAACTTTTAAGAATATGAATGAATTCAGAAATGTGCTCTTAACATTGGAACTCTGCGACTTGGGTTTTGAGGGTCCATGCTATACATGGACAAATAAAAGAAGGGGCAAGTACAACATACAAGAAAGACTTGATAGATTCATTGCCAATCAAGAATGGAGAATCTTGTTCGAGTCTTTTTCAGTGCAAAATCTGCATTGGTTCGGTTCTGACCATAGGGCCATTGGTCTTGAGATTAAATACTCAAAGTTGGCTTGGAAACCAAAGCCCCACAAATTGTTCAGGTTCGAAAATGCTTGGTTCTTGGAGGAGTCATGCAAAAAAGCAATTATAGATGCTTGGAAAAACCACAGTAACATACTTTCTTTCCCTCAAAAACTGGATAAGTGTGCACAGGCCCTTCGATTTTGGGCTAGAACCAATGTTGGTTCTGTAGAAAAAAGAATCAAGTTTGTTATGGACAATATCTCAAAGTTAGAACAATTAACTGGGGATAAAGAGGAAGAAAACATGTTGAACAGTTTAGAAGTTGAACTCGAAAAGCTACTGTCTCAACAAGAGGAAATTTGGCATCAAAGATCTAGAGTAAATTGGATGAGGTGTGGAGACCGTAACACTACTTATTTCCACAGACGAGCGTCAGAGAGATTCAAAAGAAATAGGATCTCAGGCCTATATGATGAGCATGAAAGATGGGTAACTTCTGCAGATGGTGTTGAAAAGATAATTTCCAATTTTTTCAAAGAACTCTTCACAACCACCAATCCATCGGAATTGGATATCCAAAAGATCACGAGCAACACTCCAAGGATGGTTTCGGAAGACATGTGCAGCTTCCTTTCAGTCCCTTTTAGTCGGAAGGAAGTGGAAGAGGCAGCCTGATTCGGGTGGAATTTACACTATTTAGATGCATATTTGAAGCTCATTTGATGTTGATTTCATTGAATTATACATTGAATATGATTGTTTAAGCCGAAATGAGAGAAAGGTTGTGTTTTGTCGATTTTGTAGGAAATACGATGGAATTTAGAGCAAAACACCAACCATACTTTACTGGATCAGGAAGAGGAGTGCACGGTTGGATTCGTCTCGAAAAACGGAGTGGAATGAAAAAAAGAATCGAGTCAATCGGAGGTCGAAAGCTCGAGATACGAAGAGACGAAAAAGCATGCCCGGGTAGAATCGACCCGGGCGGGTCAAAATCGACCCGGGCGGGTCAAAATCACCCGGGCAAGCCAAAATTTCCCCTAGGTTCGTATTTAGGCCGGGTGGGATGCCCGGGTAGGAGCCACTCGGCCGGGTCACATACATTTCGGGGGTTTTTGCCCATTTTCTCCATTTTCGAGGGACCTAAGTGCAAATTTCGTCCAAGACTTCTACCCCAACTATAAATAACTCCAATTTGAGTTTTAAAAAGGGGTATTACTCCTTTTACAAGCAATTCCACACACACATCCACATAGTTGTAGGTGTTCTTCATTTTTAGTTTAGATTCTTCATTAGATTAGATAGAATAGTGGTTATTACTTAGAATCAAGCTACGATTATCATCGGGTATCGTCTATTACATCGTTTTGTAGCTACATTTCCATGATCAAGGTGATATTAATCTATTTTGCAATTCAATTTAGTATTTTCTTAATTTCTTCAATTTATTGTTATTCTATTATGAGTTTTATGTTTATTGTTGTTTTAGCCATGGGATTCTCTTCTAGAACCAATGGCTAAGCTCTTATTGCCTTGGGTGTGGATGTTTTGATGGGTGTTTAGTGTAATTGTGGATTAATTGCATGATTAGCTTAGGATTTGGGTGTATGTGTTTCTAGTGTTGTGATTTTCATGATTCAATTGATTAATTCACCCTATTAGCTAGCATTATTGGTTTTGTCGACTTCAACGACCATATTGGGTTGCATGATTAAGAGTGTGTGTATGAGCTTGAATTAATCGATTAGAATTAACATAGTAATTAGCTACACCGACCGGGGGTTAATTGCTTAGATCGACGACACTAGACACTAGTCGATTAGAGGTCGTCTATTAGATTAGTGAGAGGGCGTCTCATAAACACTAGTAACCGTGTTGAACGTGTTTATGAGACACTATCTTAGGAGCTTATGGTATTGATTAGACTATATAATTGCTAATTGATGCACGTGTTCACCTAAGCCTCACAAGGGAATGGTCTACACACACGAGTGGTAGCCTTTAGCTTAACCCAAAACCATAGTTTAACTCATGCAATTGGTTCGTTAACTCATTGAATTACCCACAATACGGAAACACCCGAGGCAATACTCTCACCTTGCACTTTCGAAAGGAAGTTAGATATATTGTTATTGCTTTGTTCATTTCTTCTTGTTTAGTTCATCTAGTTTCATACTTGTCTTTAAATTCCCGAAAATCCAAACAAACAAGCTTAGTTACTACAATGGCATTATAACTTGCAACTTTAGGGATTCATTGGCACTTAATTAAATCCTTGGAACGAAAATATACTTGGGAAAAACTTATCCAAAAATACGAACAAGTCAATGGCGCCGCTGCCGGGGAATTAAGCGAGTGTTGTTAGTGAAACTTAGAGTTTGTTAAGTGTTGTTGGTAGTAGCATTTCTTTTTGTTATTTGTGTTTTGTTCATCTTTGTGGGCTTTGCCATTTTCATTTTGTAGGTGCATGATCACAAGATCACGTGGAGGAAACCTTGAACCATTAGACCTTGAGATCGAGGCACACGCAAGAAGAAGGAATCGAAGTAGAAACCGTCAAAGAGTCATAGAAGAACCACTTGAGATGGAAAACATTGAAGAGATGAATCCTCCACCAAATGGAGAAGATGAGCTTCAAAGAGAGAATCATCAAGTTGGAAATCAAGTTGGAGGGGATCCACCTCAAAACCCAAACCCACCACCAAATCTCCAATTTCCCAATCCACAATATCCACCCCAAAACCACCTTCCATATCAAAGATACAATCCTTACCCTTATCCACCTCCACAACAAGCCTACTATCCACCACCTCCACCTCATCCATATCCACTCCATCAACACCCATATCCTCCACTTTACCAATATCCTCCACCTCAACAAATCCAAGAAGAATACGTTCCTCCACCTCAACATATAGAAGAACCTCAACGTGTGTACCATGGAAGGCCAATGAGGGAATATTTTGAGCCTCAACCTAGGGAACATTACGATGGGTTGGCAAGACCAAGGGTGGAGGCAAACAACTTCGAGATTAGTGCCTCTTTATTAAGGATGTTGAGGGAGAGACAATTTTAAGGAAGGATTTGAGGAAGACCCGAATGAACATCTTGCTCAATTCTTGGAGATAGCCGACACTCTCAAGCAAAATGGAGTGTCGGAAGATGCTAAAAAGATGAGGCTATTTCCATTTACATTGTCGGGGAAAGCAAAAGCTTGGCTACAATCAAGCATTCCCGCCGGAGAAGTGAGGACGTGGGAAGAGTTGAAGAAAAGATTTCTATTGAAGTACTACCCTCCTTCAAAGACGGTGGAAGCCAAGCAAAAGATCTCTACGTTCAAACAAGGTCCAAATGAGGGAATCAAAGAAGCATGGGAAAGGTTTACGAGTCTTCTCATCACATGCCCCCATCATGGTTTCCCAATAGAACAAACAACATGTTGGTTCGTTGGTGGGTTACGATTGGAAGATCAACACCACATTGATGCTTGTGCGGGGGGTTCAATTTGGATGAAATCGGTGGAAGAGATCAATGACATAATCGAAGGGATATCAAGCAATACTTTCAAGACGAGAGTAGACCGTGGAGCACAAAATCGGGTAGCCCAAATGGATGCTAATGATAGCATAAAAGCAATGATGACTACACTCATTGAAAAGGTGAATGTTTTATCTCAAACAAGAGATAATCATTTATCCTTTGTGCAAGAAGATCCTCAAATGGGACATATGGAAGAAGTACAATACATGGGTCAACAAGGATATCCACAAAATTTTCAAGGGAATCGACAATATCAAGGGCAACCACCATATCAAAATAGTGGTCAAGGATATCAAGCTCCTTCTCAAAACCGATTCCAAGGGCAATCTTCATCATCTCAAGGACAAGGGGGACCATCCCCTCAATACCAAGCTCCTCTAAACCCGAATTTTCGGAGGAATGAGAATTTGTCATATGCCAATCCTAAAGGTGCTATTCAATATCCTCCCGTATTTGATCCCGGAGCAAAACTCCCAAGTGGAGAAGGGAAGTCTTCCACGGATGAGCTTCTTTCACACCTCACTAAGAGAATGGAGGAAAGTGATAGGAGAAATGAGAAAAGTGAGAAGAAATCCGAAGCAACCGACTCAATCCTTGCTCAACTCATGAGTAATCAAAAATCAATGGAATCCATGATTGGCCAACTTATGAGTAATCAAAAATCAATGGAATTCCAATTGGGTCAATTGGCAACTTCCATTGGATCTCAACATACAAAGGGTAAATTGCCCTCAAACACCGAGGTAAACCCACGTGAGCATTGTAATGCTATTACAATTTCAAGTGGTGAACATTATGGAGTTTCTTCAATTTAATTGGAAGAGGGTGAAGTGTTGAAGGCAAAAGAAAGGGAGGAAGAGGAAAAGAAGAGGATAGAGAAAGTTGGAAGTGGAGAGGTTGCTCCAAGAATTCCAAAGTGGAGAATTGCAAAAGATTTGAAGAAGAAGAAGCTTGAGGTACCTTGTGATAAATGGGGGGTGCCCATTACATATGAGCCACTTCCATACCCGGGAAGATACATGAAGAAAATGGATGAGAAGTTTGGGAAGTTTTTGGATATCTTCAAGAAAATCAACATTGATATTCCACTTTCGGATGCTTTAGAGCAAATACCTCATTACATGAAGTTTCTAAAGGATGCAATAGCAAACAAGAAGAAACTAGTGGAAGGTGAGAAGATCAAGTTGACCGAAGAGTGTAGTGCTATCCTTCAACGAACTCCTCCCGAAAAACTCAAGGATCCGAGTAGTTTCACTCTCCCATGTGAGATTGGTGATGGTCCCATGATGAAAGCTCTTTGTGATTTGGGAGCTAGCATCAATTTGATGCCACTTTCAATCTTCAAGCGTTTGGGACTTGGAGAAGTAGTGCCCACATCAATTACTCTCCAATTAGCGGATCGTTCCATCACCCATCCTAAAGGGATCATTGAAGATGTATTGGTGAAGATTGACAAGTTCATCATTCCGGCCGACTTCGTGGTGTTAGATATGAAAGAAGATGCAAATATCCCATTGATTCTTGGGAGGCCGTTTCTTGCCACGGGGGGAGCAAACATCAATTTGAGAAAAGGGGAGGTAACATTGGAGGTGAATGGAGAGAAAGTGATTTTCTCCAAAGATGGCTCAATTGAGAGTTCCCCAAGAAAAAAGGAATCCCCCTCCATCCAAGAATGTGACATTTATGTGAAAGAGCCATTACCAAAAGTCCCATTGAAAGATCTGGGAGATGATAACAAATTGAAGCAAACTCCCAAACTTGAGCAAAACTCAAGTTTGGGGGAGTTTTATAAGGAGAAGAGTTTTGATAAGTTCCTTGAAGGTAGTGAAGATGAAGAGGGAAGAAGGAAGAGTTCAAAGGAGAGAAAGATTGAGAAGGGAATTGAAATTGGAGATACGGTGGTATGGGGCACCTTCGGAGTGATGGAAGTCCTTGGAAAGATGAAGCTCAATGAATGGAATATGTTGGTCATGAAGAAATTGGTCTATGGAGGAGGCATTGTGTTGGAAAGTGAGGAGGACGAAGTGTTCATCACCGATGAGCACAATGTCAAGTACTATCATCCTCCATTCAAAGAAAGAGAAGTATGAACTTGTTAAGTTCCGTCCGGCATAGGACGTTAAACCTAGCACTAAATGGGAGGCAACCCATTTTTACTTGCTTTATTTCATTTCTTGCTCATTTTATTTGCTTTGTTAGTTTAGTTTGATGTGTTTGTGGGTTTTGATGTAGTTGGAGAAGCTTGGATCGAATGGACAAGTGGATTGAAAGTGGAACTTTGTGCTTAGAAGAAGGTGTAGCTATAGCAATCGTAAGAGGTACGCCCACCCCAATTCTTAGGAATTGCATAGCAATTACTAAGTTTGGGGGAGTAGTGGAATTTATATTCTTGTTCATGACATTGATTGCTTAGCTACTCTTAGTGTTAATTGTTGGGATAGTGGCCCATGTGTGTAGATTTGTATGTTTAGCACTTGGTGTCAATATCATTGCAAAACTATTTTTCCAAACTTTTCATTGCTTAGCAATGAAAAAGTTTGGGGGGGGGGGGTATGTTCGTTTTTACATTTTCTATTGACACCAATGTGTACTCTTGTGTATGTGTGCAATTTGAGCTTTAATGATCATTGAGACACATTTGATGGTGATTTGTTGTGAATTTGATTCCTTGAATGTGTACATGATTGGAATGAATCATCTTGTTTGTGTTGTTGTCATCTTGTTGCCTATGGATGTTTTGCATGCACAATGAGTTATGTGTGGTGGTGATTGATGAATGTTTGAGTCTTGAATGAACCGGTGAGAGTTGAGCTTTGAACCGAGCATTAATCCGGTTTATTTCATTTGTGAGTGAATCAATTCATTGCTTGCTTTTCTAGAACTTTCCCAAGTTCTTGCTTGAAATCATGCTTGTGTGATACTTTGAGATATGATGTAGGCCATCTTTCGTACTACACGTCACTTAGCCAAAATTTTCCCAATAACCAAAGTAATCTTCCGTAGTTAGCCCATTTGAGCTTGATTTTCCATTCTATTGGCAACCTACAATGTTTAACCACTTAGCCTTTTGAGCATTTGATATCCAAATCTAGTGGAGAATAAAAAGAAAGTGGTAAAACATGTGCTTTAGTGCCTTTGGTTTGAAGAGAAAATTGGCAAAGTTGTGAAAAGAGAAAAAAGAGATGGAAGTGAAAAGAAAATAATTGAGAAAGAAAAGAGGGACAATGAGCCCCAAGAGCTTAAAAAGAAAAGAAATTTGCTAGAAAAAGATGAGGAGATGAATGCATTTGAGGAAATTAAATAAAAAGCGAGAATGAAGGTTGTAAACCTTAAGAGCATGAGCTTGAATTGTTGAAAAACAAATTTTGTTCTCCACTAGACGAGTCACTTCTTCCATATTCATCATACCCCATCCAAAGAACCAATGTTACGTCCTTGGTTAAGACCTATTGATCTTATAGTTGAACATGTTTGTGGTGGAAAGATGGTAGAGTTTGGGAAAGCTTATGGTAATTGCAATGCATGATTTGATTGATGAGTGTATGTTGTCCATAATTTGTTTGAGTGTTTGAGAGAAACACTATATCTTGTGAGTTGAACTTGAGCATTTGGATATTGTCATCACCATCACTTGTTATTGTATGTTGAGCATGTGTGGGGTAATTAGTTTGATTTTCAATATTGAACTTGTGATCATTTTTGAGAATGTATCTTGAGGAAGAAGAATTCATTTCATGTCATTTGATACGTGGGATCTTTCATTGATCATCTAGTTGTAAATTTCACCCTCACGTTGTAATTCTTTCGTTGCTCGAGGACGAGCAACACTTTAAGTTTGGGGGAGTTGATTCGGGTGGAATTTACACTATTTAGATGCATATTTGAAGCTCATTTGATGTTGATTTCATTGAATTATACATTGAATATGATTGTTTAAGCCGAAATGAGAGAAATGTTGTGTTTTGTCGATTTTGTAGGAAATACGATGGAATTTGGAGCAAAACACCAACCATACTTTACTGGATCAGGAAGAGGAGTGCACGGTTGGATTCGTCTCAAAAAACGGAGTGGAATGAAAAAAAGAATCGAGTCAATCGGAGGTCGGAAGCTCGAGATACGAAGAGACGAAAAAGCATGCCTGGGTAGAATCGACCCGGGCGGGTCAAAATCACCCGGGCAAGCCAAATTTTCCCCTAGGTTCGTATTTAGGCCGGGTGGGAGCCACCCGGCCGGGTCACATACATTTCGGGGGTTTTTGCCCATTTTCTCCATTTTCGAGGGACCTAAGTGTAAATTTCGTCCAAGACTTCTACCCCAACTATAAATAGCTCCAATTTGAGTTTTAAAAAGGGGTATTACTCCTTTTACAAGCAATTCCACACACACATCCACATAGTTGTAGGTGTTCTTCATTTTTAGTTTAGATTCTTCATTAGATTAGATAGAATAGTGGTTATTACTTAGAATCAAGCTACGATTATCATCGGGTATCGTCTATTACATCGTTTTGTAGCTACATTTCCATGATCAGTGTGATATTAATCTATTTTGCAATTCAATTTAGTATTTTCTTAATTTCTTCAATTTATTGTTATTCTATTATGAGTTTTATGTTTATTGTTGTTTTAGCCATGGGATTCTCTTCTAGAACCATGGGCTAAGCTCTTATTGCCTTGGGTGTGGATGTTTTGATGGGTGTTTAGTGTAATTGTGGATTAATTGCATGATTAGCTTAGGATTTGGGTGTATATGTTTCTAGTGTTGTGATTTTCATGATTCAATTGATTAATTCACCCTATTAGCTAGCATTATTGGTTTTGTCGACTTCAACGACCATATTGGGTTGCATGATTAAGAGTGTGTGTATGAGCTTGAATTAATCGATTAGAATTAACATAGTAATTAGCTACACCGACCGGGGGTTGATTGCTTAGATCGACGACACTAGTCGATTAGAGGTCGTCTATTAGATTAGTGAGAGGGCGTCTCATAAACATTAGTAACCGTGTTGAACGTGTTTATGAGACACTATCTTAGGAGCTTATGGTATTGATTAGACTATATAATTGCTAATTGATGCACGTGTTCACCTAATCCTCATAAGGGAATGGTCTACACACACGAGTGGTAGCCTTTAGCTTAACCCAAAACCATAGTTTAACTCATGCAATTGGTTCGTTAACTCATTGAATTACCCACAATACGGAAACACCCGAGGCAATACTCTCACCTTGCACTTTCGAAAGGAAGTTAGATATATTGTTATTGCTTTGTTCATTTCTTCTTGTTTAGTTCATCTAGTTTCATACTTGTCTTTAAATTCCCGAAAATCCAAACAAACAAGCTTAGTTACTACAATGGCATTATAACTTGCAACTTTAGGGATTCATTGGCACTTAATTAAATCCTTGGAACGAAAATATACTTGGGAAAAAATTATCCAAAAATACGAACAAGTCACAGCCCGAAGCCTAAACCCAATCAAAGCACCAGGTCCGAACGGCTTCAATGCTAATTTTTTTCATGAAATGTGGGAGACTAATTGGAAACTCGTTGATTGAAGCGTCGCTTGACATCCTTAATGAGGGGGGGATATTAGTGAGTGGAATGAGACACTCATTACTCTTATCCCGAAAGTTAAAAGCCCGAAGAGTGTGTCTCAATTTAGGCCGATTAGCCTTAGCAATGTGTGCTACCGAATTGTGGCAAAAACGATCGCTAATCGTTTTCAGAAATCACTTCCGATGGTGATAGATGAGAATCAAAGTGCGTTTATCAAAGAAAGACAAATTTTCGACAATGTGCTTATTAGCTACGAATGCATGCACTGGCTTAGGGGCAACAAGAGTACACAAGGGTATGCGGCACTCAAACTTGATATGAGCAAAGCGTATGATCGTATTGAGTGGCCGTATCTCGAGACTCAAATGAACAAACTTGGTTTTTCGGTGAGATTAATTCAGTTGGTGATGAGGTGTGTTTCTACAGTATCTTACTCCTTTAAAGTGAATGAAGAGGTGGTGGGACATATTCGACCCACACGAGGCCTTCGCCAAGGCGACCCGCTGTCGCCTTTTTTGTTTGTGCTTTGTGCTCAAGGCCTTTCCTCGGGCATCAACCGGTTGGTATCGGAGGGAGCAATTGAAGGCATCAAGGTTGCTCGCGGAGCACCTATGATATCCCATCTTTTATTTGCAGACGACAGCATCGTCTTTTTCAAGGCAAGATTGAGGTATGCGAAATCTCTTAAGGATATGCTGGTAGAGTACGAGAAAGCATCGGGACAGATGGTAAACTTCGATAAATCATCTCTTATGTTTAGTCCCAATACAAAACCATCAAACCGGAATTCGGTTATGTCTGTTCTTGGAGTCAAGTCATCCCAAGGGCATCAGTTATATCTAGGGTTACCATCTTTTTCCCTTCGAGGTAAGAGAGTTCAATTCGCCTACATAATTGATCGCTTAAAAGCAAAAGTGGATAATTGGAAAAATAAGAATTTTTCAGAAGGTGGGAAAGAAGTGTTGATTAAAGCTGTGCTTCAGGCAATCCCAACCTACGTAATGTCTTGTTTCAAAAACCCGAACCAAATTTGTAAGGAAATGGAAAATATCTTAGCAAATTTCTGGTGGGGACAGGATTTGGGGCGAAAAAAGATGCATTGGATGAAATGGGAGAAACTCTGCAAAACGAAAGAGGAGGGAGGAATGGGTTTCCGGAAGATGGGCCCTTTTAATCAAGCCCTACTCGCTAAACAGGTGTGGCGCTTAATTGAAAGACCAGATTCACTCATAACCCAAGTTTTCAAAGCTCGATACTTTAAACATATGGATATTTTGGAAGCTCAAGTTGGAAACAATCCATCGTTTACTTGGAGATCTCTTGTGTCCAGCTTCCCTATACTCCATAGTGGCATTCGCTGGATGATTGGGAATGGAGAGTCAGTTTCTCTTTTCAAACACGCATGGGTACAAGGCCTTGATGAAGGATTTATCAAGTCCAGAATCGCTTCAGGTAGAAGCCCGTCTTTCCTCATCGATGAGGATCGCAAGTGGAAAGAGAGGGAAGTAAGGCAAGCTTTTTGGCCTTTTGAGGCAGAAGGTGTCCTTAGAACATGTGTTGGAAGGCAAGAGGACGAAGATGTGAGATACTGGAAGCATGATACCTTTGGGAGATTGACGGTGAAGTCAGCATATAAAGAGTGCATTCGAATGGAGAGTTTGCATAATGGAACAGTTAGCCAATCAGATCACGTGCACAACAAAGAATGGTGGAACACACTTTGGAATTTGAACATCCCACCTAAAGTTCGGATTTTTGGGTGGAAATTGTGCTTGGATATGATAGCTACGGAAGGAAATCTAGCCAATCGTCATATTCCGGTGGATCCAAAATGTGGGATGTGCGGTTTTTTCTCTCCACCGTCGGCACACTCGATCTTTTTTTGTGTGGGAGTGAGAGGGGTTTGGAAGCAATCAATTTGGTGGGATTGTTTGAAACGAGGAAAACATCTTCACTCTAGAGACCTATTATGGAAGATCAAAGATAGCTTCTCATCACAGGATTTGGAGAAGGTATTTATGATAGCATGGGGTATTTGGAGGACGCGTTGTCAGCTTCTCCATGATGAAACCCCCACGAAAACAAAGGTTAAAGACTCCATTGGTAATCAGGTTTTGAACTATCTTTTGAGCTTCCAGGAGATAAGACAGAAAGACTTTGGTACAATCACATCAGATAAGCAAGCATCAAACCAGAATGGAAATGACATCAGTCCTGAAGGGCCTTATGTCGAGGTGGATGGGGCATTTAATGAGGAGTACCGAAGATTTGCAGTAGGGGGAGTCTTTTACAAGCAAGATGGGAGATTGGATGGCTCATTCTCACATGTGATACAGCCGCCAAGAAGTCCCCTAGGATCAGAACTTAAAGCTATAGAAACTGCACTAGTTATTGCTGGGAGAAAAAGGGAGAGACATATAGAAATAAGGTCGGATTCAAAGCAAGCAATATCCCTTTGTTCGGAAGGACTACCTAGCCAGGCTAGAGGCCCAGAAAGCATGATGTTACGGCAGATCTTACAACTAAAAAATGAATTTGTTGTGTGCAAATTTATCCATATCCCTCGTGACCAGAACATTAGGGCCCATAATTTGGCCAAGAAGGCCTACTCTACCATCTCTCGTGACAGAAATGGAGAAGTTTCAGCAGAACCATAATTGTAGAGGGAGCTTTTTCCCTTTGGTCTTATTGTATTTGGTTCGTAGTTGTCAAAAAAAAAAAAAAAAAAGTTAACCTTGGGATAGAAATTTCACTCAATCATTAAAAAACCTGAATCCTCATAACTAAATAATAAGCTTCACTGCATTTTCATGGTGCCAATACTACATAAACTCCATGAATAACTTTACAGAAAAGGTTAAAAAAGACTATTCCACCGTTTGTAGCTTCAAACGCCGACGGAGCAGCGCCCCGCACCCAACTCAACGGAGAAGTGTCCGTGCCCCCATTGACGGCGAATTTGGGCTTCACTCGGCGGCGGCCATTAGATCTTGGAAGTCTGTAGAAAAGATACTCCGGAGGCATGAGAGCGGCGAATAAAGAAACGATGGAGAGTGGTGAGAGAAAGGGAGAGAGACGTGAGTGGGGGTGGAGAGAGAATTGATTTGAAGGTAAATGTCAGAATTGTGCCCCAAATTCAAAAGATTAAGCTTAAAGGGTAGTGCGGTCATTTTGTGTTTAGTTGCTATAGAAAAAGTCAACCAGGCCTTGTTGCAATAGTTTGGGAAAACACGTATCCCATTGTAGATAATCTCTTGTATTATTTGCATGTAGCTCCATCAACTGATTCAACTCTTTAGTCTTTCACAAAGGCAATAAAGGCATGTATTTGTAATCAGTGGTGCTAAGGCAAAACAACAACTCTGGCATTCATGACCGTTGTACCAAGCTTAGGCGCCTTCTCACTAATTTCATCAATGAAATTTCCAAAAATCAAATTCATCAGATTTTATGTTCTATTTGAGGTTGAAATTGAAATTGATGCTTTATTGTAGGTTAAGAACTGTTTTTATATTCTATTTTTATTTAAATAACATAATAATAAAAAAAACAGATGAGTGATGGCGGGCGAGATTACCAGCTGAGTTCACGGGACGGGGCGGGTTTAGACAAGTATTGAGGCAGAACGGACGGGTAACATGTCTAAAAATATTTTGGCGTCCTGGGACGGGCCATACCCTGTCAACCCTAAAAAAAAACAATTAAAACGACTCTTAAAAAAAGGGATTATATTTTTTTTAGTACATTAAGTTACCACAATTTTGAATTTAGTCCATCAGGTTACCACTTTTTGAATTTAGTCCATTAAGTTTCGATTTATTTTGATTTTGGTCCAGTTACCTGCTACAGCAGGTTTAACAGGTCATTTTTTAAAATACACCGCATAAAATGTTATACACACCCCAAATATTAAACACACCACACTAAAATTTAAAAATTATTTTTTATTATTATACACACCCCCAACTATTTCCTATTTAATAAATTGCAAAAAATAAGAATTCAAATTAATATGAAAAATATAAATAAAACCTATAAAAAATCGTCTAAATCTTTAAAAATTAAACAAAGTTAAAATAATTAATTTAATTAATTTTGAAGATTTAGTTGATTTTCTACTATTTTTAAATTTTATTTAGCCTTATTTTTTACGTTTTTTTATAGAAGTTAGAACACAAATAAAATATTAATAAAGCAATGGAGCTTTAAATTTATTTTATTTTATTTTTCTTTTAAATATTTCTTTTATATTACATGAACCTACTAACACCCCATAAATTTTATATACACTCCAAACGTTGAACACAAAAAATTAAAAATTAAATATAGTTAAATAAAATCATACATATTTAATAAATTGCTAAATATAATTAAATTTTAAAAAAAAAGTAAGAATTCATATTAATATAAAAAATATAAATAAAACCTATAAAAAATCACTAAAATCTCCAAAAATTAAAAAAGTTAAAAACATTAATTAATTTAATTAATTTTGAAGATTTAATTAATTTTTTTTACTATTTTTGAAGATATTTAATAAATTAAAAAAATCAACTTAAAAAAATTATTAAATTAAATAAAAAAAATCTTTAAAAGTAATAAAAAATCAACTAACTTTTTACAACTAATTAAATTAATTTTTTAGTTTTATTAAAGTTTTGAAGATTTATGTATTTTTTATAGGTTTTATTTATATTTTTTATATTAATTTGAATTCTTATTTTTATAATTAAATTATTTTTGATAATTTATTAAATATATTTATGATTTTATTTAACTATATTTGATTTTTTAATTTTTATGTTTAACGTTTGGAGTGTATATAAAATTTATGGGAGTGTTAGTAGGTTTAGGTAATATAAAAGAAATAATTAAATAAATAAAAAATAAAAAAATTTAAAACTCCATTATTTTATTAATGTTTTTCATATTAATTTAAATTCTTATTTTATAAAATTTACGGGGGTGTTAGTAGATTTAGGTAATATAAAAGAAATATTGTTTTATTAACGTTTGGAGTGTATTTTTCATATTAATTTAAATTTTTATTTTTTTAATTTAATTATTTTTGGTAATTTATTAAATAGGAAATCGTTAGGGGTGTGTATAGTAATAAAAAATGGTTTTTAAATTTTAGTGTGGTGTGTTTAACATTTGGGGGTGTGCATAACATTTTATGGGGTTTGTTTTAAAAAATGACCTGTTAAACCTGTTGTAGAAGGTAACTGGACCAAAATCAAAATAAATCGAAACTTAATGGACTAAATTCAAAAAGTGGTAATCTGATGGACTAAATTCAAAATTGTGGTAACTTAATGGACTAAAAAAATATAATCCCTAAAAAAAATTAAGTAAAAAAAGCAATAAATCATAAATACTGTAAGTTACTAATACTAATTGTACTTATTGTAGTAACCCTGTTTAAACGCTCAATAATAGCAGTTATAATTAAGTTTAATTTAAAAAAAATTCTCTGGGACGACACAAAATGACAATTAAACACCACGGTGAAGTAATATTCACTCCATTTCACCCGCAGATGAACTAGTCTGGGGAATTTACCAATTTCCACTCCTATTTTCTCTCTCCGAAAAAAATGGCTGCCGTTGCGACGAGATTCTTCTTCGCTCTCCTTACACTTGTAACTATTGGAATGATTATCGGTAATTCCCCGATTCTCTACCTCTACTCGATAATTTTTGCATCTTTTTCGAATAATTAGAGATAATTTTGCATCTTTTTTTGTATGTCGACATGATCTGTGCTGATTTTTTACAGCTCATTGTGTGCTGTAATTACAAAATTGAAATTTAATTTGAAAAAAAATTAATCGAGGCGCGATCTACTGTTTTTTTATTGACCTTTTTTTTAGATTACAGTTGCTGCTAGTTTTGCGTCGTAATGGTAAGTCATAAACTGATCGTTTCCAATTGGTTGTATTAGAATGATCCCCAATCTCAGTAGTCTGTAACTGAACTGGCAAATAAGAAATAATTCTGTAATCGACACTGAGATTTCCTACTGTAAACAGTACTGAATTCTGCATGATAAGTAAACAACTGAATGATTAAGGATTTCATATTCATATTTCATTATTTTCCTTTTCAATGAAGCAATTCCATTTTGTGTTGATTCTGTTTATTTTGGCTTCTATTTATAAGGTCAATCAGGTGCTTTGGTTCAGTTGGCATATATTAGAAGGTTGGAGGATTCAAATGGTAGATTTCTGAACCATTTTCATTGATTCAATCCCTCATGTCAGACCCATCATGCTGTGTTTTTGTGCTGCTTTTAGATAATGTGACACGTTGGTAGTTGATAGCTATGCATTACAAATTCCTTTGGTAAATAAAAACTTTACAAAAGAATTAATATTTTGGAGTAGCCTCACCTCAAGTAACTGTACTCTATACTCCAATCTTAGCTGCTGTAAATATAGTGTTTTATCTCTCAACAACTGGAATCTATTCTTGAAGACTGTGTTGTGATTTTTTCTAATCTCAGTTAACCACTTCTTGTTCTTTATCTCCTTCATTTGTTTTCACTTCTTGTAGTGCCCATTAAAGAATTAATTTTTTTTCTTTTTAATTTGTATTAAATGGCTTCTACAATTTACACACAGCAGACCGTAGTTTCCCATTCTAAGATATATTTCCATGCACATCCCATCAAATTTTATAATCGTAAAACTAGTGTTCAGTTTGTATGACTTTTTTAGAAGTAAAATTGTCTCTGTTTTTTTGGATGAGGCCTACTTCATATGACAAGTGGATCAATACAAAGTCTTGAATTAAACTATCACATATCCGGAAGTTGTATGCCACATGGCCCACATGGTTTTTAACCTTACTTGTTCTGCAATTTTCGCTTTTGGACTTGTATGCACAATGAGGAGTAGCACTGTCCTAAAATTAAGTAATTAACTGATTAATTAAATTGTGGACGTAAATCACTTTTTTGGGAAAATTTGGCTTGCAGGGGCCAAGTCTTCTTTAACAAGACTTCAGAGTTTGAGTCGGAGTAGTTTGCGACTTACTAGAGGTTTATCTCAATAGTTTTAAATTATATTCCCACACACACCCTAAAAACATTAGTATTGGCATGTGTCACAGTTCACCTGTCTTAATACTGTGTTCTCTGTTATCAGGCATTTCTTATTGGGAAGACAAAGAAGCTGCAATTTTACGTCTTGGAAATGTATGTCCCATGAATTTTTCAATTTGCTATTAATCATTCAACTTTCATATAAATACAAAAAGTTGGACATTATTAATCTAAAAGGAGTTTCCTTAGTTAATAAGCACATATTGTTCGTTGTAAAATCTTCTGGATGTTATTTGGGATGCACGCCTATTATGACCAACACTGTCTTCCATCTTCTGCTGATTACTGTTCCTATGCAATATAGCAATTGGTGATCCACGTGAATGTACTTCTATAGTTCTTTGATCCTTTAAATATTCCAAAGCTTCATTATCTTTGTACACACACTGATCCGCATCTGTCGTACAATTAGATTTTATTCTTAAATCTGATCCTTTTTCATATTTTCACGCGTTCTTTACTCCACTGTGTGATGCAGGTCAAACCTGAAATAGTTAGCTGGTCACCGCGTATTATTGTGTTTCATAACTTCTTAAGTCCCGAGGTATGCTTATTACATCATTGTTACAACTAGAGTGCTCAACATATGTAACACCTGGATGATCAATTCTCTGTCTTTTTGCCGTTAAAGGAATGTGATTATCTTAGAGCCATTGCCAAGCCTCGTCTGAAATATTCTACTGTTGTGGATAGAAAGACTGGAAAGGTGAGAAAGGTTCAGTTGTTGCATTCTAATTAAAAAATCAGTCTACCAAAAATTGTTATGTAATCCAATATAATTGCTCATGTACTAAGAATTTTTTAGTAACGCCAACGTTTCATTGATATTTTATTACTATTAACTATGTCCACGGCGTTAATTGTTGTAAGCTAATTAAATTCGGAGAATTAGTGCAATTGTTACATGTTGAAGATGCAGGTGTCTCACGCCCTTCTTTTAGTATATGATCGTTCTCTCTTCTGAAAGATCTGCCATGGTCTATTGGGAACACTGAATATCCCTTTTGCTGGAACTCTTCCTGATATAGTTTATTATTGATCAAATGATTTCATCTTTTGTAGTTTAGTTCTCGTTAGTTAATTCTGAGTATGACTTGTTTGTGTTTGCAAAGACTATTGTAGTTCTAAGCGTTACATCCATTTCTTATATTATCAGGGTATCAAGAGTACAGGCAGAACAAGCTCTGGCATGTTTCTGAGTCCTGAAGAGAGGAATTACCCGATGATACAGGTGTCATAAAATTTCACGTCAAGTGTATTTATGTCCGAATGATTGTGTCTATTCAAGCTTGTTTATTTTGTGATATTTTGCTACTGTTGTATTTTTTCCATCAGATTAGTCATTTTTCAGTGGTTATGTTCACTTAATTTTTAAAAGAAACTGTGTTATTTGATAATTGTTTGATATTCCATCAGGCAATTGAGAAACGAATTTCTGTGTATTCTCAAGTACCAGTAGAAAATGGGGAGCGTATACAAGTGTTGAGGTGAGGATTTATTAGCACAATCCTTCAGTTTCTTAATCAGACAGAACCCAGAGATTTTAATACCCAGGCTAACATCTGCAGAAGCACAGGTATGAAAAGGAACAGCTTTACAGGCCCCACCATGACTACTTTTCTGACACAGTAAGTTTGTTCTGTGCCATTCCAAATGTGTTGTGCTAATTAGTATAACCATACGCTTTAATCGTCATCAAATGGTTTTCAAGAAATGTGTTTTTTTTTTTTTGCAGTTTAATTTAAAGTTTGGTGGTCAAAGAGTGGCAACAATGCTCATGTATCTAAGCGACAATGTTGAGGGGGGAGAAACATACTTCCCAAAGGTAAATTTTCATCATGTCTTGTTTATCTAGTATTTCTTGGTGACCCAGTTTATGTAGCTGCATGCTTGTTGAGAAATCTGTTGTTCTCCTGCAGTATATAAAGGTAAATTGCATCTTACATGTTCGGAGAAATGCGAGTCTAAGGCAATTCAACCTTTATACTCCCTCCTATTTCCAACACATTTTTTTGTCCCATAAAAAGAGTCCTGGCTGAAAGGTCAACAGTTCTTTTTAAGTGAAATTTCTATGGATATCCCTACAAGTTCTACAACAAAGTGCTAACTCTTTTTTGGGGACAGAGGGACTAGTATTTTAATTTTACATTTTGTCACCAAAACACCCAAATAGTATTCTGATAATCTCATCCTACTTGTGTAGCTACAAATTTCTACTGCAGACTTAATAAGATCTTCTGAACTTAAAACTTTTTTGTTTATTCATTTTTACTATTAAGCTGAATATTTCTTTATTAAGGTGGATAAATCTGCTATTTATTTCTTAACTGCATTTTGATGTTTCAAATCCAATTTATTTTAGGCTGGTACTGGCGAGTGTAGCTGTGGGGGGAAAAAGGTCACTGGCTTATGCGTGAAACCACTTAAAGGAGATGCTGTGCTTTTCTGGAGCATGGTATGTTGTCTTCCATTTACTGAATTATTATCATTAGTTACTTGAGATGTGTAATATGACGTAGTGAAGATCTGTAAAATGACTATATTACCCTTATATAACTAGTGTACACACTCCCTATCTAACCACCTCATCACTAAGGAGCGTGTATTATACTCCAGTATTTATCAAATTAAACATGGTGTAAAAACAACAAAGAGTGGTCCAAGCTGACCCATTGATAACTGTAATGCTTATACATTTCCACTGTTGATGGACCTGATTACTTAACTTTTCTATCGAACAATTTATGTTAGGGGCTGGATGGACAAACGGATCCGATGAGCCTACATGGTGGATGTGAAGTAACATCAGGAGAGAAATGGTCAGCTACAAAATGGATCAGACAGCGTGCCTCTTCCTAAAGTTTTCAGCCTTTTCTTTTCTTTACACGCAACGACCTGCATAACAGCGATGGAAAGTGGTTACCATAACCTCGTATTGAAAATATGACCTTGTTAACATCAAGAAATCTTGCAATATTAATATAAAATGAAAGATGTGTTCAAGAGTTTTGTTTGCTTGCTCGAATGGCTACTTTCTTCTTTTCTGAGTGTGTCTTTCTTTAATCTGAGGATGCAATAAAAACGTAATTCTAGGTTATAAACGTAATGTAACCCTAAACCAAACATGGTAGAACCTTAGCACAAAAGATGATAATATGGAAAGAAGATGTTGATAGTTGAGTGTAAGAAAAGAAGGCTGATCAAAGTGTATAAGCTAAATGGATTGCTCTAATCAAAGTGAATGGGTATGAATTTTTCTTGAAAAATTTGACATTTTGTTTAATTATTTTCCTTATACATGTCATTTCCAAACTTAAAGAGTTTCATACCTTGACATTCACATTTTAAAAATAAATATAGTTTAAATATTAAATTGAATATATGGACCATCTTGTACCGAACTCATCAATTTTTTATGTGAATATTGTGAGGGATTCATATTACATATATTTATCAATTTCTTAATTTATCTATTAATTCTTTATTCATTAGGGATTTAAATTTGAGTACATGGGACATGTCGGGCAATTACTTTTAAGTACATTTTAGACTCTCTTATTACTTTTAGATACAACCAATTTTTTCAATTAATGAGAAATACAAAAGGAATAGCAATTTTACTACACTACCCTTCATTTAATTAAGACTGACCCACATGGTAAACGTTCAATCGATCCAATTTTTTTTGTTTGAATTGTCACATTAATTATTCTGCTGAACAGTCTCTCTCCTCAATAAATGTGTATCTTTCCACTCTCTACAAAAACAAAAAAAAAAAAATTCGAAGGTGTTTGCAAACACTCCCTTCATCTTCTTCAAAAGAATTCAACTTCCCATCTCCAATTTTTAAAATACCTTTCGTTATTGCCAGAGTTTCAGCATACTTGCAGTGAAAAAGTTTTTTTTTATTAGTTCTAATTTTATTTTTCTTACGACAATGAACTAGAGTTGCAGAAATAGAAGACTTTCAATCGAACCATGACTTCCACGTCAGAGAAGATGTTGCACTTTCCACAACAACGACTGGTGGAAAGGCGTGTTATGTCCGTTCACGACTACAGTAGTTCTATAACCTACTCCATCTTCTTCAAATCTTTGTACACTTATCCCCTCTAAAAAATTGTGTTTGTGATTTTAGATGTCTTTTTCTTCATGATGTCTTTTAAAGAACATAATGTTTGAGCCAAAAAATGATATATATATATATATTGTGCTATTTGCCATTTTCAATGTAAATTTTAAGTTTCATAAATGAAATTGTGTTGAATTAAATTTTTTGTGGAGATAAGTTTCATTTTTTGTTAGTTGTGCATGGTTACTTTTTTTTTTTTTTGACGGTGTTCGTGCATTGTTACTTAAATGCACATTTTACATATATGTGTACATTTGTTTATGTAAGTGTGCACACATGAAAATATATGTTGTAAGTGCACACATGAAAAATGCGTGTGCACATTTACTTATGTAAGTGCACACTTGTCCACCTCTAATAGGTGGACATGTGCCCGTATAAGCGTACACTTCTATACATGTTGTTGCGTGATTAATATTAGATGGACAAATGGTGTGCCAATTTTATGTTTATGTTACCATCTTTGTCTCAAATCTTATTCAATTTTGGGATACCCAGAATTAGAATATTTGTTAATTCTTAAAAAAAAAAAATGGTATTTATAATATTTCACAACAATTTCAATAATTACAATACATGATTTTTTTTTTGGTCCGACTAATTTTTAAAATATGTAAAACCCATATTTTAAAATAACTAGGTCCATAATTCTAATTTATATATATATATATATATATATTAATGATTTGGATAAAATGTGTCGTCCTATCACATATTGACACGTGGTGTCCAAGTAAATTATATTTAATTCAATTATATATTTATTCTTTTATTTATCTTCATTATTATATTGATCATGGGCCTTTACATATTGAGTTGGACCTAAAATGGGCCCAAATACACAAAGATTCAGGTAAATGGGCTGGACTAACCCGAGAAGAACGAGTCAGAAGTCCTCCCACCTTTGTAGCAGAGCAGTTGGGTCAGAACCTGAATTCTCGCTATTCGCACTTGGGGAGCTCGAGCACCCCTAGGTCCTCGAGGTTTGAAATCCCGAATCTTGCACCCCTAGCTTTGACCATGCTGCACAAGTGACTAATATGCGAGATTATCTCGCCCGCTCCCCCTATTTTCGGAGTTCCAATGCGTAAGTAAGGAGAAGGAGGTTGTGGACTTAATCCACAAGGTGGGAAGTTGAGGAAAAAGGTAGAGTGGATAACCCTTCCCCTAGGAGGTACTCCGTACTATTTAAGCATTTTCACTTGCTATTTCTGGATAATAACGACATATACACTTAACCAACTTAAAAACACAGTTTCTCACCGGAAAAGTGTCTGACATTCTTTCCAGCGAAGCTATAAGAGCTAAACCGAAGCTAACTTACCTTGAAATCCTGTTTTCTCTGATTACTCTTACTTTGAGCTATAATCGAGCTCCTTATATACGAGGATCCTTCCTCACTGCTATTTTCCGGCCACCTTTCTGACTTGAGCGTCGGAGGCCCAACGCCGGAGACCTCTCCAGCAGGAGTTTTACAGGTTTTAAGGCCTTTTGAAGACGAAGAGTGCGGTTATTATCCATTGGATGCTTGCGTAGTCTTTGACGTAAGATTATACAACCGTCCTAACCGTTGTGTGTTCTTTTTTTGACACATCAATTATTTAAAATTGAACTTTTTTTAATAAGCCCACATATATTTTAAAGTACTAAAAAGAATTGAGATAAAAAAAAATATATTGGCTTACTAAAAAAAGGTTCAATTTTAAGTAAAAAAAAACTCATAAATGAACCTAAATTCCGAAAACTAGATTTTTTTTTTCTTTTGACAGGAGATCTAGGTTTTATACCTACCCAATTGAAAAAATCTCGAGCATATAGTTAAACTTTCCAAATTCAAATTACTTATTATTATTATTATTTTTGAACTCAATTCAAATTACTTATTAAAAAATAAATAAAAAATTACCACAATAAAACCATTTTTTTTCTTTCAGAAATCGCAATTTACAGAAAAAGGTTTAAGAGCGTCCAAGTATTTGCGTTTTTCAGAAATCGCAGTTTACAGAAAAAGGTCATATAACCTAGCCGTTGAGAAAAATACCCAAAACCTCGAACTCCATGGTCTCCTCTACCGCCGGCTCCGACGCCGCAGCAAAAAAGCGGCAAAAGCAGAAGTCGCAATTGCAGCCGAAGAATTCTATTCACAAAACTAAAACCAAGGACAAGAAGAAAAAATCCAGTAAAAACAACACCCCAAGCAACGAAAAGAAGAACGAAATTGAAACAACAGCAGCAGCAAAGGCAGTGGGGAAAAGGGAAAGCGACGTCATTCAATGCCCAACCACCTCTCAGCTTCTGAGTTTTTTCATCAACCAATATCAGTCCACGAATCGCGTTCAGCTTTCCTCCCTTGAACTCGATTCTCTCAAAGGTATTCCTTATCATTTTAAATAGGTGGCGAGTGTTTGTGTTTTCTGCCTTTTTAATGGTGTAATTTATCTATCAAGTATCAACTGCCTCTTAGATTTGCTGGTTGCTATTTTTGTTTTTTCTGAATTCTGATTGTTCATTGCGTTTTATGCTTCTACCAATGCCTGTAGTTGTTAATCGAATATGATATTGCCTATGTTTTTCTTGCTGATAACTGTACTAGGTAAACCTTGAAGAAGTATCATTTAGTTGTAAGCTTCGTATACAAATGAATACTTTATTACCCAGCCATTAAATAGTGTACATGAGTAGAGAACCAGATGAACTGTTTGGCCATTGAACCAGAAACTATGAATTAAAAAAATTGCACATATTCATGATTGAAATTGTGCCATATGAAGAAGGGGAAGAGATATATATTGCTAGAGCAATTCCTAGTGATGGTGGACTTTTGAACTCATGTAATTGAATTAATATGTGCCTGTGAAGTCCTAATGTCACTCTTTATTTTACTCTTTGCTAACAATTTTTAGTTCTGCTGTAAACCGTGTACAGTCTTTAATTGAATATGATAATTTATTGTTAAAAAATTGCTGATTAATTTTTATTGTCAGTAAATATTGCATGTTCTATTTGTTCCTAATTTTCTCTCTCCTTGAGTATTATATGTGCGGGTGTCCTGGAAGTAGAGTTTACTGATGAAACGTTTTTTTTATTAATAGAGACATGCTTTGTTGAGCAAGGCCAGAATCCTACTGGCAACTTGGATGAGAATGTGAAAGTTGCTTTTGGATCATCATGGAAAAAAGTGCTGTGTGATAAACATCTTGTAGAAGGGCAAGTTGATCCTGGAAATCCTGCACTTCTTGTAATTAGCTCTTCTGCAATAAGAGCACTGGAACTTCTCAGGTTGTTACTTTAATCTCTATACCCTTTTATGAATAAGTATACCAAGATCTTATAGCTGAAAAACATGGTTCTGTCTATGTGTGTATAATGCTCATCGTGCGGATTTACCCCAAAATTTAAGATCTTTGATTACTATTATTATATATAGTTATTACTGTCATTGAACTACATATTTTGTTCATACAGGGAATTACGGTCTTTGACAAAAGACTGCCATGCTGCAAAGTTGTTCTCTAAGCATATGAAGATTGAGGAGCAGGTTTTGTGTCTTACATTTTTTGAGCAATGTTATTGCAGATTAGGTGTATGTTTGAGATTGTTTTTATCAAGATAAATTCTGGTTGTCCATATCTTGTATGACATGTGCAATGTTAACCATGTTTGGTAAATATGAAACTTGAAGGTTTCAGTATATATTTAAAAGAAAGCAATAGTGTGAAATGGCCTTTTGATAATAATGAATTCAACGCCAAGTTACTTTCTGCTATGATTAGTCATTGATCATAAGACTTTTGAGTGAAGGTTACTAAAGAATTGTTAGTCGAGCAAGCCAAATGGTTTATTACAAAAAGCAGCCCCCAATTATACTAAAAATGTTCACATCCAGGAAGAAGAACTTCCAAATTTTCGAAGTGAATTCAACTAAAAATTTCATAGTGGATTGACTTCCAGCAGAATACATCTAACCAACCCATTGCCATTTTTTTTCCTTTGTGAATGAATGATGTAATAAGCATGTAGATCCATTCAGGCTTATCTCTCACTAGTCACTAGGTATTGCATGTACTAGGCAATTTAAAGATAAGTAGAAGAATACTAAGTTATAGATAACTGTCTTCTTTTAGCTTCGGTATGACCAATTGAATGGTAGTAATTAAGAAGATTTTCATATAATATGCATATGTGCAATTTCCTGAGTTATGTTCTGCTTACATAGCAGTATAGCACTAAACAATCACGAGTGGGACTTATCTTCTCTCTCCAAGAAATTGTATCTGATTTACATGTCTCAAGTTTGATGCATATTTTCCTCATTTGTCAGCAGGTGTCTATTCTAAAGAATCGTGTTAATATTGCCAGTGGAACACCAAGTAGGTATGCAGTGATCTGTTCTTGTTTAATTTGCTTATTATATGTTATTTGTTGTCTCCCTCTATCTTTTTTATTGCGGTTTTGAAATTAATAGTTTCTCTCCTTTGGTTCACATTTAAATTACTAAAATAATTATGAAGTATTTGAGTTATATGTATCTTTAAGCTTGATTTAGGTCTCAAATTCAATGTAATAATTTTGGTATATTATCATGGCAAGTTATAATGACTTGGTGACAGATTTTCTTCAGTGCGTCTTAAGTACAAGTTTGCTGTTTCTAAATGAGCTGAACACTATGTTTCAGGATTAAGAAATTAATCGATATGGAAGCCCTGGGGTTGTCTCGGTTAGCAGTAATTGTATTTGACATGCACACAGATGTCAAGGGCTATTCCTTGTTCACTCTTCCTCAAGTCAGGTTTGACATTTATCCTTTTCCGTAGTTTCAGATATTTCTTATTTATTTCAGCATCTCAGATATATTAATGTTTCTGCTGCTTGTCATCCTGAAATAATATTGGCATCAAAATTCTGCATAGTACAAGAATCTACCCTTTCCATAGCATTGTGCTGAAGTTTGTCCTCAACTCCTCATCAACAAATTTTAGTTCTCTGAAATATCATTTGTTGCATTGCAGCCTTTAAATGTTATAGCAGGACGAACTGGAAATATTTTAAAATTTTGAAGTACCAAATATCTGCTTACAATCGTTTTGCATAATTTAAACATTTCAGCGGTCGTCTGATTTTTCCTTTTTTTTTTTCCCTATCAATGAGTAGCATTTTAGTTAAGTTGCTAAAGTTAAGTAGCAAAGTCTTTGTGTGAATTATAATTATCTAAAACAGGATTTCTATATCATTAAAATGCCTTTTGGAGTTGATGAAGGTGCAAGATCTCAATTTAAGACCTAGTTGAAATGTTTTGGTACTGGTAATTTTGTGATTAATATGATTATGATAGAAGAAATGATCAAGCTTTAAAATACAATTACCAGGCTATAGGGCATATAAGTACCCAAAGCTTATAAGATGGTTCTGTGGAGCTTATTGCATCCTTGACCCCACTAAAATTTCTTCAAATTTTCCTCAAAATAAAATAGTGGGGCCAGATTTGGACATTGATGCAAAATGTAATGTCTGAGAACAGTTTGACCATTCTAAGTTAAATGATGAATTGCAAATGTATGGATAGAGCTTTTTAAAAGGTATTGTTGATTCTTCCAAGTACGAAATAATATGTTTTCAAATTAAGAACTGGATTTGCTAGCCCCTACTCCAATCTGGAACAACTCATTCCAGATCTGGATCGGATTTGGAGACACATGCACCTCATGTTAAGATTAGATTCATTTGTGCAGCAGTATTTACTTCCTATTCCACAACAAAGACTTAGCTGTATAAAGATTCCATCTTTCAGTTAGTAATTTGCATTTCCGTTCTATGCGCAGAGACGAGTTTTGGGACTTATACAAAACCTATTTTCATCAACCACTGCTACAAGGCAAACTCCGGTTATGCCTCTATGGCCCAATACCGTCTAATTCTGATGCAAAGAAGAGAAAGCCTAAGGATGGTAAAACGGTTGAGATGGTAAAAGCTTGAGGCAGTTCTTGAAAGATTTGATTTTACATTGCAAATGTGAAAGTTGATACTGCAATATGCCCATATAATTTTGTACTAGTCTAGTCAGTAATTAGGCTTTCCAAACATTCATCATTGCTATATTTTTTTTTTAAAATTAAAAAAATGGGAAGACTTTCTAGTATACCTTTTTCATCTTCATTGATTTCGTGAAAAGTAATACAGTATTTATTATTGTTGTGATCTCAAGTTTAGTATTGATAATGTTCTGTCAAAAAGAAGTTTGTATTGTTAATGGCAAAAAATATGTTTTGTATTGATAAAGAATGACCTTTTTATGAGGAAATCTGTGGTCCATCTATTTTTAATAATTAATCTTATATTAATGATGAAGGTACGCCATTTTAGGGCTCACTCAGGGTATTTATGAGCATGGTTGAAAGTTGGAACTAATCTTAATTTTCAATTAGGGGTGGGAACATGTCAATTATCCTAGAGAAAGATAAAAAAAATATATAGTGAGATGTTGCATTTTAGTAAATATGTCAATTAGGTCGGGACGATAAAAATGACAAAAATGAGTCAATTACAAATGGACGGAGAGAATATTATTTAAATAAAACATTTTAGTCATACAATGTGACACTCTAGCTGTTAATCTAGATATCGAGCATTGACCAACACAACAACTGAGCTGATATGGTTAACAAACCTATTACGGGAGCTTAAAGCTTTGCTACAAGTTCGCCATCTCCTTCTCTGTGACATTAACAATGCAATTTTTTAGAGTTAGAATCCAGCAAAATATATTGACATTGATTGTCATTTTTTTCTGGAGTTTGTCTACTGACAAACTTTCTACTTAATTTGTTATGTCTCATCTTCAGCTCATCGATATTTTTATCAAAAATCTTTCACAACTATCGTTCGAGTTTATACGATCCAATCTTTACGTATGTCTTCGTCCAATGCAAGTATCTTTGAGCCAAGGAGGGGTTGGGGACTTGGGGTGTAAGTAGTCCAAATTGTACATCTTAATATTTTTAAGATGTATCCCTTCCACATCTCTTGTATATTTGCTCTGATTTGAGGAATCATCTTTATTTTACTAATTTGTAAATGGACCATATAAATTACTCCTATAGTCCAAAGTTAAGTTATAATTTTTTAGGCACACATTTTAAGAAATATGGATTATTTATGTATAAAGTAGAGGTATAAAATAAAAAATAAATAATGTATAAAAAATAAATATTTTTATTTATAAAAATATGCATATTAAATTTGAACAAAAAAAAATTATTAAAAGGGAATATTAAATTTAAATCCATAAGCTATTCTTTTACCATTGAGTTGTTTAAAGTGATTTTTTTTTTGGTATAAAATTTACGTAAATGGGAATTTATTCAGTCGACATATAATGATAGACAGGTTTAGTAGAAAATTAGCAAACGTCTAATTTCTGTCATTTTTATTGTGGTGAGAGCATCACAGTTGTCAGCATGATATAATTAATTAATTATATATAAAAATTGATACTTTAGTTAATTTTTGCCTCTTTGTTTCATATTCAACCAGATTCAATTAACTAATCATATGCCCTTAAATGGACCATTGACATGATAATTGATAACAAAGATGAAAATAAACTATACCCTCCATTTCATTATGTTTGTCTTTTTCATTGTTTAGTAGTATAAAAATAAATAAATATATACCTTTTAATTAATTAGATTTTGTTTTTTTTGAAAATATCAACTTCCCTTTTATTAGAAAATTAGTAATATACAAAAATTAATTATCCATATCTCTACAAGTTTAAAATTTTAGGTGAGACGGTATCAAAGTCTTAAAAAGACTCACGTCTAATTTAAAAAGAAACGTGATTTATTTATTTATTTTTAAAATAAAAATTAAGATTAAAGGCTATTAACTAAAATCCATGAGCTATTCTGTTTCTGTTGAGTTTACCATACGTAACTTGTTCGATGTGATTTACGGAGTACTTTTTTGTGGTATAATTTGCCTCTATATTATCGGATAATAATTAATGGAAATTTATTCAGTCCACACCATAATAAATATTAAATTTTGTTAATTATTGTAGCCTGTTGTTATGAGAGCATCGCAGTTGTCAGAATGATATAACATGATCTATAATTCCGTGTGAACATGCATTTATTCAATTTCTTTTAAAAAATGTATCTCAATTTAATAAAAACAAAAAATTATGTCCCTCCTTAATAGGTGACATTTTGCAATTTCACATTTTCACTGCCTTTGCAAATCTCCTGAGTATATTATAGGGGGTTTATATATATCTACCTTTAAAAAAAATAGGGGGTTTATATTGATGTATCATTTTTTATGATTTAATTAAATTATTAATTTTTAAAATTATGATGCATATTTAAATTACTATGAGTATAAGGTATGTTATTCTTATTAATTTATTTTAGGTGAGATTTTTTTTTTTTTTTTAAGTAAAGTACGGTCTAAACATATTTTTTTATTGATATGCACATTTTTTTATTTAGTTATAATTGATTCTATTTTATATCTCAAATATTTATTTTGCTAAAATTATTTAATACATATTTGAAAAAAAAAATTATGTAATTTTATATGTTTTTTAAATATATGGAGTACATGATTTTACAATTAATTTTTATGTACACCTTCTTGCATCATGGATTCATGATATACAACTGGCTTCTACCAGTATCTCACATAATATACGGGGAATTGTCTGGTTAGATTATGTTTTGCACCTTTTCATACTCCAATACAGTAAAACCACTGTAAATTAATAATCTTGCACCATGAAATTTTATTAATTTAGAGATATTAATTTATCGATAAATAAATATTTTATTAATTAATTTTTTTTTTAAATTCAATAAATTTAGTACATATGTATTAAAAATAAATAAGTTCGTATATGTTTCATTGATTATATTCGTGTATCAATCAATTATTTGTAACTAATTAAATATATTCATGTATAATATCAATTCATTGTATACAATTAACTATTATATTCATAGACGCATGCATCAATTCATTAGAATTACTTAAATATACATGTTTACATTAATCTGTTGCACTTAAATAACTATTATAGTCAATTAAATATATTCATGCATGATGAAACATATACTATATAAATCTCAATATGAAATAAAACAATTCATAACACCAACCCATGTCTTCTCATCTAAAAGACATCGCAAAATCATCTGTAAATAATCAAATGCGTAAAGCATTATGTGAGTATAAGAGATCGAGACCATCCCACATGCACTCAAAAATATTTACAAGAGTGAGTTGATGAAAAAGATTTATAAGAGATCGAGACTGTGTCATTATATTTATAATTGTAATATTTATGAATTATTAATTTAGAGTTTTGATGGGACCTAATATTTATAAAGATATTTTTCGAAAAAATTATTATCTTATTATCTTATCGAATTTGATGATTTTTTACAAAGGATCAAGTCGGGATCGAAAGATTTTATTATTTTAGAGAGTTTAGCTAATTTTATTTATACCAAATTCTACTTAACTAAATTTGTTCTTTAAATAAAATAGATAAATACTCTCTCCGTTCGCCTATAAGTTTTACGTTACTTTTTGGCACAGAGATTAAGAAAAGTGATTAAATAATACTTCGTAGATATAATACAAGTGATGTGATTGAGAGAGGAGAGAGATAGAGAGAAAAAGTAAGATATAAAGTGAAGTGTAAGAAAAAATACTTACAAAAAAAAGGTATGAAAAGCTTATAGACAAACATACCAAAATGGTAAAATGAAGAATTTATAGGCGGACGGAGGAAGTATTTAGTAACAGTATAATATATTTTTTTTAATGTGTGCATTTATCTATATGACACTTATTTTAAATTGGAATGAGTAAATTTTAACGCTTAAAAAAAATCTCCTCCCTTGCTAAGCTTTTTCAATCAATTTTGTTAAAATGGGCGTCCCAAAGTTTTTCATATATAAAATATTTTACACAACATTAAAGATTATAATTTATAATCATTATATCACTGCAACATCAAATCTAATGTCTATAATATATGGAGTACAATACTTATTTTGTTCTATAATAATTTTCATATATATTTAAATACATATTAAAATAATGTAATAATAAGTAAAATTTTGAGATACACACTTTTATAAATTTTTATGTATCAAATAAATAAATGAGTTCTTATGAGTATCCATAGACTCAAAAGCAAAATTGCATAAGTTGAAAATCGGTAGTCAGACGGATTTGTGCGTCTAGTGCCTATGCCGTCTGAACGGGGCCTATGCCCGCCTAGATTTTTTTAAAAATATTTTACTATAAAATTATCAAGCAATAAATATTCAATTTGAATATAATAAAAATAGAAAATTGCAAAGAGATCCCTAAAGACCTTAAAACTTGAAAAAATAATGATAAAAAATAAAAAAATTACAGTTTTCACCCTGTTTTCAACCGTTAAACGATACTATAATTTTCACCCCGCTCAGAGCATTAATTCTATTAAAAAAAATGTGTTCGATCACTCGAAGCGAACTCCCAAAAAGCGTCTGGTAGAAAATCATTAAACGGATGGTAGACCGGTGGCGGCGACTACTAGATGCCAACTTTTGCAACAAAGCTCCAAAGTAAATATATTTGTATAAAATTGTGAATATAGGTATAGTTATAAAATTATTTTCTTTTATTTTAAGGGTGTGAAAGAATGAAATTGTCAATCCGTAGTATAATTTAAATAAAATTAGTAATTCCAAACACATTAAATATTTAATAACGCAGGATGACATATTGACGTACGACTCAAGATGAGGATCATTTTTATTTTTGGAAAAAAGATGAGGATCATTTAACAAGTTTATCTAGACTAATTAATTAGGTGACATATATAATTCAATGAATTGGAAATTTGGAACACTGGTGACGTTATTCAAACATAAATGTTTATACGTGTTGTAAAGAAAAGAATACACCCCAAAACACTAATTTCGTTAATTTTAAAAATGTCTAAAAAATGTGTCTGTCCAAATATACCATAAAAAAGATAGAGATAAAATCTCTCATTTTTCTTTATCAATATCAACTCCCCTAATAAAAATATATAATGTATAAGTCCTAGTATAAAGATGTCAAATCATAACATAATTAAATATCTAAATTAACGTTGGCTTGCGTATTGAAAAATGTCAAATTTGTCAAAATTACCCAAAAAAATCGGTATGAAACATTATATCAATATGAAACTATGCTTCGATAATTTCGGTATGAAACAGTATATACCGAAAATCTTGTGTAATATACTCCCTCCGTTTTATAAAGTTTGTCGCATTTCTCATTTTGTACAGAATTAAAGAACATATTTTTTTGACAAATTTACCCCTCGTTATTTTCTCCCCCTTTCTTCTCATTTTCTTTTTATTTTTCCACCTTCCTTTTCCACCATTTTTTTGACCTTTCCAAAAAAAATAGTAATTAATATATTTCCAAAAGAATAGGGGCAATTTAAGGAGATCATTGGTAAAATTAGGAAAAGCGACAAACTTTTTGAAATAAATTTAAAGTTCAAATGCGACAAACTTTTTGGATCGGAGGGAGTAGTAATCTACAATGTAGTATGTACTCCCTCCGTCCCACAAAGATAGCCACATATTTCTTTTTCGAATGTCCCAAATTATAGCCACATTTCCTCTTTTACTTTAGTATTAAATGTTTTATTGTCAATTTTACCCATAATTTATAAGAGTAATTAATGTTTAGCAGATTTTGAAGTATTAGATTTCAAGGGCAAAATGGGCACATTAGCTCAATTTGACTGCATTTATTGATTTTTCTTAATGTGTGTGCAAAGTCAAATGTAGTTATCTTTGTGGGACGGAGGGAGTACATTTTTTTCATTTTAAAATTTTGATATATTAAAAATCTGATATGATATCCATATTAATTACTCCTCTCGTCTCCTATTTAATGACCGATTTCACATTTTTAATCGTCCCTTACTTAAAATAGTAAAGGTGCATTCGAATTATTTCCTCAAAACATCACAATATTATATCAAATGTCATTATTTTATTTACACTAAAAAAATAATTGTATTACTTATAAAATTAATATTAATAAATATATAATTCATATATTAAAATTTGTAACAAAAGTTATGAGTGTTTAACATGGGGATAAAATATCAAAGTTTTTGGTATGAAATTAATATGTAATTATTTTGGGTATATAGTAACCCTATTTTGGTTAGACATGTTCATATGGTTGATGTCGTCGGTTTCGATTTAGTCATTTTACAAATCGTAATCGGATCGGTTATGATTTTAAATCGTTGGTTTGAGTTTCTTTTTTTCTTTAAAAAAAAATGCTCTTCTTTTATTTGTTTTTCCTCATTTTTTAGAAAATGAACTACTAAATAAGAGTTGGGCAATTCTTACGATAGTCACATTTTACAAAGTGACTACATAGTCACTTTGTCGAATCGCGCCACGTGGCGTCGTAAACGTCGTAACGACTTGTTACCTGTTATACAGGTTTAAGTTATTTATATCATTTTTTAAATTGTATTTTATTATTTACTATATTACCCTTCTTTTATTTAAATTATTTTTAAAATATATATATATATATATATATATTTATTAGGTAAAATTACTGTCCTAACCTTTTGTAATACAATTATTCTTATTTCAAAAAAATGAAATCAATCCAAATAATAATTAAAAAAATAGATTTGTTAAATTAGTAATTAGGTCTTCTGTCTTCCCCAATTCAGTCCGCACATTCTTAAGAGTTTTCACAAATTCGTGATCCTTGTCCCTTGATTCGCCATTAAAAAGCAGGTTTGAAGCATTAGGTTGGAAGCAAGAATGAATCTTTCTCATTGATTCTACTTCTCCACTCTACAATCGAACTCGCTCACTCCAAGAACAAATGGGCTTTTCTTCGAGGGTCGCTCAATTAAATCCGTCTGATCCTTGATTCAATTCATTATCAGGTTGCCATGTTCGTTGGACAGTTCACCACTGATTAATAATCGGCCATTTCACTCCATCACTATATTTTAGGTTATATAAATCATGTGTTCTTTATCAATCAGACCATCCATTGTTTTCAAACACGTTAAATTTGGGGTTAACCATGTCGTTCTATTCTTAAAAACATGTTTAGGTTGTAAAATGATGATATCGGGAAACTTAAGTTTCATATTTGACACACGAAAACGAGATAACGACCCGTGTGACATTATAACGGAACGAAGGTCATTACCGTCACTAACGACACCTTACCGACCATTCTCCTAGACTCATGTGATATTTTATACGAGTACTGTGTAGAACATGGATATCGAATAACATGTGTTGAATACTCCGATAAACGAGAGAACGACCCATATCGACTTCTAGACCGTGCACAACTAAATTTTGGAAATAATTGTAATTCTTACAAATAATTATAAATATCAATTATATATGGTAAATTATTGGTAATGCACGACTTCTACACTGTGTACACTCTAGTTTGGAAATAATTGTAATTCTTACAAATAATTATAAATATTAATTATTTATGGTAAGTTATGGGTAATGCAAGAATTCTAGACCGTGCACACTCTAATTTTGGAAATAATTATAATTCTTACAAATAATTATAAATATAAATGATTTATGGTAAATTACTGATAATTATAAATTGATAAATCATATCCTTATTTACAAAACAAAAACTTCCATGTTTGACACGTTCTCTTTAATAGAAAATACAAATTTATGACACATTACGACAATACATACCGTAAAATTTACAAAAGGTAACAGGTCATCAAATTTAAGCCTTTAGATTAGATTTTTAATGGCTTAAATTAACTGACTACGGTAGTCATTACGACACCCTGACTACATGTAGAAGGTCCCATAAGAGTTGAGAGAGAATTGAAGTATTTACAGAATAATATTAAAAAAAATAGAAAAAAGGGACAAAATTGTCGGTTTGACCGATTTAACCGCCGACCAAACCGTCAGTTTTGATTTTAAATTTTCGAAATCGAAACTGACAGATTTGTTTGATTTTGAGTTCGATTTTACACATGTCTACTTTTTGACATTAGAAAGGATAAAGAATCACTATGACATGAGGATGACGTCATTGCATGATGAACCCTGCAACGAAAATATTAGTTGGGTCCCCACTTTCATATTTTCTTTTCTCTCATTCAATTCAACCAACACATTACGGCTACCCCATACCCCCCACCCCCCAGCCAAAAAAACAAAAAAAAGAAGCAATTCGATTACAATATTTGCGTTTACACACTTACAAAGTCGTTATCTCTCCCAGTCCCAGTATATATATATAACACATCTTAGACCAGCCTTTTTCTATATATATGATCTCTATATCTACAATCCCATTCTTAATTCTCAGAAAATTCTCCCCCTTCAAAACATTTTCAACCAAAATCATGTCTCAAAATATTGGTTTCGAACACCCAAGATTGATTGCCAAGAAATTCTTGTCCAAACCCCAGAGTGAGGGTGAAGGTGCTGTTGTTAGAAGAAGTATTGGAAGGTTTTTTTTTCCCTTTCTTGATTATCAGTAAAAAAAAATCAATTGGGGTTTTTTTTTGGGAAAATAAAATTTGAAATTGCTATTCGAATTTCGATTGGTTTATTAATTGTTGAATTTGTTTGGTGATGTGCTGAAAATCTGCAGGCCTGAGTTGAAGTCTCTAGACCCTTTCCTCATGCTAGATGAATTTTCTGGTAATTTTTTAGTCTTTCTTGATACTTATTCTAAATAAATAATTTTTTGCAAATTTAGACATGTAAATCTTGATTCTGTTTCTTTAATTTTGTTACATTCCAGTTTCACCTCCTGCTGGATTTCCTGACCATCCTCACCGAGGTACAATTTTGACTTTATGATCCTTTTAAGTTGATCACAATATGTTTTAACACTTTGTGAACGGTATTTGATGTATATGAGTTTTTGTCAATGCTACATGTCTAACTTGGTGCACATTTCCCTTACAGGCTTCGAAACTGTAACATATATGTTGCAGGTAATTAATTTCATATTATTTAAACCCCATATAAATTCTCTGGTTTTCAAGAATTCTGAAATTTGTGATAATATATTTAGGGAGGCATCACACATCAAGATTTTGCTGGTCACAAGGGCACAATACATGAAGGTGAAGTTCAGGTAATATATATTATATTATCCAATTAACATTCATATGAAATTTACATTTATAAAAAAATAACAATTTTCTTGTTTGAAATCATCACAGTGGATGACTGCAGGGAGAGGTATAGTCCACTCAGAAATGCCTGCAGGGGAAGGCACTCATACAGGCTTGCAATTGTGGATCAATCTCTCATCCAAAGATAAAATGTGAGCTAATTCTCTTGATTTAATACTTATTAAAACGTGTTTGTGTGACACCGTCTCACTGATTTGATTGTTTTTAACGCTAGGATTGAACCAAGGTACCAAGAATTACTAAAGGACGAAATTTCGAAAGCAGAGAAAGACGGAGTTGAAGTCAGAGTCATCGCGGGGGAATCAATGGGGGTCCACTCCCCCGTCTACACGCGGACCCCAACAATGTACCTCGATTTCATTTTGAAACCCAACTCTCAGTTCCATCAAAGCGTCCCCGAGTCTTGGAACGCTTTTGTTTACACTATTGAAGGGGAAGGGGTGTTCGGGGCGCCAAATTCGTCACCTATATCGGCTCATCATATATTGGTGCTAGGTCCCGGAGACGGGCTAAGCATGTGGAACAAGTCGTCGGAGACGTTGAGGTTCATTTTGGTAGGTGGTGAGCCACTGAATGAGCCAGTGGTGCAGCATGGGCCCTTTGTGATGAACACACAAGCTGAAATTGATAAGACTATTGAGGATTACTATTATGGGAAGAATGGGTTTGAAATGGCAAAGCAATGGAGATCAAAGTAACAAAGTATAGAAAAATGTTGTTTTTTAATGTATAAGTATGAATAGCAATCATTATGTTTGATTGAAGAAAAGGTTCTAGAAGGCTACAGAATACTATGTTTTGTGGTCTGATTCTAGAAGATGTCTTATTCTTGTATTGTTGTTGATGATTTAGATGTTTATGAGATCTTTTTTCAATAATTATAATGTTGATGTTAACTTTTGTTGAGTTGGGTACAATCATGCACAACTGACCCTCCACCTAGAGGGTAATTGGTACAACCACTATAACCAAATTGGAATATTGAATGTGGTAGAGATTGATTTGGCAATAAATGAGAATCTTTGCCTATTTCTGTGTTTCCATTGAGTTTCAAATTGGATTAATATTAAATTAAATGGTTTACTTATTTTCTTGTTGATAAGAAAATGGCGTGAAGGAAAAAAAGTAATTATAATGTCCACCCTAACAGTGAATTACTGCATCACAACAACAAAAGGGTGCATATTGGCCTAACTTAAACAGTAGAATTGCATAAAAAATTATGTGAGCCTCAATATTATTTGTTGAGATATTTATGTTATTACAAGATGAAAAATAAGGAAATAAATATCGTGGATATTTAACATAGGCCCAATTCTTATGCGCGCCGTTATTCGAGGCGAGTACTTGAAGTTCGAGCTCGACTCGAGCATTTATCGAATTGAGTCGATAACATTGACAAGCTAAGAAACAAGCTCGGCTCGTTAACAAGCCTAATGGAATAAAAATAAATAAAAATTAGATATTGAGTCTAACGAGTCGAGCTTGAACCGACTCATTAGTAAATTGAGTATGTAACGAGCTCGAGCTCAATTCATTTAACGAATGAGTCGAGCCGAGCTCACAAGCAGCTCGGTTCGTTTAACAGTTATATGTGCGTGGCCCAACATCCCACTTGGCGGCTCTTTATTTATAAGAGCAAAATATATTCAAACTTTTAAACTCAATTTGAAATATTCCTAATTAAACTGTAGGATAACAACCATTTGAAGCACTCGCTACCGCTACCATTCAAACAGAAATGTTAAATTTGATTTGATTTGTACTTATATAAATAATGAGAAAAAGATTTTTGGCAATTGTTCAAAAAATAATGGGACGGAGGGAGTACTAAATGGCTAAACGTAATAAATCGATATTATGTTTATATATTATTGTATGAGTTATTTTTGTTGGGGACGGAGGGAGTACTAAATGACTAAACGTAATAAGCGGATGGCGCTCGAAGAGTCTATGGCCCACGATCTGGAACGACCACAGCCACAGAGTCTCTATAGTGGCCGAAAAAGGTGCCATTCACATGACAACGACATATTCGTCAATAAAGCATATTTGTCTGATCTTTATCGATCTGCGTTCAACACGGTGGCGAGTGGAAGGATCTTCACCATGTTGATGTGATCAAAAACACCAAACAACATAAAAATGGCTAGTGAGGGACAAAGTAAGCACAGTGGAGATCTTCACCCTCTCAAGGTTATGCTTCTTCTTTAGAGTATCTAGAGGGGGTGACATGTGGGAGGATGAAGTGGTTGTGAAGGAGAAGGATGCGACACTATGCTCTACACGAAGAATGGGAACAGAGGACGCGACATATCTGTTTCTGTGGGTCGCCGAAAGAGAGAGCTGAGAGGGGTGGGTGGGTTTGGAGAGAGCTGCTGAATGTCAAAAAGTTTTGGCGGAAAGAAAGGAAGAATTGGAGAGTGAAGATGAAACTGAAATTTGAGAGTAAAAAAAACACTACTCACCGACTAGGGTATAGAAGGAATTTCGTAGTCAATTTGTAGTTTTAAGTAATACGGAGTAACTTTTAAGTTTTGTAGTTTTGAGTACTAATGAAAATTTTGTAGTTAGGAGTAATTATTCTCTTAATTAAAAGCCCCATCTAAGGTATTACTCCCTATTCTCGGTGAAAGTTTGATAGAATAAGTTGGTGTATTAGAGGTGGGACGGGAAGGAGTAATAATAAGGTCAATTAGATTGTCAAAAATAAAATAAAAAATAAGGTCAATTAGAACCCTCAATTATGACAAAAGAACCCTCAATTACTTTCCGAAAATGCGTACTGAAGAAAGCACACAAGAAAAATAAACTACTCCACAATACAAAAAGCATGTGGGGGCAACTCTTGATGTTTTGCTCAATACCATTCTAAACACTCGTGAAAAGTGTAAAGCCTCCTCCCCCGTTTGTATAACATTTCAGTGTGGAAAGTCAACGTAATGTCACTCAATGGACGGTGTTTTCTGTGTCACAATCTCACTCGCACTATTTTATGATTTCCTTGCATCCAACCTCTACACATCTTTTCTCGTGTTATTCAGTTGTTGGAGCTCATGCTCACACTGTGCTAAGAATCCTTATCATGTACATGCATTACACATATATATATTAGGTCTGATGGTGGGGGTGGGGTTCTCAATTGCACTTAGGGACAGGGTTCCACCCTATCAAATTTTAACATCTGTCGTCCCCATTATTATGAGACATTGATCATTTTCTAAGTCTCTGACACGATACATTTCAATAAACCAGATAGTGAAACAATAAAAAGATATAAGTGATCTCATACAACAACAATATTATGCATAGTTGGATGCTTAGGCAATCTCAACTCACCCCATTGTCGGAACATGTCAATTTTAAACAAGTATTTCATCTTTTATTTTGTACTGCGTCTATATAACGATAGCATCATCAATATACAAACAATATGTGTAACAAACGAACAATATGTGATGTTACGGTTGACATCGAAAATTACGCAAATCTAAAAGAATGCTCTCAAATTTGGAGCTCTAATTCAAGAATACTCCATGTAAACAGATAACACAATATCAATAAAGTATAATTTACACTTCCAGAGCAAAAAATAATAATTCTATAAATATATATAGAGAAAAACATAAATTCTTTATAAGATCCCCATTATATATAAATAAAGAAGAAACAAATAGATGAATAACTTTTAATAAATAAACCAAGCAAACGAAAGTCATAGTTCATGCAGGATTGTGATAAAAGAGGCGCTTAGCTTCAGTCACCTGGAACAACAAGAATACGATCCTTTTGTTTGCTTTGAATCATCAGCGCCGTCATTGACAAGGGATACTCTGTTTACTGATAATTCAGCTTTGTAAGAGTCGGAATTCAAGACCTTCCTGCTGACATTGTTATAAATCTCATGGATGACTAGTTCAAACGCCTTTTTAACGTTTGTTGAATCCAAAGCAGAGGTTTCCATGAAAAACAACCCTTCTGATTCTGCAAGGCTTCTGCCTTCCTCCACGCTCACATCCCTGATATTCTCCAAATCGAACTTGTTCCCCACGAGCATCTTTGTAATTGTTGTATCGGAGTGGGCTGCACAAAAGTATCATGTGGATCAGAATCCATGTAAAAGTGGAGATTGAAATGAGCACAAAAATAGTTTGTAATGGAGTTTATTATCGTGACTTCGATGAAGCCTAGATTACTTAAAGAAAAAACAGAATATGGAACACAATATGAAAATTAAATAGTCAATTTTTATTGAGGGGATATTTTGGCTAATGGGTTTGGATCAATTTATTGATAATGGTTGTAGACTTGAAACTCACCTAACTAGGAAGTTATTTAAAATCAAATCACCAAATACATGTGCAAGGTTTTGACTGAGTTAAGAAACTTGATCCCTCTACAACTGATAATAAGCTCTCGGTAAGTGCAAATATTGTCCAACCAATCTTTCAATTTCTGGTATAATCCTATATATCAAGACACAACTACCTTAATTTAACAGGTATATCCAATCCTTAAAAGGATACTCAAGTAGTTTAGGGTTGGTATGTACAACTCTTGTTCCTGATTTAAAAGTTCTCTTTGTTTTTCTTTCTTTTTTAATTTCTATTTTTTTTTTTCATGTTCTTAATGTTATTGTCTTATATTTTTTTCTTCTTTTAATAAGTACAGCTAGACCTGCCAGCTGCTACTTGTGCTGCTTTGCTGGTGCAGGTTGGAATTGTTGACCTGTGATCTAGATCATGTATTCACTAGCCAGTCTCGTAAATTCTACATGTGGTGGATTTTGTACTAACACGACTGTCTAATTAAATATGATCCCACACACGTGTAGGTGTGTTTAAACTAGATTGTTGATGACAAGATGCTACATATGGTGGAATTCATTGATGTAGTATAGAATACACACTTGTACTCTGTACTCGACGTAATGATCTAGTGAAAGATAATTTAGGATGGTAACATTGTTTTCAATTTCCTGTTGTGAAAATTCACGTAGGAGAAAAATGAAGTATGTAAGAATTAGTTAGCTAGCGTCCCACTCTAAGCAGCACAGTTAAATTATGGCTGGTCATATAGTTAAATACTTATATCCTTCCAAGAATTTCACAAATTCCTAACAAAATTCCTATTTTCTCTCATAATTTACAAAATAGAACCCAACCCAAGCATCATATGGCTCAAGTCGTGATTCCAGTCAAGTAATGTGCTCTATCTAATTTGAAAAATTAAATAACTTCATATAAGATTCTCCATATAAGGTTCACCAACCAAGACTACAAATAAATTAACATTTCAATGTCAAAATTGCCAAATTTAGCAACACAAATATGGCAAAATAAAGATACACAATTAAAATCTTCTAAAACTGAAAATGCAGTTACATGCTAAGCATATCTTCTTTGATCGCACACGTGAAAGATAATCGAGGTGAGACAGTATAATCATTCTAAAAAAAATCTTAGTCACAGCTACAAGACTCTATTAATCAAAAGAAACTTATTAGCATAAATAAATATATATATTCTGTCACTGTTACATATCCTTTAGCTTTCTCTTTAGTCTAACAACATCTCATCATGGTATATTCTTCAAATTTCCAATCAAAGACAAATTAATAAGGTGTTAGGTGACTAAATCATACAGTTCCAAGTCAAAAAGTATCTAACGGTCCAATTTATACACTGTTCACTTTCACAATTAGAAAAGTAAATATGCTACTCTATTTTCCCCCTTCCTTAAGCACATTGCAATCATTGGAATACCAAGACATGTTAATGGAAGATAAATTCAGATCAGTTTCTATTTTCTAATGTCTGCACTAGATGAACTCTGGTTCTAAGGCAGGAATACTTTGTTGAATGATACCAATCAAATGGAACTTGAATTGCCTCCCAATTCGTTACAGATCATGTACCAAATTGAAAAATTAGCTCGCAAACTTGTAAAACATAGATAATTCATGCTCGATTTCAAATCGAATCAATAATCAAATGCTAAACAATTGAACATATTCGACAAAAGTAAAACACTAAAAATGAAGAGCAGAAGAGAAACATACTTTTCAGTTCATCGAGCCATCGGGGAATACTATCGAAAGTAGACCTTCTGGTAATGTCGTAGACGACGAGTGCGCCAAACGCGCCGCGGTAGTAGGCGGATGTGACGGCGCGGAATCTCTCCTGGCCGGCGGTGTCCCAAATCTGAGCCTTGACTTCTTTGCCGTCGATTTCAAGGGTCTGGGTTTGGAACTCAACTCCAATTGTGGCTTTGGAGTGCAAGTTGAACTCATTTCTGGCGTAGCGGGAGAGCAAGTTGGATTTGCCGACAGCAGAGTCGCCGATTATGACAATTTTGAACAAGTATTCCTCCCCTTCGTCGTCAGAAGAAGAACCCATCGAGAGAATTGGGATGTGAAGAGATGAGAGAGAGAGAAAGAAAGAGAGGTGCAAATGATGAGAGAGAGAGAGAGAGAGAGAGAGAGAGGGAGCTGGCAAATTAGTAATGGCAGACAGGTTTCAAAGACAGAAATGCGTGCTTAATGGGTTGGGGTAGATATTAGTTACTGTTTTATTTATTTCAAACTTTATTGCACATCCTTTATTCGTGAATAAATTACCCAATATAATCAAATTAAAAACAGAATTATAACAAAAACGAGTTTCTTGACATAGATATAAACATGAAGGAATTTGTCCTTTTTCAAATAAATCTACTTTCACTATTGGGATAATATAAAAAAAAAAAAAAAGCCTAAGGATTTTGATAAGGCAAATATAGATGATTATGGTAAATGAGTAATTTTTTTTAGTAATAATAAAAACGTGTGTAAAAATTAAAACATGTAACCTTAGTTCAGATTACTTATGATTATATCGGGAAAAAAATATTAATTTAATTGTTATTGTTACATTTCTATTTGAATATTTTGGACAAATTTATTTGAGTATATTTGATTTGCAAATTTTTGTGTCATAAGAAACATAATTAGATGAAAGACTAAATACTAAGCGCGTGTTAAGCAATAATTGAGGCATATTTGAACATTAATAATGTAATTCGATCGTTATTGCATTTGACGAATCTCTCTACCCTCCCCATCATTGTCACTTCATTTTATCTAGGAGTATGTGTATGTACGTTCACATAAAAAAAAAAAAAACCTCCTCCAACAAACTTTATATATATAAACTAAAATATTTATTTGTAAATATATTAATACACCATTTACTTTTTATTTTACATATCTATTTTATACATAATCAATTAATATTTCCTAAAACTAGTAAAAATAAATTATACATACAAAGTTTGAACGGAGAAGATACTCCAGATGCCCACTAAAACTTTGTTCATTTGTTTTGTTTGTTAGTCGGGACCTTCTACATGTAGTCAGAGTGTCGTATGTTGTCGTATGACTACCGTAGTCAATTTAATTTGAACCATTAAAAATCTAATCTAAATGCTTAAATTTGATGACCTGTTACCTTTTGAAATTTGTGTTGAAAATATTCAAGGTATGTGTCGCATGGTGTCATATTTATAATTAATTTAATTAATAAAAATATATAATTTTGAATTTACAGTTTCATCCTTAATTTAATAAAAAAATTTATTATATTAATTAATTTAATTAAAATATATAATGGTAAAACTACTTATTTACCCTTATATTATTATTAAAATTAATAAAAAAAACAAATTAAATTAAAGAAGTTATAATCTAGAACATAATACGTAGATTTTAACACGCACTCCACTTCAGCCCCAAGCCGCTGCCCTTTCGCCGTCGACGATCAGTTGCCCTTCTACCGCCGACGCGCCGCTTCCCTGCTGCGGCCGACGATCATCTCCTCCCCCTTAGTTTTCTTAATTTGTAAGTTTAATATTATTGTGGGGTAGGTGAATTACCACCACTGAACGTTGCTTATGTATATCTTCATATTTTTTCTTACTTCCGTCATTTGTTATGAGTATTTGATGAAATTGTTAAAATTGTGGTTGAGTTGTTGAGTAGTAATTGTTTTTGAAATTGCCTCAAATCAAATAGAAACATAACTGCTCAACAAGTGTTTGACAAAATGCTTCAAAGAAAATTTGAAACAGAATTTAGCAAAGGAAGTGTCTATTGAATGCACATTACTAACCACATTCGTTGTTTGAATCCTCTAGCTAAAAGGACATAATGTAGAGTTGAATCATCATGTAAAGTTTTGAATTTTATATTTAATATAGTGTTTAAATTTAAAAAAAAAAAAAATTGAATTTTATGTTTATAACCACATGGTATTCCTCGATTTTATGTTAGAAGCACATGTTGTTAGTTGCCGTAAATGACATTAAAATGGGTGATTGAAATATATAATATGAAGATGTTGCATAACATTGGAAAATGTAGTAAAATTGGAAGATGCTGCATAACATGTCTTTTAATGTGTTTCTGTTGCAGTTTGTATGTACAACAACGTTCCACAATGTTCTCAGACGTTGGATATGAAGATATCAAAGTGGATGATGAATCACACGAGGAGCACATGAGTTAAGAAGAGGGGTCGGATGAGGATTTTGGGTATGCCAAATTAAAAAATGCTCCCATAGACGACAATACAATTTTGGGCATGCCTTTCGCTTCGACGGAAGAAGCTAATGCATTTTATAAGATATACGCAAGACGAAAGGAATTTATAAGCCGAAAATGCCACACTGATCGGAGAAATAACATTATCAAAAATATGGCGTGGGACTGTTCCCGGTCTGGATTTTTTAAACCTACTACAGGACATCCAGGACATAAAATTGGGCGATGTCCAAATAAAAAGAGCAACATTGATCGAGAGAATGATGAAGATCTCAACAAAGACGGTGATTCTAAAAACGTTAATTAATGTTGATCCTACCAAAATAATTAGTGTTAAATTTATTTTATGAATATTGATCATATGTATTTCAGAAATTTTATTGAATTGTTGGTTTTTTATTTAAATATTAATTTAATATTTCTTGTGTTGTTTAATCCACGTCATAAGATACGTTTATGCTAAAATTAAGTGTGAACAATAATCATATTGAATTGAGTTGAAATATGCATTTTATACGAATATGAGAAAGATGCTTGTGTGTCTGCATTACTACTCTATTTGTGGCTCGAGCACGTGAACAAGAAAATAGTTTTTTTTTCAAGGTTTACTTAACATCGATATCGACCGTGCAATCAGGCATGGCTGTTGGACCGTGAAAGTGAGCACCTACAACACATTTTTTTGGATTGCACGGTTTACTGAGTATCGACCGTGCAACCGTGCACGGTTGTTGGACCGTGCAACTGAGAATTCTTCCAGTACATGTTTCTATTTACACGGGTGACTGAGTATCGACCGTGCAACTGTGCACGGTTGTTGGACCGTGCAACTGAGAATTCTTCCAGTACATGTTTCTATTTACCCGGGTGACTGAGTATCGACCGTGCAACTGTGCACGGTTGTTGGACCGTGCAACTGAGAATTCTTCCAGTACATGTTTCTATTTACACGGCTGACTGAGTATCGATTTGGGGAAGAAGAGTCTAAAGTCGCGATTTGGAGGAGAATAATCTGAGGTCGCGATTTGGGGGAGAAGAACCCTAACTCGGCTTCTTCAATTCAGAATGTTAATTTATTTAATTGTTTATTTTTAGGTTTAATTCATTTTCGAATTAACAATTAAATTTGTATTAAAAAGGGTTGGATAGTAATTTTGTTGTTTTTCGTAAATTTTAGTTTTTAAAAATAAATAATTTTATAGAATATAATAGAAGGATAATATAGTAAATAACAAAATAAAATTTAAAAAATGATTTAATTAATTAAAACTTGTATAACAGGTAGCAGGTTCATACGACACATACGACGCCACATGACGCATTTCGACGCGCTGACTATATAGTCACTTTGTACTATTTGACTACACAAAGAAAAACCCTTGTTAGTCCACCAAATGTAAGCATTATTTGTCTTATTCTTTTTATCTTCACTTAATTTTCATCATACAACTATCACTTAATTATTTAAATTATTATTCAGTTTTACTCACAAACAATCATTTTATTTATAATTGACTCTACAATATACTTACTTTATCTATATTTTCTTAAAACTTATACTTTGAGGTTCAACGTTTCCCAAGGAACCATTCATATCCCCCAACATCTCGAAACATGCCAATTGACACAACGCCACCGACAATGGTCTCGGACAGTGACCTGTCAAATAATTACTTTTAAAGAATGTATTTTAGTCAACACTACAAAAATGCTCGTTTATGCCGACGGATTACCTTTCCGACGGCTTTACCGACGGATTACCGACGGAATTCAAAGTCAGAAGACTCTGCCGACGGAATTCAATTTCCGTCGGCTTTCCCGACGGGATACCGACGGATATGCCGACGGACACTCAGAACTCTCTACACGGTGTCGTTTTTGGGTCACCGGCCGACGGATTGTTCAGTCGGTATTGTAAATATTCCGTCGGTAACCGACCCGCATTAACTAACCGCCTTCTTGATCGATCCTCTGCCAATTCCGGAACACCATTCGATGCCTTAGCACGATTTTGTTTATTTTGTTGGATGTAATGTAGATTTGTGTATTGAATTATTTAAGCAATTTTGATCGTGTATTGAATTATTTAAGCAATTTTGATCGGTCGGATCCCGATCGCAAATAAATTTTTTTTTTAAATTTTTGGTACTTACCGACGGACTATTCCGTCGGTGTAGCGTCGGTAATACCGACGGGCGAGCCGACGGAATATCATTTTTAAAAAAAAAATTTAATACTTACCGACGGAAAATTCCGTCGGTAAATTAAAATAATAAAATTTAAGTCCAAAATATACCGACGGATCTACCGACGAAAAATTGATTTTGGGATCCGTCGGTACAGGCGAACCGGTTTGAAAACTTGGTTTGAAAACGGGTTGGCTTGACTGCCGACGGAATTGAATCCGTCGGTACAGGCGACCCGGTTTAAAAACGGGTTGGTTTGAATCCGTCGGGAATCCGTCGGCATATACCGACGGATGCATATTTTCCGTTGGTAACCACTACCGACCAATTCATTGACGACGGATAAAATCCGTCCGTAAATCCGTCGGTAAGAGCCAATACCGACTGAATATCCGTCGGCATAACCGTCGGTAAAACACCTCTTTTTTGTAGTGGAAGTGGACATTTTTTAAGCTAGTTTTGATATGGGTTTCACCTAGGGGCGAACCCAGGACGGGAGGTTAGGGGGACCGAAAAAAATAATGATCAAAATGCTAACAAATATCACTACAAAAAATTGCTCAAATAAAGAGGGGAGTTAAAGAGGGGGATTAAACCCTTGCTATTTTGCGAGGGATTTAAAGAGGGGCACAAATAAAGAGAGAATTGGCGAGGGACGAAATTACACTCACGAAATAGCGAGTGCATTTAATCTTACCCGCCAATTTAAGAGTGCGTTGGCGAGGGTACCAAAATCCCTCGCAAATTGGCGAGGGAAATCAATACCCCCTCGGGAATGGCAAATATGTGGCGAGGGACTGATGTTATTTATATTAATCAAATCATCAAGAATTGCTTATATTAATTAAGAATTCCATAGGCACTTATTATTTAATTGTTAAAAAAAATCATATATGTCGATTTAATTAATCAATATTTAAGCATATTTTATTATAATAGCAAACTAAAAAAATTATATGTGTTTGTTTAATTAGATTAATTATACGGAGTATATTATATAATTTAATTGTTAGATTAGTTTATTTTATGTGCTATAAAATTAATTGTTAAAATTTTAAATTAATTATAGAATAAATAATTTTATTTAATTATGTTATACTAAATATTGTTGAAATTATGATTTTATTTTTAGAATTGATATAATTGATATATATATATAGAGAGAGATTTTGACTAACAATAATTTAATTATAAATTTGAATATTTAAATGTATGTGTGGATTATTATAAAATAAACAATTAAAATTAAGTAAATTAAATAAGGCAAAACGGAAAAATCTAGGATATATATTAATTGTATTTGATATTAAACAATAATAGTTCCTTGCTCAAATGGCAACAGTGCATCACATAAGTATTGGGAAGTCGAGGTCCTGTGTTCGATTCCATATATATTAAAATTACATTTTGTCCAATTAATTAAAATCGCGAGGGATTTACTGCTCGCCATTTACCGAGTGTGTTCAGCACTCGCGAAACACATATATGATGACAATGAGTTGCAAGAAGAAATATAAATTATTGAACAACAAAGACACCGATCATATTTTCTTTATTGATCATTTTTTAATGGGCTAAATTTTATTTATTTATATAATATTACTATATGAATTAATTGCAAAACTTGTTTTAAAAGTGAAAAAAAAAATTAGATCACTTTTGTGATAAATTCACTACTTAAATAATTTATTAAATTAATCTATTATTAATTTTATTTAATTTTTTAAAAAATATACTAAAATATTAAAAATTAAATAAATATAAAACTAATTCTTGGTGTGAATGATAAATTGACTCAAAATGATATAATATTAAAGAATTGGAAATCACATTCTAGATGTTTCTTCCAATTTACTTTCAATTTTATTAATCTCTATGAGAACTAATTGTGAGACTCTTCATATCTAAAAGCAATTATGTGGAGACAGTGTGATTGAGGGTTGTACTTTGAGAGCTCATTGTTCTTATAGGCCTGAAGTGGAATAGGCGAACAAATTGAGCTTAAGGGCAAGTGATTTGCCACTACCTCGTCCAGAATTTAATCCAAAGCTATTTTAATTTTGCACTATAGTCTCAAACAAAATATGGCAACATGCAATATCTTTTATCTTTTGCTAAAGGTTTTCTAATATGCTGTCAAAAGTTTCTAAATTCTCAAAAGTTCCAACAGGCTGGTTTATCTCATCTCTGACCTGCACTAGTGAATGACATGCAAACCCATCAATTTTGGCAACCAAAATCACATGGTTTACATGACTACGTCCAACGAAAATGGAACAAAATCACCCATCAATCTAGCCTTTTTTTTCGGTTTTATAGTCAAGTTTCACATAAGCGCCAATCCTTGACAAAAAAATCAGGGGTGACAAACCTGGACATGTGATAAGTGTGTCGATTGCTCAAAATTGGTATGTTTTAATTGCTCATAATTGATAGGTTTCCATGCATTTTTCATACAAATGTGTTTCAATTCATTTTTAATGATTGGGAAATGTATATGTATTATTTTTGTAGAAAATTTGGAACTTAATTGTAAGAAAAGCACAAGAAACGATTCGTTGATCACCATTGATATTAAAATTCAAAGGAGATTAGAGGCCCGTGAGCATCTACATGATGTTTGGAAGAGGTGGGTCGAAAAACGAAGCAAAACGTACGGTGAAAAAGCGGGGAAGGTTGGGTCACTTTGCTTGAGGCTGGGTCACTTTTGGCTTGAGGTCAGGTCACATGACTAGGGGTGTGCACCGGTCCAGAACCGGACCGGGACCGGTTTGGATCGGGACCGGAATTTTAAAATTTTACGGACCGGTGACCGGACCGATAAATTCCCGTTCGGTCCGGGTTTGGACCGGTTGGACCGGATTTTTTTTTTTTAAGTTTATGGAAGCAAGAACAAAATTGATGAATTTGTGTATGAAAATTAAAGTGTTTGTCTTCATTACGCCAATGTTAATTTTATTTACATTATTATTAATGATCTTTTGACCCTAAAATAAATTAAATATGTTTGTTAAATTATATATTTGCAAAAAATGTAATAAATCTCAACACATTTTCACCAATTACTTGTTTTGAAAAATAATTGAGAGTGCTTTAGTAAAAAAATTAAAAAAAAAAAATTCCGGTCCAAACCGGTCCGGACCGGTAAATTCCGGTCTTGGACTGGACCGAAATCCAAAATTTGCCGGACCGGAGACCGGACCGGAATCTAACCTGTCGGTCCGGTCATTTTTTCAGTCCGATTTTTTTTTTTTTGAACACTCCTACACATGACCCGACCACTTTGTATTGCTCTCGTAAATACTTTGAGTCGCATGACCCGGGTCGGGTCTTTTTTCTCGACCATCCTTCATTGCTCACGAAAAGAGACCAGATGGACTGATCTGACTCGGGTCACATGACCCGGCCACGCTGAATAGGGGTTGATGTGTGCAAAGAGTAGGGATGACAATTTCAACCCGATCCGTGTTATTTGGATCGCCCTGCTCCTGACCCGTATTGAAATGGGACGGGTTCGGGTATCACCCTCGACCCGTGCTCCAGATCCGTGACCCTTTTTTATATATATTATACATATAAATATAATATATTTTGCATGTAACATGTTTATTAATATGTATAACATATATAACAATAATTCAACCTCATATATATTTTTGGGTTAATTGCAAATTAAATCACCACCTTTCACTGGATTGCAATTTAATCTAAACTTTTGAATAATTGCAAATAAAATCAACACCTTTAAATATTGTTGCAATTTAAACTTTTTAATAGTCTCATTTGTGCTCAAATCTAACGTGGTTGGCGGATGTGACACCTTCTTAATGAAACAACATTATTTTTTATTTCGATCTAATCTCGAAACGTCGAATTCGGGCACAAATGAGATTGTCTAGAAGTCTAAATTGCAACAATATTGAAAGGTAATGATTTTATTTGCAATTATTCAAAAGTTTAGATTAAATTGCAATTCATTGAAAGGTGGTGATTTAATTTGCAATTAACCCTATATTTTTTAGGTTAATATAAATTGATAAAACATAGGAGTATTAAATATAATATGATATTTCTTCTAAAAATTTATATCAATATTGACCTATTCATAATGTGAGAATAAATTTATAAACATGCTTCTAAGACTATTTTATCTATTTTTCAATACAAATCTAAATTTCATGTTATATATTTTGGGGGTTAATTCTAAATAAATATACCATCTTTAGTCTCAATATCAATTTAATCACGACCTTTACGATTATTGTAAAAAATCTCACGCTTTCATCGTGTTACAATTAGATACACATTTTTTTCTCCGACCAACAATTAATGATGTGGCTTGCCGGAGCTTGCCACGTCAGCTTACAAATTTTTTTATTTTTTTTTCACAACAGATTACACTTTTACACTTTATAGAAATAAAAATAAAACTCCAATTTCTTATGCATCTTCTCCTTCTCCGCTTCTCAAACTAAATAGTCTCAAACTCAATCAAGTTCTTCTTCCCTCTCAACCATTTTATGTTTTTTTTTTTTTAATACATGCATGTTGCACCATCTCCTAACTTCCTTGTCATATTTTATCTATCTCAATTCAAACAAATTATTTAATGTATCTCATATTCTCTACTTCATCAACTAAATTAAAATAATCAACTCTATCTGCATCTATGTAATGTTGAGGTCTAAGGGTTCCCCTTGGTACACTAAATTACTTCACAATGTCAAACTTTTCACCATGTTGACAATATATAGAAAAATAGTCTTCCATCTACAAAAATAAAAAAATATATAAGGACAAAAAGAATATTTATGTATTTCAAGTGCTCGCAAAACACTCAAATACACAAAGTCGGAAGATTTCACTTACTTGGAGTTTTTGTATGGTTTAGGGTTTACAAACTGCGCTCTACTTTCAAAGGACACAACTTTTTAGGATTCTTGACATTTTTTTTTTTCTTTTTTTTGCGATTTTTAGTGTTAGGGTTCTATTCCTTATGATTTTGATTTTTAAGGTTAGAAGAGAAGAACTTGATTGAGTTTGAGAAGTGAGAAAGACGCGGAAGAAGAACTCTATTGAGTTTGAGAAGCTAAGAAGACGTAAAAGAAGCGAGAGTTTTATTTTTATTTCTATAAAGTGTAATCTGATGTGGAAAAGAAAAAAAAAATATGTGTAATCTGATGTGGTAAGTTCCGGCAAGCCACATCATCAATTGTTGATCGGAGAAAAAAAATGTGTATCTAATTGCAACACGATGAAAGGTTGGAATTTTTTACAATAATCGTAAAGGTCGTGATTAAATTAATACTGAGACTAAATGTGGTGTATTTATTTAGAATTACACTACAAAAAACGCGCGCTTTTGGGACGGACACATGTTGACGGATTTTAGTCCGTCAGCATTTCCGACGGATATGCTGACGGATTGAAAAGTCAACATCAATGCTGACGGATTTCCGTTCCGTCAGCATTTGCCGAGGGAAATGCTGACGGATTTCCGTTCCGTCAGCATTTACCGAGGGAAAATGCTGACGGATGTTTTGAAATTTGTATCCTGACGGAAATGCTGACGGATTATCCGTCAGCAAATGGCATGTTGATTTCGCACCGCCTCGTTTTCCAATAAGGTAACCGTTGGCTTTAAAGTCGGCGGTTACCGAGGGAAATACCGACGAAATATCCGTCGGTATTTCTTTTTTTTTTTAATATATAAGGGCCTCAAACCTCAAATCAATCAGATTCTCGTTTTAGAGAAAAAAAAAGGGGCGTGCGTGAGGATTCGGTGGGGAAGACGAAGACGAGGACTTGGCCATTGAAGCAAATTTCTTCGATTACATTGATACGGTACGTTTTCTTAATTAGTTCTATTACTTAGTTTTAATACTTATATATGTTTATGCATTGATATATGTAAATATGAATAATTTAATGTTGATTTGCATGTTATATTGATTTAGTTAGTTGTTAAAATATTATGATCATGTTAGTACGTACGTTAGTTAATTTAATTTGTTGATTAAGAATAATTTTGATAGATCGAGTAGTTTTTTAAGGTTAATTAATTAATTAATTGTTATATGTATACATTAATTAATTTTTATATTTAATTACTAGTTTAATTTAATTGTGTAATTTTGATATAGAATATTTTTAATGTAGGTAGTGCATGTTTGAATCAATTGTTTAAATTAGTTTAGATATAGTGGTTCGACCGTTGGATCACGTTGTAATTAGAAATATGTTGATTAAATTAGGAATACGCTATATTAGTACAAATTTTAAATTAGGAATATGTTCATTAAATTGATAATTATTGACCCAATTAGAAAATTATTATTTTAATTAGTTTTAGGTTTGTTAATTTAGGAATATATATGATCAATTTTTTATTATTGATTAAGTTAGGTAGAAAAATAATAATTAAATTAGGTTATTGTTGATTAAATTAGGAATATGTTGATTAATTAAATTAGGAATATGCTATATTAGTAAAAAAATTAAATTAGGAATATGTTCATTAAATTGATAATTAGAAAACTCCAATTAGAAAAGTATTATTTTAATTATGTTTAGATTTGTTAATTTAGGAATATGTTAATTTAGAAATATTTTTAATGTAGGTGATGCATGTTTCAATCAATTGTTTAAATTATTAGTTAATTAGATGGTTCGACGGTGGTATCACGTTGTAATTAGGTTATATATATATTGTTTTGATTTAAATTAGGAATATGTTGATTAAATTAGGAATATGCTATATTAGTAAAATTTTTAAATTAACAATATGTTCATTAAATTGATAATTAGTAAAATTATGTATTTTTTATTGATTGAAACAGATGAGTGAACAAGTACCGAATCAGGGTTCGGGCTCACGTCGTAGGTCGTCATTTTGGTCACGTTCAAGGAGGTCTCGGAATGAAGAAGTTCCTGTGACGGCTCCTCCTCCTCCTCCTGTGGCAGTGTCGCCGCCGCCGCCGCCGCCGACGACTACGATGTCGATTGGTTCGTCATCCTCTTCTCGTCAGCATCCTGTTCGAGACAAAAGGAAAGAGATTGACATCGTTTCAGGAGCGTAAGTCAATAATTCTAATGTTTGATGAGATTCAATAACGATTAACTTTATTTATTTATTTATAATGTGTTAGTTTATAAATTTGTTAATAATTTTACAGGTTGGTGCCCGGTAATGAGGTGTCCAGGATGTGCACAAAATCATTTAAGGATTGCAAGATTTCTAAGGGTGCTATCACTTGGTCGAAGGTGCCACAATCTAAAAAGGATGAATATTTCGACGAGTTCCAGGTATATAATTACAATATTTAAAGTTTATTAAATAACTAATTATTCATATTATTTGATAAATATGTTGAATATTTATTTGTATAGAAAAAGGCCCGTTGGGATACGGCGATCTACTCGGACGCCGCTATTTACGAGAAGTGGTACAATCTTTGTTCTACTCGGTACACGAACATGATGTACGACTGGAGAACGGCCTGGCGTGATCGTGACGTGTTCTGGGGCAAGACGAGGACGGTGTTGACCTGTGGGAGTCGTTGGTTGAGAAGTGGATGGACCAGGCTTACCAAGAGAAGTGTGACAAAGCTCGGACCAACCGCAGAACCGACGTTGAAGGCGGGATGGCAGTGCATCGGGGGGGGGGGAGCTCGGTCCGTCCTCGAGCAATCACTTGCTATCGTAAGTTTTCATTAATTTTTAAAAATTAAATAATTATAGTTAATTATTTTATATTAGTTATCTAAATTAATTTGCATATGTTTATTTGATACGTAATAGGAGCGGGAGACTGGACGTCCACACACCCACTTGGATCGGCTGAGTCTTCTTCATCCGTTTAATACCGATACACAGACGTCCACCTACGGCCGCACTACTGACCTCCACGTAAGTTTAATTAAATTTATGTATTAATTACATTATATATATATATATATAGATAATTAAATTAATTTTAATTTTTTAATTATGTAGTTGAGCGTCCGACAGAGGATTGAAGAGGCCGAGACGCAAGCCACCGCCACGACTACTGCTGAATCCGGAAGCAGCGGTACCCCTCCGGCTGTTGACGTGGACCAGTGTTACCTTGACGTTGCCCCGACCAGGAAGGGAAGGGTCCTTGGCCTTGGTGGGATGAGCAGCGCCGTGAGGACACCAAGTGGTCGGTCGGCCCGGAGTGCATCGCAGCCGTCCGTATCCTCCACTCCCGTCCCGGATCCGAACTTCATGGCAACGTTCGAGAACTACTTCCGCACATGGAGTACCAATGCGGGTCGGACGTTGGGGATGTCTGCTGAGCAGATCGAGGCCATCTATCAACAGACGATGGGGCAACCACCGCCAGCTCCAGCTCCAGGTCCAGCTCCAGATCAAGCTGCAGGTCAAGATGCAGGTTAGGCCGACGGTGGCAACGTCAACTTGAATGAGGATGTGGAACAATATTTTAATTTTCCGGGCACTGGCAACTATCCTGGCAACTATCCTGGCAACTATAATGGTTGAACAATTTGAACAATTTAATTTTGTGTTGAACTAATTTATTTTTCTGTTGAACTTATTTAATTTTCTGTTGAACTTATTTATCTTTATATATATATTTATGTTTATGTTGAAAAATATGTTGAACTATATATTGCAGTTTATTTGTGTAGTTTATTGGTGTATAAATGAAAATAGGGTGCATTCATTTGTTTCATTGAGTACAAAATAATCTCATTTAGAGTGCATTCTAGATATAGATTTAAACCACTTGAAGAGTGCATTTTAGTACAAATTAAAATAGCCTCATATAGAGTGCATTATACATATATTTAACCAAACCACTTGAAGGTGGTAGATGCAACCATGAGAACTAGCACAATCAAAATGATTTTGTTCACTTTGATTAAATCCTTGATTTCTTCAGCCAAATTCTTGATTTCTGTAACCAATTTCTTCATCTCTTGAGTCATTTTCTTCATGTCTTCAGTTTCTTGGTCACTTTGATTAGATCCTTGATTCTTGTCAACACCACAGTTTTCTAGAGTATCAGCCCATACAAAGAAACCACATCCACCACCACAACCATCACTTAGGGAGTCAGGACAATTATGAAATATCCTCCCTTTACTTCTAGGTTGTTTAGAAGCATATGTACGACATGCCTTTCCACAATAACAAACAAGGCCTTGCTGAAATCGAATAGAAGATGAAGAAGACATGATATTTCTTTGCAAAATAGAAAAAATCGAATATGGTGTGTGTGATCTTTGTGTTGTTGCTATATATACAAAAAATTGAATTAATTAATAAAAAAAAAAAATAATAACACGCCAAATGCCGACGGAATTAAGATTCCGTCGGAATTCACCATTTGATAAATGTCGACGGATAATCGGTCGGCATTTATCTAAACTGACGGAATTTTTGGGCGGTGAAATGCTGACGGAATTAAGTTTCCGTCGGAATTCACCATTTGATAAATGCCGACGGAATATCCGTCGGCATTTATCTTGACCGACGGAAATTTGGGCGGGTGAAATGCCGACGGAAAGTTAAGTCCGTCGGCATTTCCGTCGGGAAATGTTTCCCTAAAACTTTCTTTTTTTCCACTTCACTTTCGTATTGCAAATTTACACTCAAACTTTCTACTGCCTAATTTTTTTATGCTCATGCTCGGGTATTCAGAAACATCAAATTACGGTACATTTTCTACCATTATTAATTTACTCTATATATAAAATTCAATATAATGTAATTACATGTGTTATATATATAATAAGTTTTGTTTGAATTTATTATAAGTTTAGTTTAGTAATGTGTTGCTCCACTTAAATATTTAGCAGATGGATTTGCCTGACCGTCGTTGGATGTATTGTACTCCTAGAATGATTAGAGGAAATGTGAATGTGGAATTTTATAATGAACTCGTGTTATTTGTTGAATTTGCAAAAAGCCAGCCACATTACATGAGTGGAAATTGCATTAGGTGTCCGTGTAATGCTAAGAAATGTCAGAATAAGCAATATAAAGAGATTGATGAGGTCCTAGTGCATATTGTGAAGAATGGTTTCGTTGATAATTATTATAATTGGACTAGTCATGGCGAAACACGTTGGCCTTATAGATTTGATGAAGTGTTTTACTATTACACTACTGGAATCTATCAACAAGAAGCAAATTTCGATCATGTTGGCACTAGTAACGAGGTAGAACAACGGTTTGGGGACGAAGAACAACAGTTTGGGGACGAAGAACAACAGTTTGGGGACGAAGAACAACATTTTGGGGACGAAGAACAACAGTTTGGGGACGAAGAACAACAGTTTGGGGACGAAGAACCGAATATGTATCAAACAATGATCAGGGAAGCTGGTTTTTCAAACATGGAAGAGGAGCCGACGAATGAGGCATTTCGGTTTTATGAGATGCTCAAATTAGTCGAAGAAGATTTATATCCGGGTTGTGAATCTCACTCACAGTTGTCATTTAATGCACGACTCATGAACATTAAGACCGAGAACAAGCTTTCTAACAGGGCATATGAGCAAGTGACACAGTTATGCAGTGAAATTTGTCCTCAAAATAATAAGGTGCCTACGACGTTTCATCAAAGCAAACAAATGTTGAAGAATGTTGGTTTGCCGGTTGAGAAGATTGATTGTTGTGTGAAGGGTTGCATGTTATATTGGGGTGACGAAGATAGCAGTCTGAACATGTGTAGATTGTGTGGCCATCCCCGGTACAAAGAGGCACGTCGAAAGGGACCTGGTGGTCAATCGAAGAAGACAAAGAAGAAAGTGCCATATAAGAAGATGTACTACCTTTCTATCATTCCTCGTTTGATGAGATTATATCAATCAAGTGCCACTGCACAACACATGATGTGGCATGCTACAGATTCCTCTTCGGCTGAGTCGAGGGAGATGCGACATGCCTGGAAACATCTTGACAACGTGTTTCCAGATTTTGCTTGTGAACCGAGGAATGTGAGATTAGGTTTGTGTACTGATGGTTTTGCACCGTTTGGGATGCATGGGAAGCAGTATTCTTTGTGGCCGGTGATACTGACTCCGTATAATCTTCCTCCGTGGATGTGCATGAAACCTCAAACTATGTTTCTGACTGTATTGGTGCCTGGACCAACGAATCCAAAGGACAAACTGGATGTTTATCTCCAACCTCTTATAAAAGACTTGATCTTCTTATGGGAGAATGGAGTCCAAACGTACGATGTTTTTAGAAAGCAGAACTTCACGATGCGTGCTGCTCTTTTATGGACCATTAGCGACTTTCCTGCATATGGTATGTTGTCCGGGTGGAGTACGGCCGGAAAGAAAGCATGTCCGTATTGTATGGAGAATTCTGAAGCTTTCAGTCTCCCGGTGAGTAGAAAAGTTTCATGGTTCGATAATCACCGTAGGTTCTTACCTCAAGGTCACCCGTTTCGAAGAAATAAGAAGAACTTCGTAAAGAACAGAGCAGTCACAAACAATCGACCTCCACTTCGAGATGGTATTTTATACATTTATTTAATGAGTATTTAACGTATATTTATCTATTGCTTACAGTGTCACTTATAATTTACTCTCCGTACAGGACGTAGGTTGTTATATGAGATTCAGTGGACGGGGTTGAAAAAAAGTACTGAGGAAAAGGCAGCGGAACACAACAGAGGAATTGAGGGTGGTTGGAACAAAAGGAGTATTTTTTGGGACTTACCATACTGGAGTTCACTATTGATACGACACAATTTGGATGTGATGCACATTGAAAAGAATGTGTTTGACAATGTGTTCCACACAATCATGAACACCGAAGGCAAGACGAAAGACACTCCAAAGTCTCGGGAGGATTTGGACACTCTTTGTCGCCGTCCAGAGTTGAAAAAGGATGAGCGTACAGGTAAATTTCCAAAGGCTAGCTACACACTGGATAAGCCACAAAAACAAAGATTGTGTAGGTGGATAAAGGAGTTGAACTTTCCGGACGGCTACGTGTCGAACTTGAGTCGATGCGTAGACACAACAACGGGTAAGGTTGCAAGGATGAAGAGTCATGATTATCATGTATTTATGCAACGCTTGATACCGATTGCGTTCAAGGAACTTCTTCCTAACAATGTGTGGAGGGCTATCACTGAATTAAGTCTATTTTTTTAGAGATTTAACGGCTACAACGATCACGATCGATGATATGATTCGTTTAGATGAAGACATTCCAGTGATTTTGTGTAAGTTGGAACAAATTTTTCCACCTAGCTTCTTTAACTCGATGGAACACTTACCCGTTCACTTAGCGTATGAAGCGAGAATTTGTGGTCCGGTGCAATACAGGTGGATGTACCCATTTGAAAGGTAAAATCTTACTTTTTTTTTATTTCATTACAATTACACATGCATTCTTATAAGTTTTATATATATATATATATATGTGTGTGTGTATATCAGGTATCTCCACAACTTGAAACGTAATGCTAAACAAAAGGCAAACGTTGAAGCATCGATTGTGAATGCTTATTTGAATGAAGAGGTTGGCATGTTTTGTTCTTATTACTTTAAAGACCACGTCAACACAAAGTTAAGAAGTGCTCCACGTAACTTCGGTGGTACATCCGCTGACGATATCAGTGAAGAGGTCGATGGAATGCTCTCCATATTCAAGTCTAAGGGACGGCCAATAGGAAAACCCACTGAACGATATTGGGAGACAAACTCGGAGGCGGAAATAGCACAAACGTATGTGTTATTGAATTGTGATGAAGTTCAGCCATACATTGAGTAAGTATTTCATATATAAATCGTCTATTTAAATACCACTTCATTTATGTCATTTAATATTAACCAAGTTTTTGAATGTTGTGAATTAGGATGTACACTCAAGAACTACGACGAGCAGAACCAAACATCTCAGATGCATATATAGATGCTCGTATTCAACGTGAATTTTCCCGATGGTTCGAACGTTATGTGAGTACCATTTAATTAATTATGTTTTACGTAAATAAATTAATATTTATTTTAATTAATTTTAAATTGAGCCGTATAGGGACGGGATAACGCTCTAGACAGTCCATTCTTACGAGATCTCAGCAAGGGACCACTACGTCGTGTAAAGACTTACAACGGTTATATTGTGAAGGGCTACAGATTTCATACGTCTGGGTATGCATCGACAAAGGGGACTACCAACAGTGGCGTCTGCGTTAGCAGTGCGAATTACAATGCAGATGCAAGTGATTACTTTGGGGTGTTACGGGAAGTCGTCGAAGTAGAATATCCAGGATATCCAGCAAAGACTGTAGTGTTGTTCAAGTGTCATTGGTTTGATTCAGGCCATCTAGGAACAAGAATTCACCCGGAGTACAAGCTCGTTGATGTTAGTTCGAAAAGGACGTATGTTGCGGATGATCCATTTGTATTTGCCCATCAAGTATCTCAAGTATACTACTGCACATATCCGGGAGCTCCACGTGGTTATGAATGGCACGCTGTTTGCAAAGTAAAGGCAAGGTCAATGGTAGAAGTCCCTAAAAAGGACAGAAATACTGAAGATGAATCTCCATTTCAAACAGAACAAATAGAGACTCCAACTGAAGTCTTTACGGGAAATTTCAATCTTTCTGTACCCTTGACGGCTGCAAATCCCCAATTAATCGAAATTGAAGGTGAAGAGGAGGGGGATGAAGAAGAGGATGAAGAGGAGAATGAAGATGAGGATGAAGAGGAGAATGAAGAAGATGAGGATGAGGAGGAGGATGAGGATGAGGAAGATGATGATGAGGAGGAGGAGGATAAGGACGAAGAGGAGGATGAAGACGATGAAGATGAAAATTAATTCAATTAATGTAATGTATTTATTTCTTATTTTATAAAAGTTAATTAATTATTTATCATTTAGGTACAAATTATAAAAATTAAATTTACTATAAATATAAGCCACAACCAATATATTTATTAATATATGTCGAAGAAATGAATTTCGTGATTTTTTAAAAAAATATTTTGGTAATTTAGTAAGTATATATAGAAAAAATTGAATTATTAAAAAAAAAAAAAAAAAATCGCCAAAATGCTGACGGAATTCACCTTCCGTCGGTATTTACTTTTTGAAAAATACCGACGGATAATCCGTCGGTATTTACCCTTATATAAAACCTCAACCTAGGGTTTTATTTCCGAAATTTTACTCTCTCCCGAACTCGCCTCTCTCCCACCTCGCCTCCCTCCACAACTGGCCTTCTGCTCCTCCCTCGCCTTCGCCGCCATCCGCATCTTCAAACTCGTGGAGCCCGCCGCCCTGACCCGCCGCCCTGACCTCTCCTCCGTCGTCCCAATCGGCGCCCTCTACTCCCTCTCCCTCTCCGTCTCCTTCATCCAAATGCTCAAAGCCCTAATGCCCGTCGCCGTTTACTCAATCGGAATTCTGCTAAAAAAGGACGGTTACAAAACCTCCACCATGTCCAATATGCTCGCGATTTCCGTGGGAGTCGCGATTGCCGCGTACGGCGAGGCGGAATACGATTCGTGGTGGTGCTTCTTCCGCCAAATTGGAGTTTGTTTTCCAAGTGAATGTCATCCATCTAATTCGATGTTTCCATGGTGAAGGTCGTTTCATTCTTAGTTTGGTTATTTTTATTTTTCCACAGCTCCCATAATATCTTATTTTAATGATATCTATTCATATTAGATTAACACAGTTTTCAATTTCAAGTTACATTGATTAATTCTTGCTACTTATTGGGAATTTGGGAGAAGATATTGTTGGACTGAGATTGGTGTTTTATGTATTCATCATTGTGAGAAATATTTGTTATAGTTGTGTTAATGATATATTTCAGTATAGGTTTAGTTTTTGGTGGTCTTGATTCTGATTAGTGAATGATGATTATGTCCAAGTAGATTTTTCTTTCAAAATAATGTATACTTTTGTTGTAGTTTTAATTCGGAAGTAGTTGTACATGTAATTTTAAAAAGTATTTCGACAAACCAATGCCAATTAATTGTGGTCGGAAAATGAAATTCTGGTCGAAAAATGAAATTCTGGTCGGGGCCTCCCCGGCCACCCATATTTTTTTTATAAATATTTTGTTTTACTGACGGATATTCCGTCGGTCAAATGCCGACGGATATTCCGTCGATATGTGAATTTCGAAATCAATATTTTTTCAAAAATTAATTTCTTTTATAATTATTTTAATTCAGTCTAATTTATTTTATAATTATTTTAATCCATTCTTTCCGACGGATTTACCGACGGAATGTTGACCCGGTTTGTTAAACGGGTTGTCCGAAATACCGACGGAATATCCCTCGGTAATTCCGTCGGCAATTCCGACGGAATATCCGTCAGCAAATCCGTCAGAAATGCCGACGGAATTCAAAAATCCGTCGGTAAAAAATACTGACGACGAAAAAGCGGACGGCCGACTTTCCGTCGGCAAATCCGTCAGTAACATCGGCGGCCGACGGAAAATCCGTCGGTAAATCCGTCTCTAAAACGCCCTTTTTTTGTAGTGTTAACATTATATTTTAAAAAATATATTTATTATTTTTAAAAATGTATTATTTTAAATTTATAATGGGTCGCCCCGGCTCAGCCCGTGAGTCCGTGACCCCAGCGGGTCAACCTGTCCCAAACCCGTAGTAAAATGGGTCGGGTCCGAATATCTAGGTACTCGATCCATTGCCATCCCTAGCAAAGAGGTTGTGTCACTTTGTCGGATTATCCAACCCGGGCCAAGTGACACCCATTTTCGAGGGTTTATGTGAAATTTTGCCATTTTTTAAGGGTTAAAGTGCAAAATTCGACCAAGACTTACCTACAAGCTATGATGGCTTACATGCTCTCCATGGTTGAAACCACTCAAACCAATTCAACAACCATTTGTCCATCTCTTTTACCACCTCAATCATCGGTTTCACCAAAATTTTGGATTAGAACGGTGTTATTCCCGACATAATATAGTTTCAACATGTTTCCACACTCCCCTTAGATCTGTTCACTTATCTCCTCCTATCTAAATTCTCTCCTTAAAGCATAAATGAGGCAACCATTGAGCCATCCTCTCTCGCCCGCCAGGATTTGTACTAGAACATATTTTCCTCATAGACCTAGGAATACTCATGCTCTTATCACTTTGCATCTGATCCGTCAAGACGACCTCCGTATACGATTTATCTGGTCTTATAACACTAGAATTTGTAGTGAAAATATGAGGCTATAGATCCAAAGGTTGTTGAGGTTTGTATGGGTCGTCGGATATCGAACGAAACCGAATGGTTTCCCAGTCTTATCGTCGTCAAAATGGGTTGGGTCCGTTGGGCCAACCCGCCCCACCACTAAAAATAGTGGATTGGGTCAGAATTTTCCAAGCCTGTTAGGAAGCAACTTCTCCACCCGCACCTCGAGCCGTCTATAATATATATATATATATATATATTACACTAAATTCCTATTAAATTTTTTGTTTTTAAAAATATAACATTACTTTTAAGACTTTATTATTATGTACAATATATGTAGGAGTATTTGTTTAATTTGATGAAGACTTTGTGTTTGGTAGGAAACAAATTGTTTATGTTTATGAATTTTGATTACTGTTTAATGATTGATGAATCATATGTTTAATATTGATGATATAACTATGTTTAATTTTATTAGATGAACTTAATAAATATTTTTGTAAAAAAAAAAGGTTGGCCCGTCAAAACCCGCTGTCCACCCATTTTTTAGTTAGGTTGAGGTTTTGGCAGCCCACCCCGACCGTCTTTGACAGGTCTAATTCCCGCTTCTTAGGGCAAAAAATGTCCAACACCCACCCAACTTCATCATTAAATTTTGTTTCGAGTCCCAGTACGGCTGCAAGTAGGAATAATTTCTTCCTCAACGTCTCTGGTCCACAAACACAGCTCCAACTATACTGAAGAGGAAGCCTCAGATAGACCAATACTTTATTTTCCCTTCTTCCAATAGTTTCCCTACCTTGTGCAAAAAAAAAAAAAAAAAGTTTATTTAAGAAATGGAAAGTGATGGATTTGATTTGAGAATGATCAAATTAATTAGGGGTATTCTACATCATCGCAAAGACAATTTTAATTAACAGAATAAGAAAATAAACATATAGTTTTGCAGTAGGTACCAATGGTTCCACTTCAATTTAGTGATACGAATCCATCAATAGAATCTGGTGGGATTGAAACACATATAGATTAACATAAATATAGGATACAAGCCTCTTGAATCTTGATACTCCGTATAAAATTAATAAAATAAAAGGCTCCTGTAAATAGAATATTCATCCTTAGTCCTACTTGTTCATTTTTGTTTCCAGGATGACAAGGGAGGAGTTTCCTCATGTAACCATGTTTCTATCATAGATTGATATCTATCACCTTTCACCGACGAACCGATGGAATTGAGTTCAGACACCTCCTCCAATGTCAATTTCACGGCTAAAGCTCCGATATTCTGGTCGAGATTGTGAATCTTGGTGGTACCAGGTATGGGACACACATCACTCCCCTGATGATAGAGCCACGCCAATGCAAGCTGTGACGTCGTGCATCCCTTTTGAATTGCCAAATCTTTCACACGCTCAAACAACCTGTTATTGTGCTCCAAGTTTTCGCCTTGAAACCTTGGCAAAGTCTGCAACACATGTAACACAAATCCTCTAATCTCATACTGCCTGTTCTTACATATGTGTATATGTTGGGATTATTGAAAGAGCATGGGGCTCTAGAATTGGAAAGATATTAAAGTAGAATAGTTTATGCCATTAGTCATCACTCAACTTAGGTAATACTCACTTTATTTTTTTACTATGTAGGAACTAGTAATCATGTTGAATGAGCTTCGACGAGGGGCTTCATTGTCTCAACTATACATTAGAAATGCTAACCTTTCTGAAATCATCTTCTGTTACATTTTCAATCAACTGCGCCCCTGTTGAAAAGAAGCCTCTTCCAAGTGGGCTGTAAGCCACAATTCCAATCCCAAGTTCTCTGTAAATTTGCAAAAAAGACATGGATAGTCTATTCTCCCTTGGTTAAATTCACAAAGTGTAAACCAAACCTGCAAGTGGGAATGATCTCTTCCTCAACGTCTCTAACCCACAAAGACCACTCCAGTTGCACAGCAGTTATGGGGTGAACAGCATGCGCCCTTCGGATTGTCGAAGCTGAAGCCTCCGACAGTCCTATGTACTTTATTTTCCCTTCTTCCACTAGTTTCTTAAGTTCTCCTATCTTGTGAAAACACAACTTCAACACAATTAGAACACAGATAAACAAGATCCAACATGGTAATAAAATAAAAATGATCTCTGATACATTAATTAAACAAGCGTCCTAACGTCTAAAACAATGCCAAGAGCTTGTAGCTGTGCAATGCATCAATATAGCCATGTTTGTTTTGGTATTCACCTGGCTGGATGTGGAATGTTACACCTTGTCCTAGTTCGGAATTTAAAATTCAAATTTCACCATCCAATTACATCTACTCATAAATCCTATTATTACATCACTTAATCTTACCTAATTGATTTGAAATAAAGTTATACTCCGTATCATATCTTACTCAAAATCTCAAAACAAATAAACACAATCCCTATTAATCAATCAGGATTTTGAAATTCAAGATTTCCCCATTCGGATTTCCACCATTATACATAATCCTAAAATAAACATGGATACTGGACAGGTCATTCAAAGATAATGATATATATATGTATAGACAAAAAAATCATGTATGAACTTCATTGATTTTACCCAACAAACTCCAAATGGATTCTATTTACTAGGTTCAAGTGTTGCTCGTAATCATGAAAAATTAATGAATGAAACTAACGGCGATTTCGATAGGAACTTTGATGTCAATCCGATGGAGGTAATATAGATCAATGTAATCGACATCAAGACGTTTCAAACTGGCCTCACAAGCAGCCCGTATATAGGCAGGATCCCCCAGTATACGGAAATCCCCATTCTCATATTTGAATCCACACTTTGTTGAAAGCTCCACTTTCCCCCTCATTTCCCCCTTGAGTGCCTGCATCATTATCAATCAATTTCTCCTAATTCGTAGTAACTTATAACTGAAAGCACTTTCAAAATTTCAAATCAGTAATTGATACTGTGTGGGCAGATTTAATAATTAAATTGATGGATAGCGTACCTTTCCAAGAAGGATTTCGTTGGTGTAGGGCCCATAGACGTCGGCAGTGTCGAGCAAGGTGACGCCGGAATTGATGGCATGGTGGATGAGCTGTATCATTTGGGGTTCGGGCTTTGGCGGCCCGAAGAATGCGGACATGCCCATACAGCCCAGTCCCAGACACGAAACTTGCAGGCCTTCACACCCCAGCTTCATTCTCGGAACTTCGATTTGATTCTCAGTTTCCATGGCTCCTCGATTGATCGACTTCTGTTTAGAGCCCAAACTGAATTTGGAAGGTGGGAAGAGTCGAGAACAGAATATCGCAGCATATAGTCCAAGTGTAACTATCTTTTTTATTAATGGTGGGGCACTGGCGCATGCGTAATTCATTCCTTCAATATTGTTATTTGGTAGTCGCACCACAAATGACCCGTGGATCTACCCAACAAAAAGAGCTCTCGTAACCCTTGCAAACTCGTGCGCCATATTATTGACACTCCTTATAAATTTTACCCAAACAATAGACAATCACAAAAAATGGAGTGATAAACTTGAGACGAGTTAATTGCATCCACCGCTATTTTTGAATCACTCTCCACCAAAACATTGCTCAAGGCCAAACTCTTCACCCAAGACAATGCTTCCGACACTGCCATTGCCTCACCCACCTCCACAACAACAACCCCATCAATGACCATGAACTCACCTTGGCTTCCTCGGATCATAATAAACATTTAGAAACAAAATACAAGTTTGAATTTTGGAAACTAAATTAATTAATTCAACAATTAAACTAAGAATTTACCAAAATCAGAAGCAACGACATATTTATCCGGCCACCCAGTAAGATACTGAAGTTCTGAAAACTGCTTCTCTATGTACAGATAAGATATGGCTACTACATAATCCCTTAAATCAAGTTAATTCAATTTTAATTTTGTATGTTTTTACTTTTTAATTTGGTCATTTTAGTGTCAATTTTGTTCCCATTAGATCAAAATTGAAAGAAAATAAAAACATAAAAAACTAAAATTGGGCAAAAAATAATACCAATAAAATAAATTGAAAAAAAGTAAAAATATACAAGATCACAATTAACACTAAAAGGATCGGAATTGACACTAAAATGACCACATTTGAAAAACTAACAAAATACATGACTAAAATAAAAAACAACCTAAGTTACAATCCGATTCTTGATATATATGAACTCCCTTTATTCGCTTCTTGCTATGAATCGTGGGTCTTCTTGCATCCACACGTGCAACTATCAAGTCCTTTATTCAGTTTCTGAAACATTTGATCATAAATAAGAGAATTTAGACTTCACATTCATATATTTGATTCACATATATATGTGTATCATCATAACACAAAACTCATTTGAGACTTCATTCATGGAACCATATTGATATGTAATAGGAGTATCTTTGTATCACTTGTTACACACAAAAGTAATAATCTACCTTGTATCACTTATTACACACAAAAGTATTAATCTATTGAGTATCATTAAAAATGCATGAGGTTTTTTACTTTTAGACCGTATATATTTCAGAATCAAGTTTGATAGAAAGCCAAAAAAAAGGGTAGTTTTACCAACCTGAACCTGATCTTGAAGGCATACTATGTGTTGCACTGCTAAATCCAGCATGTCAGCATAGCTCGTTTGCTGCAAATTATAAATAACAAAATACATAAACTCGATTCATTTTAATTAGTAAATGGATTAATATATTTTTCTGACACATTTTTTTATTTAGAATAATATAATAACGTTTTGATCAGCAAGGGACCTAATGGAGCACTAATTTATGGGAAAAAAAACATAATATATGTTTGGGCAGGACTGAAGAAATCCACTCTTCATGATTGAGAGGATTTTATTATATTTTTCTGGAAAATTAATTTTTTTTTCTTTAGTTTAGTTTAGTAGGTTTGCTTATTTTTTCTTTCAGAATGTTCCATCCCAATTTCGTTATGTTAACTTTTAAAATTCAATTTAGTAGTCATTTAATTTGATTGCCGAACAACGGATTAGTAATCCGTTTTGAAAGTTAATCAATAGGATAAAGAAATATACTACAAATTGATTTTTGTTTGGCATGCCAGTACAAAATCGATTACTAACCGGCGGTAACCAATCAAAAGACTAAAATGTTGGATTTTAAAAGTTACTTGGTAGGATCCTAAAAGAAAATTACCTTATCCATGTTTGGAACAAGATCTTGCAATTTCTTCAACTTCCCACTGATTCGAGTTCTCCTTTCCTGCAAAAAGATTGTCAATTTAAAATTAATACTAACAAACAGAGTTTACAAATTGGAGGATATGCTGTACAAGTCGCAAGACAAAAAAAAATTGTGAACCCTGATTCATATTAGTGTTGTAAATATGCATGAAGAGTAATTGGTATGCATATAAAGTATTACGGTATAAAAGTCAAATATTTTTTTAATAGGGATGTTAGAAATTAGGAGAGCATAAAACACTAGAAAATACCAACTCAAGAGTGGAGGAAACTGTTCTGTATTTTCTTTCTTACTGCACTTATCTCAAATGACTCAATACATGGGGTATTTATAGGAGATACCCAAAATGTATACATGAACCATATTTAATACTAATTAATTCAATACATGTATCAACCAAGAAATATTCATGAATCTACCAAATGGTCATTCATGTATCCTCCAGAAATTAATCCATAAGCAATTAATAACTTTGACTTAATTAATCTAGTTTAATTATTCAACATCCCCTCTTAAACTAGATTAATTACTCCAAGTGAAAAACGCATCTTCTTGAAAACATCAGACTTCAACGGTTTCGTGAAGATATCAGCAACTTGATCTTGTGACTTCACGTACTCGAGTTTCACTTCTTCTTTCGATATGCATTCTCGGATAAAATGATACCTAGTATCAATATGTTTGCTCCTTTCATGAAACACCGGATTCTTGGCCAAAGCAATTGCAGATTTATTATCAACATAAATCTCCGTCGGATCTTCTTGTGCCAAATTCAATTCCTTCAACAAACTTCTTAGCCACACAGCATGGCAAACACAAGAAGTAGCAGCAACATATTCCGCCTCACAAGTAGATAGAGTCACAATAGGTTGTTTCTTAGAATTCCAAGTAAAAGCTGAATTTCCCATAAAGAAAACAAACCCGGTTGTACTCTTCCGACTATCAACATCACCAGCCCAATCACTATCACAATAGCCAACAAGCTTAAAGTCGCCAGAAAAGGAGTACAAGATACCATAATCAATTGTACCTTTGATGTAGCGAAGAATTCTTTTGGCAACTTTCAAATGTGAAGTAGTAGGAGATTCCATGTAGCGACTCACAAGTCCAACACCAAAAAGAATATCCGGCCTCGTACAAGTTAGATACCTCAAGCTTCCAACAAGGCTCTTGAAAACTGATGGATCAACTTTCTCACCATCTTGATTTATGTGCAGCTTGATTCCGCACTCCACCGGTGTCCCAACAGGCTTACATTTCTCCATCTCAAACTTCTTGAGAACTTCTTTAGCATATCCTTCTTGAGAAATAAATATGCCATCATCTCGTTGTTTCACTTCAATCCCAAGGTAGTAGGACATCATGCCAATGTTCGTCATCTCAAACTCCTTTGTCATAGCTCTCTTGAAATCATCAAACATCTTTGGATTATTCCCTGTAAAAATCAAGTCATCCACATACAAGCAAACAAGTAACATATCACCACTTATATTCCTTTTTACATAGAGAGCATGTTCATGTGGACACTTAACAAAGCCATTTTCTTGAAAGTATTTATCAATTCTGCTATTCCAAGCACGGGGGGCTTGCTTCAACCCGTAGAGAGCCTTTTTCAACTTTAGCACTTTCCTTTCTTCATTAGGCACCACATAACCCAAAGGCTGGTCAATGTAGACTTCTTCTTCCAAATATCCATTCAAAAAGGCGGATTTTACATCCATTTGATGGATTTTCCAATGATTTTGGGCTGCAAGAGAAATAATCAACCGAATCGTCTCAAGGCGGGCAACGGGTGCAAACACTTCATCATAGTCAATTCCGGCCTTTTGCTTGTACCCCTTCGCAACTAGTCTTGCCTTGTATTTCTCAATCTCCCCTTGTGCATTTCTTTTTATCTTGTACACCCACTTCACTCCAATGGTCTTTTTGCCTTTCGGTAATGATACTATCTCCCACGTATCATTCCTTGTGATTGCCCTAATTTCTTCATTCATGGCTTTTCTCCATTCTCCATTTTGAGCAGCATCATCATAATTCACAGGCTCAGTTTCTGCAAGTAAACAAAATTGAGTAAAATTACTCATGTTTACCTCTTCAGTGGCATCATAAATGTCACTCAAACTTTTGAATCTTCTAGGCCCTTCACTAGAACTTGCTTCATCGATTTGTGCATTTTGTGGTGGTGGCGTTGGCGGTGGAGTATTAGGCGGTGCCATGCCTTCTTCCTCATCATCATCAAAGAAAGACCTGCATTCTTTTTCTTTCTTTGTGTTACTCCACTCCCAAACTCCTTCTTCATCGAACTCCACATCTCTACTTATGACAACATTCCCACTGCTTGGATTATATAATTTGTAGCCTTTAGAGCTTTGATCATAGCCGATGAAGAGATACTTTGCACTTTTATCATCAAGTTTGGTTCTTTTCTCATCAGGAACGTGTGTGTAAGCAATGCTTCCGAAAACCCTCAAGTGTGAAACACTTGGCTTGTATCCACTCCAAGCTTCTTGAGGCGTCATACCACACACACTTTTAGTGTGGCATCGATTCATCAAGTAGACTGCACAAGAGACAGCTTCAGCCCAATACTTGTTTGGCATGTTCTTGCTCTTCAACATACTCCTCGCCATATTGAGTATAGTTCGATTCTTTCTCTCCGCCACTCCATTTTGCTGCGGTGAGTATGGAGTCGTCATGGGACGATGAATTCCATGTTCCACACAAAAGGTTTTGAATTCATTAGATGTGAATTCTCCACCTCTATCGGACCGAAGAGCTTTGATTTGATAGCCACTTTGTTTCTCCACCATTAATTTGAACCTTTTGAAGGTTCCAAACACCTCCAATTTTGCCTTCAAAAAATACACCCAAGTTTTTCGAGAATAATCATCAATGAAAAGTACAAAATATTTATTCTCACCAAACGACGATGGATTGATTGGTCCGCACACATCCGAGTGTATCAACTCCAATGGATGTTGAGCCCTCGTCAAGGACTCCTTTGGAAAACTCTTTCTCGCCTGTTTGCCAAAAATGCATCCTTCACATAGTTGATTAGGATGGTCTATGGAAGGCAATCCTTTCACGATTCTTTCTTTGCTCATCATTTTCAGCCCATCAAAATTCAAGTGCCCAAATCTCATATGCCATAGCCAAGATGAATCTTTGAAACAAGATTTCAAACACATTGGAGCACCACTTTGAATGTTTAGCAAAAACATTCGATTCCTTGTCATGGGCACTTTAGCAATCAATCTTCCATTTTCATCTTTCATTGTCAAACATTTATCTTTCAAATGAATATCATAATTCTTTTCCAATAATTGGCCCAAACTCAAAATGTTACTTTTCATGGCCGGCACATAAAATACATTGGAAATTAATTGATGACTTCCATCTTTTGAACGAATCAAAATCGTACCTTTTCCCTTTACTTGAACTTTTGAAGAGTCTCCAAAAGTTATATCTCCACCAGTTGATTCATCAAGTTCCGCAAATAAATTTCTCCTTCCGCAAATGTGGCTACTTGCGCCAGAGTCAAGGTACCATTGATCTCCATTCTCGTCTTGATTGGTTTTGCAAGCCAGAAGCAAGGTAGAGAGTCCGTCTTCATTTGCATCATTGCTCTCCGCAAAATTATTTTTCTCATGTACTTTACTTCCACATTCCCAAGAATAATGGCCAGTCCGATGACAAGAATAACACTCAACTTCAGATTTGTCATACCTCATTTGGTTTGGCCTATTACCTCCACGGCTTCGTCCTCTTCCACGATTTCTTCCTTGATTGGAGTTTTGGCTCGTCTCAAAATTATTATTTGAGGTGTATTTATCACCTCGTCCCCCTCTTCCATGACCACGACCTCGACCTACTCCTCGAGATCCTCCACGTCCTCGACCTCTTTGGGATGTTCCTTGATTTATCTCCTTCAATGATAGCTTCGCTTTCAATGCTTGTTCAACTGATTCTTGAATCGGTTTCAACAATCTTTCTTCATGAGCTTGCAAGGATCCGGCAAGTTCATCAATGGTCATGGTGTCTAAATCCTTAGACTCCTCAATGGCAACCACAATGTAGTTAAATTTTGGATCCAAAGATCTCAAAATCTTCGCAACGATGCGATCATCTTTCATGTCATCTCCATATCTTTTCATTTGATTTGTGATAGCCAAAACTCTTGAAATGTAATCCGAAATAGATTCGGAATCCTTCATGTGTAGAGTCTCAAACTCTCCTCTTAATGTTTGGAGACGTACCTTCTTTACTTTATCAACACCTTTGAGTGAAGCTTGAAGAGTTTCCCATGCTTGCTTGGAAGTAGTTGCCGCAGCAATTTTCTCGAACATCTTCTCATCCAAACTTTGATGAATGAGGGTGAGCGCCTTTTGGTCTTTCTTCTTGGCGGATGCATCATTTTCATCAACGCCATTCTCCACAGGATCCCAAGCTTCATATGCTCCAAGCAAAGCCTTCATCCTTATGCACCAATTATCATAGTTGTCTTTGGTGAGAGATGGAACAACAAATGGGGTTCCATTCGACATTTCTTCAAGCTTGTCTCCAAACACAAGTGGCTCTTGATACCAACTTGTTAGAAATTAGGAGAGCATAAAACACTAGAAAATACCAACTCAAGAGTGGAGGAAACTGTTCTGTATTTTCTTTCTTACTGCACTTATCTCAAATGACTCAATACATGGGGTATTTATAGGAGATACCCAAAATGTATACATGAACCATATTTAATACTAATTAATTCAATACATGTATCAACCAAGAAATATTCATGAATCTACCAAATGGTCATTCATGTATCCTCCAGAAATTAATCCATAAGCAATTAATAACTTTGACTTAATTAATCTAGTTTAATTATTCAACAAGGGACACTTCGTAGGCATAACAATGACACTCGAATAAAAGTTTTCATGTTAATTCGAATTCACAAGTGATCTATCTCCGTGTGTGAGGAATATATTGAGAATGAATTCCTAATTCTTCCTAAAATAAAAAAAAAGAATGAATTCCTAATTAATTTTCTGGTTTTTTATTCGTAATTATTAAATAGTAGTACTATATAGTATATACATATGATATAAAAAATTCTTAGTATCATGCATTTGATTAATTATTATATTCAAAATATTATTTTATTTCACCAAATATCTTATATATTGTCACTCTCAAAAACATTTACTTATCCACTTTATATTTTTAAATTACAGTTCAGAATTACGTAACATAATAACCATCAAATTATATATAATGATTCTTCAAATAATAATAATAAAATACATATAGAGAAATTAAATCAATATAGAATTTGGATAAACTATTCAACTTCAATAAAGTAAAAGCAAAA